>CM056578.1:71313410-73713410 GCA_029721435.1 Gymnothorax reevesii | reverse complement strand
TTTAAATTAGTATAGGAAGAGATGAGGCTAAGTAAACCTCAAAATGTTGTACAGCTAGCACCAAGGCCAACCCCTCTTTTTCGATGGTGGCATAATGGCGTCGCGGGGGAGTGAACTTGCGCGAGAAATAGCATACAGGGTGCTCTAGGTCATCAGCACCACGCTGAAGGAGGACAGCACCCACTCCGGGATCACTTGCGTCAACCGCTAAGCTAAACGGGTGAGTGAAGTCAGGGGCTGAGAGTATGGGAGCATTAACCTGTAGGGCCTTAACATTTTCAAATGCTTGCTGACATATTTTTGACCAAACAAACGCACGTTTTGGGCTAAGCAAGTCGGTCAGCGGCGTGACAACAGAGGAAAAATTTTTGCAAAAGTTCCAGTAGTAACCGGCCATACCCAAGAACCTACGCAATTCTCGTTGGTCTTTCAAAGTTGGGTATTCCACGATAGCTTTAATTTTACCGTCGACAGGACGGACCTGGCCCCCTCCAATGATTTTCCCCAAATAAGTTACAGTGGCTCTGCTGAAATCGCATTTGGCGAGATTTATAGTTAGAGAGGCAGCCATTGGAACGGTTTCCGAATTTGCCTCAAGTGATCAGACCACGATAAACTACAAACGACAATGTCATCAAGATAGGCTTCCCCACCGTCCAAGCCAGAGAGTACAATGTTAACCAGTCGCTGAAATGTGGAAGGTGCAGGAAAGACACAGGGCAAAAAATTGCATCCATGGCAGAGATCCAAAGCAAAAACCACTGTTGACCAAAAAGAACACAAAGGACTCATCTCACATTTGCCAAAAAACATCTTGATGATCCTCAAGACTTTTGGAAATACAGTATATTCTGTGGACTGAGGAGACGAAAGTTGAACTTTTTGGAAGGTGTAAAACTAACACATACATACAGCATACAAACAGTCAAAGGTGGTGGTAGTGTGATAGTCTGGGGGTGCTGTGCTGCTTCAGTGCCTGGATGACCAGCCATAATTGATGGAACCATGAATTCTGTTCTCTACCAGAAAATCCTGAAGGAGAATGTCTGACCATGAGTTTGTGACCTCAAGCTCAAGTGCACTTGGGTTATGCAGCAGGACAATGATCCAAAACACACCAGCAAGTTCTCTCTGAATGGCTTAAAAAAAAGAAACGAAATGAAGGTTTTGAAGTGGCTGAGTTAAAGTCCAGACTTAAATCCGATTGAGATGCTGCGGCATGACCTTAAACAGGCCGTTCATGCTTGAAAACCCTCCAATATGGCTGAATTCAAACAATTCTGCGAAGAAGAATGGGCGAAAATTCCTCCACAACAATGTGAAAGACTTTTTGAAAGTTATCGCAAACAATTGACAACAGCAGTTGATGCCGAGGGTGGTACAACCAGTTATTAGGTTTAAGGGGCAATTACTTTTTCGCGTAGGGTCAGGTAGGTTTGGATAACTTTTTCCCTCAGTAAATGAAATCATTTGATATCTGTATTTTGTATTTACTCATGTCATCTTTGTCCTATATTAAAATTTGTTTGATGATCTGAAACATTTAAGTGTGACAAATATGCAAAAAATAATAATTCAGGAAGGAGGCAAATACTTTTTAGCTCGCCGGGACGAATGTCATCGGAGAGCAATTGCCATACCCTCTGGATTGGTGTCGGCATCCGTGGACAGCAAGGTCAAAGTTTTCCGGCGAGCTGAGTTGTCATCTGACAGCTCTTTTTCATAGTATGGTGTATATATACAGTGCCCTCCATAATTATTGGCACCCCTGGTTAAGATGTATTCTTTAGCTTCTAAAAAATTCAGTTTTTTTCTTAATCATATAGGACCACAATGAAAAAAGGAGGAAAATCCAACCTTTAATTCAAGTGCATTTATTCTGTGGGAAAAAAATCCCACATTAAGAAATAATTCTTTTACATCAAATCATGTGTGCCACAATTATTAGCACCCCTGATGTCAATACTTTGTACAACCCCCTTTTGCCAACAAAACAGCAGCTAATCTTCTCCTATTATGTTTCTCAAGATGGGAGAATACAGAAAGAGGGATCTTCGACCATTCCTCTTTGCACAATCTCTCTGAATCATCCAGCGACCTGGGTCTTCTCCTCTGCACTCTTCTCTTCAGCTCACTCCACAGGTTTTCAATGGGGTTTAGGTCTGGGGACTGAGATGGCCACGGGAGGAGCTTGATTCTGTGTCTGGTGAACCAGTTCTGTGTAGATGTGGCCACATGTTAAGTTACATTATCTTGCTGAAAGACCCAGTGACGACCCATCATCAGCTTTCGGGCAGAGGCCACCAGATTTTGATTTAAAATGTCCTGGTATTTCAAAGCGTTCATGATGCCATGCACCCTAACAAGGTTCCCAGGGCACTCTGGAAGAGAAACAGGCCCACAGCATCACCGATCCTCCCCCACTCTTCACAGTGGGCATGGGGTGCTTTTCTGCATACTCATCTTTTGTGTTCCGCCAGACCCACTTAGAGTGTTTGTTACCAAAAAGCTCTATCTTGGTCTCATCTGACTAAAGCACACGGTCCCCGTCGAAGTCCCAGTACCGCTTACCTAACTCCAGATATTTGCGTTTATGATTGTGAATGAGAAAAGGTTTTTTCCGTGCATGCCTTCCACACAGCTTGTTGGCATGTAGATAGCGCCTGATGGTTGTTTTGGAGACTTTGTGACCTCAAGATGCTACCCTTTGTTGCAATTCTTTAACAGTGAGCTTTGGAGAACTTTTTATTTCTCTTACCATCCTCCTCACTGTGCGTGGTGACAAAATAACCTTGCGTCTTCGTCCAGGCTTGTTTACCACTGTTCCAGTTGTTTTAAACTTCTTAATGACTCCTCTGACAGTAGATATGGGCAGGTGCAGGTGAGTGGCTATTTTCTTGTAGCCATTGCCTTACTTGTGAAGGTCGACACACATCTGCCTTACTTGAATGGTGAGTTCCTTTGTCTTTCCCATGTTGAAGAGTGGATAAGAGAAATGGCCTCTGTGTCAAGTCATATTTATACCCCAGGGAAACAGGAAGTGATGAATTACTAATTAAATGTTCCTAGATACTCTAATCAACTATGTAAATTACTGTAGAAATGACAGAAGTACTTCAATTACATTTATTTCCTAGGAATTGTTAGGGGTGCCAATAATTGTGGAACAGGTGATTTAATGAAAAATAATAATTTCTCAGTCATGGATTTTTTCCCCCCTTAAAATTCACTTGAGTTGAAGGTTACATTTTTCTACAATTTTCAGTGTGAGAATATGCTTTTGCAATAAAAATAGAATTTATTTTAAGGCTTTTAACGCATCTTAACCAGGGGTGCCAATAATTATGGAGGGCACTGTAGACACACAACAGTTCCGACCGAGTAATTTGATTGGACGAGAATCATGCTATGAGTGCTGATGATAGAGTAAACCATCACTGGGACATATATACTCAGCAACAAAAGTTTCTGTGACACCATTTATGTGTATGTTATAAATGACACGCAAAGATCTCAATGCAATCAATATGTTTATTTAAAAGGAGAAACACTGACTTTTCAGTGCCAACGTCACTCAAAACGAAAAATGTCATTTTCATGCGTCATGAAGCACTTTTCTGACGTCTAACCAATTGTGACCTTCACACTTCAATACCGGGTGTGACTTCCTCGTGCCATGATGCAAGCAACGCATCTCCGGCGCATGGACCGAATCAGATGTGCCAGAAATTGCTGTGGGATGTCATTCCAAATCTGACGTAGACGTTGTCGCAATTCCTGGAGTGTAGCTGGCGGGTTATCCAACCGCTGCAAACGTCGATCCATCTCGTCCCAAAGATGCTCGATTGGGGACATGTCTGGGGATCTGGCTGGCCATGGCAGGACATTGACATGTTGTTGCATCAGATACTGCTGTACAATCCTTGCAACGTGTGGTCTGGCGTTATCATGTTGCAGCGTTATTCCGGGACCATGTTGCATCAAAAACGGTACCACCAATGGCCGTAGCACTTCATCGCGATATCTTTGACCTGTCAGATTTCCATCAATAACAAGCAAATCTGTTCTGTTTCCAGCCGTGATCCCTCCCCAAATCATGACACTACCACCTCCAAAACGATCAAATTCCTGAACACAGTTGTTGGCATAACGTTCTCCACGTCGACGGTATACACGTAAACGACCATCACATCGGTTAAGCATGAATCTTGATTCATCAGTGAAGAGTACAAGATCCCACTGACGTTGGATCCACCGTCGATGTTGTTGTGCCCACTGTAGACGCAGTCGTCGGTGTTGTACTGTGAGTATTGGACGTCTTGCTGGCTGACGTGGGACAATGCCAAAATGACGGAGACGGCGACGGATTGTCTGTGCAGACAGTCGCCTCAAACCAGGTATCGTTCTTGCAGTTATGGTTGCAGGTTGGAATCGATTTCGGAGATGGGTTGTTCGAATCCAGTTGTCCTGTCTGGGAGTGGTTACTCGTGGACGGCCGCTGCGAGGACGGTCTCTGACATGTCTTGTCTGCTGATGACGCTGCCATAAGTTCGAAATGGTGTTTCGGTGGACATTCAGGCGATGAGCAACTTCCCTCTGCGAGGTTCCGGATTCAATCATCCCAATGGCCCTCCACCGATCATTTTCAGACAGTCTTGGCATTTAGAGGGTAGAGTTCCTGATCCGAAATGGCTGTGTTTTCGATAAGTGATGCTTCCGTCGTTCATCAGGCACAATGTGAACATTCCAAAAATTCTCCTCTTTTATTGCCATCCACAAGCATGATTTACGCACATTTTCACGTGCAAAGTCATTTTCTCGCATTTTCATGATTTCCATTTCAATGTTGTGTTTACGTGTACTGTTTCAGTCTGATATCACCATGTATGACAAATTCATAATTGCGTTATGAAAAATAATTAACAATATTGGTGTCACAGAAACTTTTGTTGCTGAGTATATAACAGAAAAATCACTTTGCTTACACGTGTTTTAATAACCTTCAATTGCACTAACTACCAACAACAAACTGAGCACTAAGTTGTGGCAACAGTCAAGTCCTGATCCATTTGTGGAACTATTTGTGCTGGCAAAGCCACATAACTGATTAAATAAACAAAGAAATCTTAATCAGTTGTCACTTATTGCCTAGTTGCTATCAACTATTGCTATCAACTAACAAGTGGCATTAGTGGAACTGCTATATAAAAGCAATATCACACTCAAAGTCATAATGTTGATGGTGAATAGCATCATGGCTGTGATATCTTCAGCACTCAGCTTATGTTCTCTTGCCTACGTGCCCATGTATTTCATATATGATATACAAGAGGCCTGTTGGCCTAGAGAGCTCTGCTGAGGATGAACTTAATTTCAGAAATCCTTGAAAACTATTGCAATATGAAATGTTGAATTTCTCAAAAACCGGGATGTAGAATTTTCCCATTCATCAGAACATCATAAGGAAGGCTCACAAGAAATTAGACAAAACGTTATTGGACAGTTTTTGAGATATTAATGAAAGACTGAAAAAGTGAGCACAAACAATGATTTCCAAAATGCTAATTTTCTCAAAAACCGGGACGTAGAATTTTCTCATTTTCACAGTGGATATTCAGAATATCATAAGGAAGGCTCACACCAAATTAGAAAAAGTTATCAGACAGTTTTTGAGTTATTCAAATTTGAAGTGACAAGTTGACGCCGGACTGACAGACAGACAGACATTGGTCGACAAAGCATTCGAAAAGCTCCGCTGACTGCTGACTATCGTCACCGCAGAGCAAATACGTTTATCAGACAGTCTTTGAGATATTAATGAAATACTGAAAAAATGAGTACAAACACTGATTTTGTAAGTCCAAAATGCTAAATTTCTCAAAAACCGGGATGTAGTTTTCTCATTTTTGCAGGGGATCATCAGAACATCATGAGGAAGGCTCACCGCAAATTAGACAAAAAGTTATCTGACTGTTTTTGAGATATTAATGAGAGACTGAAAAAATTAGCACAAACACTGATTTTTTTAAGTCAAAAATGCTGAATTTCTCAAAAACCGGGATGTAGAATTTTCTAATTTTCACAGTGAATATTCAGAATATCATAAGGAAGGCTCACACCAAATTAGAAAAAAGTTAGAGACACTCAAATTTGAAGTGAAATTCTGACGCCGGATGGACAGACAGACAGACACCTGACGACTCGGCACTAGAAAAGCTACGCTGACTGCTGACAATGATCACGACGGAGCTAGTAAAGGTAGTTCCTAGGGAACATGACACACTTACCTAGCTGTGAGCATTTTACAGGCCCTAGTGTGCTTATTTTAGTCTGTCTCCCCAGAGAATAGAGTGCACTTGTACATACATCGAGGCACACGCCTATGCGCGCGCGCCCACACACGCGCACACACACACACACACACACACACACACACACACGCACGAATATAAGACACGTTGGCACATTTTTCTCTCCTCAAATCTCCTCCTCCTTCAGAAAGACCTTATAAAGATTAATGGCTCCTGGTTGGGCTTTTTAGTGTGGTCTGGTCATAGTAGTACTTTGCTTTAGAGACAGACCCGTGAGATTATGCATTGATACTTTATAGGTGCAAAGTCCACCGGGAGAGACAGGTGTGAATGCAAAATGGACAAATGTCAAAGTCCAGAAAACAGCTCCATCTGAAGAATTTCACGCCGCATTTTTTTTTTATGTTGTAGTAGTATTCGTGATATTACAAAAAAAATAAAACACATTTATCTTCAGCTTCTTTGTTCACACTTCCCCTGTTTGAACCTTCATACCAATCAGGGGTGAAGTCCACGGCCAGGCTGTGCGGTAATAAATCCTGGCAATTTCAAAATATGAGGCTGAAAAACAAAGGACACCGGTGAGTTTCTTACGAAACACATTGTAAAACAGGAAAACCTCCTCCAGCTACAGAAGTAAAAGCAACTGATTGCTGTGCAGTTTTTTTAAGAAATGTGCTCAATTTAGGTTCAGTATGATTCACTAATTCAAGCTGTCATCACAAGAGGCACAGTAGTGCTGCGCATTGTCACATCACAGTGAGACCATTAAGCGTTTCAAACTCGGCTGTCCCACCCGGGGGTGTTACAAAGTGTGTTTGGGCAATTTTGGGCAGAATGGAACTGAAACCCCCAGAAGGCACAACTACACCATAAGAGTAAGTTCCATACCAAATTTGAATTTTTTAAGTGGCATAGTTTTTGAGTTCTGTCCCGGAAACGAGACAAAGTCCAATTTTAGGGCTGTTTTTGGTGAAAATTTCCAAAATTATGGGCAGCATGGAACATAAACCCCCAAAAGGCACAACTACACTATAAGAGTAAGTTCCATACCAAATTTGAATTTTCTAAGTGGCATAGTTTTTGAGTTCTGTCCCGGAAAAGAGACAAAGTCCAATTTTAGGGCTGTTTTTGGTGAAAATTTCCAAAATTATGGGCAGCATGGGACTGAAACCCCCAAAAGGCACAACTACACCATAAGAGTAAGTTCCATAGCAAATGTGAAGTTTGTAAGTGGCATAGTTTTTGAGTTCTGTCCCGGAAACGAGACAAAGTGCAATTTTAGGGCCGTTTTTGGTGGAAATTTCCAAAGTTATGGGCAGCATGGAACTGAAACCCCCAAAAGGCACAACTACACCATAAGAGTAAGTTCCATAGCAAATGTGAAGTTTGTAAGTGGCATAGTTTTTGAGTTCTGTCCCGGAAAAGAGACGGACAGACAGGGCGATGATTATATCCCACGGTATTCCATACCGGTGGGATAAAAAAAAGGTTAAAAACATGGGGAAAAGTAAAAAGAATAAAAACCCCAGCAATTATTTATACAAGAAAAAAGCTACCATTGTCTTAGTCGCTTGACTGGGGACTCAAACTCGGGTCACTTGTGTTGCAGTACTATATCCTATCCATTAGGCTACATCAGTTGATCAAAGAAACTGATGTCAAATGGCCCTTATAAAGAATGAGTGAAGAAAAGAAGTCACTTACTTTGTTAGTACTGTATTGCCCTCGGTATTCACACGTTTTTTTTTTTCAGAAAACGACTTAGAAAACGACAGTTGAATATTTAGCAGATAATAATACCAAAAATACCACAAACAAACCTGTTAAGTGTATATATTGTCCTGCTATTTAAGTACATTCGAATGGCCCATGGACTCGGTTTGACGCACTGGGAACGCAAGGCTCTAGCTCAGGCTAGGTTTTTGCGATTAAGGTGGTTTAGGGCTTGTTGGAAACGCCAGAGCCCATAGTATCAAATGGCTACTGGCAAAGTCTTACTGACAGCATCACAAGCCGATCACAGAGAGGAAAATACATTGCAAGCAAGCTGAATGCTGAGGAACTGAGATCTTTGAAGCAATGCTTGAGAAGAAAAACATGCGTGGAAACTGTAAGATCTAGTTTCGTTATAACACAGACACATTGAGCTAACAAAAGCAAGTGTGGATTTACCCTCAAACAATTTTTTTATTACTAAATATCAAAGGTTAGAAATTTCTTTGCTCATCACTGTGGACTGTAAAGTGTATGTCTGCTGTTCTTTGAGTGTGGTGACGGTTTAAAATGAGAGGGCATATTTCGTTGGATTCTGAACTTTCCTCTTTAATTTAGGTATCGTTTATCTGTATAGCACAAATTCAGGAGAGATTCTTGTGACTCAGCACTGATATTATTTTATCCTTTGTTTTGTCACATGGTTATTTACTTGCTTGTTGCTTGAATTGTGTTTAGTTGAGGTAAAAATGGTCAACCTGCTTTTTGCCGAGTTTCTTCTCGTTAAGTGGATATGCCGCATGACAATGTTGTGATTTGGAAATATGCTGTATTTATCACGTGTAAGGCGTTTACCCGTGGATGGGTAACAGAGTTCCTAACAGGTTCCTAACTTCATTTGTCATGAAAAGTTTCAGATATTAAACTCAGGGTCATCAGTTTTCAAAAGTTAAACTTAAAGATATCCATTGCGTTCACTAACTGCGAGTTGAGACAGTGCTTATATATTCAACTTGACTTCAGTAAGCTCGCATTTTCAAGCCAGCCGGTGAACATTCGTTTCAATATTATACTAACTTTAAAAATATTACAGTGCAAGTTTTAACACCTACTTTGCCTCATTTGCATTTTTCTTTTAGTTCTGTATTTTTTATATCACATTGGTTTTGTAAAATCTGTGTGTATGTTCATCTACCAATCATCTAACCCACTAATAGGGGCTGTGGAGGTGTTTCTGGTGCCAGTCCCAGAATATGGGCGAGAGGCAGAAACCCTCAACAGCTCGTCAATCCATCACAGTCATCGCACACTTTCACTCACACACTCACACATATGGGCAATTTAGAGTCTCAAAATAACCAGGCATGTTTGTCATTCCATTGCATGGGAGGAAATCTGAGTACCAGAGGCAAACATAGGAGAATACCTAGACTCTGCATTCAAAAAGGCCCCAGTCTGGATATTCATTGATTAATTAAGTAAAGCTGTATTATATTCGCTCATTTATTTGCTCATTTTTGTTCAGGGCTCTGGAATGTATGAATGAATAGCTTTTTCCTCTTATAAGTGTAATACGGTGGTACTTTGGGGAGCAATGCCTCCTCACTTCAGAAAGGTAGAATCTTGTCCAGGGCCTTTCCGTGTGGAGTTTGCATGTTCTCCCCGCGTTCGTGTGGATTTCCTCCAGGTACTCCAGTTTTCTCCCACAGTCCAAAGACATGCATATCTGACTAACTGAAGACTCTAAATTGCGCATAAATATGGGCAGGTGTGAATAGTTTGTGGGTTCTTTTCCGACAGGTGATTGGAAGAGCATGAAAGATGTCATAATATAGCTATCCAGTAAAGTGCTGAAAGTGTCATTAAATGACAAATGATATTGTAATAACGGATGAGACTTCAAAAGCACTCTGCTTCTTCTAACTCCTTTTCAGACACTGAGGTAGGAAATTTTGTCCTTTTGTCTCGGCATCTCAGACTAGTTTATCAGAACCTCATTTTATACTTTGTATGATATTTACTCTGTTGTTTTACAACCCTGTTACGTGCCTAATGGATGATTGGGGTAGCATGTAAAATAATAGCGCTATGGGGAAAAGAGTAGACAGGGAACTGAATGCTTGCAAGCTTGGATATATTGATGTTTCTTTAACATGGGAAGACAAACAGAATTTACAGACGATATTTACAATATGCACAAGACAAAGCCAAAGCCATTTACCAAATAGCTAACCAGGGGAAAACAATGGTCGTGGAGACACTGCCAAATAAATAAAATAAAAAAAACCAAACATTGCTAAGAAAGAAAAAAATACCAGCTACACAAGACTAACAATAAAAAAACCTCCTAACTACACTCAATATTCCAGAACATAAAATACAATGGGTGGCAGCTGTCTTTAACTAATGAAACTAACAACGAACATAACCTACATGTTGTCCAATGTATGAGGGCCCCCGTTTAATCTCGACCAGTTTGTTCCCCCCCACAAACCAGAATTGCTCAGACCAAAACAACAAAAACAACAACAAAAACAGAAACACAACAGCAGCAGCAGCTCGAGATGGAGTTACAAGCACGGTCTAAATAGCGCGGGACAAGACGGGGCAGGAATCCATTGGCCGGACAAAGATTGGGTGACGTCATAGGGAGGCGAAAGTTGAAGATGCGGGAGGAGTGAGAGCGATATGATGGCCGGAAACACAGGGAGGCGCCACCTGAAGGGGGAAACGACAAAAGACACCGCAAGACACAAAAACCGGCACACAGAAAATTCAATCGCATCACAATACCCGTAACAAACCCCAATTCCGAAATAGTTGGGACAGTGTAAATTGTAAATAAAATCTAAACGCAATGACTTTCAAATCACACCAGCCAGTGGTTTATTCACAGTAGAACAGAGATGCCATAGCAAATGTTGAAACTGAGAAATTTAACAATTTTATCCGCACAATGAGCTCATTTCAAATTTGATGGCTGCTACAGGTCTCAAAAAAGTTGGGACAGGGGCCTGTTTACCATGGTGTAGCATCCCTTCTTCTTTTTAACACAGAGTGGAGGCATCAGGGCATTGAGGAGACAAGTTTCTTGAGTTTATCCATTGGAACTTGACCCCACTCTTGTTTAATACAGGCCTCCAGCTGCTGGAGAGTTTTGGGTCTCCTTTGACAGACTTTTAGTTTAATTATGTGTCAAATGTTCACAATCGGTGAAAGATCAGCACTACAGGCAGGCCAGTTGAGCACACAGACTTTTCTGCTACGAAGCCATGCTGTTGTAATAGCTGCAGTATGTGGTTTTGCATTTTCCTGCTGAAAACACCAGGCCTTCCTGGGAATAAATGTCAACTGGAGGGTAGCATATGTTGCTCTAAAACCTTTATATACCTTTCTCCATTCATGGTGCTTTTTAAAACATGCAAGTGCCCCACACCATTATGCACTGATGCATTCGCATACCATCATACCATCCGCATACCATGCTGGCTTTTGAACTGAACGCTGCTAACAGGAGGGGTGGTCTTTCTCCTCTTTAGCCCGAAGGACAAAAAAGCCATGATTTCCAACAAGAATGTCAAATTTGGACACGTCTGACCACAGGACACTTCGCCGCTTTACTACAGTCCATTTTACATGAGCCTTGGCCCACACAACATGGCATCGCCTCTGGATCATGCTCAACAATAGCTTCCTTTGTGCATGATAGACTTTTAGGTGGCATCTGTGGGTGGCATGGCAGACTGTGTCTACACACACTGCTTAATTGAAGTATTCCTGGGCCCATTTAGTAATGTCAATGACAGAATCATGCCGGTGAGTGATGCAGTAGCGTCTGAGGGCCTGAAGATCACGGGCATCCACTAAAGGTCTTCGGCCTTGTCCCTTAAGCAGAGAGATTTTTCCAGTTTCTCTGAATCTGTCGATGATGAGACCTTCAAAGCCTTTGCAATTTGACATTGAGGAGCATTGTTTTTAAAGTATTCCACAATTTTTTTTACACAAGCCTTAACAGGTTGGAGAGCCTCTGGTCATCTTTACTTCTGAGAGACTCACCCTCTCTTTGACATCCCTTTTATAGCCAAGTTAACATAATTACTTGCTAAATGTTCTTTCAGCTGATTCTCTTATATATCAATTGCTTTTTTCGCCCTTTTCTGCCTGTGTCCCAACTTTTTTGAGACCTGTTGCAGCCAGAAAATTTGAAACGAGCTCATTTTGTGGATAAAAATGTAAAATGAGTCAGTTTCAATATTTGAAATGTTTTCTATGTTCTATTGTAATAACATATTGGCTCATGTGATCTAAAAGTCATTGCATTTTGATTTTATTCACAATTTACACTTCGCCCCATCTATTTCAGAATTGGGGTTGCATTATTTATTCTTATTTGTTCAAAATAAAGTCTTATTATAACAATAATAATAATAATAATAATAATAATAATAATAATAATAAGATTCTTCTTCTTCTTCTTCTTTCTTGGCCTACCCTGCCTTGGCTTGGAATCAACATATCCCCAAATTTTCCACCTCTCAATCACAGACTGAACAGTACTGACTGGCATTGTCAAGCCTTTGGATGCCTTTTTATATCCTTTCCCATCTTTAAAAAGTTGAGAACTACCTTGTTACAAATGTCCTTTACATTTCTTTTCTGCCCCCCATGGCTCAGTGTGTAGTCAGTCCAGTGCATCCACTCGAGAGCTAACAAACTCAATAACTATAAACAAACACTAGTTACAATTTAAAAAGCCACAGGTGTGGAACCTTTAATAGCCATTTAAACCTGATTTGTGACACCTTATGTCAATATAACACGGTCAAATAGTCAAGGATATGTAAACCTATGATCAGGGACGTTTGAGTGATTTCAATTATCATTATGATTTAAAAAGGAGCCAAACACCTACGTATATGATGATAAATGACTTCACATGATCACTGTCCTTCAATAAAAGATAAGATTTTTGCATGGTGAGTAATACTTTCACAATGAATGGCAACATTTCACAAATTCAGCTGGGGTATGCAAACTTTTGAGCACAACTTTACTGTAACTGCCTCTTGTAAGAATCCGCTTAGAGCTCTTTTTTAAGTTTTTTTTTTCATAAAGCATTTGGGTGCTCTGCAGATGGGGATTCTGCAGCCTGGGGGCCCACAAAAGATTTGGAGACCACCTTTGCCCTGGAAATGCCTGACAAAGCAAGTTTGACCTGAAAGGGAATGAAAGTTTCGATGGGGAAGGGGAGAAAACCGAGAGATGAGGAATCCCTGCACGTGACCGTGAGAAGTTTTAAGAAAGTGAAACTAGTGCGAGAATGGCGTAGAAGTGATACAGGAGGGGAGGAGGTAGCGCAGTTTTGGCTTGACGGTGAGAGAGAGAGATTTCATTGAATATCCCCTCTGAAAAACACTATGACACGTTTGGGCACATACCCACCCCCAAGTGTACAGAGCTCTCTGGAACATGGCTTCTCTTTTGGGAAGAGATGAGCTGGACCTTAACTGAGGTGGTTTTTTTTTTTTTTTCATTTGAAGAGATGCTGACATTTACAGCAAATGCTTGACATTTGAATGGCCCCCCAAGCAAGGGAATACAAAGACGGAAGAGAAAGTATCAGAGTGCTGGTGGCTACGTAAAGTCACTCAGGGCTGGGACCTGCTTTGGAACAATAATCTGTTTTCTTACTTGTTTAATGTCTATTTCTTGTGTGATCAACTTCTTATACTTGTAAAAAGTGAAAATACAAAGTTCAGTCAAAAGAAAAAACGAGTCCACATTTTGCATGTTTGTATATTTTATAAATTATACTATTTATGATAAAATATAATAATATTATATGTTATATATTATTATTGTATTTTATGTATTCTATATTTTGTAAATATTTCTTTCAGTGCTTTGTCTCTAAGATTGCTCTGAATTTTTAATTCATCATTTATCCACAATGTGAAAATGTGACTGAACATTTTTCCATAGTGGTCTTAATGAATCATCCATTACCAATCTAATCTCTGCAATTCATTACACAATCAAGGAACAGAAACCTTATCAATACTAGTATACATTACATTCCCTTTCCTCAAGACTGTACTTCTCAAGAATATTTTACTTTTACTTTTTTTAAATTGGGTTACACTTTGACTGTATTTAATGTCATCCGGCAAATCATTCCACAATTTTACCTCACAGACAGAAATACACATACTTTTGAGAATGGTATGAATGCTAGGTTGTTTTAACTTCAATTTACCCCATAAATTATACCCCACCTCTTGTTCCCTGAACAGTTTTTGTATGTCATTTGGTAGCAATTTTATCTTTTGCTTTAAACAGTATTTGTGCAGTTTTAAGTTGAACCAAATCCATAAATGTCTGTAACTTTAAAAACAAAGCGTTAAGCTGCCGGATAGCTCACTCACCCACAGCACCGCATTGCGGAACAGAAGTGGCTACCACATTGTGTGTTCGAGCCCCGGTTGTACCAACTGGCAGTGGTCAGCAGCAATTTCAGTGTAGCGCACAATTGGCTATTGCACTATACTACAGGGATGCAAATTGGGAAGGGAGTGCCGGGAAGGGTAATATAAAATGGTTGCTTTGTTCATTGCTCAAGCGCCTCCTGTTGGCCAGGCAAGCACTCTTCAGGAAGATTCTAAGCTTGGTCATGTTCGGGTATCCTCCGCCCTCATTTTGAACTTGTGAGGATTCAACCAATGAGAGTAAAGAAGCAGTATTGACGGGCACGTGCTTCGAATGAGAGCCACAAACTGTCCTCCTCTCCTGAATTGGCAACAAGGGGTGGCATACGAGCAAGTCTTGTGCATAGATCCCTAATTGGGCATTCCAGATTCAGGAATGCTTTCCCTAAAACTCCAACGCCAGCTTTAAGTGCAGATATTTCACACATGGTTTCCAGCAGAGTTTGTGGTGAAGTATTACTCCCAAGAACTTAATTTTGTATACTCTTTCTATCTTTACATTATAAATCATCACTTGTATTTGTGTATTTATTTTCCGATTACCAAACAACATAAACTTAGTTTTGTCCGAATTGAATAAGAATTTGCATTTGTCAAAACATAATTTTAGTTTACTCTTTTCTTTAGTGACCACATCAAACAACTGCTGAGATCTTCTCCATCACAAGAAATGTTAGTATCATCCGAAAATAGCACCAATTTCAGATTACTTGATATTTTACAAATGTCATTTGTGTACAAAATAAATAATTTATGTCCTAAATCTGACCTCTGTGGGAGTCCACATTGAATATCCAGTCTTTTTGACTGGAAGTCACCCACTTGCACAAACAGTTTTTAATGTAACTGCTTAACCAATCGAACACCACCCCCCTGACACCATAGTGCTCCATTTTTTTCAATCATATGTCATAATCTATTGCATCAAATGCTTTCTTCAAGTCTATAAACACTCCCACAACATACTTTGTGTTATCAATACAACTGGTAATCTCCTCAATTAAATCCATTACTGCCATAGATGTTGATCTGTCCATCCTAAACCCGTACTGGCTGCCCATTAAGAATTCATGTTTATCGATAAAACTGTCCAACCTCACAAAAAAGAGTTTTTCAAAATCTTTGAGAACTGAGAAAGTATGGATACTGGCCTATAATTTGATGTTTATCTCAATTCATGTTTATCAATAAAATTGTCCAACCTCACAATGAAGAGTTTTTTCAAAATATTGGAGAACTGCGAAAGTATGGATATATTGCTTATGACTGGATATAGACTCATCCTGTGCAAAATAGCAACAAACTCATCAGTCATTGCATATCTTACTGGGATTTAACAGGTCTATGTTTATGTCACCACAAATCAATGCCATCTTCTGATTTATTTTTGAAAACATGCCTTCCATCATAATTTTAAAGGTTACAATACTAGATCTAGGTGCTTTATATAGTCAACTAACAATTATGTTTTTATTTTTTTCCATGTGAATTTCTATTGAAATACATTCCATCAGATCAGCTACTGTAAGTGTCATACTTTCCACCAGCTTATATTTCATGTTTTTGTTCATGTACACAGCCGCACCTCCACCTTTCTTATTCTTTGAAGTTGAATAAAGTTCATTTCATACCCATTCAGGTGCAACTCTGCCCCCTTCTCTGAGTTAAGCCATGTTTCAGAAATGGCTATCACACTGAGTGAACTGGCTAATATATTCTTTGATATTTTGGAAGTTTGCATATAAGCTTCTGCTGTTAAAGTAAATAATTGACAAACGATGATCTTCTATGACATGTAAGTTGAACTGATAGCCTGTATAATAACAGAAATTATTGTTTGGATTGTTATAGACATTGTTATCTAGGTCAGTATCTTGTTCTGATCTCATATGAGTGAGGTTTGAAATTAAACAAGTCCATATCTCTCTCTCTCCCTCTCTCTCTCTCTCTCTCTCACCCATACACACATTCCATTCCATTCCAAAAGTCATTATTACTATAGATATTGCCTGACTCAAAGTGTCCAATCCCATCTTCTCTTCCATCATGGATTGTGTTGGTGCAGGGGCGCAGGGGGCATGGGGGACACGAGGGGCATGTCCCACACAGTTTTGGGTGGGAAGACGGCGAGACCTTCGATAAACTGATCACATCCCTACTCATTAGGGACACTCTACTCTGATTTCACCAGATGGAAGAGTACTATCGTACATGGTTTAAGGAAGTCAGCAGAATTTGATACCTGCTGACGAATAGCAAAAATTTCAAATAAAGCAGAGTACTCTTTTGGTAAAACACTGTAGTTCTAAGAATCAGAAAGCACCCATTTGGATGGAGTTATCAGGAATTTGTGTATAAAGATGAATGGAATTATTTTATGTTGAATAATAAAGTCTGACTTTCTGAAGATCTTGCCTCATCCTCTAAATTGCAAGAATTAGATGAAATTCTATTCAAACTCCATAAAACTGTAGCATGAAAACCTAATCTGTTATCATCTTGTTACAAACTTAAGTTTGTGATACACAGGAACACTTCTGATACACAGAAATCACAAAGGGAACATGTCATCACAAAGCTCGACTCATATTTGAGCCCCTCAGAACAATAGTGGTTTCACTCCGATTTTCTAATTTTCCGAGTTAGTCCCATATTTTTCATGCCAAAGGTAAAATCTATTCGTGCAACAATGGGCCCGAAGATTGTTAGTTCCACCTCTGAAATATATATAGTAGTGCAAGAGTGGTCTAACTCCAAAATTCTTAGTTTTTAAGTGAAACATGCAAAAATAACAAAAATCGTCAACCCTGACAACAAAATACTTTCTGACCATGAAAGCGCAAAGGATGTCACTTCAAGACAGGTCTAAATACTTACTGGCATGCTGAATTTGACAACGTTGAAACTTTGGAAGCTGTTTTCTCAAAATAATAAAAAATGTAGTCAGACCACTATTGTTCTGAGGGGCTCAATTTAAAGTGGTATTAAATGCTTCTGATTCACTGAGAATGTTAAATACGTGTGTCGCTGCAGAAACCTTGGCTCTGCTCTGAACAGGGCAATAAATATACACTGCTTCAAAGGTATTATCATTTGTTAATAAAATAAAGTGGGGAACCCCTTGAACTATAGGGAATTCCTCCTGCGATTTGTGTGCGCCGGAGCTGGAATCGCTCCCTGGTCCAATCGGAAAAACACGCATACGGTTCCGCTCCAGGAGCCGGGTGAAAATCGCATGGATGAAAACACTTCATTTATTACCATCATTTATAAATGATGCGAAGGCACAAAAAAGATACGAACATCACTTTCTGCAGATTTCTGATTAATAAAAACACACTTGACACGAAAAAAGGGTAATTATTAAGATTATGCACAATGTCAATAAATTCCAAGAAAATTCCACTCAGTTTATTTTACCCATAGGTTTGTCAATTAGGTTATTTTCCACAAAATATCATTTGAAGCACCTATTACTAAAACCCCATAGGTCACACTTGACTTGACTTGACTTGTGGGGTTTTAGTAATCAATGCATCATTTTTATTTGTTTGTGCGTATGTATTATTTAGGTATGAAATCAACACAAATTTTTATAAATAAGGCCCAATGATATGCGATTTTTCATGTACTCGTGTTTGCACCGGCGACTAACTTCAGCCATATAAATGAAACATAGCTTTAGGCATATCAAGCCGATCGGACACAGAAATAAATATATTCCGTTTGCTGAGCTGCAGGAACTGAAACTTCGTAAGACACTGACATTTTGTGTCATCATGAATGTGCATAGGAAAATGCTAGATTGCAATGAACTATAAAGCAAGCTCAGGGGAATGGATCCGGATTGATCCTGAACAAAACTGAGCAAATTAGCATTTTGTTGGTAATTAGGAAACTTAAATGGGAATGAGGTGAGGTGAGAGCAGTGATAATATCCCTCCAATGACAACTCCAGAGTGGAAAAGCTCAAGCAGACTAATGTCTTTTCTCATCTCAAGCCTGGCGTTAGAAGCTTAAAACCCACTAGCAGAAGAGAGGTTGTTGGCCTTTTCCCTTGGCAGCTGCTAGCCATGATATTAGTCAGCTAAAAGCTCTAAAATGGAATAAAAATAACTTGCTTAGATCCTTTGAACCTCCCTTTCCCAGGGCGCAATTCCAGGCTGGATCCTTTTCCACAGAGATCTTCACCCAGGCACCCCCAGGTTTGAACTTTGAGAACTGCGCCTTTGCAGTGTCTTCTTTTCAGAGCACACCAATCAAAGAAGCGCTACTTGCCTACTAACGCATGAGCTTTTGGCTTGTGATGGCCTGACTGTAGGAGAGAGGGGGGTTAGTTGGAACAGATTTCATAAAAATGCTTATTTTTAAAGTAGGTTATATTGAAAATTCTACTGCAAGTTATTTTTATACATATCTATGTGTACAACAATCTCAGCAATAAAGTTCAGCAATGTTCAAAGAGGTTAATAAAAAAAATAAGTCTTTGTGATATGAGTTGAGGTGTTCCAACTCACCCCACAGTGGGGTGAGTTGGAACATGCCTTGGGGTGAGTTGGAACACCTAAGTTAGTGAAGGGAAAATCATGAATTATCTTGACAGATGGTCTTATTTTGACACTTTGTCCTCCCTGGGAGTAGTCCTGATGAAAATATATGTGTTGAAGAGAAATTAAGGACCCTAAACTACTTAAATTTGGATGTGCTTCACCCACATAATTCTTGAGTGACCCTTCATGCCCAAGGCAAGTCTTGATCTGCAGTTGGACACTAAATAATCATTAGACCTCAGCAGTTTAGTAATCTATTTAATGAAACATACTCACTACATAAAATATATGGACTTATTTTTCCTAAATTCGTTCTAAAAAAGTTTAGAATTTCATCAAAATTGAATACAATTTTGCTCAGGAATAAAAAAGAAATCAGGGTTGTTTTTTAGTGGCTGTGCTTTTTGATCAGGCCTATTTAAAAACAGAAAGCTATTTAATGTGATCAGTTTTGAGACTAAGTGCAGTAACATGTACCAGTCTACTTGTGATGAACAGCGGGGTTTGTCGGAACATGTTCTAACTAGCCCCCCACATCATGTTCCAACTAGCCCCATGCTATAATCACCACAACACATGCAGTGTACATAATACACATTAGCACAGGCAAATTTTTTGTTGACCCATTTTGTTTACATTCTTCCAAACAATCAACACAAAATAGGGTTCATTCATGGGTATCATGTGTACCGAACAAAGTGGATATTTCCAAAAGGTAAAAATTTTAGTCTAAGATGCAAAAAACATACAAACCTCTCTGTAGGTTCCTTCTTAATGAAGCCTTAGCTTGACGCACTAATAATTCCCCTGTTGTAGTCCACAGCAACGACTAAATAATAACTCCACGGGATTCTCTGGATTCGGTTAAATAGTTTACTTCAAAAAATTAACCGTAATTGGTACAAACAGTTGTCCACAAAGAGAAAATAAAACGAAATGGGAGAGATAGAGAAATTGGTCAAAAAACTGTGTGGCTCCATTCCATGCTGCCTGACTTAATATCTGACAGGGTAGCCACGCCTACCCATACCAGCCCGTGCTTGGCTGCAATTAAGCATGCGCAACCACTATAAAGCCACAGGTGGGCGCTACAAACTGCCACATAAAGAATAGAGTAAATATTACTCTATTACTTGCTGTATATATGATTTGTAAATATTCAAATCTGTAAATACTGTAAATATTCCTTTTTAACAGAGTAAACATAAATCACCATGAACTTATATTATTGTCCAATTATTAATGAACTATAATTGCATTTAGGCTCCTACACTCTCTTAACACATGTGAACTTCAAGCATGGTCTAAATACCAATATGGCTGAAGGGTAGTGTTATAGGCTTCCACAAGATTGCAGCAAAGTCTTCAGAAATTCTTTGAATCTTCAGGGAAGGGGTATGTTTCAACATACCCCGCATTTCAACTAACGCCCTCTCCCCTACGTTGAGCCGAGCACGGCAGCCACCCTCCTCGTGCTCTGACCACCATCTACAATCCGTCTGGCTGGTGACCCAGTCGATAGAGATCCCCAAATTCCATAGTGGTTGCCAGCCACCCAGGAGTGCGTATCAAGACACCGTCGATGCTAAACTTCCATCGTAAACTTAGTAGAAAGCTCAGTCGTTCTGAGATTTGATGTTTCTAGATAGGGTCGTTACAAAGCTTAGTCACTCGGTTGTAAAGTCAATGACTGCGCGAGACCAGTATTTACTTGGTCGTTGTTTGGTATTTCCTGTTGTTGTCGTCATTTCAAGGTCAGTTTCTTTCAAAATTGGACGAAATTGAAAATTTTATACCAACAGTCTTATGAAGGAAGGACTTGAAACACAGCATGAACACAACAAGCGTTAATGTTATTTTCCATCGCCCCGGCGCTGGATATACCGTCCGTACGTCCCGTCCATCTACAAAACCCAAAACCAGTGAAGCTGGCACGTTGGGTAAATCGTAAATAAAAACAGAATACAATGATTTGCAAATCCTTTTCAACCAATATTCAATTGAATACACTGCAAAGACAAGTTACTTAATGTTCAAACAGGTAAACTTTGTAATTTTTTGCAAATATTAGCTCATTTGGAATTTGATGCCTGCAACATGTTTCAAAAAAGCTGGCACAAGTGGCAAAAAAGACTGACAGAGTTGAGGAATGCTCATCAAACACTTATTTGGAACATCCCACTGGTGAACGGGCTAATTGGGAACAGGTGGCTACCATGATTGGGTATAAAAGCAGTTTCCCTGAAATGCTCAGTCATTCACAAACAAGGAAGGGGCGAGGGTCACCACTTAGTGAACAAATGCATAAGCTGATTGTCGAACAGTTTAAAAACAACATTCCTCAACGAGCTATTGCAAGAAATTTAGGGATTTCATCATCTACGGTCCGTAATATCGTCAAAAGGTTCAAAGATTCTGGGGAAATCACTGCACGTAAGCGACAAGGCCAAAAACCAACATTGAATGCCCGTGACCTTCGATCCCTCAGGCGGTACAGCATCAAAAACCGACATCAATGCGTAAAGGACATCACCACATGGATTCAGGACCACTTCAGAAAACCACTGTCAGTAACTACAGTTCGTCGCTACATCTGCAAGTGCAAGTTAAAACTTTACAATGCAAAGCGAAAGCCATTTATCAACAGCACCCAGAAACGCCGCCGGCTTCGCTGGGCCCAAGCTCATCTAATATGGACTGATACAAAGTGGAAAAGTGTTCTGTGGTCTGACGAGTCCACATTTCAAATTGTTTTTGGAAACTGTGGACGTTGTGTCCTCCGGACCAAAGAGGAAAAGAACCATCTGGACTGTTATAGGCGCAAAGTTCAAAAGCCAGCATCTGTGATGGTATGGGGGTGTATTCGTGCCTAATGCATGGGCAACTTACACATATGTGAAGGCACCATTAATGCTGAAAGGTACATACAGGTTTTGGAGCAACATATGTTGCAATCCAAGCAACGTCTTTTTCATGGACGCCCCTGCTTATTTCAGGAAGACAATGCCAAGCCATATTCTGCACGTGTTACAACAGCATGGCTCTGTCGTAAAAGAGTGCGGGTACTAGACTGGCCTGCCTGTAGTCCCAACCTGTCTCCCATTGAAAATGTGTGGCGCATTATGAAGCGTAAAATACGACAACGGAGACCCCGGACTGTTGGATAACTTAAGCTGTACATCAAGAAAGAATGGGAAAGAGTTCCACCTGAAAAGCTTCAAAAATTGGTCTCCTCAGTTCCCAAACGTTTACTGAGTGTCGTTAAAAGGAAAGGCGATGTAACAAAGTGGTAAAAAGGCCCCTGTGCCAACTTTTTTGCAATGTATTGCTGCCTTAAAATTTTAAGTTAATGATTATTTGCAAAAAAAAAAAAAAGTCTCTCAGTTTGAACATTAAACGTCTTCTCTTTGCAGTGTATTCAACTGAATATAAGTTGAAAAGAATTTGCAAATCATTGTATTCTGTTTTTATCTACGATTTACATAACGTGCCAACTTCACTGGTTTTGGGTTTTGTATACATTTGCCTAGTTGACAAGTTGACTTGCCAACATTTGCCTTCCTGGCATGTGGCACAGCACTTACTAGAAATTTGAACATGAACAACTCCGCCTCCCTCCAAAGTCCCACCCTCCTCCGCCAGCCAGACCTCTGAGGCTCCACTCCTCCCTTGACTCGTGCGGTGAGAAAGTGAGCAGTGCGAATGAAGCTGCTTTCACACCGGACGCGAAACAAACTTTTTTTTCGCAAGACAGATTACATTCAAAGTCAATGCAAAGACGCTAATCTTGCGCGTATTCGCGTCTTTGCATTGAATTTGAATGTAATCTGTCATACCAAAAATCTGTTTCGCGTCCGGTGTGAAAGCATCTTGAGACGGGTCAATGGAGTCAGATTCAGAGGCACCGGTTAGTGAAAACTAACCAACAGTAATTACATAATATTCAATTCTGTATGGGGTATAAAATAAAATGCCCTCGTAACATCTGATGCACTACCATTAACGTTAGTAATTATAGCATTTCAGCGCCTGTTGCTTTGTGTTTCGGCAGAATTCATACATATTTTCTTGCAAAACTGCTGTCATAACGTCTTACTTCACCAGAATTGTACCGGTAACGTTAGTCATTAAATCAAGAGCAGTTGCAACTGCTTCTTTTGCAGGCCAACTTCGTTGAGTGCCTGTTTTGTCTCTACTGCTCTGCTGCTCTGCCAGAGAGGCACGCGAAGCAGTGACAGAGGTAGGCAACTGGAAGGGGCACAGCAACGGATGACTGACAGGATGCTCGGCAAATCATTTTATTCGGACCGAAGAAAATGATTGGTCAGACTTTGCTCAGAAATTTATGAGAATTAAATATCGATGAGTTTCAACACCCGGTGGATTTCCTTTCCATTTTAGAGTGCCACACGCTTATTAGGAGCATTTTAAGATTAGAAAAGTGTAAAAATTTCAGAAAGGTAAGAATAGCTTTAAAGCAATATAATGACATCTGATGTCAACTGGTTATGTCTTATCCTAACTGCACAGAAATAAGTAATCTTACAAGATTTACCCTATTAGCTGTCTAATTACACGTGATTCTTGCGAAATTTGGTCAGCTAACAAATTCCCCGTGATCCCTCTTGAAAACAGCGAGCCGTGTTTTACTTTGCATTGTTTATTACAAAATGCCTCATCACTGAAAATATTACTCCGCCTAAGTTCGTTGTAGATAAAGGCCCGGTGCTTGCAATTTCAGAAGAGTGACTCCGGACACCATTCCCCAGTGATACCGGTAACAATTAGAGAACTCACCCATTTAAACAAAACATCGGAAAAACGCAGCAGTCGTGGCCTCATCGCTGGGAATGAACACCTCTCCAATCCAATAATCTGATCAGCACCGCATGTTGCCAACTAATATTTATTTCAAAACCAAAAACCTTAAAATAAGGGTCTCAGCGATTCCCAATTTTCGCGCATGTGCAGATTAGTGTAGAAGATCTCTGGAGGAGCGCTGAGACCGTGGCACCGAGCCATTGATCTGCTGTGCTGTCATATTCACGGCACCTTTTTGCTTAAAAATGACTGCGAAGTGATGATTGAGTTAGCAAAGCAGTTTTGCGTTGCTATGTGTGCTATTTATTCAATTTTGGGAACGATGTCTCCAAAACATAATAGGCCAAATTTGGCTGTCTGACAAGGACTACTTAACGTCAGAACTCATGTATATCCACTGAAACGGAGAGAATACTCGCAAAAAAATTATATTTTGAGAGCGAAATGCCCACAGTATGAATACATTTTGATTACACATTCTATTTTGTTGGTAATAGTTAATAATAATCGCATTATTACACTCGAGGGTGTGCTTGACTGTCATTGACCGACCCAAGAAGATTGGAACTGATGAGTGTTCTCATCCCATAAATGACAACTGACAGACAACAGAAGTGAGCAACAGAGAGACAGATTAGGAGAAAGGCACAGAAACACTGGCACTGAGAAGGTTAAAAAGTGAGGAAATATTACATTTGAAAAGTGGCCATAATCAGAATTTTTCTAAATAAAAATGAATTACACGGTGGAAAAGTTGTTGTCATAGGCTGTGTTTGGAATTTGAAAATTAATCTAAAAATAATCACCGGTACCAAATGTGATGAGTACCAGCTCATCCACTGCCACATTAGAAGAGAAAGTATGCCTATAGCGGCCAAAAATAGTCATATCACAACGGTTGAAGGAAAATATGAATGATGAAGAGACAGTATACTTAAATTTAATTAATTAATTCATGTTAAAGGAAAGTTTAGATGGCAGTACACTTCAATTAAAGTTATTCACGTTCATTCATGTCAACAGAGGAGAGCTACTGAGACGGATAGTGGAGAACAGAGAGACAACTGAGGAGAGAAACATCATAAAAGTGAAGGTTTAATGAATAAAATAAATAAATTAAAACGCATGAAGTGTGCTTGTGTATTTAGGGGGCCGGGGGATGAAGTCCACTTTTTGGGAAAAAAGATCCCCCCCCCTCCACAAGGCCGGCCTGTCTCAAGAAACACTGATACAAACTTGATTGATTTTCACATCAAGGTCTTGTAACACCAGTCGATTTTGGTGACCTTGACCTCATTTTCAAGGGCAGGGGACATTCTCACTCTGCGACAAATACTTACTTTATATGCTTTGGCAGAGATGGGAGAATATAGCTCCTTATTTGAATATGTTCTGTGGGCCGAG
The DNA here is from genome assembly GCA_029721435.1 of Gymnothorax reevesii. Classification (NCBI taxonomy): domain Eukaryota; kingdom Metazoa; phylum Chordata; class Actinopteri; order Anguilliformes; family Muraenidae; genus Gymnothorax; species Gymnothorax reevesii. The sequence continues at coordinate 73,688,123 of CM056578.1, read as the reverse complement.
GGTCAAAATTCTTAACTTTCATGATCTGCAAAGAGTAACTTTTTACTTTTGAATTGATAATGTCCAGAAACATTCATGATTGGCTACTTTGAATTGGCAACATTTATTTGGCGCTGGACAGCATGAGTGCTGGCTGGTCATTTTATACATCGAACATGGCAAAATCAATTCATCAGCGCTTCCAAACGTGTCTTCCCTAAAATTCAGCATGGCTACCAAGAGAAATAAAGGTGATAGCCTAAGTCTTATCACAGAATCGCAGATTTCTACACAAAGAAATCCTGTACTGATGGTGTGTGTCTCAGATAACTCAGTATATCCTATTGGTTTGTTGCTTCAATTAAAATCAATCGACAGTCCCCCCCTGGGCCGGTCAGAAACAGAAAATGCCAGGGCTGGATTGCACTCCCAGTACATCTCTGGATACAGCAACTGGGAACAGATTAATGACAGGCGTGGCAGGCTAACATGCTCATTAGAATAGAAGAAAGTAGAAAATGGGCAAAAGAACACCTAAAAGAAAAAGTGCTTTACAAATTTCAGCCATTGCATCTTCGTGTTGAGATTGTTGCTATAAATCTTTTTTCCAATGTTTAGGACCCTGAGCACATGAAATACTTGATTTATAAATGTATTTCCATGGTTTTGCTGAGAGTGGTAATGTCTGAAACTACTGTATCCAAAATCTGGAAGTAAGCCTGTACGAGCCTAGTGGCCCATTGGGCCGGTGCTTAACCCCGGTTTCCATGGCATGAAGCGACTAGGAGTATTACTACTCCCCCTGGATGGGATGCCAGTCCATCGCAGGTACTCCCCCCAGCTCTTAGACAAGTTTCCCTGCCTATTTTCTGGTACCCATTTATACACCTGTGTGGAGTGAGGCATGGAGTGTGGGAGTAAAGTGTTTTGCCCAAGAACACACCGCGAAGGCTGTGACCTTACGATCTCAAGTCAAGCCTACTTGACCACTGCGCTACCGCGTCTCCATCCAAAATCTGGAATGGAATGTTATCTAATCAAGCATTCCATCTGGTTTTTCCACCACACTATGTCCTAGTCAGTTCTGTCATACCATGTCCACCTTTGCAGTAAAATGCACCAAGCTCCTCTTCTTTGACTCACTAGACCCAAAGAGTGTCTTGCGTGCTTTTCCACCAAAAATTATTTTCCTAAATGCACAAGCCAAACCATGCAACATAACACAGGGAATTTTACATTCACTACATTTGTTGGAAATTCTACATTCTTGACAACCTTTTTAACCGGTGCACTCAACTTGCTAGTTTGAGCAATGATCCGTATTCGTGTAGGCTGTGGGTATGTGAGTGGCAGTATTTTGTAGGTAGTCAGTAGTAGGCAGCTGACAGATGGAGTTTATCAGATTGAACAGGAATATATTTATGTTCCTGTCCACCATTTTTTTGTGTTTCTAAAAGCATTCCAGCTGTCTTCTTAAAATACAGCCCTTTGCCTTTTCTCAAGGTTACAAGCCCCAGGACAACTCTGTAACGTTACCCAACTCAGACCAGAAGGCTTACATAATCCCAGCAGTGTGAGTTTGTAAGTGTCATGGAGTGCTATGGCCGAAGGGTTCATAGCAGGACCGGGCGATGGCAAAAACCAGATCTTTGCTCAAAACCCACAATCTACCCTTAACTTTCATCCTACCAAGTGGGCTCCATCTGGACCCTGCACCTTTATATTCATTTGCCATTTTAAAAATGTGTCATACTGCCTCACCACTTCATGAATTTGTCAGAATTTATGTCTTAATTAAAACACTAAAGCACCGGAAGATCAGCTTTTTGTATTGTGAAGGTAAAATTAATTTGTTACTGGGGTCCAAAAGGACCCCAGAGTAAAACTTATGTCTTTTATTTTATAATTGAATAGCACGCTGAAAGTTAACTTCTGTTTTGTTGTTTCAGATTCATAATGGCCAACAGACAAAGACAAGATACATTGTTAAAAGAAAAAGTTTCAACACACTGGTTTTGTGTCCTGAGGCACCAGATCTGGAGGCTGGGGAGTGAAGTCTGGTGTTTGGAAGGTGTTTGCTTTGAAACCAAATGTTGGTGTTTCGGCACACTCAAAATGAATTATAAATACAGAATACAGGGTTTCCTGAGTGAGGTCTGGCGTTTGGAGGGTGTTTGCTTTGAAACCAAATGTTGGTGTTTCGGCACACTCAAAATGAATTTTAAACACAAAAAACAGAATTTCTTCCAACTTAGGAAGTTTACTGCTGTTCCTGTCTAAGTGCAACATACCATAAACTCTAAATCAATTAAAAGAATCTCTAGGGTATAATAATCAAAATATAGCCTATGACCAGAAATGATTTTTGCATTACATTTTTTTTTTGTTGTTACGCAGTTAATAGAAATTTCAAATGGTATGTGTGAAATGCATTTCTATTGTTTATGCTTCCATGTCCTGGTAATCCCGTCACTGACTTGCAGGCTCACACACTCACCGAGTGTGAGTTGAAGATCCAGGGAGGAGCGAAGGGTGGATCTAAGGGTGGATCTGACCTTCTCTGATGAGGACCAGGGGATAGCCACGCCCCAAAATCATATCTGGCTTTATCCTTTGTTCTAGTCTATTTGGGACTATAATTTACAAAATTGAACGTCATGATACAATGAAGGAGACTTGAAACTTGTGATAGATATCATAAAATAATGTGGAAAATCATTATTAAAATAATGAATCAGGTGAGAAAGTAGGGTCATTTCCTCATAGTCATCTATACCATTGAACTTCTTTCTGCAATTACTGACATCGCCATCAGCTGGCCATTAAATAGAATGCAATTTTCTTAGATTTTCGCATTGGCTTCACTTTTCAGACCCAGGTGCTGCGTCCAACCTTTTAGAAAGTCTCTGGGTCAGGGTGAGGTTTAGGCATGAAAACTACTAGGTTATGTTCAACTACTCGCTTATGTTCAGGGTTCGAGTCAGGTGAGGTTTAGGCATCGATATTACTTGGTTTGGTTCAGACACCAAAACTACTTGGTGATGTTTGCCATTATGGGTACAAAAAAAAATAATAATAATTTCACCAGTGCTTGTGCGAATAGCTGAGTGGAAACGCAGTGGTTTGACCGACTGACTCGTGGAGAGCACTGACCTCACATTATGATGCACACTGCAGAAAGTCAATATATTGTTTGTGTGATGAAACACAGTAATGTAACTTTTGAAGTATACCCATCATACACTTCTCAAAAAAGTGAAAAGATGAACTGAAGGAGAATATTGAAACAGATTTGCTAAACACTGCTCATGATGTACAATGCAGTGGCTGCAATGAGAGTGATGACTATGGAGCAAGATGTACAAGGTATGATGTCACACGTAGCTTGACAATCACTTTTCTAAAGTAGCAGGAAGTTAGTATGCTTAGTTCTAGCTCAATTCAAACCATAATTGAGGATTGCACCAATTCTGTTGATGTGTCTGATGATCACACACTGACTGAAGTAATGAAGACTTGTGAAAAACATGAAATTGTCAGTGAAGTTTTGGGGGAAATGTGTGAATCACTGCAACATAATATTTTTCGACAATGCTTGAAAGAACTGTCCACGCTGTGGAAAAGAAACAAATGCTATCAAACTATTTTCTCCTGTTTAGCCTATTGAGTACAAATTTGGAGTTGCGATGAAATACAGAACATTTATATACAGTTGGCTCAAAAACTACTGGCACCCTTGTCTGGTAATGCACAAACAATAATAATAATAAAAAAAACTAATTATTGAGAAACGGAATATACAAAAATGAGTGAAATACTTTGTTTCAGTGGAAACAACCAAAATCATAACCATTTCATGGGAAGTAAATTTCAACAAAATCAAGGTTTCTTAATAATTGGCACCCTTCAGTTAGTACTTAGTGCAACTGTCTCTGGCAAGGATAACAGCATGGAGTCTTTGATTTAGTTGTCAAGAAACCATTTCTCTGTGGTTCTTGAGGTACGCTCTGGGTCATTGTCTGGCAAGAAAGTCCACCTATGGTGAAGTCTCAACCTTCTGGCAGAAACAACCAAATTGTCAGCCAAAATATCCTGATACTTGGTGGAGTTCGTTATGTCGTTATTCTTTACCAGTGCCCCTGGACCTCTGGAAATAAAACACCTCAAAACATGACTGATCCAGCATCATATTTCACCACGGGTATGAGGTGCTTCTTTGTATGCATCACTGTTTCCACGCCAAACATGCTGATGCTGTGTCTGACGGAAACATCTAATTTGGTCTCATCTGACCAAAGCACCTTGTTCCAGTCATAATTTAAATGACATCTGGCGAACTCCAAGCGCTTGCTTCTGTGTCAGAAAAGGCTTTCTTCTGGCAACCCTTCCAAGGAGCCTGTGGTCGTGGAGGTGTCTCCTTATGGTGCTTTTTGAAACCTGGTGACCCAAAGATGCCATCAAATTTCCCTTAGACATTGGGGAGGGGGCACATTTAGCGGGGGATCAGGGGGTACTCCCCCTGGAAATTTTGAGCATCTTGCGTTTCATTTCCTGCATTCTGGTGGATTTTTATGCAACCATTGACCATTTTTATGCATCAGTTTACTAGGAAAATAGGCCTATATTGAGTATTGCTAAGTGTCCATTTCATGATTTTTGCCCGGATATCAGCCGATGATTGGTAAGCAATCTATAAATGTACGCTGCTCTCCTTTCAGGATTTCAGATCGGGTTTTAAAAAAAATCATGCAATGTACACTATGCATAAGTCACTGATAGTGGAGACACTAGGCGAGTGTCCTATTGAAGACAGGGTGCCAGAGCGCTGTGGTCTCTATTTCATGCCTAGCACTAGTTGGATACCAAAATAGTTTGGTTTATTGCTACACTCACTTCAACTGCACTGCCTTCAGTCTCCCTGTCATCCATGGGTCTAGTATCCTGCAGAAGGAATAAAAATGAACAATATGGTGACTTTCATGTCATCACCACCTAGGGTCAATGGGGAGAGTAAATTGCATTCCATAGCCGTTGCAGTCTTCTTTCTAATTTCATTGCTACCAGGGATTGCCTCACTGTCATCTGTATCACATACATATAACACTCACCATCAAGGGAACTAATACAGTTCATCCATACATTATCCTCCGCATTATATCAGTCAAACACTAGCTATCATCATCACTACCATTACAGCTGATACAGAGTGAAATAATTAAAATATTCTCCATTTGAACTATTGAAGTTATCTTAAGCTCAAGTCATTAGTGATGCCTAATGGGGACGACAGTGCTAAGTGAACTGGAATTATGATATAGACCAGGACCACGCTTCTTGATTCAATCCCTGTTGTTTAAATCTTTAGCTTACTCTTCTTTTTTAGCACCAAAAAGGCTCCTGATGTCTTTGTGCTGTCGTTTGCTCATAAAGACTCTGCAAACAGAATACATTTTATTGTCACTGCTACAAGTATAATAAATTTAAAGTGTTTTTCCTCCGAAGCCGAAGCGATACCGCTTCTCTGAATAGACAAGCTATACAAGCTAATAGACAAGTCAGTGTGCTGCTGTTAGCCAGTGAAAATAGAGCGGAGTGGCAACTCTTTTTTAGACAATCCATGTCAATGCACTACGGTAGATTGGAAAGTTTCTTTGCCCTTTGTACTCGTAAGGTGTCGGTGCAGTTGTTCCTCTAATTCTGCGATTCCAGGTTCACAAAAAAAAAAAAAAAGTCATCGGATCTGCACGATTAACACAAGTCACCCAAATGGCCACGAAAAAAGCGAGTTGCGGTTTTCGGCGCACTGTTTGCATCCCTGCTACTTACAGCAGCCTACTCAAAGTCTGCATGTGTAACTCTATTAAGGCAGTATTTTCCAACAACTACTGTAGGGTTAAAATAGCTAGAAACTATTAGTTACCCTGGATGTAACTCCAGTTCTATGAATACGTGCGTAGCCCTCTAACGGGCTTCGCTATTGGTACCCCTACGAGGCTACGCCTCGGCGCCTGAGAAAGAAAATTGAACTCACCTGCTCCGAAGGAGGGGTAGCATACTCACCTCCCATAAAGACCCGGCGTTGCCAATGCTTGTCTCCCTTTGAAACTCAGCATCCCACACTCGGGCCAACTGGGCAGGTTGTTAGAGGGCTACGCACGTATTCATAGAACTGGAGTTACATCCAGGGTAACTAATAGTTCTATTTCATACGTGCTCCGCCCTCTAACGAGCTTCGCTATTGGTTACCCCTAAGGCGAAGGCCGTTAGGGATGGATGTACCCCAGGTGGACCCTGGCCACGCAGATCCTCTCGCAACCAAGCAAAACCCTGCCCACACCCTGGGGCGCACACCACCAACCTGCGTACCCCGCCCCAGGTGGTGGCAAAGTAGCACCCAAACCATTCCCGGCACTGGGAGGGACCCATCTTGTCCAGCCCCTCCCAGGGAAAAAAAGGCAGGGCTTGACCATTATTATTCCAATGCCAGGACCCGCACCTGTGCGCGGGCACCACCAGAGTGCCTCGCGTCAGGTTGCGGACCACCGATATCAGCCGTCACTTGAGAAAAAGGGGACTTCTCCTGATAGCGTTCCTCCATGTTGACTTGAGTGCCCCACCCAGACCATGGTACCAACATAACCATAGCTACTGCTGGAAGGAGCTCTCCCCCCAATGGGGCTTCCCACCCCAATGCTTGGGAGAGGCTCATGTCACTTTTCCCATGGCCCGCCTAACAGCTGCGGGCGGGGCACCCCCGAGATGCCACGCCCCAGGTCGGCCATAACCACAGCTACTGCTGGAAGGGGCTCTCCCCCATATGGGGCCTCCCATCCCAATGCTTGGGGGAGGCCGTATCACTTTTCCCATGGCACGCCTAACTGCTGCGGGCGGGGCACCCCCGAGATGCCACGCCCCAGGTCGGCCATGACCACAGCTACTGATGGAAGGGACTCTCCCGCCAATGGGGCCTCCCACCCCCAATGCTTGGGAGAGGCCATGTCACTTCTCCTATGGCACGCTTAACAGCTGCGGGCGGGGCATCCTCGAGATGCCACGCCCTAGGTCGGCCATAACCACAGCTACTGCTGGAAGGGGCTCTCCCGCCAATGGGGCCTCCCACCCCAATGCTTAGGAGAGGCCATATCGCTTTTCCCATGGCACGCCTAACAGCTGCGGGCGGGGTACCCCCAAGATGCCATGCCCCAGGTCGGCCATGATCAATTGCTAGTTAGTGCTGGCAGGGGGCCCTACCGGTAGGGTTCCCAAGACCGCATGTGTTACTGAGTCAGCTGTCATATCCCTGAGATATGATCGCGCAAAAGTAGATGTTGATGACCAAGAGGCTGCCCTGCAAATCTCCTCTACCGACACACCCCTAAGTAGTGCCTAAGAGGAAGCAATCCCGCGGATGGAGTGTGCGGTCAGTCCTGTCGGCGCCACCAGACCTGCTGCTGAGTAGGCCCTGCAGATCGCATCACAAATCCAGTGGGCGAGGCGCGGTGCTGACAGAGGGGCCCCCTGCGCTCGCCCGCCATAACACACAAACAGCTGCTCCCCCTTCCTGAGGCTCGCAGTTCGCTCCAGGTAAACACTGAGCGCACGTACTGGGCACAGCCTGTGCATCTTCTCCTGCTCACCGGTGGCATGAGGAGGTGGGCAGAGGGCCTGTAGTTGAAGGACTGATGATTTAAAGGTCGTGGTTATGACTTTCGGCCGGAATGAGGGGTTTGGACGCAGCTCCACTGACCCTAGATCCTGCCTTAGGGTCAGGCAAGACGGGTGCACAGAGAGGGCACTTAGTTCACCTACCCTCCTGGCTGACGCCAAAGCTAAGCTAAGGCCGTCTTAATAGACACCAATTGTAGGTCTGCTTAGTCCAAAGGCTCAAAAGGTGGTCCAGCCAGACCCCCCAACACCGTGTCCAGGTCCCATTGCGGAATTTCGCGGTGTACCGGGGGCCTAATTCTACGAGCTCCTCTCAAAAACCGCTATATCAGGGGGTGATTCCTGGCCGTAAAGCAGTCAAGCCCATTGTGTCCTGCTGCTACCGCTGCAGCGAATACTCCCAGGGTGGAAGCTGCACGGCCCCCCTCGAAGAGAGCCTGCAGGAAATCCAATACCCCCTGAAGGGGGCATGAACGTGGGTCTAGGCCCCTCGCCTGACACCAGTTCGTGAACATCCACCAGCGGGCCGCATAAGCCCTGGATGTAGACGGGGCCCGTGCACGTTGAATTGTGGACACCACCGCCTCAGGCAGGCCCAATTCACTCAATTTCACCCTTTCAATCTCCAGACCATGAGGGACCTCTGACATGTGTCTCATGGTCGAGGGGTGGTCCGAAATCTGCCACGGGCCCACTACCGCCAGCTGGATAAGATCCGGGAACCATCTGGCATTCGGCCTCATCAATGCTACCACAATCATGGATAGCCGCTGCTCCCGCACCCTGCGGAGAAATGACATCAGTAGCTGTCGGGGTGGGAATGCATAGAGCAGGCCAGCGGGCCATACTGGATGAGCCAACGCATCCACCCCCAGAGAGGGTCGTCGGTGGCTCTCAATGAGAACCAAAGCGGGCACAGAGCGTTCTCCTTGCTTGCGAACAGATCCGCTACTGGTCGACCGAACAGCTTCCAGATCTGTTCTGCCGTCACCCGTGAGATGCCCCAATCCTCCTCGAGCAGGGCTCCCCTGGATAGCGCGTTCGCCCGGGAATCGAGGATGCCCGGAACATGCCGGGCTCTTAGAGAGCACAGGTGGCGGTCCGCCCAGATTAGAATGGCCGTGGCTAACCTGTGTAGGGCTACCGACCTGACGCCCCCCTGCCTGTTGAGATAGGCCACTACTGTTGTGCTGTCCGATCTCACCAGGACGTGCCTCCCTTCCAACTGAGGGGCAAAATGGTGCAACACTTTCTGAACTGCCATGAGCTCCAGGTGGTTGACATGGCGCTGGGGCCCCTGCCATGTACCCGCGACAGAGGCAGAGCCGCAAGTCCCGCCCCATCCTGTTTGGGACACATCTGTGAATATCTGGATGTAGTGTGCCACACATCCCATCCGAACCCCCTATCAGAGCCGGATGGGTGAGGCCCAGAATGTCAGTGCCCGTCGTGCTCGCGCTGGTATGCGGAGCATAAGCTGTTGGTCCCGCCTTGGGTCCAGACAAAGGCATATGAACCAGCGCTGCAGGTCCCGCATGTGCAGCAGCCCCAGGCGGACTACTGAATGGGCAGCAGCCATCATTCCCAGCAACGACATGACCCTTATTGCTGGTACCGATGCTGCATCTAAAATGTCCCGGGTCTGGGACAGAATTGCCTCTATTCTGTCCCCAGACAGACATGCAGTCATTGACCGCGAGTCCAATTGCAGCCCCAGATACAAAGCTGTCTGCCTGGGCCGCAAGGTGCTCTTGTCGTAATTGATGGTAAACCCCAGCTGAGTAATATGCTGCATTACCAGCTCCGTGTGGTTGGTTACCACCTGCTTGGAGTGGGCTAGGATCAGCCAATCATCCAGATAGGTTAGGATCCGTACCCCTTCCCGCCGGAGTGGCACTGATGCTGCCTCCACGCATTTGGAGAAGGTCCGAGGTGCCAGGGAATATCCAAATGGGAGGCGGCAAAATTGGAAACTTTGATTTCCCACTGCAAAGCGCAGGTACTTCTGATGGTGCGGCAGAATTGGGACATGAAAATAGGCATCCTTCAGGTCTATTGACGTCATCCAATTGCCCGGTCTGACACACCCCAGCAGAGACTTTACCGTTAGCATCCGGAAAGGCCTGCGCACAATGTGCGTGTTCAACTCCTGCAGATCTAAATTAGGTCTGACGCCTCCTGGCTTCTTGGGGATCAGAAACTAAGGGGAATAAAACCCCGCTCGAGCTTCTGACAGAGGGACAGGCACCACCGCCCCCTTCTGTAAGAGCGAGTTCACTTCCTCCTTCAGGGCACCCTTTAGAGTGGAATCGGGGAGCCTTGTCCGCACTATCCCTTTGAATGGGGGAGGACAACACTGGAATTGCAAAGTGTACCCCTTCCGCAATGCTCTGTCCAGCTAGCCTGGGAGGGGGGCGCACAATCTCACCCAAACTTGGTAAAACTCCGTAAGGGGCGACGCTGTTTGTTTTATGGTTTTCGTTATCCTGGCCCCTCCCGCGACGCCCCTCCCCCTGAGGGAGGGCCCGACCGGGGGGCCCTGCTCGAAAGGGCCTGGAGGATAACAGCAGCAAGGCTTTCGCTGCGTTCACGTGCACCCTGCCCGGTGATTCACTCACCATAGGCAACGCGGGCACGGCTACTTCCGCGTTTGGAAGCCTCCAGTTTTCAGTTTCCGACGCGCCGACGTCTGAACAGGCCTTAATCTGTGGCACTAAACAATTGAAGCTCCCCTTCACAGGTTTGTGACCCTCAGTATTTGCCAATACGTTAAGCGCCCTGGAGCCAAAATGGCAGGTCGCTCCACTTCCGTGCAACCCGGAAGAAGAAGCCTGTTGACCTACACCAAACACTCTGCTGGAGCCAGCCCAGCTAGCAGCGTTGAATTCGTGCTGGCTCAATTCGCAATCGTTTTCTCGCTGGCCCCAGACCAGGAGAAAGAGCTTTATTTTGATTTGAGCCAACACAGACTGACGGAAGGGTTTTTGGCGACCTGCGACGACAGCGACTCGGCAGCGGCTGGGAGAAGCTGGGCCTGCGGGGCTGCTGCTGCGGACGAATGTGGGAGCCTAGCTGCTCCGAAGCCTTCCTCGCTGCCTCCAATCGGTCCACCATGACCTGGATGTTGGGACCGAACAGCGAACTGGTGGTGATGGGCGCATTAATCAGCTCCCGTCTCTCCCTCTCCTTAAGCGAGGATAGCCCCAGCCAGAGGTGCCGCTCCCATGCTACGTCCGCCAACGATCGCGAATGCCTGCGACATCCGGAGCATGGCCGCCGCTGTCGTCTGCATCTCCACTATCTCCTCCGGCGACAGCTCCGCCTTCTGGTGGGTCAGCCTATCCATGGATCCCGCGAGAAAGGCCATATTGTTTGCTAGCGCTACCACCTGAGCAGCGCTAGAATAACAACGGTCAAAGAGGGCCGCCGACATCCTGTCCCTCTCGGACGGGAGCAGCGGCCAACCGCTCGGCCACATGGAAGCAGTAGGGAGCAGACACCACCTCACCGCGTCCTCCACGGCCGGGACTCCGACATTCCACTCCCAATCCTCCACCGTCGAGTATGGCGCATACGCCATAGCAGGGGATTTCGCGGCCAGAGGATTTTTCCAGTCCCGCTGCGCGTAGCTGAAGATGGGCGCCATCCTGGGACAAATCACCTTGGGGCGTGGGCTTGACTTCGGTTGGGCCAGCAGACCGATAGTGAAGTCATCCACCTGGTCCTCAGAGGGCTGCGGAGGTAGGGGCATCCCCATCCTCTCCGCCGCGGACTGGAACAACCCAGGGAGGTCATCCAATGGGTAGCGGTGCTCCAGGGGTGGCTCATCGTCCATGAAGAGGGTCGTCGGGTCCTCCTCATACACGCGACGATCATCCTCCTCATCGTACTCGTGCCAAGGCTTCGAGCGGACCATCGCCACCGACTCATGGACTGGCCCCAAGCCAGCCCGGAGGGTGCGCGCGGCCTGCACAAACTGCTGCCGACGCTTACGCTCCTCCCGGGGGAGTTCTGCGCAGGCAGCACAGGAACTTGCCTCTTCATGGTGCCGCAAGCCCAGACAGACAAAGTAGTCGTCGTGTTGATCATCAGACATCATGGGGGAGGCACACAGTTGGCACAGCTTATCCATCGTATAGCTTTCACTGTTGTAGCGAGTTCCTACTCTCTCAAAGGCTGAGTGAAAAAGGGAGACGAGCATTAGCAACACCGGGGCTTTATGGGAGGTGGGTATGCTACCCCCTCCTTCGGAGCAGGTGAGTTCAATTTTCTTTCTCAGGCTCCATGGCGGAGCCTCGTAGGGGTAACCAATAGCAAAGCCCGTTAGAGGGCGGAACATGTATGAAATAGAACTGCCTTGATCAAACTGTAGCATTAAGATGGAGTCATGATTCACGACTGACGATCAGGTCGTGCTGCCTCAGGAGCCCGACCCAAAGCCTCACTCCCCTCTCCTTTTCTACCTTGTGATGTCTCCACTGCGCTGTGTAATAGGCTGTCTCCCTATCTGCTGCGTTAGCTAGCTAGGCAACACTTACCCCTTGTGAACATTCGTCCCCAACACAACCTAACTAAAGTTATCACCCCAACCCAACTTATTCTCCAAGGTTATAGACACACCGTTGCACTAAATACCTTAGCTACATAGAACTTCTGTATCTCCTGCCTAGCCTAACGTTAGTTCATAGAGTTAGCTGGCTAGCTAAAATGCTAACCATTAGCGAACGTTAGCTAGTGCTATAATGAAGTAAACTAGTACCGGTAAATCAACCCAACCAAATTGATAACTTCAAACAAGTTATAAACAAGATAAGGCTGAAAAGGGAAGAATACTGGAGTGGACAATCAAATTCACTAGCTAGTCAACTAGTTAATGTCAGCCACTTACTCAATCAATCATTCATGCTTCTGCACTCTGGAGCAAACATCAACGCTGCACATGCAGCCATTGTGATGAGGTATGCAGGCTATGTAACGCAAGAGGGGTGCGAGAGTAAAAATGGCATAGTCCAAGCATAGGGGTGTAAGGCTTTTTTGGAAAACAATTATGAAGGATTTTACTAGTGATTTTCCACTCTGTATTGTTATATTACCTGTATATGTGAGGGGTTTGTATCTCATGATATATATTTTTTTGGGGGGGGACAAATGTATCTTTTATAAATATTGAGGGGGACTTGTCCCCTCTGACCCCCCCTAAATTTGCACTCATGAGTGATACCCTTCTGTCCAATTCCGATACCTGCCTGGATTTATTTGCCTCCTGTTATTGACCAATTTCAGTACAACCATGATTTCTGTCTTTTGCAGCCTTGGCTTATGACCTCAGATTTCAGACACTCGACTATCCCTCTGGTTTGTGAATTTGCGCTGTGGTCTGTGCCATTTTGGTTTTTGATCTTCTGCCTGTTTATAGACCCTGTTTTGGATTACCCTTCTGTACTGCGTCACTGTGATTTTTAGGGATGATACAAAATTATCCGAAAACACTGAATTACACCTAACCAATCACACGGGGACAAAATGGCTTCGTTTTGGTACCAAAAACATCTCTTTAGCCAAATCATCAAAGATTTTTATGGCCAATTTTGTACAGGATATTGGTACCTTTAGAGTTGGGTGGGTGTGGGTGTCTGGGTTTTTTTTTTTAAACATTAGGTGCGGGCAAAAGCTGTGATCTAATGTACTCATAAAATAGCCTACTTTGACTGCAAGTCATTATGATTTTTCATAAAATGTTTTGTTTAAAAAAAAAATTCTAATGACGCGTGAAAAGTTTTGTGTCTTGTAATTATGGCGTTAGAACACTGCCAAAACTCGCGCAAGCGAATGAGACCTGCGCCCAACATCCACGCGCAAATCAAACATCCGAGGAGAAATACATGCTCGCAAAACATTTTGCGAGCGCTTTCAATGCACTTGCGAGCTATATTGTATCCTGCATCTTTGTAGTTTGTTCCCTCGAGCAATATTTTAGTCCGCGAGGAGAAATACATCCTTGCAAAAACTGCTCGCGCGCAAGGCTTTCCACTGCTCGCTCGCGAGTGGGTTTTTTTTCCGGTGGCTGATATGCGAATGGGTTTTTTAGGTGGCTGATTTATTTCAGTGAGAAGGCCGTTGTTTTCAGTAAGGAGGCGGGCCTGAGGGCATGTCAAACCCCGAATATAATTGGTTGAGCAACTTCGCCAGTTGGACAGCAAAGTACGACACACCACTCGGACAAACGGAACAAACCACAGCCTTGAATAACTTGTATTGGGAAAGTTGTCCTCGTTCCGCCTGTTCCTCCAGTAGCCAAAGAATGACCGACCAAAGAGGTAAAGTTAATTTTGCATGGAAGAAAATGTACACTATTCAGTGCATAATTGTTGTAAAATGGCTTGCCTTATTTCCTGTGCTTGACAGGCAACTCAGATATTTCAATACCTTACACTGCTAATTTGCGTTTATTGCCCCACGTCCGCAGACTTCGAAACAGCAACAGGTTGTCTCAAACACAGACCTCAAAATATTGAAAAAAATATGGATTTGTCTCGTTTTTGCCACGTAAATTAAGTATGGGTAAGAGTACCATTCACAACCTCCACTTTTTTTGGGTTTTTTTTGGCCAGAATAATTTTAAAAGGGGGCACAAATATTTTTGGGGGGTTTTTATGAGTGAGAAGGGGGTTTAGAATGATGGGGGAACAATTTTAAAAGGAAGGGGTAGACGCGGCGCGCGTAAAACGCGGTGCGCGTAAAAAAAAAAAACGCGCTAATGACGATACACGTATGTGTTTTGTTACCTCCTGTCTTTCACTCTATGTCCTACCTCTTGAACTACTTTTGTTTTTTGTTTTTTTTTCTGTATTCCGTCGATGATGCTGTGAATGAAGCCTTACATGTTAAGTCATACATTACATTAGTGTTTGCGGTGAGATTCGAACCAGGAACCCTGTGAAGAATGCAATGTTAATCACACCATAGACTGTGGCCTTAACCACTACACCAACGGAGATTGTTGCCAGCTCACCGGCATTACTTTCTATTCATCGCTAAAGCCTGAAATACTATATATATATACATAAATAAGTATATATATACATATATATATATATATATATATACATATATATATACATATATATATACATATATATATATATACACATACACACACACACGTCTCCTCATTGACAATAAATAAAAGAGAAAATGAATATATGCGAAAAAAAAGAGTATATACTCTTTTTTTTCTCATATATTCATTTTCTCTTTTATTTATTGTCAATGAGGAGACGAGTGAATATCCATTTTGATGTCTTTCATGCTGGTGGCCGATCCGGAGACACTAGGTAAAATCATTTGAGCAGAACAAACTATTTGTGGCTGAGTTGGGTTAAGGTGAGGGATAGGGATAGGGATAGGATTCCCTATGAGTTGGATAGGGATAGAGATGGTTTAGTTCGTTTGGTGATGAGTGTGCCGTGCGGCACGCGGCGAGTACGGTTGGAAGAGGAGGAGGAGGATTTGGCACGGTATACACACACAGACACACGCACTAAACTTTGTGCGCATTCGCCTGCTTATGACAGAACAATAGATCAGTGTCGTGACAAATTAAAAACAATGCGCGCGGTGCCAAAGTCTTGCAATTATGAGGCACGCTGGTTGATCTCTCGCGGTGTGAGGCGCGGATAACATGAGCGAAATTATAGATGAGGTCCTTTTCCTTCTCAATGATCTATTATTGTCGTTAACGTCATATCATTGGGCAGCCTTAAATGCACCCGCGTGTTTCCCATTTCAAATGGGAAAGAAAGGGCGCGATGAAATTGGACGTACGTGCACAAAGTTTATTTCGAGACTATATAGGGTGGTATAGTCCTCACCGACCAACAAGAACCAAAATGAGTGATTGCACGGTGCAAGATGAGTGGAACTTGTGGCGGCTCTCTAGGCAGCTGCGGACTTCAGAGACCACGATTGAGTTCTGCAAAGAGCGGGGTCTGATTGCTCGCTCTCCGCTTTGTCGGCGGTGTCGCAGAGCCCTCTCGTGGTTTGCGAAAGCAGACTCTCGAGTGGGCTTCGTGTGGCGCTGCCACAATCGGAGATGCAGCACGCGCACCTCCGACCGCAGCATATGTCGTGGCAGCTGGTTCGCTGGTAGCAGGCTGTCGCTTGAGAAAGTCCTGGTGCTCACCTACTGCTGGGCGGCGCGGATGTCAAACAAAGCGGCAATAAAAGAATCCAGCCTCGACGGCGAGCTCACGAGCAAGGAGACCGTCGTCGACTGGTTCAGTTATTGCCGCGAAGTTTGCCTCCACGTCGTCCAGCAGTGCAGTGCCACCGCTATAGGGGGCCCGGGACGCGTCGTGGAAATCGACGAGTCCAAATTTGGCCGCCGTAAATACAACCGCGGTCGTTTGCGCGATGGCAAGTGGGTTTTGGGAGGAATTTGCCGCGAAACTAAGGAGGTTTTTTTCGTTGAGGTCGAGGACCGGAGTTCGGCGACGTTAATACCCCTTATTAAGGAGTATGTTGCCGCCGGTTCGCAAATCGTCACCGACTGCTGGCGGGCGTACGATTGCCTCAGCGAGGAAAACTTCCAGCACCTCACGGTGAACCATTCCTTAAATTTCGTGGATCCTGCCGACCCTGGCGTGCACACGCAAAATATTGAGTGCCAGTGGTGGCAGATCAAGAGGTCCTTGCCATCCACGCACACCAGCAGCAGCAGCGACGGCTTAGGCTTCTATTTGGCAGAGTACATGTGGCGACGTAAACACAGCGGCGTCGACCACTTTGCTCAAATTTTAGCCGACATCTTGTTGCTCTACGCGCCACCAAAGAGCATGTAACATCTTGTCGCCACCACTCTCCAGACTTCTGCTTCGGCAGAGGTCTCCTATAAGGTCCAAAGAAAAAAAAAAAAAACAATGAAACTTTGCGCCCGGAACCGCATTATTAACGGTTCCGGGCACCACCACACAGCTTCATTTGCACACGGACACGACGTCCATTGAATAAAATCATCAGGCCAACTTCGCGTAAATTCCAAAATTACTCAAACAGAGGTCCAGGCGCGAATGAATGAAGCCCCACAATGACACAAGCGGCTGTCGCGTGGAACACAGTAGCGCGCGGAAACTGAGCGCTCGCCCTTGCGGCACGCGCGCGTGCTTACGCTGCGCAAAGTGCGCATGCCCTAGTATTGTCAACAGTGTCATGGCTGCCACCTTTATAAGCTAGTAGCACGTATAGCCGCTGTGGAAATTAATGTGTAAATTATCTTTACTGGATGTACGGTCGATGTTTTTCCACACCCGAATACTTTACTTGGTATCTAAACATTAAGGTAAGCTGAAAAAGTTGTGATTTTTTTCGATTTTGCTGGAGGTTGTGTATGGTACTCTTACCGTCTGGGTTGTAGCCAATACAATGCTTTTAATGCAATCCATTTTGCTACGATATTGTGGTGTTAACCATGACAACTTGGGCCTAGGAGGGGTTTAGCCAATAGCGGGCGACATGACGTGTACTTTAGAGCGTCACTGGGACACAGGTGAGAGGTGTTGGTAATTAGGTAGAAGCCACACAGTTTTTCAACCGTGCGGGTGTTGTTTGGTTTTCCGTTGTTTTTGAGTTTATTTCTGTTTATTTTCCTGCCGCAAGTTAGTTGTTTAATTTACAGTTAATACCTGGCTTTTGTTTATGCTCCATATCACTCTGCTGCTTCGTTAAAATAAACGTTTTTAGATGCAATGAAAACCTGTATTGTCAACTGCTTCATGCGTTGGAAAGGGCTTCACGCCACCCCTCACTTGCAAGTTTTTGTGGTTCCGGTCGCCTTTACAGTCTGTATCTTACGATTATTGAAAGCTAATCGTAACCAGGCTATTCAGGCTAACCGGAGTGCTATTCAGGCACCTTTTTTGAAAGATTTGTGAACCTTGTTCATGAAAAATGGTATAATAAACAATAATCGACTGTCGGACACGGAGTTATATTGAAACCATCTGACTGTCGGACATGGAGTTATATTAAAACCCTGTCCAACCTTTGGACACGTAGACACTGCAATATATTTTTGGAGAACGCTTTTCCAAGTCACCGTTTTTCA
The DNA here is from genome assembly GCA_029721435.1 of Gymnothorax reevesii. NCBI lineage: Eukaryota > Metazoa > Chordata > Actinopteri > Anguilliformes > Muraenidae > Gymnothorax > Gymnothorax reevesii. The sequence goes on along the minus strand of CM056578.1, from coordinate 73,670,377 downwards.
TGAACATGATCTTTATGGCATAATAGCGTTTGCCTATTTATAATTAAGTGAAGCTTGCTGACTTCACAAACCACTCATTCAGAAAATGAGTACAGGAAAAAAAAATGAACAAGGAATTTCGAAGTGTCTAACTGACTGGCAGCGGGTCAAGATTTTAAATAGAAAACTTGACCGGCAATCGAAACATTTTTGTAGTTTAGCAGAAAAAGCACTCCTGTTAATAATAATAATAATAATAAATTTGATTTATATAGTGCTTTCTTGGACACTCAAAGACGCTTTACAAAATAAAGGACTAAACAATGACAACAAAAACAAAAACAGAGACAACAAAATAAAGAATTAAAGAAAAGCCAGTTTGAACAGGTGGGTTTTGAGAAGGGATTTGAAGTTGAGTTCCTGATGGGTTGTGGGAGTGAGTTCCAAAGGGTGGGGGCGGCGGCGGGAAAGGCTTGGTCACCGAAGGTCCAGCGCTTTGTGCGGGTGATGGGTGTGAGGAGGGTAGAGTCAGCAGAGCGGAGAGGGCGGGAGGGACAGTGACGTTGCAGGAGGTCAGAAAGATGGGGAGAGGCCAGGTTACGGAGGGACTTATAGGTGAGGAGGTGGAGTTTGAACTGGATGCGGTGTTGGAAAGGGAGCCAGTGGAGCTGTTGGAGGTTGGGGGTGATGTGTTCTGTGGAGGGGGTGTGGGTGAGGAGGTGGGCAGTGGAGTTCTGGACATATTGCTGTTTTTGGAGATGAGTGGAAGGAAGTCCAAAAAGGAGGCTATTACAGTAGTCGAGTCTGGAGGTGATAAAGGCGTGAATGAGTGTCTCGGCTGTGGTCTGGGAGAGGGAGGGACGGAGGCGTGCAATGTTGCGGAGGTGAAAAAAGGATGTTTTAGTGATGTGGGTGATATGCGATTGGTATGAGAGGGTGGAGTCCATTATGATGCCAAGGTTGCAAACGGAGGGGGAGGGGGTGACATTGTGACCGTCGATGAGGAGGGAAAAGTTCGGTATAGAGGGAAGGAGAGATTTGGGTCTGGTGATGAGGAGTTCTGTTTTATTGCTGTTTAGTTTTAGAAAATTTTTGTCCATCCAGGATTTGATGTCAGAGAGGCAGTTGGTTATGGTGGAGAGGATGACAGGGGTGATGGATTTGGTGGAGATATACAGTTGTGTATCGTCGGCGTAGCAGTGAAAATGGAGTCCATGGTGGCAACTGATTTGACTGAGGGGGAGCATGAAGATTGTGAACTGGAGGGGGCCGAGCACCGAACCTTGGGGAATTCCATGGCTGACTGGGGAAGTGTGGGATGTGGAGCTGTTGACAGTGAGAAAGTGATGACGGTCGGAGAGGTAGGAGATGAACCAGAGGAGTGCTGTGCCAGAGATGCCTATAGACTGTAGATGGTGGAGGAGGATGGTGTGATTAATGGGGTCAAATGCGGCAGAGAGGTCGAGGAGGAGGAGGAGGATGGAAATGGAACCAGAGTCAGCGGTGAGGAGGAGATCATTGGAGACTTTGAAGAGGGCTGTTTCTGTGCTGTGGTGTGAACGGAATCCAGACTGAAATGTTTTGAAAAGTTGGGTGGAGTGGAGATGGTGTTGGAGTTGAGTTATGACAGAGCTTTCCCGTATTTTTGAAAGTAACGGAAGATTGGAGATTGGTCTGAAGTTGTCCATGTTGTCCGGTGGCTAGTTTCAGCGGGGATGGGGCTGAACCAGTGGAAAGGGAGGTGTATTAGCCTGAATAGCATTCCAGTTAGACTGAATAGCTCTGAATAGACTGTTTACTGTTAGCTTTCAATAATGGTAAGAGTAACACGATACAGACTTAAATTATCTACAGTTTTTGTGTTATCACTGGCCATTAAATTGTAATAAATAAATAAGATACGTATTTAAAAATTTCCGAGGCAAAAATGAGAGACACAGCCTATATTCATATTTCAATATTTTGAGGTCTGCATTTTGAGGTCTGTGGTCTGCGTTTTTGAGACACCCTGTTGCGGACAGATAGCTGTTTCAAAGTCTGCGGACGCGTGGCTATAAACGCAAATCAGAGTGTAAGGTTTTAAAATATCTGTATTGCCTGTCAAGCACAGGAAATAAGGCAAGCTATATTACAAAAATGATGCACTGAATAGTAATTATACATTTTCTTCCATACAAAATTAACGTTACCTCTTTGCGGTCGGCCATACTTTGGCTACTGAAGGAACAGGCAGAACATGAACAACTTTCACGATACAAGTTATTCAGGGCTGTATGGTTTGTTCTGTTTGTCCGAGTGGTGTGCCGTACCTTGCTGTCCAACTGGCAAAGTTGCTCAACCAATTATAATCGGGGGTTGGCATGCCCTCAGGCCCGCCTCCTCACTGACAATAACCGCCTCCTCACTGACAAAAATCAGCCGCCGAAAAAAGCCCACTCGTGAGCGAGCAGGAGAACGTTTTGCAAGCATGCATTTCTCCTCGCAGGCTAAAATATTGCTAGAGGGAGCAAAGGTGCAGGATACAATATAGCTCGCGAGTGCTTTGAAAGCGCTCGCTAAAAGTTTTGCAAGCATGCATTTCTCCTCGGATGTTTGATTTGCGCGTGCAGATGTTGTGCGTGGGTCTCATTCGCGTGCGCAATTTTTGTCAGTGTTCTAACACCATATGTAATGCTGAACTTCCTCTGTATTGTTTGGAGTAGTACAGCATAGGTGTATAGTAGTTTCAGTAACTCTGTAACGGCCCAATTAATTTAATCCTGCAGTTGAAGATATAAACCTGAAAGACGGAAGCCTGCGTTTTTACATTGCAAATTCTTTAGTGTGAATTTGACTAAAAAGCTGCATTCAAGTGCCTTATAAAGGACTATCAACCCTCCAGTTTTTTCTGGGGGAGGAGTTATTTTACTCTTCTTTCGCACTGTCTTCCCGATCAAATATTTTTCTGTATTTTTTTTTTTACTCTTTAAAAAAAGGCTGGTGATGTGACGGCAGTAGGCATTAGACCACCTAGTTAATAATTTTATTTTTAATTATAAATTGCCCTCTGTTAAACCAGGCGGCAGTATGTAGCCTAACATTATCCAATAAAGAAGAAACTGGCTGTGCGGGAAAACATCCAATTACTCACAAATCTGAGAACGATTGCAAAGTCTCAGAGGCTGAACTGTCCAACCCCTTCTTATGGAAAGGCCTAGCCCCATCACTGTACAGTCAATGCCCAAGACCATTCAGTTCAGAGCGGCTTTCTTGGGATAAAACAAATATGATTTTCCTTTAGTTCTGATAGATTGCTGGAATTGTCTCCACTCCTGTATACTTGCTGTACATTTGTGTACATTGCTTGTGTGCAATATGTAAGTGGGTCAGAACCCCAATCTTCTTGATGAAAATACACATAAAATGAGGCTTCAAACACATTTCTACCCTTTTCTCCTGTCAAGACAAGGCCATAAGAAAAGTATGGGTTTTCAAATTCAAATTTGGAATAATTCCCACTTGACTTTTGAACCCCCAAAGGGGGGTCACTTTTGAGTTGTGACCATCTTTGGGCCCTATTATAAAAATATCAGAGCAGGTATCAAATGTTCTTTAAAATGGATCAGTCAAGCACTCTGGTCACTATTCAACAAAAAAGACGACATAAAAAAATTCTGACCTGTTGCCAAATTATGAGGTTGGCAAATTGCCAAAATAAGTGAAAAAACTACATTTTGGCAACATTTGAGGCCATATTATTCAGAAGGTAAAGGGTTAATGACCCACTGGTTGATAAAAACACTTGGGTATAGCTTGTTATATGCTAGAAATTTCAGCCATGTGGCATAAAGAGCAGCTGAGATATTGGGCTCTAATTTCGTAGACCAGGCACAGGCGCGGCGCATGGGGGGTGCGCCGCGCCAACGGGGTGTGTCCAGTAGGGATGTGAATCTCCACCACTGAGCCGATTCGATACGCGTCTCGATACGCTGCCAGCGATACGATACATTAACGATACAGTGAAGCCCCTTGCCGATACGCTGCGATACGATTCACCCTTGTTCACGATTAGATGCGATTCGGTGAGATACGATTCGATTTAGCACAATGCAAATTATTTATAAGCCCACATTTTGTTTCTTACCTCACTAGCACAATTATTCTTTGCTCTCTCTTTCCTTGTCAGGGATGTATTCAATAGTTGACTGTTTTCTATTACCCAAACTGATAAATTCAAAAAAATAAAATTAACATGCACTTCAATATGGTACAGATAACCTACCCACTGCAGATGGAGTGTAAGTCCTTCTACCCACTGCACGCTTTCGTACTATTTCATAATAATGGCCACTAGGTCACATGATCACAACCATCCCATCAGCGCACTCATCTTGCCTTAAAATTCAGAATCTACAACATTTTTTTGTCTTTGAGGGTATTCTGGGAACAACAGGAAACGGGGTACAGGACACACAGAAAGCTGTAGTGGAATATTTGAAGGAGACAAGATTATATTGTAGAATTTAAGGTTAACTGAGGTTTTTTTTTGTATTAAACTCCTAATTATTTATTAATTATTTAACTTGGTGATATACAGTAGTCCTTGTAGTAACTCATGCTACATACTCCGGTACAGTAGGTGGCGGTATGCACCTAATAAGTTATGTTTTCAACCCGCCATTAAGCCAAAAGAAGAAGAAGAAGAAGAAGATCTTTTGTCATTGACCCAGGTGATCAAACATTATGGCTTCCTCCACGACAAGCGACGTCATGGACGTTTTGATGAAAAATGTCAAGGAAAAACTGCGGTATATGGCATATCGACAGTTTAAGAACCTACCAGATGGAAGCTATAAAGTCTGTGCTTCTGGGGAAAGAGGTTCTCGTCTGTCTGCCGACTGGCAGCGGCAAATCCTTATGTTTCGAAGGCCTGACTTCGGTGATTTCAACCGCTCGTGAGTCAGGCCTGTCACTTTTGTCACCCTCGGGCCAGGCTGCAGATCCAGCCGTGTTAGTTGTGTCTCCGTTGGTGACATTAATTAGCACCCAGGTTGCTCATTTGAGGAGCATCGGCATCACAGCGATCGATCTACATGCTGACAGTGACAACTTGGACCGGGTGTTGGAGACTGAGTCTGGGAACAGGTTTGTAAATCTGTTATAATAATTGTCTAGATCTATAAGTATCATCTTAAAATTCAGTTCAGGCCATGAAGTGACAGTCTAATAATCCTGATTTAAACAGTGCTCAATTTGGGTCATGATTACGCTGGGGAAATAAGGCTACAGTTTGAGCCTTACTCGCTAGCAAGCTAGTTGGCTACCTAGCTAATAATAGGATAGCTAGCAAGCCAAAGTGATGCCAAGCTGTGTGTCATAATTAGCGCGCCATTGTATTTAGCAACATGGCCAACTAGCTAGCGAGCTTAAAGGCTACAGTTCGCCCACAATTGAATACTCGCGAGTGAGCTGTTTTGCTAGAGACATCGATAACTATAATATTTTAGCTAGCATGCCAATGTTACGTTATTTAACATCCTAGAGTCGCTTTCGCCCCGGATGCGAAACGAATTTTTCGCACGACAGATTACATTCAAAGTCTTATGTTGCACTGACATGCCACCCAGAAGCATGAAAGCCCTTCAGCACAATGGTATATCCTTTTTATAGGAGTATTTTCTGCCATGATCATCGCGGATTGTTTACCATTTACATGTTGCTTCCACTATTCCCTCTGCTGCTGGCGACGCATTTGTAAGCTCGGCGCTGATTGGTCCTCAGTCGTCGTCGACTTGCGGTTGCCACCTGGTGGCCATTATTATAATAGAGTACGAAAGTGTGCAGTGGGTAGAAGGACTTACACTCCATCTGCAGTGGGTAGGTTATCGTACAGACAGAGGTAGACGCAATTTATTTCTTATCAGCACCATAACAAACAACGTGATTTTCATCCTGAAATTTTCTTTTTGGCCTCTTGAAAAAACAGACTATACTGGTCCTCAGTCCTTTCACAAGAAAAAAAAACTACTACTCTCAACTAGTAGTGGTACAGTGTCATCTGACTGTAAATTTTACAACACTTCGGTATAAAACTTTCCTCCATTAATGTGCAAATAACAGTACCAGTGCACACTTATAAAACTTCCCTGTAATGGTGGTGCATTCAGGTAGGGATTCATATTTTTCCCGAAAATGAGACATTTTCTATCCCGGGAAAAGAAGCACATTTTCCCGGGAAATTAACTAGTGTTTAAGGTAGCCTATAATTTTGGCTACCGTTATATAACATTGGTCATAGTTCAGGAACCGCTTATCAAAGAGACATGTGGGTCCCAAACATGACTGATTTAATGTATTATCGGTTGGTATATGTAATTATTGAGGCACAAAAGCGTAATTTCAAGATTAATCACTGCGCAAGCCGAATGCAGCTTGACGTTCGCTCCAGATGAGACTGAGAAAACGCCTGTGATCTGTCGCTGTCTGACTGAACAGCCACGTGGAAATTATATTTTACAACTAGAAAATCAATCAGTTGAGCGCTCAAGTGGGTAAAAATCCAGAAAAAACCAGGAAGGTGCTCTTTAGTATGGAGTTGGCATATGAAACAAACAAACAGATGGTCTAAGGCAACTCTTCTGGTATAAACATAAAAAGCCTTTATTACTTGGCTAGTTCATAATGGAACAATAAAATGCCTACATGTTTCGGCAGGTAGCCTTCATCAGGGCAAAATGGCAAATGGCAGGCAAACATTTACTGAGGTCTCTAATAGACAAAGAACAGGAAAGGGGCGGAGCTTCACCTGAAATCAACATCAATCCCTGATAGCCACATAGACACTGTGGCAGGGGAACTAAAGAAGTTCCCAGACAGCAATGCACATCACAGTATCAACAATCCATGATCACAACCATGATTCATCAAGCGTCTTTACAAAATACACTTCTTATTATTACATCTCATATAAGGTGGCATAATGGAGATTTTACAGAAAAGGAGTTAAGTCCAGCTCCTCATTAATTCCTGGAAAGGAAGTAGCTTTGCATCTAAAAATCCATTCAGCTTCTCTCTGGTGGAGGTGTTTAAGACGGTCACCCCCTCTTTCTGCAACTTTTGACCTCACCACATTGCTACAGTGAGGGCAGTGGCCACATCTGTAACAACCCTTCAGCTCTGACCTCAGCAATTCTTCATATTATAAACCAACGAAATTCGTTTTGGTGCTTTCATAGTCATGGTTTTGAGCTCAGATAGATATCATTATCTGCTCGCATTCAGACGCTGCGGGTGGCCGACACGGTGTGTGCTGCGATGTCAGACTTTCGGCAAAATAAAATCAGCGATCACTTCAAGTTAAAAGGCAAAGTTATAAAACGCATCCACTCACTGGATGGGAGGTTTCAGATGGATTCAGGAGATTTTTTCTTTATTCAATGAGAGCCCAATTTCACTAAAGCCCGCTGAATCTCTGTCTGAAGTGTTTTGCATAAAGTATGAATCCAATTTTCTTGTAGTTTTGAGCTTTCACTTGGAGTTTTGTCTGAGATTTTAAATGTTGCAGTGAGCCGACTGTTGAGCCTCAGTCTTGCACATTTGATCCCTCCCTCAGACAGCGCAGCGCGTCCTCATTATTAAATATTATGAAGTAAATCCACTCAGAGCTGATGTCAAAAATCGTGTTGTGTTAGTCTAATTCAGATTATAGACCCACAAGTTACTTAACTAACTGCGTTAACGGTCAGAAGTGTTTGAATTCAGGGCGTTTTGTGATTGTTAATCAATTAAGGCCGATCTTACTCGCACTTATACTTGTGGCCAATGCTGATTTTTTTCCCTGGCCACACTTACTCGCTGCGCCAGTGATGACCATTCCAGTTTTTAGAAAGTACCACTTAAAATAGCCTACGTTTGGCCAAAAAAATTTTTTTTACCTTTGGACACACCTATTTTAAGTGTGGGCATTGGAGCAATGTGCATCCTGGCCACACTTATAAGTGCGTTAAACACGAATTTCGATCAATTTTTGTGCTTGGACGCACTTAAATAAGTGTGAGCAGTCAGTTCGATTAAGTTAAGTATTCTCACGCATACACACAGCTATTCTGCCTGCGCACAAACACAGCTGTTGAATATGTTCTAAGAAAGTAAAATAGGCCTGCATGTTTTCAAAATATATTCCATTATCTTATGAACACTTTAAAATGTTTTTTTCCCGGTGTATCGTTTTTCTATTTTCCGGGAAACGGGAAATGGTTCGGAGGTCAAATAGGTCCCGTTTCCCCGGATTAAACCCTACATTCAGCGCGCCTCGTAAACACCTGAGCGAGGGGAATGAAACTTGAAATAATAGTGTAAACCACGTTTTACCGATACAATATAAGGATAAGGTAGAGAGACAGTCATGCTTAGGAAATGCAAAAAAAAAAGCATGGGAGGGTTTAACTCAGATGATGGGCAGAGAAGGAACGCAGATATGCATCCCTCTGTCCGATCTCTCTCCATCCTTTGCAAATGATCTAAATTTATTTTATAGTCGATTTGATAAAATCAATTTTCGTGTTGAATGTGATGAAGTGTGCAGCTCTATTAGGGAACAAACTTCAGTTACACTGACAGAACATGAAGTTGCCTCAAGTTTGGCTTGCATTAGGCCTGGTAAAGCCCCAGGGCTTTATGGTCTTCGAGATGATTGCGAAAAGACTATAGTTTTCAGTGAAAAGGAGTTCTGAACTGGTTATTCCAATTTTTGCTGGATACATCATGTATGTGGAGGATTTTCTCAGCTTGAGTCGTAATAAGAGAGTCTTAGAGCAGGTTAAAAAAAAACATGATCAACCGTTTATTGCAATATAATTCTGCAGAATGAGAGAGCAAACAGGGACTCTGTGTCCACAGCAGTCAGAGGTTGGTCTCTGCTGAATAATTTTCACAAGCAATTATTATACCCTTCTCGCCAGGCATCTTTCAAGCAATCAATCACAAAATTACACAAACATTTTATTCTTTGAAGATTTCTGCTCGAGGGATGCGCTTGGAGGAGTCACATCCTGTGCTTTGGGCTCAGTTTTAAGGCCTGGTACAGATAGAAACAATTCTGTTATCTTGCTAAGTTGGGACATTTCCCAGACATGAGTCCATAACTCCTATCCAGGTGCATGCACCCCTCCCATCAGTGCTTTCCCACAGACGGTTTCCTCAAAGTCTAAAGCTGAGAACAAAATTAGCTTTTACATTTCTAACAAGAATATATTATTTTTTTTAAGCAGTAAAACTATAATGTAATAAAATCAAAGTGCACTAAACACTACAACAATGAATTTTAAAGCTATAACAGTAACAACAAAAATTCCTTCACAATGTACAGCTCCTCAAACATGGAAGTTTTCAAATATTGCAGCGATCTGTAAAAAGCCTGGAGCTTCAGAAATAAGTGATTTTAGGCCCATTGCACTCACCTCTGTATTATGCAAATGTAGGGAGAGAGTCTTAAGTCGACCCATAACAGCTTCTGTATCAAGCAGCTTAGACCATTTACAGTTTGCTTATAAAAGTCAGAGGGGCACCGACAATGCAACTATAACCATGTTTAACATCCTAGCAAAGCATCTGCAAAACCCCACTCATTATGCTCAAGTTCTTTTTATCGATTTCTATTCCGCATTTACTAGCATGCAAATACGCATTCTTCTGCGTAGACTTGCAGCTCCTGGGGTAAATGGAGGTATGATCCACTGGTTCAGAGATTTTCTCTCTGACCATCCTCAGAGAGTCACTGTAGAAGGTTGTGTGTCTGATGAGATAGTAGTAAATAAAGGAGACCCTTAAGGGAAAATTTTATCACCATTACTTTTTTCTATTTACATAAATAAGCTTAAGATCAATCATTTTAATTTTAGGTTACTCAGGTATGCAGATGATTTTGCGATGGTTCCTCTATTGCAGAAAGGAGACGTTGTGGGAGAGTGCTTATATTTTAAGCATGTGTCAACTCTCCAAAACTGGTGCTCGGGAAGCTTTTTGGAAATGAATATCTGTGTAACGAAAGAGCTTATTTTTCAAAATGGTTGTGATTTGACTCAACCTATCATGATCAATGGCCAAGTGGTTGTGTTGTGTTCTGGGGTCCTGGCCTTTGGCCAAGACAGCATTTATGGTTTTAACAGTTTCATGTTCAAGATTTCATAGTTTCATAGTTCATGTTCATAGTTCATGTCATAGTTTTAACAGTTTCTTGTCTCAGGATTTTACATTTCATATTCATGTTTATTGTCCATGTTTTTACTTTTCCATGTTTTTGTTTTCGCCAGGTCTGCCAAGCCACTCCACCGCTTGTCTGCGTTCCGCCCCGTGCCTTCCTTGTTGCACATTTCAGAGCTCTGGGTTGGCTTTGGTATTTCCCCTTCCTTCCATGCTGTGCTGATTCGGGGCTTTCTAAGCTTAATTGGCAATTAACTGTTTTTAAGTTACTAACATTTACTAACACTCACTGGGTGGTGTAATTCTTTGATAGGCACATTACTAATACTACTAATTTAGACAGGGAGTTTGTTGTCTTGATTCCTGCTTTGTTATTTCAAGATCTTGCTGTGCTTTTCTGTTCTGAACATTCATGCTGCTTTCAAACGGCATACTTAATTGATACTTAAGCTGAGCACGCTCATTCTCTTAATGAGCAAGTCTTGTCATCCAATCTTAGTCCATGTCATGATCTTGCCATGCCTCTTGTTTCTGCTTCTCCAGGTGTTGCCCCTCATGTGTCTTGATTTCCTAGCCTTTATCTGGATGCGGTGGAAGTTGGCTGGCAGACAGTGTCTCAAGTTTGTTTCTAGTCAAGTCTCGTTTCATGTTCAAGTCTTCGCTCATGGTCACGCTTTCAAGTCGTTGTTTCCTAGTCTTGTTCATAGCCCTTGTATATATAGCCATAGTTTTGTTATTTATTTTTTTTGGATTTCTGCCTGGAGTTTCCAGTGGTTTTTTGTTTTTGCCTTTTTAGCTCTTTAGTTCTTTGCTCTGTGAAGCGTACCTTAGTTTGTCTTTTGCAACCCTTTGGGCCAAGTTTTTTGTTGGCCCTCGTGCCGGTTTTGCTTTTGTTTTAATAAATTCCTTATTCCCCTTCACCTCGCTCCTGGTGTCTACCTGATCTCATATCAAGGTTGAGATTGTATATGTTTTTAAATATCTTGGTACTGAAATACTGACCAAATCTTTAAATAATGCTCACAATGCCTGCACTTGCTGTGAAAGTTAAATGATTTTGGGGTGAAAAATGATATTTTGTAAACAAAAAAGCCTAGTTGAAAGCGTTTTAACTTTCAACATGACCATGTGGTTTGGTAATCTGAGTATAAAAAGGAGGAACAAGCTGCAGAGAATAGTAAACATGGCCTCAGAAATAATAGGGAAGCCACAGAAACAGCTTAGTTGTATGTATGAGGAACTCTTAAGGAAAAAGCATACAAAATAATTGGTGACCCATCTCATCCACCGCATGGAGAATTTGAGCTTTTGCCTTCAGGAAGACAGTATAGCCAACCAATTGCAGACAGAAATATATATAAGAAATCCTTTGTCCCCAGCGCAGTTAAGATTTTAAATGCGAATACAGCTTATACTTGAACTGGTCTTAGATATGGATTTTGTGATACTGGATCATTGCACAGTAGACTTTTATGAACTTGTGTTTTATTGTTAATTGTGCTTACATTTTTTTTTTTTTTTTACAAATTGTTGTGATCTGTTGTGGTTGTGTTGTTTTATAGTATGCTTTGTATGTCCTATGTTGTTCATTTTATCTATCCTTCTGATTTTGTGTTTGTTTTATATTGTTTTTTGTGGCACTTTTTACTGGCATGTTTTATGGTGAAACCAAAGGCAAATTTCCACATTGTGGACAATAAAGTTTTCGTAAATCGTAAATCATAAAATATTAGACAAAGACAACCCGAGTAAATACAAAATACAGTTTTTAAATGATGATCTAATTAAGCGGAAAAAGCTATCCAAACCTACGTGGCCTGGTATGAAAAAGTAATTGCCCCCTAAACCTAATAGCTGGTTGTGCCACCCTCGGTGACTACAACTGCAATCAAGTGTTTGCGATAGTCGGCAATGAGTCTCTCACATCGTTGTGGAGGAATTGTGGCCCACTCTTCTTTGCAGAATGTTTTAATTCAGCCCTTTGAAGGGTTTCCAAGCATGAACGGCCTGTTTAAGGTCATGCCACAGCATCTCAATCAAATTTAAGTCCAGACTTTGACTAGGCCACTCCAAAACCTTCAGTTTGTTTTTTTTTTAAGCCATTCAGAGGTAGACTTGCTGGTGTGTTTCGGGTCATTGTCCTGCTGCATAACCCAAGTGCGCTTGAGCTTGAGGTCTCAAACTGATGGTTGGACATTCTCCTTCATGGCTTTGCCACCCTCTCCAGACTGATAGATGTCAATTTCTTTGAAGTATCAATTTTCATAGTATGTAAATGGAGATGTGCCAATATTCTACATCCTTGTCTCCTGGTTGATCCTGCAGTTTACTCGCTCATCTGTTTTGAGTCCTGAGCCTGTTCGTAGGATGCTGGTCAGCACATTGATGTCAGTAGTTCTTGGAGTGTCTTTCAATATTTTGAAATTTATGAATGATATACGGTACACCTGAGGAAAGGCAAAGGGCTTCACTGAATCATTAAAGTGCTATATAATAAAAAAACGAGGGCATTGAGTTTCATCTAGCTTACTATATTAGCTTACTATAAGTTTGATTTCATGTCAAGGAAATCTGCTTCTTTTAGTGTCAAATTGAAGTAGATTTACCTAGATTAGGACACCATTCAATCAAATATAATCTTGTTGGACCAAAAATTTTAGTGATTTTTTAACATGGTAATTTTTCATTACTGCAAGTGGTGGGATTTTAGTTGTCTGTTTTTGTATATGATTGTGACGACACAAAAATCTTTGCCATTCGTCAAATGTATGTACAGTGGCTTGACAAAATATCGGAAGTGCATCTGAAAAATAGTTTTCACTTTGAAGTCACTAAATGATTACATGAACATCTCAACATGACAGTCTGTTACTTGGCTAGTCAGCAGTATTTGTCTGCTTAAGTACCAAAGGCAAGATGAAGACACCAAAATAATTGCTAAGTTGTTTGATAATTATTTCCCAAATTGCAGGTTTGTTGGTCACATTGGTCGGCAAGGGGAACTGTGTAAAAAATTCACAACAAAATCAAAAAAAAAAAAAAAATAGGAACAGTAAAACAGGGGTGCGTTTCCCAAAAGCTTAGTTGCTAACTAAGTTAGCAACTTACATAATTCGTCCATTCACAGTCATTGGGCCCAACTATGTAACTTGGCATCTGTGATTTTGGGAAATGCACCCCAGAATGGTGGCTGCAAGTCAAAATGGATCTTGCTCAGATGCTTGCTTATAACCACAGAAATGCAGCTCCAAAAATCACCACATAATTGAATAAATAATATGTCTGAACCAATCTCAAAAAAAGCAGAATGTCATGAGCTTTTCAAACCTAACTATCATGGTTGTGTTTCTGTTGATTTGACCATGCCCAGCATGGGTATGTTCATTGTGTTTGACAAGAGGCATTCACCAACACAAGCAAAAAGAATTCAAGACTTCTTAATGAAAATGCATACATGAGTTTTTATTTGCAGTAGTACAGACAGTTTCTGTTCACAAAGATAAATAGTTACAAAAATAAATAAATAAATAAATGGTCATTTTCAATGTTTCTTCATTTTTATAAAAATTATGCACAGACGGGCAACTGGATTTTGGTCACCGCACACACTCTCTAATGCAAGGGCATATTGGTAAGACACTTTTCCTTCATGTTGACTACCTGTGTGCAGTGATGTCTATAGATGCCAGCGATTCCCACTGCAGGACACAGGAAAAGGGTAACACTTTATAATAACTGCACTCTATGCAGCGTTATTTAAGTATAAATACTTAATTCATCATTTGGTAAACGCTATTCCTAAATTAAGACACATTAGGTATTATATTAGGTACATTAAGTATTTCATGAGCATAGTAATAAGTATATTATTATACTATTTTGAATAATATGCCAATCCATAATGAGTTTCATGATTGTATTTTTATAACTTATAAATGTTGGATTCATCATTTCTAAATTAAGTATTATATCAATTAGAAACCAGTTATAAGTTAATGGTTCACAAGGTCATGAAGAAAGCGTAAGATTATGATCAACAAACTATTTAGATGTACATTCCCTCAGGCATTTATCCAATCATTGACTGAGCCAAGCAGCAATGGTATCGTGTGCGACCTCATGGAAAGAGAACCTCTCTATGCTTTACAAAGCCTTTACAAATGAGATTGAAAGGCTGTCGATGCCTGAAGGACCATTTAACAGCACTTCAAGACTCACAAAATTCTCAAAAGTATTTTCACAGCAGGAAAAATAAAAAGGACACAACATACGGAGATATAGAAAATATGACTGTTGAAAGGTGCATACAAACTGTAAAATAAAACTGTACCCTACAACCATTGTGTCGGTTTTCCTTCTTTTGTTTGTCAATCATTAACTTACACTGTCTAAATGAGTCATTGACAACTCCTAAATAACAGGTCTGTAATCCATATAATACTTAATTTAGAAATGGTGAATCCATCTCTTGAAAGGTAAGGAAGGGCTAACTGATGAAGTAGCACATTAAGATTCATTCGCTAGCTCACAAAATTTGCGTCTTGGATACAATTTCATCCCTCTTTTGTCAGAAAGGAATATTACTTTTGAGCTGTGATTTGCGGGGAGGGGGAAAGCCAGGACACTGGGTGGTTAAGTGTCCGCGTGTCTGTCCGTGCCTCTATCTAAGCGCTTATTGCTGCTGGCTGCGCAGTAGGGAGTAGTCCCGCACCACCTTCTGCACACACTTCTCCAGACCCCTCAGCACCATGTAGCCCTCCATGTACCCCACCCACTCTGACTCGCTGGTGCACAGTGGGGGTGGAGACAACGCAGCTGTGTGGATTGTCGGCTGCTCCAGTAATTCCAGCTGAGAGAGAGAGAGAGAGAGAGGTAAAATGCTTTGGTAGTACAAGATGCAGTTCAGAAGCTATTAAATTCCCAGCCCAATATGATGTAACCCCACTCAAATGAGACACGAGTGCTGTGGGGGACTCTGTGGACTAAATGGTTTCATTACACTAGTACATTTTCCTTGTTTTGAAGATGGAGTGAGAGTGAGAAAGAGGAGTCCAGTGAGGGATGTGGGGAAAGAGAGAAAGCGATGGAGGGAGGAAATAGGTTGCATGCAAGGATACAAAGGGCAGAGAGCTGGAAGGGGTAGATAGCTGAGACAAAGCGATTTTAATCGTTTAATGAACTTTTTATGGAAACAAACTGAAATGAAAAAACATTTTACACCAAGGGTGGGGTATGATGACCTTTAAAAAAAAAAGTAATTAAACATTTAAACTATGTCTCTAGTGACTATATCACAAATCTTTCAAGTTGTGGTAGCAACCTGTACATACTATCCATTCCAGCAAAAAAAAAAAAAAATTATGAATTCATGTGGTGTACCTTCAGTTATGAACATTCCTGCTTAGGGGGGCATCTTACCCCGCACTACCCTATGTGTTTTAAGTCTACTTTCCATGTTTCTGAAGGATCACGTTTATGCTTCCCCAAATAATACACATGTGCAGTGGTTCCACTGTTGAGATAAACTGTCCCTGCCCACATGTTAATGATCGATCCCCGCGCTGCAAGGATTTCTCAAAGCGCGCGCAGTTTCCGAACTGCGCACTCCGCGCGCCGCCTTGTCCCATATACACGGAGCTTTTTAATGGTAATACATTGCGTCGGACGTTTTTTTCCGATATAAGTGAAAATCCATTAGGCTATGAAAGATCCGTGGCGATGTTCATTCAATGAAAAACGTTAATGAAAAAAATCGGGACTTTTGTCTGGTATGAGTAATTTTTCGTTTGAGATGAGGAAGGCTTATGCGAGTTTTATACAGTATTTGCATGTGGGCTACCCCAATAACTGATTGGCTAATTTTGAGACACCCTTCAGGACACTGAAACCCTCAGGATGACGAATTTTACACACTGAAGGGGACCGGAATATCTACATTGCAGAGCTTAACCTCTTCCCGCCAAAATATAACATTGTTTTTGATTGACAGGACAGTATGTTACTATGGTTACTGACAGGTTAGGAAAGTGACCCGTGTTTATAAAGCTTAACTAAACAGAATCTCAAATTAATGTACTCAATACGACTTAAATTAACTCTAATGTGTTCTGCTCACTTGTTTGCGACTAGGAAAATTTGGCATGAAGTTTTTCTAGAAAACCCAGGTGGGAGAGGGCTGAGCTCATTGCAACGATTGTCGCAGATATGCTCCCAGACCATAATGGTTTCCATTGTAACCCTGTTAAGGTTAAAGAGTAATTTGTGCAATTGCTTTGAAGTTGATCTTTGTCATGGTGCAGACTTCATCAATAATTTAAGGTAAGGTTTTGGTAACCCTTTGTTATAGCGATCATTTATAAGACATTTATAAGTAGATATTAGTGGATATTGAACTAATCATGAATAAACAATTTATATACATTTGTTTATGATAATTAAACCTTTTATCACCAAAGTTGTACATTTATATATGATTTAGACATTTTTGTATTGAGTTTTTTCATGGTGAATAAATGAATTGTTAAGTCAGTATAAATCATGTGGTTAAGTCTTTGTTGCAGCCCAAAGCATTTCTGGACAAAAATCATGTATACCAAACTGTTTATTATCAAACAATTTTTATACATTTACAACTTACTAGTACCTCATTTGTAAATGTGCTATTTTAACATTTATAAGTCATCTGTCGATCATTTTTTTTCAATATGATCAACCTTATTAGTAAATTATTATTGAAATCGTGTAGATGTGTTTTTAAAAAAACCCCACTGTACCACCATTTGTTTATTCATGTTTAACAAATGATTTGTTAGACATTCATTAAAAAGCTAATAATCATTTGCAGATATTATTTTGTCCCTTAATCTAAAGTGAAAACTATTTATTATTTAGACATGTCTGTTAATGTTTAGAAATGATTTGTGGACCATCTACTCACCTATTATGAATGATCTGTCTTTTATGAATACAGATACGAAGCAATTACTAACTTATCTTTTCATGTTTAACAAATGATCTGTTAGACATTCATTAAACATCTATAAATCATTTGCAGATGTTATTTTGTCCCTTAATCTAAAGTGAACCCTATTCATCCTTAAGAAAATATCTAATGTTTGCTAAAGATTTGTAGACTTTTTCATCACATGTAATAAATGTTGTAGACAACTTTTGGATCCATCCTTTTGCAATCCTTTTTGGATTGCATCCTGCCAGCGCAAGAGGCAAAGAGGGAGGAGAAAAGGCTTAAGTGGGTTTAACGCAGCTGAGTCAAATCTTCACCAATGAAATGAGCTCCTCTCCTCACCTTTAAAGTGTTGAAATAAAAAAGCCTCTGTCCTATATCTGCATGATGCATTAATGTTGCATTTTACTTTGCTGCTTCAGGCATGTTTTCTGCACCATTTACGTCTATATTAAGCATTACGAATATGAAGCATTCTCAAATTATAACTAATAGCGAACTTGAATGGAATTTCAAAACGAAACTATGTCAGATCAATAAGTTTGAATGAAATACGACGGATGCTCATTTATTTCTTCCACCTGCATCATTGAGAAGAGAAACAATGTGTGTTCCTATTATTACACCCTGTTGCTGCTTAAAATTCTGTGATTAACATGCATAGACAAAAATGCAAGATATGTTGGGCTACACATTTATTTTCAATATGTGATCTTAACTCCGTATGAGATCACAGCAATCGGGCTGTATTCCTTTCCCCCACTAAAAACGATGAAACCTAGGTGACAATAATAGTAGTATTAAGCCGCTTGCACACCGGACGTGAAACAAATTTTTCGCACAACAGATTGCATTGCTGCATTGAATGCAGTGTCTTACGTGTCCGAAAGTCGGACAGGGTTTTAATATATCTCCGTGTCTGACAGTCGGATGGTTTCAATATAACTCCGTGTCCGACAATCGATTATTGTTTTTAATTTTCTTCAAATCTACTGAATCTTTTAAATATTAAACGTGAATGTCTTGATAAGAGGGCTCAGTTCTTCAAGAATGGGACAATGTACAATGCCTGTCGAACATTTAATGCAAAATACTCTGTGTCTGACGGGCAAAAAAAAAAAGGACGATTAGAACAGATTGATAACAAAATAAAGAATAAAAAGAAACATTTTAACAACCAACAGAACATCCAATGAACAATGCGATTTATTTATTTGCGGGCCATCTTTCTTGGATGTTCTGTTTGTTGATGATATATTTTTATTGTTTATTTCATTATAAATCTGTTCTCATATCAATATTTTTACTTTTTGCTGGCTGCTGAGCATGGAGTGTTTTACATTCCTTGTTGGACAGTCTTGTTCGCGCATGTGTTATTTAATTCACAATGTCAATGGTCTTGGAATTGATTTGGTCATTGACTAAAAGCACTAATTTATCTCTGGTGTGGAAATAAAACGTGAATCTGTTCGATCCATCTGACTAATTTTCAAAAGAGAGACTGAATAAAGGACTGTTTAAACACTATCTTCAACGGAATAAAATAGACGAATAAACAGACGCATGTATTCGTGTCTTTGCATTGACTTTGACAGTCGTGCGAAAAATTTGTTTCGTGTCCGGTGTGTAAGCGCCTTTACTGAGCATAGAACGCAAGCATTTTATATATATATATACAGCGCCCTCCATAATTATTGGCACCCCTGGTTAAGATGTGTTATAAGCCTTAAAATAATTTCAATTTTTATTGCGGAAGCATACTATCACACTGAAAATTGTATAAAAATGTAACCTTCAGCTCAAGTGAATTTTAAGGGAGAAAAAAATTCGCTGACTAAGAAATGATTATTTTTCACAAAATCACCTGTTCTACAATTATTGGCACCCCTAACAATTCCTAGGAAATAAATGTAATTGACGTATTTCTGTCATTTCTACAGTAGTTTACAAAGTTGATCAGAGTATCTAGGAACATTTGATTAGTAATTCATTCCTTGCGGTCTCCCTGGGGTATAAATATGATGTGACACAGAGGCCATTTCTCTTTTCCACTCTTCAACATGGGAAAGACGAAGGAACGCACCATTCAAGTGAGGCAGATGTGTGTCCACCTTCTCAAGTCAGGCAACAAATGGTAGCAACTTGGGGTCACAAAGTCTCCAAAACAATAATCAGGCACTATCTACATGCCAACAAGCTGTTTGGGAGGCATGCATGGAAAAAACCTGTATTCACTCACAATCATAAACGCAAACATCTGGAGTTCACTAAGCGGTACTGGGACTTCAATTGGGACCTTGTGCTTTGGTCAAATGAGACCGAGATTGAGCTTTTTGGCAACAAACACTCTAAGTGGATCTGGCGGAACACAAAAGATGAGTATGCAGAAAAGCACCTCATGCCCACTGTGAAGTATGGAGGAGGATCGGTGATGCTTTGGGCCTGTTTCTCTTCCAGAGGCCCTGGGAACCTTGTTACGATGCATTGCATCATGAACGCTTTGAGATACCAGGACATTTTAAATCAAAATCTGGTGGCCTCTGCCCGAAAGCTGAAGATGGGTCATCACTGGGTCTCTCAGAAAGGTAATGACTCTAAACATGTGGCTAAATCTACACAGTCATGGTTGACCAGACACAGAATCAAGCTCCTCCTATGGCCATCTCAGTCCCCAGACCTCAACCCCATTGAAAACCTGTGGAGTGAGCTGAAGAGGAGAGTGCAGAGGAGAGGACCCAGGTCTCTGGATGATTTAGAGAGATTGTGCAAAGAGGAATGGTTGAAGATCCCTCTTTCTGTATTCTCCCATCTTATGAAACATTATAGGAGAAGATTAGGTGCTGTTTTGTTGGCAAAAGGGGGTTGTACAATGTATTAACATCAGGGGTGCTAATAATTGTTGCACACATGATTTGATGTAAAATAATTATTTTTTAATGTGGGATTTTTTTCCCACTGAAGAAATGCACTTGAATTAAAGGTTGCATTTTCCTCTTTTTTCATTGTGGTCCTATATCATTAAGAAAAAAACTAAATTTATTAGAAGCTAAAGAATACATCTTGACTTGGGGTGCAAATAATTATGGAGGGCGCTGTATATATAAATATATATATATATATATATATGCAGTTTGTAGTTGGCTGAGAAAGATGTGAAGTTGTAAGTTTGCATCACAGATTCAGCCGCATAGATTAAGCCAGGTTGAGTTTCCATTACGCGTGGCAACCACCTTTAATCTGACATCAGGACAACCGATATAGATATTATAATTTATGTCCTGATTCAGAGAGTTACATTAAATAGTGCTTCCTGTAATTATTTATTGCATTGACATGTGCCTGACATTCTGGAAACCTGCCTGTGAAGTTTTGGTGAAGTGTGCGCACTGTGCACCAGTCAGCCAAATTACCACTGCACAGAAAGTAAACCATGTTGGAGCTGGCGAGCTTTCTGGGCAACTTCAGTGGAGACTTTTTCTATGAAATTGTCACGGCGTCTTGATGAATATGTGACACTTCCCCCTACTACACCGCCACACCCATCTCAGCACACGTCTGTCTACCAAATTGCCAAAGTGGCTGCGCACTTGCACCACATGAAATTACCACTGCGCGGGCTGTACCAGACGAAATTACCATTGCGTGGGCAGCGCCACGCTATGCCATGCTGCGCCACCCTGCACTGCGCCAAGAAATTAGAGCCCATGTACTTAATCAAAGAATATTTTCTTAAATCATTCAAAAATGTTTTCCTACACATTAAATAACATTAGTTGATGATGAATAAATCATGTACAAACAATGTGGATGCAGCGTTTTTAATAACGTATAAAACATATATAAATGTACAACTTTAGTGATAAGTTGTTTAATAATCATTTACAAATGTATATAAATGGTTTATTCATGATTAGTTCAACATCTAAAATGTCTTGTAATTTAAGTAATAAATTATTTAATAATAATTAAGAAATGTATATAAGTGGTTTGTTCATGGTTAGTTGACTATCCACTAATATCTACCAATATCTAATAAATTTCTTAAAATGATCATCATTGTATAGTGCTACCGTAGTTTTCTTGATAGACTAGTCAACGAACCATTTTTCTGGGCCTATATACCATATACACAATTTTTCTAAATGTTCAATTGAGGGTACTGCAGTGCAAACTCACTGTAAAGAATGGACTTAAATTGAAATAAGTGGAATTTACTTAGGGGTCAATTCTCCCATTTGCGCGTAAGTCCTTTTTCACGCGATTCGAGTTATGCGCTTTAGAGTTACGCATTTTCCCCTTCGCACTTCGATCACGCCCACAGTGCTTAATTAGGCGGCCTTATGAAAGAGGTGTGACTAATGCAAAAGAGAGGCAGACTCTGTCCCAAGCTCATTGATTATGGCTATCAGGAAAACATGGAAAAAGTATTTTCTGATTAACCATGAAAATGCATTTGTGGTCCATGGAAAATGCAAACCAGACTTTAAATTTGAATATCCTGGGCCTGCTGATAAAGCCTCGTGGCCTATCTCCAAACTGATAAGAAACAAAAACTCGTATGTTCACTATTCTTACATGCAGAATTAAACATGTTTTGTTTTAATTAAATTTAAAATTGATCAATTTATATATATTCTTTATTTCATGTTTATTTATTTTCCTGTGAAGTTTATCATTTTGAAGATACAAGGTTTTATCAGCAGGCCCACGATATGCGGCTGTAATAGTAGGCCTGTGCGTGTCTGTGCCAATTTCAAGAAGTAGGCTATTGCAGACATCTCTTTCTTATGTCTTACTCTAGCCACCATGGCATTAAAGCCATGCAAACAAAGAAATTGCCGCGATAATGACATAATAAATAAAGAATTTAGCGCTTCTCAACCAGCGTAATCAGAGCAATGAAAATGTTCCCCTCCTGCAATAGCCTGTTTGTTCCGTGGAAGACAGGAGAGAAGCGGCAGTATAAGCTCTTGATTCACTGAGAAAGATAAATACATGTGTGTCGCTGCAGAAACCTCGGCTCTGCTCTGAACAGGGCAATAAATACACATTGCTTCAAAGGTACTCGTTTGTTAACAAAATAAAGTGGGGAAACCCTTTGAACTAGAGGGAATTCCTTGTGCGATTCGTGTGCCCTTGAGCGGGAATCGATCAGATCAGAAAAATACGCATGCGGCTCCGCTCCAGGAGCCGGGTGAAAATCGCGTAGATGGAAACACTTCATATAAAGACAATGATGTGCGATTTTTGACGTACTCGTGTCTGCACCGGCGCCTGACTTCAGCTGTATAAATGGAAACATAGCTTAATGTTGTGCCGACGTCTATTGGCTCTGTACATATTCTTATTAGTGGAAGGAGTTCTGATTGCAACGTGAGTATAATCAATGGCTCCCACAACACTGGGGAACCTGGCGACCCGGTAGAATCCCCTTAACTCTCCGTCTTTCAGCTGGTGTTACGGGGAATTTTAAAGTGGCTGACATGCTGCAGTATAGCGTCAACCGCGTCAGACACCTTGACACAGACGCCTGTGATATGTGCATAACATCACCAGCCACTCTCTGGAACGACCCAGATGCCAGGACAGACAGCGCAGTTGTGACTTTGATGACCACCTGCATGTCTGTAATTGTTTGTAATGCGTTTGTAATTGAACTAATTGGAGAACAGGCTGTTGCGTAATATCATAGGCTATGATGATTTTGTTTGATAATTTATTATGGTTATGAGAAATGTAGTTTAGAAATAAGGATGAACAATCGAATAGTGAATGTTTCAACCTTTACCATGTTAAATAAAATAAAGTTAATGTTAAAATTCGGCCTACAACCGACATCAAACGCAATATTCAATATTGCCTTATGTTGGCGCTTGACCTTAATATGGCCCTCCAAAGCGCATAACAGAAAAAGCGCGTAAGCCAGGGGGAGAATACGCATTAGTGTTATTTGCATGAGAAACGCCCGGAAACGCCCCGATTTTGGCCTTGCTCCGCCCCAAGCGCGTAACTGCCTTCGGGGCACGTAATGCACAGACTTAAGTTGAGGGGAGAATACGCTTAGGCTGAAAAGCGCGTTGCTAAGCGCTTTTTTCGACTTACGCGCATGGGAGAATAGACCCCTTAGCGCGGAGAGTGTGATGGTCTGAAAGCATCAGTGGGTGCACAATTGCATAAAGCTACTGCTTTTATTCAAAGCTGGAGATTTCCAAACCTGTTGACGCTGCCCACCAGGCAGATCCAGGTATTTGTTGTACTCTACAGTATGCAAGCATGACGAGTGTGACAAATCAAACCTAAGCTGCATCAGATTGGCTAGCCGTAGAACGTTACAAATACCTGGACCTGGCCAGTGTCCCTCAAAGATAGTTCTAGAACCACTGGATTGTGGTTATGCAAGGGCCCAGAAGCTGCACTATTCCCACTGCATCTGCATCAGGGCTCAAACCACTAACTTCCCGAGAACCTGGCCTGTATGCCTCTCTTCCTCAAATCATGGTCCTCAAAGCGAGAGAACTGCTGCTTTTCTACCCTCCCTTTACCCGAGAGTCTGACGTGCAACCAGTCTGGGCCAATCAGCAGTGCTAATTGTTTTGGTAATTACCCAGGCAGACAGAAAGCCAGGGACAGATTTGCGGATCACAACACTAGGCTTTAGGCCACCTGAAGTTCAGTATCTTACTTGCTGCGTGATCTGATCTTGCAGGTCGCGGATGTTGTGTTGCAGCATTTCCAACGCCTGGTTGCATTCTGCTCGCAGCCGTAGCCTGGAGGAACAGCTGGCGTTCATGTGATGGCTGAACAGTCGCAGGTATTGGCTGTTCTGCTGAAGCCGACTGGTATCCTGTGGGTAAAGATGTGGGAGCCGGTGAAGCCAAAGTGTCTCATCATGAAGCAGCCATTTTGTTTAAGAATTCTCAACACTTATCGTCAGAGAGAGGGGGATAGAGAGAGAGAGAGTGAGAGAAAGAGGGAATAGGAGAGAGGCAGAGAGAATGGGAGACAGAGAGAGAGGGGAGCAAACAGCAGAGAGCCTAACCATAAGCACGTGTAAATGTGATATTTTACAATAATTGACTTCAGTTGATTTGAATCCAATGATTTATCCTTGCTGGATGAATGAATATCACTTGACGAAGGTGGATCAATCTTTGGAATTACTGATAACTGAAGTCAGTAACTGTTTTATTATATGACCCCACTTGAAAATATAAAATAAATGATCTTCACTGTCTTATGCAGGGAGTCATTGTATGGATATCCGTTGCTCCATGGAGAAAGGCAACAACTCTAACATAAAGCTCCTCAGAGTGACGAGGTCACATGAAATACGGACACTGTCTGGAGCTCCTGCAGGGAGGCCTAATCTATTTTTAGCTCGAGGTCGTCGGCTCGTTATATTTACCTCTCGCGCACTTTCGCTCCGTGAATATCACTGTTTACAGTGACTGCCAGTGCTCGCCTCGACCAATCAGTAGAGTGCAAATCCTTACGTCATATAATAATAAAAACTATCACATTTGCGCTTAAATAAGTCAAACTGACAATGAGTCAGGCCTGCAGAATTGTCTTCACTCTGCTACTAAAAAACATTGAATGGCCCAGTGCAATAAAGGGGATGGGGACGCTGAGCTGTAAGAGACATTAAATTTCTTGTTGACCAATTGGCCTGTCTCTCTCTCTCTCTCTCTCTCTCTCTCACTCTTACTTTCTCATTCTAGGGTACATTTCCCAGAAGCATAGTTGCTAACTATGTTAGCCACTTATATACTTCTCTCTACATGGCTCTTGTATAATCTATGTAAGTTGCTGACATAGTTTGCAACTAATTTTGGTGGGAAACAAACCCCAGATTAGTTCTCTTTCCAATAGGTCCACTTATGAGAGGTGGGAGTTCTAGAATAAAATGGCTGCCACGCGTGGATATATCAGCATAGAACAGAACCCATTTCTTACCTCAATTGAACGCCAGTCAGAGTAGTTGAAGGCACAGGAGGGTAGATCTTTCATGCAAAAACTGGGCTCATGTGAATTCCTGATTCCAAGGTGTTCCTCCTACACAAAAGAAACGACCTTGATATAATTACATGAGTTTAGGTTTTCATGATAAAGGTGGATAGCAGTCCTCCTTCACTGTATCCAAAGTGTTTCCAAGTCTCAAAAATACTATTTGATACTCACTGGCAAATCAAAAATAGTTATTCTGAGTACGGTAAAACATTAACGTCAATTCAGTTCAATAAATTTGTATTTTTATAACACTTTATAGAGACAGACTGTCACAAATGATGGTTTACAAAATGGTGGAGGGGCAGATCCTCAAACTTGCAAATTATTTATATCAATTAAACATGATTGCATATCTTATAACCCTTATATTACCATTAATACGCAAAATCATTCTCAGTATTGCGGAATGCCTTACACCCTAAGCACCCGACCAAATCACTTAATTTTTTTCCCGTTAGGTATATGTCAAATCTATGTAATCACGTTAGTATTTTCCTATATCGTGTATTCATTTTTTTTCTTCTGGTTTATTTTAAAAAATTCCTCCAATGTGTCAGTTAGATGACACCTACACTCCCATGAAATTGATACCTTTGCCCCTCTCAGAAAAACTCAACGTGATTGCATGTAGAAATAACCAACAAGTCCACAGTCAAAATTTGAGGCAATTTGTTTGAAAAGCAAAAAAAGTGATCAGCGCCACATTTGTTGAAAGTCAGCAGACTTTAGCTGATTTATGAAATAATTTGTGGTGGGAAAGGCTCAAAAAAGCTATTTTTTAACAAAATTGACAAAATCAATGACTAAAATTTGATTTTCTTAAATTCCACATCTTAGTGAACCTTAAAGGGGAAAAAAGAGAAAAATGAATCAAATAAAGATGAAAAATAGCAAACAAATAGTTTCCTGCAGTTGTATGTTCCATAACAGTAATGAGAAAGTAATTGCATAATCATGTTGAAAAATATTAGCATTTATGGACTCACGTATGGCGGCAGCAGGATACGCACGTCCTCGTGTATCTGACGAGTCAGCATTAGGCTGTCAGTGTAGCTGTCATACAAGGAGTACTGCTCCTGTGGTTTCCCATAGGGAAGTGATGAGGCCACCGAGCAAAACAGGAGAATCAGGGTGCCCAACATGTCCCAGTATTTTGGCTTCCAGAACGCTGATCTGAAAGGCGGAAGGAACAGAGACTGACCCCACTCTAACCAGTGAAACCACTGAAACGATAAGTTTCGATGGTCAATTTCGAGTTCACGCCAGTTGCTGAAGTTTGACAAAGTAAATTGTGTCAATAGGCCCTGATGGATGGGCAGCAGGGGGGTGGGGGTTGTGGGCCAATTCAGGTCTGTGAATCAGTGAATGGTCACATGGACTGTAAATCTATTTTTTAAGCTTATAAAACCCAAGAGACCTAAGCAGGAGTCCTAAATCAGCTAATAAGCAATCAAAACCAACTGCCAACTGGTACCAGCAAATTGGCAAAGATCGGCAGGTTCTACAGCAGGAGCCAGAATATATACAATGCACCAGGATGGGGCATCTTACTTGAGCTAATTGGCCAGCATTAGAGTCAGTATTTCAGAATAGAAAGTCATTAGCAAGGATAATCCGTAGCCTAGGATGCTAACAATATAATTATATGCTAAACCCCTTGAAACAATGCCATCTGCATTATAGGCCGGTGGACATGGTCCTGTCTTCTAAAACAGAACATTTCCATCAAGGTAAAGTTATTATGAGCACTGCATCAATTTATTTGGCACAAATGTAAATAAAGTGGCCATATTATTTTAAACGGATCAATAGTAGCCGACCGCTGCCTCTGTACTCACGTATATAGTATACTGTCCGGTGGCCTCGCTAGCGTCTCAGTCACTGGTCGATGCTTCAGTCACTGGCAGCTCACCGGCAAATCCTCAGATTTTAGGTCTCTCAGCTTTTGCCAATGGAGTGTTCCCTTCCCCTGCATCCATGCTCCTCTATTTAAACTGAGGGACCTGCTTCAGTGAGAGTCAACGCAAGTCTGAAAGGAGAAGTCTAATATTACCTCACCAGGATTTACCTTCGTGTTGCTGTAGAGAATTTCCTTGGAAGAGGCATTAGCATAATGAAAATGAGAGAATAACTTAGTTGTTGTGTTTTGACTTGGGTGGTTGGAGGGTGTTCCTTGTTTTTTTGGGTCTTTTCATGCATTTTTGTGCTCAGTTTTGTATTGATAGTCCTATTGTTGAAATTGATAATGAAAAGATGATCTTAAGGGAAGGGGCATTTAGTGGGGATTCCACACGAGCTGAATTGGAATTACAATTTAAATTAAGAACAGGAGCCTTGATCACCACCAGCAGGCAAAAGTTCATATTTTGATTTATGAAAAAATATGGATAATTCCAGAGTAACTGAAATTATGCAGCACCAGTCAAAAGTTTGGACACACTTTGCTAATGTCACAGCACTCTGTTTTTAGAGAAATTTAGAAGGCTTCTTCTGTATAATCTCAAAGGGAATCTTTTCAGAGCTAAACATTCAGAAGTTAAAAGAGAATAATTTTCTTATAGTGTCCAAAAAATTGCAATTCTCAAAGAAGCCATATTTTTCAAAGTAAACAAATAAAAAGTACCTTTCATTTTCCAACGGCCAAATTAAAATCAAGCTGTTTTGGGACCTATTGGGCCAATAGGTCAATGCAAAGCAAATAACCATAAGTGCAGCACATCTTTAGGAACTTAGACGGCCACTCAGCCGCTAACTCATTCTAGCCCTATAGTAAAAGAAAAACAAATATGAAAATGCCCAGGAATTATAACAAAAAATGGTGGTTAGTTTAATTTAATAATTATTTTTTTTTCTAAGATAAAGGGTGCTTGTTTATTTATTTAACACGTATTATAAGAAAACTGATTCTGTCCAAACTTTTCACTGGTACTGTATTCATTTTTGTTGAAATATATTCACTGTTTGACCTCTAATGAGCAGAAATTGTTATATCCATTACACTTGTGCCACTACCATCATTGATTACGATTTTAACAATAACCACACACATTCCAAAATTCTGCAATGGTCTTTGTAAAGAGTTCAAATGTGAAGGTCAGTTATGCAGTATTTGAAATCTAACATATTTACAGAAAATTGTTCATGTATAGTGGGCACAGTGATTCAATGTGAAGTGGGAATTTAAAGATAAATATTTCCAATATGGATAAAACACACAGCATGTACTGATAAGCAGCAGCAGATAACAATCACTCTGCTATTTCACAAATGCGCAAGCCCAAAATTATAAATTATGAATTGCGCAAGCCCAAGCACATATTCATAAATTATCAAGGTCAAGGTTACGAGAAAGGTCACAATCCTTTTTTATCAATAAGGTTTGTTAAAACAATCAACTTCAAACTAAATCCCGAATGTACATCTTTCAATTCTGCTTTCACTCATGTGGTACATCATAGGGTATCTCAGTTTTTTTTTGGTTGGGGGTTAAATATCAGGGAAGTCAAGGTCATTGTTTAAAGGTTGGAGACCTCATCTCGGCAAAGTATATTTCAGCAGAAAGTAAAATTCTTGAAGTGTCGAAAATGCAGTTTTACAAATTTTAATTTGGTAATAATCCAGTGTGACGCATTTTAAAACCAGCAAGTCTTCAAATTGACCTCAATATCATGGTTTTAAAATATGTTGCATCGGATTATTACGAAATTAAAATTGGTAAAACTATGTGTCTTAGACCCTTCAAGAACTCTAGTTTCTGCTGAAATATACTTTGCCAAGGTAAGGTCTCCTCCTTTAAATTTGCTTTTTTCCATTATAAATCAAAAAGTTACCGATTGAGAGGTGTTTATCATTATCAACAGATAGGAAGCCATATATGGGCTTTCATTTGATTCTGTGACAACTGACCTTGACAGGTCAAACTGTAAATCACCTATTTTCAGAAGGTTATAACTTGAAAACAGCTGCAAGAGAAATATTTACTTTTATCGATATATAGGAAATCACAAATGGACTTTCATTTGGTACCATGACCTTTGAACTTGAACGACCTTTAAAGGTCAAACTGAAGGTGGCAGATTTTCAGAGGACTATCAAATCAGAAGCTAAAGCACTAAAATAAGTGCTACTGGACAAGACATGTTTCCCAAGGCTACACCTGTTTAAGATGACAGTTTACATAAATTCTCAGAAATGTGACATTAGTAAGGTTAGAATATGTAAAATCCATAATGGTGTATTTTATCAAATCTTTTTAATTTCTGTTTGTAAGAAGGGAGCGGGAAACACCAGGCGCAGGATGCAGAAGAATTTATTAAACACAAAAACACTAGGGGAAGAATATGGCTGGCACGCCAGAAATAAAACACCGTGCACATGCACTGAACAGAAGGGAGAACTGAAATACACTGCCAAAGGCAGGGGGAGAACTGAGGTACACACTCAATGAGTGGCTAAACTAAAAAACAAAAACTGAACCTAACTGACGAACCACACTGGGAGACTGAACGAAAAGGAAGACAGGGGTGCTGCAAAAAGTCTAGACTCTGGACAGGCTCGGGGAAAAACACAGGAATGCAGGAGCAGAGATATCACCATGTAGACTAAGTCAAAACAAGGATCCGTCTGATGAAAGCTTCCAATACTGCCACATTTAAAGATCACGAGAGGAGGCGGGGACTCGAAATGCAATCACACTGAAACAGAAACACATGGGATTAATAAACAATCACACGAGGACCGGGAAATATTAATGACTCGAGACAAGACGCTGAGACGAGCAATCAAGCTAGACGGTCTAGATCAGTGTTTCTCAAAACTCTCCTGGAGGACCATCTGCCCTGCCTGTTTTAGATCTTTCCCTGCCCCAGCACAGGTGATTCAAATAATCAGGATGCTACCAATCAGCTTTAGAGGGTCAATAACGAGCTGATCATTTTAATCACCTGAGCTAAAACAGGGAAAGATCTAAAACATGCAGGACAGGTGGTCCTCCAGGAGAGGTTTGAGAAGCACTGGTCTAGATTAAGGCAATCTAAACGTGACAAGAAAAAAGCACCATAAGGAAAGCAAGGGAAAGCACAGGGTTTAAACTGCAGTTAATCAGAAAGTTCAGACTGAAAGCAGAAAAGCCAGAAACGCATACGCTCGCTAAATGAGTTAATCAAGGTTAATACTAAGTGACGAAGTATTTACAATCACCCTTAAATACGTGAAGATTAGTACGGGTTAGTAATGTCCTATCAGAGAACGCATTCACTCAGTCTGCGAGACCCGGAATTAAGCACAGCTGGAAGCAATGAATGAAATACCAAAGCCAAACCGAAAGTAGAAAGGTGATTGGACGACGAGACACAGGCATGCTGAAGGCAGTCACACGACACCACTGAAGGCAGATTGGAAGCGGATCATCAGCTGGCTGGAAATAAACGAGACGTAAGTAAATCGCAAGCAAAAAAACGCACGGGACAACACACGAAAGGGCAGAATCATAACAGTTTGTCCTTATTCACATATACCAGGTTGACAGAAATGCATCAAGTAAATGAAGAGAATTAAAAACAAAAACAAAAACTAAACACTAGAAACATTAGCTTGAGATATGCACGGGAAGTGAAATATAAACAGTTGACAGATACTGCATTATTACTACCTGTTGTGTATTTCTTTAGTGGATGTTTGACTATGTTTTAAAATGTTGTCTGCTAGAGCACATGTACAATGTATGTGGACTATCAATATGTGGAAGGAAAGTTGTGCAGGTACTAACATGACAAACTGTATCAGGTAAAGGAGAACCTTTCTCCCTTTTAGATGTAGTAGATACCAAATGTGCACTGGCTTGTACTTTTCTTCCAGTCTTGTAGTCCTCCCTACTGTCCATCTGTCCATTATCTTGTGTGTGTGTGTGTGTGGAGGGGTGACAGTACAATTGTGGTAATTCTTGCATTACATCACATTACAGGTTCTGAGCAGATGCTTTTATCCAGAGCGACGTGCAAAAGTGCACAAGATCAGTACATAAGTGCAGAGCTCCTAGGAGACAAGTACAAGTGCTAACAGTAAATGACAGAACACTTTCCGTTGTTACAGATCCAAACCAATAAGATATAACCAAAAATGCTGATACGACCCAGTAGAAAGGCAACAGAATCAAAGGACAACAAATCAAGTAAACAAACTCTACTAAATTAGGATTTAAAAAAACTCATGTAGACCGGCAACAAAGCCGGGAGGAGGACAACAGAATTAAGTGCAACAAAAGGGCAACAGAGTCAAGTGTAACAAAAAGGCAACAAAATCAAGTAAACCGACAACAAAATCGAATGCAACAAAAATTAAGGGCAACCAAATCAAGTAAAGCGGTAACAAAATCAGGAAAAAGGGGCAACTAAATTAAGTGCAACAAGATCATGTAAAAGGGCAACAAATCAAGGGATGTAGGGACAGGATTCAGGGCAGTGGAGTAGGGGAAAGGTGGAGCCTGAGGAGGTGGGTTTTCAGGCTGCGGTTGAAGGTGCTCAAGGATTCTGCCGTTCGGACCTCAACAGATAGATCATTCCACCAACGAGGTACCAGGACAGACAGCAGCCTTTACCAGGAAGGGGAAGAGCGGAGAGGGGCCAGGCGACCAGAAGTAGCAGAGCGGAGTGCTCTGGCAGGGGTGTAAGGTCTGAACAGTTTCTGGAATAAGCTGAATGAGTATCCTGACCTGCAGCAACAACAAAAGCAACAAGAACAAAATCATGAACTAAGTCACAAGTACTGTTAGAAAGGAAACCACTGAAACTTAGCCTGTTCTAGGAGGAGTCTGTAGCAATTTTCTGCAACCGCCGAATGCACTTAACTCAACCATAAAGTTATGATTTTTAAAACAAATTTTTCCAACTGTGCTTTGTCCCAGGCTCATTAATTAATTGACAATAATCCAACCATTGCAAAACAATCAAAGACAAGTGGTGCCAGATAGGTCCAAAATTTAATTAGCTGATGCTCAAACCATTGCTCTTCTTTCTTTAACAAACTGGACAGAGAAGAAGCCAATTGCAGCTTTGACAATGAGCCACTAGAGCACATACATAATGAGGAGGAAAGGGAGAAGGCTTTGGGAACCTGCTGTACCTAATAATTTGGTCCCTAACAATTTAGCACAGTGGATGAGATACCAAGAGGGAAATCTAGAATAAAAGTAACAAGTATTTGATTTGGCAACACATGGGTTGGGTTGAGGCTCTCGTGCGCACACACATTGCTGTTCCCAATCAAAAACGCGAAAACACAACATTGCTTGAGGTTTGTGGTTTGGCTAGTTTGGTGTGCTTCCTACATGATCATAAATTTGATTTTTCCTATACTTAATGAAGCGAGAAATGCATTTTACTGCTGTCAGAAAAGGAAGTAGGGTGCACAAAAAGATGGCTTTCTAGTGAAAACCATTATTAGGCTCCAAAACCACAAATACCATACTGCGTTTCACTTAATAATTGATAGTTATCGTATAAAACTTATTCCAAATTACTGTAAACGCCTCTTTTAGCTACCATTTTGTGACATTCCTAGTTAACATAACATAACAGAACACTCAATGGTATCTAAAAAAACTCAATGGTATCTAATTTTAAGTCAAGGCTGCTCTTGAAAATTCCCAAGGTTTCTGCCTCAACAATATGGTCAGGCAAGCTATTCCACAACAAAAATACTCTTTGGATGAAACAATATTTCCGAATATCAATTTAACATTGGTCAACTTCCATTTGTGGCCCTGAGTTCTACTAACAAAAATTGGCCGAAGGAATCCAACATAATTCACTTTGTTAATCCCTTTAACATATTTAAAGACCTCAATCAGATCATACCCAAGTCTCCTTTTCCTAAGACTTAAAAAATTAAAGATCTCCTGCCTCCTGTCATAGCTTTCATCTTTTATACCTGGAATTAGCTTAGTGGCTCTTCTCCGAACTTTTTCTAGAACCTCTATATCTTTCTTGAAGTATGGAACCCTGAACTGTACACAATACTCCAGACGTGGTCTGATAAATGTGTTGTACAAGAGAAGTATGATCTCCTTGGATTTGGACTCAAATTTTTGGCAATGTAACCCAGCATCTCATTGGCTTTTTTAACTGCTACGGCACAATGGCTAGAACTTGTAAGGGTTTTGTCAACAATCACTCTCAGATCTTTTTCATGTGGAGCACATTCCAGTTTTAAACTTTTCATGAAGTAATGCTGGCTTTAATTACCAACATGTACAACTTTACATTTTGCTACATTAAATTTCATTTGCCACATTTCCGTCCAACTCTGGATTCTATCCAAATCATCCTGAATCACTTTTGTGGACTCTAAACTATTTGCCAAACCTCCCAATTTAGTATCATCTGCAAATTTAACCAACTTGCTCTCAAAATTCCTAACAAGGTCATTAATGTAGATGCGGAACAACAGCGCTCCCCATACTGATCTGTTGTGATTCCGTCTTTGCCATGCCTTGTCCCATGATTTATGCCCATGCCTAGTTTAAGTTCTGTGCCTGGCCTTGCCCTGATGATTGCTTCTGGTATTTAGTGACCACTGCTTTGTCTGACCATTCTTAGGATTATGTATTGTGTTTTTGGTTATTTGGATTTCTGGTTTATTATTTTCATGTTTTAGTTTCCATAGTCCCTTGCTATGGTTTCTTTTCATAGCCATATTTCAGCTTCCCTTACCATGTTTATTTTCCATGCCTTGCATTTTGTCTCCCCTGTCTTGTCATATGTGTAGCTTTGCTCACGGTCCCTTGTCTTGCTTGCCACTTATTCGGGTGATTTATTGGTTTCTGGGTTTCAATCTTCTTTCATTATCTTGTGTTCTTCCTTTCTCCTACTTTACTATCTTACTAACACATACTAACAGTTTATTGTTTTCGCTAATTACTAACCCACACTAACCTTATATATTTTGACTAACTTACTAACAAG
This sequence comes from Gymnothorax reevesii, assembly GCA_029721435.1. Classification (NCBI taxonomy): domain Eukaryota; kingdom Metazoa; phylum Chordata; class Actinopteri; order Anguilliformes; family Muraenidae; genus Gymnothorax; species Gymnothorax reevesii. The sequence continues at coordinate 73,636,285 of CM056578.1, read as the reverse complement.
CACTCGGGATTGTATAGCTGCACTTACTAATTGACTAACGATCTCTCAGCAGTCGCCCTATTCTAGTCTCTGCCTCCTTGCCTTTCCCTAATTATCTCTGCTGCTATTTTCTGTGGATCTCCACAAATACTTTGTGCTTTCCTTTCTCTAATCTATACACTTTAGTACTCCTTGACCGGAGCTGTTGTTCTGATCATAGGTTTGTCTTGTGATCCCTGTCTGCGTTTCGGCCACAGCCAAATTCATGTAATTAGTTTATTCCTAATGTGTCACTCCCTGATTATTGTTACCATTGGTTGCACCTGTTCTCCCTGGCCATGTGTCCACCCCGGATGTGTATTTAAGATATCTGTTTGATTCACTTCCTTGTCAGATCGTTCTTCCTTGTTTCCTATGCCACGCTTGTTTTCGCCTTGATTCATTGTGATTTATCTTTCTGACTGGACCGTCCTTGATACCGAGCTTTGCCTATTTCCTGTACTTTTGCCGCATTCTTTGTTTTTCGCCCTTTGGATTCTGATTTTGGATTGCGGACTTCGTACTGTTGCCAGCTCTGTTGGGGGGTTTCCCCCTTCAGAAATAAAGCCTCCTTTTGCATTTTACTGGAGTTTGCTCTTGGTTCATTTCGTAAAAACCTCACATGATCCTTGAAGGATGCCACTCCCCACATTAACTAGCTCAGATGAGGTTCCACTGACCACCACGCTTTGTGTTCTGTCCTGTAACCAGTTTTGAATCCACTCCAGAATACCCCCTGTAACTCCAATGGAGCTCATTTTTAAAATGAGTCTCTAATGTGCGACTGTATCAACTGCTTTCTAAAAAACCAAGTATATGATGTCATAAGCCTTGCTCTGATCATAAGTCTTGGTGGCCTCTTCAAAAAATTCCTGAGGATTTGTCAGGCATGACCTTACCTTACGGAAACCATGTTAGCTGTCCCTCAAGATATTATTACGTTCAATAAATAATATCAGCTGGTCTTTTATGATAGATTACAGTATTTTGCATGCAATGCAAGTTAAACTGACGGCTTGTAATTTTCCGGCACGGTACGGTCCCCTTTCTTATATATTGGCATGATATTTCCCTGTGTCCAATCATTGGGTATTTCTCTAGTTTCAAAACACCGTCTGAAGATAGCTGAGAATGGTTTAAAGATGATCTCACTAGCTTCCCTGAGCCTCTAGGATATAAGCCATCAGGACCCCCACCTTATCTGCTTTTAGTTTATACAACTTGTCTTATACTTCATTAACCCTAACCTCAATTTCCACTAAATAATTTTGAGCATTTGACACGCCCTCTGGCTGAATAAAAACCCGCTCTGAGGTAAAATTCTCAACAACGTAAATGTTTAAGGTATAAGAATAGTTGTTCCTGGTAAGTTGGGAGTATGTTCTCGACACGAGGTGGCAATCGGAGTGCGCCATCCTCAGCGATTGATATACGAACACAATGCCTGGATCGTGTTCTTGGATTGAATCAAATATAACCTTGGAGTAAGTGGTTAGAGTCACCTGTTATAGTGAAATGAACCTGCCCAGACTGAGACAAAATCCACAGGGAGATGTCCCATTGCAAGATTTTAAATTCATAATAACAAAATTGCAGTTTGTTATGATTTAAATACCCTTTAATTGTATTTACTTAAATGTTGTGTTCATATTACAACCCCAATTCTGAAATAGTTGGGATGAAGTGTAAATTGCGAATAAAATCAAAATGCAATGACTTTCAGATCACGAGCCAATAAATTTTTCACAATAGAATATAGATAACATTTCGAATGTTGAAACTGGGACATTTTACATTTTTATCCACAAAATGAGCTTATTTCAAATTTTCTGGCTGCAACAGGTCTCAAAAAGTCGGGACACAGGCAAAAAAAGGCTGAAAAAGCAAATAATATATAAGAAAATCCGCTGAAAAAACCTTTAGCAAGTCATTACGTTAACTGGCATCAAGTGTGTAACATGATTGACTCTAAAAGGGATGTCTTTGTGAGGCTGAGTCTCTCAGAAGTAAAGATGGCCAGAGGGTCTCCAGCCTGTGAAGGCTTGACTTAAAAAATTGTGAAATGCTTTAAAAACAATGTTCCTCAACGTCAAATTGCAAAGGCTTTGAAGGTCTCATCATAGATAATGAATAACATCATCAAAAGATTCAGAGAAGCAGGAAAAATCTCTGTGCCAGCATCTCTGATGGTATGGGGTTGCATTAGTGCATATGGTGTGGGACACTTGCATATTTTAAGAAGCACCATGAATGCTGAGAGGTATAAAAAGGTTTTAGAGCAACATATGCTCCACTGCAGATTACATCTATTACAGGGAAGGCCTTGTTTATTTCAGCAGGACAATGCATAACCACATGCTGCAGCTATTGCAACAGCATGGCTTCGTAGTAGAAGAGTCCGTGCGCTGAACTGGCCTGCCTGCACTCCTGATCTTTCACTGATTGAGAACATTTGGTGCATAATTAAAAGAAAAGTCCATCAAAGGAGACCCAAAACTCTCCAGAAGCTGGAAGCTTGTATTAAACAAGAGTGGGATCAAATTCCAATGGCTGAACTCAAGAAACTTCTCTCCTCAATGCCCAGACGCCTCCACTCTGTGTTAAAAAGAAAAGGTAAAGGTTTACCATGGTAAACAGGCTCACGTCCCAACTTTTTTGAGACCGGTAGCATCCATCAAATTTTAAATGAGCTCATTTTGTGGATAAAATTGTAAAATTTCTCAGTTTCAACATTTGCTATGTCATCTCTTTTCTATTGTGAATAAAATATTGGCTGGTGTGATTTGATAGTCATTGCGTTTTGATTTTATTCACAATTTACACTTTATCCCAACTATTTCGGAATTGGTGTTGTATGTTGATATTCAAATTTTATTATTATTTTTTTTTTTTAAAGAAAACAGACGTTGCTCTTAAGGGGGGCATTTTACCCTGGTTAGCCCAACTGGCTTTCACGGAGTGAGCGAGGAAAAAATCATCACTTGTATCCTTATGCACATACATTTAAGCTTCGCAAAAAAGGATCACTTTTCTATCAAGTATAAAACATAACATGTAGCTTGTGGTACATGATCAATGTTCTACGTTTATATAGCGGTATTCTTTCAGAATATTGCATGCATGTGTTTATATGTGCACGGGCGTGAGCGATTGTGTGCGCGCGCATTTCTGTGTGTGCGGTGTATGAAACTATACGTTACTTTCACTGAAAGCCATACTACTGGCATGAGTTTCCTGATAGTGTCAACTTGAAAATTACCAAAGTTTCCATTTTAGGCCTTTAAGTTTTTCGTTGGTTTCTCTAAAATAGCTTTCTATATTTCAGTGACATGGTGGTATGGTTTGATAGGGAAAAAACCAAAAATCATATCCCCTTTCTGTAGAACCATTCATTGGCATCCTGAAACTAAATCATGAGTAATAATAAAGATGTCCTCCAAAGCAATGAAGTATGACAGATACAGGTCTTAAACCGCGAGTATGCTGATCTTTGTATCAACCACAGCTGCAATCCCCGATTTTTTCCCGATGTTGCTTTTTCTTAATCGCACCATTAATGTTTATAGGGTTAATTTCCCCCTTTAAGCCACTTCATGTCGGAAATAAACACGCATGCCCTGAAGAATTTCACATCTTTTACTATGTTTCAAATAGTTTTATTGCATAAAAGGGTATAATTTTAACTGACGAAATTAATAAATCGGTTTATTTCAGAGTGTGCGAATGTTCGTCAAAAATGGCCATTTTAGTTGCTTCTGACACTTCAAAGACAAGGCAAATGATCAAATGAGCCAAACCTTGGCTGCGTCCGAACAGTGTTTTTATTTTATTTTATTTTATTTGCCTAGCTAAGTTCCTACCTCCTATAACTGGTTAGTAAGTAATTACGCAGTGCCTGAAGACACGGGGGCATTCAACGACAGGGCGGCTAATTTCGAAGGATTTGGATGAGGAATCGGCATCATGGGTAGAGGAATGGGGTTAGGGTAGGGTTAGAGGAGGGGTTAGGGTTAGGGTTAAGTTAGGGCAGGGCTTGAAATGGGGACTGCCGTACCTCTCTACATTGAAATACTGCCGTACCCGAAGCAACTGCCAAATAATTACGTGGCAGGCAGTGGATTCAAATTCTTTAAATGTTACGGAAATACGTCTCAGTGCTAATTTACCACATTTTGCCAACCTTTCTGAGATTGTGGCTGGTGCAAGAGGCACGGTAGCCTACTTGTTGACATTCCTGAAGACAGTGAGACAACTCAGAACCATTACATTTGGAGCCATCCTTTTCAACGAAAAGGAGATAACGCTATTCCACAATTCTGAGCTACAGCAATATTCAAAGCGGCGACCTTTCATCCGGCCAAGCGCGTAAAAAAGCGGATATGATGGGCAGGGGACTCATGATCACGTGTCCCGGACTGGAACAGGACATGCTGATAGGGCTGGGAAATGAGAAGAAAGAAAATGGATTCATTTAATTCTTGCACAGAAGGGTTAAGTGCATTTTTTTAAAGTTTTGAGAAACAACTATGTACAACTTTAAAACAATGTGAAAAATATAATTTGCATCCAACTTCCAAGTCACAGCAAAGAATGTAGCCTATTGAACAGTGTTGTGCTCCAAGCAGTCGTCATGTGGCTGTATGTGTAGTTTTGAGATTCATTGAGCCTTTAAGGTTAATAAAATATAATCGTATCAAATATATCAATGGCTCTGTCCGCAATGAACATCGTAGCAACAGCGGCTCTGGGCAGCATGAGAACCAGAGAAATCAATAACGTCGTTTATGCGACATTACAGGTTTGTGGTAGTCTTTTTACTTACGTATTTTCACAGTCGTATATTTAAACAATTTTTCAACAAACTGCTGATGTATTGGATTGCAAAATTATCTTTTAAATCAACAAACATCATACGTGTAATTCATGGTTTAACCCTCTCTTAACAAAACCCATTTCCAGTTGTCTTAAAATTATTTCCCTATGCAAAAATATTTTGGGCCATTATTTTAAAAACAGGAGACAAAAAAAAAATTGACACATTTGGCCCACCTTTCCAAATTGTAGCAAATCTGCTACATTAGGTATTAATGCGAATGAAAAAATTAAAGTGACATACCATTCATGTTATTCTCAAATGTTTATTTGGCAATAAGAAACAAAACCAACAGGGTGTCCAGACTGTTAATCTTTTTACTTCATGAAGCAGATATGCTACGCTGGTTAATAGAGGGATTATTCAGGCGGGATGAAAAAAATAGTTCATTTATTGCCATTGACGACCATACACGTTTTTCGAAATAAGGTCCAATGGCGGTGAACCGAAAGGGGCGTGACTTCGCCACTCCGTGAAATCGCCCTGCCACGAGGATCATCATGGCCACACAGCTGGGCTGTGTCCAAATAGTCTTTTTTGCCTTGTACACTCATAAAAAATGATTCGGAAATAATTACGTGGCAGCCATGATAAGTGGATTCAATTTCTTCAAATGTGTAGGAAAGGTGTCTCATTGCTTCCTAATTTAGGGGAACGCCGGGGCGAAAGTAACTGGATAAAAGTAATAGGCTACAGCGATTTACTCACAGCCATCCGCACCTCAATGCGTAATATTAAGTCAGCACGTGCAGCTCGCACCCCTCTCCAGACCAGCTAAAATTCATGCGGCGTCCAGTCTTCTTTGTGGCACGAGACCAGGAAGACTGTTTTCCACAGCGTGAGTAAATTCAGACGAATGCTTAACTTTTTTAATTTAAAGATTGTCTTTATCGCTCCATGTGTCATATTTATGATGAAATGATTGGTGATTTAGTTCCGTTACATATGGTGAAGTTTGAAATGTCAGACTTTGTACAATGCTGAAAATCAAGATTTGAGCATTTGAAACACTTGCAGTACAATTGTATTATTGCCAGTACATTATAATAATACAATTGAAGTGCTTAAGTTCAAAAACTGATATCTATTTCAGCTTAAGTTAAAAATCCGATAATTTGGACGAAGATCACCAACTGTAAATTGAAGCGAAGATAAACAACTTAAGTTTTTGATCTCTGCTTCAATTTTCATGGTTAGGAGTTTGAAATGGCATTTCTGTTTTTGTACTGTAGCTCTTCAATTGTACTGCAAGAGTGTTTCAAAGGCTCACAAATCGTGATTTTAAGTGTTGTACTTGAAGTTTTCAAAAAGTTCTGCCAATTCAGCATACCATTCACACTTCAAGGATACTCAATTGGTACTTAAGTAGTGCTCGGATGACTTGAGTGCACTGAAGTTCACTAGAAGATAACAAAACATTTGTTCAGTATAATTTGAATACCTAGGTCTAAAACGTATTCAAATATTTGGAAATCCTTGGAGAGAAAAATTAATCATTCTGTATTAAAAATCTCTTGTAGCTGCTCAACAACCGAGCTGTAAACAGCAATAGCCTCATACAGGGTAACATTTCGCTGAGGCAATCTTGACAGCTCCTCCGCACTCAGGTCGCGTGGTAATTGGATCTCCGGAACGTCAACTCCAGCCAGGTCTTCCAGGTCCGGACCATCTACACTGGCACCATAGAGATCGTCAACCTTAGGAAATACCAGACAGTACGAGCAATCAGCAATAGCAATCTAACGTAGATGCATACAAAGACATTGCGAACACCATCAAAGTAAATTACATGAACAGAATTGGGAGTTACATAACCTCTGGATGTTTGGAAACCCAATTTCAAAAGGTGATGGGTAAATTGTTTACTAATCGTAATATCCTAGTTTTGGGCCCATCTTTATAGCCTGAACCTACCTCTGGGGGATCAGCAACAGCACCTCTGTTGCGTAGCCACAGCTGGTAGGGTGACTGGCCATTTTCAGTCCTCAGGCTGTGGAAATTCCAGGCATCTTGGAAATGCCTGAGATGGGTCTGGATCAATGACAGGAAAACCCAGTGGAGAGCAAAAAGGTGGATCTCACAGTCTGGATTCAACATCCATGATGCTTCTATTTCATGGAAGAGTGTGTGGAAGAGATCAAGCACTTGTGTGTAAACGTCTCTCCAAAGTCGCTCAATTCTTAAACAAAAAAGAGGTTCGCACTAATTAACATAAAATGGCCTGATGTATTCAAGATCTTAATAGCTGAATAAAACCAAAATAGCTTGGTTGGTTGTTGGTACAATTTAACAACCCATTCAACTTACCTTTGATTATGCACACTCCTCCCAGTTATGTGGGAATTGCGATTGGGTCGGCGGTTGTCCACCATGTAATATGCCACCTCAATGTTCTCTCTCCCCTTATCTGACCGGACATGAGAAGGCAAGCCATACTGCCTGACGGCTCCAAGAAAAGCATCCAGCACTGTTGTGGCACGGTTGTTGGTGGCTGCTGACAAGAACACCACTAGGCGGCTGAAGCCATCTATCCTAGCGTGGATAACAAATCTCCATCTTTTTGTTGAAGGATAAAAGCTGTATTAGTTGACTTAACTACAATTACTGGTAAAGACTTGGCTAGATCATTTGACATTCATTTACGTACCGTATTAACTTATGATTTTCGTCAATATGCCACATACAGTTGGGCCCAGGAACTGAATATTGCCGCCTGTGTAGGGTTTGGTTGGCCAGGGGTCTTTGTTTTGTGCCCTCTGGGTCCACTCTTTTTCGTGATTGGCGCACTCTGTGAACTTCACATAGAACAGAAAAATCAAGAACAACTACACCAAGTACAAAACAACCCACAACAGTATCAATTTGGGTGCTAATAGGTGCAAGAGGTAGGTGAATATACTTTGGACAAGATGGCCTCTTCCCTGGAGATGGAATCGCACCATCCGGTATCCACACTGATGGACCCGGTAGATCTCCAACACCAGACCATCCAGCTGTGTGTCGCTCATCTCAGAATACATGTCTGACACACTTGGGAGAGGGATAAAAAATGTTCTTGGGTTACTGTTCCACTGTTAAACATGGTCACAGTAATCTACCTGAAATGGGTATAGCAAAGGCTGGCCCACTGAGACTTTTTTTTTTTTTAACTTTACTGACAAGTGTTGCCAGACAGTTACCATAATGGCCACACACAAGCACAGTCATCCCACACCTGTGTTTACACCCCCCCCCCCCCCCCCCCCATGAGACTCTCACACATACTGTAGTAGGCCTATGTTCATGTTTGAAATGTTCCACAAAGATCGAGTGGTGCATGCCCCACCCCTCCTCCCTTCAAAATGAAAAAGGAAGAAAAAAAAATGCTCGTCAGTGTGCCAGACTACGTCAGGGATCAGCATCTCCGGCCCTGGAGGTCCGGTGCGTATACAGGTTTCCACACCAAGGTCTGGTCTTTAATTGGATCATCAGCCAAACAATTCATGAAATCTAATATTCCAGTAGTATTTCTTAAAACAATCTTGAATGACCACCAAGTACTCTTCTTATCTCTCTGAAACAAGCGTTTTTCATTGAGCCAATCTATGAGCAAATCTACATTTGTGTATCGTACCAACTGGATCAATTAGTCTGAGTAATTGACAAGTAAAAACCTGCACACACACCGGCCCTCCAGGACCCGAGTTGCTGATTCCTGGACGACATGATGACCTTGCTGACAAGTGTTGCCGGACAGCTACAATTCCTGCTTCAAATACATAAACGCACGACCATCCCACACCCGCGTTTACGTCTGAGTACATCTACTCGGACGTAAACGCGGGTGTGGGATGGCCGTGCTCAAACGCCCTCCCCCCTTCAAAACACACGAAGTACACATCCATTCTGTGCGCGTGTCTCGTTGACAGTACTAATATGCCCGTGCAATAATGTTCGCCGTATGGCTCGGGGTTGTGTGGTCAGAACAATTACAGCAGTCAACCTTCGGTCTCTTGAGGTAAAAATCCCGGCGCGCCCCAACGAGTTCCGAAATTTCCCAGCTGCTACGAACACGAGCACGGTAACCTATATAGGGCTATTCAATGCGGTTCAGAAAGGGCCGGTGTGGGCCAGCCAAGCAGTTACACACCTGATTCTACTAATCAGCCCTTCAATTCTACACCAAGGTGCTTGATTCAGGTGTATGTAACTGCTTTGCTGCTGTAAACGCCTGCATCCACACCGGCCCCAAACCAACCAAACCCACACCGAGCAAACACACACATCACTCACCTGAGTCCATTTTGTTGCATTTTGCGGTGTATGGTACTTCTGTGGACACCATACAGGTCCGCAATCTCCTGCACATTTAGGCCATGGGAGAGGTATCCCTCCATTGCCTCCAAAGGTATCTCCATGGCAGGTCTCCCGACCCTACGTTTCGCACCCAGTGCCTGTAGCACTTGGGAATTTCTTTAGGTTTACCACACTGGCGTCAAAACGTACCAGTAAGGATAAGTCGTCAATCCTATCTCCCAGAGCAGGCACTTGATCAACTGCATCTGTATCTTCGACACGATTGTTCTCCACGTCGTCTGCCAATCTTAGGAGCGCAGCCACAATCTCCTCCATTGTTATTATCACACGAACGAGGAAATGACGAGAGGTGACGTAGTTCCCGCCCAGGCGCGATTCGCTGTATATATCAATGGGATCGAAGGCAAAATCTTTTGCAAAGCGTTTAGCGGATTGAATTGCCATTTGAATTTTGCGACATAAGGAGCTTGGCGAAGTGCATTGCAATCAGAGGGGCGCCATTTCTTTTCCATTTGAATAAAGGCACGCGAAAAATGTGACAAAATGTTGATTATATTTTTATCGTTAGAACTTTTTCAAATTGAATTGAGGACTTCATCGTCATTTTGCATATTAAAATACACATTGAATGACGTATTTTCAAATGGCATTATTAAATTGCATAATGAATTGTCAATTGCATAATGCAATCACTTACTGAATTGCAAATTGCAAATTGCATTGCCATTTGAATTTTGCTACATGTATGCTTCCATAGGTCAACCCTTTGGTTACAATCCACTCATAAAAGAGATCATTTTGTGCCGAGGTTAGGGGGTCAAAGGGTTAATTACTCAAAAAATGCCTTGGCATACTGGTAAAACCCTGTCTAAACTTTCAATATAATGTGACGAATCCAATTTTAACCCTCACATTCCCGAGCGCAAAACACTTGAATTTTGCAAAATTCAAAGCGTCCGTGCTCACCGGAGCATGAAGCGTAAACCAATATACTGGTACAACTCGAAGCAGAATGATCCCCTCTACCAAGGTTTACGGCCACATTTACAGAAATATTATCTACATTAATTTTATGCTGTTTTTTCCGAGTGTATAATTTTTTTAGATACTGTATAGCTGGCGTCCGGCTCAATTGTCTCAAATGTCCAGTTATTGAGCCGGACGGACGACGTGGGGGCGCTCGGAGTGAATTAGAAGTTAAGACCTGGTCAAAAACAGGAAAAGCTTGAATAATAGTGCCGGTGTTCTGAGGTGTTCTTTCTGACAAATTTCGCTACCCATCAAAATATGCTACCTCGCGATTCTGCGCTTGCGCAAACATAAAATCTCGAGCTGTTTCCTCACTCTTATCTTAAGTATCTTCAAAAATCATTAAATAAGATTTATTTTCAGGGTGCATTTCGACTTGTAAGCGTACATATATTTGCATGTACACGCTGGGGTTTCCTGAAAATGCAGAAATTAGACGATAATGGCGTATATGAGCATATATCTTCAAACAAACTTATCCAACTCGTTGCAAAATATGCGTATGTTATAATAATCAAACAAACAACAAAGTTACTTCTGTAAAGTGATTCATATTGCAATATCAAGGCGAAAACAAAGACTTTACGATCGCTTTGCATGAAGGTAGCATTTTTTGACAAGGGAGCAAAATTTGTCAGAACACCGGCGTCCGGGGCAATAGCCACTACGTTACTTTTTCCTGCGTTTGAAGATATCCAAGTTTAAGGACGGAGAAAGCAGCAGCCCCCGGTCGTTTGGCTTTCTATAATGGATCAATGCCGCCATCTAACATTACAATTATTATTATTATCTATTTATTTGTGTGTTTGTTACATCATCGCTTGACTCTTGGAACCCATAAGATTTTTTTTTTTTTATAGATAATGACACCCCAATTTACAGTGCTGTTCATCGTTGTTCTGATAATCTGACCTAGCAAAAGGCCTACTGTTGTGTATTGCACTTTATTATCTCTTTACAATGTGATTCTCCTGGTGACCACATGGGGGGAGGCTGGGAATCTTTGGTTGACGCTGTACAGTGTTTCCGGGTGTGTGCCAATGAAGCTACTCAAGGAACAACACCGTCTTCTCGACTCGGCACCCGTTAATACAAATATAGCGGGTGTATTATGTTATAGAAGTGCAAGTTAGGCACTTCCAGTGAGTACATAGTAATTGGCGACGAGTACGGACGCACCTGCCGGCAGGTTATCGTACGGGTGACGGAGAATCCGCGTGGTTTGTGGATGGCTAGCGCTAGCTTGGGTTAGCTAGTGATGGCCAAACGAGGCTTTATGAAGCTTCGTATCCTTTTGGACCATTGTGTTGAAAATTGTTTCACTACTCGAAGCTTCATTCATTGAGCACGTGGGTGACATCTGCTGGCACAAAGATTGTTGTACAGCCTTGTTAAGGTGACGCTGACGCACCTTGCGTGTGCACTTCGAGTTTTATTGTATTGTGCAAAATACTTAAATAAAGCTGAAATCTAACTTCGTCTTACATGTGTTTGTTGTTTTTATTTCTTACCTTAATAATTCATATTATAACAACATTAATTACATCCACAGCCTCATTGAATCCTGTAAATATTCCCTCTGTCCAAAAAACACATCGTAGGCCTGCTGATAAAACCTCTTATCTCCAAAATGACAGACTTTACGGGAGAACATAAAAAATGTTTAATTTTGCATGTAGGAATGCAGTTGAGCTGTGTTTGGGTAGGGTAACTAAGTTTCTTCCAAGAATGTATCCAATTAATAACATTTTGTATTTTGCAATGTTAATGTTATTATCGTGGACGAGTTTTTGTTTCTTATCAAATTGGAGATACAAGGTTTTATCAGCAGGCCGATGCTATTGTATTATGTTTTTTGATTGTGCTTGGTGTATACTGGGTGTGCTTGTGCGACTTAGGCATTTTTATTCAAAAATAATAATGCCTAACAGAGCGCTGCTTCGTCCATCTTAAATATATTTGGATTCCGCGAATGTTTCAAAGCTCCGCCTATCAAGCCAAACCGGTCAGCTGATTCAGTCTGAATGAAGCAGTGAAGTGGTTCGAACGTCATCAGTCACATGGTTGTTGCCGATATGAAGCAAGCTCTGGCGCAGTGCTTTAGAAAAATACCCTGTCGAGTTTGAAGCGTGCCTCGGAGCCTCGGTATCAGCGGTAACATCACTTGGGTTAGCTACCGGCGAGCCGGCTGCACGTCGGGGCGGCACACCAGCGACCATAGCGGGCATCGTGTTAACATCAGCGGGCTGATGTTAAGCACAGTGACTCAGACACAACAGATTCAGATGAGGTGAGAGGCCTACATGTGGTGGAGGTAGCAAATGCCATTTGACAGGACGGCGCTGCGTCACCAGCCATCTGGGTTATACCCAAAGTAGAGGGAAAAACCATTGAAATGGAGTTGGACACTGGGGCGGCAGTATCAATAATTTCAGAAAAATTGTATAATGCCAAGTTCAGCCAGGCACGCCTCCGCTCCACCAACATTCTGTTGAAGTCGTACACAGGATATTATGACACCTTTGGGGGTAGTGAAAGTGAATGTCTGCCTCAACAAGCAACGTTTATGCCTGCCCCTGTACGTGGTTAAGGGTGACGCGCCCCCTCTCTTAGGGCGCGAATGGTTGCGGAAAGTTAAGTTAGATTGGACAATGTTTAAAGCAGTTCGAGCTACTCACCCTGTACGGGAAGACCGCACCTTGGCGGCAGTGCTTGACAAACATGCGGGGGTGTTTCTAGAAGGACTAGGTACATTAAAGGGCTTTGAGGTAGCACTAACTCTGAAACCAGAGCACCAGCCTAAGTTCTTTCAGGCACGAATGGTGCCGTATGCACTTCGGTCGAAGGTGGAGGAGGAATTAATACGGTTGGAACAGGTGGGGGTATTGTCATCCACGCAGTTCAGCGAATGGGCAACTCCAATTGTACCCATTGTTAAAAAGAATGGTAATGTGCGTATTTGCGGGGATTTTAAAGTAACGGTGAACCCCGCACTGTGCGCTGAACATTACCCCATTCCGAGGATAGAGGATCAATTCGCGTCACTGGCGGGGGGACAGCGGTTTAGCAAATTAGATCTTGCAAATACATATCTGCAGGTGCCGGTTCAGGAAAGCTCCCGCATGTTGTGTTCTGGCCTTTGGCCAGGACAGCATTTATGGTTTTAACAGTTTCATGTTCCAAGATTCCATAGTTCATAGTTCATGTTCATGTCACAGTTTTAACAGTTTCTTGTGTCAGGTTCAAGCATTTCATTATTCATGTTCCTTGTCCATGTTTTTACTTTTCCATGTTTTTGTTTTTGCCAGGTCTGCCATGCCACTCCACCGCTTGTCTGCGTTCCGCCCCGTGCCTTCGTTGTTGCACATTTCAGAGCTCTGGTTGGCTTTGGTATTTCCCCTTCCTTCCATGCTGTGCTGGATTCGGGCCTCTCTAAGCTTAATTGGCAATTAACTGTTTTTAAGTTACTAACATTTACTAACACTCACTGGGTGGTGTAATTCTTAGATAGGCACATTACTAATATTACTAATGTAGACAGGGAGTTTATTGTCATGATTCCTGCTTTGCTTTTTCAAGATCTTGCTGTGCTTTTTCTGTTCTGAACATTCATGCTGGTTTCAAGCTGCAAACTTAATTGGTACTTAAGCTGAGCACGCTCATTCTCTTAATGAGCAGGTCATGTCATCCAATCTCTGTCCATGTCTTGATCTTGCCATGCCTCTTGTTTCTCTCTCTCCAGGTGTTACCCCTCATGTCATGATTTCCAAGCCTTTATCTGGATGCGGTGGAAGTTGGCTGGCAGACAGTGTCTCAAGTTTGTTTCTAGTTGCGTCTCGTTTAGCCAAGTTCTTGTCAAGTTCCCTAGTATTTGTCCTAGCCTCTCGTCTTGTTTTGTGTATATATTTATAGTCTTGTTATTTATTTTTCTTGAGTATCTTGCCTGGAGTTTCCAGTGCCTTTTTGTTTTTTGCCTTTTCGCATTTATTGTTTATAGCTCTGTGCAGCATACTTTAGTTTGTTTTTTGCAACCCTTTGGGCCAAGTTTTTTGTTGGCCCTCGTGCCTGTTTTGTTTTGTTTATTAATAAATCCTCATTCCCTTCTCCCCGCATCTGGTGTCTTACTGATCCCATATCAGTAGACACTGTCTCCCAGACACCAGCGGGATGGAGTGCAGGATCGCCCAGCGAGAGGCTGAGCTGCTACATCAACGGCAGCAGATCCAGGAGCTGACAGCTGCGCTGGCCACACTGAAGGCCAGCCTTCCCCGGGCAAGTCCCAGCCAGGGTCCCATCATGCCAGCTGTCCAGCCCTGGGCTCCTGCAGCACACCAGCCACCCGTCACCCCTGTGCGCCAGCCCGGCGCAGAAGCACCTCAGCTGCAGCCAGCTGTCCACCCTGGTCCTGAGCCCTGCCTTCCACCGCCCGAAAGGTACGGTGGAGAACCAGGGTTCTGCAGGGCTTTTCTCACCTCCTGTGAGATGTGTTTCGCTCTGCAGCCCTCCACCTTCGCCTCAGAGCCGGCCCGAGTCGCCTTCGTCCTCTCCCAGCTGACGGGGCGGGCTCGCTTGTGGGGAACTGCCGCATGGCAGGCTCGGCAGCCCTGCACTACCACCTACCGGGCCTTGGCGGAGGAGCTACTGCGTGTCTTTGACCGCTCCAGGCAGGGGAGAGCCGCAGGACGGGAGCTGCTGAGGATGAGGCAGGGGAGGAGATCGGTGGCGGACTACGCCATCGATTTTCAGACGGTGGCAGCCACGTCAGGCTGGAGCAGGGAGGCGCTGTGTGACGTGTTCCTCCAGGGGCTGTCCGAACCAGTCAAAGACCGACTGCTCTTCTGTGAGATCCCTGAGTCTCCAGAGGCCCTTATAGACCTGGCCCTGCGCATCGACAGCCGCCTGGAGGAGAGGGCGCTCACCCTTGGCCCTGGCCGACGCTCTACCCCCTCTGGCCAGATCCAACCCCCGTGCCCTGATCGCGCGTCGCCTCAGGACCAGCCGAGGGGGGACGCCACCACACTCTCTCCTGGAGAGGCATCTCCCTTGGAGATCGGGAGGTCCCGGCTCACCCAGGAGGAGCGCCAACGGAGAAGGAGGTCGGGGGCGTGTTTTTACTGCGGCCAGCAGGGTCATGCGGTCCGAGGCTGTCCATCAAGACAACGCCCACTAGCGTCTGGAGGAGTACTAGTGGGTGCTTCAGCCAAGGAAACCTCCTCCTACCGCCGGACCTGCATCCCGGTGACCCTGACCTGGGAGGGCTGCTCTCGCAAGACCACCGCCCTCATTGACTCAGGAGCTGAGGAGAGCTTCATTGACGCCAGAGCTGCCGCCGAGTGGGGGGTTCCCCTCTCCCAACTTCCCAGCCCATTGTCCATCTCAGGGCTGGGTGGGCAACCCCTTGCTAAGGTGTGCTACCAGACCATTGCCATCCAGCTGCTGGCGTCAGGCAATCACCACGAACAGGTCCGGCTGTTCGTGACCGAGACACCCCGCTCTCCCATTGTCCTGGGTCATCCGTGGTTGGCGTTACATGGGCCGGTGATTGACTGGGCCCGCCATGAGGTGCGGGAGTGGAGTCCCTCCTGTTCGGCCAGCTGCCTCCTCGACTCCCGACCCTCCTGTTCGGCGGGTGGACCAGCTTTCGAGGGGAAGCCAGACGTCTCCAGAGTGCCCCCTGAATACCATGACCTGGCGGCTGTCTTCAGCAAGTCCCGTGCGGTGTCTCTGCCCCCGCACCGGCCATATGACTGTGCTATTGACCTCCAGCCTGGTACAGCACCCCCTAGGGGGCGTGTCTTCGCCTTGTCTGAGCCAGAGAGGGGGGCCATGGACAAGTACATCCGGGAGTCCCTTGCAGCTGGCATCATCCGTCCATCCTCCTCTCCCGCGGGGGCAGGCTTCTTCTTTGTGAAGAAGAAGGATGGCTCCCTGCGCCCCTGCATCGATTACCGAGGCCTGAATAAAATCACAGTCAGGAACCGCTACCCACTCCCACTGATGACCTCGGCATTCGACCTCATTCAAGGAGCGGCCATCTTCACCAAGCTGGACCTGCGGAATGCTTACCACCTCTTGCGCATCAGGGAAGGCGACGAATGGAAGACCGCTTTTAACACCCCCAGCGGCCACTGGGAGTACCTGGTGGTTCCATTCGGCCTGACCAACGCACCCGCAGTGTTCCAGAACTTGGTGAACGATGTGCTTGGAGACATGATCGGGAGGTTCGTCTACGTCTACCTTGACGACATCCTGATCTTCTCCCGGGACAGGACAGAGCACACGAACCATGTTCGCCAGGTGCTCCGCCGCCTCCTCGAAAACCGCCTCTTTGTCAAGGCCGAGAAATGCGAGTTCAGCACCACCACTACCTCCTTCCTGGGGCACGTCATCTCCCCAAACCACCTGGGAATGGACGAGGAAAAGGTCAAGGCTGTGGTGGACTGGCCCGCACCCAAGGACCGCAAGGCCCTACAGAGCTTCCTGGGCTTCGCCAATTTCTATCGGCGTTTCGTCAGGAATTATAGTACCGTGGCAGCTTCCCTCACGGCCCTTACCTCCATCAAGGTGCCGTTCCGTTGGACTCCGCAAGCTGAGGTGACCTTCTGTGAGCTGAAGAGGCGCTTCACCACCGCGCCCATCCTCACCACCCCCGACCCCGCCAAGCAGTTCATTGTGGAGGTGGATGCCTCCAATGTCGGGGTTGGTGCGGTCCTATCGCAAAGATCCAGCAATGATCAGAAGGTACACCCATGCGCGTTCTTCTCCCACCGGCTGACACCTGCGGAGTCCAACTACGACGTCGGGAACCGGGAGCTGCTGGCGGTGAAGCTGGCCCTGGAGGAGTGGAGGCACTGGCTTGAGGGGGCAAGGATTCCGTTCTTAGTCTGGACGGACTATAAGAACCTGGAGTACCTCCGCTCTGCCAAGAGGCTGACGCCCAGACAAGCCAGATGGGCCCTCTTCTTCGACCGGTTTAACTTCTCCCTGGCCTACAGACCAGGGTCCAAGAATACCAAGGCTGACGCGCTCTCCAGGCGTTTCGACGCTTCCTCGTCCAAGGGAGAGCCCAGCTCCATCCTGCCAAAGACCTGCTTCGTAAACAACGTGTGCCTCCGGATCGAGGAGCTGGTCCGCAACGCTCAGAACGGCGCAGCTACGCCCAGTGCCTGCCCTGCCAACTGCCTGTACGTCCCTGCAGCTGCCCGGTCTGACGTTCTCCAGTGGGGCCACTCCTCCAACCTGTCATGCCATCCTGGGGTCGGCCGGACCCTGCGGTTCATTCAGCGCCGTTTTTGGTGGCCCAAGATGGCAGCAGAGGTCCGGGGGTTCGTTTCTGCCTGCTCAGTCTGTTCCCGCGCCAAGTCCTCCCACGCACCTCCCTCTGGTCTGCTCCAACCTCTGCCCATTCCTCACCGTCCCTGGTCCCACATAGCTCTGGACTTCATCACTGGCCTGCCCGTCTCCCATGGAAACACCACTGTCCTCACCATAGTTGACCGGTTCTCCAAATCTGCCCACTTCGTGCCCCTTCCCAAGCTCCCCTCTGCTAAAACCACAGCTGACCTATTAATCCAGCATGTTGTCCGTCTCCATGGCATTCCTGTGGATATTGTGTCAGATCGTGGTCCCCAATTCACCTCCCAGTTCTGGAAAGCATTCTGCACATCCCTTGGCACCTCCTTCAGCCTCAGCTCCGGATACCACCCACAGACCAATGGACAGACTGAGCGGGCCAACCTAACCCTGGAGACGGTCCTCCGATGCGTGTGCTCGACCAACCCAAGATCCTGGTCTACCATGCTACCCTGGGTCGAGTACGCCGTAAACTCCCACGCCGCCTCTGCCTCCGGCCTCTCCCCCTTCGAGTGCTGTATGGGCTACCAGCCTCCTCTGTTCCCCAGCCAGGAGGAGGAAGTCGGGGTGCCTTCGGCCGGGGCATTCATCCGACGGTGTCGCCGTGTGTGGCTGTCTGCTCGCCGCGCCTTAGTTCGGGCGGGCAAGACGATGAAGACCACGGCAGACAAGCGTCGGCGCCCAGCCCCTCACTATCGGGTCGGCCAGAAGGTCTGGTTGGCGGCACAGGACATCCCACTCCGGGTGGAAAGCCGCAAGCTGGCTCCTCGCTTCCTGGGTCCTTTCCCCATCCAGAGGATCATCAGCCCCACTGCCGTCCGGCTCAAGCTCCCATCCACCATGCGACGTCTCCACCCTGTGTTCCACGTCTCACGCCTGAGGCCTGTTGCCACCTCCCCCCTCATGCCCCCACCTGAGCCTCCGCCTCCTCCTCGGCTCATCGACGGAGGGGAGGCTTATACGGTCAAGTCTCTGCTGGATTGCCGACGGAGGGGCCGGGGCCTCCAGTACCTCGTGGATTGGGAGGGGTACGGCCCAGAGGAGCGTTCCTGGGTCCCGGCCAGGCATATCCTTGACAAATCCCTCATCCGTGACTACCACCAGTCACACCCCAAGCCATAGTCCAAGCCACAGTCCCAAGCCATAGTCATAGCCATACCCTCAAGCCTAGCCAAGCCAAGCCATAGCCCCATAGCCCCATAGCCCCCACCCCAAGCCACAGCCTCAACCCCATATCCCATAGCCCATAGCTCTTTAGCCATTACCATCACCTCTAGCCATAGCCGTTACTTCACCCCAAGCCATAGCCCAAGCCTTAGCCCCAGCTTGCTGGAGAACCAAGTAATCTTGTTTGTGTTTTATGTTTCTTGTTGTACTGTTTCTTGGTTAGGTGTTTTGTGTCTTAGGGTTTTTGTCCATAGTATTTACTTGGTTATTAGTCTTGTGGGATTTGTATTTAGTTTTGTGCGGCTTCATGTATTTTAGTTCTTGGTGTTTTTTGTCAGCGTCAGGTGCCGCTTTTGTAAGGGGGGGGTACTGTTGTGTTCTGGCCTTTGGCCAGGACAGCATTTATGGTTTTAACAGTTTCATGTTCCAAGATTCCATAGTTCATAGTTCATGTTCATGTCACAGTTTTAACAGTTTCTTGTGTCAGGTTCAAGCATTTCATTATTCATGTTCCTTGTCCATGTTTTTACTTTTCCATGTTTTTGTTTTTGCCAGGTCTGCCATGCCACTCCACCGCTTGTCTGCGTTCCGCCCCGTGCCTTCGTTGTTGCACATTTCAGAGCTCTGGTTGGCTTTGGTATTTCCCCTTCCTTCCATGCTGTGCTGGATTCGGGCCTCTCTAAGCTTAATTGGCAATTAACTGTTTTTAAGTTACTAACATTTACTAACACTCACTGGGTGGTGTAATTCTTAGATAGGCACATTACTAATATTACTAATGTAGACAGGGAGTTTATTGTCATGATTCCTGCTTTGCTTTTTCAAGATCTTGCTGTGCTTTTTCTGTTCTGAACATTCATGCTGGTTTCAAGCTGCAAACTTAATTGGTACTTAAGCTGAGCACGCTCATTCTCTTAATGAGCAGGTCATGTCATCCAATCTCTGTCCATGTCTTGATCTTGCCATGCCTCTTGTTTCTCTCTCTCCAGGTGTTACCCCTCATGTCATGATTTCCAAGCCTTTATCTGGATGCGGTGGAAGTTGGCTGGCAGACAGTGTCTCAAGTTTGTTTCTAGTTGCGTCTCGTTTAGCCAAGTTCTTGTCAAGTTCCCTAGTATTTGTCCTAGCCTCTCGTCTTGTTTTGTGTATATATTTATAGTCTTGTTATTTATTTTTCTTGAGTATCTTGCCTGGAGTTTCCAGTGCCTTTTTGTTTTTTGCCTTTTCGCATTTATTGTTTATAGCTCTGTGCAGCATACTTTAGTTTGTTTTTTGCAACCCTTTGGGCCAAGTTTTTTGTTGGCCCTCGTGCCTGTTTTGTTTTGTTTATTAATAAATCCTCATTCCCTTCTCCCCGCATCTGGTGTCTTACTGATCCCATATCACCGCAAATATTTAACAATCACCCCGCAGATGGGTATGTTTTGTTATAACCGCCTCCCTTTTGGGATCACCTCTGCGCCGTTGATTTTTCAGCGAGTGATGGACCAGGTTTTGCAGGGCCTCCCCAACGTCCATTGTTTCTTGGATGACATCTTGGTGTCTGGGGAGAATGATGCGGCTCATAAAAAGAATTTAGATGCAGTACTGGGCCGTCTGGAAGAATTTGGGTTTAGAGTACAAAAAGACAAATGTGAGTTCTTTAAAGGCGCATTGGAATATTTGGGGCATGTCATTGACGAAAAAGGTCTGCACAAGTCCCCAGAGAAGCTAAAGGCAATAGCGGAAGCCCCAGCCCCCACGAACGGGAGCCAGCTTCGCTCTTTTTTAGGCTTAATTAATTATTGTGGGTGATTTGTCCCAAATATGGCAACCATGCTTAGCCCTTTGCACGAACTATTGCACACCAGAGTGGCATGGAAGTGGTCGACGGAGTGTGCAAAAGCCTTCCAGGCAGCAAAGGACTGCCTTCAGTCAGAGCAAGTGCTAACGCACTATAACCCCAAGTTGCCTCTACAGCTGGCGTGCGACACGTCGCCGTATCGGGTGGGTGCAGTGATTTCGCATGTGATACCCGGGGGTGAGAAGAGACCCATAGCCTTTGCCTCTAGGACTCTGAGTAAGGCGGAGCAAAATTATGCTCAGATTGAAAAAGAGGCGCTGGGAATTATTTTTGGGGTACGCAAATTCCACGCTTATTTGTATGGGCGCCATTTTACGTTACTCACCGATCACAGGCCGCTGACGAGTAAGGCTACTCCACCTATGGCGGCTACGAGGCTTCAGCAGTGGGCATTAGTGCTAGCGGCACATAACTACACTATCCAGTACAGGAAGGTGGCAGATCATGGGAATGCAGATGGTCTCTCACGTCTCCCGCTGCTGGTAGCTCATGGGGAAAAGTCAGATGTAGTAGATAGGGTGACAGTATACCACCTGGATACACTCCCAGTGGATAGTGGGGACATCAGGAAGGGGACTAAATACGACCCAGTGCTCTCTAGAGTGGTAGAGTTAACTGTGAACCACGGTTAACACCGCGCAGGACTCTACATACAGTTAAAATAACTAGAGTTACCTCATGTTACCTAAAATAAATTGATTTAATCATTTATATGCCTGTTAATGACATTGCTCAAAATATTTATTCGGCTTGATGATTCTGTTGCTATTATTTCTTCTATTTGAAATGTGCTTTTGATTTTAAAAGAAGTTTCTTGCTTTTAATTGGCTGAAAAATTAATTAACTAGTTGGAAAAATCAGAAAACATATAGTCTAGCCTTGTGTGTGTGTGTGTGTTTCATGCCGCGCTTTAATAATTTTCTTAACCTTGAGACATAGCTATGTGTGAATATATTGATGCAATTTTGCGAAAATAAATTTTGTGTGAGAACGAAGCCCTTTTTCTTAATTATACCGCATATTTTTATGCCAACATTTCAGTAGGAAATGGCATTAATTTATCTAGAAGAAATATGAGATTGGTATGATGTGTGGTAAAGTTGCATCTTGGGGAAGACGCCCTAATAAGTGGTTTCATTTGGAAACAGCCTGGAAATTAACTTTACGCCTCCCGTCAGATAGGTGTTGAATTACACCCGGTCTTCGTGAATATTGTTTACTACCAGCTGGTGCAGTGGTCTGAAAGTTATGCCTCTACGTTCTCAATTTGGTCTCAAATCAGGCATAAGTCCAGTAGACCGGTCCCAGCATATTGCTTAATCCCTCCTGCTGAATTTCTGCTGTTTATACTGCAGTAAGTTAAGTGTTTATGACACATATGCGGTTCTGTGCTCCTACGCAATATTCAGAATAATTTTGTTTCTTTCTAAATATTCATGCAACATACAATTTTGCTATTTGTGTTTACCTTTATTATGTGCTGTCAAGTAGCGAGTATAAGTAGTCCACTTTCTAAATGGCAGTTATTTTATCTGTCTCAATGATCTCAATTACAGGCATTGCGTTTGAATCCTTCAAAGCATCGATACAGTACTTGAAGCACTTTAACCCCTTTACTTTCATGTTCAAAACAATTTTAACTAGTATTTCCCTCTGGCATTTTCATACCTTTTCAAGTGTGGAGATTTCTCTCTCTCTCTCTCTCTCTCTCTCTCTCTCTCTGCGCGTGCGTGTGAGAGCTGAGTGCGTCTGTGTGAGAGCGGCTGCACGAGCGAGTTTTTCCTATTTTTTCCCTTCTGTTAGCCTATCTGGTTTTTAGTAGTTTGGCTCTCACAGTTACAGACTCTTGTTTGAAGCCGGATTAATTACTGAAATTGTAAAGTATTGTCGTGGTTTTTTTTTTATTTTTGACGGCCGAGCGGCTTTTTTCTCGCTGGTCGGCATGGCCGCGACCACGCTGGGATTTGATAAACTTTCACGCCGGCATGGAATTAAGATTGCACCTGCGATTACCTGTTCGGTAGAAGAATGCAGTTTAGCAGTTGGTGAAATAGTCGGACATAAGAGTATACGGTCGGCTTCAAGAATGAATAATGGGATTGTAATCTTTTTGGATAGTATTGAAAAAGTTAACGAAGTAGTGGAAAGAGGGATTGTGATCCAAGAAACATTTACTTCAGTGTTGCCTCTTGTTAGTCCAGCAAAGAAGATAACTTTATCAAATGTTCCCCCTTTTGTCAAAGATGAATTTTTACTTCGAGAGCTGGCACGTCACCGTCAGATAGTTTCTCAAGTAAAGAAAGTTCCCCTTGGTTGCAAATCTCCTCTGCTGCAGCATGTAGTGTCATTCAGAAGACAGCTGTATATGATACTCAATAACGATATTGATGAATTGAATGTGGCCTTTAGATTTAGAATAGACAATTTTGATTATATAGTGTTCGCTACTTCAGAAACGATGAAGTGTTTTGGCTGTGGTAGGGAAGGACATTTAATGCGTGCATGCCCAGAGAAAGCAGATAATGCCGGAGCTACTCCCCCCGAAACCGTTCCGACCAGAGCCCGGTCAACGGGGGAGATCGTTTAGCAGGGAAATAATGCCGAGAGCACAGATACTCAGGCAGCCGCGGGTCCGAGTGAGACGAGCGGCACTAACGTTAAAACTGTAATTGACACAGATCAACGACCACAAAAGGTTTGCGAAGCAACAGACAATGCAAATAAAGTGGATGATTGCGCTGCCGAAATGGGCGATCAGACTAACACAAAAGTTGGACTGACAGCCACGGAGGCAGAGGTAGTTTTGGAGGATTTGGGGGAAGAGGGGGAAATGTCTATTGGGGAAACAGAACAAGACCTTTTTAAAGTGCCCCAAAAAAGGAAGGAGGATGCTCGCTTAGGGAAGAATGAAAAGAAAAGGGAGGATAAACGTAGTGGAAGAAAAGCAACTAGTAAAACTAAAACTTCGGGTGAATCGGACGAGGAAAGCACTGATTCGTCTGATGGGTCTGTCTCTTTAAATAAAAGTAGGAGGGTGGGTTTAAGAAACAGATATTCATTCGAAATGAGTTGGAAATTCCTGTATGAAACAAAGGGAATGCAAGGGGTACAGGTCACTGATTATTTCCCAGATAGGGCGAAACTCCTTGAGTCAATTAAGCTGTCTATGGGTGGAAAAGGGAATCAAGCTTTCACAGAACAGGAGGGTTATAGGTTAAAAAAAATTGCACAAAAATTACGAAGTCAGGCTATCAAAGATGACAGTGATATTGCATTATATTAATTCTGTTTTTGGTTTGTTGCTCTATCTTCTTGGTTTATACCTTATTCTGGTTAACCAGATGGTTGATTTTAAAGTGCGTACACTTAACTTAAATGGCGCCAGAGATATTAGAAAGAAGGCAACTTTTTTTGAATTGATGAGACAGAGGCGTGTTGATGTCACGCTTATTCAAGAGACTCATAGCGACGAACAAAATGCCGCTGACTGGAAAAGGGAATGGGAAGGTGACTTTATTTTAAGTCATGGAAGTACAATTAGTGGTGGTGCGGCTGTATTGTTTTCTAAAAACTTTTTACCTCAGTCTTGTGTGGTAGAAGAGGTAGTGAAAGGGAGACTGTTGAAGGTTACAGCCTCTTTTGAAAAAAATATACTGGTGTTTATTAATATTTATGCACCAACTTTAGGAACAGAAAGGGTCACATTCATGCAAGAGGTTGATGCTGTATTACAGAACTGTAATCAGGAGTGTTTTCTCTCTCTAGGGGGTGATTTTAACTGCACTGAAAATCACAACTTAGATCGGAATCATGCAGAGCCTCATAAAGCATCTCAGAAGGTCCTTCTCTGAATGATTAAAACACATAGTTTGTGTGACATGTGGAGAGACATGCACGATGCTGAAAGGCAATACACATGGACACACATAAAAGATAATTTCATTTCTATGGCGAGGCTTGATAGGCTGTATTGTTTTAGACATCATGCTGGTATAATGAAATCATGTAGTATTAGTCCAGTAGGCTTCTCTGATCATTGTTTGGTCTCCTGCTCAGTGAAGATCCGCTCATTAAAGCCCAAGAGTGCTTATTGGCATTTCAATACTGCCCTTTTAAATGATGTTCATTTTAAAGAAGTTTTTGTCTCTTTCTGGAAAATGTTCCATTTAGAAAAGGCTTTTTTTTTCGCTCACTCCAGCAATGGTGGGATGTGGGAAAAACAAAAATCAGACAACTGTGTCAGCAGTACACTATCAATGTCACTAGGGACATTAACAGGTCATTGAAAACACTAGAATCAGACATAATGGATCTTCAGAAACTGGTGGAAACTTCAAGAGATCGCGCCCATATTGAAGTTCTCCGTTCTAAAAAAGCTACATTAGCAGATCTGTTGGGTATAAGGGCACAGGGGGCTCTGGTCCGTTCGCGTTTTCAAAGCGCTACACAGATGGATGCCCCATCGAAGTTCTTTTTCAGTTTGGAAAAGAAAAATGGCCAGAACAGATTTATACACTCACTTCGCTCTGCCACTGAACTGGAATTGACAGACTCCAGAGAAATACGGAAAAGAGCAGTTCAGTTTTATAAGGAGCTTTATACAAGTGAGTATGGCGAGGAAGAGGACGTGGCGACTGCCTTCTTTAAAGGAACAGTCCACCGTATTTTCATAATGAAATATGTTTTTCTATGAAATGAGATGAGATGATACGTACCTCTCCGAGCTTTGAGTGACCACCCAGTCAGCCAGACGCGCTGCCATTCCTGTTAGCATTTGTAGCTAGACTCATTGTGGTCAACGGTATTTTTCGGGGCTGTAGTTAGATGCGACCAAAGTCTTCCACGTTTTTCCTGTTTACATAGGTTTATATGACTAGTGACATGAGTTCGGGATGGGGTACGCAAATCCAAACGTGGCTTTTTCTATGCTGTGGGAAGTGCGTACTATAATGACAGGCGTAGTAACACCTTCTGCGCGCTTTGACAGCGCATTGATACCTTCACTTCTGATTTCTTTTCTCTCCCACGACCCCCCCTACATCCGTAAATACAACCAACGTGACTGCACTGCACTACTTGGTACACAGTCAGAAAGCCAGGGCTTGCAGAAAATTATCAGAAAGGGATAATTAACGAGAAGGTGTGCATTCCACGGTTTTAATGCACGACGCGGAGGCAAATAAAATAACCACCCGACGTGAAGCGTAGGGTGGTTGCCTCTGCGAAGAGCATTAAAACCGTGGAATGCTCACCTTCGAGTTGATTATCCTGCTTATACCATGGTCATTTGCCAGCAATATCAAATCGCAGCATTAATCTGAAACAGAGATTATGCATAACCCAACATTATGCGCGTTTATGCAGACTGTAGCTTACTTGCTACCCACAATTACAATGAACTTATGACGGTTTCCGCAGTCAGCGATCTGAAATCAGTCTGCTGGCATAGCACGTAGCTAGTGAACTGTCAGCAGTCGCTGATACATGAAGTGGACACGTTAGCTTCATTTGTAACCGTACTCAATTACAATCTTTTAATGGATAAAGCCTGATTTTTTTTCGCTGCTACAATATTTACGATCATTATAGCTTGAGTACGAGTCAGCGAGGTGAAATCAGTCTGCTGGCAAAGCACGTAGTTTGCGAACCTTCACTTCACTTCTTCACATACGATTCATCTTCGTCAGTTTCTTCTTCCCTCTCACGGTCCATTTCGGCTAGCTCCTCCTCGGTATATTCCGGTTCAAATAGATATGGCTCCGGCTCCGCCACAAGCCAGTCGTCGGCATCTATGTCCTCCATTTGAAAATGTTCCATAGTAGCACACTTGATTATTTTCTTTTATACCATGGTCTGGGTGAATACTTTTTTCTAATTTTTTCTAATTGGCTGGCAGCTGGCAGGTATGCATTAAAACCGTGGAACCGCACAGGTAGTTCGGCTACGGTCGTTTCACCATTCGAAATTCATGCACTACCCAACTTGTAACCATAGCAATGTTAGAGCTGATATTTGACTGGGTACAACAGAAACCTAGCAGCTCATTTATTTCCTCTAAATTTAGCGGCGTCATATAAGTGCGTCCTGCGGGGCGGTTAACAATGGGTACTCAAGCGATAATATTATAATAATATAATAATATAATACCGTAAATATTGTAACAGCGAAGTAATCAGCCTTTATTCATTAAATGAGTGTAACTGTGTATGGTAACAAATGAAGCTTACGTGTCCACTTCATGTATCAGACAGTTCGCTAGCTACCTGCTATGCCAGCAGACTGATTTCACCTCGCTGACTCGTACTCAAGCGATAACAACCGTAAATATTATAGCAGCGAAAAAATCAGGCTTTATCCATTAGTAGATTGTAATTGAGTACGGTTACAAATGAAGCTAACGTGTCCACTTCATGTATCAGCGACTGCTGACAGTTCGCTAGCTACGTGCTATGCCAGCAGACTGATTTCAGCTCGCTGACTTCGGAAACCGTCATAAGTTCATTGTAATTGTGGGTAGCAAGTAAGCTACAGTCCGCATAATCGCGCATAATTTTGGGTTATGCATAACAGTTAATCTCCGTTTCAGATTAATGCTGCGATTTAATATTGCTGGCAAATGACCATGGTATAAGCGAGATAATCAACTCGTGGAATGCACACCTTCTCGTTAATTATCCCTTACTTATAATTTTCTGCAAGCTCTGGCTTCCTGACTGTGTACCAAGCAGTGCAGTGCAGTCACGTTGGTTGTATTTACGGAAGTAGGGGGGGTCGTGGGAGAGAAAAGAAATCAGAAGTGAAGGTATCAATGCGCTGTCAAAGTGCGCAGAAGGTGTGACTACGCCTGTCATTATAGTACGCACTTCCCACAGCATAGAAAAAGCCACGTTTGGATTTGTGTACCCGAACCCGAACTCATGTCACTGGTCATATAAACCTATGTAAACAGGAAAAACGTGGCAGACTTTGGTCGCATCTAACTACAGCCCCGAAAAATACCGTTGACCACAATGAGTCTAGCTACAAATGCTAACAGGAGTGGCAGCGCGTCTGGCTGACTGGGTGGTCGCTCAAAGCTTGGAGAGGTACGTATCATCTCGTCTCATTTCATAGAAAAACATATTTCATTATGAAAATACGGTGGACTGTTCCTTTAATGACCTGCCTCAGCTGAACGATGAGCACAAGGTGGGACTTGGGAAAGGCTTGACATTAGCAGAGCTGAACAATGCTTTACTGGGCATGGAGTGTGGAAAGGCCCCAGGAATTGATGGGCTGAGTTTTACAGAGCTTTCTGGCCACATGTAGGAGATGATCTGTTGGCCGTAATTAATGACAGTATAGTAAGTGGAAAATTACCATTGAGCTGTCGGAGAGCAGTTATCATCTTGTTGCCGAAGAAAGGAGACAGGCAAGAGATAAAGAATTGGCGGCCCGTCTCTCTGTTGACCAGACTATAAAATCTTATCAAGGGCTCTGGCTATCAGGTTAAAAGACGTGATGGGGCATGCAATAAAAGTTGACCAGACTTACTGTGTACCTAACAGGTCCATTACTGATAATGTGTTTTTGATTCGGGACCTTTTGGAGGTCACCAGGCTATTTGACATTGATGCTGGCTTTATTTCAATTGATCAAGAAAAGGCGTTTGATCGGGTGGAACACCAGTATCTATGGAAAACACTTGAAGCGTTTGGCTTTAGTCAAAGTTTTACTCCTATGGTCCAGGTGCTGTATAGTGACATTGAAAGTGTAATTAAAATCAACAGTGGTTTAAGCGCTCCTGTTAAAGTTCAGAGAGGTGCCCGGCAGGGGTGCTCATTGTCAGGGATGTTATACACCCTGACAATAGAGCCTTTTCTGCACAGAATACGTTAAGAACTTTCTGGGCTTAAAATTTTGGAGTGTAAGACCAGGTTTTATCTCTCTGCCTATGCTGATGACGTCGCTGTCATGGCATCTAACCAGAGCGACTTAAACAAGCTGGAGGACATTGTAAAAGAATTCAATGTTCTGTCCTCAGCTAAAGTGAACTGGGGAAAAAGTGAGGCTTTGCTGGTTGGGGAATGGGTAGGTAGAATTCCTTGTTTACCTGGAGGGTTGGAGTGGAAAAGGGGAGGGATTAAATATTTGGGTGTTTTTATTGGTGATGCAATGTCCACACAAAGAAACTGGGAAGGAGTTTTGGAAATGGTGGAGGGCCGGTTAAGTCAATGGAGATGATCTATACATGCCACACATGTCCTACAAGGGGCGGATCCTAGTTATTAATAATTTAGTAGCGTCTGCTCTTTGGCATCGCCTTGCGTGCGTGGAACCACCCTCAGGTCTCCTCGCGAAAGTCCAAGCAATTTTAGTAGATTTTTTCTGGGACAAACTGCATTGGGTGCCTCAGAGTGTACTGTACCTTCCCAAAGAGAAAGGGGGTCAGGGTCTGGTACACCTTGGAAGCAGGGGAGCAACGTTTCGCCTTCAGTTTCTCCAGACCTATCTGTTTGGAGTGGAGGAAGTGGTGTGGAGGCCACTGGCCGACATCATCTTGCGGCGTGTCCGCGGTCTGGGGTTGGACAAGACGTTGTTCTTACTGGAGGTGAAAAATCTACAGTTTAACGGTTTGCCTTGTTTTTATCAGGGACTGTTTAAGGTCTGGGGCTCCTTGAAGTGCCAGACACTGGGGCCACCAACATCAGTCCACTGGCTATTGGAGGAGCCACTGATCTACGGAGCACACCTGGACATAGCCTGTGAGGCTACACCTGGGCTCACTGATCTGCTACGTGCAACTGGAACGGTTAAGTTGCGGTGCATAGCGGACTTAGCAGGGCCTGGGTTGGACGCCTCTGAGGTGGTTGCCTCTCATCTTTGGGTGAGATCGGTGCGTTATGTGAGGTCGTTGGGTGGACAGGTGGAAAAAGGCACTGACGGAGCATGAATGGACTCTTCTAACAGACTACTTTGCAGGAAAGGAAACTCCCAATGCAGCAGACCCATTTCCAGCGCTTTCCCTGGCCCCTGATCTCACTGGACTTGAGCGGTATGGTACATTGTTGGACTGTGTGGGTGTAGATGAGGTGAGTTTTGGCAGTGCAAAAGGTAAGATGCTGTATAAAGTAATGGTAGTAGGGCTTAATAAAGACAGGCTGAAGGACAGAAAAGACACTCCTTGGAGAGAAAAGCTAAAGTCACAAGAGCTTGCTAAACCTGCATGGAGGGCTCTATATAAACCACCGTTGATAAAGAAAGCTGTTGACTTACAGTGGCGGATCTTACATGGGGCAGTAGCTGTGAATGCTTTTATTTCTGTGTTAAACCATGAGGTGGATTCTGGGTGCCCATTCTGCAATCAAAGAGAAACTGTTTTTCACTGTTTTCATGAATGTAGTAGACTTGATGGTCTGTTTAGCTTTTTGGGACAGCGTTTTGCTGTATTGGGAGAGGTTTTCTCCAGAGAAGTTTTTATTTTGGGTTTTCCTTATGTGAAAAAAAGAAAAAATATGTGTCAGATTATTAACTTCCTCTTGGGCCAAGCAAAAATGGCGGTGTATTTGAGCCAGAAAAATGCGATTAATCAGAAAGCAGGTCAAGAGGTGGTACCAATTTTTAAAAAGTTGGTACAATGCAGAGTCAGAATCGACTTTGCATATTATAAAGCCATGAGTGCTCTTGATAATTTTGAAATGGTTTGGTGTTACCGGGGGGCAATTTGTTCTGCTGTAGGAGGTGAGTTACTATTTGCAGATGCTTGGGAGTGACTCCTGATTTTGGTGTTTTTGTCTGTTATTTTGTTTTGGTCCTCCTGTCTTATGTTTGCTATGACTTATATGAAGTAAATTGATACTTGATGAATAAAGGAACCTTTTAAATTCAAAATTCTCTCTCGTTTGTGTATTTGTTTTGTTTTGTTTGTTTGTTCACAGTTAAAGGAATATACTAATTTCATAAATAATTTTCATTTTCAGAAGCTTCAAACTCATTTTTATTAGCTTTAACCTTACATGTTCAACAACTTGAACCTCTCATAATCTGCAGCTTCCAGCTTTCCCACGCAGTTTCCTCTGGAACTGCACTTTTCTAATTAACTAAAAATCCGTT
The DNA here is from genome assembly GCA_029721435.1 of Gymnothorax reevesii. NCBI lineage: Eukaryota > Metazoa > Chordata > Actinopteri > Anguilliformes > Muraenidae > Gymnothorax > Gymnothorax reevesii. Next base: position 73,605,614 of record CM056578.1, on the reverse strand, counting down.
AAAAAAATTGTGATTGCAGTTGCGGTTGGAACGAAAACCAGCGCTCTCTCATTCAGAGATTTTCGTCAGCAGGCCCGGCGCTAGAACAGGGATTTGGGTGGGCCCAAACACGTCCCTTTATGACAAGTAGGATAGTCCTGGCTAGTTCTCAATTATTTTCCTTTATTTAAACCTTTTCCAATTATCGTAATTGGCAACTGAAGACACGGTTTGTCTCCATATGCGATCTAACTGCGATGAAATCATGGGGTAATTCAGTAGAACTGAGAATTGGGGTGGACAAAACATCCCTTTTTTTGTGGACCAAGTGTTCTCCCAACCCTTATAAATCTACCTTCAAGGAATGGACACATTCTCCAGAGTCTGATGTGATCAGGTTTATTGCTCAAAGTGAAGTACAAAACCCAGGCTGGTCTGCGCAAACCACATAGCATTCATTCTTCTTCAATCACCCGACACAGACTGACCACTGGCTGTCCGCACCCTCGAATTAATTACTCTTTTGGCACGTCCCTCAAGGTGGGATTAAATGTGGCTCGTCCCACTTTATACAGATATATATAGAATTAAATTATTAATTCTGATTGGTTCATTGTCATATAGCTACCCTCCACCCTTATTAACAAGTTAACCATTACATCATAGTGGAAATTCATTTTAAGCCTCCAGGGATGCACGAAGACCACATTTGAGCCTCCCAAATCTTGCAAAAGTTCAGTAACTTATCTAGGTTATGGATGGTTCCAGAACACTTAGCTGCGCATGCTCCGGTAGTGGGTCCAGGCTGACCAGTATGGTCATTCTGGAAGATTAGCTCATCTAGCCAGCCTTGGTCGGCCGGCTTGCAGTCCTGTTATCTTGCGTTTGCCAGATTTATGAGTTTATGCTTCTTCTCAGCTCCACAGTTTTGAGGGGCCACAAGAAGCTGGCTGAGTTCTCTCTGTTTAAATGTGATTATAGTACTATTCTGAATTTAGAACCGTTTGGGACATTTTTCCACCACATATTTCCCCCTTCTGTGACTTTTTTAATTGTCACAGCTTTTGCAATTTCTCCCCATGCTCTGCTGTTAGGTTCCATCTGATTAGCCCATAGTGATTATTGAGATGATGACCCATCCGCAGACCTGAGCATGGCGTGGAAACAATCCCTTCCTATTTTAGACAAATAACACAGCTTTTTCCCTGATCCAAATTTTTATCACATGATCTTGGCTTCTGGGGAAATAATCACTGATAATGGAATTTTATATGCTAAATTAACACACTCAGTCCACACTGATCTTGCTGAGAAAATGACAACCCAACCTACTCTCTCAATGGTCTTCCAATTGATTCTTGATCTCTCCCAGTAAATTGACCTGGTCCCAGGCCTGTCCTCACCTGATGGTGAGTGGTGATGTCAGTTAATGCATATCCCCTCTTATTTTGTTTATTATTCACCGTGTTTGGAGCAGTTACCACACTCCTTTGCCTTGTTTATATACTTGACTTAGGGCGGTCGATTCACCCCTGCCTTAGGTTTCTCCCCCTTTGGAGATCTCACCCGTCTCTGGAGTGAATCACAACTCGCCATTTGATTGTTGGGGGGTGCAATACTCTTCCCTCGGGGGAGTTAAGTTTCCTTATCCTTTCTGGAACACAGAATCACTGGCTGTGCAGGCATGTCACACCTTGAACCTGTAGCTGAGCAGATTGTAGCTGTCATCATTCACAACAACATCAGTGTGGTCCAATTTTCTTTTAACTTAACTCCACAATAGAGACTACTTATGCAAAAACATGAATATACTAAGACCAGCCCAGGGTATATCACGTGAATACTAAACTGATAGCATGCAGTTATACAGTACATGATTATACATTATATGCTTTAAACAAAATAATGAGGTTATATATTTCGTGATTACACATGTTGTCTAAGCAAGATAATGTCTTCTCTTGTCCCAAGCCTGACATCCGAAGCATTGAATCAGCTGGTAGAAGAAAGTTGGCCTTTTCACTTAGCAGCCGCTACCCATGATATCATTTAGCTAAAAGATGTTTGATAGTTTAATAGTGTATATCTTCAACCCCTGTGCTTTGCGCACCGTAGAGGGCCGTCACTGTGGAGAGGCTACTAGCGCATACGATGCACAGTGACATGGATCATCTTTCCCGCACTTCCGACCGGCCTCTGCTTTCCTTCCCCATTCGCAGAGAGGATTTCCAGAGTGGACAGTCACTTGGGCCACCTTTAAAATTTGCCAGGGTTCCATGCTGTTTCCAACACTAATTGGGTCCTTTTTGCACAACAGTTACAAAACATCCCCCTCTTTTACCGAGTGTCAGTGTTGCTGTTAAAGTACGATTAATTAATCTCTGTTCATGACACAACAGCAGGTTTCTCCATCCTGTATTACCCCCTGGTTGAAATGCTTCCATGCAGTTAATTTTGCCCTCTGTACATTTTTTTTGTTGGCATTTTTCACTTCAGACTCCCATTTGCTATTTCCATCTGATTCCTTGTGATTGGGGGATGATATCTGCAAATTAACCTTTTCCAAATTATCAAATTCATACCATTACTTTTCATCACCTTCTTCCCAAAATGAACATTTTTGTCTGCTCTTATCACTTCTAGAATTCAGAAACAAAGAAAATATTTTTCCCTCACCAGGGCAGGTGATGTCTGATCTCCTCTGGTGAACCAGTCTACTCACATAAACATGTACCTTTTCCTTTGAATGGTAACAATCTTTTCCCCCACTTAGATCCTTATGCTCTATCATTAAATGTCTTGCACAACCTCACATTCATACAATACTTAAGCTCCCACAGCTGTTCAGTATGGTGACCCTACGCTTGCTTGCTCCATTTACTGCCTTCCCCCTTTTTGACGCATGGCTTACGCCATTTGTCAACTTAGAATAGACAAGAAACAGATATTTTTGAAATTCAGAGCTTTCCATCTGTCCCACACCATACGACTTTTTTTTTTTCTTCCAACCCCGTTTTATGCACGCATTTACTATATTAGACAGTCCCGAGGGCAGTGTGGACTGGATGACTATTCTAATTTGCTCAAATACCCCGTTCTGTCTCAGTTATTCTTTTTTCTGAGAGACTTAGGTCCGTGTCATTATCCCTTTCCTCGTCATTGTCATTTTCATAAGTACCAAAGATTCTGTCAGTCAATTTGTAAAAGAAAATGAAATGTGATCACATAAGTCGACTTTCAAATAACAAGTAGTACCACCTTTAAGTACTATGAATTTAATTCAAATCAACAGTCAGAATTTTAGTGTTGAATCCACCGAAATTGTTTTTATTTTTTCCAAATGATTTCTTTTGAACTGCTCAATGGCTGGCCAGGCCATTGGTCTTTTCAGTTTAATTTAATAATTTTGATGTATTTTATGCATGTATATCTCACTCCTTTTTTGTTCCTTCGCTCCACAGGATTCCGGGTCTGTAGAGAAACTTGACAGTTAGATTCACATAACAGATTCACATCACACACAGTTTCCTTCCTCCTCAAATCTTCATTGTGTCACCCTGTAATACACACATTTAGAAATGAGACAAATTAGTTTCAGCACAGCTTCCATAAACCAGCATTTGACGGATAAGCTCCTGTTTAGTAGAAAGTAGAAAAAATGTGTCATGAGTCAATCAAACCCCTTTAATATCACTCACTAAAATCACTTTAATATCACTAGAATCAACAAAATCATTCACATTGTTCTGTATTCAGAGCAGCTATAATTATTGCATACTGATGGAAAAACCAAACTACACTAGAGACTTCCCTTGGAACTTTTAAGAGCCCTCCTTCTTGTTTTCTGCTCTGATCAATGAGCTTTGATTTTGAAGACTGATTATCTCTGATGCAAAGCACTATATCCCCAATAATTTCATTACTATTTTAGTGCCACTGCCATCAATAAGCCTTAGTGGGTCGATCATGATTGGCATCTGGTTGAGGGAATAGAACCAGGGAATGTTCCTCCCTTAAAGGCTATACCCATCTTCTACCCTTTGGATTTGTGAGTGGGGATGTTAGGGGTTCATGTCTCTCTGTTTGACAAAGGCAACACTTGCTCCAGTCTGTCTGCCAAGACGTACTAACAGATGGTCTGTTTGAAGCCATTGCTTTGAACTGGGTCGAGGGATAATCCTTTTACCATTAAGAGAGTAAAGCATGCAAATCCACTCAATTGCAGGTGCAGGACAATGTAAGAATGAACAAAAATAAAATGGTTAGGTCCGCACACTTAAAGACAATGCTCCCCAAAAATTTATTGTGTCGTCAATGTTTTGATCAACAAGTGATCTTCATCAGGATAGACAGCAGCACACTCACATCTCTAAAAGCACTTACTCCAATTCACAATTGAACATAGTAATTGTTCACACCTGGTTTCAATGACTAAGATCAATCAGTAGGGGCACAGATGCACAAAAAGTGCATAAAACATTCAATCCCAAGACAAGTATATATACACACTTTTTTTTTTATTTATTTTTTTTTTAGACTATACAACCCTGGACACAACAAAAATAATAATAATAAAAATAATCCTTTTACCACCCTGTGTCAATATTGGGCATTTTCTTGTTTGGGATACAACAAGGTTCGTGCAAACATGTTGCCTTGGTTGCTGAAGTTGAAACATTACATGTTTAGCCTACTCCTAGCCCTATCGTTCATCCAATGTCATTCAAGTCCCGTGCGATCTGTACACCATCCAGATAAATTTGAACCCCATTATCCTTGGCTTGGCTATCCCATTCTGGCACACCCTGTCAATTCAGGTGCGGTTGCTAACCTGATCTGGGGTAGGTTAAGCAAGTTTTGGGACTCTAGATAGTTTTATAAAGCTAGCTGGCATTGAGCCCCATGCTGGGTTTCATGGCAGTAATCATCACCAGTGTGCCCTGGTGGTGCCGGACAATCACTCGTTTAACGAAAATGGCTTTATGATGGATCAAGTATGTCTGGTTTGTTGACGTCATGCACCTTTTACAAATTTGAACTAGACTAACTCCATCACACGCAGAGACTTTCTGTGTGCTACTCTCACCTAGTTTAGCGTGGGAGCCAACACTGAGTACCGGGCTGTGGCCGCTGCCGTGCACTAGCAACTTCTTGGAGCCATAGGTGGGAGTTACATATGCAGCAAGGACCAGTGCCTGGAGTCCATCCAGAGGATGTGGATGACTGCTCAAACAAAGGTACTACCTCTACTACTACACCCTACACCCCAAAAACTAACCAAGATTGCTATACACAAATAAGCTCTCATCCTAGCTGAAAATGGCGGAAAAAGTACCTTATTAAGCAAAAAAAAAAAAAAAAAAAAAATATATATATATATTCATTTTAGGCTGCTAAAACTAAAAAAATTGGATCCAGCATGCAAAAAAACATAAATTTGGACACTAAGATCACTTACATAGATCAAACACACACATTTCTGTGAGGGAAACCATTCTCAACCCACACAATTGGTGGCCATCTTGGATTTTCAAGTGGCCTATCAGGTTGATTTGTTCAGTAGACCAATGGGAATGACCATGCCAAATTTGGTGCTTGTATCACATTTTGCAGGATTCTTACGCAAAACTGCTATTATCTGCCCCACTAATAATAAAGTTTTGAGTTTTATCCATTTTTCTTCTAAGTCCCCCAAGCCAGCACACATACTCATTAAATAAACTGCTGATTAAACGGTCAGAACATTCACCCTGCAATGACAGCTAGCAGTTCCCACTTCTGAGCTCACAACCTTATTTCAACACTTTCTACACCTTACAAGGAACTAGTAAAACTCACCAACTGAATAATATCAGATTTCTGAAATATACCTTATTTTAACTGGACAGCCATTCCAGTTTCAGGAAAAATCAAACAATATATGCCTCCCTAGATTCAACAGAATGGTGCAATGAACATACCGGGTCCACCGAAATTCATGACCAGTTAACGTTTTAAATAGGAAAAAAATCTCAGCATTCGATTTTGTTGAATACGGTATACATTCCAAAACAAAAAGGAGAAGTAGTAGCCCAACCTTTTTCATTGAATCCCTCCTTCAGAGATCGATGTATCCAGTAGAAGGAACCCTCTGGCCCTGTTTCATTCGAAAGATTTCCCATTGACCATGTCCTTACCTCATTTAAATCCTTTAAATGTAACTGAACACTTCTGGCCAGTTTTTTCAATAAATCGCATCTATTTCAGTCGCGCAAAGTGGGCAACGTTGACAGGATACAACCGAGCTTGCTGATATGCGAAGGCTTGTAAAACTTTTCCGACTGTCCAAAAAATGTGTTTCACTTACTGTGGAAAGTTTAAACACTCGGTAACTGAACAAGAAATGAGCCAATCAATACATCGTTTCCAGGGAAGTTTCACGAGGGCGAGAACTATAACTGTGCAGGTACGCAAAAGAGCCTGAGTATATAATTGAATGATTGGCTATCAACACCAGTATTTGGGTGGAGAAAAGGAAGCGCTGAATTTGTCAATGAAGGAATCTACATGTAAATCCACGGCAAAAAACTATGCATTTTTTGTATGTGATGACTGTAATTGACAGAATGTGAGAGAATAAATACCATGTCGAATTTTTTGCTTCAGAAAACTGATATTTCTTAACCACTAATTGGAATACCGTTGACTCACTGTAGCTAAAATGGTTGCTCCAGAAGACAACATTTTTTTTCTGTTGCAAGAGATCATTTTTTGAAACTGCTGGATCAATACAATGGGCAAGGATATTTACCAGTTTGCACATCAGGCTTAGCTGAGGAGTTTAATTTATGCAACTCTTGAAAAACAGGGATTGGATTAAACCTCTCCATATTCTAGACCGCATTCAAACTGTGCTTGCTTGTGAATATTCAGTGACTGATCCGGGGGTGCTATCTAGTGATCGAGTACTGTAACTGCGTGCTTAAATTTGCAGTTCGTGGATGTCTATATTTGCACAAAGGAGTTAAAGAGGCCTGCCAACAAAAAAAAAAAAAAAGACTGGATTGTTTTAATTCCACTTAGTAGGTTGGTAATCATTCAAGATACCGAAATGACAAGAACTGAAGAACTGAGTTTTTCATAATACAACTCCAATTCCAAAATAGTTGGGACAAAGTGTAAATTGTGAATAAACGCAATGACTTTCCAATCAGATGAGCCAGTATTTTATTGAAATAGAAGAGATAACATAGCAAATGTTGAAATTGAGAAATTTTACAATTTTATCCACAAAATGAGCTCATTTCAAATTTGATGGCTGCTACAGGTCTCAAAAAATGTTATGACAGGAGCCTGTTTACCATGGTGTAGCATCCCTTCTATTTTACACAAAGTGGAGGCATCTGGGCATTGAGGAGACAAGTTTCTTGAGTTTTGTCATTGGAATTTGATCCCACTCTTGTTTAAGACAGGCTTCCAGCTGCTAGAAAGTTGTGGGTCTCTTTTTACCGACTTTTCATTTAATTATGCACCAAATGTTCTCAATTGGTGAAAGATCAGGACTGCAGGCAGGCCAGTTCAGCACATGGACTCTTCTACTACGAAGCCATGCTGTTGCAATAGCTGCAGTATGTGGTTCTGCATTGTCCTGCTGAAATACGCAAGGCCTTCCCTGGAATAGATTCCATCTGAAGGGGAGCCTATGTTGCTCTAAAACCTTTATATACCTTTCAGCATTCATGGTGCTTTTTAAAACATGCTAGTATCCCACACCATATGCACAAATGCATCCCCATATCAGAGATGCAGGCTTTTGAACTGAACGCAGATAACAGGAGAGGTGGTCTTTCTCCTCTTTAGCACGGAGGACAGGAAGCCCATGATTTCCAACAAGAATGCCAAATTTCGACTCATCTGACGACAGGACACTTTGCTACAGTCCATTTTTACTGAGCCTTGGCCCACAGAACACGGCGGCGCTTCTGGATCATGCTCAACAATGGCCTCCTTTTTGCATGATGGAGTGTTAGGTGGCATCTGTGGATGGCACGGCAGACTGTGTTTACAGACGGTGTGATGATACGCTCAGTCGCGAGAACCAAGCAATGCAGTAGATCTGATTTTATTGATCAAGGAGGATAATCACCCGCAGGGCAGAAGACAAAGGTACAAAAGTCCGCTAAAATCACAATCCAGTTGGCCAACAGAGTCGAAAACCAGGGCAGCAATCACAGTACTCGTGTTTGGACAAAAATAGGTTTGGTACACAGGCACAGGTATGTCAGAGAAGCAAAGCCAAAATCCAGTGGGCGTAATCCAAACTCTGACCAGGCCAGCAATCACAGAATTCGTAGTCGGGCAGAAATGGGTCAAAAACACAGATGCAACAATAATCCAAAAACACAAAGTCAAAAATCAAAAAGAGGGAAGGTCCAGTCAGAAGAGAATCACTGAGAGTACAAGGCGAGAAAAGGCGTGGCACAAGCAAACTGAGAGAAACATTCTGACAAGGAAGTGCTGTGAAAAGACTCCTAATATACATTCTCGGGAAGTCTCATGCTATGCAGAACCCGGGTGCAGGAAATGATACTAATTACAAAGAGAGGAACAAGAGGGAGAACCTAATCACATAAAATAGGCAAAAGCCAAAACGCGGACAGGGATCATGAGACAGCCTATAGATCAAACAAACAGATCCGGTTAGGGATTTCTACGTGCAAACAGTAAGTGGCAGAACAGTGATTAAACAGGTGCAAACAATCTACTAGAAGCACACCAAAGTAAATTGAGTGAAGACAAGAGACTAGAACAGGGCAAATGCTGAGAGATAGTTAGTCAATTTGTTGAGTGCAGCTATATAATCCCTAGTGCTCGTTAGTAAGTATTATATACAATGTTAGTTAAGGTTAGTAATTTAATCAAAACCAACAAACTGTAAGTATGGGTTTAGTAAAATAGAAAAGTAAGGCGAAGGAAGTAAAAGAGATGGGAAGGAATGGTTGAAATCCAGAAAACATTAAATCACCTGAAAGTGTGGCATGCAGTACTGGGGCTGTGAGCAAAGACAAGACAAGAGACCAGACAGGGGGAGACAAAGTGCAATGCATGGCAAAAACAAAAACATGGACCGGAATGTAACTGCAGGAATGGAATATGGCAAAATACAAAACATGGAAAAACTAAACTAGACAAAACATGAACATAATCAGGTATCTAAATCACAATACATAATTCAAGACATGGTCAGGCAAGGCAAAGGTCAAAATCCAAACAAAACAGAATGGCAGACAGCAGAATCACAACAGACAGTGGTTTCTTGAAATATTCCTTGGCCCATTTAGTAATGTCAATGACAGAATCACGTCGGTGAGTGATGCAGTGGCGTCTGTGGGGCCCGAAGATCACGGGCATCCAGTAAAAGTATTCGGCCTTGTCCCTTATGCACAGATATTTTTCCAGTTTCTCAGAATCTTTTGATGATGTTATGCACTGTCGATGATGACACCTTCAAAGCCTTTGCAATTTGACATTGAAGAAGATTATTTTTAAAGTATTCCACAGTTTTTTTTTATGCAAGCCTTCACAGGTTGTAGAACCTCTGGCCATCTTTACTTCTGACAGACTCAGACTCTCTAAGACATCCCTTTTATAGCCAATCATGTTCCACACCTGATGACAGTTAACTTAATTACTTGCTAAATGTTCTTACAGCTGATTCTCTTACAGTGCCGTGAAAAAGTATTTGCCCCCTTCCTGATTTCTTTTTTTTTTTTTGCATATTTGTCACGCTTAAATGTTTCAGATCATCAAGTAAATGTTTTATGTTTTTACTATTTATTATTATTAAATTATATATTTTATTTATTATATTTTTTAAATTATTTTTTTAATAGCTGAAACGGGAATAAGTAATAACTAAGGACATCCAACAGACGGTTGCAGGGAGGAACTGAGAGACTGTCTGGATGATACTGACTGGCAGATCTTTTTTTTAGCTCGCCGGGACGAATGTCCAGAGAGCTATTGTCGAACCCCCGACGTCCGCGTCCGCGTCCGTCCGCGTGCAGAAAAACTTTAACCTTGCCCCCCGGCGAACTTTGTTGTCTTTCTGACAACTCTTGTTGACTTATCCGAGGACCCACGTGAGTTAACAGACTCACTATTGACTGAACCATGTAAACCAGGTTTTTCCGATTATCACATTACTGAAGCACATGTAAACGCGTCAAATCAGATTATTTCCATTACCCCATTATTCCCAGTTATCGGATTATTGTGGTCATGTAAACGTAGCTGTTAAAAAATAAATAATTGTTAATTAAAACATTGTCTTACCTGCAAGTGACGCGCGAGCATCATCTCGCTGTTTTTTTTTTCTTTTCCGCCCCCGACTCTTGATGCCTTTTCGATTTCGATGACATGTCCAGATCTCCGGAATAAACTTCTGCCAAATTTGCAATTGAAGCATAATGGAGCAAGCTACATGGAATGGGGGGAGGGGGAGGGGGAGGGGGTGGGCACCAAAGGTAGACCGATGAGAGGGCCGCACAGGAGATTAATCTTTTTTCGCGTAAATTAGCCTACGTTATTTTTGTATTACTTATATTTATTAACATGCTTTACAAACTTTTATGTTAAATATTAAATATTAAATACTGTTATTATTTTTTAAAATGGTTGTGATTTGACTCAACCTATCATGATCAATGGCCAAGTGGTTGAGATTGTTTATGTTTTTAAATATCTTGGTACTGAAATTGATTGTGACCTTAGTTTCAAGGAGAATACTGACCAAATTTTTAAATAATGCTCACAATGCCTGCACTTGCTGTGAAAGTTAAATGATTTTGGGGTGAAAAATGATATTTTGTAAACAAAAAAGCCTAGTTGAAAGCGTTTTAACTTTCAACATGACCATGCGGTTTGGTAATCTGAGTATGAAAAGGAGGAACAAGCTGCAGAGAATAGTAAACATGGCCTCAGAAATAATAGGGAAGCCACAGAAACAGCTTAGTTGTATGTATGAGGAAATCTTAAGGAAAAAGCATACAAAATAATTGGTGACCCATCTCATCCACCGCATGGAGAATTTGAGCTTTTGCCTTCAGGTAGACAGTATAGACAACCAATTGCAGACAGAAATATATATAAGAAATCCTTTGTCCCCAGCGCAGTTAAGATTTTAAATGCGAATTCAGCTTATACTTGAACTGGTCTTTGGTATGGATTTTGTGATACTGGATCCTTGCACAGTAGGCTTTTATGAACTTGTGTTTTATTGTTAATTGTGTTTAATTTTTTTATTTTTTTTTACAAATTGTTGTGATCTGTTGTGGTTGTGTTGTTTTATAGTATGCTTTGTATGTCCTATGTTGTTCATTTTATCTATCCTTCTGATTTTGTGTTTGTTTTATATTGTTTTTTGTGGCACTTTTTACTGGCATGTTTTATGGTGAAACCAAAGGCAAATTTCCACATTGTGGACAATAAAGTTTTCGTTAATCGTAAATCATAAAATATTAGACAAAGACAACCCGAGTAAATACAAAATACAGTTTTTAAATGATGATCTAATTTATTAAGCGGAAAAAGCTATCCAAACCTACCTGGCCTGGTATGAAAAAGTAATTGCCCCCTAAACCTAATAGCTGGTTGTGCCACCCTTGGTGACTACAACTGCAATCAAGTGTTTGCGATAGTCGGCAATGAGTCTCTCACATCGTTGTGGAGGAATTGTGGCCCACTCTTCTTTGCAGAATGTTTTAATTCAGCCCTTTGGAGGGTTTTCAAGCATGAACAGCCTGTTTAAGGTCATGCCACAGCATCTCAATCAAATTTGAGTCCAGACTTTGACTAGGCCACTCCAAAACCATCAGTTTGTTTTTTTTTTAAGCCATTCAGAGGTAGACTTGCTGGTGTGTTTCGGGTCATTGTCCTGCTGCATAACCCAAGTGCGCTTGAGCTTGAGGTCTCAAACTGATGGTTGGACATTCTCCTTCATGGCTTTGCCACCCTCTCCAGACTGATAGATGTCAATTTCTTTGAAGTATCAATTTTCATAGTATGTAAATGGAGATGTACCAATATTCTACATCCTTGTCTCCTGGTTGATTCTGCAGTTTACTCGCTCATCTGTTTTGAGTCCTGAGCCTGTTCGTAGGATGCTGGTCAGCACATTGATGTCAGTAGTTCTTGGAGTGTCTTTCAATATTTTGAAATTTATGAATGATATACGGTACACCTGAGGAAAGGCAAAGGGCTTCACTGAATCATTAAAGTGCTATGAATGTAATAAAAAAACGAGGGCATTGAGTTTCATCTAGCTTACTATATTAGCTTACTATAAGTTTAAGTTTGATTTCATGTCAAGGAAATCTGCTTCTTTTAGTGTCAAATTGAAGTAGATTTACATAGATTAGGACGCCATTCAATCAAATATAATCTTGTTGGACCAAAAATTTTTGTGATTTTTTAACATGGTAATTTTTCATTACTGCAAGTGGTGGAATTTTAGTTGTCTGTTTTTGTATATGATTGTGACGACACAAAAATCTTTGCCATTCGTCAAATGTATGTACAGCGGCTTGACAAAATATCGGAAGTGCATCTGAAAAATAGTTTTCACTTTGAAGTCACTAAATGATTACATGAACATCTCAGCATGACAGTCTGTTACTTGGCTAGTCAGCGGTATTTGTCTGCTTAAGTACCAAAGGCAAGATGAAGACACTAAAATAATTGCTAAGTTGTTTGATAATTATTTCCCAAATTGCAGGTTTGTCGGTCACATTGGTCGGCAAGGGGAACTGTGTAAAAAATTATGACAACAAAATCAAAAAAATAAATAAAAATAGGAACAGTAAAACAGGGGTGCGTTTCCCAAAAGCTTAGTTGCTAACTAAGTTAGCAACTTACATAATTCATCCATTCACAGTCAATGGGCCCAACTATGTAACTTGGCATCTGTGATTTTGGGAAATGCACCCCAGAATGGTGGCTGCAAGTCAAAATGGGTCTTGCTCAGATGCTTGCTTATAACCACAGAAATGCAGCTCCAAAAATCACCAGATAACTGAATAAATACATGTCTGAACCAATCTCAACAAAAACAAAATGTCATGAGCTTTTCAAACCTAACTATCATGGTTGTGTTTCTGTTGATTTGACCATGCCCAGCATGGGTATGTTCATTGTGTTTGACAAGAGGCATTCACCAACACAAGCAAAAAGAATTCAAGACTTCTTAATGAAAATGCATACATGAGTTTTTATTTGCAGTAGTACAGACAGTTTCTGTTCACAAAGATAAATAGTTACAAAAATAAATAAATAAAAAAATAAATGGTTATTTTCAATGTTTCTTCATTTAAGTAAAAATTATGCACAGACGGGCAACTGGATTTTGGTCACCGCACACACTCTCTAATGCAAGGGCATATTGGTAAGACACTTTTCCTTCATGTTAACTACCTGTGTGCAGTGATGTCTATAGATGCCAGCGATTCCCACTGCAGGACACAGAAAAAGGGTAACACTTTATAATAACTGCACTGTATGCAGCGTTATTTAAGTATAAATACTTAATTCATCATTTGGTAAACGCTATTCCTAAAATAAGACACATTAGGTATTATATTAGGTACATTAAGTATTTCATGAGCACAGTAATAAGTATATTATCATACTATTTTGAATAATATGCCAATCCATAATGAGTTTCATGATTGTATTTTTATAACTTATAAATGTTGGATTCACCATTTCTAAATTAAGTATTATATCAATTAGAAACCAGTAATGAGTTAATGGTTCACACGGTCATGAAGAAAGCGTAAGATTATGATCAACAAACTATTTAGATGTACATTCCCTCTTGCATTTATCCAATCATTGACTGAGCCAAGCAGCAATGGTATCGCGTGCGACCTCATGGAAAGAGAGCCAATCTATGCTTTACAAAGCCTTTACAAATGAGATTGAAAGGCTGTCAATGCCTGAAGGACCATTTAGCAGCACTTCAAGACTCACAAAATTCTCAAAAGTATTTTCACAGCAGGAAAAATAAAAAGGACACAACATACGGAGATATAGAAAATATGACTGTTGAAAGGTGCATACAAACTGTAAAATAAAACTGTACCCTACAACCATTGTGTCGGTTTTCCTTCTTTTGTTTGTCAATCATTAACTTACACTGTCTAAATGAGTCATTGACAACTCCTAAATAACAGGTCTGTAATCAATATAATAATTTAGAAATGGTGAATCCATCCCTTGAAAGGTAAGGAAGGGCTAACTGATGAAGTAGCACATTAAGATTCATTCGCTAGCTCACAAAATTTGCGTCTTGGATAAAATTTCATCCCTCTTTTGTCAGAAAGGAATATTACTTTTGAGCTGTGATTTGCAGGGAGGGGGAAAGCCAGGACACTGGGTGGTTAAGCGTCCGCGTGTCTGTCCGTGCCTCTGTCTAAGCGCTTATTGCTGCTGGCTGCGCAGTAGGGAGTAGTCCCGCACCACCTTCTGCACACACTTCTCCAGACCCCTCAGCACCATGTAGCCCTCCATGTACCCCACCCACTCTGACTCGCTGGTGCACAGTGGGGGTGGAGACAATGCAGCTGTGTGGATTGTCGGCTGCTCCAGTAATTCCAGCTGAGAGAGAGAGAGAGAGAGAGGTAAAATGCTTTGGTAGTAGAAGATGCAGTTCAGAAGCTATTAAATTCCCAGCCCAATATGATGTAACCCCACTCAAATGAGACACGAGTGCTGTGGGGGACTCTGTGGACTAAATGGTTTCATGACACTAGTGCATTTTCCTTGTTTTGAAGATAGAGTGAGAGTGAGGAAGAGGAGTCCAGTGAGGGATGTGGGGAAAGAGAGAAAGCGATGGAGGGAGGAAATAGATTGCATGCAAGGATACGAAGGGCAGAGAGCTGGAAGGGGTAGATAGCTGAGACAGAGCGATTTTAATAGTTTAATGAACTTTTTATGGAAACAAACTGAAATGAAAAAACATTTTACACCAAGGGTGGGGTATGATGACCTTTAAAAAAAAAAGTAATTAAACATTTAAAATATGTCTCTAGTAACTATATCATAAATCTTTCAAGATGTGGTAGCAACCTGTACATACTATCCATTCCAGCAAAAAAAAAAAAATTATGAATTCATGTGGTGTACCTTCAGTCATGAACATTCCTGCTGAGGGGGGCATCTTACCCCGCACTACCCTATGTGTTTTAAGTCTACTTTCCATGTTTCTGAAGGATCACATTTATGCTTCCCCAAATAATACACATGTGCAGTGGTTCCACTGTTGAGATAAACTGTCCCTGCCCACATGTTAATGATCGATCCCCGCGCTGCAAGGATTTTTTAAACCGCACGCAGTTTCCGAACTGCGCACTCCGCGCGCCGCCTTGTCCCATATACACGGAGCTTTTTAATGGTAATACATTGCGTCCGGATCGGACCTTTTGTCCGATATACGTGAAAATCCATTAGGCTATGAAAGATCCGTGGCGATGTTCATTCAATGAAAAACGTTAATGAAAAAAATCGGGACTTTTGTCTGGTATGAGTAATTTTTCGTTTGAGATGAGGAAGGCTTATGCGAGTTTTATACTGTATTTGCATGTGGGCTACCCCACTAACTGATTTTGAGACACCCTTAAGGACACTGAAACCCTCAGGATGACGAATTTTACACACCGAAGGGGACCGGAATATCTACATTGCAGAGCTTAACCTCTTCCTGCCAAAATATAACATTGTTTTTGATTGACAGGACAGTATGTTACTATGGTTACTGACAGGTTAGGAAAGTGACCCATGTTTATAAAGCTTAACTAAACAGAATCTCAAATTAATGTACTCATGACGACTTAAATAAACTCTAATGTGTTCTGCTCACTTGTTTGCGACTAGGAAAATTTGGCATGAAGTTTTTCTATAAAACCCAGGTGGGAGAGGGCTGAGCTCATTGCAACGATTGTCGCAGGTATGCTCCCAGACCATAATGGTTTCCATTGTAACCCTGTTAAGGTTAAAGAGTAACTTGTGCAATTGCTTTAAAGTTGATCTTTGTCATGGTGCAGACTTCATCAATAATTTAAGGTAAGGTTTTGGTAACCCTTTATTATAGCGATCATTTATAAGACATTTTTAAGTAGATATAAGTGGATATTGAACTAACCATGAATAAACAATTTATATACATTTGTTAATGATAATTAAACCTTTTATTACTAAAGTTGTACATTTATATATGATTTAGACATTTTTGTATTGAGTTTTTTCATGGTGAATAAATTAATTGTTAAGTCAGTATAAATCATGTGGTTAAGTCTTTGTTGCAGCCCAAAGCATTTCTGGACAAAAATCATGTATACCAAACTGTTTATTATCAAACAATTTTTATACATTTACAACTTACTAGTACCTCATTTGTAAATGTGCTACTTTAACATTAATAAGTCATCTGTCGATCATTTTTTTTCAATATGATCAACCTTATTAGTAAATTATTATTGAAATCGTGTAGATGTGTTTTTAAAAAAACCCCACTGTACCACCATTTGTTTATTCATGTTTAACAAATGATTTGTTAGACATTCATTAAAAAGCTAATAATCATTTGCAGATATTATTTTGTCCCTTAATCTAAAGTGAAAACTATTTATTATTTAGCCATGTCTGTTAATGTTTAGAAATGATTTGTGGACCATCTACTCACCTATTATGAATGATCTGTCTTTTATGAATACAGATACGAAGCAATTACTAACTTATCTTTTCATGTTTAACAAATGATCTGTTAGACATTCATTAAACATCTATAAATCATTTGCAGATGTTATTTTGTCCCTTAATCTAAAGTGAACCCTATTTATCCTTAAGAAAATATCTAATGTTTTCTAAAGATATGTAGACTTTTTCATCACATGTAATAAATGTTGTAGACAACTTTTGGATCCATCCTTTTGCAATCCTTTTTGGATTGCATCCTGCCGGCGCAAGAGGCAAAGAGGGAGGAGAAAAGGCTTAAGTGGGTTTAACGCAGCTGAGTCAAATCTTCACCAATGAAATGAGCTCCTCTCCTCACCTTTAAAGTGTTGAAATAAAAAAGCCTCTGTCCTATATCTGCATGATGCATTAATGTTGCATTTTACTTTGATGCTTCAGGCATGTTTTCTGCACCATTTACGTCTATATTAAGCATTACGAATATGAAGCATTCTCGAATTATAACTAATAGCGAACTTGAATGGAATTTCAAAACGAAACTATGTCAGATCAATACTTTTGAATGAAATATGACAGATGCTCATTTATTTCTTCCACCTGCATCATTGAGAAGAGAAACAATGTGTGTTCCTATTATTACACCCTGTTGCTGCTTAAAATTCTGTGATTAACATGCATAGACAAAAATGCAAGATATGTCGAGCTACACATTTATTTTCAATTTGTGATCTTAACTCCATATGAGATCACAGCAATCGGGCTGTATTCCTTTCCCCCACTAAAAACGATAAAACCTAGGTGACAATAATAGTAGTATTAAGCCGCTTGCACATCGGACGTGAAACAAATTTTTCGCACAACAGATTGCATTGCTGCATTGAATGCAGTGTCTTACGTGTCCGAAAGTCGGACAGGGTTTTAATATATCTCCGTGTCTGACAGTCGGATGGTTTCAATATAACTCCGTGTCCGACAATCGATTATTGTTTTTAATTTCTTCAAATCTACTGAATCTTTTAAATATTAAACGTGAATGTCTTGATAAGAGGGCTCAGTTTTTCAAGAATGGGACAATGTACAATGCCTGTCGAACATTTAATGCAAAATACTCTGTGTCTGACGGGCAAAAGAAAAAAGGACGATTAGAACAGATTGATAACAAAATAAAGAATAAAAAGAAACATTTTAACAACCAACAGAACATCCAATGAACAATGCGATTTATTTATTTGCGGGCCATCTTTCTTGGATGTTCTGTTTGTTGATGATATATTTTTATTGTTTATTTTATTATAAATCTGTTCTCATATCAATATTTTAACTTTTTGCTGGCTGCTGAGCATGGAGTGTTTTACATTCCTTGTTGGACAGTCTTGTTCGCGCATGTGTTATTTAATTCACAATGTCAATGGTCTTGGAATTGATTTGGTCATTGACTAAAAGCACTAATTTATCTCTGGTGTGGAAATAAAACGTGAATCTGTTCGATCCATCTGACTAATTTTCAAAAGAGAGACTGAATAAAGGACTGTTTAAACACTATCTTCAACGGAATAAAATAGACGAATAAACAGACGCATGTATTCGTGTCTTTGCATTGACTTTGACTGTAATCAGTCGTGCGAAAAATTTGTTTCGTGTCCGGTGTGTAAGCGCCTTTACTGAGCATAGAACGCAAGCATTTTATATATATATATATATATACAGCGCCCTCCATAATTATTGGCACCCCTGGTTAAGATGTGTTATAAGCCTTAAAATAAATTCAATTTCTATTGCGGAATCATACTATCACACTGAATATTGTATGAAAATGTAACCTTCAGCTCAAGTGAATTTTAAGGGGGAAAAATTCGCTGACTAAGAAATTATTATTTTTCATAAAATCACCTGTTCTACATTTATTGGCACCCCTAACAATTCCTAGGAAATAAATGTAATTGACGTATTTCTGTCATTTCTATAGTAGTTTACAAAGTTGATCAGAGTATCTAGGAACATTTGATTAGTAATTCATTCCTTGCGGTCTCCCTGGAGTATAAATATGACGTGACACAGAGGCCTTTTCTCTTTTCCACTCTTCAACATGGGAAAGACGAAGGAACGCACCATTCAAGTGAGGCAGATGTGTGTCCACCTTCTCAAGTCAGGCAACAAATGGTAGCATCTTGGGGTCACAAAGTCTCCAAAACAATAATCAGGCACTATCTACATGCCAACAAGCTGTTTGGGAGGCATGCACGGAAAAAACCTGTATTCACTCACAATCATAAACGCAAACATCTGGAGTTCACTAAGCGGTACTGGGACTTCAATTGGGACCTTGTGCTTTGGTCAAATGAGACCGAGATAGAGCTTTTTGGCAACAAACACTCTAAGCGGGTCTGGCGGAACACAAAAGATGAGTATGCAGAAAAGCACCTCATGCCCACTGTGAAGTATGGAGGAGGATCGGTGATGCTTTGGGCCTGTTTCTCTTCCAGAGGCCCTGGGAACCTTGTTAGGGTGCATTGCATCATGAATGCTTTGAGATACCAGGACATTTTAAATCAAAATCTGGTGGCCTCTGCCCGAAAGCTGAAGATGGGTCATCACTGGGTCTTTCAGAAAGGTAATGACTCTAAACATGTGGCCAAATCTACACAGACATGGTTCACCAGACACAGAATCAAGCTACTCCCATGGCCATCTCAGTCCCCAGACCTCAACCCCATTGAAAACCTGTGGAGTGAGCTGAAGAGGAGAGTGCAGAGGAGAGGACCCAGGTCTCTGGATGATTTAGAGAGATTGTGCAAAGAGGAATGGTTGAAGATCCCTCTTTCTGTATTCTCCCATCTTATGAAACATTATAGGAGAAGAAGAGGTGCTGTTTTGTTGGCAAAAGGGGGTTGTACAATGTATTAACATCAGGGGTGCTAATAATTGTGACACACATGATTTGATGTAAAATAATTATTTTTTAATGTGGGATTTTTTTCCCACTGAAGAAATGCACTTGAATTAAAGGTTGGATTTTCCTCTTTTTTTCATTGTGGTCCTATATCATTAAGAAAAAAACTAAATTTATTAGAAGCTAAAGAATACATCTTGACTAGGGGTGCAAATAGTTATGGAGGGCGCTGTGTGTATATATATATATATATATATATATATATATGCAGTTTGTAGTTGGCTGAGAAAGACGTGAAGTTGTAAGTTTGCATCACAGATTCAGCTGCATTGATTAAGCCCGGTTGAGTTTCCATTACGCGTGGCAACCACCTTTAATCTGACATCAGGACAATCGATATAGATATTATAATTTATGTCCTGATTCAGAGAGTTACATTAAATAGTGCTTCCTGTAATTATTTATTGCATTGACATGTGCCTGACATTCTGGAAACCTGCCTGTGAAGTTTTGGTGAAGTGTGCGCACTGTGCACCAGTCAGCCAAATTACCACTGCACAGAAAGTAAACCACGTTGGAGCTGGCGAGCTTTCTGGGAAACTTCAGTGGAGACTTTTTCTATGAAATTGTCACTGCGTCTTGATGAATATGTGACACTTCCCCCTACTACACCGCCACACCCATCTCAGCACACGTCTGTCTACCAAATTGCCAAAGTGGCTGCGCACTTGCACCACATGAAATTACCACTGCGCGGGCTGTACCAGACGAAATTACCATTGCGTGGGCAGTGCTACGCTATGCCATGCTGCGCCACCCTGCACTGCGCCAAGAAATTAGAGCCCATGTACTTAATCAAAGAATCTTTTCTTAAATCATTCAAAAATGATTTTCCTACACATTAAATAACATTAGTTGATGATGAATAAATCATGTACAAACAATGTGGATGCAGCGTTTTTAATAACGTATAAAACATATATAAATGTACAACTTTAGTGATAAGTTGTTTAATAATCATTTACAAATGTATATAAATGGTTTATTCATGATTAGTTCAACATCTAAAATGTCTTGTAATTTAAGTAATAAATTATTTAATAATAATTTAGAAATGTATATAAGTGGTTTGTTCATGGTTAGTTGACTATCCACTAATATCTACCAATATCAAAAAAATATCTTAAAATGATCATCATTGTATAGTGCTACCATGGTTTTCTTGATAGACAAGTCAACGGACCATTTTTCTGGGCCTATATACCATATACACAATTTTTCTAAATGTTCAATTGAGGGTACTGCAGTGCAAACTCACTGTAAAGAATGGACTTAAATTGAAATAAGTGGAATTTACTGAGGGGTCAATTCTCCCATTAGCGCGTAAGTCCTTTTTCAAGCGATTCGAGTTATGCGCTTTAGAGTTACGCGTATTTTCCCCTTCGCACTTCGATCACGCCCACAGTGCTTAATTAGGCGGCCTTATGAAAGAGGTGTGACTAATGCAAAAGAGAGGCAGACTCTGTCCCAAGCTCATTGGTTATGGCTATCAGGAAAACATGGAAAAAGTATTTTCTGATTAACCATGAAAATGCATTTGTGGTCCATGGAAAACACAAACCAGACTTTAAATTTGAATATCCTGGACCTGCTGATAAAGCCTCGTGGCCTATCTCCAAACTGATAAGAAACAAAAACTTGTATGTCCACTATTCTTACATGCAGAATTAAACATGTTTTGTTTTAATTAAATTTAAAATTGATCAATTTATATATATTCTTTATTTCATGTTTATTTATTTTCCTGTGAAGTTTATCATTTTGAAGATACGAGGTTTTATCAGCAGGCCCACGATATGCGGCTGTAATAGTAGGCCTGTGTGTGTCTGTGCCAATTACAAGAAGTAGGCTATTGCAGACATCTCTTTCTTATGTCTTACTCTAGCCACCATGGCATTAAAGCCATGCAAACAAAGAAATACCCGCGATAATGAAATAATAAATAAAGAATTTAGCGCTTCTCAACCAGCGTAATCAGAGCAGTGAAAATGTGCCCCTCCTACAACAGCCTGTTTGTTCCGTGGAAGACAGGAGAGAAGCGGCAGTATAAGCTTTTGATTCTCTGAGAAAGATAAATACATGTATGTCGCTGCAGAAACCTCGGCTCTGCTTTGAACAGGGCAATAAATACACATTGCTTCAAAGGTACTCGTTTGTTAACAAAATTAAGTGGGGAAACCCTTTGAACTAGAGGGAATTCCTCGTGCGATTCGTGTGCGCTGGAGCTGGAATCGATCAGATCAGAAAAATACGCATGCGGCTCCGCTCCAGGAGCCGGGTGAAAATCGCGTAGATGGAAACACTTCATATAAAGACAATGATGTGTGATTTTTGACGTACCCGTGTCTGCACCGGCGCCTGACTTCAGCTGTATAAATGGAAACATAGCTTAATGCTGTGCCGACGTCTATTGGCTCTTTACATATTCTTATTAGTGGAAGGAGTTCTAATTGCAACGTGAGTACAATCAATGGCTCCCACAACACTGGGGAACCTGGCGACCCGGTAGAATCCCCTTAACTCTCCGTCTTTCAGCTGGTGTTACGGGGAATTTTAAAGTGGCTGACATGCTGCAGTATAGCGTGAACCGCGTCAGACACCTTGACACAGACGCCTGTGATATGTGCATAACATCACCAGCCACTCTCTGGAACGACCCAGATGCCAGGACAGACAGCGCAGTTGTGACCTTGATGACCACCGGTATGTCTGTAATTGTTTGTAATGCGTTTGTAATTGAACTAATTGGAGAACAGGCTGTTGCGTAATATCATAGGCTATGATGATTTTGTTTGATTATTTATTATGGTTATGAGAAATGTAGTTTAGAAATAAGGATGAACAATCGAATAGTGAATGTCTCAACCTTTACCATGTTAAATAAAATAAAATTAATGTTAAAATTCGGCCTACAACCGACATCAAACGCAATATTCAATTTCACCTTATGTTGGCGCTTGACCTTAATACGGCCCTCCAAAGCGCATAACAGAAAAAGCGCGTAAGCCAGGGGAAAAATACGCATAAGTGTTATTTGCATGAGAAACGCCCGGAAACGCCCCGATTTTGGCCTTGCTCCGCCCCAAGCGCATAACTGCCTTTGGGGCATGTAATGCACAGACTTAAGTCGAGGGAGAATACGCTTAGGCTGAAAAGCGCGTTGCTATGCACTTTTTTCGACTTACGCGCATGGGAGAATAGACCCCTTAGCGCGGAGAATGTGATGGTCTGAAAGCATCAGTGGGTGCACAATTGCATAAAGCTACTGCTTTTATTCAAAGCTGGAGGTTTCCAAACCTGTTGACGCTGCACACCAGGCAGATCCAGGTATTTGTTGTGCTCTACAGTATGCAAGCACGACGAGTGTGACAAATCAAACCTAAGCTGCATCAGATTCGCTAGCCGTATAACGTTACAAATACCTGGACCTGGCCAGTGTCCCTCGAAGATAGTTCTAGAACCACTGGATTGTGGTTATGCAAGGGCCCAGAAGCTGCACTATTCCCACTGCATCTGCATCAGGGCTCAAACCACTAACTTCCCCAGAACCTGGCCTGTATGCCCCTCTTCCTCAAATCATGGTCCTCAAAGCCAGAGAACTGCTGCTTTTCTACCCTCCCTTTACCCGAGAGTCTGACGTGCAACCAGTCTGGGCCAATCAGCAGTGCTAATTGTTTTGGTAATTACCCAGGCAGACAGAAAACCAGGGACAGATTTGCGGATCACAACACTAGGCTTTAGGCCACCTGAAGTACAGTATCTTACTTGCTGAGTGATCTGATCTTGCAGGTCGCGGATGTTGCGTTGCAGCATTTCCAACGCCTGGTTGCATTCTGCTCGCAGCCGTAGCCTGGAGGAACAGCTGGCGTTCATGTGATGGCTGAACAGTCGCAGGTATTGGCTGTTCTGCTGAAGCCGACTGGTATCCTGTGGGTAAAGATGTGGGAGCCGGTGAAGCCAAAGTGTCTCATCATGAAGCAGCCATTTTGTTTACTTATCGTCAGAGAGAGGGGGATAGAGAGAGAGAGAGTGAGAGAAAGAGGGAATAGGAGAGAGGCAGAGAGAATGGGAGACAGAGAGAGAGGGGAGCAAACAGCAGAGAGCCTAACCATAAGCACGTGTAAATGTGATATTTTACAATAATTGACTTCAGTTGAGTTGAATCCAATGATTTATCCTTGCTGGATGAATGAATATCACTTGACGAAGGTGGATAAATCTTTGGAATTACTGATAACTGAAGTCAGTAACTGTTTTATTATATGACCACACTTGAAAATATAAAATAAATGATCTTCACTGTCTTATGCAGGGAGTCAATGGATGGATATCCGTTGCTCCATGGAGAAAGGCAACAAGTCTAACATAAAGCTCCTCAGAGGGACGAGGTCACATGAAATACGGACACTGTCTGGAGCTCCTGCAGGCAGGCCTAATCTATTTTTAGCTTGAGGTCGTCGGCTTGTTGTATTTCCCTCTCGCGCACTTTCGCTCCGTGAATATCACTGTTTTGAGTGACTGCCAGTGCTCGCCTCGACCAATCAGTGGAGTGCAAATCCTTACGTCATATAATAATAAAAACTATCACATGTGCGCTTAAATAAGTCTCATTGACAATGAGTCAGGCCTGCAGAATTGTCTTCTCTCTGCTACTAATAAACATTGAATGACCCAGTGCAGTGAAGGGGATGGGGACGCTGAGCTGTAAGAGACATTAAATTCCTTGTTGACCAATTGTTGTCTCTCTCTCTCTCTCTCTCTCTCTCTCTCTCTCTCACTCTTACTTTCTCATTCTAGGGTACATTTCCCAGAAGCATAGTTGCTAACTATGTTAGCCACTTACATACTTCTCTCTACATGGCTCTAGTATAATCTATGTAAGTTGCTGACATAGTTAGCAACTAATTATGGTGGGAAACACACCCCAGATTAGTTCTCTTTCTAATAGGTCCACTTATGAGAGGTGGGAGTTCTAGAATAAAATGGCTGCCGCGCGTGGATATATCAGCATAGAACAGAACTCATTTCATACCTCAATTGAACGCCAGTCAGAGTAGTTGAAGGCACAGGAGGGTAGATCTTTCATGCAAAAACTGGGCTCATGTGAATTCCTGATTCCAAGGTGCTCCTCCTACACAAAAAAAACGACCTTGATGTAATTACATGAGTTTAGGATCTCATGATAAAGGTGGATAGCAGTCCTCCTTAACTGTATACAAAGTGTTTCCAAGTCTCAAAAATACTATTTGATACTCACTGGCAATTCAAAAATAGTTATTCTGAGTACGGTAAAACATTAGCGTCCATTCAGTTCAATAAATTTGTATTTTTATAACACTTTATTGAGACAGACTGTCACAAATGATGGTTTACAAAATGGTGGAGGGGCAGATCCCCAAACCTGCAAATTATTTATATCAATTAAACATGATTGCATGTCTTATAACCCTTATATTACCATTGATAAGCAAAATCATTCTCAGTATTGCGGAATGCCTTATGCCCTAAGCACCCGACCAAATCACTTAATTTTTTTCCCGTTAGATATATGTCATATCTATGTAATCACGTTAGTATTTTCCTATATCGTGTCTTCTTTTTTTTTTCTACTGGTTTATTTTTAAAAATTCCTCCAATGTGTCAGTTAGATGACACCTACACTCCCATGAAATTGATACCTTTGCCCCTCTCAGAAAAACTCAACGTGATTGCATGTAGAAATAACCAACAAGTCCACAGTCAAAATTTGAGGCCATTTGTTTGAAAAGTAAAAAAAGTGATCAGCGCCACATTTGTTGAAAGTCAGCAGATTTTAGCTGATTTATAAAATAATTTGTGGTGGGAAAGGTTCAAAAAAGCTATTTTTTAACAAAATTGACAAAATCAATGACTAAAATTTGATTTTCTTAAATTCCACATCTTAGTGAACCTTAAAGGGGAAAAAAGAGAAAAATGAATCAAATAAAGATGAAAAATAGCAAACAAATAGTTTCCTGCAGTTGTATGTTCCATAACAGTAATGAGAAAGTAATTGCATAATCATGTTGAAAAATATTAGCATTTATGGACTCACGTATGGCGGCAGCAGGATTCGCACGTCCTCGTGTATCTGACGAGTCAGCATTAGGCTGTCAGTGTAGCTGTCATACAAGGAGTACTGCTCCTGTGGTTTCCCATAGGGAAGTGATGAGGCCACCGAGCAAAACAGGAGAATCAGGGTGCCCAACATGTCCCAGTACTTTGGCTTCCAGAACGCTGATCTGAAAGGCGGAAGGAACAGAGGCTGACCCCACTCTAACCAGTGAAACCACTGAAACAATAAGTTTCGATGGTCAATTTCGAGTTCACGCCAGTTGCTGAAGTTTGACAAAGTAAATTGTGTCAATAGGCCCTGATGGATGGGCAGCAGGGGGGTGGGGGTTGTGGGCCAATTCAGGTCTGTGAATCAGTGAATGGTCACATGGACTGTAAATCTATTTTTTAAGCTTATAAAACCCAAGAGACCTAAGCAGGAGTCCTAAATCAGCTAATAAGCAATCAAAACCAACTGCCAACTGGTACCAGCAAATTGGTAAAGATCGGCAGGTTCTACAGCAGGAGCCAGAATATATACAATGCACCAGGATGGGGCATCTTACTTGAGCTAATTGGCCAGCATTAGAGTCAGTATTTCAGAATAGAAAGTCATTAGCAAGGATAATCCGTAGCCTAGGATGCTAACAATATAATTATATGCTAAACCCCTTGAAACAATGCCATCTGCATTATAGGCCGGCGGACATGGTCCTGTCTTCTAACACAGAACATTTCCATCAAGGTAAAGTTATTATGAGCACTGCATCAATTTATTTGGCACAAATGTAAATAAAGTGGCCATATTATTTTAAACGGATCAATAGTAGCCGACCGCTGCCTCTGTACTCACGTATATAGTATACTGTCCGGTGGCCTCGCTAGCGTCTCAGTCACTGGTCGAGGCTTCAGTCACTGGCAGCTCACCGGCAAATTCTCAGATTTTAGGTCTCTCAGCTTTCGCCAATGGAGTGTTCCCTTCCCCTGCATCCTTGCTCCTCTATTTAAACTGAGGGACCTGCTTCAGTGAGAGTCAACGCAAGTCTGAAAGGAGAAGTCTAATATTACCTCACCAGGATTTACCTTCGTGTTGCTGTAGAGAATTTCCTTGGAAGAGGAATTAGCATAATGAAAATGAGAGAATAACTAAGTTGTTGTGTTTTGACTTGGGTGGTTGGAGGGTGTTCCTTGTTTTTTTGGGTCTTTTCATACATTTTTGTGCTCAGTTTTGTATTGATAGTCCTTTTGTTGAAATTGATAATTAAAAGATGATCTTAAGGGAAGGGGCATTTAGTGGGGATTCCACACGAGCTGCATTGGAATTACAATCAAAATTAAGAACAGGAGCCTTGATCACCACCAGCAGGCAAAAGCACATATTTTGATTTATGAAAAAATATGGATAATTCCACAGTAACTGAAATTATGCAGCACCAGTCAAAAGTTTGGACACACTTTGCTAATGTCACAGCACTCTGTTTTTAGAGAAATTTAGAAGGCTTCTTCTGTATAATCTCAAAGGGAATCTTGTCAGAGCTAAACATTCAGAAGTTAAAAGAGAATAATTTTCTTATAGTGTCCAAAAATTTAGAATTCTCAAAGAAGCCATATTTTTCAAAGTAAACAAATAAAAAGTGCCTTTCATTTTCCAATGGCCAAATTAAAATCAAGCTGTTTTGGGACCTATTGGGCCAAAAGGTCAATGCAAAGCAAATAACCATCAGTGCAGCACATCTTTAGGAACTTAGACGGCCGCTCAGCCGCAAACTCATTATAGCCGCATAGTAAAAAAAAGCAAATATGAAAATGCCCAGGAATTATAACAAAAAATGGTGGTTAGTTTAATTTAATAATTTTTTTTTTCTTCGAAGATAAAGGGTGCTTGTTTATTTATTTAACACGTATTATAAGAAAACAGGTTCTGTCCAAACTTTTCACTGGTACTGTATTCATTTTTGTTATGTTTTGTATTCACTGTTTGACCTCTAATGAACAGAAATTGTTATATCCATTACACTTGTGCCACTACCATCATTGATTACGATTTTAACAATAACCACACACATTCCAAAATTCTGCAATGGTCTTTGTAAAGAGTTCAAATGTGAAGGTCAGTTATGCAGTATTTGAAATCTAACATATTTACAGAAAATTGTTCATGTATAGTGGGCACAGTGATTCAATGTGTAGTGGGAATTTAAAGATAACTATTTCCAATATGGATAAAACACACAGCATGTACTGATAACAAGCAGCAGCAGATAACAATCAATCTGTTTTTTTCACAAATGCGCAAGCCCAAAATTATAAATTATGAATTGCGCAAGCCCAAGCACATATTCATTAATTATCAAGGTCAAGGTTACGAGAAAGGTCACAATCCTTTTTTATCAATAAGGTTTGTTAAAACAATCAACTTCAAACTAAATCCCGAATGTACATCTTTCAATTCTGCTTTCACTCATGTGGTACATTATAGGGTATCTCATAGTTTTCTTTTTGGTTGGGGGTTAAATATCAGGGAAGTCAAGGTCATTGTTTAAAGGTTGGAGACCTCATCTCGGCAAAGTATATTTCAGCAGAAAGAAAGTGTCGAAAATGCAGTTTTACAAATTTTAATTTGGTAATAATCCAGTGTGACACATTTTAAAACCAGCAAGTCTTCAAATTGACCTCAATATCATGGTTTTAAAATATGTCGCACCGGATTATTACGAAATTAAAATTGGTAAAACTATGTGTCTTAGACACTTCAAGAAAACTAGTTTCTGCTGAAATATACTTTGCCAAGGTAAGGTCTCCTCCTTTAAATTTGCTTATTTTCCATTATATATCAAAAAGTTACCGATTGAGAGGTGTTTATCATTATCAACAGATAGGAAGCCATATATGGGCTTTCATTTGATACTGTGACCACTGACCTTGACAGGTCAAACTGAAAATCACCAATATTCAGAAGGTTATAACTTGAAAGGTTGCAATGGAGAGATATTTACTTTTATCGATATATAGGAAATCACAAATGGACTTTCATTTGGTACCATGACCTTTGAACTTGAACGACCTTTAAAGGTCAAACTGAAGGTGGCAGATTTTCAGAGGACTATCAAATCAGAAGCTAAAGCACTAAAATAAGTGCTACTGGACAAGACATGTTTCCCAAGGCAACACTTGTTGTGTAAGATGACAGTTTACATAAATTCTCAGAAATGTGACATTAGTAAGGTTAGAATATGTAAAATCCATAATGGTGCATTTTATCAAATCTTTTCAATTTCTGTTTGTCCTTATTCACATATACCAGGTTGACAGAAATGCATCAAGTAAATGAAGAGAATTAAAAAAAAAAAAAAAACTAGAAACATTAGCCCGAGATATGCACGGGAAGTGAAATATAAACAGTTGACAGATACTGCATTATTACTACATGTTGTGTATTTCTTTAGTGGATGTTTGACTATGTTTTAAAATGTTGTCTGCTAGAGCACATGTACAATGTATGTGGACTATCAATATGTGGAAGGAAAGTTGTGCAGGTACTAACATGACAAACTGTATCAGGTAAAGGAGAACCTTTCTCCCTTTTAGATGTAGTAGATACCACATGTGCACTGGCTTGTACTTTTCTTCCAGTCTTGTAGTCCTCCCTACTGTCCATCTGTCCATTATCGTGTGTGTGTGTGTGTGTGTGTGGAGGGGTGACAGTACAATTGTGGTAATTCTTGCATTACATCACATTACAGGTTCTTTGCAGACGCTTTTATCCAGAGCGACGTACAAAAGTGCACAAGATCAGTACATAAGTGCAGAGCTCCTAGGAGACAAGTACAAGTGCTAACAGTAAATGACAGAACACTTTCCGTTGTTACAGATCCAAACCAATAAGCAATAACCAAAAATGCTGATACGACCGAGTAGAACGGCAGCAGAATCAAAGGACAACAAATCAAGTAAACAAACTCTACTAAATTAGGATTTAAAAAAACTCAGGAAGGCCGGCAACAAAGCCGTGAGGAGGACAACAGAATTAAGTGCAACAGATTCAAGTGTAACAGAAGGGCAATAAAGTCAAGTGAGAGAAAAAGGCAAAGTCAAGTGTAACAAAAAGGCAACAAAATCGAATGCAACAAAAATTAAGGGCAACCAAATCAAGTAAAGCGGAAACAAAATCAGGAAAAAGGGGGAGCTAAATTAAGTGCAACAAGATCATGTAAAAGGGCAACAAATCAAGGGATGTAGGGACAGGATTCAGGGCAGTGGAATAGGGGAAAGGTGGAGCCTGAGGAGGTGGGTTTTCAGGCTGCGGTTGAAGGTGCTCAAGGATTCTGCCGTTCGGGGCTCAACAGATAGATCATTCCACCAACGAGGTACCAGGACAGACAGCAGCCTTTACCAGGAAGGGGAAGAGCGGAGAGGGGCCAGGCGACCAGAAGTAGCAGAGCGGAGTGCTCTGGCAGGGGTGTAAGGTCTGAACAGTTTCTGGAATAAGCTGAATGAGTATTCTGACCTGCAGCAACAACAACAGCAACAACAGCAACAAGAACAAAATCGTGAACTAAGTCACAAGTACTGTTAGAAAGGAAACCACTGAAACTTAGCCTGTTCTAGGAGGAGTCTGTAGCAATTTTCTGCAACCGCCAAATGCACTTAACTCAACCATAAAGTTATGATTTTTAAAACAAATCTTTCCAACTGTGCTTTGTCCCAGGCTCATTAATAATTAATTGACAATAATCAAACCATTGCAAAACAATCAAAGACAAGTGGTGCCAGATAGGTCCAAAATTTAATTAGCTGATGCTCAAACCATTGCTCTTCTCTCTTTAACAAACTGGACAGAGAAGAAGCCAATTGCAGCTTTGACAATGAGCCGCTAGAGCACATACATAATGAGGAGGAAAGGGAGAAGGCTTTGAGGAATCTGCTGTACCTAATAATTTGGTCACTAACAATTTAGCACAGTGGATGAGATACCGGGAAGGAAATCTAGAATAAAAGTAACAAGTATTTGATTTGGCAACACATGGGTTGGGCTGAGGCTCTTGTACGCACACACATTGATGTTCCCAATCAAAAACGTGAAAACACAACATTGCTTGAGGTTTGTGGTTTGGCTAGTTTGGTGTGCTTCCTACATGATCATAAATTTGATTTTTCCTATATTTAATGAAGCGAGAAATGCATTTTAATGCACTCAGAAAAGGAAGTAGGGTGCACAAAAAGATGGCTTTCTAGTGAAAACCATTATAAGGCTCCAAAACCACAAATACCATACTGCGTTTCACTTAATAATTGATAGTTATCGTATAAAACTTATTCCAAATTACTGTAGACGCCTCTTTTAGCTACCATATTGTGACATTCCTAGTTAACATAACATAACAGAACATGAGTGGCGAGAACAGACCATTCTGCCCAACTAGGCTCGCCAGTGTTTTTTTTTTTTTTTGGGGGGGGGGGGGGGGGGGGTTAGTATTGTCAATATATCACTTCAGATACTCAAAAACTCAATGGTATCTAACTTTAAGTCAAGGCTGCTCTTGAAAATTCCCAAGGTTTCTGCCTCAACAATATGGTCAGGCAAGCTATTCCACAACGAAAATACTCTTTGGATGAAACATTATTTCCGAATATCAATTTAACATTGGCCAACTTTCATTTGTGGCCCTGAGTTCTACTCACAAAAATTGGCCGAAGGAATCCAACATAATTCACTTTGTTAATCCCTTTAACATATTTAAAGACCTCTATCAGATCATCCCCAAGTCTCCTTTTCCTAAGACTTAAAAAATTAAAGATCTCCTGCCTCCTGTCATAGCTTTCATCTTTTATACCTGGAATTAGCTTAGTGGCTCTTCTCTGAACTTTTTCTAGAACCTCTATATCTTTCTTGAAGTATGGAACCCTGAACCCTGAACGGAACCCAGTACAGTATTGTACTGTACACAATACTCCAGACGTGGTCTGATAAATGTGTTGTACAAGAGAAGTATGATCTCCTTGGATTTGGATTCAATATTTTTGGCAATGTATCCCAGCATCTCACTGGCTTTTTTAACTGCTACGGCACAATGGCTAGAACCTGTAAGGGTTTCGTCAACAATCACTCTCAGATCTTTTTCATGTGGAGCACATTCCAGTTTTAAACTTTTCATGAAGTAATGCTGGTTTTAATTACCAACATGTACAACTTTACATTTTGCTACATTAAATTTCATTTGCCACATTTCCGTCCAATTCTGGATTCTATCCAAATCATCCTGAATCATTTTTGTGGACTCTAAACTATTTGCTAAACCTCCCAATTTAGTATCATCTGCAAATTTAACCAACTTGCTCTCAAAATTCCTATCAAGGTCATTAATGTAGATGCGGAACAACAGGGCTCCCCACACTGATCTGTTGTGATTTCGTCTTTGCCATGCCTTGTCCCATGATTTATGCCCATGCCTAGTTTAAGTTCTGTGCCTGGCCTTGCCATGACGATTGCTTCTGGTATTTAGTGACCACTGCTTTGTCTGACCATTCTTAGGATTATGTATTGTGTTTTTGGTTATTTGGATTTCTGGTTTATTATTTTCATGTTTTAGTTTCCATAGTCCCTTGCTTTGTTTTCTTTTCATAGCCATATTTCAGCTTCCCTTACCATGTTTATTTTCCATGCCTTGCACTTTGTCTCCCCTGTCTTGTCATGTGTGTATCTTTGCTCACGGTCCCTTGTCTTGCTTGCCACTT
Source organism: Gymnothorax reevesii (assembly GCA_029721435.1). NCBI lineage: Eukaryota > Metazoa > Chordata > Actinopteri > Anguilliformes > Muraenidae > Gymnothorax > Gymnothorax reevesii. Next base: position 73,573,150 of record CM056578.1, on the reverse strand, counting down.
ATTCGGGTGATTTATTGGTTTCTGGGTTTCAATCTTCTTTCATTATCTTGTGTTCTTCCTTTCTCCTACTTTACTATCTTACTAACACATACTAACAGTTTATTGTTTTCGCTAATTACTATCCCACACTAACCCTCTATATTTTGACTAACTTACTCACAAGCACTCGGGATTGTATAGCTGCACTTACTAATTGACTAACGATCTCTCAGCAGTCGCCCTATTCTAGTCTCTGCCTCCTTGCCTTTCCCTAATTATCTCTGCTGCTATTTTCTGTGGATCTCCACAAATACTTTGTGCTTTCCTTTCTATAATCTATACGCTTTAGTACTCCTTGACAGGAGCTGTTGTTCTGATCATAGGTTTGTCTTGTGATCCCTGTCTGCGTTTTGGCCACAGCAAAATTCATGCAATTAGTTTATTCCTAATGTGTCACTCCCTGATTATTGTTACCATTGATTGCACCTGTTCTCCCTGGTCATGTGTCCACCCCGGATGTGTATTTAAGATGTCTGTTTGATTCACTTCCTTGTCAGATCGTTCTTCCTTGTTTCCTATGACACGCTTGTTTTCGCCTTGATTCATTGTGATTTATCTTTCTGACTGGACCGTCCTTGAGACCGAGCTTTGCCTATTCCCTGTACTTTTGCCACATTCTTGTTTTTTGACCTCTTTTGTCTGACTACGATTTTTGTGATTGGTGCCCTGTGTATGACTCTGGATTTCGCCCTTTGGATTCTGATTTTGGATTGCGGACTTTGTACCGTTGCCAGCTCTGTTGGGGGGTTTCCCCCTTCAGAAATAAAGCTTCCTTTTGCATTTTACTGGAGTTTGCTCTTGGTTCATTTCATAAAAACCTCACATGATCCTTGAGGGATGCCACTCCCCACATTAACTAGCTCAGATGAGGTTCCACTGAACACCACTCTTTGTGTTCTGTCCTGTGACCAGTTTTGAATCCACTCCAGAATACCCCCTGTAACTCCAATGGAGCTCATTTTTAAAATGAGTCTCTTATGTGCTACTGTATCAACTGCTTTCTAAAAATCCAAGTATATGATGTCATAAGCCCTGCTCTGATCATAAGTCTTGGTGGCCTCTTCAAAAAATTCCTGAGGATTTGTCAGGCATGACCTTCCCTTACGGAAACCATGTTAGCTGTCCCTCAAGATATTATTACGTTCAGTAAATAATTCCAGCTGGTCTTTTATGATAGATTACAGTATTTTGCATGCAATGCAAGTTAAACTGACTGGCTTGTAATTTCCCGGCACGGTACGATCCCCTTTCTTATATATCGGCATGATATTTCCCTGTGTCCAATCATTGGGTATTTCTCCAGTTTCAAAAGACCGTCTGAAGATGGCTGAGAGTGGTGTAAAGATGATCTCACTTGCTTCCCTGAGCACTCTAGGATATAAGCCATCAGGACCCCCACCTTATCTGCTTGTAGTTTATGCAACTTGTCTAATACTTTATTAACCCTAACCTCAATTTCCACTAAATAATTTTGAGCATTGGACATGCCCTCTGGCTGAATAAAAACCCGCTCTGAGGTAAAATTCTCAACAAAGTAAATGTTTAAGGTATAAGAATAGTTGTTCCTGGTAAGTTGGGAGTATGTTCTCGACACGAGGTGGCAATCGGAGTGCACCATCCTCAGCGATTGATATACAAACACAATGCCTGGATCGTGTTTTTGGATTGAATCAAATATAACCTTGGAGTAAGTGGTTAGAGTCACCTCTGATAGTGAAATGATCCTGCCAAGACTGAGACAAAATCCACAGGGAGATGTCCCATTGCAAGATTTTAAATTCATAATAACAAAATTGCAGTTTGTTATGATTTAAATACCCTTTAATTGTATTTACTTAAATGTTGTGTTCATATTACAACCCCAATTCTGAAATAGTTGGGATGAAGTGTAAATTGCGAATAAAATCAAAATGCAATGACTTTCACATCGCGAGCCAATAAGTTTTTCACAATAGAATATTGATAACATTTCAAATGTTGAAACTGGGACATTTTACATTTTTATCCACAAAATGAGCTTATTTCAAATTTTCTGGCTGCAACAGGTCTCAAAAAGTTGGGACACAGGCAAAAAAGGCTGAAAGAGCAAATAATATATAAGAAAATCCGCTGAAAAAACCTTTAGCAAGTAATTACATTAACTGGCATCAAGTGTGTAACATGACTGACTCTAAAAGGGATGTCTTTGTGAGGCTGAGTCTCTCAGAAGTAAAGATGGCCAGAGGGTCTCCAGCCTGTGAAGGCTTGACTTAAAAAATTGTGAAATGCTTTAAAAACAATGTTCCTCAACGTCAAATTGCAAAGGCTTTGAAGGTCTCATCATAGATAATGAATAACATCATCAAAAGATTCAGAGAAGCTGGAAAAATCTCTGTGCCAGCATCTCTGATGGTATGGGGTTGCATTAGTGCATATGGTGTGGGACACTTGCATGTTTTAAGAAGCACCATGAACGCTGAGAGGTATATAAAGGTTTTAGAGCAACATATGCTCCACTGCAGATGACATCTATTACAGGGAAGGCCTTATGTATTTCAGCAGGACAATGCATAACCACATGCTGCAGCTATTGCAACAGCATGGCTTCGTAGTAGAAGAGTCCGTGTGCTGAACTGGCCTGCCTGCACTCCTTTTCTTTCACTGATTAAGAACATTTGGTGCGTAATTAAAAGAAAAGTCCATCAAAGGACACCCAAAACTCTCCAGAAGCTGGCAGCTTGTATTAAACAAGAGTGGGATCAAATTCCAATGGCTAAACTCAAGAAACTTCTCTCCTCAATGCCCAGACGCCTCCACTCTGTGTTAAAAAGAAAAAGTAAAGGTTTACCATGGTAAACAGGCTCACGTCCAAACTTTTTTGAGACCTGTAGCATCCATCAAATTTGAAATGAGCTCATTTTGTGGATAAAATTGTAAAATTTCTCAGTTTCAACATTTGCAATGTCATCCCTTTTCTATTGTGAATAAAATATTGGCTGGTGTGATTTGAAAGTCATTGCGTTTTGATTTTATTCACAATTTACACTTTATCCCAACTATTTCGGAATTGGGGTTGTATGTAGATATTCAAATTTTATTTATTTATTTTTTTTTTTTAAAGAAAACAGACATTGCTCTTAAGGGGGGCATTTTACCTTGGTTAGCCCAACTGGCTTTAACGGAGTGAGCGAGGAGAAAATCATCACTTGTATCCTTATGTACATACATTTAAGCTTCGCAAAAAAGGATCACTTTTCTATCAAGCATAAAACATAACATGTAGCTTGTGGTACATGATCAATGTTCTACGTTTATATAACGGTATTCTTTAAGAATATATATATTGCATGCATGTGTTTATACGTGCACGGGCGTGAGTGATTGTGTGCGCGCGCATTTCTGTGTGTGCGGTGTATGAAACTATTCGTTACTTTCACTGACAGCCATACTACTGGCATGAGTTTCCTGATAGTGTCAACTTGAAAATTACCAAAGTTTCCATTTTAGGCCTTTAAGTTTTTCGTTGGTTTCTCTAAAATAGCTTTCTATATTTCAGTGACATGGTAGTATGGTTTGATAGGGAAAAAACCAAAAATAATATCCCCTTTCTGTAGAACCATTCATTGGCATCCTGAAACTAAATCATGAGTAATAATAAAGATGTCCTCCAAAGCAATGAAGTATGACAGATACATGTCTTAAACCGCGAGTATGCTGATCTTTGTATCAACCACAGCTGCAATCCCCGATTTTTTTCCGATGTTGCTTTTTCTTAATCGCACCATTAATGTTTATAGGGTTAATTTCCCCCTTTAAGCCACTTCATGTCGGAAATAAACACGCATGGCCTGAAGAATTTCACATCTTGTACTTTGTTTCAAATTGTTTTATTGCATAAAAGGGTATAATTTTAACTGACGAAATTAATAAATCGGTTTATTTCAGAGTGTGCGCATGTTCGTCAAAAATGGCCATTTTAGTTGCTTCTGACACTTCAAAGACAAGGCAAATGATCAAATGAGCCAAACCTTGGCTGCGTCCGAGCAGTATTTTTATTTTACTTTATTTGCCTAGCTAAGTTCCTACCTCCTATTACTGGTTAGTAAGTGATTACGCAGTGCCTGAAGACACGGCGGCATTCAACGATAGGGCGGCTAATTTCGAAGGATTTGGATGAGGAATCGGCATCATGGATAGAGGAATGGGGTTAGGGTAGGGTTAGAGGAGGGGTAAGGGTTAGGGTTAAGTTAGGGCAGGGCTTGAAATGGGGACTGCCGTACCTCTCCACATTGAAATACTGCCGTACCCGAAGCAACTGCCAAATAATTACGTGGCAGGCAGTGGATTCAAATTCTTTAAATGTTACGGAAATACGTCTCAGTGCTAATTTACCACATTTTGCCAACCTTTCTGAGATTGTGGCTGTTACAAGAGGCACGGTAGCCTACATTCCTGAAGACAGTGAGACAACTCAGAACCATTACATTAGGAGCCATTTTTTAAACGAAAAGGAGATAACACTATTCCACAATTCTGAGCTACAGCAATATTTAAAGCGGCGACCTTTCATCCGGCCAAGCGCGTAAAAAAAGCGTATATGATGGGCAGGGGATCACGTGTCCCGGACTGGAACAGGACATGCTGATGGGGCTGGGAAATGAGAAGAAAGAAAATGGATTCATTTAATTCTAGCACAAAGGGGTTAAGTGCATTTAAGTTTTGAGAAAAAACTATGTACAACTTTAAAACAATGTGAAAAATATTATTTGCATAGTCATCCAAGTCACAGCAAAGAACGTAGCCTCTTGAACAGTGTTGTGCTCCAAGCAGTCGTCATGTGGCTGTATGTGTAGTTTTGAGATACATTGAGTCTTTAAGGTTAATAAAATATAATCGTATCAAATATATCAATGGCTCTGTCCGCTATGAACATCGTAGCAACAGCGGCTCTGGGCAGCATGAGAACCAGAGAAATCATTAACGTCGTTTATGCGACATTTCGGGTTTGTGGTAGTCTTTTTAATTACGTATTTTCACAGTCTTATATTTAAACAATAATACAACAAACTGCTGATGTATTGGATTGCAAAATTATCTTTTAAATCAATAAACATCATACGTGTAATTCATGGTTTAACCCTCTATTAACAAAACCCATTTCCAATTGTCTTAAAATTTTTTCCCTATGCAAAAATATTTTGGGCCATTATTTGAAAAACAGTAGACAAAAAAAAAAAATCCCACACATTTGGCCCACCTTTCCAAATTGTAGCAAATCTGCTACATTGGGTATTAATGCGAATGAAAAAATTAAAGTGACATACCATCCATGTTATTCTCAAATGTTTATTTGGCAATAAGAAACAAAACCAACAGGGTGTCCAGGCTGTTAACCCTTTTACTTCATGAAGCAGATATGCTACGCTAGTTAATAGAGGGATTATTCAGGCGGGATGAAAAAAATAGTTCATTTATTGCCATTGACGACCATACACGTTTTTCGAAATAAGGTCCAACAGTGGTGAACCGGAAGGGGCGTGACTTAGCCACTCCTTGAAATCGGCTTGCCGCGAGGATCATCATGGCCACACAACTGGAGTAGGGTATGGCTGCAGGAAGTGCGGTCCTGAAAGTGCAGCCTCCAGGCCTGCAGGGATGTAGTATTGCACAACTGGGCTGTGTCCAAATAGTCTTTTTTGCCTTGGACACTCATAAAAAATGATTCGGAAATAATTACGTGGCAGTCATGATAGGTGGATTCGATTTCTTCAAATGTTCAGGAAAGGTGTCTCATTGCTTCCTAATTTAGGGGAACGCCGGTGCGAAAGTAACGCTGGATGAAAGTAAGTTAATAGGCTACAGCGATTTACTCACAGCCATCCGCATTTCAATGAGTCATATTAAGTCAGCACGTGCAGCTCGCACCCCTCTCCAGACAAGCTAAAATTCTTGGGGCGTCCAGTCTTCTTTGTGGCACGAGACCAGGAAGACTGTTTTCCACAGCGTGAGTAAATTCAGACGAATGCTTAACTTTTTTTATGTAAAGATTGTCGTCATTGCTCCATGTGTCATATTTATGATGAAATGATTGGTGATTTAGTTCCGTTACATATGGTGAAGTTTGAAATGTCAGACTTTTTCCACTTTGGAAGCAATCCTCACTCAAATGTCAGGAGTCAATATCGGGACTGAAGTAGCAACAGTTACATTCGTCCCGCTCTGCTAATGCGGCCGCATTTTGTGCCTGAAAGCTCAATAAAAATGTGTGTTATGTTTTACCGAGAGAAAATGCCAAGAGTTAGGGTCAGAACTACTCAGAGAGGAACGGTTGACCCGGAGGTTTACGCAAGGGCCTTTTTTGATGTCCGAAGAGGCAATAGTATAAGGAGGGCAGCAGAGGTGCATGGCTTTTGTCATGTCACCCTGTTCAGGTACTGCAAGAGGAGGGCAGAGGCAAAAGCGCAGCAGACCAGGGCCCTGGGGTACAGGCTCACAACAAAGTCTTCACAGAAGAAGGGACTGCAGGCATATATAAAGGGGGGGCCGGGGTGGGGGTGGAGGGGGGGTGGTGGGAGCGTGTCGGGCCGAATTCTATTATTTCGGGTGGAACAATCAATTTTGATTGATCCGCTATTCATTTTCTAAATTTTTTACTTTACGCTTCAGGACCACAAGTTCTCCCACCATCTCATCCTGTCTCTTGCCCAAGTTCACAGTCAAACACACAAACACCCCACACTGACTCAAAACAGCGCCCATCTTTCTGTGCATTTCTACAGATGATCCCAGTGTCTTTTTGAGCAGCACACCATTCTCCGATACTCCACTGAGGCGCTCCATAATCATTTCGGTGCTAGGCAGCGCGTTGGGCATTTTCCTCACTCCCAGCTCGCGTACTTTGTGGTAGATCAGAGCAACCCCCATGCCAATTAGGAGAACTCCCGTCACCATAAATCCACAAAGGTAAACATTTTCCTCCTCTTCAAGGGATAGTGCCACCAGACAAAGAACTTGCCATTTCGACTACGCATCCCGAACGTAGCCAGCAGCAAAAGTCGCGTCCGGGCAGCGCGGTTCGCCAGGTGCTCCGCTTCTTAGTGAAAAAATTTTTTCAATCGCATTCAGGGACCAGCTAGTTAATTTCCATCTTGACTTGAAGAGCTTCAGAGGCAGACGGAGGGTCCAAAAAAAGGAAAGAAAAAAAAGAGGGGGTAAGAGGACAAAACAGGACAAAGAAAGAAGACACAGGCAGGAGCAGAGGAGATAGAGAGCGACTGCTCTCCTCAGAGGGTGGAAGAAGAAGTGAGACGTGTGATAAGATTGAAGGTGGATGACGATAAGCCATGACCATTCCGTCGGCAGCTGACGGTTTGCGCCCTCTTTCTCCAGCATGTTGGTCTTCGAGGAGGGTCCTGACTGCTTTGATGTTGACTGGTGTTCGTCGGGTCTTGCGTCGGCCTGACCTACCTTTGTTGAGATTGTGGCTGGTGCAAGAGGCTCGGTACTTGTTGACATTTCTGAAGACAGTGAGACAACTCAGAACCCTTACATTTGGAAATTGATGTTGGAACTGCTGAAGGACAGTGTGAACACTTTTCGTTTGGAGGTATTCCCTTACCAGAAAAGACCTCTGCTGAGCAGTGAACTGTGGTCTGACTATTTTACACCACACATTTCCGAGGCAAAAAAGAGGGGCCAATGCACAGGTGCTCATCAATTTTATGTCCATGAATTTAATTGCCTGCATAACATGATGTACTTGGGATCATTGGCTGTGTGATGAAAGGAGGAAACTCACAAGACATGATGTGATTATGGAATAATTAAATGACATACCCACTGCATGATGCATGTTGGCTTGATTCACTTGTTCACGGCCACTTCAATTGCATGTGTTAACTATGGAAGCATATATGTAGCAAAATTCAAATGGCAATGCAATTTGCAATTCAGGAAGTGATTGCATTATGCAATTGACAATTCATTATGCAATTTAATAATGCCATTTGAAAATATGTTATTCAATGTGTATTTTAATATGCAAAATGACAATGAAGTCCTCAATTCAATTTGAAAAAGTTATAACGATAAAAATATAATCAACATTTTGTCACATTTTTCGCGTGCCTTTATTCAAATGGAAAAGAAATGGCGCCCCTCTGATTGCAATGCACTTCGCCACGCTCCTTGTGTCGCAAAATTCAAATGGCAATTCAATCCGCTAAACGCTTTGCAAAAGATTTTGCCCTCTATCAGCAAATCGCATCTGGGCCAGAGCCATGTAGAGTGAGAGTCGCGTCAACTCCGTTCACTCCAACGGACTAATTTTTTTACAGTAATGGCGGGTCGTGGATCTCAAAATAATTCCCGGAAGTTAGCGACGAACACTCGTCCAGCAGCTGAGATGAGGTGGAATGGACCCTTCGTGATGATCTTTCCAAAGGTAAGACGATTTAAGAATTAGACCGTTTGTTGTCAGCACATCTGAATTAAATTGGCACGTACAGTAAAGCGTTTTCTTGGATTATCCGTTGTAGAATTTCGAGATATATTGAACGTTTAAGGGCAGAAAATTAGGCTGGGATACTAGCTAGGTGCAGTTAGTGACAGTCACTAGCGCCAACCATGAGCTGCAGCATAATGCAAAACTTTCATCCAACGACGCGATATTAGAGAAAAATCCATTTCATCCAACGATGCGATATTAGAGAAAGACTTCTTAAAGTGATTTTTTTTTCGGAGTGGGTGGAGGAGTGAAATGTAAGAGAATTAACGTAAATATCAGACTGGCTATAGTAGTGGAGGTGGTGAAGTGAGGTTCTCTTTGAGTACAAGGTAGCAAACGTTAGCTATTATCATAAAGTTGACGTTACACATTGTTAAAGCAGAAAGCAATCGGTTGCTGATACATCCTATTAATATTGATTGTTAGAGCTAATTTTATACTGCTATTCAATTAACTAAAACGTTATCTATAGTTATAGTTTTTAGGATTTGAGATTCAATTGACAATTGCTTGTCAATACTATGTCGCTGCTCTTTTTTGGATTGATGGTTGAGGGAGAGGGAAGCTGGAGGTCCAAATAGAAAGTTGAGAACAGAATGTATTGGCCAAATAGCCCAAACAATTTGGAAAATTAAACATAGAAGACTAAGTAGGGAATAATACTAAATAGTATAAATTTTGAGCTTTATTGTATTACTTGTCTGAAAGACTGCAAAGAACATGATCCATCTTTATACTAATTCTTGTTACATGTTACTGATGCCACTTATCATACTTTCTTAAACATCAGCAGCAAAAGCTGATCACAACTACTGAAGTTCGATAAGCTAAGTTGGGAAACAAAGACCAGCCTCTTCTCTCAGCACCATTTCCCATCCAAGCCCATATAGGTGTGTCTAACCCTTTCTCCTGTCTTTTTCTCCCCCTCTCTCTCTTTCAGCAGAAGAACTGCAGACAATTCAATATGAGCGAAATAAATCCCCGCAATGAGACAGACCCTGCACCTGGAGTCTTAACTCCCTAAGCTATACAAGCCTTTCCCCTTTCCTTAATTTTAATAAACTGGACAATGAGCTTCCAAATCGTGTGGTCTTTGGTTGTGAAAAAATGCATGTGCGGTGTTTGAATATGATCACCTCACATTTTTGTTGTTGTAATTTTGAATGATTGTTAGATTTCTTCTGTTGAATTGAGCCTACAAACTGAACATTTGTACTCAACCCCACAGTGATGGGAGCATCCCCATGCAGCACACCAAACCACGGTTGAGATAATATACATGGACAACATGAGGGGGCACAGACAAGCTGCCTCACATGCTATTCATGTTTCTAATTTTATTCAAGATTTCGGTTTCATGAAGTAACTAGTACATAAGAGCAAAATAAAAAGATGTACAGAAAATGTATTTGTATAACAGTATAAGTTTGTATGTTAATGTGTCTTGTTCTGTCTGGATATATAGTGTTTAATGACCCCTTCCTGAAAATGTTACTATACATGCAAGCCTAGATAAATGTATACCTTTTGCATGCAAAAAGTCAATGAAAAAGTTGTTCTGAACTTATGTATTGGTGTTTAGTGATAAGTGCAGATGTCCATAAAATTGTGAGCAGTTAAATTATAATTATCACCAGTGGATTTTCTAAGATGCCGGCCACACTGAACATGATGCTGTTTTAAATAATGCAGGGACTAATTGTGCTGTCAGTTGATACTCATTGATAGTCACCCGTCAGTCCTCTGTCCTGTCTGAAAGTCATGAAGATTACATTAGTTAATTACTGAATTGGTAACCTAGATCCTCAATATCCATGGGATGATTAAAACCCCAAGCAAATGAAGAAATGGTAGAAAATTTAACAATTTTGAAACATTCCTTCCCCTCCCTCTGCATAATTAACATTAGGATTGGATTAAACAAGCATTGTTGTCAAAAGCAAAAATCAAGAATTCAAAGCAATAGAGAACAGGAACACGCTCTTTATACTGACTTAATCTAATTTTAGTCATCTTAATTATTCATCTTAAATAATTCGAAGGCACTAAAACTGCTCGAATACTGCCTGTATTGAGTGCAAATGTTCAAAATTCTGCCGTTTAATGTAGCTTTTTCGCGGTTGTTTAACGTTGGGGTCACCTAACTGAGAGGGCGACATTCATTCAAGCCTAAAATATGCAAGCAAGGCAGAAATAACGCTATTTATTGACTAGTCATTACCGAGAATTGCAAGTATGTCTCTCTGCAGTCTATTTGACAGACGCATTTAAATTGCCCGCGGAGTTGGGGGCAAGATGGCGACTTGATCAGACGCACCTATCTCTGCTCTGTTGGCAAGTCCCTATTTTTAAATAAAAACGAACGCTTCCTGAATTAGAAGACCGGGTAAACGGCCATAAACCAACTACGAACATTTTAGGTTTTATTTCACCAACCAAAGGCCACGAAAATGACATCTGCCGTGAAGAAAGCACTTGACGTACATGATTATGCTAGCTCAAGCATGGAGACCGAGGCTAGCACGGAGGGTAACAAAAGGAACCGCGAAACACCAACGAAGATCCCGTTGCCGAACACGAGAAGGAAACCAAACGATGGCACTCCCTCCTTTGACCGAGAGGAAGACGAGGTATCTAACGCCGTCATTTTTGAAGCTGTGAAAAGTCTAACCTCCATGGTGGAAAGCTTTAACTCCAGGCTAAATGAAAACACGCTTGCAATTGCTAATTTGGCTAAGAGTCTAGATTTTAACTTCAAAGAAATCACAGACTGTAAGGAAAAAGTGACAGCCCTTGAAAAACAAATCTCTGAGGTCACAGCTGAAAACAAAGACCTCAAGACAAGGGTACTGGAGTCTGAAAGATAAAAGAGACGCTGGAACCTTCGCATTCATGGACTGATGGAGATTGAGGGAGAAAATACCCGAGAGAGAATTATCACGATCCTGTCCAAAATCGCACCACAGTGGTCCGAAAAGATGGAGGAAATCGTTGACTCTACACACCGCCTGGGGAGATATGCCGACGGGAAAAATCGACCAATCATCCTTCAATTCACCATGAGGATCCACCGCGACAAAATTTGGCGAGTTTCCAAGAATCACGTAGCATGCAAGGAATACGGAATCCGCTTCACGGAGGACCCGACCAAAGCCGATAAGGAGGCGCGTGACGCAGTGTGGCCGAAAATTAAAGAAGCCAGATCGCGCGGAATGCCAGCCTTTTTCCGAGGTCCTGTTAGTTTCATCAACAACCGCCCTATTCCAGTGCCATAGGTAAATAAGGATAAAGCCTTGTAACAGTGCGTCTGTATATCTCTATTTCTTCTCAGGTTGGACTATTGATAACCAATTTAATCAGTGTTCTTTTCATGGCAATCTAAATATTGAATAACCTTTTTTTTTTGTTATTAATGACTGTTAATTGTTCCGATTAAGGTGTTCTTTCATGGCATTTAAAGCCATGTTACAGCAGTAATGTCTTAATTCAATGCCACGTAGGGTATGTGGATGTATCAAACATTATAAGGGTTCATACAATATTTTGGTCTACTCCGCAAAAAAGAGAGAGGAAAAAAAAGAAAATCTTTTATTTCAGAAAGTTTTATTAGAATTTTTTTATTAAGGGACACTGCCTTTTCTAAAAATATTTCTATTCTAGTTTAGTTAGAAAGACTAGAATCTACACAACACTAACTTTTTGTTTGTATAAATCTGCATTTATTATTTTTTTCTCTTCCATGTCTGCCTTTTCATGTCAGATAACTGAATAGTCTAAACACTAGAGGTCTACAAAACAAGGTTAAAAGAAAAGTAATATTTTTGTTCTGCAAGGGCTTAAAAGCGCATATAACACTCCTACAAGAAACTCATTCTGAAAAAAATGATGAGAAGTTCTGGTCTAATCAATGGTGGGATAGAATTATATTTAGCCATGGTTCCTCTCGCTCAAGTGGCGTTGCTGTGTTACTTAACAATTGCCCAGGAAAAGTCATATCTCACAAAGTAGATATAAATGGTTACTGGATAGTGTTGGTCATGAATATAGACGATACCCCTTTTATCATCTGCAATTTATATGGTTACAATACAAGTTCCAAGAATAAGGATTTGATGGCAACTATCTGCACTGTGATTAAGAACTTGAAAAGTATGTATCCTACTGATTATATCCTTGTTGGAGGGGACTTTAATATGACCCCAGACGAATGGAAAGATAGATATCCATCAAGATTTGATACTTATCACTTTAATAGCACGGTCACAGATTTTTGTAATACACTGATGCTAGAGGACACTTGGAGAGTCAAGAACCCTGAGGTTTTACAATATTCTTGGTTTAAACCAAACCAAACATGTAAATCCAGAATTGATTATTGGCTACTTACATATGGTTTATCACAACATGAGCTCCCTTAACAGGCCACAGTCTAATACATTTGGAGCTAAAACCTAATATTAATGGTAAAATGAACAAAGGCTTTTGGAAATTTAATTCAAATTTGTTAAAAGATGAGGAATACTGTGAAAACATCAGAGCCATGATCAACGAATTTATAAATGATTCTGAAATTCAATCATATGCAAACAAAAGGGAATTTTTCAAATACTGTGTCAGAAAATACTCAATATCTTACAGCAAAGAAAAAGCTGTTAAAGCGAGAAAGGAAGAAAAAGAACTTATTAAAAATCTGAACACACTGTTTAATAAAAGCAACCATAGAGAAGAGGATAAACAGAAAATGATGGAACTACATAATAAACTTGATAACATCTTCATACACAAAGCCAAAGGAGCTTATATCCGTTCAAAGGCTAAATGGATCGAGCAAGGAGAGCAAAACACTCCATATTTTTGCAAACTAGAGAAAAGGCGTCAAGAAAGAAATGCAGTAAAAACTTTATTGATTGGGAATGAAGAGTGTTCAGATCCTAAAATGATTTCTTATGAAATCTTCTCTTTCTATAATCGTTTGTATAAAACATCATACTCTGAACAAGATTGCTTAACTTTTTTTGATTTAATAAAAGGAAAAATTCCTACAATTAACGAAGATTATAAAGAATTTTGTGATGCAGAAATAACAGTTGATGAGTTAGACAGTGCACTTCATCGTCTTCATTTGGATAGATCCCCAGGCTCTGATGGTTTGACAGCCAATTTTTACAAACATTTTTGGGACATAATTAGAGGTTTTTTATACAAGGTTTTAATTGAAGCTCTCAATGATCACAGTCTTCCCACAACTATGAAGCAGGGGGTTATAGTTTTAATCCCAAAGCCTGGCAAAAATCCCAAAATCATAGACAATTTAAGGCCTATCACATTATTAAATAATGACACATATACACACAAGTCGTCTTAAAAAAGGTATATCTCAAGTCATAAGTGAGACTCAGTCAGGCTTCCTGAATGGTAGATCTATTCATAATAACATTAGACTCATTTTAGATATACTAGATTACAGTTAAATGATTGAAGACAACGGTTTCATTTTATTTTTGGACTTTAAGAAAGCGTTCGACACAGTCGAACATTCCTTCATGTTTCATACTTTAAAAGCATTTGGATTCGGGGATTGTTTCATAAAAGTGATTGAGTGTTTCTACAAGGACCTCAATAGCTGTGTTTCACTACCTCATGGGACATCGCCTCGTTTTGATGTGAAGAAAGGAATCCGGCAAGGCTGTCCAGCAAGCCCAGGACTATTCCTTTTAACTGCGGAAATGCTCGCTATAATGATAAAAAACTGTGAAATGCTGAAAAAACTCAGTGTATTTGGAACAGAACTTGCAATAAGTCAATTTGCGGACGACACGATCCTGTTTTTAAAGGATGAACATCAGATCCCTGTTGTCATACAGATCATCGAAATATTTTCAAGAGCCTCTGGACTGTTCCTTAACATCCAAAAATGTGAATTACTTTCTATTCATGAATATGCTCCAAATATCATCTGTGATATACCTGTTAAAAATGTGATAAAGTATCTTGGTATCTATGTAACTAAAAACCTATGAATGAGTCTTACTTAACTTGACCAACAAAATAGACGTATGCAAACAAAAACTTAATGCTTGGTTACAGAGAGATTTATCTATTTTTGGTAGAACCTATCTCACCAAAATGGAAAGCATCTCTAGAGGTATTCATCCTACATCCTCCTTAGCACTCTGTTCAGAATTTGTTAAAGCCATAAACCAAATGAACTTTAACTTTATTTGGAAGAATCGAACTCACTATATCCAAAAAGCTATTACGGTCCAAGACCTCTCTGAAGGGGGATTAAAGGCGATAGACTTTGAATGTATGAATAAAACTTTAAAATTGAAATGGCTGAAACAATATGTAAAATCCCCAAATAATATATGGTACTTATTCCCTCAAAATATTTTTGACAAGATGGGTGGCATAGAATTTGTGTTGAAATGCGATTACAATATAAACAAATTACCTGATAAGCTGGCAAAATACCACCAACAGGTTTTACTTTTTTGGAAACTGCTTTACAAACACAACTTTACACCTCACAACACTCCATTATGGAACACCAGATATATCCTTCATAAAGGAAAATCGATGTTTTATAGAGACTGGATGGATAAAAAGATATGGAGCATAATGGATCTTTTAAATATGAATGGTGATCTATTGTCCTACGACAATTTTTGTGCTAAGTATGATTTCAATTGCAATCTCAAAGAATTTAAATCCCAAACTAAAGCCTTACCAAAACCACTTCTTTCCCTAGCCAAAAATATCTCTTTGTATTCACAGTCCCCATCTCGTCTCCGTACGCTTGTTATAAATGAGATTGACTTCCTTGATAAAAAATGTTCAAACAAATTCATGAGATGTATTTTAACCTATGATCTATACCCAAAGAAAGCTGTTAGTAATAAAATTAAGAGGACATTTGATCAACTTTCAGTACTTAATTTGAGGGTAAAATTTTTTAAATACCCAATTTCACCCAAAACAAAAGAAATACATTATAAAATAATGAGTGATATCTACCCATCCAGTGAATTTTTAAGACTAAGATTTGGATTTGAAAACAACAAATGTGTTTTTTGTAAACATGATATCGAAACAACAGAACACCTTTTCATTACATGCCCTCATACACAACTATTTTGGAAATTATTTACAGGTTGGTTAAAAAGAAAAAACACCACAATGTCTGATTTAGACTACAAAAGTATTACCTTTGGTGTTATACTCAAAGACAAACAGTTAGATTTAATGACAAATGTTCTACTAATCTTAGCTAAATTTTTTATACACAAAGCCAATTACCTAAAAACCCCACCCATCTTCACATGCTTCCTCAATGAATTCCACCTTTATATTAAATCCCTAAAATTCATAGAGACCAAACTTGCCAAAGACCTCTACTCCATATTTGAAAACGATTTCTAATGAAGCGTAATTGATTGATACCAATTATTTATTTTTTATTTTATTTTATTTTTTTTTAATGTATGTTTTCTGTACATTTTATTTATTTATTTTTTCTGTTTTATTTCATGCTTTTACATCTTGTTTTATTTTATTTATGGTTTTGTTTCCAGTGTCTGTTCTTGGTGAAACTGTTGAACTGCTTTTCGCACCAATGCACTTTATGCCTGACAGTTGTAAATACAAATTGATTTGCAATAAAAAAAATTTTTTTTAAAATTGCCCGCCAGCGACTTCCGGGAACTATTTTCCTCTCCATGAACCGCGTGACGATCGAGAATTCTGGACCTCCGTTGACGTGACTCTCTCTCTACATGGCTCTGATCTGGGCCATAGGGTCCGTGGTCTGGGCGGGAACAACGTCACTTCCGTGTCAGCCCAACGGGTCACGGGTAGCTGGTAACCTCTATGATACAGTCGTTATGTTGGCATTGGTTCGGGTCGTGATGGCGGATGAGGCAGTCGAGGTAATGCACGCTTAAACAGTTGATGATTATTTCACCTTAATTTCGATTTAACTCTTTTTTTGAACTTACTGAATCGACAGAAGTGTTCCCTGTTAATATATCTTGGACTATACGAGTGAATTTTTGTTGAATCAACGATAGAACGTCATTTTTCTTTTTCACCCTTTAACGTTAGCCAATATTGCTAAATTCCCATGGCGGACAAGTGAGCAAGAGAGCAAGGCAAGGCACAAAAAAATCTTTCCTTTTCTTCACTATTACAAGATCCAGATGGCATGGACATAATTTCTATTAATGAAAATTCATATGCTCAAGCTGAACTAGTGCTACTGCCCGAATCTGTCCCTTCCACTCCTGCTACGAAAAAGGGAAAGATGGAGCCTTCCCTATCCGAGCTGCAAGACAACATCGTGAGGTTGGTAGCGGAAAAATTGAAAGAAAATGCGGGATCTCTAGCCTGTTTGATAAAAAAGAATGCAGACTCGATTGAGTCGTTGAAAGATTTGACAGAATTTCTGGCTAAAGAGGTTCAAACGGTTAAAGATGATGTGACCCTAGTAAAGCAAGTTAATGAGAAGCATGTGGGCAAACTCGCAAAGCTTGACGAAAAAGTAAACGAAATGGAGCGATATCATCGCAGATGGAACTTAAGATTGTATGGACTTGAGGAAAATGAGGGAGAAAATGTGAAGGATCGTGTTATCGACATTTGTAGAGCCATCGTCCCGAGCAAGAACGGCGAGGATTTACAATTCCAAATAGACGTCTCCCACAGGGTCGGCAAAAAGCAAAGTGGAAAAACACGTGCAATCATCACTCGTTTCACCCTGAGGTCTATGCGGGACCTAGTGTGGAAATGCGCCAAGGGCTCCGACTTCCTCAAAAATCACAAGCTCAAGTTCGGTGAAGACCTCACCTCCAAGGATAAGGAGGCACGCAACTGGCTGTGGCCACAGATCGAAAAGGCTCGCAAAGAAGGGAAGAAGGCATTTTTTGTAGGTGCAAATGCCATGATAGATAACAAAGAAGTCAGGGCATGGAATGAAACAGCCTAGACCTGTTTCTCTCTTCTCCCTTCAATTTCAATTTAGATTAGGCCTTTAGTGGGTCTAACATTTGCTTCACTTATACTTTATAGACCTTTTGTTTTCTACTTTATAGGCCCTACTTTTTTTTTTTTTTTCCCAACTGATTATTGAACTTAATATCAGTATTTGCCTTTTTTGAAATTTTATTTTATCATTATATTATTTAATTTATTTTTGTTTGACTGTTTTCTATTTTTCCATTATGACGTTGGTCACTAATCCGTGGTTCGTTTTATATTTGTTAAATTGACATTTGAAGTTAGATGATTCAATTACTATTGAAGTCATGGTTCATAACAGCATTTTCAAAGGTGAAATTCATCTATACTGGTTTTAGTTGTTCAGTTTTTCGACTGGTTCTATATAGTGCTCATTACGGCACTCTCCTTATGTTCATTCAATGTTAGGGGTATTCGTGATCTAATTAAGAGGAAGGCAATTTTCTTATTTTGCAAAAATCTAAAGGCTGATTTTTATTTTCTTCAAGAAACCCATGCTTTACTTTCAGACCTCAAATTTTGGAGAACTCAATGGGGGAATGACCTCTGGATGTCTTACGGTGACAGCAATTCTGCTGGGGTGGCAATTTTAAAAGGCTCATTTAAAGGAAGGGTTTGTAAGAGCATATGTGACAACTTTGGAAGATGGCTTATACTTGTTGTGGAACTTATGAACAATATTTTTATTTTGGGTAACATTTATGGTTACAATGGTACTGTGAGAAACAGGAATTTATTTGAAGAGTTTGAAGAACACATTCTGGCTCTGACTAATACCTTTATTAATGCTAAACTTATACTTGGAGGAGATTGGAATTCTATTAGTGACCCCCTTAAAGACTGTTTCCCACCAAGACCCATAGCAGGTTCTTATGGTGAATTTAGGAACTTATGTTTACACTTAAATTGTTGTGATATATGGAGAACAAAAAACCCTTTGCAAACACAGTTCACATGGAATAACAAAGATATGTCTAGAAAATCGAGGATTGATTTTTGGATTGTGTCAAATGAGCTAATTGACAAGGTGTCAGACACTGAAATTAATCCATCAATTCTGTCAGACCACAAGGTAATCTCTCTATCTTTGCAAATTGGTGATTCTAAAAATGCACAAAAGTTCAACATGTGGAAATTTAATAATAGTCTCTTGAAAGATTCTGTGTTTATGGAAACAGTAAAAGGTATTATCATTGATAATTGGAATAAGGCTCAGGAAGAACAAATTTTTGGAAAACATTGGGAATATACTAAATTTCAAATTCGAAACATTGCAATTATGAGAGGAAAAGAAATAGCCAGCGTAAAGAGAAGTCAACAGGAAAAAGTTCTTAAGGAGATAATAGCCATTTATGAAAAATATTCAATGTGTCAAATGGATGTTGAAAAATTGTCTGATCTACAGCTGCAGTTAGACCATATATATGAGAATTTGGCGCGAGGTGCCTTTGTTCGTTCCAGACGTAAATGGCTGGAACAAGGTGAAAAGAACACTAAATACTTTCATAGCTTAGAAAAGAGAAATGCTATCATTAATAGCATACACAAATTAAAAATCAATCACTCAATTTCTGAAAATGCCCAAGAGATATCTTATTTTGTTGAGGGATTCTATAGTAAATTATATACAGAGTCAGACACAAATTGTAATGCACTCCCTTTTTTATCGTCCTTGGGAAACATCAGGCAAATAAACCAGGGACAAAAAAGTCTATGTGACCAAATTATATCATTGGATGAAATTAAGAAAAGTATTACTCGACTTAAAAACAATAAATCCCCGGGTAATGATGGGCTTACAGGTGAATTATATAAAGAGTTACAAGATCACATTGCTGAATTCCTGTTGCAAGTGTTTAAAGAAGCTATAGAGATTGGAAAACTCCCTACATCTATGTGCCAAGGCTTGATTACCTTGATTCCTAAGCCCAATAAAGATTGCTTATTGATTGAAAACTGGAGGCCCATCACTCTAATTAACAACGATGCAAAAATATTTGCACACATTTTTGCCCAACGTCTTAAACTTTGTCTTCCATCAATTATAGATGACTGCCAGTCTGGGTTCATGAAAGGTAGACATATCAGCAATAATATTAGATTAATTTTAGATTTAATTGATTATCGAGAATATTTGACCGACAGCAGTTTCATTTTATTTATTGATGTATATAAAGCCTTTGATACAGTACGGCATAATACTTTATTTGATATCTTAGAGTTGATGGGGTTTGGTCCTCTCTTTATAAAGGCAATTAAAACTTTATATAATGACTGTAATAGTTCAGTTAAACTCCCAGGTGGTACCACTCATAGATTTAATATTTCTAGAGGCATAAAGCAAGGTGACCCTGCTGCTCCATTTTTATTTATTTTAGTTATGGAAATTTTGACCCTCCATTTATTTAACAATCCTTTTCATGGTATGAATATCTCTGGTAAGGAAATAAAACGTTGCCAATTGGCTGATGACACAGCAATTTTTCTCAAGGATGAAATGCAGATTCAAATGGTCATTAACTGTATCAAGGAATTTTCAAATATATCTGGTTTGCACTTAAATATAAATAAATGTGTTCTCTTCCCGTTAAAAGATAATTATCTTGTCACTGAGCACGAAAGCATTCCTGTTTCAGAGAAGGTCACTTATCTTGGTATTGACATCTCCAAAGATCAGACAGAAAGAGTTAACTGCAATTTTCAACCTCTTATCCCTAAAATTAAAAAAAGGTTTAGTTCATGGTTGATGAGAGACCTTTCTATCAAAGGACGCATACTACTGTCTAAAACAGAAGGCTTGTCTCGTTTAGTTTATCCTGCTAGAGTTCTCGAAACCCCAAAATCCTTTATTAGAGAAATAGACTCATCCTTATTTAATTTCATTTGGAAAAACAAACCACATAATCTTAATAGACAAGTACTTAGTAACCCTTATGATTGTGGTGGACTAAATGCACTAGATTTTTGCTCCTCTAATATAATGTTCAAAATCAATTGGATAAAAGACTATATAAAAACCAGAACAAGATATGGTATCTTATTCCAAACTTAATCTTCCAAAAAGTTGGTGGTTTAGAATTTCTTCTTCATTGTAATTTTCATGTCAATAAGCTCCCCATAAAACTGTCTAACTTTCATAAGCAAGTCCTCCTCTGTTGGCTTTTGACCTACACTCACAACTTCTCACCTCACAAACAGATGATTTGGAACAACAACCTCATCACTTTCAAAAAGAAATCTATTTTTTTTAAAAACTGGGTTTGTAATAACATCTTGTTTATTTCTCAGTTAACTAATAATCAAGGTTTTTTCCTTACATATACTGAATTCCTAAATAAGTTTGCCATCCCAATACAACCGAGAGAATACAGTATTGTATTTGATGCCATTCCGAATGGTTTCTTAAGAATACTACCTCAAGCTCCCTGTGAGCAGTCTACACACATGTCTAGTAGTATATTTCTTAATGGAGTAAACATTAGAGATAGACAATGTAACAATAAATGGTTAAGACAGATAATACAGATACCTGTTACTCCAAGGTGTAAAAGCTATTGGAATGGCTTTTTTGTTGATATTGATTGGGATAAGGTTTGGCTTGGCTCTCGTGAATATGTACTAAATAACATAGTCAAAGAAATTTCTTTTAAAATATTACATTTGATTTACCTCACAAACACACTTTTACAAAGATATAAAACTGATCTATCAGATATATGTGCTTTTTGTGGTACTGCATCTGAATCCATTTTTCATCTATTTTATGAATGTTTTTTCACAAGGTTTTTTGGGTATGAGATTGAGCATATGTGTTGTGAGGTATGGTCTACTCCTGTTTCCTTTAGTATGAAGGATATTTTGATTTTCTTTAAAAGAGATGACTTGTGTGAACCATATATCTTTATTTTGAATCTTTTTATTGTTTTAGGAAAATACCACATTCACACTTGTAAATGGGGGAGGAGAAAACCCTCATTTGTTGCCTTTAAAAATTAAGTAAAAATGTATATGAACTCTCTTGAAGGACTAAAAAGCCGCAAAGCTAAAAGGAAAATTTCTCTGCTGACAATGTATTTTCTTTCCTCTTTCAGTTGACTGGTCTGTTGTCTGATTCTCTGCCCCTTTTGTAATGCATTGAATAATATTTGAATTTCTAATAAAAAAAAAAAAATACAGTCGTTATGTTGCGCTCCTCATTGACTGACTGTCGCTACACTAACGCCTGTACGGGAAAGCTCTAAAAATCCTTCGCGCGGCCTCGTTATGAGTTGGAGGCTTCTTCTTCCTATTTTTGGTTTTCTGGTGCTTACAGACCTGTTGGTGTATTACCGCCGACTACTGGACTCATTTAACATAAATTTCCCTATTCCTCTTATATCGAATTCCCACCAAAGCCTCGCCAAAGTGAAAGATGCACTCTGCATGTGTTGTGTGATTGCACTTTCGATTCGTGTAATCTACGAGCCGAATGTAGACGCAATGCATTGGCTTTTGAAGAAGGAAATGACCGCACACCAAAGCTGCCTGCTGATTGGTCCAGCCAAAGAATTTCAGGCGAAGCGCCGTGAGGTAACTTTCCTCTAACGCCCTGATGGGTGCGATCGTCAAAGTCACCTAGCGGACACAGGGCGTTTAATAATTAACGTTAGGGTAGCTGGATGATCTCATCTCATCCGCTGACCCACCACTGTGCTAAGGAGAAGGGGTAAAAAGTTGAAAATGGCAGAAAAGACCGTCGCGGAGCTGCGACGGGAGGCCGCAGCGGGTGGCAGGGCCCGAAACTGCGACTAACACCGCTGCACCGGATCGTACAGGAGGAGGGCGTGCAAACCGGGGTATGTATGCTAACGTTAAAGTTTAAAATGTAGAGAGCCATCAGTGCTCCCCATAGACATTCGTTTATTTCTAAAGACGTTTGTCCGCGCCGGCAACGCAACTTCTGGGTTTCTTCCTAGGAGTGAAAAGAAGTCACGACAAATGCTAGGAGTAATCGGCACTGCTCATAGTCAACACTGATATCATGTAGAAAGAAACAATTACGGTTGTGCAACGAAATCCTGCATAGCCGAAGCTGCAGCACACATTCTGAACAACAGTGTGGAGATGACCTCTCCTGCGTCTCACGGCACGCACGAGAGCAATCTACACACTTGGTTGGATTTTTATAACGGTTATTGTTACTTTATGCATAATTTCTGTGTTGATCATGAGCACTGCCAGTTAACATCGGCCGTTGGGGACCATGCAGATTTGCTGCGGGGGCAAACAGGAACAGCGGGGGCAGAGATAATTATCGGGGGCAAAACCAAAGGAGTTAGGAGGGGGTGCTGCAAGGCAGCTTGAATGTTCTTTCTCCCGTGTAAGTCGCTTTGGATAAGTGTCTGCTAAATGACTGAATGTAAACGAAGGGATGTCTGCATTGTCTCAGTAAGTGTGAAAGCCCTACGAAAATATTTATGGCTGTTGGTTGTTGTATTTTATTGCAGGAGAGGTTGTATGGATGTTTAGGCCGTACCAGTCCCACCACCAGCACCGTACACACACACCGCACCGCACGCCCAAAAAAAAAAAACCTTTACACACAGGTTTTTCTGCCTTTCTGGAAGACGCCAAGAGGAAGTACCTAATCCTGCTGAGCGATACGAGTTGGAGAGGGCAGGACTGGGTGAAAAGAGAATTGCATTCCCTGGTAAAAGTACAAGGCATGATGTCCAAACTGTTTCCAGATATGGATGTATTGGCACGCCTCTGGAAGTGACTTTTGATAAAATTTAGTGTTGAATATGGAGAAACTGATTGTTTTAATTGTCTTGAGCTGTTGAGTTAAGCCAGAGGGGTGCCATTACATTTCGTCCATGACTGTATATGGGTGGGTGGGTTGGTGGGTAGGCAGGTAGGTTGTACATTTGTAAATACAGACCATAACAAGTGTCTGTGTCAACATGATTTCTTTTTACAGATAAATTCTGCTCTGCTGCAGAATTCACTGCAGAATTCCTGAATAATTATCCGGCCTTGAGGGACTGTGGAGGGTTCCAGCTCCTGAGGTCCAGGGGATCCTCACGGTCAAAACATCTCATCCCCATTGACTGTCCGAGAGAGGGGTATACGCTACGCTACCTCAGTAGCACAGCGAACATAGGACAGGCAATCGTATATGCCAGGCCCCTTCAAAGGGATATAGATGTTGAGGTAACAATATTTTGTTTATGAAGACTAATTACTTTGATTGTCTGTATGTCTATCCATGTGCTGTATGTGCACACATTCACACAAAATTGAGCTTTCTACATTAGTTCTAGCAGGCCATGTAGTAAATTTAGCCATGTACTCTTCCTCCCTTTTCCTTTGCCTTACTGCTACCTCCTTTTTTCAAGTTGTTAATCATGCGCTTTATTGCTGTATTTGTGGTAGGTTCCTGCTGTTAACGTAGCGTAGTGTGTAGTTTTCTTTTAGACTAAGGTCTGTGCTGCAACAGAGTTTGAATTCTCTCTTGTAAGTTGCTTTCTAAGTGAAAAAATATAGCCCGCCATATCAGCTGATAGTATGTTAAAGGTGCAATCCCGCCTGGCTCAGTTTAGGTTGTTTTCTTTTGAATTTCCCAAAAATTCAAAAAGTCGAGCACCGCCTCCGTCCAATCGGGAGTCCCCCCAAAACCACACCCCCACAACTGTCAAATTAATGTGTGCACATTGAGTTGGCAATTTGATTGACATGGGTCAGTCTAATCAGAAGTGTTTCCATACAATTTTAATTGGTTGTCATTTTTTCACCCCTGCTCCTGACACAGATGACCAAATTTGTTCATTCATGAGTCAAATCTCTTATGTCATTGATTACTGTTGACTACTTTTCAAATATACTCAGAATTTTTACATTTTGCCAACAATGACCTAGGTGGGATTGCACCTTTAAATGCCAGAGCCAGCCCTCATCAGCTGATCTGTTTCCCTCGTGCACTCGTGGCTACTCTCATTCAGGGCACCTTATTTAAGCTGCATCAGTCTGTCTACTTTTGCTAATTCTTCTACATGCTACTTTGCAACCCACCTCCTCCTCAAAATATGTGTTGAACTTGAAAATTTGCCATGCTGTTGTTGTTGTTGTTGCTTGCTCTGTTGTGGGGGGGGGGGATAGAGGAGCTCACCGGGGCTCACCTGGTTTCAGCTGGAAGGGTAGTCCCCTGAAGTCCCCGTCTTGGTTTTTCATGGAGCTCATGAAAAGATGGGGGAACTCTCCCTGAACAGAGCCATATACCCTACATTTAAATTCTAACTTAGAAATGGATTGCTTTAGAACAGAATTCTCTCTGTTGTGTAATGTTTGACTGTAGAGTTCTGTCAGGACCGCTGTTTCTTCACTTCATTTTGTCTTTCCAGACCATCTCTCAGACAGAGGAGCCTGGGCCTCACACACAGTGTGTGTACTGTGGTCAAGAAACAGACATGGGCAAAATCCAAGACCACATCAATGTATGTGAAATGTAAGTAGTCATCCGAACAACCAATTAGACAATTTTACTACGCAACAGACCTGACACAATGCCTTATGGACTTCCTTTTTCCAGTCACGTGCAATCCAGTGAACTGAGATGGTATCACTGTACAACCTGTGCATCGCGGCTATCAAATTTATCAAATGTTTTGTCTCCCCCTGTGTGTTTACAGTGCACATGAACAATCAACCTCAGTAGCCCAGACCTCAGCTTCCCAGTCCTCTGCCCAGACCTCAGCTGCAGCAGCCTCGCATTCGTCCCCTGGCATTGTGTCCGAGATTTCCAACGAAGGTGCTTTCCCCACATTGATTTAGTTTTCTGATTCTGTATTGATCTTGTTGAATGTTTCCTTGATTGATCCAGTTGATTTCATTTTTTTTGTTGCATGGATTTACTGCATATGATTGTATATGTGTGTCCATCTCTTGTGTGTCCGCTATGTCATGGAAGAGTTATGCCACTGGTTTAAAACAGAATGGAAGCTGGAGCCAGATGTGAAGGCAGCAGCCAAAATGTTTCGGGCCCATGTACTGAAAGATGCAGACCAGAAGCCAACCCTAAAATTGACATTACATCTGCACAGTACAGAGGAAGACCGAGAGAGGGCTATCATCTGCTTCTACAAGCAGACAAATGTTGATTGGACCCGTCCTTTTGAAGTCCAGCTGAAGGGTATGTAAAAAACTAAAAAATGTTTGCGTCCTCACCTGCAACTTCCTTACTCAGTTGAACTAATTAAAGCACTTGAACTATTTCCTATATATCACCTGTATACCACAAGTTGCCCCCCCCCCAATCCATGCTGAACAGAACATGTATGTACTAAATGGTACATCTACTACATCTAGTAGTACACCTAATATGTGCAATCCTCACAAATCGTTGCATTGATTTTTATATGATAGGAGACTGTGCAATTGGGGATGGCGTGAAGAAGTATTTCTTTTCCCTATGCCTGAATATGGTCCAAAAAGGCTTACATTTAGACCTTGGAAAGTCAATGTTAAGTTTTCTGTAAAGTTTCTAATTTACTAAATATATGTGTATATACGGATCTGCTGATAGCTCAGTTCCTGGTTTATCTCCTTAGACTACACTGGTGGTAAAACACTCCTGTTTACTGGAGCGGCAGACCACTTGGTCCCATCCACCTCCTTGCCAGTGCTCCAGGGGGATCTGTTCTGCGTGGCAGGAAGAGTGATAGGACATTCTTTTTTAAATGGGGGTCCACTATTGACTGGGATGGGCCAGTTTCTTTTCCCTCTGCTGGCCAGCAAGGATGTGAGTGCCATTGATGCTGCAGTCTTGCAGTTGGGAGGATTGTTCAGATTTGGACATAGTTGAGATTGTCAGCCTTGCAAGCGTAACAATTCAATTTGCCTCTTTTCATCTGCCCCTATGTTTGGTAATTGTTGACCAGTGTTGTATGCAACTACACTGCTTTATAATAGCTTGAAAGCCAGACTGTCCTGACCCCCAAAAATGTAGACCTGGTGAACAACTTGGCCCTCAGCTGGGACCTGCCCACTCTTAGAGAGAACAACAGGAGGTTCTTGTCACAACAAATCCTCCATCATGGGGTATGCAAATTCTCAATTGAATTTTCAAATGATAATGTTATTTAAATGTCCAGTAAATGTGTTCTGTGACATGATGCTAAATATTGTTTTTGGTGCCATCACCTTTTTAAAGGTAATTGTCAGACGGCAGATGACGCAGTTGCGGCTAGGGCTGAAGGACACTCACATTGTGAAAATGTTAAAAGAACGGCCTGACCTGGCATCTGCCCTGTTCCCCAAATCTGCAGAGGCAGAGCTGGAGCCAGAGGTAACCGGTCATGCGTACAGACCATGTACAGGGCTTGCAGGCTTGTGTTTTTGGCTTACCTCGGCTATGGGCCGATAAGCTAATGGCATCACTTTTCGTCTGCCATCCATTAACAGCAAAATTTTACATTGTTCAGCGAACTTTTCTGAAATTTTGTCAATGTTCTATGGCCTAATCTCTCCAGACACTTTTTTCCAGATTTTTGATTGAATCGTTCTTCTCGTTTTGGTGGCCATTTTTGTTTGAAAAATGGCTAGTTTTGGACTTCAAACATTTTTTTCAATTTGTTCAGTAACTTTATTCCTAATTTGGCATTTGGATGACATTTTAGGCCATTTAGCACATATATTGAGCTGGAGTGCCTTGATATGCTGTAGAGGCCTGAAATCTAGGCCCAAAATTGCCCAAATTTCTCTTCTTTTTTTATTTTATTTTTTTGGTCATTTTGTCCAAAACTGTTCATAACTTTTCTTCTAATTTAGCATGTTGGTGACATTTAATACAGTTGAAGACCAGTATGAAGCTTATGTGCCTTGAATCACTCTAAAGCAGTGCTTCTCAAACCTCTCCTGCATGTTTTAGATCTTTCCCTATTTTAGCACAGTGATTAAAATGATCAGCTCGTTATTGACCCTCTAAAGCTGATTGATAGCATCCTGATTATTTTCTCAAAATCTGTTGTGTAACTTTTCTTGCGGCCAGGCCAATTTCATGCTGCTAAACTAAAACGTGAATCTTGATGTTGCTGGAAAGCTACAGGACCCTTAGCACTATTTTTAGCTTACCGGACCCTTGGGGCCGATAAGCGATTGTTGTGGTTTTTCGTCCGTCCGTCTGTAACATTTTTTATCTTTTCTTTTGGCTTGATGAATTTTTCTATAATTTTGGTAGGACATAACGTCTGGAGATATGGTCCATAGGTTGTTTTTCTTTTTTGTTTTTGTTTTTTTCTTTTCGGATTTTTGATTGAATTCATTTTGCCAATTTGGCGGCCATTTTTGTGCCAAAAATTGCCAATTTTGGCTAATTTCAAACTTCAAGGATCATTTCCTCAACTATCTGATTTTTTTTTTTTTTTTTTTTTTTTTGCACATTTGTAGTAATTGGTAAGTTCTATTCACATGGTGAATGCTGAGTGGCTTCAATTGCTCGAAGTGGGCCAAAATGGGCCGTTTTCGCATAAAACAGGTTATTTCTTCAAAACTGTCTTTTTTTTTATTGCAGCAATAAAATCAGTATCATGAATTGCTTCAACTGTGTAAATGCCGTTTTGATTGAATTGCTCCTTCATAGCGCCACCCAGGGGACATGAGCCTAAAGGTCAAGGTCAAATGACAAAAATGTGCTATAACTTGCTTAATGTAGCATTTAGAGCTTAGGTGTGTATGAGGCACCTATAGGGAATCATGTATGCCAAACATTCTCTGCCAGTCGCATTTGACCTTGGGCCTCAAGGTCAAATGGCAAAA
The DNA here is from genome assembly GCA_029721435.1 of Gymnothorax reevesii. Taxonomy (NCBI): domain Eukaryota; kingdom Metazoa; phylum Chordata; class Actinopteri; order Anguilliformes; family Muraenidae; genus Gymnothorax; species Gymnothorax reevesii. The sequence goes on along the minus strand of CM056578.1, from coordinate 73,544,820 downwards.
ATGTGATATAACTCGCTTAATATTACATTTAGAGCTTAGGTGTGTGAGGCACTTACAGTGAATCAGGTATGCCGAATATTCTGAGTCAGTTGCATTTGACTTTGGGGCTCAAGATCGCGGCAAATGGCAAAAATGTGCTATAACTTGCTTAATATGACATTTAAAGCTTAGATATGAAGTTTCATTTGGGGATTGGGTCCGGAATATGGTCTACAGGTGCCTTTTGGGGGTTAGGTAGGCCTGCTGGGGGGGGGATTGCCATCTTTCAAATGGCTCATTTCCTAATTTGTCATGTGGATTACATTTTAGGCCATTTCGCGTATATATTGAGCTAAAGTGCCTTGAATTGCTGTAAAGGCCTGAAATCTAGACCCAAAAGACCCATTCATCATTTTCTCGAAATCAGTTCAGTAACTTCTCTAATTTGGAATGTGGATGACATTTAATACAGTTTAAGACATGTATGACGCTTATGTGCCTTGAATCACTCTAACAGGCCAAAATGTAGACCCAAAAGGCCTAAAATGGCCTAAATTCTACTTTTTAGTCATTCTCTCAAAATCTGTTCAGTAATTTTTCTTGCAGCCAGGCCAATTTTATGCTGCTAATCTAAAACGTCAATCTTAATGTTACTGGTAAGCTACAGGGCCCTTGGCACTATTTTTATAATTCATGTTCTTTCAGATGATAATTTAAAGAATTGTGTGGCCAATACCAGACAGTGATGAAGAGGAAGAAATTGATGTTTACTGCAGTTTGGCTGCACACTTGCGGCAGTACATCAGCTCAGGTGAGAAATTTATAGCTGCAGTGCTCTCACTCACTCAGCAACTAATGTGTTTTTTGTTGTCTGTACTTGAGCACTTCCTCCGTACTGCTGTAGCTAATGGAGTTATGGACGGGATGGGCTGTGCTGCCAGACGCGCTGTACGTCAGCGTTGACCCGGATGTCACCTACCCGACCGCTTCTACATGCTTCACGACATTGAAATTCCCAACAGGATGTGGGTCCTACAGGGATTTTTGTGTCAAGTTGGCAGCAGCTGTGAGCACTACTAGGTTTGGCTTTGGAAGGCTCTAGGTTTCAATGGTTTTTTTTCTTTGTTATACCTTTGTCTTTTTTCATTTACATTAGCTTACCGGTCTCATGGGCCGATAAGCTAATGCAGTCACTTTTTTTTGTCCATCGTCCGTCCGTCTGGAAAAAGCAGACATCGAAAAATTTCAGACATCGTTCCGTAAATTTTTCTGAAATTTTGTCAATGTTCTGTGGCCTAATATCTCCAGACATTTTTTTTGGATTTTTGATGAAATCGTTTTTCTCGATTTTGGCGGCCATTTTTGTTCGAAAAATGGCCCATTTTGGATTTCAAACGTCCTTTTCTCACAATTAGGCATGTGGATGACATTTAATACCAAAATGGCCTAAATTCTACTTTCATCATTCTCAATCTGTTCAGTAACCTTTCTTGCAGCCAGACAAATTTTATGCTAATCTAAAACCTTTATCTTGATGTTGCCTGTTGGCTGCTGGGGTCTTGGCAGTTTTGTGTCAAAATGGCCTTAAGAGCTGAATTTACCTTCTTGCCACATTAACAGGAAGTGAGTGATTTGTAGCTACAAAAGTGTAATGCATTTGGCTGAAAATGTACAGGTTATTAACTAGTATGATGCTCGTATCATTCCTGTCCTAAATGTGCATGTCTGGTACAGCACCACTGTGTGGTAGCAGAAAGTTTAACTGGAAAGACCAGTTGTTAGATGTGTATGGCATTAATCTGAACTATATTTGCACTACCTGTGAATGTGACTTATTCAGTGTAATTTTTTTTTTTTGGTTATTGGATTTTATCAAAACTCCAAATGTGATGTTAAGTTTATTTTTGTATTGTGAATAAAAGCATCTGCTAAACAGGCAGAAACTATTTTGTCACAATATTGTCGCTCATTATTTTGGTTCAGTTCATGCCAATGAAACCGTATGTTTGGACGAGGAAGAATGAAGCATACATTGCTTGTAAAGGTATACCCAGGTCACAAAGCCATTATACTTCAATGATGCTTAACAAATGTTTTGTCTTCAAGTACACTTGAGTATACTAAAGTAGTCGGAGTACTATAGTACTACTTGAGTATACTTGAAGTGTAACTGGTACGCTAAATTGGCACAACTTTTTTCTAACTTTGTACAATGCTGAAAATCAAGATTTGAGCATTTTAAACACTTGCAGTACAATTGTATTACCAGTACATTATAATAATACAATTGAAGAGCTTAAGTTCAAAAACTGATATCCATTTCAGCTTAAGTTAAAAATACGATAATTTGGACGAAGATCACTTGAACTGTAAATTGAAGCGGAGATAAACAACTTAAGTTTTTGATCTCTGCTTCAATTTTCATGGTTAGGAGTTTGAAATGGCATTTCTGTTTTTTGAACTGAAGCTGTTCAATTGTACTGCAAGAGTGTTCCAAAGGCTCACAAATCGTGATTTTAAGTGTTGTACTTGAAGTTTTCAAAAAGTTGTGCCAATTCAGCATACCATTCACACTTCAAGTATACTCAGTTGGTACTTAAGTAGTACTCTGACTACTTGAGTGCACTGAAGTTCAGTACAAGTTGAATACCTAGGTCAAAAACTTATTCAAATATTTGGAAATCCTTGGAGAGAAAAAAAAATCATTCTGTATTAAAAATCTCTTGTAGCTGCTCAACAACCGAGCTGTAAACAGCAATACCCTGAATGAGGCTAACATTTCGCTGAGGCAATCTTGAGAGCTCCTCAGTACTCCGGTCGCGTGGTAATTGGATCTCCGGAACGTCAACTCCAGCCAGGTCTTCCAAGTCTGGACCATCTACACTGGCACCATAGAGATCGTCAATCTTAGGAAATACCAGACAGTACGAGCAATCAGAGCAATAGCAATCTAACGTAGATGCATACAAAGACATTGCTAACACCATCAGAGTAAATTACATGAACAGAATTGGGAGTTACATAACCTCTGGATGTTTGGAAACCCCATTTCAAAAGTGGTGGGTAAATTGTTTACTTATCGTAACATCCTAGTTTGGGCCCATCTTTATAGCCTGAACCTACCTCTGGGGGATCAGCAAGAGCACCTATGTTACATAGCCACAGCTGGTAGGGCTACTGGCCATTTTCAGTCCTCAGGCTGTGGAAATTCCAGGCGTCTTGGAAATGCCTGAGATGGCTCTGGATCAATGACAGGAAAACCCAGTGGAGAGCAAAAAGGTGGATCTCTCAGTCTTGATTCAACATCCATGATGCTTCCATTTCATGGAAGAGAGTGTGGAAGAGATCAAGCACTTGTGTGTAAACGTCTCTCCAAAGTCGCTCAATTCTTAAACAAAAAAGAGGTTCGTACTAATTAACATAAAATGGCCTGATGTATTCAAGATCTTAATAGCTGAATAAAACCAAAAGAGCTTGGTTGGTTGTTGGTACAATTTAACAACCCATTCAACTTACCTTTGATTATGCACACTCCTCCCAGTTATGTGGGAATTGCGATTGGGTCGGCGGTTGTCCACCATGTAATATGCCACCTCAATGTTCTCTCTCCCCTTAACTGACCGGACACGAGAAGGCAAGCCATACTGCCTGACGGCTCCAAGAAAAGCATCCAGCACTGTTGTGGCACGGTTGTTGGTGGCTGCTGACAAGAACACCACTAGGCGGCTGAAGCCATCTATCCCAGCGTGGATAACAAATCTCCATCTTTTTGTTGAAGGATAAAAGCTTTACAAGTTGACTTAACTACAATTACTGGCAAAGACTTGGCTGGATCATTTGACATTCATTTACGTACTGTATTAACTTATGATTTCCGTCAATATGCCACATACAGTTGGGCCCAGGAACTGAATATTGCCGCCTGTTTAGAGTTTGGTTGGCCAGGGGTCTTTGTTCTGTGCCCTCTGGGTCCACTCTTTTTAATGATTGGCGCACTCTGTGAACTTCACATAGAACAGAAAAATCAAGAACAACTTCACCACATATAAAACAACCCACAACAGCATCAATTTGGGTGCTAATAGGTGCAAGAGGTAGGTGAATACACTTTGGACAAGATGGCCTCTTCCCTGGAGATGGAATCGCACCATCCGGTATCCACACTGATGGACCCGGTAGATCTCCAACACCAGGGCGTCCAGCTGTGTGTCGCTCATCTCAGAATACATGTCTGACACACTTGGGAGAGGAATAAAAAATGTTCTTGAGTTACTGTTCCACTGTTAAACATGGTCACAGTAATCTACCTGAAATGAATTTAGCAAAGGCTGGCCCACTGAGACTTTTTAACTTCACTGACAAGTGTTGCCAGACAGTTACCATAATGGCCACACACAAGCACAGTCATCCCACACCTGTGTTTATACCCCCCCCATGAGACTCTCTCATACATTCTGTAGTAGGCCTATGTTCATGTTTGAAATGTTCCACAAAGATCGAGTGGTGCATGCCCCACCCCTCCTCCCTTCAAAATGAAAAAGGAAGAAAAAAAAATGCTCGTCGGTGTGCCAGACTACGTCAGGGATCAGCATCTCCGGCCCTGGAGGTCCGGTGCGTATGCAGGTTTCCACACCATGGTCTGGTCTTTAATTGGATCATCAGCCAAACAATTCATGAAATCTAATATTCCAGTAGTATTTCTTAAAACAATCTTGAATGACCACCAAGTACTGTTCTTATCTCTCTGAAACAAGCGTTTTTCATTGAGCCAATCTATGAGCAAATCTACATTTGTGTATCGTACCAACTGGATCAATTAGTCTGAGTAATTGACAAATAAAAACCTGCACACACACCGGCCCTCCAGGACCCGAGTTGCTGATTCCTGGACGACATGATGACCTTGCTGACAAGTGTTGCCGGACAGTTACAATTCCTGCTTCAAATACATAAACGCACGGCCATCCCACACCCGCGTTTACGTCTGAGTAGATGGCTCAAGCGCCCCCCCCCCCCCCTTCAAAACACACGAAGAACACATCTATTCTATGCGCGTGTCTTGTTGACAGTACTAATATGCCCGTGCAATATTGTTCGCCGTATGGCTCGGGGTTGTGTGGTCAGAACAATTACAGCAGTCAACCTTCGGTCTCGTGTGGTAAAAATCCTTGCTCGCCCCAACGAGTTCCGAAATTTCCCAGCTGCTACGAACACGAGCACGGTAACATATATAGGGCTATTCAACGCGGTTCAGAAAGGGCCGGTGTGGGCCAGCCAAGCAGTTACACACCTGATTCTACTAATCAACCCTTCGATTCTTCACCAAGGTGCTTGATTCAGGTGTATGTAACTGCTTTGCTGGTGTAAACGCCTGCATCCACACCGGCCCCAAACCAACCAAACCCACACCGAGCAAACACACACATCACTCACCTGAGTCCATTTTGTTGCATTTTGCGGTGTATGGTACTTCTGTGGACACCATACAGGTCCGCAATCTCCTGCACCTTTAGGCCATGGGAGAGGTATCCCTCCATTGCCTCCAAAGGCATCTCCATGGCAGGTCTCCCGACCCTACGTTTCGCACCCAGTGCCTGTAGCACTTGGGAAATCTTTAGGTTCACCACACTGGCGTCAAAACGTTCCAGTAAGGATAAGTCGTCAATCCTATCTCCCAGAACAGGTACTTGATCAACTGCATCTGTATCTTCGACACGATTGTTCTCCACGTCGTCTGCCAATCTTAGGAGCGCAGCCACAATCTCCTCCATTGTTATTATCACACGAACGAGGAAATGACGAGAGGTGACGTAGTTCCCGCCCAGGCGCGATTCGCTCTAGATATCAATGGGATAGAAGGCAAAATCTTTTGCAAAGCGTTTATCGGATTGAATTGCCATTTGAATTTCGCGACACAAGGAGCGTGGCGAAGTGCATTGCAATCAGAGGGGCGCCATTCCTTTTCTATTTGAATAAAGGCACGCGAAAAATGTGACAAAATGTTGATAATATTTTTATCGTTATAACTTTTTCAAATTGAATTGAGGACTTCATTGTCATTTTGCATATTAAAATACACATTGAATAACGTATTTTCAAATGGCATTATTAAATTGCATAATGAATTGTCAATTGCATGACGCAATCACTTAGGGGTCTATTCCCCCATTAGCGCGTAAGTCTTTTTTTACGCGCTTCGAGTTAAGCGCTTTTGAGTTACGCGTATTCTCCCCTACTCGCTTCGATCACGCCCACAGCGCTTAACTTCAGAATGTAGGCGGCCTTATGAAAGAGGTGTGACTGATCCAAAAGAGAGACTCTGTACAAAGCTCATTGATTATGGCTATCAGGAAAACATGGAAAAAGGATTTTCTGATCAACCATGAAAACGCATTTGTGGTCCATGGAAAACGCAAACCAGACTTTAAATTTGAATATCGTCGGCCAGCTGGATAAAACCTCGTAACTCCAAACTGATAAGAAACGAAAACTCGTATGTCCACTATTCTTACATGCAAAATTAAGCATTTTTATTTTAAACTATATTTATCCATTTATTTTATTATAATAATTATTATTATTTTATTTTATATTTATTTTTTATTTTCCGGTGAAGTTTGTCATTGTGAAGATACGAGGTTTTATATGCCGCTGTAATAGTAGGCCGTACCAATTACAAGACGTAATTCAGACATCTCTTTATTTATCCCCCGCCGCGCGATTAGCGCGAAGCGGGGGATATACACTTCCCGGCCAAAAAAAAAGTCGCTCACTCAAATATTTAGTTGGAACCCCTGTGGCTTTGATTACAGTGCATATTCGTCTCGTCATTGTTTTGACAACTATATGCAATGCCAGAACATTTATCTTCTATCAGAAATGCATAATTTTTGGCCGAGATCTTATCCTCTCGACATAATGGTTGAACCACTCGGTGGTCTTTCTTGAGCACATCCCAGTAACTTTTAATATGTTTAAGGTCAGGACTTTGTGGTGGCAAATTTGTTTGTGAAAATGATTCCTCATACTTGTTTTTGTCATTCATGGTTTTCTTTGCTAAATACTAGCCAGTAACTGAACAGTAACCCGTTCTGAAATAATGTAACATCTTTTCCACCATCAAGGGATGTGTCTTCCGACATGATTTTTTAAGAAATGAGTAGCAACACGCTTCATCAGTCAGGGTTAAAATGATTATTTCCAGCTGAAACATATTAATAACCGCAATAATGATCCAATTATAGAACTTGTTCATTAGTTTCCAAACGGTGACTTCTTTTTTTGACCGAGCAGTGTAGCATTGGGCTCCGTCCGTACGGACACATAAAATTGCGGCGGCGGGGATGTTAGTGACTATATGTGACAAACACTTGTTATTTCTTACTCTTGCCACCATGGCATTAAAGCTATGCATACAAACAAATTGCCGTGATAATGAAATAATTAATAAAGAATTTAGCGCTTCTCAATCAGCGCAATCAGATCATTGAAAATGTGCCCATCCTACACCAGCCTGTTTGTTCCGTGAAAGACAGGGAAGAAGGCAAAGGGAACATTCTAGTCACACAAAGACAATCAAAGACAGTTTATATGATCTTATTTAGAAATTGCGCACTTGAAAACTACTCTGATGTCAGATTTGCAACTAAAGGACATGGAAACGCTTTAACAAGGATTCTTACCCCGCACGCGGTCATCTCCCCGCCCCGAAACCGCCTCAGTAATGACGGAATTCCATATCCATAGCCTATCATCCTATTTGATTTGAGCGACACATTCACTTGAACTTGTGCCTAATACTTTATTATGTCGGCTATTCTTTAAAGGCTAAAATTGATTAACAAATGGATAGCGCTTTGGTATTTGCCAGGGTAGGGCTCAATCTAGAGTAGCCTATTTCATAATATCTTTATTCACACATTAAATTACACAGTATTATCAATGGTAAAAAATTACTAGGACTCGAGTTAGTTAATAAAGATATCCTCAATTAGAAAATCAATCCCCTCATTCGTGAGAATATCACAACTTTTTAGATTATTACGAACATAGTCGCATTTGTTAATAGAACATGGAAGGCAATGATGGCGACGTCGAGCCAAAGCCGAAAACCAAATTTCACAGATGTTGGTGTTGTATGGCAAGCGAGCACTGAAGGCTGATCCGAGGAATTAAGCTGCGAATCGTTCTGGATGTGGCGTCGGTGGGGAGATGTAAGCGCAGTAACCCCGATTTAAATCATAAATGGAGACATCTGCGGGGCGCTGTAAAAGCCAGGTTCTCTGCACACCGGAGAACTGTACACGCAACAGGTGGTGGGCAACCATCATCCCCTGTGCATTTCACTGCACAGGAGGAGGGGATGGCATCCACTCTTTCTGTAGTGGAAGTGCATGGAGAAGAACTTGAAGCGCCAACGAACTGCGTCAGACACCTTGACACAGATGCCTGTGATGTGTATGACATCACCAGCCACTCTCTGAAACGACCCAGATGTCAGGAGCGACAGCGCAGTTCTGACGTTGATGACCACGGGTATTTTTTGGGGATAATTGCTGCGGCTGGATAGCTGTTCATTCAGAAGTCAGCAAAGATAGACAATTGCCTCATGCACGGTCCAGGCGAAAGTGCTGGGTGCACTCGATGTTTGTTAGTCCCAGGATGTCCAAACGAAGCCGATATATGCGTGTTCGTCTTCGAGCTCGGCGCGCTCCTCTACTCTTTCCCAATCACGCAAGAGTGCAAGCAAATGCAGGACTGGCATTTTGGCTTTAGATTTTGAGGGCATGGTAGAATGATGGTGTTATGTATACTCGAATTAATTAATTGTTTTGCGTTTGTAATTTAACTGATTGGAGAAGAGGCTGATGCGTAATATCATGTGATGATTCCGTTTGATAAATTATCATGGCTTTGAGAAATGTAGTTTAGAAATAAGGAAGAACAATCGAATATTAAATGTCTCAACCTTTACATGTTAAATAAAATAAAAGTAATGTTAAAATTCGGCCTAGAACCGACATCAAACGCAATATTCAATTTCGCCTAATGTTGGCGCTTGTCCTTAATTCAGCCCTCAAAAGCGCTTAACAGAAAAAGCGCGTAAGCCAGGGGGAGAATACGCTTAAGTGTTATTTGCATGAGAAATGCCCGGAAACGCCCCGGTTTTGGCCTTGCTCCGCCCCAAGCGCGTAAGTGCCTTCAAGGCGCGTAATGCACAGACTTAAGTCGAGGGGAGAATACGCGTAGGCTGAAAAGCGCGTAGCTACGCGCTTTTTTCGACTTAAGCGCATGGGAGAATAGACCCCTTACTGAATTGCAAATTGCAAATTGCATTGCCATTTGAATTTTGCTACATGTATGCTTCCATAGGTAAACCCTTTGGTTACAATCCACTCATAAAAGAGATCATTTTGTGCCGAGGTTAGGGGGTCAAAGGGTTAATTACTCAAAAAATGCCTTGGCATACTGGTAAAACCCTGTCTAAACTTTCAATATAATGTGACGAATCCAATTTTAACCCTCACATTCCCGAGCGCAAAACACTTGAATTTTGCAAAATTCAAAGCGTCCGTGCTCACCGGAGCATGAAGCGTAAACCAATATACTGGTATAATTCGAAGCAGAATGATCCCCTCTACCAAGGTTTACGGCCACATTTACAGAAATATTATCTATGTTAATTTTATGCTGATTTTTCCGAGTGTATAATTTTTCAGATACTGTATAGCTGGCGTCCGGCTCAATTGTCTCAAATGTCCAGTTATTGAGCCGGACGAAGTGGGGGCGCTCGTCGTGAATTAGAAGTTAAGCCCTGGTCAATAACAGGAAAAGCTTGAATAATAGTGCCGGTGTTCTGAGGTGTTCTTTCTGAAAAATTTCGCTACCCATCAAAATATGCTACCTCGCGGTTCTGCGCTTGCGCAAACATAAAATCTCGAGCTGTTTCCTCACTCTTATCTTAAGTATCTTCAAAAATCATTTAATAAGATTTATTTTCAGGGTGCATTTCGACTTGTAAGCATACATATATTTGCATGTACACGCTGGGGTTTCCTGAAAATGCAGAAATTAGACGATAATGGCGTATATGAGCATATATCTTCAAACAAACTTATCCAACTCGTTACAAAATATGCGTATGTTATAATAATCAAACAAACAACAAAGTTACTACTGTAAAGTGATTCATAATGCAATATCAAGGCGAAAACAAAGACTTTACGATCGCTTTGCATGAAGGTAGCATTTTTTGACAAGGGAGCAAAATTTGTCAGAACACCGGCATCCGGGGCAATAGCCACTATGTTACTTTTTCCTGGGTTTGAAGATATCCAAGTTTAAGGACGGAGAAAGCAGTAGCCCCCGGTCGTTTGGCTTTCTATAATGGATCAATGCCGCCATCTAACATTGCAATTATTATTATTATTTATTTATTTGTGTGTTTGTTACATCATCGCTTGACTCTTGGAACACATAAGACCAATCGCTTTACGAATTTTTTTTTTTATAGATAATGACACCCCAATTTACAGTGCTGCTCATCGTTGTTCTGATAATCTGACCTAGCTAGCCTACTGTTGTGTATTGCACTTTATTATCTCTTTACAATGTGATTCTCCTGGTGACCACTTGGGGGGAGGCTGGGAATCTTTGGTTGACGCTGTACAGTGTTTCCGGGTGTGTGCCAATGAAGCTACTCAAGGAACAACACCGTCTCCTCGACTCGGCACCCGTTAATACAAATATAGCGGGTGTATTATGTTATAGAAGTGCAAGTTAGGCACTTCCAGTGAGTACATAATAATTGGCGACGAGCACGGACGCACCTGCCGGCAGGTTATCGTGCGGGTGACGGAGAATCCGCGTGGTTTGTGGATGGCTAGCACTTGCTTGGGTTAGCTAGTGATGGCCAAACGAGGCTTTATGAAGCTTCGTATCCTTTTGGACGATTGTGTTGAAAATTGTTTCACTACTCGAAGCTACATTCATTGAGCACGTGGGTGACATCTGCTGGCACAAAGATTGTTGTACAGCCTTGTTAAGGTGACGCTGACGCACCTTGCGTGTGCACTTTGAGTTTTATTGTATTGTGCAAAATACTTAAATAAAGCTGAAATCTAACTAAATCGTCTTACATGTGTTTGTTGTTTTTATTTCTTACCTTAATAATTCATATTATAACAACATTAATTACATCCACAGCCTCATTGAATCCTGTAAATATTCACTCTGTCCAAAAAACACATCGTCGGCCTGCTGATAAAACCTCTTATCTCCAAAATGACAGACTTTACAGGAGAACATAAAAAATGATTAATTTTGCATGTAGGAATGCAGTTGAGCTGTGTTCGGGTTGGGTAACTAAGTTTCTTCCAAGAATGTATCCAATTAATAACATTTTGTATTTTGCAATGTTAATGTTGTTATCGTGGACGAGTTTTTGTTTCTTATCAAATTGGAGATACAAGGTTTTATCAGCAGGCCGATGCTATTGTAATATGTTTTTTGATTGTGCTTGGTGTATACTGGGTGTGCTTGTGCGACTTAGGCATTTTTATTCAAAAATAATAATGCCTAACAGAGCGCTGCTTCGTCCATCTTAAATACATTTGGATTCCGCGAATGTTTCAAGCTCCGCCTATCAAGCCAAACCGGTCAGCTGATTCAGTCTGAATGAAGCAGTGAAGTGGTTCGAACGTCATCAGTCACGTGGTTTTTGCTGCGAAGCAAGCAAGCTCTGGCACAGTGCTTTAGAAAAATATCCTGTCGAGTTTGAAGCGTGCCTCGGAGCCTCGGTATCAGCGGGAACATCACTAGGGTTAGCTACCGGCGAGCCGGCTGCACGTCGGGGCGGCACACCAGCGACCATAGCGGGCGTCGTGGGACATATGGACGTTCTTGACGAGTCCACTGAGCAGTGGTCGACGTACATGGAGAGGTTTGAGCACTTCGTGACGGCAAATGGACTGGAGGAGGGGAGGAAGTTGGCTGTGTTCTTCAGCGTGATGACCGGCGACGTACGGCCTACTACGCAGCCTCATCGCCTCAGATAAGCCGGTCGCAAAGACGTATGAGGAGACGGTAGCAGTATTGCAGGCACGTTTCTCCCCAAAGCCCATAGTTATAGCGGAGAGATTTAGATTCCACCGGAGAAATCAGGAGGAGGGGGAAACCATTGCACAGTACATACCTGACTTAAAAAAGTTATCTGAGCATTGTGAGTTTGAAGCTTACCAACAAGATGCACTAAGAGACAGGTTAGTGTGTGGGTTGAACAGTAAGACGATTCAAAAGAGGCTGTTAACGGAGAAGGATTTAACGTACCAAAAAGCGGTTGAATTTGCAATATCAATTGAAGCAGTGGCACGAGAATCTCAACAGCTTAGTAGCTCACAGAAAGTGAATGCCGTCTCTCTCTCCTTACCACCTGGCCGTAAATGCACTCGTTGTGGTAGAGGGAATCACAAAGAGGAGGAGTGTTTTTATAAGGACCAGACCTGCCACAAGTGTGGAAAAAGGGGTCACATAGCCCGCATGTGCAGGGCGGAAAAGGGGGAACTGAAGGCCACAAACCCCTCGGTAGAGAAAAAAGGTGGGAAAATGAGGGAAAAATTCAGTAAGCGGGTTGACAAGGTAGAGGCTGATGTTCAGCACAGTGACTCAGACACAACAGATTCAGATGAGGTGAGAGGCCTACATGTGGTGGAGGTAGCAAATGCCATTCGACAGGACGGCGCGGCGTCACCAGCTATCTGGGTTAGACCCAAAGTAGAGGGAAAAACCATTGAAATGGAGTTGGACACTGGGGCGGCAGTGTCAATAATTTCAGAAAAATTGTATAATGCCAAGTTCAGCCAGGCACGCCTCCGCTCCACCAACATTCTGTTGAAGTCGTACACAGGACATTATGACACCTTTGGGGGGAGTGAAAGTGAATGTCTGCCTCAACAAGCAACGTTCATGCCTGCCCCTGTCCGTGGTTAAGGGTGACGCGCCCCCTCTCTTGGGGCGCGAATGGTTGCGGAAAGTTAAGTTAGATTGGACAATGTTTAAAGCAGTTCGAGCTACGCACCCTGTACAGGAAGACCGCACCTTGGCGGCAGTGCTTGACAAACATGCGGGGGTGTTTCTAGAAGGACTAGGTTCATTAAAGGGCTTTGAGGTAGCACTAACTCTGAAGCCGGAGCACCAGCCAAAGTTCTTTGAGGCACGAATGCTGCCGTATGCACTTCGGTCGAAGGTAGAGGAGGAATTAATACGGTTGGAACAGGTGGGGGTATTGTCACCCACGCAGTTCAGCGAATGGGCAACTCCAATTGTACCCATTTTTAAAAAGAATGGTAATGTGCGTATTTGCGGGGATTTTAAAGTACTGGTGAACCCCGCACTGTGCGCTGAACATTACCCCATTCCGAGGATAGAGGATCAATTCGCGTCACTGGCGGGGGGACAGCGGTTTAGCAAATTAGATCTTGCAAATACATATCTGCAGGTGCCAGTTCAGGAAAGCTCCCGCAAATATTTAACTATCACCATGCAGATGGGTATGTTTTGTTATAACCGCCTCCCTTTTGGGATCACCTCTGCGCCGTTGATTTTTCAGCGAGTGATGGACCAGGTTCTGCAGGGCCTCCCCAACGTCCATTGTTTCTTGGATGACATCTTGGTGTCTGGGGAGAATGATGCGGCTCATCTAAAGAATTTAGATGCATTACTGGGCTGTCTGGAAGAATTTGGGTTTAGAGAACAAAAAGACAAATGTGAGTTCTTTAAAGGCGCATTGGAATATTTGGGGCATGTCATTGACAAAAAAGGTCTGCACAAGTCCCCAGAGAAGCTAAAGGCCATAGCGGAAGCCCCAGCTCCCACGAACGGGAGCCAGCTTCGCTCTTTTTTAGGCTTAATTAATTATTGTGGGTGATTTGTTCCAAATATGGCAACCATGCTTAGCCCTTTGCACAAACTATTGCACACCGGAGTGGCATGGAAGTGGTCGACGGAGTGTGCAAAAGCCTTCCAGGCAGCAAAGGACTGCCTTCAGTCAGAGCAAGTGCTAACGCACTATAACCCCAAGTTGCCTCTACAGCTGGTGTGCGACACGTCGTCGTATGGGGTGGGTGCGGTGATTTCGCATGTGATACCCGGGGGTGAGAAGAGACCCATAGCCTTTGCCTCTAGGACTCTGAGTAAGGCGGAGAAAAATTATGCTCAGATTGAAAAAGAGGCGCTGGGAATTATTTTTGGGGTACGTAAATTCCACGCTTATTTGTATGGGCGCCATTTTACGTTACTCACCGATCACAGGCCGCTGACGAGTAAGGCTACTCCACCTATGGCGGCTACGAGGCTTCAGCAGTGGGCATTAGTGCTAGCAGCACATAACTACACTATCCAGTACAGGAAGGCGGCAGATCATGGGAATGAAGATGGTCTCTCACGTCTCCCGCTGCTGGTAGTTCATGGGGAGAAGTCAGACGTAGTAGATAGGGTGACAGTATACCACCTGGATACACTCCCAATGGATAGTGGGGACATCAGGAAGGGGACTAAATACGACCCAGTGCTGTCTAGAGTGGTAGAGTTAACTGTGAACCACGGTTAACACCTCGCAGGACTCTACATACAGTTAAAATAACTAGGGTTATGACAGTGTAACCTCACGTTACCTAAAATAAATTGATTTAATCATTTATATGCCTGTTAATGACATTGCTCAAAATATTTATTCGGCTTGATGATTCTGTTGCTATTATTTCTTCTATTTGAAATGTGCTTTTGATTTTAAAAGAAGTTTCTTGCTTTTAATTGGCTGAAAAATTAATTAACTAGTTGGAAAAATCAGAAAACATATAGTCTAGCCTAGTGTGTGTGTGTGTGTGTGTGTGTGTGTGTGTGTGTGTGTGTGTTTCATGTCGCGCTTTAATAATTTTCTTAACCTTGAGACATAGCTAAGTGTAAATATATTGATGCAATTTTGCGAAAATAAATTTTGTGTGAGAACGAAGCCCTTTTTCTTAATTACACCGCATATTTTTATGCCAACATTTCAGTAGGAAATGGCATTAATTTATCTGGAAGAAATATGAGATTGGTATGATGTGTGGTAAAGTTGCATCTTGGGGAAGACGCCCGAATAAGTGGTTTCATTTGGAAACAGCCTGGAAATTAACTTTACGCCTCCCGTCAGATAGGTGTTGAATTACACCCGGTCTTCGTGAATATTGTTTACAACCAGCTGGTGCAGTAGTCTGAAAGTTATGCCTCTACGTTCTCAATTTGGTCTCAAATCAGGCATAAGTCCAGTAGACCGGTCCCAGCATATTGCTTAATCCCTCCTGCTGAATTTCTGCTGTTTATACTGCAATAAGTTAAGTGTTTATGACACATGTGGGGTTCTGTGCTCCTACGCAATATTCAGAATAATTTTGTTTCTTTCTAAATATTCATGCAACATACAATTTTGCTATTTGTGTTTACCTTTATTATGTGCTGTCAAGTAGCGAGTATAAGTAGTCCACTTTCTAAATGGCAGTTATTTTATCTGTCACAATGATCTCAATTACAGGCATTGCGTTTGAATCCTTCAAAGCGTCGATACAGTACTTGAAGCACTTTAACCCCTTTACTTTCATGTTCAAAACAATTTTAACTACGGGCACTCGGTAGAGCGCATACCTTCGCCGACGCCACTGAATCCCTCGCCACAGGATCGGGTATATAATTCTGCACATTTTGGCGTTGGATTCATGCCGATCGGGTAACAATTGACCGAGATATGGCCGAAAGTCGGTTTTGACCTTTTCGTGGCCTTGACCCTGACCTTTGACCCGATCACTCCCAAAATCTAATCGATTGATCCTCAGGTCATGCCAAATCAACCCACCAAATTTTATGAAATTCCGTTTGGTACTTTTTGAGTTATTCGATACACATACACACAGACAGACAGACACACAAACAAATAAATACACGGGGATCAAAACATTACCTTCGTCAGCGAAGTCGCTGGCGAAGGTAACTAGTATTTCCCTCTGGCATTTTCATACCTTTCAAAGTGTGGAGATTTCTCTCTCTCTCTCTCTCTCTCTCTCTCTCTCTCTCTCTCTCTCTCTCTCTCTCTCTCTCTGCGCGTGCGTGTGAGAGCTGAGTGCGTCTGTGTGAGAGCGGCTGCACGAGTGAGTTTTTCCTCCTTTTTTCCCTTCTGTTAGCCTATCTGGTTTTTAGTAGTCTGGCTCTTATAGTTACAGACTCTTGTTTGTAACCGGATTTATTACTGAGATTGTAAAGTATTGTCGTGGTTTTTTATTTAGACGACCTTGCCGACCGGCTTTTTTCTCGCTGGTTGGCATGGCCGCGACCACGTTGGGATTTGATAAACTTTCACGCCGGCATGGAATTAAGATTGCACCTGCGATTACCTGTTCGGTAGAAGAATGCAGTTTAGCAGTTGGTGAAATAGTCGGACATAAGAGTATACGGTCGGCTTCAAGAATGAATAATGGGATTGTAATCTTTTTGGATTGTATTGAAAAAGTTAACGAAGTAGTGGAAAGAGGGATTGTGATCCAAGAAACATTTACTTCAGTGTTGCCTCTTTTTAGTCCAGCAAAGAAGATAACTTTATCAAATGTTCCCCCTTTTGTTAAAGATGAATTTTTACTTCGAGAGCTGGCACGTCACGGTCAGATAGTTTCTCAAGTAAAGAAAGTTCCCCTTGGTTGCAAATCTCCTCTGCTGCAGCATGTAGTGTCATTCAGAAGACAGCTGTATATGATACTCAATAACGATATTGATGAATTGAATGTGGCCTTTAGATTTAAAATAGACAATTTTGATTATATAGTGTTCGCTACTTCAGAAACGAAGAAGTGTTTTGGCTGTGGTAGGGAAGGACATTTAATACGTGCATGCCCAGAGAAAGCAGATAATGCCGGAGCTACTCCCCCCGAAACCGTTCCGACCAGAGCCCAGTCAACGGGGGAGATCGTTGAGCAGGGAAATAATGCCGAGAGTACAGATACTCAGGCGGCCGCAGGTCCGAGTGAGACGAGCGGCACTAACGTTAAAACTGTAATTGACACAGATCAACGACCACAAAAGGTTTGCGAAGCAACAGACAATGCAAATAAAGTGGATGATTGCGCTGCCGAAATGGGCGATCAGACTAACACAAAAGTTGGACTGACTGCCACGGAGGCAGAGGTAGTTTTGGAGGATTTGGGGGAAGAGGGGGAAATGTCTATTGGGGAAACAGAACAAGACCTTTTCAAAGTGCCCCAAAAAAGGAAGGCGGATGCTCGCTTAGGGAAGAATGAAAAGAAAAAGGAGGATAAACGTAGTGGAAGAAAAGCAACTAGTAAAACTAAAACTTCGGGTGAATCGGACGAGGAAAGCACTGATTCGTCTGATGGGTCTGTCTCTTTAAATAAAACTAGGAGGGTGGGTTTAAGAAACAGATATTCATTCGAAATGAGTTGGAAATTCCTGTATGAAACAAAGGGAATGCAAGGGGTACAGGTCACTGATTATTTCCCAGATAGGGCGAAACTCCTTGAGTCAATTAAGCTGTCTATGGGTGGAAAAGGGAATCAAGCTTTCACAGAACAGGAGGGTTATAGGTTAAAAAAATTTGCACAAAAATTACGAAGTCAGGCTATCAAAAATGACAGTGATATTGCATAATTTTTATTCTGTTTTTGGTTTGTTGCTCTATCTTCTTGGTTTATACCTTATTCTGGTTAACCAGATGGTTGATTTTAAAGTGTGTACACTTAACTTAAATGGCGCCAGAGATATTAGAAAGAGGGCAACTTTTTTTGAATTGATGAGACAGGCGTGTTGATGTCACGCTTATTCAAATGACTCATAGCGACGAACAAAATGCCGCTGACTGGAAAAGGGAATGGGAAGGTGACATTATTTTAAGTCATGGAAGTACAATTAGTGGTGGTGCGGCTGTATTGTTTTCTAAAAACTTTTTACCTCAGTCTTGTGTGGTAGAAGAGGTAGTGAAAGGGAGACTGTTGAAGGTTACAGCCTCTTTTGAAAAAAATACACTGGTGTTTATTAATATTTATGCACCAACTTTAGGAACAGAAAGGGTCACATTCATGCAAGAGGTTGATGCTGTATTACAGAACTGTAATCAGGAGTGTTTTCTCTTCCTAGGGGGTGATTTTAACTGCACTGAAAATCACAATTTAGATCGGAATCATGCAGAGCCTCACAAAGCATCTCAGAAGGTCCTTATCCGAATGATTGAAACACATAGTTTGTGTGACATGTGGAGAGACATGCACGATGCTGAAAGGCAATACACATGGACACACATAAAAGATAATTTCATTTCTATGGCGAGGCTAGATAGGCTGTATTGTTTTAGACATCATGCTGGTATAATGAAATCATGTAGTATTAGTCCAGTAGGCTTCTCTGATCATTGTTTGGTCTCCTGCTCAGTGAAGATCCGCTCAGTAAAGCCCAAGAGTGCTTATTGGCATTTCAATACTGCCCTTTTAGATGATGTTCATTTTAAAGAAGTTTTTGTCTCTTTCTGGAAAATGTTCCGTTTAGAAAAGGCTTTTTTTTTTCGCTCACTCCAGCAATGGTGGGATGTGGGAAAAACAAAAATCAGACAACTGTGTCAGCAGTACACTATCAATGTCACTAGGGACATTAACAGGTCATTGAAAACACTAGAATCAGACATAATGGATCTTCAGAAACTGGTGGAAACTTCAAGAGATCGCGCCCATACTGAAGTTCTCCGTTCTAAAAAAGCTACATTAGCAGATCTGTTGGGTATAAGGGCACAGGGGGCTCTGGTCCGTTCGCGTTTTCAAAGCGCTACACAGATGGATGCCCCATCAAAGTTCTTTTTCAGTTTGGAAAAGAAAAATGGCCAGAACAGATTTATACACTCACTTCGCTCTGCCACTGGACTGGAATTGACAGACTCCAGAGAAATACGGAAAGGAGCAGTTCAGTTTTATAAGGAGCTTTATACAAGTGAGTATGGCGAGGAAGAGGACGTGGCGACTGCCTTCTTTAAAGGAACAGTCCACCGTATTTTCATAATGAAATATGTTTTTCTATGAAGTGAGATGAGATGATACGTACCTCTCCGAGCTTTGAGCGACCACCCAGTCAGCCAGACGCGCTGCCACTCCTGTTAGCATTTGTAGCTAGACTCATTGTGGTCAACGGTATTTTTCGGGGCTGTAGTTAGATGCGACCAAAGTCTTCCACGTTTTTCATGTTTACGTAGGTTTATATGACTAGTGACATGAGTTCGGGTTCGGGTACGCAAATCCAAACGTGGCTTTTTCTATGCTGTGGGAAGTGCGTACTATAATGACAGGCGTAGTAACACCTTCTGCGCGCTTTGACAGCGCATTGATACCTTCACTTCTGATTTCTTTTCTCTCCCACGACCCCCCCTACTTCCGTAAATACAACCAACGTGACTGCACTGCACTACTTGGTACACAGTCAGGAAGCCAGGGCTTGCAGAAAATTATCAGAAAGGGATAATTAATGAGAAGGTGTGCATTACACGGTTTTAATGCACGACGCAGAGGCAAATAAAATAACCACCCGACGTGAAGCGTAGGGTGGTTGCCTCTGCGAAGAGCATTGAAACCGTGGTATGCTCACCTTCGAGTTGATTATCCTACTTATACCATGGTCATTTGCCAGCAATATCAAATCGCAGCATTAATCTGAAACGGAGATTATGCATAACCCAACATTATGCGCGATTATGCAGACAGTAGCTTACTTGCTACCCACAATTACAATGAACTTATGACGGTTTCCGCAGTCAGCGAGCTGAAATCAGTCTGCTGGCATAGCACGTAGCTAGCGAACTGTCAGCAGTCGCTGATACATGAAGTGGACACGTTAGCTTCATTTGTAACCGTACTCAATTACAATCTTTTAATGGATAAAGCCTGATTTTTTTTCGCTGCTACAATATTTACGATCATTATAGCTTGAGTACGAGTCAGCGAGGTGAAATCAGTCTGCTGGCAAAGCACGTAGCTTGCGAACCTTCACTTCACTTCTTCACATACGATTCATCTTCGTCAGTTTCTTCTTCCCTCTCACGGTCCATTTCGGCTAGCTCCTCCTCGGTATATTCCGGTTCAGATAGATATGGCTCCGGCTCCGCCACAAGCCAGTCGTCGGCATCTATGTCCTCCATTTGAAAATGTTCCATAGTAGCCCACTTGATTATTTTCTTTTATACCATGGTCTGGGTGAATACTTTTTTCTAATTTTTTCTAATTGGCTGGCAGCTGGCAGGTATGCATTAAAACCATGGAACCGCACAGGTAGTTCGGCTACGGTCGTTTCACCATTCGAAATTCATGCACTACCCAACTTGTAACCATAGCAATGTTAGAGCTGATATTTGACTGAGTACAACAGAAACCTAGCAGCTCATTTATTTCCTCTAAATTTAGCGGCGTCATATAAGTGCGTCCTGCGGGGCGGTTAACAATGGGTACTCAAGCGATAATATTATAATAATATAATAATATAATACCGTAAATATTGTAACAGCGAAGTAATCAGCCTTTATTCATTAAATGAGTGTAACTGTGTATGGTAACAAATGAAGCTTACGTGTCCACTTCATGTATCAGACAGTTCGCTAGCTACCTGCTATGCCAGCAGACTGATTTCACCTCGCTGACTCGTACTCAAGCGATAACAACCATAAATATTATAGCAGCGAAAAAATCAGGCTTTATCCATTAGTAGATTGTAATTGAGTACGGTTACAAATGAAGCTAACGTGTCCACTTCATGTATCAGCGACTGCTGCCAGTTCGCTAGCTATGTGCTATGCCAGCAGACTGATTTCAGCTCGCTGACTTCGGAAACCGTTATAAGTTCATTGTAATTGTGGGTAGCAAGTAAGCTACAGTCCGCATAATCGCGCATAATTTTGGGTTATGCATAACAGTTAATCTCCGTTTCAGATTAATGCTGCGATTTGATATTGCTGGCAAATGACCATGGTATAAGCGGGATAATCAACTCGTGGAATGCACACCTTCTCGTTAATTATCCCTTACTTATAATTTTCTGCAAGCTCTGGCTTCCTGACTGTGTACCAAGCAGTGCAGTGCAGTCACGTTGGTTGTATTTACGGAAGTAGGGGGGGTCGTGGGAGAGAAAAGAAATCAGAAGTGAAGGTATCAATGCGCTGTCAAAGCGCGCAGAAGGTGTTACTACGCCTGTCATTATAGTACGCACTTCCCACAGCATAGAAAAAGCCACGTTTGGATTTGCGTACCCGAACCCGAACTCATGTCACTGGTCATATAAACCTATGTAAACAGGAAAAACGTGGAAGACTTTGGTCGCATCTAACTACAGCCCCGAAAAATACCGTTGACCACAATGAGTCTAGCTACAAATGCTAACAAGAGTGGCAGCGCGTCTGGCTGACTGGGTGGTCGCTCAAAGCTTGGAGAGGTACGTATCATCTCGTCTAATTTCATAGAAAAACATATTTCATTATGAAAATACGGTGGACTGTTCCTTTAATGACCTGCCTCAGCTGAACGATGAGCACAAGGTGGGACTTGGGAAAGGCTTGACATTAGCAGAGCTGAACAATGCTTTACTGGGCATGGAGTGTGGAAAGGCCCCAGGAATTGATGGGCTTCCTCCTGAGTTTTACAGAGCTTTCTGGCCACAGGTAGGAGATGATCTGTTGGCCGTAATTAATGACAGTATAGTAAGTGGAAAATTACCATTGAGCTGTCAGCGAGCAGTTATCACCTTGTTGCCGAAGAAAGGAGACAGGCAAGAGATAAAGAATTGGCGGCCTATCTCTCTGTTGACCAGACTATAAAATCTTATCAAGGGCTCTGGCTATCAGGTTAAAAGACGTGATGGGGCATGCAATAAAAGTTGACCAGACTTACTGTGTACCTAACAGGTCCATTACTGATAATGTGTTTTTGATTCGGGACCTTTTGGAGGTCACCAGGCTATTTGACATTGATGCTGGCTTTATTTTCATTGATCAAGAAAAGGCGTTTGATCGAGTGGAACACCAGTATCTATGGAAAACACTTAAAGCGTTTGGCTTTAGTCAAAGTTTTACTGCTATGGTCCAGGTGCTGTATAGTGACATTGAAAGTGTAATTAAAATCAACGGTGGCAAAAAGCACTCCTGTTAAAGTTCAGAGAGGTGTCCGGCAGGGGTGCTCATTGTCAGGGATGTTATACACCCTGGCAATAGAGCCTTTTCTGCACAGAATACGTAAAGAACTTTCTGGGCTTAAAATTTTGGAGTGTAAGACCAGGTTTTATCTCTCTGCCTATGCTGATGATGTCGCTGTCATGGTATCTAACCAGAGCGACTTAAACAAGCTGGAGGACATTGTAAAAGAATTCAATGTTCTGTCCTCTGCTAAAGTGAACTGGGGAAAAAGTGAGGCTTTGCTGGTTGGGGAATGGGGAGGTAGAATTCCTTGTTTACCTGGAGGGTTGGAGTGGAAAAGGGGAGGGATTAAATATTTGGGTGTTTTTATTGGTGATGCAATGTCCACACAAAGAAACTGGGAAGGAGTTTTGGAAATGGTGGAGGGCTGGTTAGGTCAATGGAGATGATCTATACATGCCACACATGTCCTACAAGGGGCGGATCCTAGTTATTAATAATTTAGTAGCGTCTGCTCTTTGGCATCGCCTTGCGTGCGTGGAACCACCCTCAGGTCTCCTCGCGAAAGTCCAAGCAATTTTAGTAGATTTTTTCTGGGACAAACTGCATTGGGTGCCTCAGAGTGTACTGTACCTTCCCAAAGAGAAAGGGGGTCAGGGGCTGGTACACCTTGGAAGCAGGGGAGCAACGTTTCGCCTTCAGTTTATCCAGACCTATCTGTTTGGAGTGGAGGAAGTGGTGTGGAGGCCACTGGCCGACATCATCTTGCGGCGTGTCAGCGGTCTGGGGTTGGACAAGACGTTGTTCTTACTGGAGGTGAAAAATCTACAGTTTAACGGTTTGCCTTGTTTTTATCAGGGACTGTTTAAGGTCTGGGGCTCCTTGAAGTGCCAGACACTGGGGCCACCAACATCAGTCCACTGGCTATTGGAGGAGCCACTGATCTACGGAGCGCACCTGGACATAGCCTGGGAGGCTACACCTGGGCTCACTGATCTGCTTCGTGCAACTGGAACGGTTAAGTTGCGGTGCATAGCGGACTTAGCAGGGCCTGGGTTGGACGCCTCTGAGGTGGTTGCCTCTCATCTTTGGGTGAGATCGGTGCGTTATGTGAGGTCGGTGGTGGACAGGTGGAAAAAGGCACTGACGGAGCATGAATGGACTCTTCTAACAGACTACTTTGCAGGAAAGGAAACTCCCAATGCAGCAGACCCATTTCCAGCGCTTTCCCTGGCCCCTGATCTCACTGGACTTGAGCGGTATGGTACATTGTTGGACTGTGTGGGTGTAGATGAGGTGAGTTTTGGCAGTGCAAAAGGTAAGATGCTGTATAAAATAATGGTAGTAGGGCTTAATAAAGACAGGCTGAAGGACAGAAAAGACACTCCTTGGAGAGAAAAGCTAAAGTCACAAGAGCTTGCTAAACCTGCATGGAGGGCTCTATATAAACCACCGTTGATAAAGAAAGCTGGTGACTTACAGTGGCGGATCTTGCATGGGGCAGTAGCTGTGAATGCTTTTATTTCTGTGTTAAACCATGAGGTGGATTCTGGGTGCCCATTCTGCAATCAAAGAGAAACTGTTTTTCACTGTTTTCATGAATGTAGTAGACTTGATGGTCTGTTTAGCTTTTTGGGACAGCGTTTTGCTGTATTGGGAGAGGTTTTCTCCAGAGAAGTTTTTATTTTGGGTTTTCCTTATGTGAAAAAAAGAAAAAATATGTGTCAGATTATTAACTTCCTCTTGGGCCAAGCAAAAATGGCGGTGTATTTGAGCAGGAAAAATGCGATTAATCAGAAAGCAGGTCAAGAGGTGGTACCAATTTTTAAAAAGTTGGTACAATGCAGAGTCAGAATTGACTTTGCATATTATAAAGCCATGAGTGCTCTTGATAATTTTGAAATGGTTTGGTGTTACCGGGGGGCAATTTGTTCTGCTGTAGGAGGTGAGTTACTATTTGCAGATGCTTGGGAGTGACTCCTGATTTTGGTGTTTTTGTTCAAGTCTGTTATTTTGTTTTGGTCCTCCTGTCTTATGTTCGCTATGACTTATATGAAGTAAATTGATACTTGTTGAATAAAGGAACCTTTTTAATTCAAAATTCTCTCTCGTTTGTCTATTTGTTTTGTTTTGTTTGTTTGTTCACAGTTAAAGGAATATACTAATTTCATAAATAATTTTCATTTTCAGAAGCTTCAAACTCATTTTTAGTAGCTTAAACCTTACATGTTCAACAACTTGAACCTCTCATAATCTGCAGCTTCCAGCTTTCCCACGCAGTTTCCTCTGGAACTGCACTTTTCTAATTAACTAAAAATCCGTTAAAAAAATTGTGATTGCAGTTGCGGTTGGAACGAAAACCAGCGCTCTCTCATTCAGAGATTTTTGTCAGCAGGCCCGGCGCTAGAACAGGGATTTGGGTGGGCCCAAACACGTCCCTTTATGACAAGTAGGATAGTCCTGGCTAGTTCTCAATTATTTTCCTTTATTTACACCTTTTCCAATTATCGTAATTGGCAACTGAAGACACGGTTTGTCTCCATATGCGATCTAACTGCGATGAAATCATGGGTTAATTCAGTAGAACTGAGAATTGGGGTGGACAAAACATCCCTTTTTTGTGGACCAAGTGTTCTCCCAACCCTTATAAATCTACCTTCAAGGAATGGACACATTCTCCAGAGTCTGATGTGATCAGGTTTATTGCTCAAAGTGAAGTACCAAACCCAGGCTGGTCTGCGCAAACCACATAGCATTCATTCTTCTTCAATCACCCGACACAGACTGACCACTGGCTGTCCGCACCCTCGTATTAATTACTCTTTTGGCACGTCCCTCAAGGTGGGATTAAATGTGGCTCGTCCCACTTTATACAGATATATATAGAATTAAATTATTAATTCTGATTGGTTAATTGTCATATAGCAACCCTCCACCCTTATTAACAAGTTAACCATTACATCATAGTGGAAATTCATTTTAAGCCTCCAGGGATGCACGAAGACCACATTTGAGCCTCCCGAACCTTGCAAAAGTTCAGTAACTTATCTAGGTTATGGATGGTTCCAGAACACTTAGCTGCGCATGCTCCGGTAGTGGGTCCAGGCTGACCAATATGGTCATTTTGGAAGATTAGCTCATCTAGCCAGCCTTGGTCGGCCGGCTTGCAGTCCTGTTATCTTGCGTTTGGCAGTTTTATGAGTTTATGCTTCTTCTCAGCTCCACAGTTTTGAGGGGCCACAAGAAGCTGGCTGAGTTCTCTCTGTTTAAATGTGATTATAGTACTATTCTGAATTTAGAACCGTTTGGGACATTTTTCCACCACATATTTCCCCCTTCTGTGACTTTTTTAATTGTCACAGCTTTTGCAATTTCTCCCCATGCTCTGCTGTTAGGTTCCATCTGATTAGCCCATAGTGATTATTGAGATGATGACCCATCCGCAGACCTGAGCATGGCGTGGAAACAATCCCTTCCTATTTTAGACAAATAACACCGCATTTTCCCTGATCCAAATTTTTATCACATGATCTTGGCTTCTGGGGAAATAATCACTGATAATGGAATTTTATATGCTAAATTGACACACTCAGTCCACACTGATCTTGCTGAAAAAATGACAACCCAACCTACTCTCTCAATGGTCTTCCAATTGATTCTTGATCTCTCCCAGTAAATTGATCTGGTCCCAGGCCTGTCCTCACCTGATGGTGAGTGGTGATGTCAGTTAATGCATATCCCCTCTTATTTTGTTTATTATTCACCGTGTTTGGAGCAGTTACCACACTCCTTTGCCTTGTTTATATACTTGACTTAGGGCGGTCGATTCACCCCTGCCTTAGGTTTCTCCCCCTTTGGAGATCTCACCCGTCTCTGGAGTGAATCACAACTCGCCATTTGATTGTTGGGGGGTGCAATCCTCTTCCCTCGGGGGAGTTAAGTTTCCTTATCCTTTCTGGAACACAGAATCACTGGCTGTGCAGGCATGTCACACCTTGAACCTGTAGCTGAGCAGATTGTAGCTGTCATCATTCACAACAACATCAGTGTGGTCCAATTTTCTTTTAACTTAACTCCACAATAGAGACTACTTATGCAAAAACATGAATATACTAAGACCAGCCCAGGGTATATCAAGTGAATACTAAACTGATAGCATGCAGTTATACAGTACATGATTATACATTATATGCTTTAAACAAAATAATGAGGTTATATAGTTCGTGATTACACATGTTGTCTAAGCAAGATAACGTCTTCTCGTGTCCCAAGCCTGACATCCGAAGCATTGAATCAGCTGGTAGAAGAAAGTTGGCCTTTTCACTTAGCAGCCGCTACCCATGATATCATTTAGCTAAAAGATGTTAGATAGTTTAATAGTGTATATCTTCAACCCCTGTGCTTTGCGCACCGTAGAGGGCCGTCACTGTGGAGAGGCTACTAGCGCATACGATGCACAGTGACATGGATCATCTTTCCAGCACTTCCGACCGGCCTAAGCTTTCCTTCCCCATTCGCAGAGAGGATTTCCAGAGTGGACAGTCACTTGGGCCACCTTTAAAATTTGCCAGGGTTCCATGCTGTTTCCAACACTCATTGGGTCCTTTTTGCACAACAGTTACAACAAAACATCCCCCTCTTTTACCTAGTGTCAGTGTTGCTGTTAAAGTACGATTAATTAATCCCTGTTCATGACGCAACAGCAGGTTTCTCCATCCTGTATTACCCCCTGGTTGAAATGCTTCCATACAGTTAATTTTGCCCTCTGTACATTTTTTTTTTGTTGGCATTTTTCACTTCAGACTCCCATTTGCCATTTCCATCTGATTCCTTGTGATTGGGGGATGATATCTGCAAATTAACCGTTTCCAAATGATCAAATTCATACCATTACTTTTCATCACCTTCTTCCCAAAATGAACATTTTTGTCTGCTCTTATCACTTCTAGAATTCAGAAACAAAGAAAACAATATTTTTCCCTCACCAGGGCAGGTGATGTCTGATCTCCTCTGGTGAACCAGTCTACTCACATAAACATGTACCTTTTCCTTTGAATGGTAACAATCTTTTCCCCCACTTAGATCCTTATGCTCTATCATTAAATGTCTTGCACAACCTCACATTCATACAATACTTAAGCTCCCACAGCTGTTCAGTATGGTGACCCTACGCTTGCTTGCTCCATTTACTGCCTTCCCCCTTTTTGACGCATGGCTTACACCATGTGTCAACTTAGAATAGACAAGAAACAGATATTTTTGAAATTCAGAGCTTTCCATCAGTCCCGCACCATACGACTTTTTTTTTTCTTCCAACCCCGTTTTATGCACGCATTTACTATATTAGACAGTCCCGAGGTCAGTGTGGACTGGAAGACTATTCTAATTTGCTCAAATACCCCGTTCTGTCTCAGTTATTCTTTTCTCTGAGAGACTTAGGTCCGTGTCATTATCCCTTTCCTCGTCATTGTCATTTTCATAAGTACCAAAGATTCTGTCAGTCAATTTGTAAAAGAAAATGAAATGTGATCACATAAGTCGACTTTCAAATAACAGGTGGTACCACCTTTAAGTACTATGAATTTAATTCAAATCAACAGTCAGAATTTTAGTGTTGAATCCACCAAAATTGTTTTTATTTTTTCCAAATGATTTCTTTTGAACTGCTCAATGGCTGGCCAGGCCATTGGTCTTTTCAGTTTAATTTAATAATTTTGATGTATTTTATGCATGTATATCTCACTCCTTTTTTGTTCCTTCGCTCCACAGGATTCCGGGTCTGTAGAGAAACTTGACAGTTAGATTCACATAACAACAGATTCACATCACACACAGTTTCCTTCCTCCTCAAATCTTCATTGTGTCACCCTGTAATACACACATTTAGAAATGAGACAAATTAGTTTCAGCACAGCTTCCATAAACCAGCATTTGACGGCTAAGCTCCTGTTTAGTAGAAAGTAGAAAAAATGTGTCATTAGTCAATCAAACCCCTTTAATATCACTCAATTTTAATAGAATAAACAAAATCATTCACATTGTTCTGTATTCAGAGCAGCTATAGCTATTGCATACTGATGGAAAAACCAAACTACACTAGAGACTTCTCCTTCTTGTTTTCTGCTCTGATCAATGAGCTTTGATTTTATAGACTGATTATCTCTGATGCAAAGCACTACATCCCCAATAATTTCATTACTATTTTAGTGCCACTGCCATCAATAAGCCTTAGTGGGTCGATCATGATTGGCATCTGGTTGAGGGAATAGAACCAGGGAATGTTCCTCCCTTAAAGGCTATACCCATCTTCTACCCTTTGGATTTGTGAGTGGGGATGTTAGGGGTTCATTTCTCTCTGTTTGACAAAGGCAACACTTGCTCCAGTCTGTCTGCCAAGACGTACTAACAGATGGTCTGTTTGAAGCCATTGCTTTGAACTGGGTCGAGGGATAATCCTTTTACCATTAAGAGAGTAAAGCATGCACATCCACTCAATTGCAGGTGCAGGACAATGTAAGAATGAACAAAAATAAAATGGTTAGGTCCGCACACTTAAAGACAATGCTCCCCAAAAATTTATTGTGTCGTCAACGTTTTGATCAACAAGTGATCTTCATCAGGATAGACAGCAGCACACTCACATCTCTATAAGCACTTACTCCAATTCACAATTGAACATAGTAATTGTTCACACCTGGTTTCAATGACTAAGATCAATCAGTAGGGGCACAGATGCACAAAAAGTGCATAAAACATACAATCCCAAGACAAGTATATATACACACTTTTTTTTTTTTAAACTATACAACCCTGGACACAACAAAAATAGTAATAATAAAAAATAATCCTTTTACCACCCTGTGTCAATATTGGGCACTTTCTTGTATGGGATACAACAAGGTTCGTGCAAACATGTTGCCTTGGTTGCTGAAGTTGAAACATTACATGTTTAGCCTACTCCTAGCCCTATCGTTCATCCAATGTCATTCAAGTCCCGTGCGATCTGTACACCATCCAGATAAATTTGAACCCCATTATCCTTGGCTTGGCTATCCCATTCTGGCACACCCTGTCAATTCAGGTGCGGTTGCTAACCTGATCTGGGGTAGGTTAAGCAACATTTGGGACTCTAGATAGTTTTATAAAGCTAGCTGGCATTGAGCCCCATGCTGGGTTTCATGGCAGTAATCATCACCAGTGTGCCCTGGTGGTGCCGGACAATCACTCGTTTAACGAAAATGGCTTGATGATGGATCAAGTATGTCTGGTTTGTTGACGTCATGCACCTTTTACAAATTTGAACTAGACTAACTCCATCACACGCAGAGACTTTCTGTGTGCTACTCTCACCTAGTTTAGCGTGGGAGCCAACACAGAGTACCGAGCTGTGGCCGCTGCCGTGCACTAGCAACTTCTTGGAGCCATAGGTGGGAGTTACATATGCAGCAAGGACCAGTGCCTGGAGTCCATCCAGAGGATGTGGATGACTGCTCAAACAAAGGTACTACCTCTACTACTACACCCTACACCCCAAAAACTAACCAAGATTGCTATACACAAATAAGCTCTCATCCTAGCTGAAAATGGCGGAAAAAGTGCCTAATTAAGCAAAAAAAAAAAAAAAAAAAAAATATATATATATATATATATATATTCATTTTAGGCTGCTGAAACTAAAAAAATTGGATCCAGCATGCAAAAAAACATAAATTTGGACACTAAGATCACTTACATAGATCAAACACACACATTTCTGTGAGGGAAACCATTCTCAACCCACACATTTGGTGGCCATCCTGGATTTTCAAGAGGCCAATCAGGTTGATTTGTTCAGTAGACCAATGGGAATGACCATGCCAAATTTGGTGCTTGTATCACATTTTGCAGGATTCTTACGCAAAACTGCTATTATCTGCCCCACTAATAATAAAGTTTTGAGTTTTATCCATTTTTCTTCTAAGTCCCCCAAGCCAGCACACATACTCATTAAATAAACTGCTGATTAAACGGTCAGAACATTCACCCTGCAATGACAGCTAGCAGTTCCCACTTCTGAGCTCACAACCTTATTTCAACACTTTCTACACCTTACAAGGAACTAGTAAAACTCACCAACTCAATAATATCAGATTTCTGAAATATACCTTATTTTAACTGGACAGCCATTCCAGTTTCAGGAAAAATCAAACAATATATGCCTCCCTAGATTCAACAGAATGG
Source organism: Gymnothorax reevesii (assembly GCA_029721435.1). Taxonomy (NCBI): domain Eukaryota; kingdom Metazoa; phylum Chordata; class Actinopteri; order Anguilliformes; family Muraenidae; genus Gymnothorax; species Gymnothorax reevesii. Next base: position 73,514,432 of record CM056578.1, on the reverse strand, counting down.
TGCAATGAACGTACCGGGTCCACCGAAATTCATGACCAGTTAACGTTTTAAATAGGAAAAAAACCTCAGCATTCGATTTTGTTGAATACGGTATACATTCCAAAACAAAAAGGAGAAGTGGGAGCCCAACCTTTTTCATTGAATCCCTCCTTCAGAGATCGATGTATCCAGTAGAAGGAACCCTCCGGCCCTGTTTCATTCGAAAGATTTCCCATTGACCATGTCCTTACCTCATTTAAATCCTTTAAATGTAACTGAACACTTCTGGCCAGTTTTTTCAATAAATCGCATCTATTTCAGTCGCGCAAAGTGGGCAACGTTGACAGGATACAACCGAGCTTGCTGATATGCGAAGGCTTGTAAAACTTTTCTGACTGTCCAATAAATGTGTTTCACTTACTGTGGAAAGTTTAAACACTCGGTAACTGAACAAGAAATGAGCCAATCAATACATCGTTTCCAGGGAAGTTTCACGAGGGCGAGAACTATAACTGTGCAGGTACGCAAAAGAGCCTGAGTATATAATTGAGTGATTGGCTATCAACACCAGTATTTGGGTGGAGAAAAGGAAGCGCTGAATTTGTCAATGAAGGAATCTACATGTAAATCCACGGCAAAAAACTATGCATTTTTTGTATGTGATGACTGTAATTGACAGAATGTGAGAGAATAAATACCATGTCGAATTTTTTGCTTGAGAAAACTGATTTTTCTTAACCACTAATTGGAATACCGTTGGCTCACTGTAGCTAAAATAGTTGCTCCAGAAGACAACATTTTTTTTCTGTTGCAAGAGATCATTTTTTTAAACTGCTGGATCAATACAATGGGCAAGGATATTTACCAGTTTGCACATCAGGCTTCGCTGAGGAGTTTAATTTATGCAACTCTTGAAAAACAGGGATTGGATTAAACCTCTCCATATTCTAGACCGCATTCAAACTCTGCTTGCTTGTGAATATTCAGTGACTGATCCGGGGGTGCTATCTAGTGATCGAGTACTGTAACTGCGTGCTTAAATTTGCAGTTCGTGGATGTCTATATTTGCACAAAAGAGTTAGAGGCCTGCCAACAAAAAAAAAAAAAAAGACTGGATTGTTTTAATTCCACTTAGTAGGTTGGTCATCATTCAAGATACCGAAATGACAAGAACTGAAGAAGTGAGTTTTTCATAATACAACTCCAATTCCAAAATAGTTGGGACAAAGTGTAAATTGTGAATAAACGCAATGACTTTCCAATCAGATGAGCCAGTATTTTATTGAAATAGAAGAGATAACATAGCAAATGTTGAAATTGAGAAATTTTACAATTTTATCCACAAAATGAGGTCATTTCAAATTTGATGGCTGCTACAGGTCTCAAAAAATGTTAAGACAGGAGCCTGTTTACCATGGTGTAGCATCCCTTCTATTTTACACAAAGTGGAGGCATCTGGGCATTGAGGAGACAAGTTTCCTGAGTTTTGTCATTGGAATTTGATCCCACTCTTGTTTAAGACAGGCTTCCAGCTGCTAGAAAGTTGTGGGTCTCTTTTTACCGACTTTTCATTTAATTATGCACCAAATGTTCTCAATTGGTGAAAGATCAGGACTGCAGGCAGGCCAGTTCAGCACATGGACTCTTCTACTATGAAGCCATGCTGTTGCAATAGCTGCAGTATGTGGTTCTGCATTGTCCTGCTGAAATACGCAAGGCCTTCCCTGGAATAGATTCCATCTGAAGGGGAGCCTATGTTGCTCTAAAACCTTTATATACCTTTCAGCATTCATGGTGCTTTTTAAAACATACTAGTATCCGACACCATATGCACAAATGCATCCCCATATCAGAGATGCAGGCTTTTGAACTGAACGCAGATAACAGGAGAGGTGGTCTTTCTCCTCTTTAGCACGGAGGACACGAAGCCCATGATTTCCAACAAGACTGCCAAATTTCGACTCATCTGACGACAGGACACTTTGCTACAGTCCATTTTTACTGAGCCTTGGCCCACAGAACACGGCGGCACTTCTGGATCATGCTCAACAATGGCCTCCTTTTTGCATGATGGAGTGTTAGGTGGCATCTGTGGATGGCACGGCAGACTGTGTTTACAGACGGTATGATGATACGCTCAGTCGCGAGAACCAAGCAATGCAGTAGATCTGATTTTATTGATCAAGTAGGATAATCTCCCGCAGGGCAGAAGACAAAGGTACAAAAGTCCGCTAAAATCACAATCCAGTTGGCCAACAGAGTCGAAAACCAGGGCAGCAATCACAGTACTCGTGTTTGGACAAAAATAGGTTTGGTACACAGGCACAGGTATGTCAGAGAAGCAAAGCCAAAATCCAGTGGGCGTAATCCAAACTGTGACCAGGCCAGCAGTCACAGAATTCGTAGTCGGGCAGAAATGGGTCAAAAACACAGATGCAACAATAATCCAAAAACACAAAGTCAAAAATCAAAAAGAGGGAAGGTCCAGTCAGAAGAGAATCACTGAGAGTACAAGGCGAGAAAAGGCGTGGCACAAGCAAACTGAGTGAAACATTCTGACAAGGAAGTGCTGTGAAAAGACTCCTAATATACATTCTCGGGAAGTCTCATGCTATGCAGAACCCGGGTGCAGGAAATGATACTAATTACAAAGGTAGGAACAAGAGGGAGAACCTAATCACATAAAATAGGCAAAAGCCAAAACGCGGACAGGGATCATGAGACAGCCTATAGATCGAACAAACAGATCCGGTTAGGGATTTCTACGTGCAAACAGTAAGTGGCAGAACAGTGATTAAACAGGTGCAGACAATCTACTAGAAGCACACCAAAGTAAATTGAGTGAAGACAAGAGACTAGAACAGGGCAAATGCTGAGAGATAGTTAGTCAATTTGTTGAGTGCAGCTATATAATCCCAAGTGCTCGTTAGTAAGTATTATATACAATGTTAGTTAAGGTTAGTAATTTAATCAAAACCAACAAACTGTTAGTATGGGTTTAGTAAAATAGAAAAGTAAGGCGAAGGAAGTAAACGAGATGGGAAGGAATGGTTGAAATCCAGAAAACATTAAATCACCTGAAAGTGTGGCATGCAGTACTGGGGCTGTGAGCAAAGACAAGACAAGAGACCAGACAGGGGGAGACAAAGTGCAATGCATGGCAAAAACAAAAACATGGACCGGAATAAAACTGCAGGAATAGAATATGGCAAAATACAAAACATGGAAAAACTAAACTAGACAAAACATGAACATAATCAGGTATCTAAATCACAATAAATAATTCAAGACATGGTCAGGCAAGGCAAAGGTCAAAATCCAAACAAGACAGAATGGCAGACAGCAGAATCACAACAGACAGTGGTTTCTTGAAATATTCCTCGGCCCATTTAGTAATGTCAATGACAGAATCAAGTCGGTGAGTGACGCAGTGGTGTCTGTGGGGCCCGAAGATCACGGGCATCCAGTAAAAGTATTCGGCCTTGTCCCTTATGCACAGATATTTTTCCAGTTTCTCAGAATCTTTTGATGATGTTATGCACTGTCGATGATGACACCTTCAAAGCCTTTGCAATTTGACATTGAAGAAGATTATTTTTAAAGTATTCCACAGTTTTTTTTTATGCAAGCCTTCACAGGTTGTAGAGCCTCTGGCCATCTTTACTTCTGAGAGACTCAGACTCTCTAAGACATCCCTTTTATAGCCAATCATGTTCCACACCTGATGACAGTTAACTTAATTACTTGCTAAATGTTCTTACAGCTGATTCTCTTACAGTGCCGTGAAAAAGTATTTGCCCCCTTCCTGATTTCTTATTTTTTTTGCATATTTGTCACGCTTAAATGTTTCAGATCAGCAAATAAATGTCTTATGTTTTTATTATTTATTATTATTAAATTATATATTTTATTATTATTAAAAAATATTTTTTAAATTATTTTTTTAATAGCTGAAACGGGAATAAGTAATAACTAAGGACATCCAACAGACGGTTGCAGGGAGGAACTGAGAGACTGTCTGGATGATACTGACTGGCAGATCTTTTTTTTTAGCTCGCCGGGACCAATGTCCAGAGAGCTATTGTCGTACCCCCGGCGTCCGCGTCCGCGTGCAGAAAAACTTTAACCTTGCCCCCCGGCGAACTTTGTTGTCTTTCTGACAACTTTTGTTGACTTATCCGAGGACCCACGTGAGTTAACAGACTCACTATTGACTGAACCATGTAAACCAGGTTTTTCCGATTATCACATTACTGAAGCACATGTAAACGCGTCAAATCAGATTATTTCCATTACCCCATTATTCCCAGTTATCGGATTATTGTGGTCATGTAAACGTAGCTGTTAAAAAATAAATAATTGTTAATTAAAACATTGTCTTACCTGCAAGTGACGCGCGAGCATCATCTCGCTGTTTTTTTTCTTTTCCGCCCCCGACTCTTCATGCCTTTTCGATTTCGATGACATGTCCAGATCTCCGGAATAAACTTCTGCCAAATTTGCGATTGAAGCATAATGGAGCAAACTACTTGGGAATGGGGGGAGGGGGAGGGGGAGGGCACCAAAGGTAGACCGATGAGAGGGCCGCACAGGAGATTAATCTTTTTTCGCGTAAATAAGCCTACGTTATTTTTGGATTACTTATATTTATTAACATGCTTTACAAACTTTTATGTTAAATATTAAATACTGTTTTTATTATTTTTTTATGGGCTTGATTTTTTTTGGTGCCCCCCAGGCAGTTGGTGCCCTACGCGCAGTGCGTGATAAGCGTATGCCGAGCGCCGTGTCTGGATACATGTATGTGGAGGATTTTCTCAGCTTTCAAGAGTCGTAATAAGAGAGTCTTAGAGCAGGTTAAAAAAAACATGATCAACCGTTTATTGCAATATAATACTGCAGAATGAGAGCGCAAACAGGGACTCTGTGTCCACAGCAGTCAGAGGTTGGTCTCTGCTGAATAATTTTCACAAGCAATAATTATACCCTTCTCGCCAGGCATCTTTCAAGCAATCAATCACAAAATTACACAAACATTTTATTCTTTGAAGATTTCTGCTCGAGGGATGCGCTTGGAGGAGTCACATCCTGTGCTTTGGGCTCAGTTTTAAGGCCTGGTACAGATAGAAACAATTCTGTTATCTTGCTAAGTTGGGACATTTCCCAGACATGAGTCCATAACTCCTATCCAGGTGCATGCACCCCTCCCATCAGTGCTTTCACACAGACGGTTTCCTCAAAGTCTAAAGCTGAGAACAAAATTGGCATTTACATTTCTAACAAGAATATATTATTTGTTTAAGCAGTAAAACTATAATGTAATAAAATCAAAGTGCACTAAACACTACAACAATTAATTTTAAAGCTATAACAGTAACAACAAAAATTCCTTCACAATGTACAGCTCCTCAAACACGGAAGTTTTCAAATATTGCAGCGATCTGTAAAAAGCCTGGAGCTTCAGAAATAAGTGATTTTAGGCCCATTGCACTCACCTCTGTATTATGCAAATGTATGGAGAGAGTCTTAAGTCGACCCATAACAGCTTCTGTATCCAGCAGCTTAGACCACCTACAGTTTGCTTATAAGAGTCAGAGGGGCACCGACAATGCAACTATAACCATGTTTAACATCCTAGCAAAGCATCTGCAAAACCCCACTCATTATGCTCAAGTTCTTTTTATCGATTTCTATTCCGCATTAAAAAGCATGCAAATACGCATTCTTCTGTGTAGACTTGCAGCTCCTGGGGTAAATGGAGGTATTATCCACTGGTTCAGAGATTTTCTCTCTGACCATCCTCAGAGAGTCACTGTAGAAGGTTGTGTGTCTGATGAGATAGTAGTAAATAAAGGAGACCCTTAAGGGAAAATTTTATCACCATTACTTTTTTCTATTTACATAAATAAGGTTAATATCAATCATTTTAATTTTAGGTTACCCAGGTATGCAGATGATTTTGCGATGGTTGCTCTATTGCAGAAAGGAGACGTTGTGGGAGAGTGCTTATATTTTAAGCATGTGTCAACTCTCCAAAGCTGGTGCTCGGGAATCTTTCTGGAAATGAATATCTGTGTAACGAAAGAGCTTATTTTTCAAAATGGTTGTGATTTGACTCAACCTATCATGATCAATGGCCAAGTGGTTGAGATTGTTTATGTTTTTAAATATCTTGGTACTGAAATTGATTGTGACCTTAGTTTCAAGGAGAATACTGACCAAATTTTTAAATAATGCTCACAATGCCTGCACTTGCTGTGAAAGTTAAATGATTTTGGGGTGAAAAATGATATTTTGTAAACAAAAAAGCCTAGTTGAAAGCGTTTTAACTTTCAACATGACCATGCGGTTTGGTAATCTGAGTATGAAAAGGAGGAACAAGCTGCAGAGAATAGTAAACATGGCCTCAGAAATAATAGGGAAGCCACAGAAACAGCTTAGTTGTATGTATGAGGAAATCTTAAGGAAAAAGCATACAAAATAATTGGTGACCCATCTCATCCACCGCTTGGAGAATTTGAGCTTTTGCCTTCAGGTAGACAGTATAGACAACCAATTGCAGACAGAAAAATATATAAGAAATCCTTTGTCCCCAGCGCAGTTAAGATTTTAAATGCGAATTCAGCTGATACTTGAACTGGTTTAAGGTATGGATTTTGTGATACTGGATCCACAGTTGGCTTTTATGAACTTGTGTTTTATTGTTAATTGTGTTTAATTTTTTTATTTTTTTTTACAAATTGTTGTGATCAGTTGTGTTTGTGTTGTTTTATAGTATGCTTTGTATGTCCTATGTTGTTCATTTTATTTATCCTTCTGATTTAGTGTTTGTTTTATATTGTTTTTTGTGGCACTTTTTACTGGCATGTTTTATGGTGAAACCAAAGGCAAATTTCCACATTGTGGACAATAAAGTTTTCGTAAATCGCAAATCATAAAATATTAGACAAAGACAACCCGAGTAAATACAAAATACAGTTTTTAAATGATGATCTAATTTATTAAGCGGAAAAAGCTATCCAAACCTACCTGGCCTGGTATGAAAAAGTAATTGCCCCCTAAACCTAATAGCTGGTTGTGCCACCCTTGGTGACTACAACTGCAATCAAGTGTTTGCGATAGTCGGCAATGAGTCTCTCACATCGTTGTGGAGGAATTGTGGCCCACTCTTCTTTGCAGAATGTTTTAATTCAGCCCTTTGGAGGGTTTTCAAGCATGAACAGCCTGTTTAAGGTCATGCCACAGCATCTCAATCAAATTTAAGTCCAGACTTTGACTAGGCCACTCCAAAACCTTCAGTATGTTTTTTTTTTAAGCCATTCAGAGGTAGACTTGCTTGTTTGTTTCGGGTCATTGTCCTGCTGCATAACCCAAGTGCGCTTGAGCTTGAGGTCTCAAACTGATGGTTGGACAGTCTCCTTCATGGCTTTGCCACCCTCTCCAGACTGATAGATGTCAATTTCTTTGAAGTATCAATTTTCATAGTATGTAAATGGAGATGTGCCAATATTCTATCCTTGTCTCCTGGTTGATCCTGCAGTTTACTTGCTCATCTGTTTTGAGTCCTGAGCCTGTTCGTAGGATGCTGGTCAGCACATTGATGTCAGTAGTTCTTGGAGTGTCTTTCAATATTTTAAAATTTATGAATGATATACGGTACACCTGAGGAAAGGCAAAGGGCTTCACTGAATCATTAAAGTGCTATGAATGTAATAAAAAAACGAGGGCATTGAGTTTCATCTAGCTTACTATATTAGCTTACTATAAGTTTAAGTTTGATTTCATGTCAAGGAAATCTGCTTCTTTTAGTGTCAAATTGAAGTAGATTTACATAGATTAGGACACCATTCAATCAAATATAATCTTGTTGGACCAAAAATTATAGTGATTTTTTAACATGGTAATTTTTCATTACTGCAAGTGGTGGAATTTTATTTGTCTGTTTTTGTATATGATTGTGACGACACAAAAATCTTTGCCATTCGTCAAATGTATGTACAGCAGCTTGACAAAATATCAGAAGTGCATCTGAAAAATAGTTTTCACTTTGAAGTCACTAAATGATTACATGAACATCTCAGCATGACAGTCTGTTACTTGGCTAGTCAGCGGTATTTGTCTGCTTAAGTACCAAAGGCAAGATGTAGACACTAAAATAATTGCGAAGTTGTTTGATAATTATTTCCCAAATTGCAGGTTTGTCGGTCACATTGGTCGGCAAGGGGAACTGTGTAAAAAATTATGACAACAAAATCAAAAAAATAAATAAAAATAGGAACAGTAAAACAGGGGTGCGTTTCCCAAAAGCTTAGTTGCTAACTAAGTTAGCAACTTACATAATTCATCCATTCACAGTCAATGGGCCCAACTATGTAACTTAGCATCTGTGATTTTGGGAAATGCACCCCAGAATGGTGGCTGCAAGTCAAAATGGGTCTTGCTCAGATGCTTGCTTATAACCACAGAAATGCGGCTCCAAAAATCACCACATAACTGAATAAATAATATGTCTGAACCAATCTCAACAAAAACAGAATGTCATGAGCTTTTCAAACCTAACTATCATGGTTGTGTTTCTGTTGATTTGACCATGCCCAGCATGGGTATGTTCATTGTGTTTGACAAGAGGCATTCACCAACACAAGCAAAAAGAATTCAAGACTTCTTAATGAAAATGCATACATGAGTTTTTATTTGCAGTAGTACAGACAGTTTCTGTTCACAAAGATAAATAGTTACAAAAATAAATAAATAAATAAATGGTTATTTTCAATGTTTCTTCATTTAAGTAAAAATTATGCACAGACGGGCAACTGGATTTTGGTCACCGCACACACTCTCTAATGCAAGGGCATATTGGTAAGACACTTTTCCTTCATGTTGACTACCTGTGTGCAGTGATGTCTATGGATGCCAGCGATTCCCACTGCAGGACACAGGAAAAGGGTAACACTTTATAATAACTGCACTGTATGCAGCGTTATTTAAGTATAAATACTTAATTCATCATTTGGTAAACGCTATTCCTAAAATAAGACACATTAGGTATTATATTAGGTACATTAAGTATTTCATGAGCACAGTAATAAGTATATTATTATACTATTTTGAATAATATGCCAATCCATAATGAGTTTCATGATTGTATTTTTATAACTTATAAATGTTGGATTCACCATTTCTAAATTAAGTATTATATCAATTAGAAACCAGTTATGAGTTAATGGTTCACAAGGTCATGAAGAAAGCATAAGTTTATGATCAACAAACTATTTAGATGTACATTCCCTCAGGCATTTATCCAATCATTGACTGAGCCAAGCAGCAATGGTATCGTGTGCGACCTCATGGAAAGAGAGCCAATCTATGCTTTACAAAGCCTTTACAAATGAGATTGAAAGGCTGTCAATGCCTGAAGGACCATTTAACAGCACTGCAAGACTCACAAAATTCTCAAAAGTATTTTCACAGCAGGAAAAATAAAAAGGACACAACATACGGATATATAGAAAATATGACTGTTGAAAGGTGCATACAAACTGTAAAATAAAACTGTACCCTACAACCATTGTGTCGGTTTTCCTTCTTTTGTTTGTCAATCATTAACTTACACTGTCTAAATGAGTCATTGACAACTCCTAAATAACAGGTCTGTAATCAATGTAATACTTAATTTAGAAATGGTGCATCCATCCCTTGAAAGGTAAGGAAGGGCTAACTGATGAAGTAGCACATTAAGATTCATTCGCTAGCTCAGAAAATTTGCGTCTTGGATAAAATTTCATCCCTCTTTTGTCAGAAAGGAATATTACTTTTGAGCTGTGATTTGCGGGGAGGGGGAAAGCCAGGACACTGGGTGGTTAAGTGTCCGCGTGTCTGTCCGTGCCTCTATCTAAGCGCTTATTGCTGCTGGCTGCGCAGTAGGGTGTAGTCCCGCACCACCTTCTGCACACACTTCTCCAGACCCCTCAGCACCATGTAGCCCTCCATGTACCCCACCCACTCTGACTCGCTGGTGCACAGTGGGGGCGGAGACAACGCAGCTGTGTGGATTGTCGGCTGCTCCAGTAATTCCAGCTGAGAGAGAGAGAGAGAGAGGTAAAATGCTTTGGTAGTAGAAGATGCAGTTCAGAAGCTATTAAATTCCCAGCCCAATATGATGTAACCCCACTCAAATGAGACACGAGTGCTGTGGGGGACTCTGTGGACTAAATGGTTTCATGACACTAGTGCATTTTCCTTGTTTTGAAGATAGAGTGAGAGTGAGAAAGAGGAGTCCAGTGAGGGATGTGGGGAAAGAGAAAGCGATATGGAGGGAGGAAATAGATTGCATGCAAGGATACGAAGGGCAGAGCTGGAAGGGGTAGATAGCTGAGACAGAACGATTTTAATAGTTTAATTAACTTTTTATGGAAACAAACTGAAATGAAAAAACATTTTATACCAAGGGTGGGGTATGATGACCTTTAAAAAAAAAAAAGTAATTAAACATTTAACATATGTCTCTAGTGACAATATCACAAATCTTTCAAGATGTGGTAGCAACCTGTACATACTATCCATTCTAGCAAAAAAAAAAAAAAAAAATTATGAATTCATGTGGTGTACCTTCAGTTATGAACATTCCTGCTGAGGGGGGCATCTTACCCCGCACTACCCTATGTGTTTTAAGTCTACTTTCCATGTTTCTGAAGGATCACATTTATGCTTCCCCAAATAATACACATGTGCAGTGGTTCCACTGTTGAGATAAACTGTCCCTGCCCACATGTTAATGATCGACGGGGAATCCCCGCGCTGCAAGGATTTCTCAAAGCGCACGCAGTTTCCGAACTGCGCACTCCGCGCGCCGCCTTGTCCCATATACACGGAGCTTTTTAATGGTAATACATTGCGTCCGGATCGGATCTTTTGTCCGATATACGTGAAAATCCATTAGGCTATGAAAGATCCGTGGCGATGTTCATTCAATGAAAAACGTTAATGAAAAAAATCGGGACTTTTGTCTGGTATGAGTAATTTTTCGTTTGAGATGAGGAAGGCTTATGCGAGTTTTATACTGTATTTGCATGTGGGCTACCCCACTAACTGATTGGCTAATTTTGAGATACCCTTAAGGACACTGAAACTCTCAGGATGACGAATTTTACACACCGAAGGGGACCGGAATATCTACATTGCAGAGCTTAACCTCTTCCCGCCAAAATATAACATTGTTTTTGATTGACAGGACAGTATATTACTATGGTTACTGACAGGTTAGGAAAGTGACCCATGTTTATAAAGCTTAACTAAACAGAATCTCAAATTAATGTACTCATGACGACTTAAATTAACTCTGATGTGTTCTGCTCACTTGTTTGCGACTAGGAAAATTTGGCATGAAGTTTTTCTATAAAACCCAGGTGGGAGAGGGCTGAGCTCATTGCAACGATTGTCGCAGATATGCTCCCAGACCATAATGGTTTCCATTGTAACCCTGTTAAGGTTAAAGAGTAATTTGTGCAATTGCTTTGAAGTTGATCTTTGTCATGGTGCAGACTTCATCAATAATTTAAGGTAAGGTTTTGGTAACCCTTTATTATAGCGATCATTTATAAGACATAAGTAGATATTTGTGGATATTGAACTAATCATGAATAAACAATTTATATACATTTGTTAATGATAATTAAACCTTTTATTACTAAAGTTGTACATTTATATATGATTTAGACATTTTTGTATTGAGTTTTTTCATGGTGAATAAATGAATTGTTAAGTCAGTATAAATCATGTGGTTAAGTCTTTGTTGCAGCAAAAATCATGTATACCAAACTGTTTATTATCAAACAATTTTTATACATTTACAACTTACTAGTACCTCATTTGTAAATGTGCTACTTTAACATTAATAAGTCATCTGTCGATCATTTTTTTTCAATATGATCAACCTTATTAGTAAATTATTATTGAAATCTTGTAGATGTGTTTTTAAAAAAACCCCACTGTACCACCATTTGTTTATTCATGTTTAACAAATGATTTGTTAGACATTCATTAAAAAGCTAATAATCATTTGCAGATATTATTTTGTCCCTTAATCTAAAGTGAAAACTATTTATTATTTAGACATATCTGTTAATGTTTAGAAATGATTTGTGGACCATCTACTCACCTATTATGAATGATCTGTCTTTTATGAATACACATACGAAGCAATTACTAACTTAACTTTTCATGTTTAACAAATGATCTGTTAAGACATTCATTAAACATCTATAAATCATTTGCAGATGTTATTTTTTCCCTTAATCTAAAGTGAACCCTATTTATCCTTAAGAAAATATCTAATGTTTTCTAAAGATTTGCAGACTTTTTCATCACATGTAATAAATGTTGTAGACAACTTTTGGATCCATCCTTTTGCAATCCTTTTTGGATTGCATCCTGCCGGCGCAAGAGGCAAAGAGGGAGGAGAAAAGGCTTAAGTGGGTTTAACGCAGCTGAGTCAAATCTTCACCAATGAAATGAGCTCCTCTCCTCACCTTTAAAGTGTTGAAATAAAAAAGCCTCTGTCCTATATCTGCATGATGCATTAATGTTGCATTTTACTTTGCTGCTTCAGGCATGTTTTCTGCACCATTTACGTCTATATTAAGCATTACGAATATGAAGCATTCTCAAATTATAACTAATAGCGAACTTGAATGGAATTTCAAAACGAAACTATGTCAGATCAATAATTTTGAATGAAATACGACGGATGCTCATTTATTTCTTCCACCTGCATCATTGAGAAGAGAAACAATGTGTGTACCTATTATTACACCCTGCTGCTGCTTAAAATTCTGTGATTAACACGCATAGACAAAAATGCAAGATATGTCGGGCTACACATTTATTTTCAATATGTGATCTTAACTCCGTATGAGATCACAGCAATCGGGCTGTATTCCTTTCCCCCACTAAAAACGATAAAACCTAGGTGACAATAATAGTAGTATTAAGCCGCTTGCACACCGGACGTGAAACAAATTTTTCGCACAACAGATTGCATTGCTGCATTGAATGCAGTGTCTTACGTGTCCGAAAGTCGGACAGGGTTTTAATATATCTCCGTGTCTGACAGTCGGATGGTTTAACTCCGTGTCCGACAATCGATTATTGTTTTTAATTTCTTCAAATCTACTGAATCTTTTAAATATTAAACGTGAATGTCTTGATAAGAGGGCTCAGTTCTTCAAGAATGGGACAATGTACAATGCCTGTCGAACATTTAATGCAAAATACTCTGTGTCTGACGGGCAAAAAAAAAAAAGGACGATTAGAACAGATTGATAACAAAATAAAGAATAAAAAGAAACATTTTAACAACCAACAGAACATCCAATGAACAATGCGATTTATTTATTTGCGGGCCATCTTTCTTGGATGTTCTGTTTGTTGATGATATATTTTTATTGTTTATTTTATTATAAATCTGTTCTCATATCAATATTTTTACTTTTTGCTGGCTGCTGAGCATGGAGTGTTTTACATTCCTTGTTGGACAGTCTTGTTTGCACATGTGTTATTTAATTCACAATGTCAATGGTCTTGGAATTGATTTGGTCATTGACTAAAAGCACTAATTTATCTCTGGTGTGGAAATAAAACGTGAATCTGTTCGATCCATCTGACTAATTTTCAAAAGAGAGACTGAATAAAGGACTGTTTAAACACTATTTTCAACGGAATAAAATAGACGAATAAACAGACGCATGTATTTGTGTCTTTGCATTGACTTTGACTGTAATCAGTCGTGCGAAAAATTTGTTTCGTGTCCGGTGTGTAAGCGCCTTTACTGAGCATAGAACGCAAGCATTTTATATATACAGCGCCCTCCATAATTATTGGCACCCCTGGTTAAGATTTGTTATAAGCCTTAAAATAAATTCAATTTCTATTGCGGAATCATACTATCACACTGAATATTGAATGAAAATGTAACCTTCAGCTCAAGTGAATTTTAAGGGGGAAAAAATTCGCTGACTAAGAAATGATTATTTTTCATAAAATCACCTGTTCTACATTTATTGGCACCCCTAACAATTCCTAGGAAATAAATGTAATTGACGTATTTCTGTCATTTCTACAGTAGTTTACAAAGTTGATCAGAGTATCTAGGAACATTTGATTAGTAATTCATTCCTTGCGGTCTCCCTGGAGTATAAATATGACGTGACACAGAGGCCATTTCTCTTTTCCACGCTTCAACATGGGAAAGACGAAGGAACGCACCATTCAAGTGAGGCAGATGTGTGTCCACCTTCTCAAGTCAGGCAACAAATGGTAGCATCTTGGGGTCACAAAGTCTCCAAAACAATAATCAGGCACTATCTACATGCCAACAAGCTGTTTGGGAGGCATGCACGGAAAAAACCTGTATTCACTCACAATCATAAACGCAAACATCTGGAGTTCACTAAGCGGTACTGGGACTTCAATTGGGGCCTTGTGCTTTGGTCAAATGAGACCGAGATAGAGCTTTTTGGCAACAAACACTCTCAGTGGGTCTGGCGGAACACAAAAGATGAGTATGCAGAAAAGCACCTCATGCCCACTGTGAAGTATGGAGGAGGATCGGTGATGCTTTGGGCCTGTTTCTCTTCCAGAGGCCCTGGGAACCTTGTTAGGGTGCTTTGCATCATGAACGCTTTGAGATACCAGGACATTTTAAATCAAAATCTGGTGGCCTCTGCCCGAAAGCTGAAGATGGGTCATCACTGGGTCTTTCAGAAAGGTAATGACTCTAAACATGTGGCCAAATCTACACAGACATGGTTCACCAGACACAGAATCAAGTTCCTCCCATGGCCATCTCAGTCCCCCGACCTCAACCCCATTGAAAACCTGTGGAGTGAGCTGAAGAGGAGAGTGCAGAGGAGAGGACCCAGGTCTCTGGATGATTTAGAGAGATTGTGCAAAGAGGAATGGTTGAAGATCCCTCTTTCTGTATTCTCCCATCTTATGAAACATTATAGGAGAAGATTAGGTGCTGTTTTGTTGGCAAAAGGGGGTTGTACAATGTATTAACATCAGGGGTGCTAATAATTGTGACACACATGATTTGATGTAAAATAATTATTTTTTAATGTGGGATTTTTTTCCCACTGAAGAAATGCACTTGAATTAAAGGTTGGATTTTCCTCTTTTTTTCATTGTGGTCCTATATCATTAAGAAAAAAACTAAATTTATTAGTAGCTAAAGAATACATCTTGACTATGGGTGAAAATAGTTATGGAGGGCGCTGTGTGTATGTATATATATATATATATATGCAGTTTGTAGTTGGCTGAGAAAGATGTGAAGTTGTAAGTTGCATCACAGATTCAGCCGCATTGATTAAGCCCGGTTGAGTTTCCATTACGCGTGGCAACCACCTTTAATCTGACATCAGGACAATCGATATAGATATTATAATTTATGTCCTGATTCAGATAGTTACATTAAATAGTGCTTTCTGTAATTATTTATTGCATTGACATGTGCCTGACATTCTGGAAACCTGCCTGTGAAGTTTTGGTGAAGTGTGCGCACTGTGCACCAGTCAGCCAAATTACCACTGCACAGAAAGTAAACCACGTTAGAGCTGGCGAGCTTTCTAAGCAACTTCAGTGGAGACTTTTTCTACGAAATTGTCACTGCGTCTTGATGAATATGTGACACTTCCCCCTACTACACCGCCACACCCATCTCGGCACACGTCTGTCTACCAAATTGCCAAAGTGGCTGCGCACTTGCACCACATGAAATTACCACTGCGCGGGCTGTACCAGACGAAATTACCATTGCGTGGGCAGTGCTATGCTATGCCATGCTGCGCCACCCTGCACTGCGCCAAGAAATTAGAGCCCATGTACTTAATCAAAGAATATTTTCTTAAATCATTCAAAAATGTTTTCCTACACATTAAATAACATTAGTTGATGATGAATTAATCATGTACAAACAATGTGGATGCAGCGTTTTTAATAACGTTTAAAACATATATAAATGTACAACTTTAGTAATAAGTTGTTTAATAATCATTTACAAATGTATATAAATGGTTTATTCATGATTAGTTCAACATCTAAAATGTCTTGTAATTTAAGTAATAAATTATTTAATAATAATTTAGAAATGTATATAAGTGGTTTGTTCATGGTTAGTTGACTATCCACTAATATCTACCAATATCTAATAAATTTCTTAAAATGATCATCATTGTATAGTGCTACCATGGTTTTCTTGATAGACAAGTCAACGGACCATTTTTCTGGGCCTATATACCATATACACAATTTTTCTAAATGTTCAATTGAGGGTACTGCAGTGCAAACTCACTGTAAAGAATGGACTTAAATTGAAATAAGTGGAATTTACTTAGGGGTCAATTCTCCCATTAGCGCCTAAGTCCTTTTTCACGCGATTCGAGTTATGCGCTTTAGAGTTACGCGTATTTTCCCCTATGCACTTCGATCACGCCCACAGTGCTTAATTAGGCGGCCTTATGAAAGAGGTGTGACTAATGCAAAAGAGAGGCAGACTCTGTCCCAAGCTCATTGGTTATGGCTATCAGGAAAACATGGAAAAAGTATTTTCTGATTAACCATGAAAATGCATTTGTGGTCCATGGAAAACACAAACCAGACTTTAAATTTGAATATCCTGGGCCTGCTGATAAAGCCTCGTGGCCTATCTCCAAACTGATAAGAAACAAAAACTCGTATGTTCACTATTCTTACATGCAGAATTAAACATGTTTTGTTTTAATTAAATTTAAAATTGATCAATTTATATATATTCTTTATTTCACGTTTATTTATTTTCCTGTGAAGTTTATCATTTTGAAGATACAAGGTTTTATCAGCAGGCCCACGATATGCGGCTGTAATAGTAGGCCTGTGTGTGTCTGTGCCAATTACAAGAAGTAGGCTATTGCAGACATCTCTTTCTTATGTCTTACTCTAGCCACCATGGCATTAAAGCCATGCAAACAAACAAATTGCCTTGATAATGACATAATAAATCAAGAATTTAGCGCTTCTCAACCAGCGTAATCAGAGCAGTGAAAATGTGCCCCTCCTACAACAGCCTGTTTGTTCCGTGGAAGACAGGAGAGAAGCGGCAGTCTGCTTTTCATTCACTGAGAAAGATAAACACATGTATGTCGCTGCAGAAACCTCGGCTCTGCTCTGAACAGGGCAATAAATACACATCGCTTCAAAGGTACTCGTTTGTTAACAAAATAAAGTGGGGAAACCCTTTGAACTAGAGGGAATTTCTCGTGCGATTCGTGTGCGCTGGAGCTGGAATCGATCAGATCAGAAAAATACGCATGCGGCTCCGCTCCAGGAGCCGGGTGAAAATCGCGTAGATGGAAACACTTCATATAAAGACAATGATGTGCGATTTTTGATGTACCCGTGTCTGCACCGGCGCCTGACTTCAGCTGTATAAATGGAAACATAGCTTAATGCTGTGCCGACGTCTATTGGCTCTGCACATATTCTTATTCGTGGAATCAGTTCTGATTGCAACGTGAGTATAATCAATGGCTCCCACAACACTGGGGAACCTGGCGACCCGGTAGAATCCCCTTAACTCTCCGTCTTTCAGCTGGTGTTACGGGGAATTTTAAAGTGGCTGACATGCTGCAGTATAGCGTCAACCGCGTCAGACACCTTGACACAGACGCCTGTGATATGTGCATAACGTCACCAACCACTCTCTGGAACGACCCAGATGCCAGGACAGACAGCGCAGTTGTGACCTTGATGACCACCGGTATGTTTGTAATTGTTTGTAATGCGTTTGTAATTGAACTAATTGGAGAACAGGCTGTTGCGTAATATCATAGGCTATGATGATTTTGTTTGATAATTTATTATGGTTATGAGAAATGTAGTTTAGAAATAAGGATGAACAATCGAATAGTGAATGTCTCAACCTTTACCATGTTAAATAAAATAAAATTAATGTTGAAATTCGGCCTACAACCGACATCAAACGCAATATTCAATTTCGCCTTATGTTGGCGCTTGACCTCAATACGGCCCTCCAAAGCGCTTAACAGAAAAAGCGCGTAAGCCAGGGGGAGAATACGCGTAAGTGTTATTTGCATGAGAAACGCCCCGATTTTGGCCTTGCTCCGCCCCAAGCGCATAACTGCCTTTGGGGCATGTATTGCACAGACTTAAGTCGAGGGGAGAATACGCTAAGGCTGAAAAGCGCGTTGCTATGCGCTTTTTTCGACTTACGCGCATGGGAGAATAGACCCCTTAGCGCGGAGAATGTGATGGTCTGAAAGCATCAGTGGGTGCACAATTGCATAAAGCTACTGCTTTTACTCAAAGCTGGAGGTTTCCAAACCTGTTGACGCTGCCCACCAGGCAGATCCAGGTATTTGTTGTGCTCTACTGTATGCAAGCACGACGAGTGTGACAAATCAAACCTAAGCTGCATCAGATTCGCTAGCCGTATAACGTTACAAATACCTGGACCTGGCCAGTGTCCCTCAAAGATAGTTCTAGAACCACTGGATTGTGGTTATGCAAGGGCCCAGAAGCTGCACTATTCCCACTGCATCTGCATCAGGGCTCAAACCACTAACTTCCCGAGAACCTGGCCTGTATGCCCCTCTTCCTCAAATCATGGTCCTCAAAGCGAGAGAACTGCTGCTTTTCTACCCTCCCTTTACCCGAGAGTCTGACGTGCAACCAGTCTGGGCCAATCAGCAGTGCTAATTGTTTTGGTAATTACCCAGGCAGACAGAAAACCAGGGACAGATTTGCGGATCACAACACTAGGCTTTAGGCCACCTGAAGTTCAGTATCTTACTTGCTGCGTGATCTGATCTTGCAGGTCGCGGATGTTGCTTTGCAGCATTTCCAACGCCTGGTTGCATTCTGCTCGCAGCCGTAGCCTGGAGGAACAGCTGGCGTTCATGTGATGGCTGAACAGTCGCAGGTATTGGCTGTTCTGCTGAAGCCGACTGGTATCCTGTGGGTAAAGATGTGGGAGCCGGTGAAGCCAAAGTGTCTCATCATGAAGCAGCCATTTTGTTTACTTATCGTCAGAGAGAGGGGGATAGAGAGAGAGAGAGTGAGAGAAAGAGGGAATAGGAGAGAGGCAGAGAGAATGGGAGACAGAGAGAGAGGGGAGCAAACAGCAGAGAGCCTAACCATAAGCACGTGTAAATGTGATATTTTACAATAATTGACTTCAGTTGAGTTGAATCCAATGATTTATCCTTGCTGGATGAATGAATATCACTTGACGAAGGTGGATCAATCTTTGGAATTACTGATAACTGAAGTCAGTAACTGTTTTATTATATGACCCCACTTGAAAATATAAAATAAATGATCTTCACTGTCTTATGCAGGGAGTCATTGTATGGATATCCGTTGCTCCATGGAGAAAGGCAACAACTCTAACATAAAGCTCCTCAGAGGGACGAGGTCACATGAAATACGGACACTGTCTGGAGCTCCTGCAGGCAGGCCTAATCTATTTTTAGCTCGAGGTCGTCGGCTCGTTATATTTACCTCTCGCGCACTTTCGCTCCGTGAATATCACTGTTTACAGTGACTGCCAGTGCTCGCCTCGACCAATCAGTAGAGTGCGAATCCTTACGTCATATAATAATAAAAACTATCACATGTGCGCTTAAATAAGTCTCATTGACAATGAGTCAGGCCTGCAGAATTGTCTTCACTCTGCTACTAATAAACATTGAATGGCCCAGTGCAGTGAAGGGGATGGGGACGCTGAGCTGTAAGAGACATTAAATTTCTTGTTGACCAATTGTTGTCTCTCTCTCTCTCTCTCTCTCTCTCTCACACTCTTACTTTCTCATTCTAGGGTACATTTCCCAGAAGCATAGTTGCTAACTATGTTAGCCACTTATATACTTCTCTCTACATGGCTCTTGTATAATCTATGTAAGTTGCTGACATAGTTAGCAACTAATTATGGTGGGAAACATACCCCAGGTTAGTTCTCTATCTAATAGGTCCACTTATGAGAGGTGGGAGTTCTAGAATAAAATGGCTGCCACGCGTGGATATATCAGCATAGAACAGAACCCATTTCTTACCTCAATTGAACGCCAGTCAGAGTAGTTGAAGGCACAGGAGGGTAGATCTTTCATGCAAAAACTGGGCTCATGTGAATTCCTGATTCCAAGGTGCTCCTCCTACACAAAAAAAACGACCTTGATATAATTACATGAGTTTAGGTTTTCATGATGAAGGTGGATAGCAGTCCTCCTTAACTGTATACAAAGTGTTTCCAAGTCTCAAAAATACTATTTGACACTCACTGGCAATTCAAAAATAGTTATTCTGAGTATGGTAAAACATTACCGTCAATTCAGTTCAATAAATTTGTATTTTTATAACACTTTATAGAGACAGACTGTCACAAATGATGGTTTACAAAATGGTGGAGCGGCAGATCCCCAAACTTGCAAATTATTTATATCAATTAAACATGACTGCATATCTTATAACCCTTATATTACCATTAATAAGCAAAATCATTCTCTGTATTGCGGAATGCCTTACGCCCTAAGCACCCGACCAAATCAATTACTTTTTTCCCGTTAGATATATGTCATATCTAAGTAATCACGTTAGTATTTTCCTATATCGTGTATTCATTTTTTTTCTACTGGTTTATTTTAAAAAATTCCTCCAATGTGTCAGTTAGATGACACCTACACTCCCATGAAATTGATACCTTTGCCCCTCTCAGAAAAACTCAATGTGATTGCATGTAGAAATAACCAACAAGTCCTCAGTCAAAATTTGAGGCAATTTGTTTGAAAAGTAAAACAAGTGATCAGCGCCACATTTGTTGAAAGTCAGCAGATTTTAGCTGATTTATGAAATAATTTGAGGTGGGAAAGGTTCAAAAAAGCTATTTTTTAACAAAATTGACAAAATCAATGACTAAAATTTGATTTTCTTAAAGTCCACATCTTAGTGAACCTTAAAGGGGAAAAAAGAGAAAAATGAATCAAAAAAGATGAAAAAATTCCTTTGAGCCTGGGAAGGCCTCTGAAGCAAATAGTTTCCTGCAATTGCATGTTCCATAACAGTAACGAGAAAGTAATTGCATAATCATGTTGAAAAATATTAGCATTTATGGACTCACGTATGGCGGCAGCAGGATACGCACGTCCTCGTGTATCTGACGAGTCAGCATTAGGCTGTCAGTGTAGCTGTCATACAAGGAGTACTGCTCCTGTGGTTTCCCATAGGGAAGTGATGAGGCCACCGAGCAAAACAGGAGAATCAGGGTGCCCAACATGTCCCAGTACTTTGGCTTCCAGAACGCTGATCTGAAAGGCGGAAGGAACAGAGGCTGACCCCACTCTAACCAGTGAAACCACTGAAACAATAAGTTTTGATGGTCAATTTCGAGTTCAGTTGCTGAAGTTTGACAAAGTAAATTGTGTCAATAGGCCCTGATGGATGGGCAGCTGGGGGTGGGGGTTGTGGGCCAATTCAGGTCTGTGAATCAGTGAATGGTCACATTGACTGTAAATCTATTTTTTAAGCTTATAAAACCCAAGAGACCTAAGCAGGAGTCCTAAATCAGCTAATAAGCAATCAAAACCAACTGCCAACTGGTACCTGCAAATTGGTAAAGATCGGCAGGTTCTACAGCAGGAGCCAGAATATATACAATGCACCAGGATGGGGCATCTTACTTGAGCTAATTGGCCAGCATTACAGTCAGTATTTCAGAATAAAAGTCATTAGCAAGGATAATCCGTAGCCTAGGATGCTAACAATATAATTATATGCTAAACCCCTTGAAACAAAGCCATCTGCATTATAGGCCGGCGGACATGGTCCTGTCTTCTAACACAGAACATTTCCATCAAGGTAAAGTTATTATGAGCACTGCATCAATTTATTTGGCACAAATGTAAATAAAGTGGCCA
The DNA here is from genome assembly GCA_029721435.1 of Gymnothorax reevesii. Lineage (NCBI taxonomy): Eukaryota > Metazoa > Chordata > Actinopteri > Anguilliformes > Muraenidae > Gymnothorax > Gymnothorax reevesii. The sequence goes on along the minus strand of CM056578.1, from coordinate 73,492,488 downwards.
TATTATTTTTAACGGATCAATAGTAGCCGACCGCTGCCTCTGTACTCACGTATATAGTATACTGTCCGGTGGCCTCGCTAGCGTCTCAGTCACTGGTCGATGCTTCAGTCACTGGCAGCTCACCGGCAAATCCTCAGATTTTAGGTCTCTTAGCTTTCGCCAATGGAGTGTTCCCTTCCCCTGCATCCATGCTCCTCTATTTAAACTGAGGGACCTGCTTCAGTGAGAGTCAACGCAAGTCTGAAAGGAGAAGTCTAATATTACCTCACCAGGATTTACCTTCTTGTTGCTGTAGAGAATTTCCTTGGAAGAGGCATTAGCATAATGAAAATGAGAGAATAACTTAGTTGTTGTGTTTTGACTTGGGTGGTTGGAGGGTGTTCCTTGTTTTTTTGGGTCTTTTCATGCATTTTTGTGCTCAGTTTTGTATTGATAGTCCTATTGTTGAAATTGATAATGAAAAGATGATCTTAAGGGAAGGGGCATTTAGTGGGGATTCCACACGAGCTGCATTGGAATTACATTCAAAATTAAGAACAGGAGCCTTGATCACCACCAGCAGGCAAAAGTTCATATTTTGATTTATGAAAAAATATGGATGATTCCAGAGTAACTGAAATTATGCAGCACCAGTCAAAAGTTTGGACACACTTTGCTAATGTCACGGCACTCTGTTTTTAGAGAAATTTAGAAGGCTTCTTCTGTATAATCTCAAAGGGAATCTTGTCAGAGCTAAACATTCAGAAGTTAAAAGAGAATAATTTTCTTATAGTGTCCAAAAATTTGCAATTCTCAAAGAAGCCATATTTTTCAAAGTAAACAAATAAAAAGTGCCTTTCATTTTCCAACGGCCAAATTAAAATCAAGCTGTTTTGGGACCTATTGGGCCAAAAGGTCAATGCAAAGCAAATAACCATAAGTGCAGCACATCTTTAGGAACTTAGACGGCCGCTCAGCCGCAAACTCATTATAGCCCTATAGTAAAAGAAAAACAAATATGAAAATGCCCAGGAATTATAACAAAAAATGGTGGTTAGTTTAATTTAATAATTAATTTTTTTTCTAAGATAAAGGGTGCTTGTTTATTTATTTAACACGTATTATAAGAAAACTGGTTCTGTCCAAACTTTTCACTGGTACTGTATTCATTTTTGTTGAAATATATTCACTGTTTGACCTCTAATGAACAGAAACTGTTATATCCATTACACTTGTGCCACTACCATCATTGATTACGATTTTAACAATTACCACACACATTCCAAAATTCTGCAATGGTCTTTGTAAAGAGTTCAAATGTGAAGGTCAGTTATGCAGTATTTGAAATCTAACATATTTACAGAAAATTGTTCATGTATAGTGGGCACAGTGAGTCAATGTGTAGTGGGAATTTAAAGATAAATATTTCCAATATGGATAAAACACACAGCATGTACTGATAATAATCAGCAGCAGATAACAATCACTCTGTTATTTCACAAATGCGCAAGCCCAAAATTATAAATTATGAATTGCGCAAGCCCAAGCACATATTCATAAATTATCAAGGTCAAGGTTACGAGAAAGGTCACAATCCTTTTTTATCAATAAGGTTTGTTAAAACAATCAACTTCAAACTAAATCCCGAATGTACATCTTTCAATTCTGCTGTCACTCATGTGGTACATCATAGGGTATCTCATCGTTTTCTTTTTGGTTGGGGGTTAAATATCAGGGAGGTCAAGGTCATTGTTTAAAGGTTGGAGACCTCATCTCGGCAAAGTATATTTCAGCAGAAAGTAAAATACTTGAAGTGTCGAAAATGCAGTTTTACAAATTTTAATTTGGTAATAATCCAGTGTGACACATTTTAAAACCAGCAAGTCTTCAAATTGACCTCAATATCATGGTTTTAAAATATGTCGCACCGGATTATTACGAAATTAAAATTGGTAAAACTATGTGTCTTAGACCCTTCAAGAACTCTAGTTTCTGCTGAAATATACTTTGCCAAGGTAAGGTCTCCTCCTTTAAATTTGCTTTTTTTCCATGATAAATCAAAAAGTTACCGATTGAGAGGTGTTTATCATTATCAACAGATAGGAAGCCATATATGGGCTTTCATTTGATACTGTGACCACTGACCTTGACAGGTCAAACTGAAAATCACCTATTTTCAGAAGGTTATAACTTGAAAATGGCTGCAATAGAGGGATATTTACTTTTATCGATATATAGGAAATCACAAATGGACTTTCATTTGGTACCATGACCTTTGAACTTGAACAACCTTTAAAGGTCAAACTGAAGGTGGCAGATTTTCAGAAGACTGTCAAATCAGAAGCTAAAGCACTAAAATAAGTGCTACTGGACAAGACATGTTTCCCAAGGCAACACTTGTTGCGTAAGATGACAGTTTACATAAATTCTCAGAAATGTGACATTAGTAAGGTTAGAATATGTAAAATCCATAATAGTGTATTTTATCAAATCTTTTTAATTTCTGTTTGTCCTTATTCACATATACCAGGTTGACAGAAATGCATCAAGTAAATGAAGAGAATTTAAAAAAAAAAACTAGAAACATTAGCTTGAGATATGCACGGGAAGTGAAATATAAACAGTTGACAGATACTGCATTATTACTACATGTTGTGTATTTCTTTAGTGGATGTTTGACTATGTTTTAAAATGTTGTCTGCTAGAGCACATGTACAATGTATGTGGACTATCAATATGTGGAAGGAAAGTTGTGCAGGTACTAACATGACAAACTGTATCAGGTAAAGGAGAACCTTTCTCCCTTTTTGATGTAGTAGATACCAAATGTGCACTGGCTGGTACTTTTCTTCCAGTCTTGTAGTCCTCCCTACTGTCCATCTGTCCATTATCGTGTGTGTGTGTGTGTGTGTGTGGAGGGGTGACAGTACAATTGTGGTAATTCTTGCATTACATCACATTACAGGTTCTTAGCAGACGCTTTTATCCAGAGCGACGTGCAAAAGTGCACAAGATCAGTACATAAGTGCAGAGCTCCTAGGAGACAAGTACAAGTGCTAACAGTAAATGACAGAACACTTTCCGTTGTTACAGATCCAAACCAATAAGCAATAACCAAAAATGCTGATACGACCCAGTAGAACGGCAACAGAATCAAAGGACAACAAATCAAGTAAACAAACTCTACTAAATTAAGATTTAAAAAAACTCACGTAGGCCGGCAACAAAGCCGGGAGGAGGACAACAGAATTAAGTGCAACAAAAGGGCAACAGAGTCAAGTGTAACATAAGGGCAATAAAGTCAAGTGTAACAAAAAGGCAACAAAATCAAGTAAACCGACAACAAAATCGAATGCAACAAAAATTAAGGGCAACCAAATCAAGTAAAGCGGTAACAAAATCAGGAAAAAGGGGGAACTAAATTAAGTGCAACAAGATCATGTAAAAGGGCAACAAATCAAGGGATGTAGGGACAGGATTCAGGGCAGTGGAGTAGGGGAAAGGTGGAGCCTGAGGAGGTGGGTTTTCAGGCTGCGGTTGAAGGTGCTCAAGGATTCTGCCGTTCGGACCTCAACAGATAGATCATTCCACCAACGAGGTACCAGGACAGACAGCAGCCTTTACCAGGAAGGGGAAGAGCGGAGAGGGGCCAGGCGACCAGAAGTAGCAGAGCGGAGTGCTCTGGCAGGGGTGTAAGGTCTGAACAGTTTCTGGAATAAGCTGAATGAGTATCCTGACCTGCAGCAACAACAACAGCAACAAGAACAAAATCGTGAACTAAGTCACAAGTACTGTTAGAAAGGAAACCACTGAAACTTAGCCTGTTCTAGGAGGAGTCTGTAGCAATTTTCTGCAACCGCCGAATGCACTTAACTCAACCATAAAGTTATGATTTTTAAAACAAATCTTTCTAACTCTGCTTTGTCACAGGCTCATTAATAATTAAGTGACAATAATCAAACCATTGCAAAACAATCAAAGACAAGTGGTGCCAGATAGGTCCAAAATTTAATTAGCTGATGCTCAAACCATTGCTCTTCTTTCTTTAATAAACTGGACAGAAAAGAAGCCAATTGCAGCTTTGACAATGAGCCGCTAGAGCACATACATAATGAGGAGGAAAGGGAGAAGGCTTTGGGAACCTGCTGTACCTAATAATTTGGTCACTAACAATTTAGCACAGTGGATGAGATACCAGGAAGGAAATCTAGAATAAAAGTAACAAGTATTTGATTTGGCAACACATGGGTTGGGCTGAGGCTCTCGTGCGCACACAAATTGCTGTTCCCAATCAAAAACGTGAAAACACAACATTGCTTGAGGTTTGTGGTTTGGCTAGTTTGGTGTGCTTCCTACATGATCATAAATTTGATATTTCCTATACTTAATGAAGCGAGATGCACTCAGAAAAGGAAGTAGGGTGCACAAAAAGATGGCTTTCTAGTGAAAACCATTATTAGGCTCCAAAACCACAAATACCATACTGCGTTTCACTTAATAATTGATAGTTATCGTATAAAACTTATTCCAAATTACTGTAAACGCCTCTTTTCGCTACCATATTGTGACATTCCTAGTTAACATAACATAACAGAACATGAGTGGCGGGAACAGGCCATTCTGCCCAACTAGGCTCACCAGTGTTTTTTTTTTTTTTTTTTGGGGGGGGGGGGGGGGGTTTGTATTGTCAATATATCACTTCAGATACTCAAAAACTCAATGGTATCTAGCTTTAAGTCAAGGCTGCTCTTGAAAATTCCCAAGGTTTATGCCTCAACAATATGGTCAGGCAAGCTATTCCACTACGAAAATACTCTTTGGATGAAACAATATTTTTGAATATCAATTTAATATTGGCCAACTTCCATTTGTGGCCCTGAGTTCTACTAACAAAAATTGGCCGAAGGAATCCAACATAATTCACTTTGTTAATCCCTTTAACATATTTAAAGACCTCAATCAGATCATCCCCAAGTCTCCTTTTCCTACGACTTAAAAAATTAAAGATCTCCTGCCTCCTGTCATAGCTTTCATCTTTTATACCTGGAATTAGCTTAGTGGCTCTTCTCCAAACTTTTTCTAGAACCTCTATATCTTTCTTGAAGTATGGAACCCTGAACTGTACACAATACTCCAGATGTGGTCTGATAAATGTGTTGTACAAGAGAAGTATGATCTCCTTGGATTTGGACTCAAATTTTTGGCAATGTAACCCAGCATCTCACTGGCTTTTTTAACTGCAACGGCACAATGGCTAGAACCTGTAAGGGTTTCGTCAACAATCACTCTCAGATCTTTTTCATGTGGAGCACATTCCAGTTTTAAACTTTTCATGAAGTAATGCTGGTTTTAATTACCAACATGTACAACTTTACATTTTGCTACATAAAATTTCATTTGCCACATTTCCGTCCAATTCTGGATTCTATCCAAATCATCCTGAATCACTTTTGTGGACTCTAAACTATTTGCCAAACCTCCCAATTTAGTATCATCTGCAAATTTAACCAACTTGCTCTCAAAATTCCTAACAAGGTCATTAATGTAGATGTGGAACAACAGGGCTCCCCACACTGATCTGTTGTGATTCCGTCTTTGCCATGCCTTGTCCCATGATTTATGCCCATGCCTAGTTTAAGTTCTGTGCCTGGCCTTGCCATGATGATTGCTTCTGGTATTTAGTGACCACTGCTTTGTCTGACCATTCTTAGGATTATGTATTGTGTTTTTGGTTATTTGGATTTCTGGTTTATTATTTTCATGTTTTAGTTTCCATAGTCCCTTGCTATGGTTTCTTTTCATAGCCATATTTCAGCTTCCCTTACCATGTTTATTTTCCATGCCTTGCACTTTGGCTCCCCTGTCTTGTCATGTGTGTATCTTTGCTCACGGTCCCTTGTCTTGCGTGCCACTCATTCGGGTGATTTATTGGTTTCTGGGTTTCAATCTTCTTTCATTATCTTGTGTTCTTCCTTTCTCCTACTTTACTATCTTACTAACACATACTAACAGTTTATTGTTTTCGCTAATTACTAACCCACACTAACCTTCTATATTTTGACTAACTTACGAACAAGCACTCGGGATTGTATAGCTGCACTTACTAATTGACTAACGATCTCTCAGCAGTCGCCCTATTCTAGTCTCCGCCTCCTTGCCTTTCCCTAATTATCTCTGCTGCTATTTTCTGTGGAACTCCACAAATAATTTGTGCTTTCCTTTCTCTAATCTATACACTTTAGTACTCCTTGACCGGAGCTGTTGTTCTGATCATAGGTTTGTCTTGTGATCCCTGTCTGCGTTTTGGCCACAGCCAAATTCATGTAATTAGTTTATTCCTAATGTGTCACTCCCTGATTATTGTTACCATTGATTGCACCTGTTCTCCCTAGTCATGTGTCCACCCCGGATGTGTATTTAAGATGTCTGTTTGATTCACTTCCTTGTCAGATCGTTCTTCCTTGTTTCCTATGCCACGCTTATTTTCGCCTTGATTCATTGTGATTTATCTTTCTGACTGGACCGTCCTTGATACCGAGCTTTGCCTATTCCCTGTACTTTTGCCGCATTCTTTGTTTTTCGCCCTTTGGATTCTGATTTTGGATTGCGGACTTTGTACTGTTGCCAGCTCTGTTGGGGGTTTCCCCCTTCAGAATAAAGCCTCCTTTTGCATTTTACTGGAGTTTGCTCTTGGTTCATTTCGTAAAAACCTCACATGATCCTTAAGGGATGCCACTCCCCACATTAACTCGCTCAGATGAGGTTCCACTGAACACCACTCTTTGTGTTCTGTCCTGTAACCAGTTTTGAATCCACTCCAGAATACCCCCTGTAACTCCAATGGAGCTCATTTTTAAAATGAGTCTCTTATGTGCTACTGTATCAACTGCTTTCTAAAAATCCAAGTATATGATGTCATAAGCCCTGCTCTGATCATAAGTCTTGGTGGCCTCTTCAAAAAATTCCTGAGGATTTGTCAGGCATGACCTTCCCTTACGGAAACCATGTTAGCTGTCCCTCAAGATATTATTACGTTCAATAAATAATTCCAGCTGGTCTTTTATGATAGATTACAGTATTTTTCATGCAATGCAAGTTAAACTGATGGCTTGTAATTTCCCGGCACGGTACGGTCCCCTTTCCTTTATATTGGCATGATATTTCCCTGTGTCCAATCATTGGGTATTTCTCCAGTTTCTAAAGACCGTCTGAAGATAGCTGAGAGTGGTTTAAAGATGATCTCACTAGCTTCCCTGAGCACTCTAGGATATAAGCCATCAGGACCCCCACCTTATCTGCTTTTAGTTTATGCAACTTGTCTAATACTTCATTAACCCTAACCTCAATTTCCACTAAATAATTTTGAGCATTTGACATGCCCTCTGGCTGAATAAAAACCCGCTCTGAGGTAAAATTCTCAACAACGTAAATGTTTAAGGTATAAGAATAGTTGTTCCTGGAAAGTTGGGAGTATGTTCTCGACACGAGGTGGCAATCGGAGTGCGCCATCCTCAGCGATTGATATACGAACACAATGCCTGGATCGTGTTCTTGGATTGAATCAAATATAACCTTGGAGTAAGTGGTTAGAGTCACCTCTTATAGTGAAATGATCCTGCCCAGACTGAGACAAAATCCACAGGGATATGTCCCATTGCAAGATTTTAAATTCATAATAACAAAATTGCAGTTTGTTATGATTTAAATACCCTTTAATTGTATTTACTTAAATGTTGTGTTCATATTACAACCCCAATTCCGAAATAGTTGGGATGAAGTGTAAATTGCGAATAAAATCAAAATGCAATGACTTTCAGATAACGAGCCAATAAGTTTTTCACAATAGAATATAGATAACATTTCGAATGTTGAAACTGGGACATTTTACATTTTTATCCACAAAATGAGCTTATTTCAAATTTTCTGGCTGCAACAGGTCTCAAAAAGTTGGGACACAGGCAAAAAAAGGCTGAAAAAGCAAATAATATATAAGAAAATCCGCTGAAAAAACCTTTAGCAAGTAATTACGTTAACTGGCATCAAGTGCGTAACATGATTGACTCTAAAAGGGATGTCTTTGTGAGGCTGAGTCTCTCAGAAGTAAAGATGGCCAGAGGGTCTCCAGCCTGTGAAGGCTTGTGCCAGCATCTCTGATGGTATGGGGTTGCCTTAGTGCATATGGTGTGGGACACTTGCATATTTTAAGAAGCACCATGAATGCTGAGAGGTATATAAAGGTTTTAGAGCAACATATGCTCCACTGCAGATGAAATCTATTACAGGGAAGGCCTTATGTATTTCAGCAGGACAATGCATAACCACATGCTGCAGCTATTGCGACAGCATGGCTTCGTAGTAGAAGAGTCCGTGTGCTGAGCTGGCCTGCCTGCACTCCTTTTCTTTCACTGATTGAGAACATTTGGTGCATAATTAAAAGAAAAGTCCATCAAAGGAGACCCAAAACTCTCCAGAAGCTGGAAGCTTGTATTAAACAAGAGTGGGATCAAATTCCAATGGCTAAACTCAAGAAACTTCTCTCCTCAATGCCCAGACGCTTCCACTCTGTGTTAAAAAGAAAAAGTAAAGGTTTACCATGGTAAACAGGCTCACGTCCCAACTTTTTTGAGACCTGTAGCATCCGTCAAATTTGAAATGAGCTCATTTTGTGGATAAAATTGTAAAATTTCTCAGTTTCAACATTTGCTATGTCATCTCTTTTCTATTGTGAATAAAATATTGGCTGGTGTGATTTGAAAGTCATTGCGTTTTGATTTTATTCAAAATTTACACTTTATCCCAACTATTTCGGAATTGGGGTTGTATGTTGATATTCAAATTTTTTTATTTTTTAAAGAAAACAGACATTGCTCTTCAGGGGGGCATTTTACCCTGGTTAGCCCAACTGGCTTTAACGGAGTGAGCAAGGAAAAAATCATCACTTGTATCCTTATGCACAGACATTTAAGCTTCGCAAAAAAGGATCACTTTTCTATCAAGCATAAAACATAACATGTAGCTTGTGGTACATGATCAATGTTCTACGTTTATATAACGGTATTCTTTAAGAATATATATATTGCATGCATGTATTTATATGTGCACGGGTGTGAGCGATTGTGTGCGCGCGCATTTCTGTGTGTGCGGTGTGTATGAAACTATACGTCACTTTCACTGAAAGCCATACTACTGGCATGAGTTTCTTGATAGTGTCAACTTGAAAATTACCAAAGTTTCCATTTTAGGCCTTTAAGTTTTTCGTTGGTTTCTCTAAAATAGCTTTCTATATTTCAGTGACATGGTGGTATGGTTTGATAGGGAAAAAACCAAAAATAATATCCCCTTTCTGTAGAACCATTCATTGGCATCCTGAAACTAAATCATGAGTAATAATAAAGATGTCCTCCAAAGCAATGAAGTATGACAGATACAGGTCTTAAACCGCGAGTATGCTGATCTTTGTATCAACCACAGCTGCAATCCCCGATTTTTTTCCGATGTTGCTTTTTCTTAATCGCACCATTAATGTTTATAGGGTTAATTTCCCCCTTTAAGCCACTTCATGTCGGAAATAAACACGCATGCCCTGAAGAATTCACATCTTGTACTATGTTCCAAATAGTTTTATTGCATAAAAGGGTATAATTTTAACTGACGAAATTAATAAATCGGTTTATTTCAGGGTGTGCGCATGCTCGTCAAAAATGGCCATTTTAGTTGCTTCTGACACTTCAGAGACAAGGCAAATGATCAAATGAGCCAAACCTTGGCTGCGTCCGAACAGTATTTTTATTTTATTTAATTTTATTTGCCTAGCTAAGTTCCTACCTCCTATAACTGGTCAGTGAGTAATTATGCAGTGCCTGAAGACACGGCGGCATTCAACGACAGGGCGGATAATTTCGAAGGATTTGGATGAGGAATCGGCATCATGGGTAGAGGAATGGGGTTAGGGTAGGGTTAGAGGAGGGGTTAGGGTTAGGGTTAAGTTAGGGCAGGGCTTGAAATGGGGACTGCCGTTCCTCTCTACATTGAAATACTGCCGTACCCGAAGCAACTGCCAAATAATTACGGGGCAGGCAGTGGATTCAAATTCTTTAAATGTTACGGAAATACGTCTCAGTGCTAATTTACCACATTTTGCCAACCTTTCTGAGATTGTGGCTGGTACAAGGGGCACGGTAGCCTACTTGTTGACATTCCTGAAGACACTGAGACAACTCAGAACCATTACATTTGGAGCCATCCTTTTCAAGGAAAAGGAGTTAACGCTATTCCACAATTCTGAGCTACAGCAATATTTAAAGCGGCGACCTTTCATCTGGCCAAGCGCGTAAAAAAAGCGTAAAGGGCAGGGGACTCATGATCACGTGTCCCGGACTGGAACAGGACATGCTGATGGGGCTGGGAAATGAGAAGAAAGAAAATGGATTCATTTAATTCTTGCACAGAAGGGTTAAGTGCATTTTTTTAAGTTTTGAGAAAAAACTATGTACAACTTTAAAACAATGTGAAAAATATAGGCTAATTTGCATCCAACCTCCAAGTCACAGCAAAGAATGTAGCCTATTGAACAGTGTTGTGCTCCAAGCAGTCGTCATGTGGCTGTATGTGTAGTTTTGAGATACATTGAGCCTGTAAGGTTAATAAAATATAATCGTATCAACTATAGCCTATCAATGGCTCTGTCCGCTATGAACATCGTAGCAACAGCGGCTCTGGGGAGCATGAGAACCAGAGAAATCATTCACGTCGTTTATGCGACATTTCGGGTTTGTAGTAGTCTTTTTACTTACGTATTTTCACAGTCGTATATTTAAACAATTATACAACAAACTGCTGATGTATTGGATTGCAAAATTATCTTTTAAATCAACAAACATCATACGTGTAATTCATGGTTTAACCCTCTCTTAACAAAACCCATTTCCAGTTGTCTTAAAATTATTTCCCTATGCAAAAATATTTTGGGCCATTATTTGAAAAACAGTAGACAAAAAAAAAATTCGACACATTTGGCCCACCTTTCCAAATTGTAGCAAATCTGCTACATTGGGTATTAATGCGAATGAAAAAATTAAAGTGACATACCATTCATGTTATTCTCAAATGTTTATTTGGCAATAAGAAACAAAACCAACAGGGTGTCCAGGCTGTTAACCCTTTTACTTCATGAAGCAGATATGCTACGCTGGTTAATAGAGGGATTATTCTGGCGGGATGAAAAAAATAGTTCATTTATTGCCATTGACGACCATACACGTTTTTCGAAATAAGGTCCAATGGCGGTGAACCGGAAGAGGCATGACTTCGCCACTCCGTGAAATCGCCTTGCCACGAGGATCATCATGGCCACACAGCTGGGCTGTGTCCAAATAGTCTTTTTTGCCTTGGACACTCATAAAAAATGATTCGGAAATAATTACGTGGCAGCCATGATAAGTGGATTCAATTTCTTCAAATGTTCAGGAAAGGTGTCTCATTGCTTCCTAATTTAGGGGAACGCCGGTGCGAAAGTAACTCTGGATGAAAGTAATAGGCTACAGCGATTTACTCTCAGCCATCCGCACCTCAATGCGTAATATTAAGTCAGCACGTGCAGCTCGCACCCCTCTCCAGACCAGCTAAAATTCTTGCGGCGTCCAGTCTTCTTTGTGGCACGAGACCAGGAAGACTGTTTTCCACAGCGTGAGTAAATTCAGACGAATGCTTAACTTTTTTAATTTAAAGATTGTCGTTATTGCTCCATGTGTCATATTTATGATGAAATGATTGGTGATTTAGTTCCGTTACATATGGTGAAGTTTGAAATGTCAGACTTTGTACAATGCTGAAAATCAAGATTTGAGCATTTGAAACACTTGCTGTACAATTGTATTATTACCAGTACATTATAATAATACAATTGAAGAGCTTAAGTTCAAAAACTGATATCCATATCAGCCTAAGTAAATTGAAGCGGAGATAAACAACTTAAGTTTTTGATCTCTGCTTCAATTTTCATGGTTAGGAGTTTGAAATGGCATTTCTGTTTTTGAACTGAAGCTCTTCAATTGGACTGCAAGAGTGTTTCAAAGGCTCACAAATCGTGATTTTAAGTGTTGTACTTGAAATTTTCAAAAAGTTTTACCAATTCAGCATACCATTCACACTTCAAGTATACTTAATTGGTAGTTAAGTAGTGCTCGGACTACTTGAGTGCACTGAAGTTCACTGGAAGATAACAAAACATTTGTTCAGTATAATTTGAATACCTAGGTCAAAAACTTATTCAAATATTTGGAAATCCATGGAGAGAAAAAAAAATCATTCTGTATTAAGAATCTCTTGTAGCTGCTCAACAATCGAGCTGTAAACAGCAATAGCCTCATTCAGGGTAACATTTCGCTGAGGCAATCTTGACAGCTCCTCCGCACTCAGGTCGCGTGGTAATTGGATCTCCGGAACGTCAACTCCAGTCAGGTCTTCCAGGTCCGGACCATCTACTCTGGCACCATAGAGATCGTCAACCTTAGGAAATACCAGACAGTACGAGCAATCGGCAATAGCAATCTAGCGTAGATGCATCCAAAGACATTGCGAACACCATCAAAGTAAATTACATGAACAGAATTGGGAGTTACATTACCTCTGGATGTTTGGAAACCCAATTTCAAAAGGTGGTGGGTAAATGGTTTACTTATCGTAACATCCTAGTTTGCCCATCTTTATAGCCTGAACCTACCTCTGGGGGATCAGCAACAGCACCTATGTTGCGTAGCCACAGCTGGTAGGGTGACTGGCCATTTTCAGTCCTCACGCTGTGGAAATTCCAGGCATCTTGGAAATGCCTGAGATGGCTCTGGATCAATGACCGGAAAACCCAGTGGAGAGCAAAAAGGTGGATCTCACAGTCTGGATTCAACATCCATGATGCTTCTATTTCATGGAAGAGTGTGTGGAAGAGATCAAGCACTTGTGTGTAAACATCTCTCCAAAGTCGCTCAATTCTTAAACAAAAAAGAGGTTCGTACTAATTAACATAAAATGGCCTGATGTATTCAAGATCTTAATAGCTGAATAAAACCAAAAGAGCTTGGTTGGTTGTTGGTACAATTTAACAACCCATTCAACTTACCTTTGATTATGCACACTCCTCCCAGTTATGTGGGAATTGCGATTGGGTCCGCGGTTGTCCACCATGTAATATGCTACCTCAATGTTCTCTCTCCCCTTATCTGACCGGACACGAGAAGGCAAGCCATACTGCCTGACGGCTCCAAGAAAAGCATCCAGCACTGTTGTGGCACGGTTGTTGGTGGCTGCTGACAAGAACACCACTAGGCGGCTGAAGCCATCTATCCCAGCGTGGATAACAAATCTCCATCTTTTTGTTGAAGGATAAAAGCTGTATAAGTTGACTGAACTACAATTACTGGCAAAGACTTGGCTGGATCATTTGACATTCATTTACGTACCATATTAACTTATGATTTCTGTCAATATGCCACATACAGTTGGGCCCAGGAACTGAATATTGAGTTCGGTTGGCCAGGGCTCTTTGTTCTGTGCCCTCTTGGTCCACTCTTTTTAGTGATTGGCGCACTCTGTGAACTTCACATAGAATAGAAAAATCAAGAACAACTTCACCACATACAAAACAACTCACAACAGCATCAATTTGGGTGCTAATAGGCGCAAGCGGTAGGTGAATATACTTTGGACAAGATGGCCTCTTCCCTGGAGATGGAATCGCACCATCCGGTATCCACACTGATGGACCCGGTAGATCTCCAACACCAGAGCATCCAGCTATGTGTCGCTCATCTCAGAATACATGTCTGACACACTTGGGAGAGGGATAACAAAAATGTTCTTAAGTTACTGTTCCACTGTTAAACATGGTCACAGTAATCTACCTGAAATGGGTATAGCAAAGGCTGGCCCACTGAGACTTTTTTTTTTTAGTTTACTGACAAGTGTTGCCAGACAGTTATCATAATGGCCACACACAAGCACAGTCATCCCACACCTGTGTTTACACTCCCCCCCCCATGAGACTCTCTCATAAATACTGTAGTAGGCCTATGTTCATGTTTGAAATGTTCCACAAGGATCGAGTGGTGCATGACCCACCCCTCCTCCCTTCAAAATGAAAAAGGAAGAAAAAAATGCTCGTCGGTGTGCCAGACTACGTCAGGGATCAGCATCTCCGGTCCTGGAGGTCCGGTGCGTATGCAGGTTTCCACACCAAGGTCTGGTCTTTAATTGGATCATCAGCCAAACAATTTATGAAATCTAATATTCCAGTAGTATTCTTAAAACAATCTTGAATGACCACCAAGTACTGTTCTTATCTCTCTGAAACAAGCGTTTTTCATTAAGCCAATCTATGAGCAAATCTACATTTGTGTATCGTACCAACTGGATCAATTAGTCTGAGTAATTGACAAATAAAAACCTGCACACACACCGGCCCTCCAGGACCCGAGTTGCTGATTCCTGGACGACATGATGACCTTGCTGACAAGTGTTGCCGGACAGTTACCATTCCTGCTTCAAATACATAAACGCACAGCCATTCCATACCCGCGTTTACGTCTGAATAGATGGCTCACCCCCCCCTTCAAAACACACGAAGCACACATCTATTCTATGCGCGTGTCTCGTTGACAGTACTAATATGCCCGTGCAATAATGTTCGCCGTATGGCTCGGGGTTGTGTGGTCAGAACAATTACAGCAGTCAACCTTCGGTCTCGTGAGGTAAAAATCCCGGCGCGCCCCAACGAGTTCCGAAATTTCCCAGCTGTTACGAACACGAGCACGGTAACCTATAGGCTAGGGCTATTCAACGCGGTTCAGAAAGGGCCGGTGTGGGCCAGCCAAGCAGTTACACACCTGATTCTACTAATCAACCCTTCGATTCTTCACCAAGGTGCTTGATTCAGGTGTATGTAACTGCTTTGCTGGTGTAAACGCCTGCATCCACACCGGCCCCAAACCAACCAAACCCACACCGAGCAAACACACACATCACTCACCTGAGTCCATTTTGTTGCATTTTGCGGTGTATGGTACTTCTGTGGACACCATACAGGTCCGCAATCTCCTGCACCTTCAGGCCATGGGAGAGGTATCCCTCCATTGCCTCCAAAGGTATCTCCACGGCAGGTCTCCCGACCCTACGTTTCGCACCCAGTGCCTGTAGCACTTGGGAAATCTTTAGGTTTACCACACTGGCGTCAAAACGTACCAGTAAGGATAAGTCGTCAATCCTATCTCCCAGAGCACGCACTTGATCAACTGCATCTGTATCTTCGACATGATTGTTCTCCACGTCGTCTGCCAATCTTCGGAGCGCAGCCACAATCTCCTCCATTGTTATTATCACACGAACGAGGAAATGACGAGAGGTGACGTAGTTCCCGCCCAGGCGCGATTCGCTGTATATAACGATGGGATAGAAGGCAAAATCTTTTGCAAAGCGTTTAGCGGATTGAATTGCCATTTGAATTTTGCGACACAAGGAGCGTGGCGAAGTGCATTGCAATCAGAGGGGCGCCATTTCTTTTCCATTTGAATAAAGGCATGCGAAAAATGTGACAAAATGTTGATTATATTTTTATCGTTATAACTTTTTCAAATTGAATTGAGGACTTCGTTGTCATTTTGCATATTAAAATACACATTGAATAACGTATTTTCAAATGGCATTATTAAATTACAATCCCCTCTACCAAGGTTTATGGCCACATTTACAGAAATATTATCTATGTTAATTTTATGCTTATTTTTCCGAGTGTATAATTTTCTCAGATACACCCTTGTATAGCCGGCGTCCGGCTCAATTGTCTCAAATGTCCAGTTATTGAGCTGGACGAAGTGGGGGCGCTTGTCGTGAATTAGAAGTTAAGCCCTGGTCAATAACAGGAAAAGCTTGAATAATAGTGCCGGCGTCCGGGGCAATAGCCACTACGTTACTTTTTCCTGCGTTTGAAGATATCCAAGTTTAAGGACAGAGAAAGCAGCAGCCCCCGGTCGTTTGGCTTTCTATAATGGATCAATGCCACCATCTAACATTACAATTATTATTATTATTTTTTTATTTGTGTGTTTGTTACATCATCGCTTGACTCTTGGAACACAGAAGACCAATCGCTTTACGGATTTTTTTTTTATAGATAATGACACCCCAATTTACAGTGCTGCTCATCGTTGTTCTGATAATCTGACCAGTGGCGTAGCCAGCGGGGGTGCTGAGACACGTCCCTTTTTGACTGCAATTAGTAATTCTTAATCATTTTCCTTAATTGACGCATTTTGCAGTTATCATAATTGGCAACCGAAGACACTGTTTCTCTCCATATGCGATCGAACAGCGATGACTGTGGTGCACTCCACAGACGCGCGTAGATGAATGATTGTCGTCTTACCTACTTGGGGAGAACAAGCAGCACCTGTTAACTGTGGAGTGCTCTCGGAGTGAACCTTCTGTTAATTATGAAAATGACTGAGAACAGGTCAGGACCAATAACTGTTTAAAACGGAAGTTTTGTGCAACCCAATTCTCTGTTCTTGTTCCGCAACTGTATTGAATTTAGCCCATGATCTAATCGCTGTTAGATTGCATATGGAGAGAAACAGTGTCTTCGGTTGCCAATTACGATCATTGGAAAACGCGTCAATAAAGGAAAATGATTGACAACGACTAATTGCAGTAAGAAAGGGACGTGTCTTAGCACCCCCGCTGGCTACGCCACTGAATCTGACCTAGCTATAGGCCTACTGTTGTGTATTGCACTTTATTATCTCTTTACAATGTGATTCTCCTGGTGACCACATGGGGGGAGGCTGGGAATCTTTGGTTGACGCTGTACAGTGTTTCCGGGTGTGTGCCAATGAAGCTACTCAAGGAACAACATCGGTAGAGGGAAAAACCATTGAAATGGAGTTGGACACGGGGGCGGCAGTGTCAATAATTTCAGGAAAAATTGTATAATGCCAAGTTCAGCCAGGCACGCCTCCGCTCCACCAACATTCTGTTGAAGTCGTACACAGGACATTATGACATCTTTGGGGGTAGTGAAAGTGAATGTCTGCCTCAACAAGCAACGTTCATGCCTGCCCCTGTACGTGGTTAAGGGTGACGCGCCCCCTCTCTTAGGGCGCGAATGGTTGCGGAAAGTTAAGCTAGATTGGACAATGTTTAAAGCAATTCGAGCTACACACCCTGTACGGGAAGACCGCACCTTGGCGGCAGTGCTTGACAAACATGCGGGGGTGTTTCTAGAAGGACTAGATACATGAAAGGGCTTTGAGGTAGCACTAACTCTGAAGCCGGAGCACCAGCCTTTCAGGGACGAATGGTGCCGTATGCACTTCGGTCGAAGGTGGAGGAGGAATTAATACGGTTGGAAAAGGTGGGGGTATTGTCACCCACGCAGTTCAGCGAATGGGCAACTCCAATTGTACCCATTGTTAAAAAGAATGGTAATGTGCGTATTTGCGGGGATTTTAAAGTACCGGTGAACCCCCCACTGTGCGCTGAACATTACCCCATTCCGAGGATAGAGGATCAATTCGCGTCACTGGTGGGGGGACAGCGGTTTAGCAAATTAGATCTTGCAAATACATATCTGCAGGTGCCGGTTCAGGAAAGCTCCCGCAAATATTTAACAATCACCCCGCAGATGGGTATGTTTTGTTATAACCGCCTCCCTTTTGGGATCACCTCTGCGCCGTTGATTTTTCAGCGAGTGATGGACCAGGTTTTGCAGGGCCTCCCCAACGTCCATTGTTTCTTGGATGACATCTTGGTGTCTGGGGAGAATGATGCGGCTCATCTAAAGAATTTAGATGCAGTACTGGGCCGTCTGGAAGAATTTGGGTTAAGAGAACAAAAAGACAAATGTGAGTTCTATAAAGGCGCATTGGAATATTTGGGGCATGTCATTGACGAAAAAGGTCTGCACAGGTCCCCTGAGAAGCTAAAGGCTATAGCGGAAGCCCCAGCCCCCACGAACGGGAGCCAGCTTTGCTCTTTTTTAGGCTTAATTAATTATTATGAGCGATTTTGTTCCAAATATGGCAACCATGCTTAGCCCATTGCACGAACTATTGCACACCGGAGTGGCATGGAAGTGGTCGACGGAGTGTGCAAAAGCCTTCCAGGCAGCAAAGGACTGCCTTCAGTCAGAGCAAGTGCTAACGCACTATAACCCCAAGTTGCCTCTACAGCTGGCGTGCGACACGTCGCAGTATGGGGTGGGTGCGGTGATTTCGCATGTGATACCCGGGGGTGAGGAGAGACCCATAGCCTTTGCCTCTAGGACTCTGAGTAAGGCGGAGAAAAAATTATGCTCAGATTGAAAGAGAGGCACTGGGAATTATTTTTGGGGTACGCAAATTCCACGCTTATTTGTATGGGCGCCAATTTACGTTACTCACCGATCACAGGCCGCTGACGAGTAAGGCTACTCCGCCTATGGCGGCTTCGAGGCTTCAGCAGTGGGCATTAGTGCTAGCGGCACATAACTACACTATCCAGTACAGGAAGGCGGCAGATCATGGGAATGCTGATGGTCTCTCACGTCTCCCGCTGCAGGTAGTTCATGGGGAAAAGTCAGATGTAGTAGATAGGGTGACAGTATACCACCTGGAGACACTCCCAGTGGATAGTGGGGACATCAGGAAGGGGACTAAATACGACCCAGTGCTCTCTAGAGTGGTAGAGTTAACTGTGAACCACGCTTAACACCGCGCAGGACTCTCCATACAGTTAAAATAACCAGGGTTATGACAGTGTAACCTCACTTTACCTAAAATAAATTGATTTAATCATTTATATGCCTGTTAATGACATTGCTCAAAATATTTATTCGGCTTGATGATTCTGTTGCTATTATTTCTTCTATTTAAAATGTGCTTTTGATTTTAAAAGAAATTTCTTGCTTTTCATTGGCTGAAAAATTAATTAACTAGTTGGAAAAATCAGAAAACGTATAGTCTAGCCTAGTGATTGTTTGTATGTGTGTGTTTTATATCGCGCTTTAATAATTTTCTTAACCTTGAGACATAGCTATGTGTAAATATATTGAGGCAGTTTTGCGAAAATAAATTTTGTGTGAGAACGAAGCTCTTTTTCTTAATTACACCGCATATTTTTATGTCAACATTTCAGTAGGAAATGGCATTAATTTATCTAGAAGAAATATGAGATTGGTATGATGTGTGGTAAAGTTGCATCTTGGGGAAGACGCCCTAATAAGTGGTTTCATTTGGAAACAGCCTGGAAATTAACTTTATGCCTCCCGTCAGATAGGTGTTGAATTACACCCGGTCTTCGTGAATATTGTTTACTACCAGCTGGTGCAGTGGTCTGAAAGTTATGCCTCTACGTTCTCAATTTGGCCTCAAATCAGGCATAAGTCCAGTAGACCGGTCCCAGCATATTGGTTAATCCCTCCTGCTGAATTTCTGCTGTTTATACTGCAAGTGTTTATGACACATATGGCGTTCTGTGCTCCTACGCAATATTCAGAATAATTTTGTTTCTTTCTAAATATTCATGCAACATACAATTTTGCTATTTGTGTTTACCTTTATTATGTGCTGTCAAGTAGCGAGTATAAGTAGTCCACTTTCTAAATGGCAGTTATTTTATCTGTCACAATGATCTCAATTACAGGCATTGCGTTTGAATCCTTCAAAGCGTCGATACAGTACTTGAAGCACTTTAACCCCTTTACTTTCATGTTCAAAACAATTTTAACTAGTATTTCCCTCTGGCATTTTCATACCTTTTAAAGTGTGGAGATTTCTCTCTCTCTCTCTCTCTCTCTCGTTTTTCTATTTGTTTTTGTTTTGTTTGTTTGTTCACAGTTGAAGGAATATACTAATTTCATAAATAATTTTCATTTTCAGAAGCTTCAAACTCATTTTTAGTAGCTTAAACCTTACATGTTCAACAACTTGAACCTCTCATAATCTGCAGCTTCCAGCTTTCCCACGCAGTTTCCTCTGGAACTGCACTTTTCTAGTTAACTAAAAATCCGTTAAAAAAATTGTGATTGCAGTTGCGGTTGGAACGAAAACCGGCGCTCTCTCTTCCAGAGATTCTCTCTGCAGGCCTGACGCTAGAACATGGTTTTGGGTGGGCTCAGACACGTCCTTTTATGACAAGTAGGATAGTCCTGGCTAGTTCTCAATTATTTTCCTTTATTTACACCTTTTCCAATTATCGTAATTGGCAACTGAAGACACGGTTTGTCTCCATATGCGATCTAACTGCGATGAAATCATGGGTTAATTCAGTAGAACTGAGAATTGGGGTGGACAAAACATCCGTTTTAAACAAGTAGGTATTCCTGACCTATTCTCAGTCATTTTCATGATTAACAAGTACTTCACTCCGAGAGCGCTCCACTCTTAGCAGGTGTCATTTGTTCTCTCAGATTAGGTAAGACGATAATCATTCACCTGGACGCGTATTTGCTGAATTTAAATCAACGTTATTCAAAACTCCATACTGGCGCAAATAGCTTGAGCTGCATGCTTTTTGTAGCCTATTTCACTGCCAAGTGCCACTTTTATCACTCAATACTGAGAGTAATTTTGAATAACGTTGATTTAAATTAAGCAAATACGCGTCCAGGTGAATGATTGTTGTCTTACCCAATCGGGGAGAACAAGCAACGCCTGTTAAGTGTGGAGAGCTCTCGGAGTGAACTTTTTGTTAAACATGAAAATGACTGAGAACAGATCAGGATTAATAATTGTTTAAAAGGTATGTTTTGTCAGCCCCAATTCTCAGTTATACTGAATTTAATCCATGATTTCATCGCTGTTAGATCACATATGGAGAGAAACCGTGTCTTCAGTTGCCAATTACGATAATTGGAAAACGCGTCAAAAAAGGAAAATAACTGAGAACTAGCCAGGACTATCCTAATTGTCATAAAGGGACGTGTTTGGGCCCACCCAAATCCCTGTTCTAGCGCCGGGCCCTCAGGATGGACGTTGAGTGTCGTCAAGCATTAACAAGCTAAGCTCATCATGTTTTCCAGGTTTGAAATGGCCAGCATTGATTTCCACCACAAGATGGCGGCTTTGTGTATCACTTTCCGGCTATTTCCTCAAACTGAAAGGGGACTCATTTATAAACAGTACGTACAATCAATAAAGTAATGTCCGCAGCTTCACCTGAAGACTGGGGCATTATAAATACTTACTTGATTCAGAAAACACGTTTAATGAATGGGCCTGCGCAATGCCTGCAAGATTTCAAGCTGATCTTAACTGGGAAAGTAAAAATTGCGTGCATTAAGTTCAGAGTACAGTTGCATATATTATGTTTATAATTAGGTCAGTTTGAGACAAAGTAGAGAGTAAAATCGGTTATGTAGAAAAATGAGCGCAGTCCAGCAGGTTTTTAGTGTGAACTTAATCGATTAAACTCTAATTTATACATGTCCAAAAGTTGAAGAAAGGGGGGGAGAGAGAGAGAGAGACTAAAAATGAGCCCCAAGAAAATAAGCGAATACTTTGCCGGCTGTAGCTAATATCCCAGCAAACATGAGACATCCGCCTGATGTGCAGATCATGTCTGTATCGCGTGGGTCGGTCCAAGACCATATCTGTATGTCAATACAACGCACAAATAACTGAACCTCAGAAGATCGTCTGCTTAATGTGCAGATCATGTCGGCAATTTTTAGAATCGCATTCAACAGTTTGTATCGCTGTTTAAGAGCTTGAACATCCCCATAGTCCTGTCTCCACAATGCAGAACCCAGCACTTCCTGTAGCTCAATGTAGGGGAGACCTCGTCATGATTTTGTATTTGGCTCCATAACTCTTTGTTGCTAAAACAAAGCTCCAAACAAGGGCCCTAATTGGTCCTCAATCTTAAACATAAAATAAATGCAGATATTAGAATTTTAAAGACACTATAGGTGTCTGAAAAACAATAAATCGGCTCCTATATTTGACTTTTGAATATTTTAATACAGGCCTAACACAGGACCTACAAGCAGGGCAACCTCAGCACCCTGACAAACTAACCCCATCCTGCTTAGCCAGTGTAACCCCGTGCTCCCATTCTGGAAATCAGGCCGCATCTCTCATCTCGTGATCCCAGCAGGCCTTTATCTTTTGTGTTGTTAATAACTCTAGTTATAAAAGTTTATTAGAAGTAAAAACACTGTGGAAATCTTTGTCTTCAAAGAAGCTAGACGCATTTCTTTCAGAAACCTGGAATTTACAATTTGGGCCAAAATTCAGCTATTTAGGCAGAAAACGCTTACATGACACTACAAGTCCTTCTTCTTTCCAAGAGATGACATCGCTGGGATGTCACATAATTTGTACATTTTCGTTTTCCTGTCAGTGTATTTGCAATGAAAAAAAACTGGGGTGACAAACCTAACCCCGTGACCGAAGTAACCCCGGTCTCCCCTATATTCTCTTCAAAATAAAACACCTTGCACTGTTAACTCAGATGACACAACTGATATGTGGTTCTACACTCAAACGTCAATATATGGTATTTTTTGGATGTCTATTGACCTGCAAGACAGATGCAGGATTTAGGTCGTTTTCACAGTTGCCATTTTACAAGACACAGCAGGGCAAGAAAATGTGTGATTGGGTAATAAGATTGATCATGGTTCGATTCCATATTGGCGTGCCACAACTATTTTAGTGAGACAAGAACCACAGCTCAAGGGCAGTATGGTCCCGAAACACCTAAATGGAACGTGTGGGTGAAAACACTTGTGGACTAAGTGTTCTCCCAACCCTTATAAATCTACCTTCAAGGAATGGACACATTCTCCAGAGTCTGATGTGATCAGGTTTATTGCTCAAAGTGAAGTACAAAACCCAGGCTGGTCTGCGCAAACCACATAGCATTCATTCTTCTTCAATCACCCGACACAGACTGACCACTGGCTGTCCGCACCCTCGTATTTATTACCCTTTTGGCACGTCCCTCTGGGTGGGATTAAATGTGGCTCGTCCCACTTTATACAAAATTATTAATTCTGATTGGTTCATTGTCATATAGCAACCCTCCACCCTTATTAACAAGTTAACCATTACATCATAATGGAAATTCATTTTAAGCCTCCAGGGATGCACGAAGACCACATTTGAGCCTCCCAAACCTTGGGTTCAGCAAAAGTTCAGTAACTTATCTAGGTTATGGATGGTTCCAGAACACTTAGCTGCGCATGCTCCGGTAGTGGGTCCAGGCTGACCAATATGGTCATTTTGGAAGATTAGCTCATCTAGCCAGCCTTGGTCGGCCGGCTTGCAGTCCTGTTATCTTGCGTTTGGCAGATTTATGAGTTTATGCTTCTTCTCAGCTCCACAGTTTTGAGGGGCCACAAGAAGCTGGCTGAGTTCTCTCTGTTTAAATGTGATTATAGTACTATTCTGAATTTAGAACCGTTTGGGACATTTTTCCACCACATATTTCCCCCTTCTGTGACTTCTTTAATTGTCACAGCTTTTGCAATTTCTCCCCATGCTCTGCTGTTAGGTTCCATCTGATTAGCCCATAGTGATTATTGAGATGATGACCCATCCGCAGACCTGAGCATGGCGTGAAAACAATCCCTTCCTATTTAAGACAAGTAACACCGCTTTTTCCCTGATCCAAATTTTTATCGCATGATCTTGGCTTCTGGGGAAATAATCACTGATAATGGAATTTTATATGCTAAATTAACACACTCAGTCCACACTGATCTTGCTGAGAAAATGAAAACCCAACCTACTCTCTAAATGGTCTTCCAATTGATTCTTGATCTCTCCCAGTAAATTGATCTGGTCCCAGGCCTGTCCTCACCTGATGGTGAGTGGTGATGTCAGTTAATGCATATCCCCTCTTATTTTGTTTATTATTCACCGTGTTTGGAGCAGTTACCACACTCCTTTGCCTTGTTTATATACTTGACTTAGGGCAGTCGATTCACCCCTGCCTTAGGTTTCTCCCCCTTTGGAGATCTCACCCGTCTCTGGAGTGAATCACAACTCGCCATTTGATTGTTGGGGGGCGCAATCCTCTTCCCTCGGGGGAGTTAAGTTTCCTTATCCTTTCTGGAACACAGAATCACTGGCTGTGCAGGCATGTCACACCTTGAACCTGTAGCTGAGCAGATTGTAGCTTTCATCATTCACAACAACATTAGTGCGGTCCAATTTTCTTTTAACTTAACTCCACAATAGAGACTTCTTATGCAAAAATATGAATATACTAAGACCAGCCCAGGGTATATCAAGTGAATACTAAACTGATAGCATGCAGTTATACAGTACATGATTATACATTATATGCTTTAAACAAAATAATGAGGTTATATATTTCGTGATTACACATGTTGTCTAAGCAAGATAATGTCTTCTCTTGTCCCAAGCCTGACATCCGAAGCATTGAATCAGCTGGTAGAAGAAAGTTGGCTTTTTCACTTAGCAGCTGCTACCCATGATATCATTCAGCTAAAAGATGTAAGATAGTTTAATAGTGTATATCTTCAACCCCTGTGCTTTGCGCACCGTAGAGGGCCGTCACTGTGGAGAGGCTACTAGCGCATACGATGCACAGTGACATGGATCATCTTTCCAGCCCTTCCGACCGGCCTCTGCTCTCCTTCCCCATTCGCAGAGAGGATTTCCAGAGTGGACAGTCACTTGGGCCACCTTTAAAATTTGCCAGGTTTCCATGCTGTTTCCAACACTAATTGGGTCCTTTTTGCACAGCAGTTACAACAAAACATCCCCCTCTTTTACCTAGTGTCAGTGTTGCTGTTAAAGTACGATTAATTAATCTCTGTTCATGACACAACAGCAGGTTTCTCCATCCTGTATTACCCCCTGGTTGAAATGCTTCCATACAGTTAATTTTGCCCTCTGTACATTTTTTTTTTTGTTGGCATTTTTCACTTCAGACTCCCATTTGCCATTTCCATCTGATTCCTTGTGACTGGGGGATGATATCTGCAAATTAACCTTTTCCAAATTATCAAATTCATACCATTACTTTTCATCACCTTCTTCCCAAAATGAACATTTTTGTCTGCTCTTATCACTTCTAGAATACAGAAACAAAGAAAACAATATTTTTCCCTCACCAGGGCAGGTGATGTCTGATCTCCTCTGGTGAACCAGTCTACTCACATAAACATGTACCTTTTCCTTTGAATGGTAACAATCTTTTCCCCCACTTAGATCCTTATGCTCTATCATTAAATGTCTTGCACAACCTCACATTCATACAATACTTAAGCTCCCACAGCTGTTCAGTATGGTGACCCTACGCTTGCTTGCTCCATTTACTGCCTTCCCCCTTTTTGACGCATGGCTTACGCCATGTGTCAACTTAGAATAGACAAGAAACAGATATTTTTGAAATTCAGAGCTTTCCATCAGTCCCACACCATACAACTTTTTTTTTTCTTCCAACCCCGTTTTATGCACGAATTTACTATATTAGACAGTCCCGAGGTCAGTGTGGACTGGAAGACTATTCTAATTTGCTCAAATACCCCGTTCTGTCTCAGTTATTCTTTTTTCTAGGAGACTTTGGTCCGTGTCATTATCCCTTTCCTCGTCATTGTCATTTTCATAAGTACCAAAGATTCTGTCTGTCTGTTTCGTTGTAAAAGAAAATGAAATGTGATCACATAAGTCGACTTTCAAATAACAGGTGGTACCACCTTTAAGTACTATGAATTTAATTCAAATCAACAGTCAGAATTTTAGTGTTGAATCCACCGAAATTGTTTTTATTTTTTCCAAATGATTTCTTTTGAACTGCTCAATGGCTGGCCAGGCCATTGGTCTTTTCAGTTTAATTTAATAATTTTGATGTATTTTATGCATGTATATCTCACTCCTTTTTTGTTCCTTCGCTCCACAGGATTCCGGGTCTGTAGAGAAACTTGACAGTTAGATTCACATAACAACAGATTCACATCACACACAGTTTCCTTCCTCCTCAAATCTTCATTGTGTCACCCTGTAATACACACATTTAGAAATGAGACAAATTAGTTTCAGCACAGCTTCCATAAACCAGCATTTGACGGATAAGCTCCTGTTTAGTAGAAAGTAGAAAAAATGTGTCATTAGTCAATCAAACCCCTTTAATATCACTCAATTTTAATAGAATAAACAAAATCATTCACATTGTTCTGTATTCAGAGCAGCTATAATTATTGCATACTGATGGAAAAACCAAACTACACTAGAGACTTCCCTTGGAACTTTTAAGAGCCCTCCTTCTTGTTTTCTGCTCTGATCAATCAATGAGCTTTGATTTTATCGACTGATTATCTCTGATGCAAAGCACTACATCCCCAATAATTTCATTACTATTTTAGTTAGATTCCCAAATTCAAGAGTTTTATTCTCTGTCAGTCGTATTATACTGTGGTATTTTCCACTTAGTTGAGCTGTTTCTTGGGCGAATAACCTCTCCAATCTCACAATATATCACTTTAATTGCATTTCATTCTTTTAAAATCCCTTATGTACCATTTAGATTTCATGCCATGTATAATTTCTACACTTTGATCCTTCGAACCTCCCTCTCCCAGGGCGCAGTTCCAGGCTAGATCCCTTTCCACAGAGATCTTTGCCCAGGCTCCCCCAGGTTCATATATCTGCCTTCTGCTTCCCAGCGTCTTCTTTTTAAAGCTCACCGATCACAGAAGCACCACTCGCCTACTGACGCATTCGCTTTTGGCTTATGGTGGCCTGACTGTACTTTGAGCCGAGCGCAGCGGCCAACCCTCTCTGTGGTCTTACTGCCATCTGCGACCCGACCGGCCGGTGACCCAGTCGATAGCAATTCCCAGATCCCGTAGTGGTTACCAGCCACCCAGGTGGGAACCGATGGTCTGATCCCTACCCCACTTCGCTATGGGAATAGAAACTTTGACCGTTTTCACCAGCCTCGCCTGTTCACAGAGGTCGTCTCCAACGCCCCTCAGCTAGGTGTGGGCTGTCACCCACGTACCACGTGTAGCCCTCAACCTTACATGCGACAACACGCCGACTAGACGGTACCACAGCAGTATGTCAATTCATACTTCACCAGACACGGGGGCCTTCAGTCCTCTCCCCAAGCCCTATCGTCCATCTTTAACGTGCCCTCGGAACTTTGCAGTCCCGCCGCCGCCTGTTCAGCAGTAAGGTTCGGGGGGCCCAATCCCCTCCCTACTGCTGCTTTGGACATATTATGATAATTTCTTTTAAATTAGAATAGAATTTTTTGTATTTCTTAAATTTGTGGCCACTTTCTCTCCATAAGCATGTATAACATAATTAGTATTAGCATTTCCCACTTTATGTCTCTTTCCTGTTTGAGTGATATGCTTCCCGTACACTAATTCCAAGTAGACTTTACAGAAAACTGCTTTAGATTTCTGGCACAAAGTATTTCACAAGTTCAAAGGGTAGAATAGAAGAGTAATCAAAACATTACATTTCATTATATCACATAGCCCCTAGAGGGATATGAATGGAGGTTTTCCGTCCAATTCAATGCCTCAGCCACATGTTGCATCTGCTCTATTGTCAGTTTCTCCTGCACTCTGAGGGGAATGTATTAACAATCGCCAACCCCCGTGATGGGGTCTTACTGCATTCAGTTAAGTATCTCATATTATGGTCTCTATGTTCATTCTATGTCTTTACTCACGTGAAAATGTGTTATATCTTTATTCTAACTGGCTTTAAGGTGCATTTCCTGCACTTGTGTTACTGATCTATTTATCCCTCTACACGTTAACACTGCACTTATTTAACATTTTCTTGGTGTTCCCATCAACCTCCATGACTTCCCTAAAAATGCTCCACATTTTCTATACCTCATCTAAATAAGATTTGGATTATCATAATTGACATCACTCAATTGCTTTAAAGTGCCCATTCAAGAATTTTTTTCTAATTAATTCCCTCTCTCCCAGGTCCACCAAGGACCGCTCCACAAATGCAGTCTTGCACTGGCCCTCAATCCAACTACAATCCTGAGTTCCATACACAAATCTCTCAAATCTATAAATTGTTCCCTCAGAATGAACATTATAATATAAATATTACTGATTCTATAGCTTCTTCCCTGTAGCCATCAAATCTACATAAATCACTAACAATATACAGCCCCTTCGGATACTGGCCCAACAGGAGCCCAATTCCCCCCTTTCCAGAAAATTACAGACTTTAAACAACTAAACCATACGAAATTAAATAATTTTCACGAGTCCATCCTGCGCGGAGTAGTACTATCTGGCAAATCAATACTTTCAATTTCTACCATTTCTGACTTACAAATCTTCGGCAGTAGTTTTAGAAAATGTATAGTTTTCCATTATGATTCTGCTCTGGCTGTCATGATTCTGATCTGCTTTGCCATGTCCCTGATCTGTTTGCCTTGCTTGTATTTGGATCTTTGCTATGTCTGACTATGCCTTGGATTATGTATTATGATTTGGTTACTCAGATTTGTTCATGTATTGTCTAGTTTAGTCTTTCAGTGTTTTGTATTTTGCCGTATTCGATTCCTACAGTTACATTCCGGTCCATGTTTTTGTTTTTACCATGCATTGCACTTTGTCTCCCCGTCTGGTTTTCTGTCATGTGTTTGCTCTCAGCCCCAGTGCTGCATGCCATTCTCGTTTACTTCCTTCATCTTGCTTTTTCTATATTACTAACCAAGACTAACAGTTTTTTGCTAAATTACTAACCAAGACTACATTGTACATAGTACTAACTTACTAACAAGCTCTAGGGATTGTATAGCTGCACTCTACTAATTGACTAACGATCTCTCAGCATTCGCCCTGTTCTAGTCTCCGCCTCTTGCCTTCACTCAGTTTACTTTGCTGTGTTTCTTGCAAATTCTCTGCACCTGTCTAATCACTGTTCTGCCACTCACTCTGTGCACTTAGAAATCCCTAACCGGATCTGTTTGTTCTGTCTATAGGCTGTCTTGTGATCCCTGTCTGCGTTTTGGCTTTTACCTTTTTCATGTGATTAGGTACTTCCTCATGTTCATTCCTGTATAATTAGTTTGATCCAATGAACCTGTTCCCCACATAGCATGTGACCTTCCTCTTGTCTATTTAAACAGTTTTTTCACTCACAGCTCTTATCAGAACATTGATCAATACTTATTTGTGCAATACGAGTGCCTCGTATGCCATTGAATATTGTTTTGCGTCTACTGGATAGTTTGACCTTGATTCTTGCCATAGCCGTTTTTGTACTGTTTTTGCCTTTCTGGATTTTGACCTATTTTTGTATGACCACGAGTTCTGTGTTTGGATGCCCTGTGTATGACCATTGGCTTTGCCCATCGACTACGACTTTTTGCCAATCGTTTTTTTTTTTTTTGTACCTCTGCCCATCTGTCTTACTGGTTCTGACCCCTGCCTGTCTAGTCGGTACTGTTTTTGGATTTCGTATTGTGGCTTGGCAATTCCTGTGTTTTTTGGCTTTGACTCGGACCCCAGTAAAGGCAAACGCTTTTTGGATTTCTGTCTCTCGTGTGGTTCCTGAACTGTACGTCACAGTTTTCCATAATTTGTGAGGCCTATTATTTAGAAATCCTCCTATGAAGGCTGAAATTTGAGAAAAATGTAGTGATCTTTTGAAGGCATTGCTCACTTTAAGTTTTATGCAAAATACATTTCCATGTTCCGGGCTGATATCAATGATAAATGCTAAATTTAAAGCCACTTTCTCTTCTTTGTGTGCGTTAGTTTACTTCAAAGCTGGACAAAATATTCTATAGGGTGTTACTGCTTCAACCGCTCACGGTCACATAATCACTGCAACTGTGCCATCCTAAAAACAGACAACGTGAATATATCCTGCAAACTGCTTTCTGAATATCTCTATCTAAAAGGCTTCTAACTGAACATAAGAAATGAACTACTAATACCACAAACAATGTCTCAGCAACAGGTAGGTCTAACTGGGAAATATTCAGTTCCATTCACTTTGAAATCTATTGTTTGTTTTTGATTTTCAAGATTGATTCCCAAGATTATATTTCAACAAAAGACATATAACTAAAGGTTAAAACACCTTGCAAAGTTTTCTTTTCCCATAGTTTTCAATAGTATAATGGTAAATTGCAAGCATTTCTTGAAAAATATATCATTAAGACCTTAGAACCTAGTTTTACCATGTTTATGAATGAGCTGACAACTCATTCCTAGGGATTTTTTAAGTTGAGTTTTTTTCCCATCAGTAATCCAAATTTTTACTCAACAGTAATATTTAGTCAGTGCATATTTATGTTTCTCTGTTTTTCTTGATTTTCTATTGTTGTCACTTATTCTTTCTACTTTTATCATTGTCTGTCAAAAAAAATCTTTCTTCAAATTGTCTTTATTTTTTTATGTAGTACTCTAATAGTAGACCCAGTTTATATTCCCTACCTACCATTTTTGTAATCCACTCATTCCCTGGTAGTAATGCTACTGTCCATAAAATTAGGAACACGTCTTCTAGATTTTTCAATTCTGTTCCTGCTTGACCATTCAAGAGGGGTATATGTTTGTTTAATTGATAAATTGGGACAATGTTATTACACTCAAGCAAATTTTATTACTTTTTAGACCAAATATTTAATATCAAGATTGCCTTTGCGTCACTTTTAGTCTATTTTTCCAGTCTAGCCACTACTCCAATGCCAAACACATACAATTAACAATAATAATGAACACACAATTTTGCAAATCAGATTTGTCCCTTTACAGCTTCACACCAATTAAAAAGGCTAAATTCTTTATTTATTTACCATCCAAATTAATTCCACTTATTTTAACCAACCACAGCCATTAAAATGCCTAAACTCCTGCTTAAACTGACACCACTTTTGCCAACCAACTTCACTCCCTCCCAATTAACTTCACTTACGTCATCTAAACCTATACCAATGTTTCACAATCCAGTTTTAATGCCGCTTTCAATCGTCTAGCATTTATATGACAGGCCTATCAACTTTCCAGCTTTCCTATCAACCAGCTAATGCTCTTCTTTGAAAAATCATCAGTCTTGCTTCTTTGAGAAACAATATGGAACATTATAACTTAAATCACCCTGTTCATCTTATTCCTAATTATCAAACTTCAGCCTCTAGTCATGGAGAACAAAATCTCACTCGCTATTTAACTTGCTGGCTCCTTAACTCTCTCTGAACTGGGCGACTCGTTCGACCCTCCACCTAAGGAGTGTTTTTTCAATTAGGATATTTTCCATCTCCTCCTTTTCTCGGAGGAATTCCAGACATGCGTGCAAACAGATAGAATCACCCAATGCACTCCTGAAATAATTTTTGTCTTAAATGTTTCCCTTGCTAATGCTGCAGTTTTTTGGAACAAAGTATTCAAAGCACCAAACAACTGGGCATTTTTATTATGTTCGAACAAATATTTAATATGAAGATTGCCCGAGTATTACTTTTATTATTTTACATTTGGACATTTATATTTTAGGTTGGCTATTATGTTCACTTCAGGGCACCTTCTCACTCATTGGCATTGGCAAATACCCAAGGAATACACTCATACTCCCCTTTAGTCTAGCCCTATCTCAATGGTGAACACTTTTAACCTTCATAATTATAGTTCACAATCTGACTAACCAACTTATGTCTACTTACAACTCCACAGCCTTTTAAATGGCTAAACACCCACTTAGCTTGCCACCCAAATTATCTCTGCTTGCTTTGAGTAATTCTATAATATAATCTTTATTTAATTTGTCTCAATTTTACCATACAAGTTAAAAGTATCCATTGGTCGTCTTGCTCTTACACTGCCAAATCTACTCTGCTGACAAAATTCACTGATTCCCTGACAAACAGATCCAGCTATTTCTAACATGAAGAAGACTACAAAATAGTAAAGCTGAAATTACTGTATTATTCAATTAATTCCTACATTAACAACCTCAAGACTGTAGCCATGGAAAACACAAAATTTAACTCGCTACTCACCCTGGCCGGCTCATACTCTTTCTCTGAACATTCTCCCCCCTTCTACGGAGCTGTTTATTTATTTATTTGTTCTTCCCAAATGTAAATATTTCCTGTCCCAAATCTCCCCTGCTGTCCCTTGACTTCACCCCATTACCAGAGCTTGTACTTTGAGGGCCGGATCTACTAAGATCCCAATTTGCGTGTACTAATTTGCGCGTGCAATGTATAATTTTGCGTGTGGGGCTGAACCGCGGTTTGCGGGTGATTTACTAAGAGTGATTGCGCAAATGGCAACAGGTGCAAACGTGTTGGACACACCCTATTTAAATGAGGGCTTTGCGTGTTTCATGGTTTGCAGCATGGAGAGTTTGGAGAGAAGAAAGCGCAAAATGAAATTCGACCCTATGGAATTAGAGGTGTTGGTAGATGAAGCCAATAAACACGTGAATAAGCTACAGCAAAGAAATCTGACTGTCGCACAAAGGAACGCCATATGGGCGGAAATCTGTAAAAAAGTAAATGCTGTGGTTAAAACGATGCGAACAGTGAATGAAGTGAAAAGACGATATCAAGATATCCGAAGACGAACCACAGAGAAATTGGCGTATAATAAAACATCTACAAGGAAAACAAGGGGGGGGCACAGTGGATGAGATGCCTCTGACCAGCATTTAGGAACAGGTGCCATTAACGTTCTGCGAGACGCAAGTCATTGGAATTGCCCGGTATGACACACTGGACCAAACAGCAGAACAAGGTAGGCGCACAATAATACTGTATAAACACACTTTTTCTGAAAAGATATTTATTTAGTAAGTGAAAAATGAATGTACCTCCTGTGGTTACATTTTGCTGTCCTTTAACTCAAATCCCAAACAAAAAACATTTATTTTTTACATGTAGAATCTTCAGCAGAAGTCCAGCCATCCACCTCAAATCCCCCCAGAGCAGCCGCCACCCCTGCAGAGCCTCGAAAGGGTCCCGAGGACATTGATCTGGAGTTGCTAGAGGAACAAAAGAAACAGTCTGCAGCCATTCAGACAATTGCACGGGAGATGCGAGCGGCGTCATCGTTGGCAAGGGCGGCAAGGCGCGATACTTAGGCCATTGCCACGCACTGCAGACAGATGGTCAGCGCAGTATCGGCCCTGACGATGGCCGTCAATTCTGTGGCAAGAGGGCGACGGGAAGGGATGCAGGCAATGACTGCCCACAATCCAGGTGGAGAGGCGGGCCGACCGAGTCCCACAGCGACAGCTAGGCAGCCGGGCACCGGAGAGGGAGGAGAGGTGCGCATGACGGGCAAGTTCCACCAGCGTAAAAGGAAACACAAGTGATACATTCAACTGTCACGTTTAAGTTGTCTTCTATTAGCTGTGAATATTTTTTTTTTTGTATAAAATGGGCTATATGATGAAGAACTGCTTTTTTCTTTTTTTTTCCCAATAAATGTTAAGACTATAGCCTAATACATTTTCTGACTGAAACAATGTGTCTTTAATATGATTTTGCGGGACTTAACATAATTAGATGTGAATGAGTATTTCGTTTGATAATGGTTGGAATTCAGAAAGTGATTTCAGTCTTTTTTTCAATAAATGTTGATTTGCTTAACTTTGCAATGTTCTGCAGTTTGTTGGGTCACACTAGCCAGAGGGAACGGCATTGTATTGCAATCTACAACGCATTATTGAATGAAAATAGAAAAATGCACATACCAAACAGCTCACAAGAAGTGACTTCGAATGAGATTTTTGCGTGTCTGCATCCCTGCAGCATTGGGTTGTTGCTCCATACAGGGGGGCAGGTCGGCGGTCTCCTCCGGCATGGCCTCATACTCCAGCCCTTGTTGCTTGGCGATGTTACGTAGCATGCAGCAGGTCACTACAATCTGGGCCACTTTTTCTGGCCTGTACAGCAGTGCTCCACCAGTGCGATCCAAACAACGGAACCTGCTCTTCAGGATTCCGAAGGTGCGCTCCACAATATTCCGTGTACGGATATGGGCCTCGTTGTATCTTATTTCTCCAGCAGTGGTCGGGTTGAGAACAGGTGTCAGGAGGAAGGGGTGTAGGGGTATGCACTGTCACCTTAAAAAACATATGAATCAATGTGAAACATGCTCTTGTTTTTAATGAAAGAAATTTCGCTAAGGATTTTACAAAATGACTCACCTACAAGCCAGTCATCTCCAAACTCGCCATCTCGCAACTTTGAAAACAGAGAACTGTTTCTCAGAATAAAAGAATCATGTACTGACCCGGGATATTTTGCCACAACGTTGTAAATGATGCCTTTGGCATCACAAACGCACTGCACATTCAATGAATGCGTGTGTTTGCGATTTCTGTACACGTGCTCAGTGTCTGCGGGGGGCACAAGCTGCACATGGGTGCAGTCAATCACCCCTATAACTCTAGGAAATCCAGCTACTGCAAAAAAACCTTGTTTGGTCTCATTCAATAAGTGCCGAGTGCATGGAAACCTAATGAACTTGGCCATCCGGCGCGACATGGCATTTAGGACTTCAGACAGCACATCTGAAAAACGGGATTGGGAGATCCCAGCTGTAATAGCTACCGTACGCTGGAATGACCCAGATGCAAAAAAATGCAAACTTGCAAGGAGTTTTGTCAATGCAGGTATTGCGTGACTCCTTCTCGTGGCTGGCTCCAAATCCTCTCTGAGTTCCTCCAACAGCTCCAAAATGGCAGTGCTGGATAGGCGATATGTTTTAATGATTTTTTCCTCGTTCATTCCAAAACGTTCACACGAGGGTGAAAAATGCGTTCTCTGCGTCTCCTTTCATGATTTCGATGTCTCCTTCTTGCGACAATAACTAGCCATGTGTGCGCAATTACACATACAAACCGGTTGCACCTCCTTTTGACACGTGGTAAAATATAGACGCAGATTTTATTAGCAAAATTTCTTTCAGGTTTGATAAATCAATTTGCGCATGATAAATTAATATATTTACATTTTCTCCTCCCAACACACGCACAATTGCGTGTAAACGCCCCATATTGCATATTCATTGTGGCAGACGTACTAACTGGATGCAGACGTGCTATTTTGCACCTTTGAAAGAGGCAACCCTTACTGTTCACTGTTAGTAAATTAGTTTGTGCATTTTTTTGCGTGTGCAATGAGTTTGCACACGTTTTTATACACGCAAAGCTTTTGTAAATCCGGCCCTCAATCACTCTCTCTACAATTTACCACAAACTCATTTTCCAGCCTTTAAGAAAACAACCAATATTCTGTTTTACATTCTGTTTTTTAGCCAAAACGACTTCTTTCTTTTCTCAAGCAGCACATTCCATAGGCAGGAATCATACCTGCAACTCCTTCTTCCTGAGGAATGCCAACCAGATGACCTCTGCAAGAGTCACTCATACACAAATTTATGTTAAATATTTCCCTATTTTTTCCACTTGCTCACCAAAAAGTCTTGCATATTATGCTGCCAAATTTCTTTCAATGAATCCTTTTCAAAGTACACGCACACTTTTGTACGTCACTGAGATTTCAGGTGCTTTTTCTGCTCTTAACACTGCACCTCCCTTTCCTGGTCTTTTTAAGTAGCTCTGTGCTGCAGCAGGCAGCAGAGATAAATCCTTCTCAGTCGCCAACTGCTCCAGACTACAACACTATAGTTCACACAAAAGAGATTCCTCATATACAGTCAGTATTCCAAATTGACACCAATTACACAAATTATATAGCATATGGATTGATAATATAAAAAAAGAAGTATTTACATAGCGCTATAATATTTACAGTTTTAAACCGGTTCTGATCAAAAAAGTTTTATCATACTTTTGTCACATTTGAATTATAAAATTTCAGTCAGCTCCAAACTTACAGTCACAAAGTGTCTTTCAAATATCTGTCCATTAGGGCTTAATGATAACAAATGGATCAACATGGTGTCATTATTTAATTTAAGCTCTATCGAATTTAATCCATTTATCCAATTCCTCATGAGTTTTCTTCATGTACCTCTCTACTATTCTTTATCTAACTTGATGCAATGACTATATTAGAATTTTGCTTCTTATATACCCCTTTTTCTTTTATTGTGGCCACTTTATTGTCAATTTAAACTGC
Organism: Gymnothorax reevesii; assembly: GCA_029721435.1. Taxonomy (NCBI): domain Eukaryota; kingdom Metazoa; phylum Chordata; class Actinopteri; order Anguilliformes; family Muraenidae; genus Gymnothorax; species Gymnothorax reevesii. The sequence continues at coordinate 73,456,422 of CM056578.1, read as the reverse complement.
GGGGATTAGCTTGAATACATTTTTCAAAGTTTATTCCTGTCAACTTCACCCCATTAAATTCTATTGACACCTATAATCGTCTGCAGACTATCTATCAATTTTATTTATAATACCTCCTGTCAGTTAGTTGCAAGTTAAACAAAACAAGCAATATATCTCTCCCTATTCTAAAAGCCGTAACTACAACTGCACCGTCTAAAACAAAATGCGGCAAGATTAATTATATACGCAGCGCTGAATTATTTACACAAGGTCAGATCGATTTTGACCGAATGAATAGGATCCTTTTATAGCAGATTTCGTTTACCTCATATACTTCCCAATTTTATACTAGCTGTAAACACCTTAAACCAAAAAGGTCATAGAATTTCATATACTTTGTTAATCCAACATATTCTTTGAATCAGTAATCAGGATTACACATTTTACCTAGGTTGAATTACTTAGTCCACTGTTCATACTCTCTAGAGACTATTTTCACTATTTATAATATTTATCTATATATTTATGTATTGCTCATTACAATATCAATAAATCTCATACTTTTTCTTATATTCTTTATCTCATACTCTTTATCTCATACTTTTTGTTATATTCTTTATCTCATATTTAGAGCGTAACCTTACGCTTTTTGGCCAAAATCGCTATCAACCTGTGCGATTTTTGAAGTTGCTGGCACAGACAGGCCTCTATCAACTTTTGCGCGCTGGGTTGCGTAAATTAGCAACACCTTAACTCTTTACTCTCTTCCCCCCTTACCTAGTTAGCTCACAAATTAGGTAAAATATGCCTGAGGCAGACAATCCACAATGTTCACCCTAAACGATTCTAGCCAAATTGAGTACCCCCAGATGTTATCCGCTCCCTGGTACAGCACAGACACAGGAGAAGCGGTTGGTGATTTGTAGCCTGTGCTACACCTATACCATCACCCAACTAGATCTGTGATGGAAGTAGCACATGCGACAAACCAACCTCCCAAAAATATAATATAAAATACACACAGACATCACAACATATTACATTCATATCAAGCATACATCACATCAGACTCTTTTTCTTACCGAATTACTCAATCAAATTTAAAATCTTACTTCTAGGTTCTTTTGGAGGGGAGACTTTAAGGTGCCTTGGCCCATTCGGCTGCATACCATTCTGAAGTTCAACAATTACTTCAAGCATTTTTTGGGAAAAAGGCACTGCTTACCTTATTTATATTATCATGACCACTTGTTGAATTCAGAAATGGTAGCCTCAGTATCGACCTCTGGTTCCTTTCCTCTCTTCCTCCTGGCTGGCTCGACAAAAATGTGGGTGAAAACACTTGAGGACCAAGTGTTCTCCCAACTCTTATAAATCTACCTTCAAGGAATGGACACATTCTCCAGAGTCTGATGTGATCAGGTTTATTGCTCAAAGTTAAGTACAAAACCCAGGCTGGTCTGCGCAAACCACATAGCATTCATTCTTCTTCAATCACCCGACACAGACTGACTACTGGCTGTCCGCACCCTCGTATTTATTACCCTTTTGGCACGTCCCTCTAGGTGGGATTAAATGTGGCTCGTCCCACTTTATACAAAATTATTAATTCTGATTGGTTCATTGTCATATAGCAACCCTCCACCCTTAGTAACAAGTTAACCATTACATCATAGAGTAAATTCATTTTAAGCCACCAGGGATGCACGAAGACCACATTTGAGCCTCCCAAACCTTGAGTTCAGCAAAAGTTCAATAACTTATCTAGGTTATGGATGGTTCTAGAACACTTAGCTGCGCATGCTCCGGTAGTGGGTCCAGGCTGACTAATATGGTCATTCTGGAAGATTAGCTCATCTAGCCAGCCTTGGGCGGCCGGCTTGCAGTCCTGTTATCTTGCGTTTGGCAGTTTTATGAGTTTATGCTTCTTCTCAGCTCCACAGTTTTGAGGGGCCACAAGAAGCTGGCTGAGTTCTCTCTGTTTAAATGTGATTATAGTACTATTCTGAATTTAGAACCGTTTGGGACATTTTCCCCACCACAAACTAGACCATAATTTTTTTTTCACCTGTGCTTGCTGCTTTGGCATGACAAAATGTCCTTTGTGAAAAAGGTCCAACAAGTAAGTAACAATAATCGGCAAGAACTGGAGCAAGAGCACAGAGGGAGTTGTTGTTGATGATGATGATTATTATTATTATTTATCCAGCAAACATGAGACGTCCACCCGAAGTTCAGATCATGTTGGCAATTTGAGTCACTTCATGCGCGCTTTCCAATTCTTGCCAATTAATTGTTTGCTCCTGTCAGACCTTTTTCACAGAGGCCATTTTGACATGTCATGCACCAAGCACAGGTGTAATAATTATGTTCTCGTTCCACCTAGGTGTTTCAGAGTCATATGGCTCTCATGTTGTGGTTGCTGTCTTACTGGAATGATTGTAACACACCAAGGCTATATGCAATGGAACCATAATCATTTTTATTAGCCTAATTACATCAGTGCTTGCCCTGCTTTGACATGTAAAATGACAACTGAGAAAAGGAACTATTTCCTACACCTCTCTTGCACGTCAATAGACGTCCAATTTTGACGTCCAAATGTAGAACCACATATCTGTGGTGTAATCTGCGTTAACAATAAGGAGTGTTTTTTTACTTTCAAGAGTAGCCTACATATGTTGAGCTACGGGAAGTGGTGGATTCTTTATTGCGTACGGATGGGAATATGGGATTTTCATGAATTTAAACAGCGATAAAGACTGTTGAATGTGAATCTTACAAATTCCCAACATGATCTGCACGTTGGGCTGACGTCTCGTTTACTGTCTGGGTCAAGATTGATTCACAATCGTATATACCCTGCGGGGTGAGACTAAGGACCATACTGCACGTGAAAAGCATGGCACTGTGGATACTCGCGTGAAAAGCGCATAACAGTAATTAGGGGAGAGCCGGTGCGAAAGTAACGTGGGACGAAAGTAATATGGCGATTTACTCACAGCCATCCGCACTTCGATGCCTCAAATTAGGTCAGCACATGCAGCTCATGACACTCTCCAGAGCTGGGAAATATCTTGAGGCTTCGTTGCTTCCCCACGAGATGAGACCGGGAAGACCGTTTTCCACAGTGGTGAGAAAATTCAGACAAATGGTCAACTTTTTTGATTCAAAGATTGTCTTTATCGCTCCATGTGTCATGTTCATGATGAAAAGATAGGTCATTTAGTTTTGTCACATATCCTGAAGTTTGAAATATCAGACTTTTTCCACTTTAGAAGCAATCCTGGTTCAAATGTCAGGAGTCACTGTCGGGGCGGAAGTAGCAACGGTTACGTTCATCCCTCTCTGCTAATGCGGCCAAATTTTGTGCTTTAAAGCTCATTAAAAAATTTGTTACATTTTACTGACAGAAAATGCCAAGAGTTAGGGTCAGAACTACCCAGAGAGGAAAGGTTGACCCACAGGTTTATGGAAGGGCCTTTTTTGATGTACGAAGAGGCGAGAGTATAAGGAGGGCAGCAGAAATGCATGGTGTTTGTCATGCCACCTTGTTCAGGTACTGCAAGAGGAGGGCAGCAGACCAGAGCTCAGAGTACAGGGCTCACAACAAAGTCTTCACAGAAGAACAAAAGAAGAGACGGCAGGAATATATAAAGAGAGCGGCTGATATATATTTTGGCCTGAGTCCCAAAGAGGTTGGAGTAACACTGCGGACAGAGCTACACCATTACCGCCATTTGCCCAAGATAGCAAGCACCTCCGCTCCGGATCTGCCCCACCTCTGAGCCGGATCAGCTGGAGTCGGCACAGAGCCGGGGCAGATCCAGAGTGAAGGTGCCTGCTATCTGGGAATTAACCTCTTTTTTCATACTGTTTTAGGTGCAAAATTTTGCATTTGAGCTGGCTGAAAATATTCATAAGAATATTCAGTTCATTAGAAAAACCAGATGGCAGGGAAGGATTAGCTCACCTCCTTCCTCGAGTGCAACAAAACCCTGTCCATCGGTCGACCTCAAGCCACCAGCATGTTCCGTTCCACTGGCTTCAACAAGACCAACATGACAGCTTTTTTTAACAACCTAAAGACTGTCCTCACCCACTATAATTTTGAAGCAAATGACATCTGGAACATGGATGAAACAGGTAAAAATTTATATTTACATAAAGTTAAAAGCAACAGTGATTTGCAACAGCAATAATTCATTTGATTTATTATTTCAGGTACAACAACGGATCAAGTGTCAGACAAAATCATTGCCACCAAGGGCAGCGCCAGGTCGGTACTGTGACCTCTGGGGAAAGAGGGACATTGGTGACTGTTGCCTTTGCAGCCAACGCAAAAGGCAACTTTGTTCCCCCTTACTTTATCTTCCAAGGAAGAAGTTCCAGGACCACTTCATCCGGGATGGTCCCCTTGGCTACACTGGTTCTGCCAATGGATCGGAGTGGATGCAGGAGACAGATTTCTTGGCATTTTTACAGCATTTTGCCCCGGAGTCAAAGTTGCTGCTACTCTTAGACAATCATGCATCACACCTCTCTGTGGTAGCTACTGACTTTTGCAAATCACAGGGCATTGTACTCCTGTCCTTTCCACCCCACTGCTCCCACCGTCTTCAGCTGCCAGACCAAAGCGTTTTTGATCCTCTGAAGCACAAGATTAACAGTTGCCGCAGACAATTGGATGCGAATGAAGCCTGGAAGAACTTTTACCATCCACAACATACCAAGTCTTGTGGCTAAAGCTCTGCCTCAAGCTGCAACAGCAAGCAGCATTTCATCTGGGTTCGAGTGTACCTGTATCTGGCCCTTGAATCCAGATATTTATTATTTATATTTATTTTTTTTCTCGTCCAGTTTTATTCTAAGATCCCTTGCCATGTTCCTAGTTCCTTGCCATATTTCTGAGCCTTGCCATGTTTTCTAGTCTTGCCATGTTTATTATTGCCATGCCATGTTTCAGTCCCATGCTTTGCACTTCGTCTCCCCAGTCTTGTCTCATGTAGATCTTTGCTCACGGTCCCTTGTCTTGCGTGCCACTCATTCGGGTGATTTATTGGTTTCTGGGTTTCAACCTTCTTTCATTATCTCGTGTTCTTCATTCCTCTCTCTTTTGCTATCTACTAACACATACTAACAGTTTGTTATTTTCGCTAATTACTAACCACACTTACCTTGTATATTTTTACTAATTTACTAACATGCACTCGGGATTGTATAGCTGCACATACTAATGGACTAACAATCTCTCAGCAGTCGTCCAATTCTAGTCTCCGCCTCCTTGCCTATCCCTAATTATCTCTGCTGCGATTTTCTGTGGATCTCCACATTTTCTTTGCGCTTTCCTTTCTTTTTACTATGCACTTTAGTCCTCCGTGGCCGAAGCTGTTTGTCTGTTCACAGATTGCCTTTGTAAACCCTGTCTGCGTTTTGGCGATTGCCAAATTCATGTAATTAGTTATTCCTCATGTGTCACTCCTTGATTGTGATTCCATTGCTTGCACCTGCCCTCCTTGATCATGTGTTACCCGGCAATGTATTTAAGAGGTCTATTCCTGTACTTCCTTTGTCAGATCATTCTTCCTTGTTTCCTGTGCTACGTTTGTTTTCGCCTTGATTCATTGTGATTTATCTTTCTGACTGGACCGCCTTGACTTTGAGTTTTACCTATTCCCTGTCCTGTACCGCATTCTTGTTTTTTGACCTCTTTTTGCCCGACTACGATTTTGTGATTCGTGCCCTGGTTTTGAGTCTGGATTATGCCCATTGGAATTTGATTTTGGATTGCGGACATTGTACTGTTGCCAGCTCTGTTGGGGGGGGGGTTTCTCCCTTCAGAAATTAAGCCTCCTTTTTGCATTCCACTGGTTTTCGCGATTGGTTCATTTCGTAAAACCCAACAGCGCCAGCTCCATCACCAGCGCCCTCTTCATCACTAATGTCTGCTCCATCACCAGCGCCCACTCCCTTAAGACACCATCAACCTAGCCAGAGCCCATTTGAGCTGCATCCCCATGAGTCTGCCATTCCTGTAGACCAGGGGTCCCCAATCTTTCCCAGAATGGGCCGGTGTGGGTGCAGGCTTTCATTGCAACCAAGCAGCTACACGCCTGATGCTACTAATCAAGGTTATTAGCAAAGAGTCCAGGGGTTAATTAGTAGAATCAGGTGTGTAATTGTTTGGTTGCAATCAAAGCCTGCACCCACACCAGCCCTTTCTGGGAAAGATTGGGGACCCCCTGCTGTAGATGGTGAGTTTGTCTGTCTTTAAATGCGCATGTTGAGCCTTGCCAAGCCTTTTTTTTTTTTTTTAATATTATCTATCCAGGCAGGCTAGTGGTTCCAGGAACATCTAGTGGCACGCCAATACAGAGGTTCAGCCCAGAAAAGGTTTGCCCATATCCAAAGGCTGGCTCGAGGAAAGGAAAATAAGAGGCAGAAAGAGGTGAGCAGAGTGTTAACATGTCTTGGTTTTCTTGCTTGTATAAAAACAAGCTGATTCTGACTATCATCTCATTGAATGTTGCAGGTCAACAGCAATACTGACCGACACCCCAGTTAAAGCTGCTTTGGAGAAGGAGAGTTGGCAGAGGGGCCAGAAAACAGTCCTCTTCAAAACTCCTAAAGAAAATGGGGCTTAGTGGACACACTGCAACCACAGTTTCTCAGGGCAATGATGAGGAATGTCTTGTTTGTGGGGAGACATTTGCCTCATCTTTGCCTGGAGAAGTGTGGGTGTGGTGCATCTTTTCTGCTGTGGCCACATGAGGCATGCACTGAGGAGGCAGCTCATATCTGTCACAACTGTGATAATGAGTGAAGAAATTTCATAATTTTTATAAATAGACCAATTGCACGTTAAACATGTTTACGTTTAACTTTTGAAACATTTGAAGCAAATTAAAATGTTTAACAAATTTCTGATTTTTTTTTTTTGTTTTAACGACAGTAATTTAAAAGATTCTAGTTAATTTGATCACGTTACTTTTGTCCCGCCCGTGTGCTACTTTCATCCCAACTGGAGGGGTCGAAAGTAGCAATGCGCAACTTCCGTTCGACGTCAAACAATGCCGAACTCAATATATATATTGGAATGATTTAGCACCTGATATTGATAGAGCACACACGAAAGTGGTTAATCGCTCCGAAAAATTTTCAGTCTGTAAAGTGATATTTTAAAATGACATCTATGTGAAACAAGGAATTACTGCAGTCGAATTTCGCGAGTTTTTTAATGTTTATTACTAACAGACAAGGTATAGTGGCTATTAGTCCCGCAGTGCGAAAGTTCAGACCGGGGGGGGGGGTGTCGATAGTAAAATGAAATCGCTCATTGGCCTAGTTGTGGGGAAATTAGCAGAAGTGCTTCTCTTATCCGCCCCACTGCGGTGCCAGTAGCAGATCTGCTTCTCTTATTTGCACCGCAGATAGCCGATCTCTTTCCCATAATTAACCTCCCTACTGGGCGAATCGCCAATTTCAACAAATAAAAAAACAGAAGACTTAAACACAATTGCGTGTTAACAATTCTTAATTGTTCTTATTTCCCCAACACAATAATACTATAACTCCAGAACACTGTTTTTCATATTATGGATACAAGTTATGACGTTTAATGACCAGTGGAAAGTGGGAAACACATCTTAAATACCCAAAATAGGCTATCTGACCTAACTTTGGTGTAGTCGGTAGCGAGTATAGTAGTCACCTACTGATCGAAGGTTCGATACCTCTCATCACTTTAAAGAAGGAACATTGCTTGTAATAAAGAAGTGTTCACTTCAGCTGCTTAAGAATGACATCGAAGAGCTAAATGAAAAGTTTGAGAAATACTGAAGTATCGCGAAGGAGGAGACAAAAGCAAAGGTTTTTTTTCCCCTTTTTATTTCGTCGTGTATCTCTATAACAAGTACATTGTTGACGTTAAAAAGACGCCCAGAATCACTACATTTGAACTAATTTTTAACCTTGCGCAAACATCTGGTGGACATCGATGCGGGACGTCCAGAGACCGTCGTTAAAAACACGTCATAAAAACTTTCATTCTGGCTCCTCAGGGGACGTCATTTGGATGTTTGTGGAAGACCTCGAAAAGATGGTCCTAATTAAAGAAGTGCAAACTTTTGTATACTTTTTAAATTTGATTTCAGCGAGATTTTTTTTTTATCGGGAAATGTATTAGGCCTTTAGCAAAAGTTTACTTGGGTAAAGACTGGTGGGTGTGTCTAAACCGTCCCAACAGGTTCACAGAAAATTGAAATGAATCGCATGTGCCTCCGTGGAGACCAAATGTTAATGGTTAAAGTTTTCAACTGGCAATGCGTGTGTGATGGTCCTGCCCTGCAGGCCCTTCCCCCTGCTGCATTCTTCGCCTCCACCTTAACGGGCAATAGGTGTGGCTCGTTAAGGTGGAGGTGCAGTTTTGCTATTTAAGGGTTGACTGCACCACATTGTTTGTTCCTTGAGCTGTGCATTGTCTTGTTTGTTCCTTGAACCCTGCATTGTCTTTGTATGCTGCTGCTCCCCTCCGGTCTGTTAATTTGTGAAATAAAGATTTTTATATACATTTACTCAGCCTGTGCGTTTGGGTCCCTAATCCTGTTGTTGGGTACATAGTCCCAGTCCCCGCCGGTTTCCGATCTTTTGCCGGCGGGGGTAAATCCATGGCAGCGTGAAGGTTCAGCGCGCACTCCAATCTTCCAACAAAATTTGTATGCAGATGCAGACGCCTGTTTTGATTATCTCTTATATAAGGAACACGGTGTGTGTCTGTGTGTTCGCCATGCACGGCCACATTTGTGCATGGATTATTTTCTAATTTCACACAGTGATACCTGTGCTTCCAAACTAACACCTAAGCCAGGTTTCAATGACGTGCCCGGCCCCTGCCGATCGGACAAGGTGCCATGCCGGCCAAACGGCTTGATCAATCAACTTGCTGGGCTTGGCGCTACGGCGTCGAATTCATCCAAGTACAAGTTACAAGTGACGGACTTGACTGCTAGTTATGTCATAATTTCATCGGGAAAAAAGACGTGAAACTCTATTACTGGCAAGCAGCGAAGGCCTGATGTGGACTAAATTGGTGAGCCGCGGCTCGTGCACAGAAAGAAGTTGCCAACAAGCGTCTGAGTTAAGACACAGCTTCTCAGCCCTTTATACTAGAGATTATTCACCTATAGAACTAGGCTGCTCAGTTGAAGCGCCAATTCCATCATTGTATCTTGACTCCGCGATGTAGGCCTACATTGAGTGAATCGGACTATTTGAATGACTCAAAATGTGGTTGGCTCTCAGCAAGCCTGTTGGAGACTTAGTACTGCAAGCAGTTTATTTGACTTCTTCATTGGTGGTTTGCAACTCTTACTCTGCTCTCGGAACGTAGGCCGAGCGTCCGACCCGCCACAACCCTTCTCTACATTCAAGAGCAAAGTTTTCCAAATATTAGGGAAAATATTTCTCTCCAAAGCGCAGTGATTCACCCTAATGATATCATAATGCTGGCACAAGAACAATGGAACATTTTCAACCATACAATTTTACGCAATTTCCTACGCAACACCTATCTGCCTATATTGCCCATGCACGTTCTGATCGTAGGTCATTCTCATTTATTTGTTTATTTGTCCTTTGACAGACGGGGCGCCTCAGCGATATTTAGGCCCTTATTATGCTGCCATCTTCCTACGGGAATGTGCACCGGAGCAGGTGACGAAACCCCAGGTTTGAAGAAGCGACATCTATATAAGAACATAGAGGTGTAATAACGTTGATTAATAGTTTTCAAACAATGGCATAGCTCGATTTCATCTGAGAATGGTAGCAGGGCGTTTAAAAGACTTTCAAAGCATCTGTTGTTTAAGCATGACGGCTACTTAACATCCTTTTACCGGGGCATTCTGAGTTGACGCACTGACCCGCTGCAGCAAATGTGCTGCAGTTGCAGTTTGGTCCTCGTTCGTTCCCCATTAGTTCCCTGATGACCACTCACATTTTGCGTAGGCTACCTTGTTAAGTGCTATCCTTCATTTTGCAAATAGTTGGGCTGTATAGCCATATATTTTTACAAAAAGTCATGTCGTGGAATAAGAAGGCTATGTATACGAATAATTTGCGTTCGTTATCATTTGTTTCATGTGGCTTAGGGAAGTATGTTGCGAAGAAATACCATTCCTTTTTTAAATTATTCTCTATATTTCCGTCGCAAGAATTTAAAAGATGAGAGCGGTTTTCACTTTGATTGGTTGGGAAATTAAAGCGGTGATTCCTTCACAGGATTATAAAATATGAGGTGTTTTTCATTTTGATTTGTTGTAAAAAGATTAGTGCGAACTGGATCGCTTTCGAATTGAAATGAAATGTGCGCGCGCTACCGCGAGGTGGTGCATTCTACTGCAGAAGTGCATTCCGCGACACAACACCGGCACTGAGCGGTACTCGCTGTCACGTTTGAGTAATGACTTCAATCTGTCGTCACCAAGGAGACCTGGTGGCCGTGCCTGAAACCGCCTTACATGTTAGTCATTTAATTAGAGAATAACTTATCCCTCGGTTAAATGGCCACAGGCCCTCATGAGGACGAGAAAACATGAAGCGTTTGACCGCAAGAATTTATAGTGTCATTTCATCCTGATAAGAGGATCAAACTTGGACAGACTGGGATTTGAGCCTTTTATCGAAGTAACATTTTATCGCGATATGTCTCAGAAAAAAATTTTATTCTCAGTAAACATCAGATAAATTAAATGCTTTTGTAGCAACGGTGGTGTTCTTTTTCAGTGGTGTGTGTCCTACTTTTTACATTACCTGTGTTGCAAGGCTAATGTGACAGAAAAACATGATATATCTGAAGGTGAAAACATGTATAGCCTGTTTATGTCTTTCTGCCGTTTTCCAGGCATGCGTGACATTCGACGGAAGATTGAATTGTCGCGACAAATGGAATAGTTCATATTTGCCTAAAAAGGCTTATGTTTGCTGTCTATTAAAACTTAAATGTACTGTATTTGGCCCAACGTAGCTTTACTTCTGTCACTTGGTTCTTTTTCACGAGCAACGCTGAAGCTGCGCCTGTACCATTTAGTGAGATCTGAACACGTGTAGCAGATTTCATTTCGCTCTGATTGGGCATATCCCTTGTTATAGCCCCTCCACCAACCAATGGCCGTTCAGTGTTGTTTGTTCAGAATTCTCTGTAAATATAAAACCAGCGGACTTGAGTCGAATTAGAATTGATGCTAAGGAAGACACAGAGATAGATCATCTCTCTGTGGAAACATCAATCAAAAGCTGATTATCACCGTGAAGGAAATAAGAAGGCCAAGTATTTTCACATGATCTAAGGTATGAAACATTTCTGATGAAATTATTTAAATGTGATACGTGTGTACATTTGTTTCAGTGGACAAACCATGATGATGGTCGCAATCACTTTTTCATATTTGCATGATGTAAAATAATGAATATTCTAAACAAGGGCAGTGTTTTAAAGACTTGAATGACTCATTTATGAGCTCGGTTTGTACTCTACATGGGCTCGGTGCAGTTTCGTTTTATTTCGGTCATGAATTCAGTGAGACTCCTGATGGCTGTGCTTTTAGTCTCCTGGACTCTTGAAATAAATCTTGTCACTGACGTATCGACTGTTGCAGACTAGATTGGCAGTGATTAAATGAGAGAATGTGGCTTCCAATTCCGCAGTGTGTACCTGGGCTAATTGAATGAATCTAGAATCTGGAAATAAAGTGCCTCGCGCACAGATATGAAGTAGAACGGCACTGCCGCTGGTGGACATCTTAATTATTCCCCGCCGCGCGATTAGCGCGAAGCGGGGAATAAAGTATTGGGCTCCGTCCGTCCGTCCGTTCGTACGGACACATAAAATTGAGGCGGCGGGGGATATTGCCATGTTAGAGGCAGACACTTGTTCATTCTGAATCTCTTTTCATTGGCGCATGTTGATTGCCTAATTTTCGGGGACAAGGCAAGTCTATTGTACATGTGCCTTGAGTTCTGTCAGTTCGCCTGACTAATTGCAATTTGAAGCTTTAAGCACTCAGTTGAATGACGCATGTAAACCCAGCTGGCAAGAGATCGGTGACTGGCGCGATAATAGCGATTATCATTTGAAACCGTTTCTTACTGAACGCAATAAAGCATGAATTATCCTTTTCAGACCACAAAATATTGAATCGAGAAATATATGCCCAGCTGTCAGCTACACAGTCAAGAGATGAGTGTCCGGGTAATTGCATTGTGCATACATTCATCCATGAAGTTGACAATTAGAAAGATAATGTACGGTGCGGTGCTGTGAAAAAGTATTTGCCCCTCTTCTTGATTTCGGTTTTTTTTTTTTTTTTTGAATATATGCCATACTTAACTGTTTCAGATCATCAAACAAATTTTAATATTGGACAAAGATAACCCAAGTAAATACAAAATGCAGTTTTTAAATTATGATTTCATTTATTAAGAAAAAAAAAGCTATCCAAACCTACCTGGCCCTCTGTCAAAGTGACGTCGGCGAAAAGATCTCAAAAAGCAACACATCATGCTGTGATCTAAAGAAATTCAAGAACAGATGAGAAACAAAGTCATTGACATCTATCAGTGTGGAAGGAGTGACAAAGCCATTTCTAAGGCTTTGGGACTCCAGCAAACCACTGTGAGAGCCATTGTTCACAAATGCAGAAAACTGCAGTAGCCGGCCTCCCAAAATTACTCCAAGGGCGCATTGAGGACTTATCAAGGAGGTCACAAAAGAACCCAGAACAACATCAAAAGAACTGCAGGCCTCACTTGCCTCAGTTGAAGTTCATTATTCAATAATAAGAAAGAGACTCGGCAAAAATGGCATCCATGGGTGAGTTCCAAGGCGAAAAAAACTGCTGACCAAAAAGAACACATAGGTTCGTCTCACATTTGCCAAAAAGCATCTTGATGATCCCCAAGACTTTTGGGGAAAATATTCTGTGGACTGACGAGACAAAAGTTGAACTTTTTGGAAGGTATGCGTCCCGTTATATCTGGCGTTAAACTAATACAGCATTTCATAAAAAGAACATCATACCAACAGTCAAACATGGTGGTGGTAGTGTGATGGTCTGGGGCTGCTTTGCTGCTTCAGGACCTGGACGACTTTCCGTAATTGATGGAACCATGAATTCTGCTCTTTACCAGAAAATCCTGAAGGAGAATGTCCAACCATCAGTTTGTTACCTCAAGCGCAAGTGCACTTGGGTTATGCAGCAGGACAATGATCCAAAACACACCAGCAAGTTCTCTCTGAATGGCTTAAAAAAAAACGAAATGAAGGTTTTGAAGTGGCCGAGTTAAAGTCCAGACTTAAATCAGATTGAGATGCTGCGACATGACCTTAAACAGGCCGTTCATGCTTGAAAACCCTCCAATGTGGCTGAATTAAAACAATTCAGCAAAGAAGAATGGGCAAAAATTTGTCTACAGCAATGTGAAAGACTCATGGCCAGTAATCGCAAATGCCTGATTGCAGTTGCTGTTGCCGGTGGCACAACCAGTTATTAGGTTTAGGGCCAATTACTTTTTCACACAGGGCCAGGTAGGTTTGGATAGCTCTTTTTTTCTTAATAAATGAAATCATCATTTAAAAACTGCATTTTGTATTTACTTGGGTTGTCTTTGTCTAATATTAAAATTGGTTTGATGATCTAAAACATTAAAGTATTGTAAATATGGGAGGAATTATGTTTAGTATGGTGACCACAGCATTCTATAAAATAGAATTCTGCCCAGAAAATGGTGGGATGCCATGATAAACTAGTTTTCTGAAAGACTTAATCTATGTTTAATTGGGTGATAAATGACCATGCTTTCTTCTTTATACTCCACAGTTCCCAGGTGATCTCCCGCCATCTCCGCCATAATCATCAGCATCTTCGGAAGCCCTCCAGCTCGAAGGACCACAAGCTCCATTTCTCTCTCTCTCTCTCTGTTTCTCTCTCTGTCTCTCGCTTACCCCGTCGCCATGGCCCCATCGTTAACCACGGCCTTCTCCCGCCGGTGGTGGATGGCAGTTACTGCAGTTGTGGAGAACCTGCTTTTCTCGGCGGTGCTGCTTGGCTGGGGCTCCCTGCTCATCATGCTGAAGTCTGAGGGCTTTTACTCCTACCTCTGTGAAGAGCCTGGTAAGGGTAGAGCCCTGGAGCCATCGGGCCACTGAGCCAAATGTAGGCAGGGCCTCAGGTAATGCGAGCCCAGTCTCATCCCGACTCGTCATGTACTGACACCACCTGACCAAGCATCGATATACACTGCTTAACTGCCATCTTTTCTGCCAGTTATTTTAACTGTTATTTTACAATAACTTTACTGCAGAGTTCCCTGGGTTTTACGTGTAAACCACAGTTAAATGCCTGCAGGACTCCTCTTACAGTTAAAATAACCAGGAAACAATGGGTTAATTTAACTGCTTAATTCAGTCAGTTTACAAGAGTGTTTGACAAAAAAGTTGGATTTTGCCCTCCTTAATTTGATGCTAGTTTAAAACAAATCCTACCCCCTAACCCCTAACCATTAACCCACACCCGAGCCCTAAATATCACATAAGGACATTAAAAGCCTCCTTTCTCGTCGCATAATCAACACTTGGTCAGGTAGCGTCACTATATGACAAGTCGGGATGAGAATGCATTGGTACTGCAGATTGCAAGATGTGGAACAGAGTAACTGCACCGTAAACTCAATACTTTTTACACTAAATCAACTTGTCCGCCGGCGTTAAATTTAGAACGGTTACACTATTTAGGTTTCACAAGTTCTGTATACATGCAGTGGGCACCGCTGCGCCCTGACAGCAGGTTGGTTGTGGATTCCAATCCGTCCTGGGTTCCTTTCTGTGTGGAGTTAGCATGTTCTCCCCGTGTTTGTGTGGGTTTCCCTGCGTACTCCGGTTTCCTCCCACAATCCAAAGACAAACACTTCAGGCTAATTGGATACTCTGTTGCCTGTAGGTTTGTGTGTGTGAGAAAATGCTGCGTGCGAATGGCGAAATGCGATAGATTGGTGAGCTGTGCAGGGCGTGTTTCAGTTTTTCGCCCATAGACAGGGCTCAGGACCCCGGCAACCATAGTGAGGAAGAAACGGTTTTGATGTTGAATTAATCGATGGATAGTTCTGTACATCAGCAGTTCTCAAACTTTGCCTCTGCTCCTTCTGGTTGGATCCAGATATAAGATGTTTCCTCCAGAATGAGATCTGATGTTTCTCATTGAGCTGTAAATGAGCTGTATTTCCTCCATCCAGCTGGGGGTTGTTAACAACTTAACAAGTGCTTTGGGAACCACTGCTATGCCCTTCTTAATTTACTCTGCATAATTACTGCAGAGAAGGAGTTATTTAGTGGAAATCAAGTGTAATAATTTAGTCATTTCTTTCATTTCTAAGGTCAGTAAGGATTATTATTATATGAGAAAAGGATTGCTCTCTCCTAATTAGCCGAGGCGAGCTCCGAGTACAACAATGAATACAACAATCCAACAACTTCCAGCTAAAAGTAGATTAGGCTTCCCCATTGGATCTCATGACAGTGCTTATTTCGTGTCACTTCGTCCCTGTGAGGAGCCTTACTTTAGAAGAGTCGCTCTTTTCTTATTTTATATTTTCAAGAGGAGTCATGTAACAGTTATTGACGTCAGTTTTCGGATGAATCCAATGATTTATTCACCTTGGACAAGTGATATTCACCAAGACTGCGTCTCAATTGAAATCAATAATTGTATAATTATAAGCATGCAGTATTATCAGTGTTTTGCCTGGTGCAGTAGGTGGTGTGACAAAGATGTAGAATCGGTGTGATTGAATAATAATACATTAAAAGTCCCAAATTTCATCCACAGTAGGATGTCTCTGGTCCCTCTTTTGTGTGGATGAAACACTTTTGCAGTTGAAGGAAAGGAATGTACCTCTAGCTGTGAGTAGATCATTACCGGCAAGTTTATTCACATTTTCGGAGCCAGGAAGTGCACAACTAGTTCCTGAATGTTCAAGATTGCGCCATTCTGCTGTTTCCCACTGTCTTCAGTAGCATGTTTAAAAATAAATTGAAATGGTGTCATGGCCAATTAGGCATAAATAAATTGAATGAAATGTGTTTGCTTAAAGAAGACAATCAGAAATTTAAAAAAAAAAACTCCGTCTTTATAAGACGTTAGTCCTCTCTCGTGTAGACAGCAGTATTTGATTTGCAGCTGTGATTATGTAGAATGGGCCAGGATAGTGTGACGGATTTGGTGAAATGGGGCACATTCCTTCCTGGTTCTGCCAGGCTACATCTCTATGGGACGGCCTTAATTTGGTAGAGGTCTTCCATTTTGAACCAGAATTGCCAGTCAGGCTTTCAAGAGCACAAAAGAGAAACTGATTTGTGTTTCTTGCCGGCAAAACCTAGAAGGAGGGCCTCTGTCTAACAGAGAGACCAAAGAAAGGGTAATTTAAGGATGTAGCTAATCTCCCTGTGAGATCTGTACCTGCTGCTGAATACCTGCTTACTTAAGTGGCAGGGTTTTGTGCCTGTGCTCAGCTTCCTCCATTGCATTCACATTTTCAGTGCGGCTTAGGCTTCAGACAGTCAGTAACGCATTTCACGTTAGACTTTAAGTAAGATGTGGTTGTGATGTTGTCTCCTGCGAAAGGTTCAATGGCTTGAAAAGCCACATTAATACTCCTTTTAGGACGTCTGGGTGTATTAAATGAATTATCAGCTGGATTGAAGGGCAAAGTGCGTGTAGATATCTCCCATGGGTTATGGCCTTGGGTCTTGTGCTTACCGAGAACCTGTGATTATGGCATAATAAAATGAGCACGGCACACTTAGCCTGGATCTTACTGCTTATTTGATCACATTTCAACACTGCCAGAGCGTTAGTGTCTATGTTTGCCAAATGCCCATTTGCCCACGTTCCTCGCTATCCCTCGAGCGTCCCTCAAGTGTGATCTTTAACCTTCTTACCACACTCATGTTATCTTATTACCTTCATAATGTTTTCTCGTGTAAATGATAAGATGGGGTGATGTGGCTGATCGGCTTGTCTTACATGTGCCTGATTTCTTTTCTTTTCTGTTGACATAATGTTTCATTAGAGAAAATACGGTCAATAATCGCTCAGCGAATGTTCTTATTATCCTGTTGCTGGGCAACAAACATGAAATAACCGAATAGCAATTATCACTTTTCATGGTGTCTATTAGTCTACTAAGTGAACACAATATTCTTCATTACAATCTCCGTTTTTCCAGAGAAAAGTGCCCTGATGGTACAATAGCCTTGCGAGCAGACACAATGGCGAAGGGCTGCAGTTATTTGCGGAGGGTCAAGTTTCTGCAGCTCCCCAGATGGCACAAACAACCCAAAGTTGGATTGAGACGAAGAGGCTTTCATGCTCTGTGCTTTTCAGAGTAGAGAGGAGTAGATGGGTGTGGAGGGTCACTTAAACAACTGCTAGTGGGACGGGTTCTTATTTGCAATTCAATTCATCTGATGAATCCCCATTAAAATGGCACCATTCATACCGAATTTAAAAAAAAAAAAGACCTGACTTATCCCTAGGTCTATCCTGTAAACAGTAAAAAGTTTGCTAAACTTTAAAAAGTATGTCAACCAGCTGCAAGCATTTTTGGGTTTGCTTGACTTTAAGTACAAGTGGTTGCACAAACTCTTTTTTGAAACTTGGAACTTGAAGTTGCGCCACCTTAAAAATACTTTGCAGCTGGTTGCCTTACTCATTTAAGTTGAATCAGTTTTTTTATTTTCATAATGTATACAGTAGCAGATCATCACAGTTTACTGCTAGACGCTTGCTGCGGACAATGCATCAAAAACCAGATATGAAATTCATTATGAAAGCTAACTTACAGAGGCTGAATACAGAAATGTTTAACCTTCACAGATCACTACAGGTTAGGGAAGTGTCATCACTACTGAGGAATTAACTGTGAAGTTCAAGTAATGAACTACATTGTTACAGAAAAATTTTAAAATACTTTTTACATTTTTTGGGTTGTTTAAATCAGTCATGGCTAATGGGCAGATAAGCTAGCTATGCAAGAAACATGTTGACTGCTGGTCTCAGTAGCAGACATTGGTCGAAAAATGAGAATTTTGCTTCAGATGTCATTGTTGGATTTGAAATACAAATATGAAATGTGCAGAGAAAATGGATCCAATGAGCTGCAACCTTCCCTGCACTTTCACACATAATTGCACAAGGGACTGCATTCGGCTTTCAAATATTTATTTTGCTTCATGTTTTTTTCAGTAATTCCCTTTCTTCATTGGTATGTTCCTTCATTCCATTTACATATACTGACTGACTCTTGAAGCTCAGTGCATGAGGTTGATGTCTGGAGTCACCACTTCCAATATTCAACAACAGCAGGATGTGAAAAACCAGCTTTTGAATAGGTTTGTGTCTGGGCTTCCTTCAAATATGAGTGAATGTAAGAATTATGTGAACGTAAAGAGGCAAGTTGACTTGAAATATAGTTGTAAACGACGGCTCTCATGTTCACTTAAAATTTTAGTGGCTTTAATAAGTTAAAAACTTGAGATTTTTTTTCTTAGAGTACCTTATCATAGCACTGAGTGTTTTGGAAGGACAGGGAGACGTTATCACCTGACGTGTAATAGCACGGACTTTGGGTTTTCAGATTCGCTGATAAAATGTCAGTTTGGCTTAGGATGCATGATTGACACCAGAGATAAAAGAGGTGGGCGGGAGTACAAATACACGCACGACTAAAACGTGACTGAGAGACATTGCGATTACAGTGGAAATTAGTCAGTGGATGCAGAGTAGTCATGATTTCTGTTACAATCTAACACGCAAGTTACATAGATTGATACCATTTGTGCAGGGGTGTAGTGGAGGGTATATGCAGGTATAAGGAGTACATCCACGTCTTTTTCAGTCAATGGCCAGTATTGTCACCTATCAGTGCAAAAGCCATTGAAATACATAGGAGATTATACGCACTTTCTCCTTAACGATCTACCCATCTGTCTAATAGAGTGTACCCACTTTTCCAGGGACCACTGCAGCAATGAGTTTGAGTGGGCTTACACTGTAAAGAAATGTCTCTGCTTTTCAGTTTAAAAAATGTTGAAAAATGATTGTATTCAGGCTGCCTTAATGTTTTGCATGAAGTGAACTTGAAAAGAGCAGGTGTTTACGCTAATTTTAAAATCGACTTTAATCCACTCAAGTTCCCTGAACTTCATATTTTAGCCACCTTGGAGGCTAACTACAAATTGAAAAGTTGTAGTTTTTTTTACACTGGGTGTGATTTCACACAGGTGTTGGTGGATGTACTTGAATTATCAATGTCATTTGACTCAAGGAAAGTTTAGCTCAGCAGAAAGAGCAGCAGCCTGTGTTACACTGTGTTCCTGAGTGCAAAGCGGCAGTCTTGTCCTGTTCTGGCCTTATCAGATCTGGCTAATGCAAGCGGACTCATTGAGGCAAGCCAGGACTGCACTTTGATCTTTCTCATTTTTGCAACTTGCATTTTTCTGAATGTATTAAACTTGGGCTGCATTTGAATAGTCAAAAAAATGACCTCCTGTCATCTAATTCCTGACCACTTTTCTTTACCCTCAATCGAAAATGTCATGAGGTGAAAGAAGGGTGTAATGGGGTATCCAATACGTCTTAGGAAGACAACCGTGCAACAAAAAGAATCCAAATGCACTTATGTTAGGCGACGTGACCATGCATCTCCTGACCATCATTTTTGTTTGTTTCCCTGATTGTTCAGATGGATGGTCATCGGTTGAAATACTGCTGCCACACATAATTGTGGGATGGAGTTAGGAACTTTCCTGAACAAAAAAGACAATTTGAACGATGCTCTGTTTCAGGAATCATCACGCACCTCACAACGGGACACTTAGCCGATTTTCAACCTTATTTCCTCCTGTCCAAGTTAAGGATATAGTGAGAAAAATGCATTCAGTTTTTGCCAATTTTATGTATATCTCTGAAAAACAACAACAAAAATTGCTTTGCTTCCTCCTCCAGTGCCATCATTTGAGGTGTACGATGATTTAGTTGGAGGTAAGGAAGAATTACAAGCCATTTTAGCTTGGATTTCTAGTCCACGCCTCTGGGTAGCCGGGGTGCTTCCCCCCTACCCTTATCTTTGCATTTGAGTGGGTGAGCACAGTCTGCGTGATTTGCATGCTGCCCGTAGACCTGCTGCATTATGTGCAAGATAGTAATTTGGATAAGATTACATTGGGGCACTGAAGCAACAGTAAAGTGAATGCTTGTTGGAGGACGAGCCTTCCTGGTCGATGTCGAGGGAAAGTGACAAGTTGAAGCAGCAAATGGAACCTAGTTGTGTTTGCTATTGAGAATTCAGTGAAGAATTCAGTAAAAATTATATTGAAGGTCTTTAATACTGCAAATATTATTGATGTTGTCATTTCTGACCCAACAATAGTGCACTTCAGCACTTTGATAATAATGGAATAATTGATCTTGTTTGGCTCACACTTGTTATTGAATGTGCAATTAAACCAACTTTTTGTTGAATCAGTTAATTTTGTTCTTAAACTATCATTGGATCTGAAATCAGGCCGTAAATAACGTGAAGAACTAAAGTCCTTTGGTATTATAAAAAATGGTATTGTAAAAAAATTAACATTGGCTAAAATGGCATGAATTGTGTCATCATTGAAAAGTTTGTTGCGGAATAACAGCTCTGAAACTTAGTAAACAGTACTAGTTTTTGGTAATGCAAAGAAGCATGTTTTGTGTTTAACTTTAACAGAGCTGGCATGAGTCTGACTGGCTGAGATCAAATGCACTCAATCAAAGTAAATTGTACTCAGGGCTCATTGAACACTGTCTAGACACCAACATCACTCAGCAATGAACAAAGGTTGGAATTAAAGTACACCATGCATAATACAAGATTCATAAGCAGGCGAATTAGTTTTCTGTGGTTGTACCCACAGTGGTTGCTAGTTCTGTTCAAGCCTGCTGCTGGCATTTCGGCTATAACCACTCGAGGCCTCATAATTCACATTTAATTGCTGGGAGTGATGTTGGAGCACTTTGAGGCCATAACAATTTGATTGTTTATTGCCACATTCGGGACTGGCTTTGAGTACTGTTGAGCACTATTCACCTTTGTTAGCCTCTTCAAGGTGGCAGATTGTGCTGTCATCTTCTGCCAGGCGGGGTATTACGAGTCCACGTGCGTAATTTCTTGGAGTTGCGTGCGTCTGGTATTACCCGGTACTTTTTGTTTAGTGCTGAAGTGTCGGTCTGGCTCAGCCTTTACGTCGACTGTGATAGGAGCATAGCGAATCCCCTGCGTGTTACTTCACTCTCGCTCCAAGGACGAACTCCTTCACATGTGCCGCTCGAATTCCAAGCTGTCACTTTGTCACTGTCGCTAAAGTGGGAAGATGAGAGCAGCTTGTTTGGTTCCGACGATGTTATACGGTAATCTGTCCCGACCTTTGCCACAGCCTCCGTATTTTACTGTTTTTTCTTCTTCTTTTTTATAGTACATTTCCATGCGGTTGGAATTCTGTATATCCCCTGATTTCATTTAGGTGAAAAAATAACCCAGCAGCGGGGAAGAAAAGGAGGATTGCAGCCAAAAGCCAAGTTAGTTGTTCCATCATTTTTAATATTGCCATCATGAGACAGGATATTGTTGAAATGCAGTCGCCATCCCTGGCCGTATGTTCGATTGCAAATGCTTTATTTTGTGCGAAAACCGGAATTCCTCTACATAAATATTTCAAATCCAGACCCACTTTCTCGTGTTTTAGACAGTAGCTATTCTTACATGACCGTAATTCAATGCAGGCAAGCTATACTTATGTGATTTTCGGTCTGACATGCGCAGATTAAAATAACCCGACAAATAATATTTTACCTTCCTTGTTCTCCCGTAAGCATAGCTAGACATGTTGATGGTTTGCGTGACTCATACTCACGTAAAGTGGATATAGCCTAACTATTTTTACGGGAGTTCTCCTATCTGATTAACGGCCTAGTTCCAGATGCTACCACGAGATTGCCCAACCTTGGTAAAGCAAGTACACTGAGCAACAAAAGAAACGCATGTTAATTAAAGACAAAACCGGAAAATAAGTTTGTGCGTAATTATTAATGAAAATCTAATTTAGTACTGGCGCGTGCACATTTACACTCGTTTCATGAAACATTTCTTTGTTTTTGATTACTTTACTGAGTAATCATAAGAGTACATGACCTAACTAGCTAATTTGCGTTTCTTTTGTTGCTCAGTATTGAAGCTCCGTGTCGAAATTTCAATTTACCGGTATCATGGTTACGAGCTTAACCCTTCGGCCTCATGTACAAGCTCGGCCGTCATATTGAAATCATTGAAAAGAATTTCGCTGTCATACGGTTTCAATCTGCGCATTCCCGAACGGGAGTCCCACATGAATAGCCTGCCTGCAATGGATTACGGTCACGTAATAATAGTCACGGTGTTAGTTTTATGTTAGCAGTAGACTGACCACAGTAGGTGGTCACAGTAGGTGGTCAGCCGCAGCATACTCGCGTACGCAGTGCAAACTTAATTCGCTGGTTGTTTTATTTTTTCGTCGATAGTGCCAAATCACTGCTGAACTTCTTCAGCTGATGGTTTCACAGAAGCGATAGTTGTCACTTATGCGCGTTTCGGGACCACGGTGCTGATGATGCTGCATTGCACAGTGGCAAGGATTTTGATTTTATCACGGGAGCACGATTGCGATTCCTTGAAGTACCACTGCGCTGTACTTTAGCAGGCTCCGTCAACCATGGGGCCGCAGGATACTCTGTCTTGTCGTCCGTTCCCCAGTTCACCGCCAAACACGTCACAGAATTCCGCAGTTTGGCACCATCTACGCTCTTTTGTTGCTGTCAACATTCCGATCGCTGGGGGTGAACGCAGCACGTGCATCACATACTTGAGGTTGGCATTGCTTGCTCGAGATCGTTCTGCGAGTTTTCGGAAGAGCTGCGCTGTGCCGAAATTATCCATCCAAATATAGCAGGTGCCAGGTTCTTTCTACTTCATGTTGAGGCGCGAATGGTGCGACACGTGCGAACTTATCACCTGGCTATCCGACAAGGTCTATATTAGCTAAATTTTATAGTCAATCTCCATAATGAGTGAACTTTTAGTCACAGTTTTGTGAACTTCATGTGTGAATACAGCAGCCAGGAATCCATGTATCTCAAAATCATCAGAGATCTCATAACGATTACATGTACGCAAGAACTTTGTTAAGATCATATTTCACCCCATATGTAAATCAGGTGTTATTAAAAACATCAGAAAGTTTTGTACTGGCACTGGAGGTTGCGCTTGAAATATCACTAAAACAAAATAGGTTTTAATGAGCCAAAAGGCGATAGATATCCGCTTGAAGTAAAGAAATTAAATCCTTCCCTGTCACCTGAGGATCTGTCAAGTTCAAAAAAAGACCGCTATATTGTAGGTGTGCACAAAGTTAATGCATGGTGTATATTTTGTTTACTCAATAGTTGGCAAGTGTGCTGATTCATACAAAGTCCTTGCCTCATTCAATCATTTAAGAAGTAGTTTGTACCAGAAAGGGATGTGGTTTTCTTTGTACTGTGGCCAGGGAAAAAAGTTAAGTTGCATCTGATAATTCCGCCCCTTCTGCACACAGTCTGTGCTGACCAATCAATTGCTGTCTGTTCACCTCTTGTCCACCCTTAGCCCAGTGTGTTTGGAGCTTAGTGTGTGGCTTTGTAAGCCTGTTGGTTGCATGGAGGGGGTCATGGGAAAGGTGTAAAGCTTTAATTAGACTTCTGGGTGAAGGCCCAGCGAAGATGGAGATGAGGGTTACGGTCTCTCGGGCGAAGGGGGCAAAAGACCAGACATGGACAGGATTGCAAGAAAGCCCAATTTTCACGTCTCACCAGCCAAGATTTTTGCCAGTGTAGCTCACTTCTCGCAGTATCTTTACCCATGATTCTTTGCACGTGCATTTGGAAGCTGGCTTTGGCCTCCTGAATGAAACCCAGGTATGAGATTATGTAAGCACTTATGTAAACGGCCTGATAACTGTCATTCCAAAGCGGGGCAATAAACAGCGATAAACTGTACCATTACTTATCCTCAGCTACTAGTGCAGCATTTTTTTCGCTGAAGTCAGTGATTTTCAAGTCTGAGGTGCTTTTTTTATCCCCGCTGTATAGCGTCAGAGGATGGGCAGAGGTCGAATACATTTCAACAGCTGAAGCTGGAAGCCAAGTTTCATGTGTAGAGCAGGATAAGTCTTATTTCCTACTTCCTCATTCACTTTGTCCATGTCTGTCCTCTATTCCGTCACATGTGCACACGAGAGAAAGGCAGGTCAGCAAATAAATCAGATGGCGGAGTTCCAGGAACTGCTTGCGGAGGGGGTAATGGATGTGGCTCACTAGATGTTTGCGTGCTCATTGTGTCGAGGAGCTGTGAACACCAGGAATACGGAGTAGGTGTCACTTCACCGGCGCGGCACAGCCAGTGCTAACGTTAACGTCATGCTTTGCCCCGAGAGGCCTCTTGCTCACGCTGGTTCCCTCCTTCACACCCGCTGCCTGACCTTCACTTTCTAAGCATCATTCTCACCCAGCCCCCCTTCAGTGAAGGTAGAATGAATGCATATTTTGCGCAGCTGGTGACCAGTGCTCAAAAGCGCCAGGAAAACGTGCGTTAGTATTTTAAGAATTCTGTGAACTGGCCTCACAACTGACACCTCTGGCCGTGAACCTATACTAGAGAGACTCAGACCCACCAATCTGACTGATGTTGCACTGACGGCTGTATTAATGGCCAGTTGTATAATCACGTACAGAAATTACTGCCACCATTGGACTGGTGGGTTTTTTTTTTTTTAACTCAACTAGTCATTAACCAGCTGAGTTTTTAAGATTGAGTAAACACATTTCTCACCAGACATCTATCATCTGTGAACAATTCAACCCCTCTAGCAGGCACAAGTATTGATCAAGTTTGACAAAAATTGGCATGCAGCATCTATTGAACATAAACTATTTTGGACTTGCACTGACCACTCTTAAATTCTATGCATACCTCGCATTCCAATGCCAAAACGAGGCTTGACTAGCAAAACAAAGAATAGCCATGCCCAGATCAGCATTTCACTGTTGTGTCCTGGAGTATATTGGGGACACTAGATTGCTCACTGACCTTATTAACAGCCCCGAAAAGGTGAGACTGCCTACAGTATTTTTGCGAGTTTGTCACTGCCGCCGTGATAGAAAGTTATGACTTGGTACCTAGCAACAATAGAACAGGGCTCAGCTTCCACTAACTTTCAGGCAAATTCCATGCCAGGTCAAAGTCACAACGAGGTCTTGACTTCTGACTGCTTTGTTTTGCCTATAACTCTCTTGCTATCTTCAAATTATTTCTAATACTTTAGTCACAGTTATTATAGCCCTGGGGAATTGTTTTGGCACAATCACTGGTCACCTCAAAGGTCAAGGTGATGACAACTGGCCACACCCCTCAAAATGCTTGTTAACCCAATAGCTTCAAATGTATTTAGGATAGAAAGCTGTAACTTGGTATCTAGCGACAATAGAACAGAGCTCAGCTTCTAATAACTTCTGGGCAAATTCCATGCAAGGTCAAAGTCACAATGAGGTCATGACATCTGACCATGCCCCTCAAAAGGCTTGTTAACGCGATAGCTTCAAAAGTATTTATGATAGAACCCTGTAACTTGGTATATAGCAAATGTATAGCAGGGTAAATCTTCTATCAACTTTGGTTGTCATTCCACTTAAGGTAACTGTAAAAGTTCATTACTGTTGAGGCATCTATAACTTTCTTGCTATCTTGAACCCATTTAGTACTTTATTCACAGTTATTATACCTCTGGGAAATTGTTTTGGCATCATCACTGGTCACTTCAAAGGTAAAGGTCATAAAATCTGGCCACATCACTCAAAATACTTCTTAACACAATAAGTTCAAAAGATATGATGACACCAAGCTGTAAATTGGTATATAGCAAGTATCGAACAGGACTCAGCTTCTATTAACTTTTGGGCAAATTCCATGTATGGTCAAGGTCACAGTGAGCTTATGGTCATGGATGTACTCAAGTAAAGCCTCTTTTTGACACAATATTTTTATATGTTTGATTAGTCTTCATGAAATTTACTTATAAATGTGTCCCACGGGCAGGTGGAATGGAGGGGCTCCTCTGTTATTGCAGTGTCCCGTAAAAACTTTTCTCGTTTTTTATCGTTTTCCAAAAGTTTATTTTTGTTGAACAAAATGGTTGAATCAGAATAGAAGAGATGGAGGGCTAGAACTGCAGGGGTTTTTTGGTCGTGATACACATTTCCAGTGGTTATATTTATCGAGTCATTAGCGGTGGCCTGATGAGGTCATGGCCGAGAGTACAAGATTCTGTTTATCACGAAACTGAATGGTACAATTTAATGGAAAACAAATGTAATTTGCATAATTGCCTGAATAGTAATTTCCAGTATATTTTAGCACTGAACTAACAGCATCAGTCTGCTAACTTACACTGCAGTCAAGTTTGAACTAGCTACAGTGTGCATTGACCACTTTCACATCGTGAGTTGGCCAATGAGAAAACTACTACAATTATGTGATTGAGAAAAATATGGAACAAATTCCAAATCACGGTTTTCCTCCATGGGCAAGCCATTGTAAACTCCTTGTAAACAAAGCCGGCGGCCTAGTTGCGCGTCTCAAGCCTCGCTTTGGGCAAAAATAGTGAAAAAAAAGAGTGGTCAAGAGCAGCCCTGCACCTCCAAAAGCAGGCAAGGTGGGGTTGTCCATTTTACGCCTTTTTAAGGTAGAGGAAGAGCTGAATCATGGTATATAAATAGAATACAACATGTCTCAACATGTTTTTTTATGGGTTTTCACAATTTTTGAAAAATAGCGATTTGATTACCTTTGACATTCCTTCACCTGATTGAAAGACCGATGACCTGAATATGAATATTGATCAAATTTGATGAAACCTTGCATACAGCATCTTTACGACATGAATTACTTTGGATTTTAATTTTGGCCTTGAACCCTGCTCCCAAATGGGCATGGTAGAGTGGCTGGGGAGTTGAGTTCCAGGTTCAGTTGAACATCTATTTCAGTGATTAACACAACGCTGGTGTGGTCTGCTTGCATGAGTAGTGCTCACGCAAGCCCTTACACTACGAATACAGAGCAAAGTGGAGAAAAGTTTTGCAGGCCTGGTGAATTTTCCCTTTGACTCAGCACTGCTCAGTGACCCAGCATTGCTCATCGAGGCCAGTAACTCACATTAGTGTGCCTCGTTGAGTCGAACAGCAGACTGACCACGCGCTGCTGGCCCGAGAAATGAGCTGGAGTGGCTGGAAATTAGATAAGAATACTGACAGAGTTGCTTTTTGAGAGTACTATGGGTGAGCTGAGTTAGGGCTGGGATACAGGAAACTGTGGTCAAACTACTTCTTGGAGCATTCTGCTTATTCGCTGACCACATGGAAGCCACAGGAATTAACTGCAGCTGCACACTTGGTTTAGTTTGCATCAGTTGTCATTCAGTGCCTCCTGTCCAAGCAGCTTCTTCTTCTAAATACAGCTCCTGATTTTTGACAATCGGCTAGCCTAACAGACTTTAATTTGGCTCTTTTTATGTTTAAGGAGCCGAAGAGTCGCTGTCGCTCCTGATTTCCACTTCATCTCAGACACTGTATTGTGGTGTTATCTAGTGTAATGTTGTGCTCTGCTGATGGGACGGACCCTGGCATTATATGTTTTAATGGGGTCCTTAATCTACAATGCGTGTGTATCACAGTATAAGAGCGTTTGTTTTACAAATGCAAAAGGTGTGGAAGTCATTCTACTGGTAGCAGTGCCTGTTAAATTCCTGTTGTGTAATGTATGACGAAGAAAGAACAGTCAGAACAGTCTTTATACAACTGATTCTTTAATAATCTACAATGACATGCATAGAAAATCCCTGCCTTTGGTGGTATCTGTAATCACCTACTTTCACCTTTCAGATGAAATTTGTGTCGTTCAAAATCCTGTGATCGTCACCTGCAGAAACCTAGCCAGTTCTCTGATACTGCCATTGTCTTCACGAACCAAATGGTAGGGAGTCAAATATGTTTGAAGGAAAATAATATGGAAGTTAAATTCACCTACAACCATAAATTGACCCAGAAACAAGCAGACAAGCTGTTGAAAACGAACTAGGGTACATTGAGGGGCCCCAATGCCATACTAGGGAATGTCTGAGATATATCCCTATTTTATGGAATTGCATTAATAGCATATTGCTCATGCGCTCCAAAGAAACAGTGCTTTCACCTGTCAGAAAGTAGGTCTTGACCTGGAAGTGTATATATGCCCCCCTCTCTTTCTCCCTCCCTCTGCCTCTCACTCCACCCAGAGAACAGCACTGTACACAGCCATAACCAGTCGAACCCAGCCCCCACTTCCGCAGAGCTGGAGTACCACTACCCCGACTATTACGATGAGGCAATGGCAAGTCCGGCCGGCCAGGGGCACAGCGAGGAGGGCCTGCGCATGAACGGCTGGCTCATCTGCAAAGAGCAGGACGAGATGCTGAACCTGGCCTTCACCATGGGCTCCTTCCTGCTCAGCGCCATCACCCTCCCGCTGGGCATCGTCATGGACAAATATGGGCCCCGCAAACTGCGGCTCCTGGGCAGGTGAGGGCTGAGATGTGGGGTGTGAGGACGAGGGGTTACCTTCTGTTACGTGTGAAGTTGAGAGGTTGTGCTTTCCCGTGGTGTGGTGCGGCGTAAAGTTGTGAAATTGTGTTTTATCCTGACGTAGTTTGTTAGACTGCAAAGTCGTGTTTTTGCTGTGGTCTGCTGTGAACCTCAGAAGCTGAGTATTGTCATGATGTGGTTTAGGCTACACTTGTGCTCAGAAGTTTGCATAGCCTAGCTCAGGGTTTTCACCAGGATCTTTTAGGAGTATAATGGGAGGGGAAAGTCATCTCATATAGCTGGGGATTTTTTTTTTTTGGGGGGGGGTTATTAATTATGGGCTCATAAAGGGGCTTCTTTGGCAATCTGAATATACAAAACAGTTCTGGAATTAACTTCATTAGACTATGATATTTTTAACATTTTCAACACCATGTTTCCAAAATATTGGCTTAAGCTCACAATAACACTCAAAATCATGGACTCACAACAAGATTTATTGAAACTAAAACAGTTACATGTACATTTCTGTGATAGATTGGTTGAAAGAATTCTCAGGCAGTAATGTCAATTCATATTTATAATCTTATGGGATTATTATGACCCCTCCTCTACGCCTAACACCTGTTTACAGATAAATTTCCAAAACATGCATTCAGGCACCTATACTATAGTTGTCTTGACAATAACTCTTCTAACAATTTGCAGTATTAAAGATCATAATATACAAAGTATATGCTGTCTTGAGAGTATTTTCCTATTTGATGTACCAATAATATTTGTGTTTTGCTTATATTAAAAACAATGAAAAAGGGAAAGAGATCGTCCCCGCAATTACTTCTAACCAATGGGCTCTAAATATATGGCAGGGTCTGCAATAAGAATATGAACTGATTACAGGATTTATTTTGGCGGTACGGCATCGACTTGTAGTGGAATGTTAGTAGCTTGCTTACAAAGAAATCCAGTTCTCTTTTTGTATATTAGTAATCCCATTGGGAGGCTAAGTTGCTTTGTTTTTGCTTGTACAAAGCAGGGGTGTAATTCACAGGGGGAAAACAGGGGACATGTTTCCTGCACTTTTTGAAAAGGCTGTATACCCCCTTTTTTTACAGTCTGAAATCTAATGCTTTTAAAAAAAGACTTCATGCACTAGGACCTTAAGGAAATAGTACCCGCTCTTGAGGGTTCAAGCCATAGCTAGATATGTCTATGGCTCAAGCTGCCAACTTCCCAACTTTCCCTCACAGACTGTATAAAAAGATCAACGCAGCACCTGGGTCTGAAAACTGAGGCCAATGCGGAAATTAAAAAAATTTCCATTCTATTTAATGGCCAGCAGATGGCGACGTTGGTGGTTGCACAAAGAAGGTCAATGCTATAGAAGTCTATGGGAAAATGACCCTACTTTCCCACCGAATTTATTATTTCAATAATGATTTTCCACATTAATTTATGGTATCTATCGCACGTTTCAAGTTTCCTTTGATATATCATGATGTTCATTTTTGTAAATTATGGTCCCAAATAGACTAGAATAAATGATAAAGCCAGAATATGCTCAAGGGGCATGACCATCCTTGTCTGATACCGTCAGATCCACCCGAAGATCCACCCCTCGCTCCTCCCTGGATCTTCAGTTCACGCTTTCGTCCAATATGTATCACATTCGGTTTCAAAATGACAAAATGGCGCAATTCAAATTGCCACAATCGAGGCTTCCTAAATGGTGTGCTGAAACCAATGGGTGACGTTACTGTTGCTTTGTCCATTTTTTTATACAGTCTATGCTTTCCCTCCCTTCTTCTCTCCAAGTCCCGCCTTTCATTCAAACAGACGTAGCTAGCATCTATGAAAAAACACTAGCGAATCGCGTTGTCCAGACCACCTAACCACCGAAGACGGATTACATAAGATTACTTTTTAAGAAAAAACCGTGCAAGTCACATAAAACCCAATTTACGAATATGTATTTTGCATATATTTTCCTCTTAGATACAATGCCCTCCATAATTATTGGCTCCCCTGGTTAAGATTTGTTAAAAGCCTTAAAATAAATTCAATTTTTATTGCAGAAGCATACTCTCACACTGAAAATTGTAGAAAAATATAACCTTCAACTCAAGTGAATTTTAGGGGGGAAAATAACCCTGACTAAGAAATAATTATTTTTCATAAAATCATATGTTCCACAATTATTGGCACCCCTAACAATTCCTAGGAAATAGATGTAATTGTCATTTCTACAGTAGTTTACAAAGTTGATCAGAGTATCTAGGAACATTTAACTCGTAATTTATCACCTCCTGTTTCCCTGGGGTATAAATATGACGTGACACAGAGGCCATTTCTCTTATCCACTCTTCAACATGGGAAAGACAAAGGAACACACCATTCAAGTAAGGCAGATGTGTGTCGACCTTCACAAGTCAGGCAATGGCTACAAGAAAATAGCCACTCGCCTGCACCTGCCCATATCTACTGTCAGAGGAATCATTAAGAAGTTTAAAACAATTGAAACAGTGGTAAACAAGCCTGGACAAGGACGCAAGGTTATTTTGCCCCCAGGCACAGTGAGGAGGATGGTAAGAGAAATAAAAATTTCTCCAAAGCTCACTGTTAAAGAATTGCAACAAATGGTCGCATCTTGGGGTCACTAAGTCTCAAAAACAACCATCAGGCGCTATCTACATGCCAACAAGCTGTTTGGGAGGCATGCACGGAAAAAACCTTTTCTCACTCACAATCATAAATGCAAACGTCTGCAGTTACGGTACTGGGACTTCAACAGGGACCGTGTGCTTTGGTTTGTGCTTATTGTGCCTATTTTCTATATTGAGAAAATCTTCAAGTAAAAATATTGTAGAACCGTTCAAATTAGACTGACAAAACCAGTTAGCTCCAAATCAGGCTGCTGACAGTGGTGTTTTGAGTTCTTTCAAAATAATTTGCCTGAACTTAATTGACATGACACAAAACAAGTGCAACCCTATTTTTTGCCAATAAATAATTAGTTTTTGCAACCATAGGCTCTAAATTCGTTGACCAGGCGCAGGCGGGGCAAATGGGGAGAGCGCCACGCCAACGGGGTGTATCCAGGTGTATTTTGCAATTTCGTTCCCGGTGCAGCCCAGCGCAAGTACTCCTCTGTCCCGCCTCTGTCCCTCCTGCCGGCGCAAGTGGCAAAGAGGGAGTAGAGAAGGCTTGGGTGGGTTTAACACAGCCAGTCAAATCTACACCTATCAAATGAGCTCCTCTCCTCACCTTTAAAATGGGAACAAAGAAGCCTCTGTCCTATATCTGCATGATGCGTGAATGTTGCATTTTACTTTGCTCGGGCATGTTTTCTACACCGCTTACGCCTATATTAAGCATTACAAATATGGCTCTCTAGCTAGGGCATTCGCAAATTATTACCATTAGCGAACATGAATGGAATTTCAAAACAAAACTATGTCAGATCATTCAAACTTATGAAGTTGGAAAGAAATACGACGGTTGCTCATTTATTTCTTCTGTCTGCATCATTGGGAAGAGAAACAGACCGCTTTTTATAGGGGGTCCTGGAATATTGGGGTCAAAATCTGCCAAAATGGCAAAATGACCAAAATCAGGTTTTTTAATGCTTTCAATTCTAAGCGCCCTGAGTGAGCCAAATTGATTTTCATTTGTGCAACTCTATCAGGTATGGATGGTCCAAAAATGTGAAAATTTTGGCGGCTGACTTAGGGCACAGCAAATCACTACTTTTTATAATTATGCACACTTTCCCAGGGGTTATGTGGCTTGCGCCCTAAGTCAGCCAAGGTATTTTTTGCATGTCATTATAGGTTAGGACCTCTTACTTTGATTTGGATGAAAATTACGGTGGCTGACTTAAGGCACACAAGTATGGGGGGCGCTTTTTGCCGCCGAGAGGTGAAGTACCATGTTTGCACACTGCGATTTCTCCATGCGCCCTTAGTTAAAAGTGATGAAATATGGCTCTTGTTGATACTTAGCATCTCCAGTGTCATTGGTAAAAAGAGTTTTGTGGCTGGTTTCAATATTAACCCTTTGCACCGGTTTTCTTGGGCCACTTCACGAAAAAGCTGAATATGGTAAACTGGGAACTTTCTCCGATTTTCATGAAACTTGCAAGATTTGCTTCCTTAACTGGGAGAAAGGTGTTCTGTATGTTTGAATGCAGTATGGCAAGCCACTTTGTTTATAGGCCGCCACTTGGTGGCAAAATAGGAACTAAACTGCAAAAAGTAGCACTTTCAAATAACCTTATATCTCACAAACCATTTATTTGATTTTCATCGAATTTGTTGTACATTTTTCACAAGAACCCATGAAGCAAAACCTGGCTTTAGTTTATTTTTTGCTATGTATTCAAGGGGTTTTCCAATCAAATCAAAAGTGAGTTCTAAAATTTGTGTGATGAAATCAATGGTGTAAGCGATCACCAATAAGTGTCCTTTGACCGGTGATAGACGGGGGTGCCCTTTACACTAGGTGAGGTGAGTAAAGGGCAAGGGTCCCAGGAAACCACTTGACCCGTCCGCTTCGGCTGTTGGCAACAGCTGCTGGACAGGGTAAGCCCACCGTAGTTGTGGAATTGGTAAAGGAAGCAAAACCTGCAAGTTCCATGAAAATCAGAGGAAGTTCCAAGTTTACCATATTTGGCTTTTTCATGAAGTGGCCCAGCAAAAATGGTGCAAAAAGTGTTCATACTGAAACCAGCCATTGACCTCTCTTTACCACTGACACTAGAGATGCCGAGTGACAACTTGAGCCATATTTCATTAATTTAGCCGTGCGAAAATGCAGTAATTTCACCTTTCGGCAGCAAAAAGCACCCTAATACTTGTGCGCCTTAAGTCAGCCACCGTAATTTTCATCCAAATCCAAATAAGAGGTGCTGATCTATCATGACATGCAAAAAATACCTTGGCTGACTGAGGGCGCAAGCCACACAACCCCTGGGAAAGTGTGCATAATTACAAAAAGTAGTGATTTGCAGCGCCACCCATGGGCTGCGCACTCAGTCAGCCGTCTAAATTTTCACATTTTTGGAGAGTCCATTCCCGATAGACAAATGGTAATCAATTTGGCTCACTTAGGGCGCACAGACATGCAAGCATTCAAAAACCTAATCTTAGTGATTTTGCCATTTTGGCTGATTTTGACCCCGATATTCCAGGACCCCCGAAAACAAAGCAGGCCCTAATACGGAGAGAAAATGTGATTTTTGTTTGTTTCTAACATATATCTATCAATAATAACAATTTCGGACAAATCGGAAGGAGTCATGAATCACCCTCTAATAGAAATCTGCCTGACTTATAAAAACTGGATCTTAAACAAAAATGAGCTGCATTGTCGGGTTGCTGGAAGGAAGCCATTATTGCGCCCATCCCACAAAAAAGCCCGCCTAAAATATGCCAGACAACACCTTGACACACCTAACAACCAAAATAGACCAAAAAATAACTTTATAGTCACAACCAGAAGCGCTATGTTTGGAGAGCAGTCAACAAGGCCTACGGTGAAAAATATTACACTCCCACTGTAAAGCACGGTTGTGGCTCCCTGATGTTTTGGGGGTGTGTGAGCTCTATAGGTACAGGGAATTGTGAAAATTGACAGCAAGATGAATGCGGCATGCTATCAGAAAATACTGGCAGACAAGTTGCATTCTTCCGCACGAAAGCTGCGCATGGGACGCACTTGGACTTTCCAGCATGACAATGATCCGAAGCACAAGGCCAAGTTGACCCTTCAGTGGTTACAGAAGAGAAAGGTGAAGGTTCTGGAGTGGCCATCACAGTCTCCTGACCTCAATATCATCGAGCCGCTTTAGGGAGATCTCAAACATGCAGTTCATGCAAGACGACCAAAGAATTTGCTGGAGCTGGAGGCATTTTGCGGGGAAGAATGGGCAGCTATACCACCTGAGAGAATGAGGGGCCTCATTGACAACCATCACTAAAGACTGTATGCTGTTATTGATGCAGAAGGGGGCAATACACAGTACTAAGAATTAAGGGTATGCACACTTTTGAACAGGATTCACTTCATTTTTTTTCCCTCATTGCCACGTTTTATTTGATGATTGTGCCAGTCTACATGACCTACAGTTGGATATGAATCCAATAAGAAATAAAAGAAATGTGTTTTGGCTGGCCATTCATGTTTTCTTTAAAATATGTTACCTATTTTACTAATTCAGCCATGGTATGCAAACTTTTGAGCAAAACTGCATGAATAGCCGCCACTGGAGTGTAAGTCATCCGTAGTTCAAATTTAAAATACACTGCAGAGAAATTGGACAAAAGGTATGAAATCATTTGAAGACCCTAATGTTAAGAGTGCCGAAGTCACATTTTCACGGAACTTGAGGCAAAGACAGAAAATGTCTTTTATTGTTACTTAAGTCATTTTTCTTGACTGAAGTACTTTTTGCAGCGTGGTCTTCAATTTATTGTATTTCTTGAGATGGTATCTCACACTTGCTGCAAAATTTAGGCTTGTACTTTTGTACAAGGTTGTTTGTAGGGTTGTTTGAATGTAATGAGAAGATCCCTGCTCTGTTTTCACTGTTACTGTGTGCACTTAACAGTGCCTGCTTCGGCCTCTCCTGCCTCCTTATCGCCTACGGAGCCAGCGACCCGAACAGTGAGTGTTCTTAAGATAGATTTTTCTTTTTGTGCTTAACCTCATTCGGCACATTTTTTCTACCTTTAACTCTCTCATTCTTGCCTGATTTAACCTCTATAGCCCCTCTTATTTTGCCCCTCGGCATCTGTGTGCCTGCGTCCATCTGTCCTCTGAAACTTTGCGTTAAGAGCAGTCCTCTCCACTTACCCTCCTATATCGCTCTTTCTTTTTCTCTCTGACGCTCTGTCACTTTTGTCCTTCACAGGCATGTCTGTCCTCATCTTCGTCGCTCTGGCCCTGAACGGCTTCGGTGGCATGTGCCTGACTTTTACGTCTCTGACGGTGAGTAACCTGGACGGCGGACATGACATCGCCTGCTCAACTCCTTTGTCTCCAGATCCGGAAACTGCCCATGTAATCTACTGCCACTTGAAGAAGAGAATCTTTTTTCTTTACTTTTTCACTTAGCGCTTACTTGGGATATTGCTGAGCCCTTTTTAAGTTTGAATTTGGTCACTTGCATCCATGAACACAATTACATCAAGGCATGATGACTTAATCACATCAATACCATATGCCATCGTAGTTACTGTCCCTCTTTAATTTGTTAATTGCTGGTTACAAATCGACCCTCTGCTAGCATCATCCAATGAAAACAAAATAAGATGGGGGGGCACACTGAGCCCAGCGGGCACAGCGACACTTATGAGGTGCATCGCTGGACCTCATCCAGAGACACTGCTCATTAGCACCACGTTGGCTGACGCCAATATAGGTAAAAAATTCCCCTCTCTGTTTTCAAGTCAGTGGTACCTTTAACATTAAAGGAGATGTGTCTTGATGACTGCACGGCTCTGAACTTACATCCCAAGAAAGTCAATCTGCCTGACTGCAAATCCTATTCTGATTTCATCCTTGCTAATCTGTCATTGTTTTGCATAGTATTTAATTATTTTAGTTACTCCAACATTATGCTTTTTATATTATGGAGCTTTTTCTATGGAAATTTGCTATTTTAAGCTTCAGCCAAGGGATATGAAGAATGTAAGCTGGTTACCATTGCCAATAATCATAAAAGAAGAAAAATACCTTCTAGATTTTTTGACTCACAGTTGAGCGGATTTAGCAGGCACGAAGCTACAGTTGATAATTTTTTTACGTAAATTTGACGTGAATGTGCTCTCAGTTTGGGATCTCTCTTTATCTACTTGTCACCCACTGAGCCAATTTCTAAGATGTTGCTCTATTTGGAACGTTCGGCAAATATTTTTTGATGAATCAGGAGCAGCTTTTGTAGCTGCAGGTGTAGGTGTAATTTATGGGTGGTTGGGGAGGGCTGGTAACCCCCTTACTAACCAAACCTGGCCAGTCATTCCCCCTGTAGTGGCGACTTGCTTAACTACCGGAAGCTGCGAGGGGCTAAATAAAGGAGATTGTTTGCGTCATGCATAACACAAATGTACGTGCTTTCGACCATTTATTCTTTTCGCACGAAACTATATCATGGCAAATGGCTTAGAAGACAAAAACACGAGCATTAAAGAAGAGTTTAGTGAAGCGGTCGACAAAAGGTATGCTCTCTCCACTCACCCCTTCTCCATACTGCCACACTCATGCAGAAATAACTTTAAAGCACCACTACCGCCATGCCCACGTGATGTGCCAATTACCATGGATAACATAGTACAATGTGCGCCATAAACACTGTTCACATACCATTCCTATATGGCTTCAACACCCCCAATAATCATATTATCACTGTATGCCCTAGTCTGCGTCATCTGCTCGACCCCTTCAATGTTCAAACTATCCTTACACCCTTGGCTGCATCAAACACGCTTAGTGTACAAATCGGCCTTAGCACCTGTCCTGCTTTGAGTTTCACTCCAAATTGTGCTAAATGTACACTTCCATATGCTTTCATGAAAGTCAGTAGCTGTTTTCACACTAATGTGGTCCGTAGTTTTTATAAAATCTAGGTGCAGCATGCTCACTGCGGATTTACATCGGGGCGACCATGTAACACCACTTCGGTGTGACCTAAGGCAAGGGTACATAACTGAGCCTGAGAATAATAGTTTCAACCATAAACGTGTGAGCCAGGGTGTCTGTTATACTCGAGACAACTGGGCTTTTTGGCTTTTATTCTCACCTTATGTCTGGTGAAAGGAACAAACGGCAAGTAGTCCAAAGTGCTAAAATCGTGGTCTTTATTCGGTCCGAGCCCAAAGCCAGGTAAACACAGTGACGGTAAAGACGGGCAATCCAAAAAACATGAGTCCAAAGACAGGCAGGGGTTCAAAACCAAAAAGCACAGATGACAGTACCAAATCGCTAGTCAGTTGGAGAGTAGAGTGTCTGAAATCCAAATTCAAAAACCAATGCAGCAAAACACAGAAATTGTGGTCGGGAAGAAAATGTGTCGTAATCAGAGAGCAAACAGATTTAGGCAGGCACAGACTGAAATCGGAATCGGGCAAAAGGATGTCACAGAATCACAAACAGGTCACTGGCGTACACGGGGCTCAGCACAGAGAAGAGTTGATCAACAGTCTGTCAAAGCTAAGCAGAAGTGAGGGACTATATATACACAAGGGAGGTAACAAACTTGGCGAGGTAACAGGTGTGAGGAATAATCTAAACATTAACTGAGAGGGGAAAACACAAGAGGTAATTAAACAATACAAAATGGGAAACAATGACAAAGACCAGTTTTCACGAGACATCCTTAAACAAAAATGGCTCCATTCAAGGAGTGCCTAAGTGGGGAGAGATGGAAGAATCAGATTAGTAGAAGAGATAGTTGCAAAGTTTCTGCAGAAACTCAAGCAAGGACCAGTATGGCAAAGAGAGGGCCGAGTTAAAGATTGATGTGGAACGCAAGAGATTCAATTAGTGTTGTTAGTAGTTAGTGCAGTAATAATTTTACCCAAATAGTGCAAGTTGGTATGTTAGTTATTTACAGGATTAGTATATGAGTAAGGGTTAGTATGTTTTTAGATCAACTGGACAAAACATAGTGTTAGTGTGATTAGTACTTAATTAGTAATCAGTGTTGAAGGAAGTAAACAAGGCATGAAGGAACTTGTGAAATACCAGTAACTTCCGAAATCACCTGAAATGTGACAGCTCGCAGACAGGGGCGTGCACTGGCAAAGAACATCGAAACGCAAGACCTCACAGGGGAAAAACGATGTGCGTAAACTGGTAGATGATACTGAAAGCATAAACTAAACAAACCAAGTGGAAATAAACATAAACCAGAACGGGCAGAAATCATAGATCATATCACACCTGCAAAATCTGGTGAGGATACCTCACTGCGTAATTAATCGGTTGATGACTTAAGTCATGGTTCTCCACCTTGCTGGTGCAGGCTGTTGTCCCAGCTGGCAGATACACACGAGATTCCACTGACCAGCCCTTAGAGTCTTTGCTTATGGCCTATATTTATAGACTCAGGTGCTGGACTGCTGGACTGGAGCGAGGGCCTGTGCCCACACTGGCCGTCTCTGGATAAGCTGAAGAGCCTCGGACTTAAGCGATGTGGAACACTAGAATAACTGCACTCACAGGTCTGGGTTTAAGGCTTGTGATGTAAGCATCAAATTCCAACTTCCTTTTTTCTTCTCTGGTCCTTGGGAGTCAGTGACGTGTGTTGTTTTTTCAGGCATTAATCCTGCTTATCGGTAAGTGTGGGCGGTGCGGTTATTTCCTGTCCCGGTCTTTTGAGGTCAGACACAGCTCTGCAGCTGAACAGGCTGGCGTGGTCACATGACCTCCCACTCTTCATGTTTTTTTGCCGTTTTTTATTGTTCTGTTTCTGGGGCGGAAAGATGTTTTGGGTTTGCAGTTGTTTGCGCAGGTCTGTCATGTATGAAAGCGTGTGCGCCTGTGAGTGTGCGTGTGTGTGAGAGTCTGCGAGAAGAGACAGGATGGGGCCGGGTTGTGGCAGCTGCTGTGAAATGGTGTTTTGTGAGGAGTTACCACCGGACTTTTCTCCCTCTCTTTCCCCTGATATCTCTCATCGCCTCCCCCTCCTTTTTCCGTTCATCACTTCTGTTTTGTTCTCATCCCCCCTGTCAGTGAGCATCACTCTTGTTCTATCCTCTGTCCTTTCCTGATGCTCTCGGGTTTTTTTTTTAGTCAATGAACTGCTCAAGGTTTTGCCGATTTACTTGTAGAGCAGACAGATATACATCGGGGACATGTAGTTCTCTGGTGAATCTGTCACTGAGTCCATTACGTAATAGATGTTCATGTTCCACTTTTGTGAGGCCTTTCATCTCCCACGCGTGCCCCATACCTCGTGATGTGAGATGCTCATGTGGTCAAACACATTGGTCAAATCATCCATGAAAATTGTCTTGATTGGCAGGAAGGCAAACAGACAGATTCCAGCTATAGACCCAGTGAATGGCAGCTGGTTGTGTGGTGTGAGAGGCACACATTCTTCCCCCGGGAAGGGCGAAGCTGGCTACTGATTAACCCAATCAGCAGTCCTTTACGCTCCGTTTAACCTCACAAAGTTACACCTGGAAAAAGCGTACGCCAGGCCGGGTCATGACACACACTGAAGCACCTTGAGTTCTGGCTCTAATTACAAAAACACTGCGTTTCCATATTGGTTTTCACCAATAGCATACTTTTGTGCAAAAAAGAAAACTGTATATAAAATGTGTGCACGTTCTTATTGAAATTTCTGAATTGTGGCACGTATTGCCGGAAATAACAATATTCCTGTCTAAAATCTTTAATGTGACCTTTCCATAAACTGAAATCAATTGGGGAAATGGTCTAGTGTATTCTGACAATTTCTCTGTTGTTATTTCTGGCTTTACATTTGAAAAGTTTGCAATTATGATAAAATTCAGCTTTGATGTGCAGGCCTTTCATATCCACTGTACTTCTTAAATCTAATATCAACTTAAAAATCCTAAAATTATTAGCATTTGTGATGAGCAAGTGAAAAAACATTTAACCCTCCTGCTTGTAATAGATGCATACGGGTCATTCCATGTCAAATCATCCAGATTTTGAGAAATTTTCCAGGTCACCTCCTCAAAAATTTTTGAAAAAATTTATGAGTAAATATTCACATAAAATAAAAAAAATGCCAAATATTAGGCCAGTATCTCAAATAGATTTCAAGTTATAGCCCTTCAAAATTTGAATAATATTTTAAGTTCTTTGGCGAACCCATTTTCAGCCAACGCTGGCAACTTATTGCTCCAAATTGATTGCTTATACAAGGCTGAAATTGGGTACACTAACCATATTCATCCCCCGAAAATGGCCTTACCTTCTGTGTGTCTTGATCCACTTTTGCATGGTAAAGCCTCAAAATCAGCTGAAAACACAAAACGCTTAAAAACGAGACCACTTTTTCTCTGTAATTTCAACCTTGTATAAGCCATCAATTTGGAGCAATAAGTTGCCAAAGTTGGCTGAAAATGGGTTCACCAAAAAAATGAAAATATTTTTCAAATTTCACAGGGCTATAACTTGAAAACTATTTGAGATACTGGCCTAATATTTGGCATTTTTTTCATTTTGTCCGAATATTAACTCAAGAGAATTTTTTTCCAAGAATTTTGTGGAGGTGACCTGGCAGCCCCTGGATGATTTGACGTGGAATGACCCACACCTTCATAAGTGAGCGGTCTATTCTACTGTTATTAATTTTAGAATCACCTTGATTTTTTTTTCTTTGTCTAATGCTAAAATGATTGTATTCCTGAAGGTTTATACTTTACTGTTGTTATATGCTGTCACGTGTACACATGGGAAAACGCGGTCGCATGAGTGTCTCTGTCAGCGTAACATACACCAAGCCTCTGGAAGTAGAATATGCAAATAGGAAGTATCTGAAAGTGGTACGCTGACAGGGGAGGTGCTTGCAAAGTTAGCTTTGTAGATGTATGCAAAAGCAGATGTGGGTTTGAAGAAGAGGGAACTGAGAAAATACTCTGCTGAAAGACTGAAAATGCTCAGCTTGTGTTTCGGATGATCTCTTCTGCCTTCTTCAACCCTGCATTTTTATCCCCCTGGCATATAATGCGGGAGGATGTAGTGATCAGTGTGTCCGTCCGTCCGTCTAATAAAATCGTTTCCAGACCAGAACTAGAAAACTATAC
Source organism: Gymnothorax reevesii (assembly GCA_029721435.1). Lineage (NCBI taxonomy): Eukaryota > Metazoa > Chordata > Actinopteri > Anguilliformes > Muraenidae > Gymnothorax > Gymnothorax reevesii. The sequence goes on along the minus strand of CM056578.1, from coordinate 73,414,898 downwards.
CACTTACAAACACCAAATTTGGTATGGAGCTTCTCCTTATGGTCTAGTTGTGCCTTTTGGGTAGTATCTCCTTAGGTGCCAAAATAGCTCTCTAGCGCCACCAAGACACATTTTACTGGCACTAAGACGGCCACCACGACCGTTTGGAAAGTCGTTGAAAGATGGAACCAACACTATATTGTTCAACTCATCAAGGCCTAAAAAGAAACAATCGACACCCATTATCTAAATCGAACCGGAAGTCCGCAATTTGCATATCAAAATTTCCTTTTTTCCCTAAATTTGGCCAAGATTTGCCTTCGAACAAACGCGAACTCCTTTGAGGCCGTTCATCATATCGACCCCAAATGCTAATACATGACAAAGCACACTCTGTCAATGAAAATTACTGTAAAACTTTTTCAAAAGTCGAACGGTTTGTATTTCTTGAGGCTTCAAGGATGGGGTCCCCAGCCACTTTCACTGCCTACTTTCGATGCGTACACAATTCCCAACCTTAATTTGACCCCTTAAACATGCTCAAAAACAAACCAAATTTTATAGTTAATTCATAGTGGATTTCAACCTTTTTTTACTGTCTAAAATCTTCAACAAACAGACTTCCGTCCATCCGTCTGTCCGTCCGTCTGTAATAAAATAGTTTCCGGACCAGAACTCGAAAACTATATCACTTACAAACACCAAATTTGGTATGGAGCTTCTCCTTATGGTCTAGTTGTGCCTTTTGGGGGTTTCGGTCCGTCCGTCTGTCCACACAACCTGTAGGTTACACAACCTACAGCCTGGGGGATCCGCCATTGCCAGATGGCTCTTGTTAGAATGATGTTTTGCAGAATGGTTTAATGGCGAATCAAGGAGCAGCTGGTCTCCTGTCCTCCTCATGCTGGGACTGACTTTTTTGATTCCACTCTGGGAGACTTGGGCTCAAATGGACTCTGTAAGAGTTATTTTGGTACTGTAAGTGTCAGTTTGACACTCAGAAAAGAAAATAATCTTGCTGCATTTCAGTGCATTTAACTCCCCAGTTGCTTGTAAAAAAAAAGTGTCTGCCTATGTCTGTCTGGCTGTAGAGAGTGAGACAGCATCATTATCATTTCGATAATCGTCATTTTATCCGATTAAGTTAATTAATTTTCTGCAATTATTTTATAATTATAATTCATTATATAATTATTAATTATAATTAATTATTACAAATAATAAATTCACATTTATATGAAAAAATGAAATTATGACTACTTATATTGAAGTAATTTAAAGTCTCTGTTTACTTGGGTATACAACATGTGTGCACAAAGGCGAATGCTCTTCCCTAATGAAGCGCTCATACTTACGCAGTCGCTCATAAACAGGCTTTGGATCAGCCCCTGTTCAGACAGAACAGTGGAGGGGGAGGGGCCGGCCATTTCAGATGCTTGTCTCTCTGGGGCTCCTCCATACCAATTAGGCAACTAATGAGCTTCAAATGGGTAGAAGAAGAATAAAACAAGGGTGGAAAATGAGAGAGGGATGTATGGAGGGGGCAGATTGGAGGGTAATTGGTGGAATGGAGAGGGGGGCGTGGCTGGAGGCTCTGATAATTGGGATAGATGGGAACACACTGAAACTATTGTCAGCACTCTTTTCCTAACAGCAGACAGTTCCGTCAAGGGCAAATGGCTTGCGCTGGCGATGTGACGTTATTGTTGGGACAGATCTGCGAAGACTCCATCACAGCCTAACCATTCACTTTCCCAATTCTGTCTGGGGGCAGTGACTCTTTTATTCTGATTCAAAGTGGCACACTACTTGATATCCCAGCTAACAACCCCCCCCCCCCCCACCCCCCCACCCCCAACCCCCAAACACACACAAACACACACACACATATATATTCTTATTCCTTTCAGGGAAGCTTTTCTGCTTTGGTCCAGTGGGTACAGTCTGTGCTCTCTCTTTGAGATCAAATTAGCAACTTTTGTGTCTATACTCCTGCTTTGCCTGTCCTCCTGGCTTCGGTAATACTGCTGATCTCATGCACATGTAATCCCTGCCAACACAATCCGCCCTCCGCTGCCTTTTTTTTTATTGGTTCCCTCAAAGACGGCTGGTGCCTGTAAGCCATGGTCGTACCGGGCTCCAGGGCTCGTTTCTGGGAACCTCGTCGCATTACAGTGTTGAACTCGAGTCGTTTTCAGGCAGTCCCCAGACTTGCTGTTTTTGAAACATTAGAGGATTACCTCAATGCTTTTTTGGAGAAAGAGAGAGGGGGGGGGGGGGGGTGGATTGCAATGTTTTTGACTGTCAAAATGTAAATGCTGTTGGACTCAATTTCTTACATTTCTGAGCAGCAACTGTTGCTTCAGGGTTTGGGTGGCTGGTTAACCCTTAAATCTGCACCTCGAGTTTTTATCAACCAGAGGTATGCGTACAACTGCTTCAGTCCAATTTATTTGTTATATTCAGCCATCAACTCCCAGCTCTTTGTTTTTTTAACAAAAACTGAAGGAACTTTTTAGTTATTAGTTATTACTTTGAAATAGTAGTTAGGTTTCTGTGTTTATTAGCGCCAGTATAATGCTTTGAAAAGTTTAAAAACAATATTACTTCAATGTGAAAGTCAATTCCCTGATACATGCAAAAACATTTTGCAGAACACAGAACAGAGCATTTAGGGGTTAACAACATGACAATTACATTATTGTGATCTCATACCTTAACCAGATAATACATATACAGTACCAGTCAAAAGTTTGGACACATTGTGGGTATGTTCAGCAAATATGACAACAAACGCTGGTTAGTTTGATGGATAAAAGAATTAGATCTTTTTTTGCAAAATAAAGGGTGCATCTTTCTTTATTTAAAATGTATTGTACAAAAAATGTGGGTGTGTCCAAACTTTTGACTGGTACTGTATGCAGGTAAGTTGCTCCTCTCTCATCCTATCTCTCTCTCTCTCTCTCTCTTTATTCAATTTTAATTTAATTTGCTTTATTGGCATGACAAATCAATATATCTGTGTTGCCAAAGCATAAGATAAGTAAATAAATAAATACAGACATATATACATCCATACATACCTATATAAAAATACTCACATAAATAAAAGTATCATCAAGCATTGACAGTACTTGTAAAATTGGGATAATTATATTATCTTTGAAGATGATGGGTGAACAAATTCTGTGTTTGTCTCTCTTTGTAATATGACGGATATGTATTTAGCCTCGTATTATGGCAGGAAAAACACATTAGCCTGCCAGACACACTGTAGGGTGGTATGAATTTTTCAAATTTTGGAAAAGATATTTTTCGTATATCCTTTTATTCAGGACATGCGCATAGGAAATTGTGTTTCTGTTTCAATGTCCTGGTGGCAGTGTGTACAGACACGTTCCTCTCTCGGTTTCCATGATTTTAAATGGCGACCTCTCTCCCTCTCTTTCTCTCTCTATCTCTCTCTCGCTCTCTCTTCAGCTGCCCAACATGTTTGGCGACCTCCGGTCCACATTCATTGCCCTCATGATCGGGTCGTATGCCTCTTCTGCCGTCACCTTCCCCGGCGTCAAGGTACTGAGCGCGCTCACTCCGTCCTCCCCATACTGCTGTGGTAAGACCAGCCAGTTCCCCGTCGCCAGGGCTCTGCCTTGTCGTCTGGTCCCAGAGCAGAAGTACCTGCATTAGGACGACTCATCTCAAGGGGTCAGGTGACTGCAGCGGTGTTCTTCCTTCTCAGGTGGTCTACGACCTCGGCGTGGCCTTCATCACTATCCTGGTCATCTGGGCTGGTGGAGCGGGCCTCGTCTTCATCAACTGTTACCTCAACTGGCCACTTGAGCCCTTCCCTGGACCTGAGGACATGGACTACACGTAAGTGTACACACACATACACACCCTTTTGTTTTCATGTTTTGTGGGGACATTCCATATACTTGCATTCATTCCCTAACCCCTTTGCCTGACCTTAACCCTCAACAGTATATACCTAACCCTAACCCTGACCCTAATCTTAATTTAATCCAAACCTTAACCCAACCTTTACCTTAACCCCTAACCCTAAAATAGCTGAATTTTTTTGTGGGTACCTGAAAATGTCCCCACAAGTACAAAGAAATCAGCAATTCCATGTGTAGTAGATAAACCTGGGACACACACATACGCACACACTTGCGTATGCTGGCAGCCTGTTATCTTAAAGTGACTCAGACGTTTTGTGGTTCGAGCCTCAGTTTGGCAATAGAAAGGTCAGTTGCGCCTTTGAACCTGGTCCTTAACTCCAGATAGAACCCAGGAGATCAGGGTCCCCCGTTTAATCTGTTTAATCTAATAACTTGTATATTCCTTTAGTAAACGAGGCTGCTAAATCACTTTGTTATTATTGTTAGTAAACTAGTGCACTCTTCAGTACTCGCAGACTGCCCTGGTAGACAATAAGTGAAGACACACGTGCATTCAGATGTACACACCCTCGAGCAAAATAATGCTGCTCCTATCGCAGGCACACACACACATACGCTCAGACAACACAGGCACGCATGGATGATTTACACAAGCAGTCAGCAAGACACTTGTTTCAAATGTTTATATTAAGTTACAACAGCAGGCGACATTTTGACCCACTTCGACGCACTATGACATTCAGAAATGTTGCTCTGTCATTGATACCAAGCTCATTTCAGGCTCATCTCTGCTCGATCGTAATGGCTGGGCTCTTCTTACACTTGAACTTAGATCTAGATAGCTGTGACACGCACTCCAAGAAATATGTAATGCATGTCTCGGTCCGTCATATATCAGATGTACGGCGTATCTCCATAATATTACACATTTTACAAGCAGAGGCACACCAAATATTAATATATACAAGTATTACTGTGTATGCATATATTTTTGTACATCTGCACATGATCACGAATGCTTTCCAATGCTTTTTTGCAAGGCAGATTACATTCAAAGTCAATGCAAAGGCACGAATATCATGCTTTATGCATTTCATGTAGGGTTGCGTGCGTCTTTGTTTTATGAAGGAATTCAGTGCTATTAAGGAAAAATAATTCCCATCCAAATGTGAAGGTCAGAAGCCTTTTTGCAATGTTGGCGTTCCCAGCTCCTAATAATGTTTCCATATGTTGTGTACATTCGGCAGATGCACTGTGCAGTGGTAGATTGAGCTAAGACAGGTCGCGGTGGAAACGGCAGGAACAGCGCGCTTTGGCCTTGTTGTTGTGGGGTTACAGGACTCTTTGTCCAATCATAAAAAAAAAAATGTGCCATCATTGTTGGCAGACGAATGGACGAACAGACGACGGAAAGATCACCATGATATAAGGGTTAGGGATAGTGTTATAGTGCAGGAAGAGGGCAAAGCATTATTGGGGATGAACCATCCAGGGATGAGCAGTCCGTGGGCAAAAAACCCTGGGACAGAAAATCTGGGGACGAAGAGTCCTGAAGCCGCGTTGTGGATAGTTTAAGATGGCCACCACCTCAGATTTCTGTTGCTTTTTGCTTGTCAGGAAGAGTTAGCCATAGCGCAACCTCTCCCATCCATCTGTGTCTTTTTGCACGTTTACAAAATGCATGTGTGTTTAAAAGTAATTATTTTATTTTGTTTGTTTGTATACCTATTAGACTCACACGTTGCTTTTGCTTATTCATAACTTCTTTATCTCTCGCTGTACCCAGTTCAGTTCAAGTCTGACTGCTGGAGCAAAGTTGGTGAACCATTCATGGAACATACTCATATAAACTGAAAAAGTCGTACTACTCCGAGAAAGATTAACTATATGCTGTAAGGCGGGACTGCTTTAATTCGGTTTTAGGGGAGGGCTACAAAGCTCTGTTCCCGGCGATATGCCATCCAGTTGGATTTTGTTGAAACTGGAGTAGCACACCTCTCTCAACGGCTATCGATCTAATCAAGCTAGCAATCACCAGGTGTGCATAATTAGGGATAAAATGAGAACCTACAGCATGGATGATCTCTGGGAACAGGGTTGGGTGGCTATGCAATAAAGCTGACTTAATTAGGGTTCGTAACTTGCAGCATAGTGTAGTTTATTAGGTGAAACCATCTAGTTTCAGATGTGCCATAATACTAATACTACGCACATTATGCAGCATAGTGTAGTTTTATAGGTGAAACTACCTAGTTTCCAGTACGCCATAATACTAATACTGAGCACCTTATGACGGCTATTTAACTTTGACAGGCTTGCTGTCATGGATGGTTATAACAGATGTAATATCATGCTTACGACAGTGTTATATAAGCTTTATATGACATTGTTGAAGTTATAGTGCTAAAAGTATGCCATATTATTCAGCATCCAAGCGCAGCAGCAATACAGTTAATGGGATTACTTCACCTTAAATTGCATTGAATTCAATCATCAGATGCTTTCATACGAAGCTGCATGTAATAAGTGCATCTCAAAGGTCATTGAAGCAGCTGTGCGACATATTTTGTAAATCGGACATGGTTCAATTCATGTAGAGTCTACTCAGTCACAAACAATCATGCTCATAAGTGAGCTGTTGTACTTTAATGCAGTTAACAAGAGCACTCTGAGAGCACAACATCCCCCACCAGAGTCGTGACTGCGATATGTGCATCATCAGTCTATCTGCATCATACGTATGTGTAAAGTTTCAGGAACATCCAATGAAAACTGGCAGAGGAGTTGATTTCACCAGCCAAGTACCTTCTGATGCAGACAGACTCTGCCACCAAATAATCCACCTTTAGGGCTTTTCGTCCGGTGGGGGATAAAAACCAATCACAGCAAAGCATGAAGTAAATAAGTTGTCACAAGTGCTAATAATAATGAAAAATGTGATGATATATCTCCCTATTGGTCCTTCATTCCAGCGTGAAGATCAAGTTCAGCTGGCTGGGTTTCGACCACAAGATCACAGGGAAGCAGTTCTACCAGCAGGTGACCACCGTGGGGCACCGTTTGAGTTCGGGGAACTCCGTAAAGCACAAGGAGCTGACATCACCGGACGGCAACAAGCTGTGCCTGTCCACCATGGACCTGGAGCTGAAGAACAAGGGGGAAGAGGAATGTAAGAGTTAACCCTTTCAGCGCCGTGGGCAACTATAGTTGCCCAATGATGTAAGATACTAACATCAGACGCTGTTGAGAACCTATCATGTGGCAACTTGTTTAAAAGAGCTCCCCTGCGGAGGAGGGGAGGTTTTCAACAGCTCAGGATAACTACATCTTTAATTCCTTGAAAATATATTCAGCACTCAAAGAGTTAATCTGTGGCTCTTCGCCTCTACCTGTGCACATGCCCACACCTGAACACACTCAATATATGCACCATATTACAATTTGCAGGATATTGCTGTAATTAGCATTATCGACACTGGATGAACTAACTTATCCTCACATGACAAGTTTACATATTTACGTGGCTTGATGACTGCCCTGGAGATTGTATATGGTCAGTTAATCTGATCACTGTCGCTAGAGCGATACTTTCAAATCAATTTGAATTGATTCCAGTTTCAATGTTTTTTTTTTTTTTGGTCATTCAGTCCTTGGCAGGTGAATGTCAACAGCTCACAGTCATTCTTTACTTTTTTAGTTTAGTCCTTCTTCGTTCTCTTACAGAGTTGGGAGTAACTAATTACAAAGTAACTAATTACTGTAATCAGATTACATTTATCAGTAAGGCAGTAATGTAACACATTACTTTGATAACTTAAGTAATCAGATTACAGTTACTAACAAATAAATGATCTAGTTACTTGCATTACTTTAAATTCCTCAACTATCGGCAGGACGGGAGACCAGAAAAACGTATTCATCCTCTTGTTCTTCTTCTTCCTTTTGAGTATATTGCCAATTGAGCTGTGGACAGAAATCAAATCAAACGTCCTTTTTCATGGGTGTTCATGCCAGTACTGTAGCCTTTTACTTGACTCACTTTTCTGTAAAGTGCTGTTTGGGCAGATTTTTACAACTTTGCTGTTGGCTCTGCTGTACTAAAGAGCATTAAAGACAGATCTTGTATGTGCCCTAGAATAAAGATTAATGAGGATTTGGGCATATGCCTGGTTTTAGCATGACATGGTATATTAATTAACTTATGGTGAATTTCAGATGATGGCAGTGAGTAATTCGAAAGTAATGTAACTAGTAGTGTAACTATACTGCCTGGCCAAAAAAAAAGTCACACACTCAAATATTTAGTTGGAACCCCTGTAGCTTTGATTACAATGCATATTCGTCTTGTCATTGTTTTGACAGCTATATGCAATGCCAGAACATTTCTTTTCGATCAGAAATGCCATGATTTTTGTCCAAGATCTTCTCGACATAATGGTTGAACCACTCGGTGGTCTTGAGTACATCCTAATAACTTTTATTATGTTAAAGGTCAGGACTTTGTGATGAAAAATTTGTTTTTGAAAATGATTCCTTCTGCTTGGTTTTGTCATTCATGGTTTGCTTTGCTAAATACAGGCCAATAACTTGCCCGTTCTGAAATACTGTAACATCGTTTCCACCATCAGGGAATGTGTTTTCCAACATGATTTTGTAAGAAATGAATAGCGACGCACTTCATCAGTCAGGGTTAAAATGATTATTGCCATCTAAAACATATTAATAACCGCAATAATGATCCAATTTTAGAATTTGTTCATTAACTTCCAAACGGTGACTTTTTTTTGGCTGGGCAGTGTATTTACTTTAAGCAGTGAGTAATTAAGTAAGGGATTACTTTTTTAAAAAGTAACTAGTAATGTGTAATCCATTACTTTTTTAGAGTAACTAGCCCAACACTGTTCTCTTACCCTCAAATGTAATCTATGAGGTGAGGTAATCTGTCACACTGTTACAAATAGTTGGCAGCTGTTTTTATTCAAAGCAACTTACAGTTTATTGGACTAAGCAGAGGCCAATCGCATTTATGTAGGACTTAAGGCATAGCTCAAAGCTCCATGGTATGTGGATCTTATTGTGGTTTGACTGGGGCATCAACAGCTATGGCTAACTCTGAGTTTCAGTGTAATGCCTCAGCAACTAGTAGCATAGTGCTGTGTAGTGTCAGCCAGCTCCCAGTTAAGTATCACAGCCAAGGCAGCAGGCTGCCCCCCCTCTCTATAGTTTGGGAATGAGCTCTAAGATGTAGTTTAGCTACGACAGAGCTCTGATCTTGACATCATCAAGGCTGTCTGGGAATACCTGGGGAGAGAGACATAAGTGAGACTGTGAGTTTACAGAACTGTGGCGAGTACAGAACTATGCTTGGAACAAGGTAAAGCTGATTGTGGTATGAAACCATGGAACTAAATGTTGGTGTGCCTGATTTTAGGTGAAGGGTAGTCACACCAAGTATTGATTTAGTTTAGTTAAGCAGCTCATAGATTTTCATGCTGCGCTTTCGAATTTTTTGATTTTCAGAAGCATCTTCGCCATACAGAATTGTTTTAAATGCGCCTAAAACTTTTATACTGTACTGATTCAAAATAGCTGTTATACCAAGGGAAATATGTGCCATGATATGAGAGAGGATATAGTGTTCACACTGGGAGAGATGAAATTTTTCTGCTTACATTACAGCAGAAGAAACGTATTGCTGAGAAAACATAATGGAACAGTAAGTTACTCACTGGCCCAAGGCTGTTAGGAAGTTGGTCCAGGACTGTTGATTGAATTTTCACGCAGTTGATTGGATTTTTGCGCAGTCAAGCATTGATATATCATTTTTATTGGAGTCTTGGCCTCCCTGTAAACCATATGTTTTTTTTTTTACTCAGTTTATACTGAGATATATTGTTGTCATTCATAATTTCAAATATATTGGGGTATAAATTTTAGGCCATTGCCCTGCCTTAGTTGGGTTACATCTATCTCTCTGTCCCTCCTCCACTCTATCTCCCCTCTTCCTCTCTGTCTATCCCTTGGTGGCGCACTGGCGCAGTAGTTACCATTGCTGCCTCACAGCAAGAAGGTCGAGGGTTCGAATCCAGCCTGGGGCCTTCCTGTGTGGAGTTTGCATGTTCTCCCCATGTTCCCATGGGTTTCCTCCTGGTACTCTGGTTTCCTCCACCCACAAAAACATGCGTTATTGGCAAACTCCCACCAGTACCCCTAACCAAGGGACTGTTGGTCTCCAGGCGCTGCTCAGTGGCTGCCCACTGCTCCTAACTATAGGATGAGTCAAATGCTGAGGACAAATTTCCCCACAGGGTTCAATGAAAGTGTATCTATGGCCTCCTCCTCCCCCTGCAGCTCAGTCCTTCATGCAGAGCGTCTTCAGTCCGCTGTACCTGCTGTGTCTGCTCACCATGTCCATCACCCAACTGCGGCTCATCTTCTACATGGGGGCCATGAACAGCATCCTGGAATCCCTGTCCGACGGAGACCTCGATACAGGTGTGTGCGCGCGCATGTGCCTGTGTGTGTGTGTGTGTGTGTGTCTGTGTTGGTGCGCGTGTGTTAGTATTTCAGCGGATAGAGGCATAGTTAGGAGTGTGATGTTTGGATCATGATTGAATAGTGGCTGCTAGCAATGTGCATTTTTTTCGGTATTAGCTAATGCAAACCCAAAGAAAACAGAGGTGATTTGCGCGCTTGTATATGTGCGAGTGAGCTGGAGCGTGACTGATTTGTAGTCAGCTGTATCCTCAGGTTGATGTGTTTGTATTCTTCTAATGCAAGAAACATCTGCTCAAAACATAATTTTGTCAAATACGAAAGACTAATGGCTAATGCTAATGACTTCTACTGGGAAAAAAAAAAAAAAAGTCAATGTCCATGGCTTATCTCAGGGGTTTTCAGTTGACTTTGACCCAGGGACCACCATTCTGACTAGGAGCAACCTGGGGACCACCACTATTGTCAGGTGGGTCCATCATAGACCCATCCAACAATATATTGTCCGTTCTCAAAGCATTTTATTACCAGAAAAGAGCAGTTATATCATTCTATCAAGTATTTTTTCCTGTCAAAATATTTTTATTCCCCAACAAACAAGAAAAAAAGAGTAGCAAATTGAACTAAAAGGAAAATTTAAAAAGGAAAAGTAACTTTTCTTTTCAATGAATGCATGGCCAGGGACCACATACAATGTCTCCGCGGACCACCAGTGGTCCAGGGACCACCAGTTGAAAACCTATGGCTTATCTGGTCTCAAAGCGTGTGAAAATATATTCGTTTGTCAATATGAGAGAACTGTGACTAATGCCAGGGTCACTTAGCTACTGTCTTGTTCTTGCTGTACTGTGTTCTTAGAATGTTCATTTCCAGAGGTCCCCACAGTGTTAAATTTTGGTGTCCACCTCAGAGCCTGCGATAGTGAAGTGTTCTTTCTAATAATCATATTGCTCTCTTTCTCCCCTCCCTTCACCTGTTCTTTTTCAATGCATTTCCAGTGGAGAGGATGGAAGTGGGTAAGGCGGTAGTTTTAGAGATATTTTAGCTAGAAGCACCAAAAAAAAAAAAAAAAACTAAACAGTGAACACTTCTTTGACTCATTGCGAATTGTATTGTGATACTTGATTTCTTCCTTCGTTTAGTTCTTTTCCTCATCCTTCCATAATCTTCCATCTAAACTCAATTTAGTTGTAATCTCACATCACTAATCATAGCATTAATCTATTATTAACATATTCTTATATTGTAAATAGTTATTCATATAGTCTTGTAGTTCTTCAATGTACTTGTTCTTGATTCTTCAGTTTAAGGTTGCTCCAGCAATTTTTTTTTTTTTCAGTCTTTAACCACAAATTCCAGTGGTATCAACAGAGATTCACAGATTTTGCATTGTGTAAGAAGGAACTACAGAAATTGTGAAATCGCTAAATATTTTATGAAATGAATGGCAAAATGTGATATGGTATCATGTTATTAAGCAACAACGGCACAATATGTTGGTATTCATCAAAAATTAACCATGAAACTGCTCTCTCTCTCTCTCTCTCTCTCTCTCTCAGTGAGTTTGTACTCTTCCATCTTCGGTATTCTACAGCTCCTCTGCCTCATGACAACCCCAGCCATCGGCTGCATCATGGACTGGAAGCTCAAAGATTGCAGTGATGATGATGATGTGAAGGAAGTGAATAAGTGAGTGTCTCTCGCTGTCATACAAATGGGCTCCATTCAGATTCAACAGGAGCTTTACTGACATGACAAATGACACTGCTGGCATGGCGAGCATGTTTACGAGTTTAAGCCTTAATGTTTAAACAACAATTCTACCAAACAGGAGCAACTGCTAGCCAGAGCGGTGGTCGGTTTTATATTCCAAAACACTGACGGAGTCTCTGAAACGGGAATAGCGGCAACTGAAATGCACAGACTAACCAGAACGGGGGACAGGCAAATTGCAGAAGGGCTGCAATTGGACACAAAATTTGCTCTTTGTCGCAGCCTAGTGGCACTTCGGCATTAAGACAATATTGCTTAAAAGGAGGAGACCTCACCTCGGTAAAGTATATTTCAGTGGAAAGCAGGAGGGTCTAAAACACATATTTTAATTTGGTATTAATCCAGTGCGACACATTTTTAAACCAGTACGTCTTCATATTGGCCTCAGTATCAGGGGGCAGACATTTTTACTTGGGGAATCTAATTTTATCCAATCAAATGCCAGTTCACTAGACTGCGCCACGGTACTTGTGACATCAGTTAAACTCATTCCTTTCATAAAATTAGATTCCCCGCATAAAAACGTAAGACCCCTGATATTGAAGCCAATTTGAATACTTGCTGGTTTAAAATGCCTCGCACTGGATTATTACCAAATTAAAATTTATAAAACTATGCATTTTAGACACTTCAAGAATTCTACTTTCCGCTGAAATATTCTTTTCCGAGGTGAGGCCTCCTTTAAATGCATTAATTATTACAGTCTCATATGCTGTATTTCTGTGCACTGGCCAACATTTATTTAATTTTTTCCACCGTTTCGTGATAATTTGACGGACATAAGGACTGTCGGTTTTATGGACTGTCGGCAGTGAAGGGAATTCACTTGGTAAATTTATGTTTGATACAGTCTGATTCTTTCATACTTATGTACTACAGTTGAAATGGAAGATGCATAGATGGACCGGAGGTATGAATCATGTAAAGCTCAGAAATATGTACTTCTCTCTATATTTTTACAGGGGTGAGCCACAGCCCAAACGCCGTGACCGTAAAGTCCAGAAGGTCGTGAACGCCACACGAGCCTTTTTCCTCACTAATTTGCTCCTGGTTGGCTTTGGGATTACCTGCCTGGTGCCCAATCTTCACCTTCAGGTGAGTGGGGGAATGAAGCCCATGCTGGCCGACCGAACTGACACAGGTTATTTCATAACAATTACCTGGCGGATGCTTCTATAAATGACATCCAACAAGTGAATACAGAGGGTCATTCAAACAACTACATAATGAAGATCAGACAGGTTGTAATACATCAGATATCACATCATTCATGAATAAAGCAGCAACGATCAGTCAACTAATTGATTCATTGTCAATGATTAATCCATTTTTGACTATCTTAACCATCAAGTAATAATTTTGAGTAATATTTAGGGAGGAAAATATCCCTTGGTTATAAACTGATTGTAAAATTACAGTTGAAATAACTGGCAAAAAGGTGCCAGTGCTCTCAATTGTGAATATTTTCTGGTTTCTTTGGTCCTGTACAACAGAAAACTAAATATCTTTGGTTTATGGACTATTTTTGGGACAAAAGAAGTCATTTGAAAATGTCATCTTTGGCTGTGTGAAATTAAGATTAATCTTTTCTGGGCCAAACATTTAGTGCAGTATGTGTATTTGAAATCTGTCCTTCCCCTCTCATGATTAGAAGATTACTATTGGAGAAAAATGTGGGTTTTTTTTTTTAGCTCTGACTCAGTCAGAGCCTGTTAGCTCTTCCTGTGTCCATTCCTGCTTCAGATATGTCCACGAATTTCTACTAATCCAAATCTGTATTTCTCCTGGCCTGCAGTCAATCAGGGGCATTCTTAATTTCCTACCAAGGTTACGTGTATGCGCATTTTAAGGTCAGTCTTTGGGGATGAGCATTTTAAAATTGCAAGAAATTCTCGCTTTGATACCTCATTTGATCCGTGCTCATCTCCTTGGTCCTCAAGTCAACCCAAAAATCTAAAGCCGCTTTCACACCGGACGCAAAACAAATTTTTCGTACCACAGATTACATTCAACTTACTTACTTAATCCTCTTTGTCCCCTGTGGGACGTAAGGCAGCAACAATTTCTTTCCATTTTGCCCTATCCTGCTCAACATGTTGCGCCTCGCCCCATGTGAGTGGTACTTTGCTGAGGTCAGTAATGATGATTCTCCGCCAGGTGGTTTTAGCCAGGTTTCCTTTTACCGGGTGGTGTCCAACGTAAGGCAACCTTAGGGATACGGGCTTAGTTCATTCTCAACCTATGGCCAAGCCATCGAAGTCGTCTTCCCCTGATTTCCATGATCTGGCAACCAGTTTTCCTGTAGAGGTCCTTATTCAAGATCTTTTCTGGCCAGAAGATGAAGCAGACTTTCCGGAGACATCCACTGTGGAAGGACTCGAGCTTACTCGTCAGAATTAATGACACGCCAGCACTCAGAACCATACAGCAAAACAGATTTCACATTGCTGTTATATAATCGAAGTTTGGTCCTAGTACTATACTGGTTTGACTTCCAGATGTGCTGGAGTTGGGCGAATGCACCTTGAGCTTTCCCAAGTCCACCTTTGATATCTTTCTGTGCCCCATTGTCCTTGCTGATAAGGCTGCCTTTGATTACATTCAAAGTCAAAGCAAAGACGTGCAATACACGCGAAACGCATGTATATTAAAGGACTAAGTCCCGAGAAGCAGTGGGTTACAGTGATTTTATAACGGCGGAGGGGATCTAAGGCACAATGCGCATATTGGTGTATAAATATATAAACTGTCCTATTATTCCAAACAAAGTCGTGAAGAAAGCAATGGAAGCACAAATGTAGCCCTGGGGCCTGTACCATTAAGCTGGATTTGGGTTTATCGCGGTAACTTCAGATTTAATTTTTGGTTTTCTGTACCTCGAGGGCGGCTGACTTCTTCTTATCTTGGTATATCACCGTAGCAACACAAGCTGAACGGCTGATCAGCTCCGGGGCAGGTTTAGTTCAGATCACAGCGTGCAAAAGCACCGCCTACTAAAAAAATCAGTTCTATGTGAAAGTGGCATCACCGTCCATAGAGGTTTCAGCTGAGTTCGGTGTGCGGATGAACACCAATATGTGCAATACAGGTTCTCGTGAGGGTTTGACATTTCGAGTGTATCACAATGCTGTATTTTTTCCACGGGCAAAAGCACTAAAGCTTTGTACTTGTTGAACTTATGAAACTAAACCTATTGATCACTGTGAAATATGTTTTTGAAGTAATTCATTATTTGTTCTCCGGCTCTTTTGACACCGCCGGGGTTGCAGCTGGAAAAAAAATCCATGCACGCCATAAGAATACATCCTTGCATCATGTCAATTTAATGAAATGCCCAACTGTAATTTTACTGATGGGGCAGTGACATTATAAACGATAAGACACGCACATCCGTATACCCAATAGGCTTCGTGCTGGATCAAACATATCCTGTAAAGCAGAAAAGGAGAGAGATGCGCTTACTAGCCTACATAGCGCCTGTTGTCATGATTTACTGCCGCAGAAGTGAAATTATAGCATCACTTTTGCAGCAGTAGCCCACGTACAATCATGTATACGGTAGTTAATGCGGTGATATTACCATTATAATTGACTTATGTATTTACACGATCGGTGGTTTTTTTTTTTCCAACTGTCCTTTCTGTATTTGGCAGCTGCAACGGTGTTACTTTCTGCCAGGATGATATGTTCATTCTTTTCCTATTCTTATTAAGAGCTCTTGTACCGCATTTGAAAAGTACGCAGCTTTGCTTCCAATCGGTTTGCCCATAATTGCAATTAGTCATTTGTTTCAACCACCGCCCTTTATATATGAACGCGCACGTACCTACATTAGGAAACCCTAGATTCAGTTACCGAGTCGATAACTGGCTTTGTGGTACCGCTTCTTAGGAATGCGGAAGTCTGGTAAAGCGCAGCCAGACAACTATAGAAACCCGTATGTTATTCCAGCTTTATGGTACAGGCCCCTGGAGGGCAGGAGCTTATTAACCGAATAACTAACTAAACTTTGAAACGGGCAGGCCTGTGCCGAGGCGGGGACTATTTCATTGGTCAACACGGAACCTGAAATTCTATTGGTTGGCGATTTTTGACAGGAATTTATCGCTAAATGATAAATCAGAGCGCGATCAGAAGTGTTCCAATCAGGTTCCAATCAACGCACACAGACTCAGTTTTGAGCGCGAGGAGAAAAGGCTGAAGTTCGTGCGAAAAAAAAAATTTCCGTCGAGCATAAGCAGATCCAACGTAAGCGGGGGCTACTCGAGTGCGAGAGCAGAATTTCGGGGAAAAGCCTGGCAAAATCTACCCATGAAATCAATATTCCTGTTCTGAAGTCGAAATACCGCGCTCCTGAATAAAAATAAGAATTTGCCTCAATAATTCTACGCCTCTGCTCTGGATTTGTATCGTGGTTGTTCCTTTCGACAACGTTGCTTTGACAGACAATACTGCCCCCCAGTGGCAGTGTGTGGTTCCTTCAGTCTGGAAACAGCAGCGCAGATGGATTTACTGTCATATTTATCAGGCGACTCCTTTGAGACTAAAAGGGAGGCACAAAGCCATAACGAGGGCTGAAAAGGTGTTACATAAGGACACTGTAAATAGCTTCTATTTTCCTTCCCTCCAGATTCTGTCCTTCATCCTGCATACTATCGTTCGAGGGTTCATCCACTCGGCTGCTGGTGGGCTGTACGCAGCTGTGTAAGTAGACTCCCTAAGTCCCAGGAATTACCACTTACAGAACCTGCCACCAACAAAGCTAGTTCCTGAACTTTTTAGTCACCATATCATCTCAAAACGAAAACATGATGCTGTAACCTGCACTTGATTGAAGGACTCGGTGAGGGGAAGGTCGCATTGCTTTATATAATGCATTTAAGGCTGTTGCTCTTTGGAGGTGATATTCATGGCTGTGTTCTCCTCAGATACCCCTGCTCACAGTTCGGGAGCCTGACTGGGCTGCACTCCCTGGTCAGCGCCCTCTTCGCTCTGCTGCAGCAGCCTCTCTTCATGGCTATGATGGGCCCCCTGGAGGGAGACCCAAAATGGGTAAGCATGTGCGCACATATACACCGTCACATGCAAATGCTCATAGACGCTCACGCTCATACTTTATATACACATGTGCACATACATGCACACTCACATATAATTATTCATATATACAATACTCTCATACACATACATACACACACTCAAAAATATGTGTAATCGCTTGCATACATGCACATACTCACACTGAATTCCATGTACTTACATACATATACTCACATGCACATACATACGTTCACTCTCATACACACTCACATGCACAAATGTCAGCTGCACTCTCTCACATACACGTACCCATATGCTCTCATTCAAATACTCATACACACAAGCTCACATGCACGCAATCACATAGACATATTCACATGTAGATACTGATATACACACATTCACATACATACACTCACATACACGCTCTCACATACATATACTCGTATACAGATATCATATTCACACTTTCACATACTCATACTCATACATATGCTGCATACACATACTCACATGCACATACTCTTGTACACATATTCACCTACACACACTCACAATCACTCACTCACATAGACAAACGCACATACACATACTTATATACAAATACCCATATACACATTCTCGCATACACATACTCATATGCACATAGTCACATACACATATTCGCATACACACACTCACATGCATGTACTCATATAGACATTCTCGCATACATACACACACTCAGATACACGCTCTCACTTACACACTCATATGTACAAATACTCATATTCACACTATCACACTCATAGTCATAAACATACAAGCACATACTCACATACAGACACTCTCAAGCACATACTTATATACAGACTCACTCTCACATACAAGTACTCAGATACACTCATATACACAGTCACATGCACGCACTGAGACATACATACACACGCACATACTTGTGCTCACACACACTCTAATGCATGCACTCACATACACACTGTCACACATTCACATACACACTCTTACATACTCATACTTGTACACACATACTGCCATACACACACATACTCATAAACATAAACTCTCATACACGCGATCATCTACACACACTCACTCATATACACTCACACATACATATATTCTCATACACACACTCACATTCTTGGAGGTGTACACACAGACACACACACACAAGTGCATGAACATAATACTCTTGCATGTGCTCACGCATCCACTCATGAACACGTGCACAATACTATAGACATTCGTGAACACAGAGTTACATGTATATTCATTGACTCGCACCTCCACATAAACACATGCATTGCATTGGTGCAATAAATATTATCATACCTGGCATTAGACTTTGGAAAAACTCCAATTTTCATGTATCCTTCCTAATTCAAATAAATATTATTAACAGATAAAAGGCACACCAACATTCTCAGTGCGAAGCCAATATTGCCCATTCAACCCATTGACATGTTCTGTCTCAGTAATACATTTACATATTTCCATCAACAAATCGAAATATACATTTCTATAAATGCATCGACATTTAAATGTTTATCAACACATTGACTCGTGAATTCTCATTTTATACAGTTGCTCAGAAATACCCATTGAGACGTAAATTTCTATTAATGTGGGGATATGTAAATATTCATAAATGCATTACCACATAAACACATTGGCAAACACGCAGCCGATTATCACACTGACATGTAGCGCGCTGACGTCAGCCTGTTGGGAACTCCCATGATCCTCCTCTCTCCTGCGCAGGTGGACGTGGGTCTGCTGGCGCTCAGTCTCTTCGGCTTCTGCCTGCCCCTCTACCTGATCTGCTTCCGTCGGCGGCTCATCCGGGAGAAACGGGAGCGGGACGAGGACGCAAAGATCTTCCTGAAGATCAACGGGAGCAGCAGTCCGGAGGCCTTCATCTAGGGAGGAGGAGGAGAGAGGAGAGGAGAGGAGAGGAGGACGGCTGGGTTGAGCTCTTACTGTGACTTTCTGAACTCTCTCGGATGTTTTAACCTTATTCCTATGTCTATGAACACCTCCTTCTGTAGAATGACTCCAGTGGGAAACAAATGTGTGTGATCACTCACACAAATATATATACACTCACACACACTCACACACACGCACACACACTCACACACACATACACACACACACACAAACATATTCATGCAGTGGTGTAATGGAGGGTGTACACTGGGAATTAGAGTATACCCAGGACTACTTCTATCAATTTACTGTACCATCTCGTATCAGCCGAAAAGTCACTGGAATGCATAGGAGAGTGTACCCTCCTTCTCGTCAGTGATCTACCCGTCTATCTAATAGAGAATACCCACTTCTACAAGGAGCACTACATCCTTGTACTCACTCTCTCAAGCACACAAACACACACACACACTCACTCACGCACATACATACTCACATTCTCACTCTCACACACACCAGCTTGTTTGGCGCGAGGCGCACAGAAGGACTGATAATGCCGTTGTCATGGAGACTGACACTTAAGAAGTGGCATGACAAGAAGAGAAACCTTTTTTTTCTCTCACCTCAGCGCTTCTCTTTTTCGTGTTGTGCTGAGCCGTGCCACCAAGACTACTGAAGAACCAGCTGAGCTTTCCCTCTGTGGCCTAAAAAAACAATATCTACGACGATGGACAAACCGTAATTTATAGGGCTATATATATATATATATATATATATATATATAGCGTTATAACCCCTATGAAGAATTTGTCGAGTATTTATTTCAATGCCACAATTTTTAACTTTCTACGTTATCAGTTTTCAGTGCTTCTCTCAGTTTTTGAATGAACTGGGACAGAATAACTTGATATGCAGCCTTAGTAAGCACTGTTGGTGCCTGATTGACCAGCAGAGGTCGCTGGTAAGCAATAAATCATTTTCACTTTGACCCACTAAGTCCCTCCCCTCCCCACTGGTCACAGTCAGCACCAGCAGGCTTACTCGCAGGTCCTCGACCCATTGGGTTAGTGCCTTAACAGGGTGACCTACCAGGCAGCCATGTTTCCCTGCCATTTGCCCAATTAACAGAAGTCTGATGGAGAGACTTGACTGTCCTGGAATTATGAT
This sequence comes from Gymnothorax reevesii, assembly GCA_029721435.1. Taxonomy (NCBI): domain Eukaryota; kingdom Metazoa; phylum Chordata; class Actinopteri; order Anguilliformes; family Muraenidae; genus Gymnothorax; species Gymnothorax reevesii. The sequence goes on along the minus strand of CM056578.1, from coordinate 73,394,613 downwards.
TGTCTTAGACATTTCAATCTATACTTACTGTCATTTTCTCTTCAGTAGGGTCATGTGTTAAAGCGGTTTTCTGAAATTATTTATTTTCATGTTCACAAGTCACATTATCTGTGGAAATGACAAAGTTGGATGAATGAATTAATAACAGAGTGGTCATTATGAGTTTTTTGTGCTCTAAAATTGGAAAGAGACAGTCTAATCTGTTTTAATGGTGCTTAAAAATGAACATAATAACTAAGTAGATGTAGCTGATTATTTGTAATGGGGTTATAAATGATATCTGTCATGGAGATGGAGCAAGTTTGAGAGTTCTGAATTTAATCAGCCATACGTCCAAACCAAAGCAGTTTACACCAGTTTAAGCCAGTTTAGATTGACTGTTAAACACAGAAGTGTCTGTCCAGGTTGACACAGACCTGCTTATGGCGCGAATACACTGCACTTGAGAGTGGTCTCCTGTGGGGACAGTTTGCAGAACCCTGGCAGGATGACAGTTGGCACAGACTGCGATGTGATAATCGCCTGTATTCCCTGGTGAGAAAACTTCCTTTGGGTGCAAACAGAGGCCATTTCTCTCACTGAAAGTTGGGGTTCAGGGAAATGAGTTAAGGATCAGACGCAAACATCTCTGGTGTGGTATAATGCATGGTTGGAGTGGCATTAACCTCTTATGGTGTCTGCGTGTTTAGTCTACATGCACCTGCTTTGACTGAACACTGTATTGGTTCCTAGTATGCAGCCAGTGAAGGATAGGTGAAGGCCTCGCACACAAAGATTTCTGGTAATGTATGGTTGGGGTGTCACTACCCTTTAATAATAACATCTGTGTGCTCTACATGTCTGACCTGCCGTCGGAGGCAAGTTAGGTGAGGCAGAATCCTCACCGTTAAACAATAAACTAATACCTTTTACTTTGCTTGATTAGCAATCAGAGGATTGATTAATTTATTTACTGAGACTAAACGGCAGAATGGCATGCCAATTTCAGTTTCCACGACATTATTGCTCAGTGCATCGAACTTAAAATGCTCACGAGACAGCAGATTTGTTCATATTTGCTTACAGGAAGCTAATGCAATGCCAACGTGTTCAATGCTTGGTCAATATTTTTACGATGTCTTACCCCTTAAATAGCCTGCCTAATTTTTAATGCAATGTAAAAAAAAATATAGGAGTCCATTTTCAGTCTTTCATCGTCAATTCGTCAGGTTGACAAATTCCAGCAATAAAACTTGAAGTCACTGCCTCCCCTGATCGCACGTCTCTGCTACATGTACCTGCTTGTACTCTCTGCCCGGCTCCTATGCGACCATAGACTGTATAAAAAGATGGATGACGCAACCGTGATGTCACCCATTGGTTTCAGCATACCAAAATGGAAGCATCGATTTTGGCAATTTGAATTGCGCCATGTTTTCATTTTGAAATCGGATGTGATTTCTATTGGACGAGAGCGAGATTCAAGATCCGGGGAGAGATGTGAGAGGTGGATCTGACTGTATCGGACGAGTACCAGACGATAGCCACGCCTCTAAAGCATATTCTGGCTTTATGCTTCATTCTAGTCTACTTGGGACCATAATTTACAAAAATGAACACTATAATATATCGAAGGAGACTTGAACCTTGCTATAGCTACCATAAGATAATGTGAAAAGTTATTATTTAAATGAAAAATCAGGTGGGAAAGTAGGGTCAATTTCTCATAGACTTCTATAGCATTGAACTTCTTTCTGCAACCACTGACGTCGCCATCTGCTGGCCATTAAATAGAATGCCATTTTACGGTACTTCCGCATGGGCTTCATTTTTCGGACCAGAGTGCTGCGTCCATCTTTTTATACAGTATATGTATGCAACCAGCAAAGGCACAGTCCCTTCATAATGTTCTTGCCATTTTGTAGCAGTATTATAATGTTGCCAGAATGTCCCAACAACACTATAATTACATCTTGTGTTAGCAGGAAGGATCCAGCTCTAGTGCCTCCCTCTGCACTTACATTGTAAATAGAGCTGTAGCAGCTAGTGAGCTGCAAATATTAGAGGTGCAGAACATCCCTTTCAGCAGATGAATTTAATTATATTTTTTGAATTAACATTACATGAAGTCGAAGAACACTCAACCCTGTCAGGTTTGGCCAGTTCTGCTCCTTTAGGTAAGACCTAAAATACAGTGTATCATTTTCATACAAAATCGCATTTTAATTAATGTTATTCAGCTGCGGATACTTGTTTCTAGTCTTAATTTTCTTTGTTGTATTTTAAACAATCATGAAGTGTGAGTTAGGTTGACTGTAATGCAAGAACATGGGGGGGGGACCAAAAGGGGGAAAGAAAAATGGGTGGAAGAGGGACTTTTTCTGAGGACCCAGTGTGTGTGTGTGTGTGTGTGTGTGTGTGAGATCTTATCTCACTCATGTCATTGAGTGAGGACTGTTATAAGTCATACTGAGAGCGTTATTGGTACCACGAGGTTAGCTAGTGTCTGGGTCAGCGAAGGCTCATCTTATTGGCAGTCCTGGCTTATTAAAGAGAAAAGAACTGATGCATGTTTTTTTTACAGTTGACTCCCTCCCCACTCGCAGGCCTGACACAGAGGACTGCGAGATTCTGGTGGGCCTTTGCTTGTTCATGTGTATTTGGCTCCTGGCTGCCCTCATGTTTTTAATCCCCGCCATCCAACAATACAACGTTCCCTCATTATCCTATACTACTAGAAAAAGCTACGGTGGGCAGTGTTACTGTTAATTATTTTGTATTGAGCCAAAAGCGCCCACCAGTGGTGAACCACAGGTACTTATTTGTAGTCCTTTGACCCAGTGCATTTGACCTGGGGATTGTTAGTATGAGTTGAATTTTAGCACTGAAGCAGATGTTATCTGCTTAGGGAAAAAATGCAGAATATGATGTCTCAAAATTTAAAAGTGATTTAACTGGCCCAAAAGCTTAAAGCTGGGGTGCAGATGAGGGGAATATCTAGAAATATGCCTGAAGTCATGATGTAAGTGTGTTTGTGTATTTGTGTGTATCTGTGTCTGGGTGCTTGCACGGTGTAGAATATTTCAGTGGAAATTAACCCTGATTTCAGGTTTACGCATGTGAAAAATATGGATTATGAGAACCTCAAAAGGCAGGGCAGTAGACTTGACTGTAGGGTACCTCGGTGATGCAAAACTCTGTTGAACCAATCTCAGACCTCCACGCTCACTCCTCTGTGCTAAACCAATCACAGAACTTCATACTGCTCTATGCCGTACCAATCAGAGAACTCCACGCTCACTCCTCTGCTCCATTTGTAGTTTTCATTTTTGCTTCTTCATTTTAATATGATGCTATGTGCGTGTTCCTAAAATACAAAACTGAGCGCCTGTATAACTACTCTAAACAGTAAGGGCAATAATTTAATTTGTTAATTAACTTACAATCTGATACTGTCCACATTTTGTTTTGTCTAGTGTTTTCTGTGTTGTGACTTCTGCGGCAATTTTACATTTATAGCTTTTTTTAAATTTATACATCAAAATAAAGAAAGGCAGTATGCATGAGCAATGTGCCCGCACAATGTAGTGCATAAAATGAAGTTGTAATTATTGGTTGAGCATTTTAATCCCGCAAGAGACCCTGTTGTTGTTTTCCCATTTAATGTACTTGAAGAAAACGTAGATACTGTGCTGAAACTGTTCATAGCACTGTATGTACTATGTGTCAGCAATACGGTACCGTGGAGAAAAATGTTTTCTTAAAAATGAACAATGCCAAATGTGTGATGTATTTCATATGTACTATATATCAATTATTTTGGGTTCTTCAAAGCATATTTAAACATAATATTTTTGTATGTTGTGGCTTATATTTTCACTCAAGTGGAAGTAAGCAATAATTGATATATTAGGACAAATATTTTAAAATAAAGGCTTGGAAACATAACTCCTTTGGACCTGGGAATCATTTAGTGAGTAAGTAGTTTGCTACACCATTTTTCCAAATGTCTTAAGGCATTTGCATGTTTGTGTTCATGAGTCTGTTTCACTGACTTATCCTCTAGCAACATATTCTCCAGTTAACCTGATGAGTTTAATTCGCAGGTGCATTCATGTTTGTTTCGATATGCATGTCTGTACAAGCATGCAGACCTCTGTGCGTGTCTGACCAGGCGAGTCTTTGAATAATTAAATGCCTATAAAATTGGCATCTTGGCAGCACAATAGTTAGCACTGTTACCTCACTGCAAATGGGTGCAGTTAGGTCCATAATTATCAGGACTGTGACGCAATTTTTATCATTTTGGCTCAGTACGCCACAACGGATTGAAATGAAAAAATGAAGATGTGCTTGAGAGTATACTCTTAGGTTTAGTTTAAGGGTTTTAAAAAATATTGCACGAAAGAATTACAACAATTTCTCTACATACTGTAGCCCCCCCCCCAAGTTTTACAGACTCAAAAGTATTTGTACAAACTAATATAATCATAAGTTTACATTTTTAATTTACTTAATTTTTTTAACTTTCAGTTTTAATGGTATATCATTCACTTGCACCCTAGTGAGGAATAAGCAGGTGTAGAAGATGAATGAATGAATCATTCACTTGCAAATCTTTTGCAGACAATGACTGCCTGAAGTCAGGAACATATAGACAGCACAAGGTGCTGAGTTTCTTCCGTGAAGTTTCTGTCCCGGGCCTTCACTACTGCTATTTTTAGTTCCTGCTTGTTCTTCAGGCATTTTGCATTCAGTGTTGGCCTAAATTTTAAGGCGTGCTTCTTTGGACCTCGGACAGTTAATTAAGAGCCAAGCACCAAAGAGGCACCTTTTTTTATACCATGTTTATTAGGGGCCAAACCAAAGAAGGTGCATAGGTACCGTGTGTTGCAAGGATGAGGCAAATAAACCAATTGAAGTTAACCTTGGATATGTTCCTAAATGGTGAAACCATGGACACACAGTCGCATAAACAAACTATTTACTAGGCAAGCAAATGAGTGTCAAACCTGTTATGCATGTAATTTCTCTTATTAATGGCTGCATTCGACTGGTGCTTTCACAAAGTAATTGTTTTCTGTAAATGTTTCTGAATGATTTGACTGGTATCGGAAGCACAGAAATGTGATTACGTTACTCCCCAGCGATAAACCTGCGAGAAGTTTGTTAATTAGCAAAAAACATTGCGGGAGCACGTGAAGGCAAATTGCAATTGCATTTAGCTACATGTGAATGGATTATATGGTCACGTGGAATTCAAAATTCATCCTACTGCTTCGTCACCAGTCATATCATCAATAAATAAAAGAAATGACCATGCTTCACACTTGGTGTGGCATGCTTTAAGCCATGAGCAGATCTGTCAGCTCTCCATACTCTTCTCGTTTCAACATTCTGATCCAAGTTGATCTTTACCTCATCTATCTAAAGGATGTTGTACCAAAACGGTACAGCCTTTATAGATCATTTCAGGCAAACATTCAAATTTTGAGGCTTACCAATGTATTACAGTGCATTATTGTGGTATATCCTTTGTATTTACTCTGGCAAAATCCTTGCTTGATTGCTGATATTGATACAGGTATGCATACCTCCCAGACAGTGTTATTGATCTGGCCATCTGCTGTACATCAATTGTATCATGCTAACCTCTCCATCCACATGTGGTATTGTCACATAATAGCTGCATAAAACTAAATTTATTGCTGTGTCCCGCAGGACAAAAAAAATGCTCAATTCAATACTCTGTCTTTTCCAGCAGTACGGATTTGCTGTGTGTCTCAGGGTCATTTGTTATTTAACACCAAAATCACACAGAAGCAACTAAGTGAACACAGTTAAATTTGTGTCCAGAGTTGAATCAACTCTTACAAAGTACATATTGCATGGCCTCAATAGGACTCACTTGCAATCCACTGTGCTCACAGAACTGCTCTGGAACAGGGCAAAGTACCACTTGCCTCACAGATCACTAGAGGCTGCAATAGCGGTCTCTTTTTCCTATTATTTTTTAATTCCTGCTCATGCCTTAGTACAAAATATATTTTACAGCCTATAACTTCCCCATACCAAGCAAAAGACTACAATAACTGCTGTTTCTGAAGCTCTTGCCAGATAATACCGCCCAACAGATTTTCCTGCTCACGATTCACTGCTTTCTTAAACTGGGTTTGATACAGACTTCGTGAAACCTCACTGTTGAACACAATCCCACACAAATATTAATTACACATGCCAGCACAAAACATTGCTACAGAAACTTTTCCCACATGTGGAAATTATACCTCAGCACAAAACGTTTTCAAATTATATCAGTGAGCACAAATTTTTTTTCACAAATGCACAAAAATATTTCTACACCTAAATAAAATTTTTTTCACATGCACAAATTTTATGTGTGTGCAAAAAAGGTTTGTCCACACATGCACAAAATATTTATACAGCAACTTAACTTTTTACAGACTAAAAATATCAATGACCTTTAATTGATTCCATAGTTTGCATAGATTGACAATTGCTCTGGTCCTGAAATTGGGATCCTGAGAGAGACACACTTTCACCACTAAGTTTGAAACTATGAAATGGAAAGACAATAAAATATTGAGCTGACTTGTTACTTATAGGCCTGCAGATGCACTATAACCTATATACATATAGGTTTTAATACCCGCCTCGTATCAACCAGGAGTGGTTGGCAGCTCTTTTCAGAAGTATTTGGCCAATTTGCTACAGGGATGCAAATAAGGAAGAGCTCGCTGGGAAGGGTTATGTTGATTAGAGTTCCCTCAGGCGTCTCTTGTTGGCCAGGCGGGCCCTCCTAATAAAGATTCTGACCACTGTCACATTCATGTAATTTCCCCCCTTGTTCTGTGCAGGTGATATCTGTCTCAACAAATGAGTAAGAACCAATGACATACAGGTGCAGGTTTTGGTGAAAAGGCAGAAGCTTTGTACACTTATCTCAGTTAATGATATGCGGCCGGCTATATGAAAAAGTGGAAGTATTCTACATAGTGCCCTAATTGGATATCCCAGATTTGGGTGGGATTGGAGATGCCAAATCTAAAAAAAAAAAAAAAAAGACATTTAGGTTTTAATAGGGCGACATGAAATTGGCTGTTTTCATATATTATAGGTACATACATTTTATGTTTGTCGCATATATGTGAAACCCATATCTGGCCCTATATTAAAACTTATATGTTTATATAGGTTCTTTCCGTATGGGAATTTAAGAATCCTTGTTATTTCATCCCTGTAGGAAAAAGTCTGGGACCTTTAGTAGCTATACAAGCATCTCAGATAAAAGACAAGTGTTGGTTCATTAAAACTGTGAACAGAAATGTAGACTTTGTCTTCAAAATCATTAACCACAATAAAATGCTCAAATAGATGTGGGGATGAAAATTACTTTTGAAAGGTATGTTTACTTGAATGCATGTTCTTCAATGTACTTTAATTTTGTTATTTTTGTTTTATGTTGCTACAATTAGACTAAGGACCTCTGAGCCATATTCATCAAGAAACTGCATTACAGACAGATAGAAAACATTGCATTTGGTGGAGGTAACAATGTAGTGGATGTATATGAGTTGTAATGATGTGAACCCAATTTTATCTAATGTGGTGAATCTGGCAGTGACTTAAACTTGAAAAAAATGCTTAATTGATGAAATAAACATAATCAAACTATTTTGTTTCTATACATTTCCTTCTCTTCCACAATACACAACTCAATCTTCATAGAATGGAAATAAGTATGGTCAAGAAAGAATTGATGACCTTGTAATGGTTAATGTTTCAGGACAAAAATGTAACAAATAGTATTAGATATCTGCATTGATATCATAGCTTTTTGTCTCCTCTCACTTGCCATAGTTAACAATGACTGGTTTACACATAACATGCCATTGTCACATGTGAACATGTATTTAAGATCAAATGTGATTCCAATTTCACGTGTTCACATGCAATTAATAAGTTATTGCGTGAAATTCTTGTAATTCCTCTAAGGGACTTTGGACAAATATCCAGATATAATCTTGAGAGTAAAAATATGAGCTAGGCATCATCATAGACGGATTAAGAGACGTCGGGCCCCTGGGCACGGACATGTGAAAGGCCTCCCCACTCCGACTGCCCGCGCAAGGAAAGTTGTGTACAAGTAATGACAACCAAGTTAAAAATCACCAAAACGTCTTCCTAGTCTAATGAGAATATCACCAAATTTACTGCCACACAAGAAAACTCTTAACTATTTTAGCCTACATTAAAATTCTGGCATTTATATATTGTCCACAATATTCACTTTTACCATATTCTTCAGTTTTATTCATCATTTTCACTGTCACATGTAACATTCACGAATGAACATTTCAGTCAAAGTATTGATCGATTTTGCCACTTTCGTTTCATGCTGTAAAAAATTAACAAATTAAACCGCTCTCAGCTACAAATGAGATAAAGTTAAGTCCTTTCGATTATGAACAAAAACAACGCCTAAAAACAATTTACAGCAAGACTTTGTCTATGAGTTTATATTAACCATTAAATCATCTGACTTGAACCAACTTAACCAAGGCATTTTCTCCTGGATTTGCGTCATGCGAAATCATCCACGATATCGTCAAAGTCCAGGCCGTTCGCTCTCAATTGCCGTGAGAGAAAGCGATTTCAGACGTTTTTGTGTCATCTTCGTCCTCAGCTCATTTTTAATTCTGGATAGCAGAGAGAATGACCGCTCACCTTCGCAATGACAGACGGGCTGAGTAAGAAACAACCACATCTAACAAAGATGCTCCTTGGTATCTTTTTTTAAGCTTTCTTTTGGCTGCCCTGCTTAACGTCCACGGGTGCTCCATTTTGAATTTATGTACATATCGCTCTTGTGAAAGGATTTCACATTTTAACAGAGACCTTATCGTCACTCCACTTTCTCCAGTGCAATCTTTAATAGCGTCCTCTATCGACCAGTTTCTTATTAATTAATCTAATGGGAATGTGGGCCCTCATAAAATAGGCCTATAGCAGGGGTGGGCAATTCCGGTCCTGGAGGGCCGGTGTGTATGCAGGTTTTTATTTTTATCAATTACCCTGACAAATTGACTTAATTGGTTGCATACACAAATATAGATTTATCCAATGATTAGATCAAAGAAAAAGGTGTCATGAAGGGAGACAAGAACAGTCTTTGGTGGTCATTCATGATAATTTAAATAAATACGCCCAAAATGTCAGATTTCATTAATGGTGTGGCTAATTTAGACAATCAACTAATTAAAGGCCAGAATTTGGTGAGAAAACCAGGGACAGATACGGCCATCGTTGCCCACCTCTGGCCTATAGGCATATATGCAAAACATTTCTTATATTCTTGTAAGAAATCTCACTGGTCCCAGTCAAGGGCAAACAATGAAACATACATCCCCAATTCTGAAATAGATGGAACAGTGTAAATTGTGAATAACATCTAAACGCATTGACTTTCAAATTACACCAACCAGTATTTTATTCACAATAGAAATGAGATAACATAGCAAATGTTGAAACTGAGAAATTTTATCATTTTATCCACAAAATCAGCTCATTTTCAAATTTGATGGCTGCTACAGGTCTCAAAAAGTTGGGACAGGGGGCTGTTTACCATGGTGTGGCATCTGCTCTTCTTTTTAACACAGAGTGGAGGTGTCTGGGCATTGAGGAGAAAAGTTTCTCGAGTTTAGCATTGGAATTTGAACCCACTCTTATTTTACGCAGGCTTCCAGCTGCTGGAGATTTTTGGGTCTCCTTTGACGGACTTTTCGTTTAATTATGCGCCAAATGTTCTCAATCGGTGAAAGATCAGGATTGCAGGCAGGCCAGTTCAGCACACGGACTCTTCTACTACGAAACCATGCTGTTGTAATAGCTTCACAGATCACGGGCATTCAGAAAAGGTCTTCAGCCTTGTCCCTCATGCACAGAGATTTTTCTAGTTTCTCTGAATCTTTTGATGATGTTATGCACTGTCCATGATGAGACCTTCAAAGCCTTTTTAATTTGACGTTGAGGAACATTGTTTTTAAAGTATATCACAATTTTTTATGCAAACCTTCTCAGGTTGGAGAGCCTCTGGCTATCTTTACTTCTAAGAGACTCAGCCTCCCCAAGACATCCCTTTTAGAGCCAATCATTACATACCTGATGCCAATTAACTTAATTACTTGCTAAATGTTCTTTCAGCTCATTCTCTAGTATATTATTTTTTGCCTGTGTCCCAACGTTTCTGAGACCTGTTGCAGCCAGAAAATTTGAAATTATCTCATATTATGGATAAAAATGTAAAATTTCTCAGTTTCAACATTTGAAATGTTATCTATGTTCTATTGTAAATAACATATTGGCTCATGTGATTGAAAGTTATTGCATTTTGACTTTATTCACAATTTACACTTTGTCCCAACTATTTCGGAATTGGGGTTGTACTTTACCCCTTATACCCTGCCTTTTCCCTTAAGTTTTCCCTTTTAAAGGATTTAACATAACTCATTTTTCCTATTGGAGGACAATGACGCACAAATATTCTGTGTCTGCTGGTCTCAGCGCTTCACTGAAGCTGCATTGCACTCATATTGAAAAAAATATTCAAACCCAGGGCGCCATGTTTGTATGGTCACAGCATTACTTCAGATGGAAATATCTATATCAAGTACATATTTTATACACATTTCCCTGTTATTCACATGGACATATTTGGGATTGTCAGAAACCTTTGGATCTCCACTAGAATTTAAAATGGGCCTGAAGTTTCGCAAGCTTGAATATCGCCGCTGCATTTGATGGGGTCCATTTGGGGGCCTCTCGGGCTTAAAAGGTTAAAGGATCCTATAATCAAGCGATACGCCACAAAAATAATAAATAAAACTATAAATGAATGAATCAATTAATCAGGAAATCTCTCACACACACACACACACACGCATATATGCAGGCCCATGTTATATGATTTGGGGGCCTTTATGGGTTCTTATGAGCCATGACTTTCCAGAAATGCCCCATAAACAGCTCGTGTGTGTGTGTGTGTGTGTGTGTGTGCGCGCGCGCGTGTGTGTGTGTGTGTGTGTGTGTGTGTGGCAGAGGGTCCATATCTATGACCATGTGAGAGGCCCCTTAGAGAGAACTTGATCACACTTGATTTGAACTTGGTCTTTGGATTTCTCCCCACAGAGTTGAAGGGCCCATATTACATTTAAAATGCAGCATGATGGTTTGTTTCTTGTAGTGTCATCAAAGTGAATTCTTAGGTTATTCCTTCAGTTTGCCAGTAGGATTTTTGTTAATGACAGGAACGATGAGGCCCTTTCACTATACAACAAGAAATACAAAGTGAATAGTGGTGACTTTGCATTGTGCCCCCTGAGCCCTTGGTACCCTGGGACTGAGCCCAGTAGGCCCGTTCATTAATCCATCCCTGGGCATCATGTTTGACAGTTACAAAAGTGAGATATCAGCTATATAATAGGTATGACAAACAGAACCTGCCACTGGGTATATGAGCTATATAGGAGACCTATGTGCCCTCTATAAGCACATATATGTACCTGAATTTGGCCTATATGCGGCATATACCTGTATGTTCATATAGATTCTTTCCATGTGGGTAATCAATGGTTTGCCAGCATAATGACGATACATTGGCAATAAATGAATTTTAATTGAAAGCCTAGATGTAATTCTTTCATGCCTAATTTATTAAGCCACAGTGCCGAGAGAAAACCGTGACTGACGCGCGTGTGCCATAATTATCGGAATGACCGCTATTATGGCCGTATTCCACATTTTGAAACGTCACGCTCACAATGCCTTGACACGGTGGTAGTGGTTGCCCGCGACTACGCCGCGCCCCCTTCGGCCCCGATCAGGAAGTGAATTTAAGGAAAATAGAAAACCGGAGCGAGAATGTGACAGAAGGGAGAGAGGAGGGGGATAGCTAGACAGACGGAAGGATTGCAGCCTCTTTGGATCCTTATTATTGTCTTTTTAAATCTTGCTGCGGACCACGACAGATCTGCGAGGATGCTCATTAAAGAATTGTAAGTATTCGGGCACATTCTTATTCTGAATCATTGAGACTTTTTTATGCTATGTAAGCAACTTAGGCTACCATCATTTATAATTTTGATTCGTGCATGGATTCCACTTCAGATATAAACAACTAAAAATAATATTGCATGTTAAAGCCACGGCGACGTGATAAACTTGACCTGCCCTGTGTTCACGCGTGTTTCAGAAAATGGTCCGTGCTGATGTCATTCAAGGATTCTCCCGCAAAACTGTTGGCTTCTCGGTTGGCGAAATATCCGTGTTGAATGATACTTATTTACACAGATGTGCATATCCATCTCATGAGTTTTACAAGCAGATTTTATTTTGAGGTAGAGACAGAAACATTGCGTGCCGACATCCATCCTCACTGCGACGCATCTGTGTTATTGTAGCGCGGTGAAGGTGAACCCCAACTGGATAAAGCCCGTGGAACGTTTTCAAATTAAATGGCGTGTGCGTGTTCGTGTGTCATATCACTCAGGATTTTGTGTCAGTTAATTTATAACGAATCGTTGTTTCATTGAGAAATAACAGCGATAACAAGAACGGATAATTCAGTGACTCAACATCTTTAGTAGGATATAGGTGTGTAATTTGAACGCTTGTCTGATTGGTCAGCCAGCAACCAAGCAAAGATAGCAACGCCTATAATACCACACGCAGGACTAGCTTAGTGACCAGCAACCTATTGTCTTTCCACGATCTGTTTTGTAGATAATTTATTTACTTTTTTATTTTTTAGGTGCATTTGTCTATATCTTCAGAATTTTTTTTTTTGCTTTACTGCGACCATGGCATGCGAAACATGGGTCGCTCAGTGCGTCGTTAGGACACGCGCAACGAATGACATTGTTGAGTGCAAACAGCGAATTTAATGACCGCTTCGTTGGCACTGTAAATTGAACAGCCAATGGAAAATAAGTGTCGCTGGTGGACGAGCAGGGTATGATAACCTCACAGCGTCAACTGAGCCGTCGCCCGCTCTTATGTAACCGTTCACAAGAATAGGAGCGCAGGAAGACAGGCTATGGACCGGAGCCGAGGAATTTTAGATTTCCTGGGTTTATGATCGCCATGACGGTCGTGGGGATGAGCTCGCTAATGAATGCACACTCACAGCTCCTCCGGCGTTTTAGCGGGGCCTGAGTCAGGCGGTTAATCTACGCTGCAAGGGTTAGAAATAAGGGTTCACTGTGATCAGTGTAATTATTAACAGCAAGATTAGGCCGATTATAATTTCTCACGTCTCCAGAGTGGATCTCAGGTCTGGTACTGATTTCTAAGGGTATACCTAACTGATTTTAGTGAGTGTATACCTGGAACATTTGGGTGGACTTCTAGTAGGAGGCTGATGTTTTGACGTACACGAGTTAATCGTGGATATCCTATCCTGTAAATTACTCCAGTCAGACAATCACTTTACTTACAGACCAGTTTTAAGTTGGTTTAGTCTGCCCCTTCCTGTTGCATGCATTACCTGAATGAAAAAAATACCTGTCCCTTGTCTCGCTTGCACTGTTATCAGTCTTTATCGTGCTTCAGAGTGAAATAACAATAATAAAAAACAAGTGCATAATTTACTGAACGAGATGCGTCTATGAATTTATTTGGTTGCGACGGTCTGATGCTGTATGACATCCCTAAGGAAGTGCGCTACCAATGTTCTTAAAAAGCATATAGCACGGGAAATTGAGGCCCTCGTGTAGCAGTGCGAACAAAGAAACGCGCGCGCGCGCGCGCGCGCGCGCACACACACACACACACACACACACACACACACATTCTGGGGGGCGGGGGGGCTATAAAATTATTAGTCCTGCCATCATATGCCAGGGAGATAAGGCACAATTAGCACTATTTTCGTTGTAAAGCAAAGAGGGAAAACAGAACTGGAAGGTCACATTTGAACAGCCATTAGCTGGCACACTTGAGCAATGTCTATTCAGACAAGGTGAACACATTTTCAAGAGTGTTTATCACCAATAGGATTGGTATGTAATATTAGTTCTCTTCAGATGTACAAATTTAGCATTGCAACACATAGTTCTATCCTTATGTGACGTATATTGCTGTAAACAATAAATTATATGTCATATATTCAAAGTATTCAGTTATTCGATCGTGGTCCCCATGTCTCATTACCAAGCCTGGAGTTTGCGAGTGGTAGCTCAGGAGTAGTAAGAAGTTTTTCAGTGATGCATGAGAGGTTCAAATAAAAATTTGGAGAGTTGAAGGAAGTTTGGAGCTTCGAAGTATGCAAAAACTGACATAAGGACCTTTCTGTAAAAAAAAAAAACAAAACAAAACTTAGGACTCTTATATGTTGTGTGTGAATCAAGCATTGGGATGTCTGCAGCAAAGTATGAATAATTCTGTTCAAATACTCTGTCCTTAAAAAAACCATAAAACCAACATGGTTGCATAATATAAACCCACTATGAATAAAAATAACTAGAATCACATTTGGTCCTAGAAACAGGAAATTCTTTAGAAAGAACTCAACAGCTCTTTATAGAGAGGTGGACAAAATATTGGTGCATGTTTTACATTGAAGTCTTTAACCCACAATTAAAAAAGCATCTACTCATTCCTATCATGTGGAACACAAATTAATAGCATGTATCTGTGTACATGTGTAAGGGTTGTGCTTCACACACCGGTGATGTGCACGGAGGACAGGAAGTTGAGAATTGGGTTCAGGTGCAAGGATGGACTTGGTTCTATTTATTACGCCTACGGCGCAGCAGGAGGGCACACACGAAGCAATACATGAAGTTAAAGTACTGACGTAAACAACAAACAGCACTACGTTCAGACAAAGCTGTACAAGAACCTAAAGTGTTGGCGCAAATAACAAACAGAACTATGTTCAAGAGTTAGAATATACACACTTGATGCTGGATAATTAATAATACATACACGTAATACGTGGAGAAAAAGTCAATACAAGACTAGAGTTACAACACCGGTATATGGCTTACGCCGTGCACGCGACTTCGCCAAGACTAAGTGCGTCTTAAATAGCTCAACAGCACCACACAGTGGAAATGAACAGCAGATACATACAATGATTGCAGGACTGAAGAATGCGGTCTGGGTCTTAATAGACTGGTGAGTTCGTAGGCTGGAGGCGTAGCCTTACAACAAGAAGTCTGATCAGTAGTACTTTTCTTAGTAAGTCTCCAAAAAAAAACTAGATGAAGACTACCTGAGTCGAAAATAAGAGTTCCAAAGAGGGGCCAGATGGTTGGTGCCCGAATCTCAGGTGCATTGGTCACAAAAAAGGTGGCATGGGGAGCTTTGCCAAAAAGTATAACAACATATGCCAAACACAAAATAAAACTGCACCAGCCAAAAAGCGCCATACAATCATATAACTTCAGCTCTAAAAATCGCCACATCATTGAATGCATCCACGATTCACTGCTGGAATTAATGGCACTTATTCCTACGGTTTTGCTGCCTTCTGCATGTAATATTGGGAAATTTTTAAGCGTTTTCTAGATTTCCTTGGAGGCTTATGATTCTTCACTGAAAATCCAAAAGCACAGTTTAGATCTGCCAGCCGTCTTGGCTTTGGTGTACTGTGCTGCTTGTTGGTTGAATTAAGTTTATTAAGCACCTTCTACATCTTATGTTGAGAGCTGCGCCATGTCCAGATGTTCACTGAAAAGCGTTAACATATAAATTTTCATTTACAAAAGGTGATGTCCCTATCGGAAATGCGATAAGAGTGCAGTGACTTTCCTGATCTGGAGGACCTTGGCTGATCGTATCTTGTAAGGAAAGGTCATGGAGGGCCCTTGTTTCAAACGTATAGAGGGCCTTACACCGATTTACCTGCAGACAGGATGGTGCCAGTTGCCATGGATTTGATATGCTAATCAGTGGACTCGACTGACCTTTTTATTTTTGGTCGAATTCTTTAACTATAAATGCTAGACACAGAGCTGAAACCCTTGGTAGTCAAACAGAGCATTCATACATTCAAAAAAATATGTTCTTCATCTCTCTTACACTCCATCTGCAGTGGGTAGGTTAACTCCGTCTACCCACTGCACGCTTTTGTACTCTTTCATAATAATGGCCACTAGGTCACATGATCACAACCATCCAATCAGCGCACTCATCCTGCTTTAAGCTGAGAATCTATAACATCGTTTTTCATTGGCTCCGGGCAACCCACGTGATGTCACACATCGTCTTCCACGTGTGAACATATTTCCTAATCTTATATCGCACTGACATACCACGCACAAGCATGAAAGCCCTTCGGCACAACAGTATACCCTTTTTTGGGAGTATTTTCTGCCATGATCATCGCGGATTGTTCACCGTTTACATGATGTTTCCGCTATTCCGTCTGCTGCTAGCGACGCATTTGTAAGCTCAGCGTTGATTGGTCCTCAGTCGTCGTCGACTTGCGGTTGCCACCTGGTGGCCATTATTATGAAAGAGTACGAAAGCATGCAGTGGGTAGACGGAGTTAACCTACCCACTGCAGATTGAGTGTACATCTCTCTGGGTGTTCGGGAAGTCATGAATAACTCTGAATACATGCAAATAGTGGGCCAGTTGCGAGTGGCAAACTGGAATTGCCCTGTCGCAAAATGCTCAAGCTTGGACACACTTTTTTTTTTTTTTACAGTGGCACACTCCCACCTGTCAATCCAACATGCTCTCAGAAGAATTGCTGAATAAAACTGAAGTATAATATATTAAGGAGACGTTTGATTAAAGCGGAAAAAAATTCTTATGCCAGTCTATTTGCTGTAAAATGTCTCATTTAATCTCAGATCCTTCCTTAATTATTTTTATTTCAATAAAGGTGTTAACTAATGACACTTAAAAAGTGTGGTTTCTAATCTGCTCCATTAGATAACATGAAAAGGGTTTCAAACATATACGCATTAAAAACAGTGTTGAGCTGGTGACTTGGTGATCAGTGACACATGTTTTCTTTCTGACTTGCTAGCATGACTTAAGCAAGGAAGTGAACTCATTGTTAGCAGAGATGGTATTGAGAACACATAGACAACTCAAATCTTTTTGTGCAGAGAAGTCAGTGACCCCATAGATAGCAGTTGTATGACATATCCTGCCCCTTCCCACAAAAAGCCAGTCGTCTGCTTTATTCAGCGAAACCGGGATAAGTATCTAACCAATTGTGTTTTTGTGTTGATGCAAGCACACATTTCAGATTTATGACAGTTTGAAACCTCATGATTTCAACCGATTTGCTGTTTTTTCATTGAAGTGGAATAAATCCAGCGCATTTCGTGCAGTTTAGTGGGATCAGCTGATGACGTCATGTTAGAGCATTTCATAAAAAAGTTTGCGTTGTGAAACTTTGCACACACATAGAATTATAACCTAGTAGGAAATAATGCTTTTTTTTACCTTATTGTGGGGCAAAGTTTTGATTCTCTACATTTGGTTTATATGTCCCTGTGACCATTGAAATTGAATTTAATGGCTATTTCCCCATTCATTTAGATAGGGACCTGGTCTTGTTGGCCCAAAATAACGGCCCAGGGCATCGCCAAGATGGCCGCTGACTGGCGAGACTTGCCTATGAAGACATTGTAGTTACATTGTAAGGTCTAACTTGACACTCACAAGCATTTAAATCGGTTTTTTTTTCATGGTGCTAACAAGAAAATTAAGGAAAATGGCAAAATATTGGATGTAGTAGAAGATGTATTGTAGTGCACAGTGCTGTCAAACTCAGGTTATCGATGGCTGCAGTTCACTTTCTGTGGATCTTGTGGGATCCCTTTTATCTGTCTCCATTGTCAGCCTTACAAACACTGTGTATGAACTCTTTAGCAAATTACTACAATGCCTCACTTAAGCACAGAAGCCTGTCATGATTTTTCAGATTGCTTTATTTGTGCACCCTCCCCTTTGAGGCTTACTGCACTACACTCCGCCAGAATCCTTAAATGTCCTTTCTCAATCACGCTAGCATTCATTGTAATTATTAGTTTGTCTCGTATATAAATGCATGTGGTTCAGAGCTGCATTCCACCCCGATTGACGTGATTGTTATGTGAAAACACTCAATTATATACATTCTGCTCTACAGTGGAAAGGCTTGCATTAAGATCCTGGGGTCCCAACAGGGTGAATGAAATGACATATATACACAGATTTGCACCGGAGGTTTCTCTCCTAGTACTGAGGACAGACATTTTCTGGAGATCAGCGGAGGATAAGTAATCCTGTCAGAATGCTGGCTGCTGCATGAACCAGGCAGTTGGCATCACATGCTGAAACACAGGAAACAACGGTCGCATTTTAGATGAAGTGTTGCTCATGAAGGCTTTACACAGCATGTATAATACCTTCATAAGAGAGACATAATGTCTTCATAAATCAGACATAAACAAATGTTATGCTTTGTAAAAGGTGAAATAACACATCCTTATATGCCAGATGTGATAATGACAATGTCACTTAGCTGACAATGTCACCCTTTATAGCATTAGCCACTAGCTAAGTGACATTGTCAGTTATATCATATCTGGCAAAGATGACTTTTGCTTATATATGATTTATGAAGACATTATGTCTCATTTATGAAAAAATATACTTTTGTACATGTTGTATAAAGCTTTTATGAGCAACACTTCATCTAAAGTGTGATGGAAACAATGGCATTTGGCTGTGATTGAAGCAAAAGGTCTGATAAGGACAAATGGCTCAATATGAACTTCACTTGTGAAGAACAGCGCTCCTTGTTAGTGCCCATTTTAGGGGTCTTTTTCTGGTCCCAGGGGGCCACAGACTTCAGCAGTTGGTTTTTGCTTGTGACAGATTCTAAAGTATTTCCTCACAATTTGACCAGCATAATAAGTTTGATGAAAGACTGTTGGCTTTAATCATTCAATTCTACAGCAGAAACATTTGCAAATCTTCATGGCTAGCCGCAGTCTTGCACATAGACCATAAACAGTCCAATTACATCTTATGTTTTAACCTAGTCTTGTTAATTTGTAATCGGACAAGTCACATGGTTGCAGTGCAGGGTCATGTCATTTATTGGAGTAATTTTGCTGATGACAGAGGAAAATTGCTGCACGCCTCATGTACTAAACCACCTGTTTCAGGGAACCACAATTTTTGGGATGTGGGCATTTTCTGATTTGTGAGGTTTACTCAATTTCTTCTTTAGTGCTGGTGTAAGAAGGCCTCCTGCATCCATTGTCAATTTAAGTTTTCAGTTGCTTTTATTGACCATTATTGACGAAGAGCTTAGTTTTGCCGATGAAAGCCATTACACGGCTGAAAAATATAAAAAAAAGGCTGAGACATTGGCCAAGCCTTAGGCTCTCCAGGATCATCATCTGCTAATTAATGCCATGACTGGTCAGCTCAGAAATCCTCTGGCCTACCAGGTCCTTTGCAAGACCTTGACAATGAATGATTTAAAGATTCTTGTCCCAGTGTAGGAAAAGAATTTGTCTGGCTCATCTCAATATAAAGTAAATGATCAGAACACTCTTTAGGAGAAAGGCAGGGGTGCAAAAGTGGCTTTTTTTTGTTTGGCCCATCGCATAGCGAGCTCTTCCCATCGACTCAGGAGGAAGATTATCCCCGACGAGGCTGCACCAATTGTTGCCTCACCCATGCAGGCCTCTGGTCATTGCCGGTTATGGCGTGGCTGGGACTCGAAAGCGCGATCACAGGGGTAACCAACAAAACTCTTTGCCATGAGCCCCCAGAGGCACCCCCCCCCCAGTGTAAGTGGCTTCTGGCCACAGAAGACTTCAAATCAGATATGTACACAAGCTACTGTATGCAGGAGATTCGAATCACCAGCTGGAAGCTGAGCAGGTCAGCCAGGTTGCAGTTTCTTGCGAATTACCAAATAAAAGCCAACTGCCAGACAGAGTTCTGAGATCTGAGGCGTCCCAGGTCATCTGTGAGTTTTGGTGAAGGTGTTATGTCTGAGGAAGTGTGGCTGCCACCTGTTCTGGTTTCAGTCATCATCGCCGATGATGGAACAAGTGTTAGAAGCAGCAGCAGAATGAACTTTAAACTGCATGGAAACATCTGTTGGTATTCAGGCAAACTCTACCAAACTCATTGGATGAAGGGGCATCACCAAACTGGAAGGTAATGGTCCTTAACCCTTTATCGGGCGAGGAACCATATTTGGTAACTTCAGTCAGCATCCAAAGGAGCGCCCCCATGCTTCTCCGTGAGGTAGTAGACCAGCGGTGATTTCTCCTAGCCAATGAGAGAAAATCAGGCTATTTCACTGGCAGTGACATCAGAGTGCTCGACCTATCAGCAGTAGCCTAGAGCGTCTCAAACTTCTTTTCTTCTCCAAACCTCTCACAGTGCGGTTGTGTGCCCTCACCCAGTTCCACTCACACGGACCTAACATCTATACTCACGAAAGAAAACTAATTAAAACTCACGCATTAAAAAAATTAAAAAAGGTTTGCTAAAAGTTGAGATAAGTGTTGTGTAGGATTTCCAGAAATTAGTGAGATTTTTCGTGAAAAAAAAAAAATTTGTAGTGAGGCTATATTCAGTCATATCGCCTTTTCACCTAAGCCAAGAGCAAGTGATGGTTAGACTATTTAAGGACATTCACCCAACGAACAGTACTTTTTTTTACTGTCAGCTTCTTAGGGTGTTTTTTGTGCCCTGTAAAGAATTATCTTACAAGCAACAAGGATGCCTTTTAAAGGCAGGGCCTGGACAACTGTTGAGTGTAAATGTGTCACAGTGACCAGATGTACCGCAATGGACGTAACGCTGAGAGAAATCAAAATCTCACGGGAGACTTTTTTTGAAAACACCAGGCCAGCAGGAGTTTATCTTGGCTGAAGTAAAAAAGCGTGTTTATAGACACAAGAAATGGCGGGGTCTATTCAGGCACTGAGCATATTTGACCAGAATCCCAGTCAAAGCGGCGTGGGTCCTCTCAAATCATATTAGGCTATCAGTCCCTCAAAGATGGTTCTAAATAGGAATTGGAGTAATTGCTGACTACCTATAGCAATCTGCCTTCTGTTTCAAGAATAATTGTGAGGAGCTTGGCTAATTTATAAATAAGATACCAATCAACAACAAATGTTTGTGTTATGACTTTTAACGAAAACATTTATTGCATAATTCTTTAAGAAACTGAACTAAAACAAGAAATATAACATCAATTGTACACTGCTCAACATGTTCAAAGACGTCTCAAGCTTGAAACCCTCCTACGAAGATACGAACTATCGAACTATCGACCTGGCCGTTGCTCGATTTATTCCAGGGGTGTCTGCCAAAGCAATGTAGTCATGATTTTCGTTCTGGAACGCGTCGATCAACCTTCCCCTATCCTGGTTTGTAATGCGCCTGTAGCGTTCATGCTGAGCTGCCATTGTACCCGAATGAGGTTACGCTTGAGAATGAACTGATATAGGCCCTACCCAAAGCAGCTGTATTGATGATGAAGCAAATTTATTGAAAACTAAATGGAAAAAAGCCAAACATAAACCCCAAGCTTACTAAATGCAATGATTCATTTAAATTGAATGCACTTATTTGTAATATGGCTGCCTTTTCACGAATATGAATGACCAACGAGGTTCCGCCGCCGGCTTGAAATGAATTTGAATGATCATTGCTGAAATGCATGCTCCTATTTTGAATTTGAATGACACTAATGAACAACTGATTGCTCGGATAGTGAATTTGAATGACCAGATTGGGAATTTGAAAGCTGATTCAGTGCTGCGAGCGTGGAATGCCTGAAATTGAATG
The DNA here is from genome assembly GCA_029721435.1 of Gymnothorax reevesii. Taxonomy (NCBI): domain Eukaryota; kingdom Metazoa; phylum Chordata; class Actinopteri; order Anguilliformes; family Muraenidae; genus Gymnothorax; species Gymnothorax reevesii. Next base: position 73,372,779 of record CM056578.1, on the reverse strand, counting down.
CTCGAAATATGAACTTGAATGACAAAATTATGAAATTGACTGGGAAAACCTATATAACAATTATAAGCAGGTTATTTTACAAGCTTGGGGGGTAAAAGAAAAGGTTCAAGTGCAGGGCTGGTTATACCACTGGCATCTGAAATCTGCCAGAAAAAATTTTTAAAATTTTTTAAAAATCTGTCCAGGTACCATTTATGGCCTAATATGAGGGGGCTTTGTATAAAAAGAGCTGTAATTCCAGCATAGATCTTTGGTCATGACTGAAAAACAGCCCTTTGAATTTAATACGGCATGTATTCTTTGAACAAACAGACACACTTACAAAAAAAAAAAAAAAAGAAAGAAAGAAACATGGATATTATTCTTTAAAAGACGGTGTCTCGCTGACTTCCTCCACTGTCTTCGTCTCTAATGCCCGCAGTCAGCACTGGTGCAGTAGGCTCGCCTTCGGGCTCCTCTTACACTAATATCTGTTTTAATGAAATATTCAGGGCGGCGAGAATGGGAGCGGGCGCAGATTAATTACCCTGTGTGCAGCGCGTGCCTCTGAGGGGAGTTGCTCAGCCGTTTTAATTGGTTTGCGGAGAGTTGTGTTTTTCGGGATGTGTCCTTTGCCTTGACTCAAGCTTTCGCGGTAATGACATCGAGCGCTCGGCAATCAGACTGCCGAGGCTGGCTCTGCACCGATTACAGTACTCCGGAGCTGTGAGAAACCCACAAAACTTTAGCCGATGATACTAATTAAGGGGTCAATTAAATAATGAAACAGTTGAGTGATATCTGGTTTCTAGCCTGTCTTCGAAGTGGAGTTTCCCCTCTCTCCTTGTCTTCATTCCAAATTCGTTTAAACACATTCAAAACAAATTGTTGCAATGCCACTGTTACTTGGCAGTAGGTAACACAGATTTTAAAAATAAATAAATATATATATATATATATATATATATATATAGGCTTTATATATATATACAGTGGGGAAAATAAATATTTGACCCCTTGCTGATTTTGCAGGTTTTCCCACTTGGAAAGAATGCAACGATCTACAATTTTAATCGTATATACATTCTAACAGTGAGAGACAGAATCACAAAGAAAATTCCCAAAAATCACATCATATGAATTTATAAAAAATTGATAACCATCTGATGAGGAAAAATAAGTATTTGACCCCCTGGACAAACAACATGTTAATATTTTGTAGAAAAGCCATTATTGGCCAGCACAGATGTCAAACAATTTTTATAGTTGTTGACAAGGTTTGTGCACATTTTGGCGGGGATGTTGGCCCACTCCTCCCTGCAGACAGCCTCCAAATCATTCAGGGCCCGAGGCTGTCGCCTTGCAACCCGAATTTTAAGCTCCCTCGAAAGATTTTCAATTGGATTCAGGTCTGGAGACTGGCTAAGCCACTCCAGACCCTTGATGTACTTCTTCTTCAGCCACTCTTTTGTTGCTTTGACCGTGTGCTTAGGGTAGTTGTCGTGCTGAAACACCCATCCTCGACCCATGTTCAGCTCTCTCACTGAGGGAAGGAGCTGTTGGTCCAGAATTCCACGGTATATGGCCCCTTCCATCCTCCCCTCAATGCAATGGAGTGGTGCGGTCCCCTTGGCTGAAAAGCACCACTGTGCTTGACGGTGGGGATGGTGTTGTTTGGGTTGTACTCTGTGTTCTTTGCCCTCCAAACACTGCAAGTTGAGTTGAGCCCAAAAAGTTCTATTTTGGTCTCATCTGACCACATCACCTTCTTCCAGGCCTCTTCTGAGTCATCCAGGTGGTTAATGGCGAACTTTAGGTGGGCCTGTACATGTGCCTTCTTGAGCAGGGGGACCTTGCATGCGCTGCCGGATTTCAATCCATGACCGCGTAGTGTGTTAACAACTGTTTCTTTTGTAACTGTGGTCCCAACTGCCTTCAGTTCATTAACCAGTTCCCCCCTTGTGATTCCTCACCGTTCGCATGATCAGGGACATCTCACGAGGCGAGACCTTGCATGGAGGCCCAGACCGAGGGAGGTTGGCGGCAGTGTGGTACTTCTTCCATTTCCTGATAACTGCACTGACAGTTGATCTTTTCTCCCAAAGTTGCTTTCCCATTCTCTTGTAGCCCATCCCAGCCTTGTGTAGGTCAACAATCTTGTCCCTGATGTCCTTAGACAGCTCCTTGGTCTTGCCCATGGTGGAGATGTTGGAATCTGGTTGTTTGGGAGTGGGCAGGTGTCTTTTATATAGGTAATGAGGTGAGGCAGGTGTATTTGATGTAAATAATTAGTTGGGATTGGGGGTGCATCTTAAAGAAAGACTAACTGGCTTGTGGGACCCAGAATACTTGCTGTTTGGTAGGGGGTCAAATACTTATTTTTCCTCATCAGATGGTTATCAATTTTTATAAATTCATATGATCTGATTTTCGGGAATTTTCTTTGTGATTCTATCTCTCACTGTTAGAATGTATATATGATTAAAATTATAGATTGTTGCATTCTTTCTAAGTGGGCAAACCTGCAAAATCAGCGAGGGGTCAAATACTTATTTTCCCCACTGTATATATATATGGTTTTGATATTGCATTTTATAGCATGCAATGCACCATGAAGAAGTACTTGCTCACTTCCTGATTTTTACATTTTTTTTAAATTTAGCAAATGCCACACTTTCTTTCCCCAGATGTTCAAACCAGCTTTATTGTAAGGAAGACAACCAAAGTCAGCAAAAAATACACATTTCTTAGTGATATTCCATTTAAAGATGTTATCCAACACCAAATGGCCCAAGTGAAAAGGTAATTTTCCCCCCTTTGTTTGTTAATCAGCCAATTAGCCAAATGTAATTGATTAACAAATTCAGTTGCACCAAATCCACCGGGGTTCATCACTGCCGGCCCGTGGAGAGTACTAGAATAGCTTTCCAGCAGTGTAAAGTTGGCTGAAAGGTCTCCACCAGCAGCACATTTTGCCATGATGAAAAAAAAAAATCTGGAAAGGATAGAAGGTATTTTAAATGTATAAGCAATTCCAAAGTCATTTCTAAAATTCATCTATAAGGGCCACTATTTCATAATTGAGAAAACATAGAACAGCAGCTGATCTGCCAAAATGCCTCCAAGAGCGCATCAAGTCTCATCATGACAGTTACAGAAGAACCCAGACAAAAGTCTAAGGAACTTCAGGTCTCACTTGCCTCACGGAAGATAAGTGCTCATGATTTCACCGTTAGAATGAGATGGGGCAAATATGGCATTCACAGAAAAGGTGCAAGGGAGAAACCACTGCTAACCAAATAGATTGGGGGTGGGGAACCTTCTTCAGAAAGGGCCGGTGTGGGTGCAGGCTCTCACTCCAACTAAGCAGCTACACACCCGATTCTACTAATCAACTTCTGGAATCTTTGCAAAGGATATTGATTAGTAGAATCCGGTGTGTAATTACCTGGTTGGACTGAAAGCCTGCACCCACACCGGCCCTTTCTGGATAAGGCTCCCCATCCTGAAGTAGTTCATGAAAGTTAATCTCACATTGGGGGGGACATGTAGATGACCCCAAGCCTTTTGGGGCAGTGTTCTTTCGGGACAATTGATGGGTCAAATGTGGAACGTTCGGAAGACATAGGTCCCATTACAACTGGCGTAAAAAGCTAGCACAGTGTTCTATATTAACCCGAGAACACTATTGCTAAAATTAGTAACACCATCACTAACGCGGGTGATTTTTCCCGATATAAAAATACCCAATAAAAAGTACTTGTCCTCAAAATATGACAATACATGACAAATTAGTGTAGTGTTCTTTTATTTTCAACTGTGCCATGTCTAACAAAATGAAAAAAAGTACCCTGAGGTAAACAAAACACCCATGCCTTCAAAGATGTCAAAGACAATGCTGAAGCTACCCAGGGACCCATAACACTCAGACAAACGCAACATAATGAAAATCACGTAAACACGTTTGCTCAGGTGAAAATCACCCGGCGTTAGTGTTCTAGGGTTAAGAACACCATACAAGCAATCAAACATGGCCCTGGTAATTGATATGGCGTGGAGATGATTTGTTGGTTCCGGGTGTGGGTGACTTTTCATCACTGACAGAACCAGAATACCTTAAACGAGAATGTCTGGTCATCAGACTGTGATATGTAGTTCAAGAGCAATTGTATTGTGCAGCAGGACAATGATCCAAAGCACCATAGTAAGTTCAACTGTGAATGGCTCAAAAGAAATAAAATAAAGATTTTGGCATGGCCTAGTCCAGAGTCCTAAATTGAACCTATTGAGATGCTATGGCTGGTGCTGTTCCTTGAACGGTGAATTTTGAATTCTCAAAAACCCTCCAATGTGGCTGGAAGAAAGCAATTTTGCAAAGAAGAATGGGCCAAAATTCATCCATGGCAGTGAAAAAAATGATTATCTTCTATCAGAAGGATTTGCTGGTGGCACAACCAGATATTAAGTTTAGTGGGCAATTACAGCGTTGAATCGGATAGCCTTTCTTCTTCAATAACAGAAATGATCGTTTAAAAACTGTACTTTGTGTTTACTTGTGTCTCTTTCTCTTATGTCACATTTTATATGAAAATTCAAAACCATTGCAGAAAAAAATGCATTCAAAATTGGTAAATACTTTTTCATGGCTCTGTACAGTACGAACTTATGCAGTGTTTCTTATCTTATTTGGTCACACCTTTGAGTCTGTTAGTACAGAAGGATCTCAGTTTAAGAATTCAGATTAAGTGTTGAACTGAAGGCCACATTGGAAGTGTCCTGACCAGGGGTCAAATCTGCAGTTCTCAGCCTTAATTTTCTAACCGTGCAGCCCTGCTCTTGTAATGAGGGGTACACTGCGAGCTGGACCCAGAAGGGCTGGCAGCTTAACCTGCCCTGACCTGCTTTGTTTGTTTGTGATTGACTGTGTGATAATGGGTTGTTGTCTCTAATCTCTCGCTCACCCCATGTCTCTCTCTCTCTCTCTCTCTCTCTTTCTAGTCGAGTGATCCTTCCCATTTCAGTTGAGGAGGTAAGTGCTGATTTTTTTGTTGCTCGGTGTGCTCCTCGATTGTGTAGATCACTTCTCTCACTTCATCGTTATCGCTGTAGGGCTAAACTCTTTCAATCCAGACAAGCTTTCGCTATAGCAATAATGCAAATCCACGATGAATTCTTAATGCTGTCCTCAGCAGATGTGCTGTGGAATGCGTTATTCATTTACAGTAGGAGTTGAGCTTGAAATTAGATTTTTTTTTCTCTCTCGCTCTCTCCCAGTACAAGCAGACAGGTGAAGCCTGTGGTCATGGTTATGGGTTGGAGTGTGTCATGTGATGTGAGCTTTTCCGTTAGTGCATGTTGGAGTAACGAAGGTGATTACTTTCTGTACGTTTGGCATACCAAACGTGTACAACAATACATTTATATTTTTAAATGATGGAAGTTGTGATTGTCAAAGTATGCGCTAGTTCAGATGTGTGTATGTGTGTTTGCATGGAAAGAGGCAATGGTTGATTATGAACTTGTAGAAATTTTTTTCTGGGCCCAGAAATATGCGATATTTTTTGTCCTAAACCTGGAAATTTCTTCCAGTAGCCCTACTTGTGCTTAGCGCACCACAAGCTAGGACAGCACGAAGCTATGCTGACTCACTCAATTCAATCCTACATTTAGCCTAACCACCCTGGGCTCGGTGTGCTGCCTGCTCTCAATAATACAACTCGATGTCTCCTCCTGAGAAGCTGTCAGTGGTGGTCTGTGTAATTTCTGGCGACAATGTCAGCTGCCTTTTGGGAATTGAACTTGTGACGCGGAAAGATAGCGATAACGCTAATAAGCAACAACAAAAATGGCATGCAGACCATAGCTAGAATTGTGTCATTGTTGAAGACGGCAAAAATTTGCCTTCTTAATTACATGCGCTGCCCAGATTCTGCTTAGAAATAGTGATACAAAATGACATCTGATACAATGTAAGACATAAAATGTAGTCTTGCACTGATTTTTCCGGTGCTGATGATGTGTAGCAATAGGCTAATAACGTAATGTAATTCTGGATCATTTTGCATTGAGTTAGGTGCTCATAAATTTATTTCAAGGAAAATCCTGGCAAATAGTATGTCTTGCACAGTAGATAAAACCCGCACACCGTGTCATCTTGAGACTTCTTTATTCAACAAACAAACAACGTTTCGATCACAAAGATCTTCTTCAGGTTTCAAATTCAGTAGTGGGTACGTCCCTTAGATCTGGGACTGGGGATCTGGGGTGTGATGAGACGGTGTGCGGGTTTTATCTACTGTGCATAATGTTCTATATTCGACCAGGCACCCGCAGTCGATGTTCGTTTTGCTAGACCTTCACCGAAATAATATGTCTCACATAGTGGTCTGTTGATGGGTTTTGGAAGACATTTTGTGAACAATTAGTCCTCTCATTATTTTGAAGTTACGTTGACTATAAGTCTGCGGGCATCGCAACAAATTACATGTAAGTTGAGCTGAGTAGGGTTATTCCAGGAGCAGGGTTGAGAAACTGGTCTAATTCTGCATAAATGGATACGTTTAAGTATGTACACAAATACAAGTCATTCTGCAGCCACTAAACAGGCACATTTGATTCCTTAGGTTTTTGGTGTGATTGTTACGTTGAGAAAGGGAATTTTTCAAACTGCTACAGTAAAGTAAAGTACAGCTCAGAGGCCAGGCAGTGCAAGATAATGGTTGCGGGTTGTGTCAAGCTCCAGAATTTCCCAAGCTCTTATAATCTAAATGTCTGAAAACACTTGTTGAAACGTTGTATCGACAAAATACGATCAGTATACTGCTAAGCCATGCTTTCCGAAGAAAATCAGGTGAACTGCATCCACACAGCATTCTAATTTGAGCCCAACTTGCTTTTTACAACTTTTCTACAAACTGCACATTAATTTTATTTGCAGCACTGTAATTGTGAGTCTCTTCCCCGTCAACCTTTAATTGGCCATGATGTGTACAGACCTCTAAAAGATGCAATTAATATTTGGTGCTTATATTCACCACATACTATTTCCACAGCCATTCAGTAAGCTTGCTCTTATGCTGGTGCATTGTGGAAAAAGAGCGGTGAATAGCACTCGGGAATTTCCGTTCTTTCATAGCAAAAATGGAAAATTTCCTTCATCTCGTGTGTCCAGACCACCTATCTGCCACCCTCCGATCTAATCAGTTGTTTGCTGCGGTTTTTTCTTTTTGTCCCTTCGAGCTCGCTTTGCTTCCTACCCCGGACGACATCTAGGTCCGTTGGTAGCACGAGTCTCGCATTCTTGTTTTTTTTGTCTCTCTCCCCTCTGCCCGTTTTCCCCTTTTTTTGGCGTCTGCTTTTGGCGTCTAAATTTTCAACAGCCATCAAATCATGACCAATCATTAATTTTACGGGATCGTTTGAGCCTCTCCTATTGCCAGTTCATCAGCCGCCACTGATTATATATATATATATATATATATCACTCACACACACATTGCCCGTCCAAAAACAAACAAAAAAAACAAACAAAAAAAAAAGGTTGCCACCTTTAGTTTTGATCACGGCTCACATTTTCATGGTATGGTTACTGGTATTTAACAATCTTATACTATGTCACAACATTTGTCATCAACCAGATTTGCATGTGTTTTTGGCCGTATATTGTATTGCGGATGGGTGAGTCAAACCACACCATTCAGCCCTCTTCAGCACATCCCCAAGACTTTCAACTGGTTAAGCTCTGGACTCTGAGGTGACCAATTCTTGTGAGAAAATGATTCCTCTTGCTTGATGATCCAGTCCTTCACAAATTGAGGCCGTTGAATCTTGGCATTGTCATCTTCGTCTTGTAACAACTGGTCTCATGAACTGAAAAATTTTATAGGCAATAATAGAAGAAATTGGGAAAGGGGTAAATGCGTTTTTCACATACACTGCGATTACTGCACTCAAGCATTGCAATGAAGGATACAGGGGCAGGAATCGCTGACCAGGCAGCCAGTTAGCCAACCAGCTAGTCAAGTTGCTGGAAAGTTATTCATGAGCTTAGAATGTCCAGGCAGTTGTCTCTGACCAATCAGAGGTCAGATAGTGGAACAGTCACTGACCCAGTCATGCTTGCCAGCCAGCCAGCCAGCTAATCGGTCAGTCAGCCTCAGGACATGGTGGTTAACCAGCAGCTCGGCTAGAAACCAAGTCGGTCAGTCAGTCGGTGCCAGCGAGGAACGATGGCTTAAATAAGGGTGAGAAGTGGCCTGATTGGGTGACTGACAGTGCAGCTTGTGGCAGTGGGGCAGTGGAATACTGCAGGCCTCAGAGATGAGATGAGATGAGATGAGATGAGATGGGGGGGAATAAGCTGGGTTGTAATCTCCCCGCCCTCCCTCAGTGGACTGATAATTGTCAGATGGCTGAGCTCCAGAATCAAACTCTGTCCACAGTCACTCTTCCAGCTGAAATGCTCTGCTCAGAAAAAAGCAGGGCTCTTGCAGGATTCACTCTCTCTGTGACGTGGGCTGACTACTCAACAGAGTTGATGCAAAAAGCAGCAGCATGGGTGTGTGTGTGTGGGTGGGTGTGTGTGTTTGCGAGCGAGCGTGTCTGTGTGTCACTGCTTACCATCCCTGCCCCTGGAGCACCCCTGCCCTACGCATTTTACATGTCTCCCCCTGATTTAGCACAGCTGTTTGGCTCATTGGTGGAGTACTTGATGCACTGAACTGGGTGTGACAGATCAATGGGACGCATGAGATGTGCTGGGCAGAGGTACCCTAGGAGCAGGGCTGGGAAGCAGTGGTGTATTTGTCTGTGATGTGTGTGTGTCCATGTGTGTGAGAGCGTGCATGTCCATACAGTCATGCACTGCAAAAAATGGTAAGATAAAAATACTAGGTAAGATGAATTTACTTATTTTAAGACTTAAAACACTTATTTCCATCACCATTTTTCTTAGTAAGACAAAAAAAAAAATTTCTTGTTTTGAGATTTTTACTAGCTTGCCAGTGGGGTAAGTAAATTTCACTTGTCAAGTCAAATAGTAACTTGTAAGAAAAAAAAAATTTAAAACAAGTTACTATTTGACTTGACAAGTGAAATTTACTTACCCCACTGGCAAGCTAGTAAAAATCTCAAAACAAGAAATTTTTTTTTTTGTCTTACTAAGAAAAATGGTGATGGAAATAAGTGTTTTAAGTCTTAAAATAAGGAAATTCATCTTACCTAGTATTTTTATCTTATCATTTTTTGCAGTGTGATCAAAAGAAAGAACACCCTCTTTCACTTCTATAGTTTTACATATCAGGACATTTTTTTAAAAATCAGCTGGTCCTTATCAGGTCCTAAAATGAGGTAACTCTAACCTCTGATATAAAATAACACACAACACATTCCACCTTGCCATTATTTATTTAACCAAAATTCAGCCAGACTGTGGAAGTCCTCTGTGAAAAACTAAGTACCACCCATGATTCGATATCTTGTAGAACCACCTTTGGCAGCAATAACTTGAACTAATCGTTTTCTATATGATTTTATCAGTCTCTCACATCGTGGTGGAGGAATTTTGGCCCATTTTTATTTACAGAATTGCTTCTGTTCATTGATGTTTGAGTGGATTTGTTTATACACAGCTCTGTTAAAGTCTGGAATCAGACTTGGGCATTGCAACCCCTTGATTTTTTTTCTTTTCCAGTCATTCTTTATAACATATGCTGGTGTGCTTGGGATCATTGTGCTGTCGCTTGACTCGCTTGTGGCTTGTCGCACAGATGGTTTCACACGCGACTCTAGAATACTCTGGTACACAGGGGAGTTATTGGTCAACTCAATGACTGCAAGGTGCCCAGGCCCTGTGGCTGCAAAACAAGCCCAAATCATCACCCCTCCACCTCCATGCTTGACAGCTGGTATGAGGTGTTTGTGTTGATACACTGTGTTTGGTTTGCACCAAACGTGGCACTGTGCATTATGACCAAACAATTGCACTTCGGTCTGGTCTGTCCAAAGGACATTGTTCCAGAAGGCTTGGGATCTATTCAGATTCAACTTTGCAAACCCAAACTGTGCCGCCATGTTCTTTTAGGAGAGAAGACGGTTTCTCCTGGCAGCCCTTCTAAATAAGCCATAATTGCTCAGTCTTTTTCCACTTGTACTGTCATGAACGTAAATATTTTACATGCGAACTGAGGCCTGCAGAATCCTATATGTAGTTATTGGATTTTGTGTAATTTCTCTGATCAGGCTACGGTCTGACCTTGGAGTGAATTTGCTGAGATGTCCAATCCTGGGAAGATAGGCAACTGTTAACACACACCTAAATGCTCCTGACCAGCAAAGTGCCAAAACCTCTGCTTTTACAGAGGGGGTCGCACCTGCTGATGATCAACTAATCAAGTGCATTTGATCAACAACACCTGGCTGCTAATTACCTTAATTCCTGTGGAAGCAGTAAGGTTGTACTTAGTTTTTCATACATGGCTTCTGCATTTTGGCTGAATTTTTGTTGAATAAATAATGGCTCAGTGAAATCTGTTGTGTTGTTTTACACCTGAGGCCAGATGAACATAATTTTAGGACCTGATTAGGACCAGCTGATTTTTTTAATGTCCTGATATGTAAAAAAATAGAACTGAAAGAGGGTGTTCTTTCTTTTTTTCATGACTGTATATGTCGCATGTTTGTGTGCGTGTGTGTGTGTGTGTGTGCGTGTGTGTTCGTATGTTTGTGTGCGTGTGTAAGTGCTTGCGTTCCTATGTCTGCGTCTGTGTTTGTGTGTGTGTGTGCGTGTTTATATGTTTGCGCTCATATGTGCATGCTTGGGGTGTGTGTGTGTGTGTATTTGTGTGCACATGCAGATGTTTGCATGTGGGCGTGTGCGCGCTTGTGTGTGTGTTTTTGTTTATATGCCTGTAAAGGAGGTGATAGGCCTCTGGTTCATACTCTTTCAGGTCCCAAAACAATTCAGTTTGGTTCAGCCAGTTCCTCACTCCCCTCTCTCCCTCCATTTACCAATCTCCCCTCTCTCCTTCCTTTCTTTCTGCTATCCCACACACATTAGTGCGGTGAGCTCTGCCATAGTAATAGTCACTTGTCATTGCAACACGGTTTGGCACTAGGGATATAGAAATATCCAACCGCGTTTTTTTTTTTTTTAACGCAGTAAGACTACCTGCTGCCATGGGTCGAACATCTGCCCTTGCCCTTTTGCTTTATTAAAAATTATGAAGTCTTGAATGAACGGCTGGTTACTAATTGAGCAAAGTAAACAGGGACAGGATTGGAGTCGCTTAATCGGTTATAGTGAGATGATTCTGTAGTCCTTTACTCAGCTCCCTTCAGCATGTCACCGAAAAATACTGATGTCAGTGAAGTTTTTTTCCGGAAGCATTTCACATGCGCTCTGGTGTTTGGCACTTTTGGGGCAACTGTTCGGGCAGGTGGTCGTACAACTCTTTAAAAAAACCGCGGTTGGATATCGTTGCATCACTATCTGGCACATCTGCCTTTGAGATCACCTGATTCAACATGCAGGCTGTGAGAGACTCAGCAAGTTACTGCAGCTGATTTAATTAGTTACTGCGCTCTGTAGCCTGGACTTTTATCCCCTAGGTGTGGCAGAGGAACACAGAGATTGTGTCAACACACTACCGGCCAAAAATTTCAGAGCCTTTTTGTTTCAGTTCTACATTTTAGTGAAATATTGGCAGTTTTTACCCGCCTAAATAACCCGAATTGGCACAAAGCGAGATGTGAGTAGTGAGTGGTTAAAAAGATTCTGTTATTGCACTGGATAGTGACCAAAATTTTGGTGTTGATAGAAAACTTTCCAACTGGCAAAATAAACGTGTAAACTTATCATTTCCATTTTCCAACCGAGGAACTTGGCTCAACATCAATTGATTCAACTTGAACAGAAAATTCAAGATGGCACCAACATGACGCACATCCTCGGGAATTTCCAGAGTCAACCTTTGGAACCATATGACTTGCAGAAAAAAACATCCAGTTAATTTGGCAAAAGGTGACCTCTTTGATTAAAGAATTTTGTAGATTTTTGTAAAAGAAAACATTGATTTGTTGGTGTTGTAAAACCTTTGACTGGCAGTGAAAGTGTATGTGTGTTCGCTTGAGTCCAGTACGCTATCTCCCATAGTCAAACATCCACATACTGTCAAATATGAGCAAACATTCGTATACACATGCAGAATTGGATTCCGTATGTGTATTCCAATACGGGTGTGTTTGTTTCATTTACTCCGCTACATGAAGTTGGCTGGAGGTTATGTGATTGGTGCCGTTTGTTTGTTTGTCTGTTTGTTTGTGAACAGCATAACTCTAAATGTAACGAACGAATATCTCTGAAATTTTGTGGGTGGGTCGTTCTTACATCAGAGATGGACCCTATTGATTTTCATTGTGATCAAGCAATCAATGTGGCCGCCATGGCAGCCATCTTGAAATCCTATCACACGCGATAACTGAACTTTGCTCCCACTCACCAAGATTAGGACTGTGCTGCCTTGGCGGAGGTTTGCACTGTAGGATTGCCTCTAGTTTTGTATTGCAGTATGTGGATGTTGGACCAACTGGTGACATTGCACTGATCAGAGGGGCTGCTTTCTGTTTTGCAAATCTAGGTCGGGCACAGTTTTTGGGTGTAATTATGAAATTGGTGTTGCAGAAGCCACATGGTGGTCTCTGAGGTGACGCGGAGACGTAGCCGAATGTTGAAATGTCTCGGCGCGGGTGGAGAACGTTGCAGTGGGGGGTGGAAGGATATCAACCACAGCATTGTCTGTGAACTGTGAATTTTCAGTCTTGTTTCTTTTCCGATCCATTAATCCTTTTTTTCTCCTCTGTCCTCGACTGTGGTGTGGCACCATGTCCCCGCCTGCTTCCTTGTTTCTGTCACCGAATTGGTGGTGCTGCTCCATAAATAAGGCGGTTGCTTCCTGTTTCCTGTTTCCTTCTCTAACCCCCACCCCCCCTTCCCTTGGGCTCTGCGTCTAAGCGTGATGCTATGAGATGCACAGACAGCTAAAAATAACCTCCTTGCATTGAGGAGTGTAGTATCAGGCTCGCGTGTGCTGCTCATGCACTCGATAAACACACAGGCTAACGTGTTGGCAGAGCATACATGCAGGTGGCCGCTTGCACTACACGGGCCTGCAGCTATGACCCAATATGCCAGAGGTCAAGAGAGAGGAGGCGAGAGAGTAAGACAGAGAGAGAGAGAGAGAAAATGAGTGAGAGAGAGGTGGAGAATGTGAGGGAGAGATCTGAGATGCCATGCTTAAATATAACAGAAGAAGAACTGCAGAAAAGGCCCAGAAGTACAAGGCAAGATTAGGTAGATGGAGAGATGGAGATAGAGAGAGAGAGAGAGAGAGAGGGCGAGAGAGAGAGGGTTGGAGAAGTGAGGAGGAGGAGAACGAGAGCGATGACTCAGTCCTCAGGGAGAAAATTGTGGAACAGGATGTGAAGTGAGGTCGAACGGGCAGCGTTTCTCGCCCTCTCGTTGCTCGGCACGACGGTGAGGACATCGGAGCTGGAGGTGGTGCCCACTCTCCATCGGGTCGTCTCTCTGATACGCAGAGCAGTGCGGCGAAAAAAGGGGCTGTGCTGCCGAATGGTGTCGTCAGGACAGCCTCGCTGACCTTGTGCCCCTTGTGAACTGGTTCATATCTTTGCCACTGTTAATAAGGGTCGTGCAGCGAGCCGCGGTCATAGCGATGGTCGGCGGTCTCACGAGTGGCAGAGTCGTGTAAGGATAAGGGAAACTGGGCATTGAGGTCTCTCAGGTGTGACAAAGGAACTGAATATAACAAAAAGGGAAGCTGCATGTGAGGCCCGTTAAATGTAATTTGGAAATTGAATGCAGACATGAGCGCTCTCCTAGGCCATATTCAGATGGGTTACTTGCTCACTCTTTCCTACCTAAACTGAGTGCGCTGAACGGGAAAGTTGTTGACTATGCGCATACTTGAGGAGTCGACTTGCAAAACCTGCCAAGTCAAGTTTTGAAAATAAATGAGTTATCTCCCTTAGCCTCTCTTTCAGGCACCTGCACATGTCCCACAAATACCTCCACTTTCAAAACCTACTAAATCATGTTATAAATTGTAACGGAAAATCCAAAACTTTAAAACCCGCCAAGTCAAGGAGGAAAACTGTCAAATTCTGCTAAGTCATCAGCCAATGTGGAAAAGTGATTCCGCTTTTATAGCCTGTTCAGCTTTTGCTTTCTCTAACTCAAGATGGGGGATGCAGGCTCAAGTTTAATTTTGATCACAGAAAATGCTAACAAATCTCCTAGTAAGGGTTCAGAAAGGAAGCTCCTCAAACTTGAAAGGTAAATAGCACTATTGTGAGTTTGAACGATATCCTTGCATGTCTTAAAATGCATTTCTTGCATGTAGACTGGATCCTGAATCCAATACCTTCACCTATTGAGCAGCGGGGCTGTTTTAAACACTGTCAAAACTGCTAAATTTCCACTCCACTTTCAAAACCTGCTAAGTCAAAACTTTTTGTTGCAAAATCAAAGTAATTTCTTTTAAAAAAAAATTGTCTCAAGGATTATTATGTCTGCAATGCTAATAGTTTCAGTATAGTGAAAATTGGTATCTATGGAAGATAATTTTATGCCTACCAAAAAATCATACTTTTCTGAAAAATGAACCAACTTGACTTATAACTCTTTGCAGGTGGACTCCTCACTTAATATACCCAAATCGTGTATGTATGTCTATAGTGTTGTCTCAGAGTTGTTATGACTTTTTCTAGCGCAAAACAGCCTGGTTAGAGTGTATTGTATGGTATCTGCCCTCAAAATAAAAAGCCTCCACGCACTTTTCATCTTCTACACTGTGACAGTGTTTCATTGCTTTCATTGCGGAATATAGTTTACTTCTTGAAAGGTGTTTTTCTGTATGCGCAAGTGAAATCACCGAGATGTGTGCATAAGTCAGGGTTTTAAGTGTACAAAACTTTGCCAACTTGAAGGAGCTGTGTCACAATCACTGCTCATGCTCACAACATTGAAAGAAGTAAATCCGCTCAACTGCAAGTCAAAATCTTGAAGGCATTTTTCTTCTTCTATGATTATTGGCGATGGCAAGCAGCTCACATTCTTCATATCCCTTGGCTACAGCTTAAAATAGCACTAAATCCTCAAATTTCCATAGAAAGCTCCTTAATTTTAAAAATATAATGCCGCTGTAAATAAAATATACGGTATAAATACAAAGCAAAACGAAGACAAATTGGCAAGGATGGAATCAGATTATGACTTTCAGTCAAACAGATTCTCTTTCTTAAGATGTAAGTCCTGAGCAAGCGCAGAAATCGTGACACCGCTCCTTTACCAGCATTTTAACTGGTGTACTCAATTTACTGTTGTGAAATGGTCTTTATTTGTTTGAGCCTTAGGTGATTGACGGCCATTGATTGGTTGACGGTACATATTCAATGGTGAAGCTGTTAGGAGTTGTTTAGAAAACAGCCCTGGTCTTTCGTCAGTAGCGTTGTAGCTACACGGACCGTGGCTGGCAGCCCCATAATGTGATGTGTCGGTTTCCATGCAGCATTTCATACATTTTTAGTTCTCTCTCTCTCTCTCTATCTCTCTTTCAATCCTTCTGTAAAGCTCTTGGCACAGTCTTGCGGGTGCCAATTTTATTTTTAATATGGCATCATTATTGTTGTAATTCTTATTTTCTTGCTTTGCTTTTGATTCTGCTGTTGGAGTTGTAAATACACAATATAGCTAAAAAGTTTGTCGACAACCTCATTGATGTAGATAGATATACAAACTGTCAATAATTGGCACTTTAATTACCTCCGCCAAGGAGGTTATGTTTTTGCTGGTGTTGGTTTGTCTGTCTGTCTGATTGTGTACAACATAACTCAGAAAGTAATGAAGAGACATCTCTGAAATTTTGTGGGTGGGTTGCCATTACATCATGGATGGACCCTAGTGATTTTGATCGCAATTGGTCACACAATATGGCTGCCACAGCAGCCATCTCAAAATCCTATGTTGCAGATACCTTCAATTTCTGATGAGCCATGTTCACTCAGCAAGACTGTGCTGCCGTGGCAGAGGTTTGCATTCTCGGAGTGCCTCTAGTTGATTCTGGAATTAACTGATTTGTGAAGCCTGACTGTACGGACGACTATCAGCTATCACTGGAGGGCATTGCGATTCAGATCTGTATCATCATAAGGCTTTTTTATCACTTTGTATGCTCCTTCACCCACTTCCCTACTGAAGACTCCACTGAAACTAATTTCAGTTGTGAATGGGTGGGGTGGAACATGTACAGAAAGGGCAACAATTTCCAAATCACAGGGCAATATTGTATGAAAATGTCCTCAAAGAAAGCGGGAAGTCTGTGTGATAGTGTCGTTGTAGAAGTGTTTGTGTTGGGTTGTCTGTACAATACCCATTTGTGTGTACTGCGGGGGTCTTAAGCTCCAGTCCTTGAAGGGCCACTGTGCCTGTTGGCTCCTGGGTTGATCCTATACTTAAGTGCTGAATTTAAGTCGCTGTTTGGCTAAAGAGTCCACAGACCCTCTTAGTAAGGCTGCAGATTATGTGGAAATCACAACAACCCGCAGACACTGGAGTTTTTAGACCTCTGTCGTCCACTAAGTGACGACAGAGGTTCCGTAGGTACTTCCTTTTAGTGCCTCGGGGTCCTAGTGGATAGCAGGCTGGCCTGGGCAGGGACCAGTGGTGCTGTCTTTAAACAAGCCCAGACCAGGTAGCGTTTTCCTTAGGAATCTGAGGTCTTTTGGTGTTAGCAGGTCACTCCTGCATGTGTTTTGTCAAAGTACTTCAGCAAACATTCTCTTTTATGCCATTGTTTGTTCGGAGTGAAGTCAGAGGACGGAAACAAGATTAATAAGTTGATCAAGTAGGCTGCATCGATTATACTATTCATCCCTGACTCACTAGCTGTAGTCGTGGAGAGAAGAACAGGTCGGAAGCTCAGGAGTGTGACGCAGCCCCTGCGTCACACTCCTGAGCTTCCGACCTGTTCTTCTCTCCACAACTACAGCTAGTTCATGGAGTCCTTTGTGTAGTCCAGCTGCAGTTCTGAATGAACATTGTTACTGAGGTTGACTGTCGCTGATAATAATGATCTGAAGTGAATGATCTGACTGCTTCTGATGAAGAGGGTGGGTGCCCTTAGGTTTGTGGTACTGTTGGTATTTATCTATTTATGTTGATGCTCTTTGTATTGAGCTGCTCTGCCTCGGTCTTCTCTTGTACTGCTTGAGTCATATATATTTCCCTTGCCTGTTGTCTGTAAAATGGTGACATTCAGTTTCCCCCCTATGGGATTCATAAAGTATTTCACCATCATCAGAGCGATAGAATATTATTGCCAGAGAGAGAGGGAGAGAAAGTGAGTGTGTGTGTGTGTGCGTGTTTGTGTGTGTGTGCATGCGTGTGTGTGTGTGAGCATGTGCGTGTGCGTGTATGCTTGCGTGTGTGTGTATGTGTATATGCATCTGTGTGTGCGCTTGTGTGTGTGTGTGTCTGCATGTGTGTGCATGTGTGCGTACACGCGCGCGCGTGTGTGTGTGCATGTGTGTCTGCGCGTGTACTGTAAGTGCTTGAATAATCTTCATCTGTGTGGTGAGTGAATGGTCTTTGTGTTCGTGTGTTTGTGGCAGGGGGGTGACTGCGTGTTTGCACAGGCCTGTAGTGGATTAAAGGTGATTATGAAATGAAAGGAGCCATTGTGCTGCCTGATGTCAGAGCAGAGGAGGGGGTGGCGCGACTATAGAGAGGTGGGTTTGGGAAAGAGAAAAAAGATGAACATTTGCTGAGAAGATTGGAGGAAGAATATGATGGGGAAGGATGGAAAGGCAGTCAGGACAGGGTGACAAAAATAAATTCAGTGAGCACCATATTTCATTGGACTGTGACATATTTTTACTTCTCAGCCCCGAGAGAGGGGCAGAGGGGAATTGTCGTCGCATGCGATGTCCGTCTGTACGTCTGTCCCAAAAACCCATGTACTGATAACTTGAAAACACCTTCGTCAATCAACGCCATTTTTGCTGTGTTGCTTGGTCTTGTGTACCAACAGAGACCTATCGATTTTGATGGCCCGGGGAAGTTCAGTATGGCCACCACAGCCGCAATCTTGAATTTTGTATTTTGCATGATAACTTGAAAATGGCGTCGTCAATCTACGCCATTTTTGCTCTGTTGCTGGTCTTGTGTACTTACAGAAGCTTATTAAATTTGACGTCCAGCACTCAGATGTCCAGTATGGCCTGCACAACCGCCATCTTGAATTTTGTATTCCGCTGGATAACTTGAAAATGCCTTCATCAATGTATAATCATTCCAAACAATCCAGGGGCTGAGGGGGTATGCCTACTTTGCGGGGCTATTGTTTTTAAAATTTTGGCTCTGTACTCGAGCACTTCGAGTCTGAAAGGATTCAGTGACACTGAGGCTGAAGTTCAGACTGGCAGCTTTAATCTGGGAATGTTTTCATCCATATTGGCTTTACTGTTTGGAAATGATGGGACCTTCAGTACACAATACCCCCCCCCCCCCCCCTTCCATTTCTGGGCGTATTAAAATATTGGACAGTTTTACATAATGTACAAGAAAGAAATCATCTTTTTTATTTGGTTGTATATGCTTTGCATGTAGTGACTGTTTGACGTCTATAATAGAACACTTGTCACTGTCCAATGAATTCCATTGCTCAGTGTTGAGATGAGAGGGAGAAAAATAATTAGATCTGTGACAGAGACAGACTGGTGAGATAGCAGGAGCGACAGATTCAATGCCAAGAGGAAGGATTGTGAAAGAAAAAAATGCATTTAGAAATTATGAAATCTTGCTTGCCTAAATACAGATGTTTTAGTCACTTGTTAATGCAAATACTCTGCAAATGCATTTTGCTTGTGTGTTTTCACTGCCAACTTGAAGACAAAGAATAAGACATGGGGCATTTTAGTAGTCTACATAGATACACTTGCCTCAAAAAACAAAAAAGCCAAAACAATTTCCTTAGCTACCAGACGACAACTCAGTACCTGACAAAGATGTGTCGTTGTTACCTACAGAAGGAAACTTCAAGGGTCAACATGCTGATGTTTTGCCTGCCTGCATAAAATATTTTGCTGGCGCATCAGAAAACATTGCCAACCTAACAAAAAGATATTTTGGTCACCTAAAAAAGTCATGTTGATGACCACATGAGGATATTTTTCCAAGTTAAATATACATTTTTTCCTATTGTACACTTTAATGGTGTGGTCTGAAAGGTCAAAGGTTGCCAGGAAGGAAGGAAGGATAGAAGCCTGATTTCCCATAAAAATGTTTGGGTTTTTTACTTTAATTTTATGGTAATTGACTGTCTGACTGTCTTTTCTGCCTATCTCTGTGTGTCAGTACCAAGTGGGGCAGCTGTACTCTGTGGCAGAGGCCAGTAAGAACGAGACGGGGGGTGGAGAAGGGGTGGAGGTCCTGAAGAATGAGCCCTATGAGAATAACGGAGAGAGGGGGCAGTACACACACAAGATCTATCACCTGCAGAGGTGAGTCTGGAGCGTGCACACACATCTACACACACACATACACACATACACGCACGCTTGCACTCCTCAGCTACCATTACACGGGAAAGAAAAGAAAAATCTTACCAAGTGCATTAATCTTGTATTTACACTTTAAACACTGATTTCTATAATTGTCTTGCTCAGTAAAACACATATTCTGCTACTGATGTGAGATCATTTTGACTTGCTTCTACATTTGTCCATGGGGTGAGAAAATTTCATTTGTCAGGCACATGGTTACTAAAAATAAATTAATATTTTTTACTTGTGAGAGGAAAAAATCAAAAGTTGAGTCTCAAAATAAGATTAAATTATTTGTTAAAACAGTCAGACACTTTTTGTAGAGTCCCTCCATAATTCCACGACCTCTGCATTCTGTCGTTTACAGAACGCTGTGTCACTGACTCACAGTTGCTGTGTCACTGCCTTCTGGTGGCTTGTGAATGCCTGTACATTTTGTCCAGTATTTATGATTTGCAGTTCCATGTGGTCACACGTACATCCAAGATTTACAACTGGTGCAGGACAAACATGTGCGTTAAAACTGAAAATGAAATCAGTGAACAATAATTTATGGTGCAACAATTTTGGCTGATGTGGCCTTCGTCAGGTGTCTGTCGCAAAATAAATTATTGTGACCTGATTTAACAGTGTGTGGACATTTCAGTACGTACGATTTCTCTGTCTGGACTCCTTTCGGTGCCTCCTTAAAATGGAGACCACAACCTACACCCCCCACCAGCCAATCAGAATGCCTTCCAGCTCTTATTCTCTGTGTATCTCTGTTCCTGCTCTCCTCTCCAGCAAAGTTCCAGGCTTTGTTCGCATGCTGGCACCATCGTCCGCCCTAAACATCCATGAGAAGGCCTGGAATGCCTACCCATACTGTCGCACCGGTGAGTGTCCTCCCTGCACTCCAAAACCCACACCCCACACTGTTAAAAACAATAAAAATGACAACCTGCGCACCAAAACCCATAACAGACTCCCCAAAACCCTCACCACACACTGTTAAAATTGATGAAAACTACACCCTGCACCCCAAAACCTATAACGGGCTCCCTAAAAAGCCTCACCCTACATTGCTATAAACCATAAAAACTACTCCCTGCACCCTGACACCCATAAAGGACTCCTCAAAACCCACACTACACACTGTTGTAAACCATAAAAACCACCCTGCACCCCATAACCCCACTACAGACTCCTCAAAAGCCACACCGCACACTGCTATAAACCAGAAAAACTACACCCTGCACCCCAAAACCTGTAACAGACACCCCAAACCCACACCCTACACTGCTATAAACCATAAAAAACGAATCCCTGCACCCCTTAACCCCATTACAGACTCCTCAAAAGCGACACTGCACACTGCTATAAACAATAAAAATTACACCCTGCACCCAAAAACCTATAACAGACTGCCCAAAACCCACACCCTACAGCGCTATAAACCATAAAAACTAGCTATAAACCATAAAAACTAATTCCTGCACCCCGAAACCCATAAAAAACTCCCCAAAATCCACATGCTGCACTGCTATTAACCATGAACACTACACCCTGCACCCCATAAACCGATTACAGACTCCCCTAAAGCCACACCGCACACTGCTATAAACCATAAAAACTACGCCCTGCACCCCAAAACCCTTAACAGACTCCCAAAAATCCACACCCTACACTGCTATAAACTGTAAAAACTACACCCTGCTCTCCAAAACCTTTAAAGGACACCCCAAATCCCACGGTGCTGCAAACCCCAAAAACTACACCAAACACACTAAAACCCATAATCTACACCTCAAAACCTACACTCGGAAACTGGTGCTCTACACACATATAAAACCCTACTTCAGAAACCAGAAAACTTTCGGTATGCCTTGTGACTAATAGACACATGGCTGAAACTGCAAAAATTTTAGTTTATTCTGTGTTGCAAAACCTACACCGTGCAACCTACATCTAGAAACGACATCAAAAACCCTAAATCAGAAACCCTAAAACCTATAGTTTACCCCGCACCTCAAAATCCATACTCTACACCTGAAAACCTATGCACTAAATTCCAAAAACTATACTCTCCATCCCAAAACCTATTCCATACCCACAAAAACTCAAAGTAAATACCAGTTCGCTGCCCTCATCCCAGACGCCAGACCCCAGGGTGTAGGAGGAGGACACAGAGTAGGGAGAGAGGAGTGGGCTGAGTGAGGACAACAGAGAGATGCAGAGGTTAAGCTGGAGACAGTTTTATAGATCTGGAGAGAAAAGAGAGAGAGGGAGACAGAGAGTGGCTGAAAAAAATGTAAGAAAGGATAAGTATGGAGAGAGCAGGTACTGTTACTCGATACGCTCTCTCTCTCTCTCTCTCTCCCTCCCTCTGTTGAATAATTGAAGGCGGCAGTGGGGACAAGAGGAGTGGAGTTACTGCTGAAGGCAGAGCTGGGACACACACGGCCCTCACCGGCTCATGAGTCAACAGGCAGGCACTGTTTCAGGCGGGCGAAGGGAGAGATCGATTTGAATACGCGCTGGTTCATGCATTCGCTCTCACTCTTCATGAATATTGACTTCACGCTGGTATCTAGCTCTGCTGGGAAATTGCAGCTCATTGTGCGAACGTTTATAACACTGCTAATCATAAACTGAAGAAGAATTTTTTACGAAGGCCTGTTAATATTTCATAAGAGTGCTCTGAATGTTCATTATGTGGAACAGATGATCTTAATGGATATCGCTCTCTCTCTCTCTCTCTCTCTCTTTCCTTCCCTACCCATTCCTCACAGTCATCACCGTAAGTAGCCCTTTATTGGCCTATTTTGTCAGGAGTGCAAACACACACACAGAGACATGGATCCAAATGGCAGCAAAGATCAGGGCGTTCATTCAGGAAAACTCACAGAATAACATACACATTACCTCATTCATATGTACTCTCTCCCTCTCTCTCTCTCCCTCTCTCTCTCTCTCTCTCTCTCTCCCTCTCTCACACACTCATATGCAGCCTGACAATCAGACACACACACACACACGTGCTCACACAGAGTTAGAAGGGCTGCTGTGCGATTGCAATGGCCTCTAGGAAAGAGTAGGAGGTAACTGAACCTGTGCAGGTGTAAGGAGAGAGGCAGACTGCCACCGGTGGGACTGATGCACCATGACGATGTACAGTGTGACTTCACAGGCTCATACACTGCATATCTGCTCGTGTGACTGCAGGGATGACCATAGACTACTGAGTGTACACATTGTGCAGAGCTCTTTGGCTTTTTACTTCAGGAACTGTAGCGCTGAAGTCATAGTTGCAGAAAGGCCTTTGTATTCCAGAACACTGCTACGATGGCAATATCTTTTATCCCATAAATGATGAAAAATCGGTGTGATACAACCTATGAGATACAGGTGTGGTATGACACATGTGTACTACAACTTTCTCGTGTCCCGGTTGGTCAGATGCGATTCATTGGCAAACATGGTTACATTACCAATCCTCCTGCTGGTAACAGGTAACCATCGCTTGCATTAGTTTCTAGTTTGCAGTTTATTCAAGTCAATGGGATGAATAATTTGCTTGCTAGCATGCTTTTTTCCATTAAAATTAGTGAAGTTATATGAGTAACTGTTATTGTAGAAACTTGAATTTATTAAGTTAATGGGGAAAACCATTTGCATGCTACCTAGCTATTTATTCATTCCATTGACTTGAATAGACCGCCAAATAGAAGCTAATACATTTTTTCATTTTCCAAATAATACGATGCTGAGATATATGCTGAGATATATGGGATAAATAGGAGCTCTAATTTGTGAGCTTGAGATATCAAACGGTAATTTTTGTTTTTTTCATGTCAAAGGCTCCGAATTAACAAAAATTATTACTCTCATTTCATAAACTCATTAGAGATCCTCTATGTGCCTGTAAACGTGGTCCTTTGTTTTGGTTTGCTTTGGCTATAAGGACATATTCCTTAACTTCAGTGGTCATCAATCTTGTTCCCAGAGATCAACCATCCTGTATGTTTTCACTTCAACCTTGGCAAAGTGCATCTTCCTCTAAAGGAAGAGATCCTGCTTATCTGCAAATTATTTGAATCTAGTGTGTCAAATTAAGGTCGCAATTAAAACCTTTTGGTGGGTAGATCTCCAGGAACAGGATTGGTTATCATTGCTTTATTTGAAGACACTTTGCTCATAATGATCTAAAAGATGCTTCTATTCTTCCACTTGTCCTCCCTCCCTTTCTCCCTCCTGTACTTTGAGAAAGAGAAGAAAATGACTTTTGGAAAAAGAGGATTAATTTTCTCAAGTATGAGAACACAAAGGGCCCTATCTTACGTCAGAGTTATTAGTTATCAGAGTAAACCCGTTATTTGGGGATTTAGCATTGCATAAGAGGCGCTCCCCTGCAAAAGTTGCTATCTTGCACACCTTCCTTTATCCCTAAAACACCTGCGCTACCTGTTATATTATGCATAGGCGTGGTTTGGGTGTTATGCCAGTTAATCCAATCAGTGTGCTAGGTGCCATTGCCTTTAAGAGCAGGCTGCACTATCCCAAATCCTCAAACTGAAACCTGTGATGGAGAGAGGAAGGTCACCACGTTCTTCGAAGACGAAGTTAAATTGCTTGTGCATGAGGTCAAATCCAGACAGGGGAGGATCTGTTTTTGTTAAGTTAATCATGAGTTGTATTATTATTATTATTATTATTATGACTATTATTATTTGACATTGACAAATTGTTTAATGTTTGGTATGTAATAAAAAAAACATCAAGCCTACCGCTTTTGTGATAAAAACAAAAAAAAAGAAAAAACTGTGTATCGCCATGCACTTGCAACTGCCTCTCTCGTCTGAAATGAAACATAGAACAAAATCTCATTTTGGAAAATACCCACAGCCAAATAAATGCCTACATTGACTGCAACCATTTACACTTTTTTATTTATAAAGCGACTTTGAGTATTTAATAAAACGCTATATGAATTACATGGATTATTACATTATTAGTAGCCTACTGATTGCACAAATTACTTAAGGCAGGCTGCAGATGACATGACTAGCTGTGTCGCAGCTCTGCTGCCAGCTCGTCCCTCAGTGGCCCTGCTACTGCTGGCACTATATCAGCATCTGAAGTTGGCACCTGCACTTCAGCTTCAGCCGCCTTCTATAGACCGGTAATAATCTCTCCTCAGACTCCAGCATCATTCCATGCCGTAGGGCAATGTTGTGCAGCACACAACATGCCACAAAGAAAGATGCTATTTTCTGAGGACCATACTGTAAGACCCCACCTGACCTGTCCAAGCAGCGGAACCGTATTTTGAGCACGCCAAATGTTCGCTTAATGACAACTTGTGCGCTTCAGTCTTTTCTATTGAAAGCGAACTCACGCACACTTGTTGGTGTAATGTATGACACCAAGCACCACATCTTTAATGGTTGCCATTGTCACCCAACAGCCACCCATCCAGAGGGGGGTCCCTCTGGAAGACTGCAGGAATAACCGACTGCTCCATTATAGAAGCGTTGTGGCTACCTCCAGGATGATTTGCGTATACATTCATGATGTAACCCCATGCATCGCAAAACACCTGGACGTTGACGGAATGGGTTCCCTTACGATTCACAAAGGCGCCCCTGTTCAGAGCCAGAGCCCGAATCAGAACGTGTGTGCAGTCGACGGCACCCAGAACCCAAGGGAACCCATATCTTGCCAAAAAATTTCGCTTTACCTTGCATTGTTTCTCGTGTGTCACAGGGATGCCAGTGATGTACCTACTGGCATGACGGACTATGTTGGCAGTGACTGCAGTTATTGTCGAGCTTACAGCAGATTGGGTCGTGCCTCCATTTGAGCTGAGCGAGTGTTGGAATGACCCACTAGCATAAAAAAATAGTGCCACAGTAACCCTAACAGCAACGGGCAAGGCATATGGACAGCTGGCAGCGGTGTCTACATCTGCAACCAGGTGACATAATTCCATCACTGCTTGACGGGAGAGGCGCAGTTTTGTCACGCATTCTCGTTCTGTGGGAAATAATACTTGTATTGTATTATTATAATTTTAGAATATTATATATATCATATATCATTAATATATATTATATATAATAATTATATATTATTATAAAAGCAGAAAAAATGATTGATACATAATACAAACAATATAGACTTACCTGAAAGGTCCAGGTAGCTGGTGCGCTGGCGGTACACACATTCTGGAAGTCTTCTATTATTTAACTGGTGAGCAAGGCGATTTAGTACTATCTCTGCCATTTTCTCAGGGGTTCAGCTGTGGCTAAAGCAAGGTGGCTTTTTATAGGCGAGTTAATTCGGGAGGTGGAGCCGCATGTGCACGTCCACATGTGCAGGTGGACACGCATTGAAGTCGCCTGGGTGCGCTCTTGAAAAAGCCCAAAATGGGTAGCGGGTGGTTTGAGGACCCGCAATACACTTTCCCTATTGTGCATGGTCAAGATATGAATTGTAGGAAAGCGCATAAACACGTCCACAGGCACACCTCCAGGTGCAAATAAAGGTTTCGGCATAATGTATAGCGGGTAGTGTGGCCGCGAGATACCGTTTAGGGATAGTGGAAGCTGCTAAATGCGTAAATCATGGGTAGTGGGTAGTGGCAACGGGTAGGGCAGAGTGAAAGATAGAGCCCTTCATGTGTCTAGTTTGTGGCCTGGGGAAGCAAAATACCTGCACTAACACACCTTGTTTAATGTTAATGTTCCAGTTTATTTCCTCTTTTTTTGTCCTCTTCCTGTAGAATGAGTACATGAAGGACAACTTCCTGATCAAGATCGAAACGTGGCACAAACCTGATATGGGCCATCAGGAGAATGTGAGTGAGAAAATGAAAATGAAATGAACGTACGATTGAGAAATGAATGAAAATTTTTTAACAGAAAGAAGAGTTTTTTTTTCACAAAATCCCATAAGGCTGCATAAGCAGGATGTGCGGGTGCTAGATTGGCCTGCCCGCGGTCCTAATCTGTCTCCAAATGAGATTGTATGGCACATTATGTATAAGTATACGGCGATGAAAGCCCCATACAATTGCACTGCTGAATACCTGCATAATGGAAGAGAAGAAGAAAATTTGGATCATGTCCATTTGAAGACCAACTGCTTGTATATGCAAGAAATGTCTATTTCTCAAATACCGCAAAAGCCCAATTAACACCTAAGAGAAATATTTCCAATACGCAATTCTAGCATTCAAAAAATTCCGACTTCATATGAGAAATGCATAATTTACACCCACAAGAAATGTTATATTTATTATATTAAATATTATTATATAAAATTGTACAAAGGATGAGTCTATCGACAACTTTAAGGAGCAAGAAAAAGGGAAAATTTAAATGTATCTCATGACCTCAGTGGATGTAGGAAAAAAAATGACAGTTTATTCTTCATGGTTATTATCAATTCATGTATACCAGAACTATACAATGCTTGGATCATGAGTATTCGTACAAATTGCCAGGTACTGGGAAGAGGAATAGCTGTTTTGGGGTTATCAGGATTTATTTAGTATCAATTGTAAATATTCATTCATCTTTTATACCCGCTTATTCCTCACTAGGGTCACGGGGCGAGCTGGAGCCTATCTCAGCTGACTATGGGCAAAGGCAGGGACACAATCTGAACAGTTTGCCAATCCATCACAGGGTGCACACACCATTCACACACCATTCACTCTCAAACTCACACCTATGGGCAATTTAGTGTCTCCAATTAACCTGATATGCATGTCTTTGGACTGTGGGAGGAAACCGGAGTACCCGGAGAAAACCCATGCGAACACGGGGAGAACATGTAAACTCCACACAGAAAGGCCGGATTCGAACCCACGACCTTCTTGCTGTGGGGCTGCAATGCTCCAAAATTCTTTTGCTCCGCCCAAAAATTGTAGGAAATATATGTAAAAGTGCGCAAAAAATTTAAGTTAATAGAAGAAAAGTGAAAGAGGGGTACGAAACTTTTTTTGTGTTTTTTTTTTCATATCTTTTGTTATACATCGCCCTCCAGAATTATTGGCACTCCTGGTTAAGATGTGTTAAAAGCCTTAAAATAAATTCAATGTTTATTGCAGAGGTATACTCTCACACTGAAAATTGTAGAAAAATGTAACCTTTAACTCAAGTGAATTTTAAGGGGAAAAAAATCCCTAACGAAGAAATAATTATTTTTCATAAAATCACCTGTTCCACAATTATTGGTACCCCTAACAATTCCTAGGAAAGAAATGTAATTGAAGTACTTCTGTCATTTCTACAGTAGTTTACAAAGTTGATCTGAGCATCCAGGAACATTTAATTAGTAATTCATCCTGGGGTATAAATATGACGTGACACAAAGGCCATTTCTCTTATCCACTCTATAACATGGGAAAGACAAAGGAACACATCATTCAAGTAAGGCAGATGTGTGTCAACCGTCACAAGTCAGGCAATGGCTACTAGAAAATAGCCACTCGCCTGCACCTGCCCATATCTACTGTCAGAGGAATCATTAAGAAGTTTAAAACAACTAGAACAGTGATAAACAAGTCTGGATGAGGACGCTAGGTTATTTTGCCACCACGCACAGTTAGGAGGATGGTAAGAAAAATTAAAAGTTCTCCAATGCTCACTGTTAAAGAATTGCAACAAATGGTAGCATCTTGGGGTCACTTAGTCTCCAAAACAACCATCAGGCGCTATCTAGATGCCATCAAGCTGTTTGGGAGGCATGCACGGAAAAAACCTTTTCTCACTCACAATCATAAATGCAAATGTCTGGAGTTCACCAAGCGGTGTTTTGGCCCCAATTTGTTATTACATTTATGACAGCAAGGGATGACAGACAAAATTTTAAAACTTAAACACATTTAATTAAACAAACACTTTTAACTAATCTACTATCTACTATACTGACCAAGATTGATAAATACAAGAACAAAAATATTTACAGTCCCTTTGGTGAGGTTGTTTGGTGATGTCCTGGGTGAGGAAAATACTCCAACACAGGCAAAAATCCACAAAAAGCTTAACAGGTCATGAAAAAAAAGTGACAAGTCTGGTCAAATGTATCCTTCTGCTTGCAATTTCTCCTACTACTCCACTCCCTCAATTTTCCTCATTATATACTCTTTTGCAGACCCCTCCCACCTTTTAGACTTGTTTTTTTTATTCTCTGGGACTTTCCATCTCAGACATGCCCAGGACATGTCTAAACCTAGCACCAGTCTGGGCTTAACATAAGAAAGGTCATTACTGCCATCTAGTGGCTTCTATTCGCATTACTTCAACTAGGACCATGAGCTTTAGAGAGCTTTTTGGCAACAAACACTCTTAGTGGGTCTGGCGGAACACAAAAGATGAGTATGCAGAAAAGCACCTCATGCCCACAGTGAAGTATGGGGGAGAATCGTAATGCTGTGGGCCTGTTTCCCTTCCAGTGGCCCTGGGAACCTTGTTAGGGTGCATGGCATCATGAACATTTTGAAATACCAGGACATTTTAGATCAAAATCTGGTGGCCTCTGCCCAAAAGCTGAAGATGGGTCATCACTGGGTCTTTCAGCAAGATAATGACCCTAAACATGTGGCCAAATCTACACAGAAATGGTTCACCAGACACAGAATCAAGCTCCTCCCATGGCCATCTCAGTTCCCAGACCTCAACCCCATTGAAAACCTGTGGAGTGAGCTGAAGAGGAGAGTGCAGATGAGAGGACCCAGGTCGCTGGATGATTTAGAGAGATTGTGCAAAGAGGAATGGAGGAAGATCCCTCTTTCTGTATTCTCCCAATTTATGAAACATTATAGGAGAAGATTAGGTGCTGTTTTGTTGGCAAAATGGGGTTGTACAAAGTATTAACATCAGGGGTGCTAATAATTGTGGCAAACATGATTTGATGTTAAAGAATTATTTCTTAATGTGGGATTTTTTTCCCACTGAATAAATGCACTTGAATTAAAGGTTTGATTTTCCTCATTTTTTTCATTGTGGTCCTATATTATTTAGAAAAAACTGAATTTATAAGAAGCTAAAGAACACATCTTAACGAGGGGTGCCAATAATTATGGAGGGCGCTGTAACTTTGTTCAAAATAAAGTCATTCATTCATTCTCAGTTCATGCATACCAGAGCTATACAATTCCAGGAGACAAAGAAATGACAGTTGAACATGGCCACTGTCTGGTATACAAGAAGTAGACATTTCCCGTAGTCACCTGGGATAGGCTCCACCTCCTCTGCGACCCTAGTGAGGAAGAAGCGGGATTAATTTTGCAGTTATCACATTGTTTACTTTCAATAAGCAATAAAATACACGTTGGAACATCAAAGAAAGTGTTGTTGCACTGTTCAATATATACTGACCAAAACCTCCAACGCAACACTCGGGTTTATTGCAACACGTCATTTTCTTACGATAAATTTTGCAAAACATAACAAATATTAAGATTCAAATCAAAAACACAGTTTTAGAGTCAGGAATGATGAACGGATTTTTCCTGGTTTCCAATTCATTGCATCATTTGAAGGCGCAATTCTGGATCACCGAAGTCAGTATCTTGTATGGCCTCCTCTGGCGTCACACACAGCCTGGATTCTGCGATGCATGGAGTCAATCAAATGCCGAATATCAGCCTGTGTGATGCGGTCCCATTCCTCCTGGAGTGCTTGACGCAATTGTTGGACTGTGGCTGGTTTTGGATCTCGCCTTCTCACCCGGCGATCCAGAATATCCCATAGATGTCCTATAGGGTTTAAATCTGGGGAATACGCAGGCCAATCAAGACACGGAACATTCTTCTGCCTCAGGTAGTCCTGACAGACTTTGGCGACATATGGTCTCGTGTTATCCTGTTGCAGCGTGAGGCGATAGCGATGGACGAGTGGAAGTGCGACAAGGGTAAGGATGTCGTCACGGTAACGGGCCGCACTGAGGTTTCCATCGATTAAAATGAGGTCTGTCTTGTGTCTACTGCTTATTCCAGCCCAAACCATCACACTGGGTCCACCCCAGCGGTCACGCTGCAAGATGGTAGCATCAGTATAACTTTCCCGTCGCCTACGCCATACACGCAGTCTTCCGTCAGACACACTCAACTTGAACCTAGATTCATCGGAGAAGAGCACCCTGTTCCACCTGAGAGCATTCCAGCCCAAATGGGCCCTTGACCATCGCAGACGGACGCGGCGACGTGCAGGAGTCAACACCAAACCACGGCGGGGACGTCGGTTGTGCAAGTCGGGCTTCACGCAGGCGGTTGCGTACGGTTTGGTCGCTAATCCAGTTCTGGTGACAACCTCTGGTCTGAGCAACTGTGACTGTAGCTGGCAGGAAGCGATTGCGCAGGTGATGGAGGCGAATATGGCAATCCTGCTGAGGGGTGGTGACACGTGGTCTGGGGGCACGTGGTCGATCACCGGTGCTTCCTGTCTCATTATACCGGCTCCAGAGACGAGACATGGTCGACACATAGACGCCCAGGTTCCTTGCAACCCGTCTTTGCGACATTCCACTAGTGAGCATACCAATGGCTCGCTCTCACTGGTTTTGACCTAGGCGCAGCATGGTCACACGTTGACCCAGGATAATGCAAAGGAATATTTAAGTTGCATATTGCTACGGCTATTTATTGACCAAATTCTCGAAGGATTGGTCAATGAGTTCTACTCAACCTGACGGGATAGGCAAAATTCTAAACAAAATCAAAACAATTTTCTGAGCTTTTAAGTTGTAGTTGATGTATCATGGCTCAAAACCAATACCCCATTTTATGTACACCAAATATTTCAAAATTGTATGTGTTGCGTTGGAAGTTTTGGTCAGTGTATCAGATTTTTGCTGACTTTTCTAATCAGTCCTTATTCAATTGTAATTGCCATGATGCACAAACTCTTTCGGGGTCACACATTTTGGTATGTCATTCATTCTGGGTTCTTCCTAGGCTTCTACTTGTGTGAAGCGCTCAATTATTGCTGTACATTGTTTATTCGGCCTCTTTGTCTGATTATTAATTGGTCCTGATTGAGCTGGTTTTCTCATCTGAGATCATGTTGTTTTTGCCCTGGATTATTTATAAATTTGTGTAACTGTCTGACGAAGCCATAGACTCATGGAGATATTGTTATGCAGTGTCTGTTTGTTTATCTCCTGCTGTGTATAGAATTTTTGCATCTCAGCCTGAATTGGTTTGTGTGCGTGCCTAAGCCACGTTCAACCTTGTGTGCGTCTGAACCTGTGTCAGGGAAAACTCAAGTAGAGAAATGTAAGGTTTAATGTCCAGGCCAGACACTATTATCAGGTGCAGGAGCGTCAAATGAGAGAACTGAGCAGTAGCAAGAAGCAGACAAGGTACGA
Source organism: Gymnothorax reevesii (assembly GCA_029721435.1). Classification (NCBI taxonomy): domain Eukaryota; kingdom Metazoa; phylum Chordata; class Actinopteri; order Anguilliformes; family Muraenidae; genus Gymnothorax; species Gymnothorax reevesii. The sequence goes on along the minus strand of CM056578.1, from coordinate 73,340,826 downwards.
GCTATAAATAGAGCTATACACTGTGGTAAACTGGGTAAACAAAGAATTATGGAACCTACACAGTAAGAAATATTCAAAACTACTAATTCAAAATAGAAGTACAAACAAAACGAAGTAAGACAACAAATCACAAAATGCAAAGTACAACTAAAAGAATTACCAGAATGCTTAGAAGTTCAGATAGAAAGAACACAAAAACGCTTCACTGGAAAATGCCCAATAAAGACAACCAGGAACTAACAAAGTAATAAAGCAAGAGACGGAAGTACAACTTAAAGAGTCCTCAGCAAAAGCATTTTTTTTTTCAGTCTAAAATCGCGGAAAAACTAGGATCACGGAACTTTGAGTCTCAGGAGAAATTCAGGTGACGTCAGATAAATACTGGAGACAAAAGAGGACTAACGGAACATTCACATTGGTGCGGCGCGTCCGTTGACGGCTACGCCTCCCCATTCATTTGCTATGGAAGGCGGCGAGCGCGTCCGAAGCCGCGGCGCAATGCATGATGGGAGCGGCGCGTCAAATTTTGTGCTTGTGGCGCGTCGAAGAAGCTGGGAAAATTTAAGTTTATGGTAATGAATCCGGCAAACGGAACGCGTATATCCAATCGAGTGGTTGAAGGCAGTGTGTACGTTGTCTTCCAGGAACGTGGGCTACGAAACACTGGTTCCGCTTATTGCAAGTGATTCGGGAATACAATGGAGGAAAAGCTTATTATCGCCGTGTCCTCATCTTCGGTGCTAGCTGAACTATTTCTCATCATAAGATATGATGACTTCAGCCATCATCGAAAAAAAAAAGAAAAATATCACTAAATGAACAAAACGCACCGTAGACAAATAGCGAGGCGTTCAGCTGGACCAATCGACTCCCGGAGAGGGGTGTTGATCCTCGTTATTCTCGGTGCTACTCGCAGAAGCAGGTCTTCAAACTGACTTCTTGTCAGTCTGAAATATTGCTGAAAAAGGTATTCATCCAGGCGTAGTTCCTGCACCAAACGGGGGTACTCCCCATACCGCTTGCAGTCTCGCAGGACTGGAGGAACCCAGAGAGACCGGCGCCGTTTTCGCCGAAGAGTCAGGATGGCGACTATCAGAACTGTCCTCGTTCTCCGATCCATGACAATGATTAAACTCCATGACAATAACGGAATGCATTTATACACAACTGCAGTCCCTCAAAAATTCAAAATCCAAGCGGGAAAAACGACAATTGGGTGAATTAAAATCGTTATCAATGAAAACTTGCTTCAGCCAGTTGACAGCTGCATTTCGCTTCCAGCGACGTCACTATAAAACTGGACCGCCCAAAGGCGGCAAAACCAAGGGGATAGAAGCGTCTGCAGGCATTGACGCGCCGCGCCAATGTGAATGTTCCGTTAAAATAGGGCCAGGACAGGTGGAAACTTGGTATTCCGAAGAGTGGGAGCATGAAATTGAGGAGACTCAATGAGTTGAGGGTGTGGTCACGGGAGAGCTAGGCGTGAGCGTGACAGCCTGCTTCGGCCTGTGTCTGTGTTTCCCCATTATGTCTGTATAAAGCTTATGCTCAAACACAGTCTGTTTTCTGGCTTGTGCAGGTTCATGGTCTGGACTCCGACACTTGGAAGAAAGTGGATGTGGTCTACATTGACATTGCGGACAGAAGCCAGGTGGAACCGAAGGTGACGCATTGTCAGCATCTTCAATTTCAAAACTGGCAAACAAGGCACACAAGTACTGCCGTTGCTGTATGAGGAGGTTTCCTTTGTGACCTTGCTTAAAGAAAGACAAGGAGTTGCTGGAACAATCAATATGCATGATATATAACCAATGAAAAATTTCCACAGGCACTTGGTAGGTACTCTGCTGGGATGTCTTGCATTCTGACCGACCATTTTCATAAAGGCCAGTTGAGACCAAAGATTTGCTATGAGACAAGTTGAAACTTGCAACTACTTGAAATTCACTGGTCTGCAATGTTCTGAAATCTGCTGGCTGTACTCCAATGCGGCTTGACGAGGAATTGTCTTGTATCCATGGCAACGACTCTACTTACCACTGTCCGTGTCTTTCCTTTTGGCTTTTTAGTGTGTTGGTAACCGGATAATTTGTGGCTGCTTAAGACGCGAATGAAGTTAGTGACAGTGAATAGCGTATCTTATGGCTAATGTACAGACATGGTTGTTCCACAAACAATTGATCAGGTCAGATTCAGTTCTTGATCAAGGGGCCCGTCCCTGTTCTAACAAACGTGATTGAACAGGATTAGCCACTGAGCAGCTTCCACTCTGATGACATCATAATGGTACCCTGCACGTTCAATCACTGGCCTGTGTGTAGCTAATGTAATTCTCAGCAACTGCTGATCTCTTCCCTGTTTCCTTCTCTTCCTGTAGGACTACAAGCCGGAGGAGGACCCTAGTAAGTTCAAGTCTGTGAAGACTGGCCGAGGGCCACTGGGTTCTGATTGGAAAGTACGTAGCACCACTTATCCTTTCCAGCCCTTTTGACAGTGAGTGATTCCATAACCATGTATCACTGAGGGGGATTACGGTCAGAGGTGACAGGTTATCCCTGGGAAAATAGCCCCCCACCGCATATTATCAGGCTACAGTTGATGGTACTGCTTGTTTCCACCAAAAATAAAAAAGAAACAAAATGTTGTTTCTTGTCTCATCACCTCAGATCTGAAGTAGACTTTATGTCCTTGCGTTTTTACGGTCCATTAGCCATAGTCACTCCAGATCTGAAGTAAAATTTCTGTCTTTGTGTATTTACACTTAATTTGGTTTGTTTTTTTCTTTTGTTGCAAAGTGCTTACTAAAGTGATCCCACCCACCGCCCTTAATAGGCAAAGAGGAAAAGAGTCATGCAACAAAGGGTTAATGTACAGTGTTATGGCCCCAATTTGTTATGGTCCCAATTTATGACCTTAACAACAGCAAAGGATGACAGACAAAAATTTTAAAACTTAAACACATTTAATAAAGAAACTTTAACTAATCTACTATCTACTCTAATGACCAAGATTGATTACATAAAAAAACAGAAATATTTAGTCCCTTTGGTGGGTTGCTTGGTGATGTCCTGGGTGAGGAAAATGCTCTAACACAGGCAAAAATCCACTAAAAGCTTCACAGGTCTTGAACAGAATGACAGGTTTGGTCACATGTATCCTTCTTGCAATATCTCCTACTACTTTAGTGTCTCAGTTTTACTCCTTATATACTCTTTTGCAGACGCCTCCCACCTTTTAGGCTTTTAAAAAATTTTTCTCTGGGACTTGTCCCAGACATTCCTAAAACATGCCCAAACCTATCTCCAGTCTGGGCTTAACAAAAAAAGGTAAAATTACACTTCCATTCCAAAAGGGAAAAATTTTGACTCATAAAGGCAAAATTTTTCTTTTCATTACAAAAATGGTTAAGTAGACACTTGTGTGTATATATATATATATATATATATATATATATACATGTAATACAATATTCCAATAAACGCATGATATATATACATACTCAGCCACAGGATAAGCAATCAGCAATGACATTGTCAGTACCCTTTACATGCTTAATTTCCAAGTCAAACTCCTGTAAAATCAAACTCCAATTCAAAAATCTCCGATTCTTGTTTTTCATCTTACTCAAAAACATTAACGGATTGTGGTCTGTGTACACAATCATTGGCTTTTTCCCTGTACAAACATGAACATCAAAGTGTTGGAAAGATAAAACTAGAGCCAACAGCTCTTTCTCTATTGTGGAGTAGTTCCTTTGGTGGCGATTGAACTTCCTGGAGAAGTATGCCACAGGATGCTCAATGTCATCAGAGTCACTTCTCTATTGGAGCACAGATCCACAAGCTTGGTCGCTAGCATCGACCGCGATGGAGAACGGTTTGTTGAAGTCAGGAGGTTTGAGCGCGGGGAAGTGACACAGCAGAGACTTCAGGCGATCGAAGGCTCTCTGACATGCATCATCCCAAGTGAACTTTACGCCTTTCTTCAGTTGGTTAGTGAGACTGAGAGCAATCTCAGCAAAGTTCTTGCAGAACTTGCGGTAGATCATTCCAAGGAAGCGGCGCAAAGCTTTTTTTGTTGTCAGGAACTGGAAAGTCCATGATGGCTTGGACTTTAGCATTAATGGGTGCCACCTTACCCTGGCCTATGACGTAGCCAAGATAGGTGACAGTAGCACAACCAAAGTCACTCTTTTTCAGGTTAACAGTCAGGTTAGCCTGGGTTAGGCGCTGGAACAATGTCTCTACATCTTTTAGATGTTCTTCCGAGGAATCACTCCATGTGATCAGGTCGTCGATGTATGCACCCGTGTGTGGCAATCCGGCGATTGTAGACTGTATCATCCTTTGGAATGTGGCTGGGGCATTTTTCATCCCAAAGGGTAGGACTTCATACTGGTACAATCCAGATGGTGTGGCAAAAGCAGAGATGCTCTTAGCCCTCTCAGTTAAAGGCACACACCAATAACCCTTCAATAAATCAATCTTGGTCAGAAACTTTGCTTGCCCTACTCTATCAATACAATCATCAATCCTAGGTATTGGAAACACATCAGTTCTAGTTACAGCATTGACTTTGTGATAATCTGTACAGAATCTAGTACTTCCATTAGGTTTTGGAACTAGCACACAGGGTGAACTCCAATCTGAGTTGGACGGTCTGATAATATGATGTTCTAACATGTACTCAACCTCTTTCTCAACAATCTCTCTCTTTTCAGGATTCATCCGGTACGGATGCTGTTTTATTGGTTTGGCATCACTAACATCTACATCATGAGAAGCTATAGAAACTCTCTTTAGAATATCAGGAAATAGATCTTTATATTTCTTGATCAACCTCTCAAACTGATCTTTCTGTGAGGGTTCTAAGTGCTGGAGTTTTACATCAAGATTTTGCAACACCTCAGAATTTGACGATTTACATGAAAGAACTTCAGCTTTAATTCTAGGTTCATCATCTTGAAACTCCCCCTCATCTTCACACGTCTCGGCCATATGAGAATCTGAAGTGACAGCTGCAACCCTAGCATTTCTGTCATGATAAGGCTTCAGCATGTTAATGTGACGCAACTGTTTTGGCTTTCTCCTATCTGGAGTCTTCACAATGTAATTGAGATCATTGAGTTTTGTCAGGATTTCATACGAACCATGAAATCTAGCCTGCAATGGATTGGACTGCAGGGGAAACAACACAAGGACCTTGTCTCCTGGTTTAAACTCACGGCTTCTAGCCTTATGATCATACCAAGTTTTCATTTTTCCCTGACTTGATTTCAAGTTGTCTTTGGCTAGGACACAAGCTGCATGCAAACTTTCCTTGAACTTGCTAACATAGTCTAACAGACTGATATGTGGCTCTTTCTCTTGCCATTGTTCACTCAACAATAGCAAAGGTCCTCTCACTTCATGGCCAAACACTAGCTCAAATGGACTGAATCCAGTAAAATCCTGCACTGCTTCTCTAGCTGCAAACAACAGCAAATGAGCACCTACGTCCCAGTCTTTCTCATGGTCATCACAAGAGTCCTCATCATTGTCTTGAGAGTGGAATGAAACCGCTCTAAGGCACCCTGACTCTCTGGATGATAGGCACTAGAAAGAATCTGCTTCGCACCTAGTTCATACACAACCTGCTGAAACAATCCGGAAGTGAAATTGCTACCTTGGTCTGACTGAATTTCCCTAGGAACGCCAAACAACGTGAAGAACTTTATCAAAGCCTTCGAGATTGCAGTTACCTTGATGTTACGTAGAGATATGGCTTCAGGGAATCTGGTAGACGCACACATGATTGTCAACAAGTACTGATTTCCAGATCTAGTCTTGGGTAATGGACTAACACAATCAACAATGACCTTTGAGAAGGGCTCCCCAAATGCTGGGATAGGCTGCTATGGAGCTACAGGTGGGTCTAACTGGTGTTTTCCAACTACCTGACATGTGTGGCAGGTTTTGCAAAAGTTGGAAACATCTTTCCGAAGCCCAGGCCAGAAAAAGTGTTTCATGATCTTATCAACAGTCTTATTAACACCAAGATGACCTCCTAAAGGTAAACTATGAGCCATTGTTAAGATCTCATTCCTGTAGACCTTCGGAACAACAATTTGCCTGACCACTGCCCAATCTGCATTGGCAGGGATGTCAGGAGGGCGCCACTTCCGCATCAACACGCCATCCTTCAGATAATACCCAACTGTAACTGCGTCTATTTCTTTATCAGGAAGGGCTCTCCTCTTTAGTACACAAATTTCAGGATCATTAGTTTGCTCCTCAATCAACCGCTTTCTGGACAGAGACAAGTCTCCAGACACATCAGAATCACCAGACCCATCCGGCTGGCTGAATAGAGAACTGATAAAAGTATCTGATAAGCCCTCAAACGGAGAAACCATTGTAGGCCGAACAGAGTCATAAGGCGAACCACCTGAGTCATGACTATTCAATGTGCTGGACGGCACCACATCATCTACTTCTTGAGCCTTCTTGGCCATAGCACGAGTCACTGCGCAAGAAGGATACAGAGATGGGTCCTCATCGCCATCTTCAGTGCTCGGCTGTGAAGTAAGATGAAATTGTGAAAATGTGAAAGGATGAAACACATTTTCATCAATGTAATATTCAACAATCTCTCTAGCCAGTCTTGCTTTTCGCATGGCTGGTTTTACCTCTGTCAGCTCTAAATGTCTGCATATTTCTAGCAGTTCTGTCTTTTTAAAAGACTTCAAAACCTCTACGGTTGGTGATGCCAAGAAATCATCCATTGCTGTCTATCTGTCTATATATATATATATATATATATATAGGAAAATTCACAAAACAATTTTACAATTTGACCTGTTAGATTTTCAATAAATGACTCACACAATGGTCTATCCCGGACTTGAGCCCCCAATTTGTTATGGCCCCAATTTGTTATGACATTAACAACAGCAAAGGATGACAGACAAAAATTTTAAAACTTAAACACATTTAATAAAGAAACACTTTAACATCTACAATCTACTCTAATGACCAAGATTGATTACATTCAAAAAAAGAAATATTTACAGTCCCTTTGGTGGGTTGCTTGGTGATGTCCTGGGTGAGGAAAATGCTCTAACACGGGAAAAAATCCACTAAAAGCTTCACAGGTCTTGAACAGAATGACAGGTCTGGTCACATGTATCCTTCTCCTTGCAATTTCTCCTACTACTTTACTGTCTCAATTTTACTCCTTATATACTCTTTTGCAGACCCCTCCCACCTTTTAGGCTTTTTTTTATTTTTCTCTGGGACTTGTCCCAGACATGCCTAAAACATGCCCAAACCTATCTCCAGTCTGGGCTTAACAAAAAAAGGAAAATACTGCCATCCAGTGGCTTTTATTTGCATTACAACAGTAACTTCTTTAAACCTGTTATCTGTGGGAATGCTGGGCAGTTTAGGCCATTCTACAGCAGTGGTCTGAGTTTCCCAATGTTGCTTTGCTATTTTTCCATGACTTGCATAGGACTACTTTCACAATTAAATATTTTTCAATGAAATGTGATCTTATCAGTTTACCTTTTTATCTCCTGCCCAAACTGGATGGGTATACAGGAATGGATCTTGTACGTTTGCGCTTCTGTCTTGTGTGTCCATCCGTCATGTTTCTTTTGCAGGTCAGACTCCTGAATTGTTCAGTATTTCTCACAATATTTTATATTTGGATACATCTTGCTGTGAAGATGTGCCTTTTCATGCGTCTGTTGTCCTCCTGTTCGTCTGGCCGTCCCACCGCCGCGTTTTGTTTCCAGGCCAGAGATCGGTCATCTTGTGGCGGGGGGTCTGAGAATTTCATGCTGTGTGTTTATGTGTCTCACCGTCTTTCTCTGTCTCTCTCATTCTGTTCTGTGCAGAAGGACCTCATTAAGAGGACAGACTGCCCACACATGTGTGCCTACAAGCTGGTCACTGTCAAGTTTAAGTGGTGGGGTTTACAGAATAAAGTGGAGAACTTCATTCAGAAGGTAAGAACGAGGCGGGACCCCTAAACGTCCATCGTGTCATGTGTCCATGTAATCCATTCTCATGGACACAACTGGGGCTTCTGACCCAGGTTCGATTTTACCTTCTCACTCACATATTGATTATGATTGGGATATAGACTAAGAAACCTGATCCTGGATCAGTGGTCTTATATTATGAACACCTTATGACTATGGGCCTTGGTTTGTGCTGTCCGGTGTCATAGGACCGAGAGATTAAAACCAGTAGTCTTTTGTCCAGTTTATTGCACGGGTAAAATTGCGAGCAAAAGGTTGAACAATACAAATGAAAACCAACTGCTGAGGTCCGTGGCTCTATCTGGTACCAGCATGGCAAGAGCCCCTAAAGATGGAGGCTCAGAGATTGATCCTGATACAATGTGGGCTGTTCTATACAGCAAAGTTAGAACTGATTGGATACAAAAACACAAATGATCTATAGAGGGGGTTTGGAGGGACATTCAAAAGATAACAATGGAAGTGTATTGGTGGAATAGCCAGGTACAGACACAGAATGATGGGGGGGAGTGCCTCCGTCTACCACACCGGTACTTGGGAAAATCACTGTCCGCCTGGTGCCACAGTGTCTCTAGCTTTTCTAGCAGTATCTAGGGCCACGAGAGAAGCGGGTCTGGTTCATATCTTCCTGTCATGAGTTTTTCACCTCCCTCCCTGACTTGCAGTAATGCCAACGCGTTTTAAATTTACCCTTCAGAAAAAGTTAAGGAGCATTCGCTTTTGACTGGAGTATGAAAAATGTAAAAACTGATCATAAAGCCCTAGTGTTCTTTACCTCATTTATGTTAATCCAAGACACAAAATGCATCAAAACATTTGATCAGTGGACTTTTTTACCCCAAATAGGGTATCCGCAGGGAAGGCCAGAAGGCCAAGTCCAGACCATTTAATCAAAACGTCAAACAGTGTCCGAAGTCATTTCAATATCTTGTTTGACCACAGAGTGCTCTCACCACAGCTTGACAGGATCTTGGGAAGCTCAGAAAAATAGAAAACAATATTTAAAAAAAAAACTGTTGAATATATTATCACCCATAATGAAGGACAGTAAAACTGAGCAGCAGCTATGAGCTTTTGTTTAGCTAACTGTCTAACCAGGCCTGACTGCCCTCCCTCTTGGTGTTTGCCACAGAATTAAATATTTCTTGGGTGTTATTTGAGATGTTTGAACCAGTGTTCGCAGGGCTTACATACACCGCGCAGCGCGAAGATCTCGGGTTTGAGTCGTGACCTGGTCTGAGAACGACTTTTTCATCCACAGTTTGAAGTTATGCACGCTAGGCTAATTAGAGGCTCATAGTTATGTGTCATGTGGCCTGAAATGGATCGATGTGCAGTCCAAGGTTTAATATTTCTCTAACCCAAAGCATGATGGGAGCATGTCCAAGGTGTACTCTGAATGCTTAGTCTGGCCTCTAGTGGCCAAGAGCTTGTATTGTAATTTTTTTTAGGTTTCTGTTAATGCTCAAGCATTGAAACTGAAGGCCCTGGGGCCCCAAAATCACAGTCAGGTAGGCTCTCTTCCTTTTGAGGTCATTGCGGCTGTAGGCTCTGTTCTATGGAGTGGGGGTTAGTAACAGCTCCCAGCCTTCTGTTCCTGGCTTGGACGGCCAGGGATCTCTCAGAACAGAGCCATGTCGCCAAACCCAATGTGTGCTTCGATGCTAATATGCCTGAATGCTTTCAATAAATGTTCTCTTTTTGACATAGTGATCCTATCAGAACCAGGGCTGAGTTAAGATTTGAGGGTCTGCTTCAGGGGCCTCTTTGCCCTTCTGAATTTTTTCTTCTTCTCTGGTTTCCATTGGTTTTTTTTTGCAGCAAGAAAAGCGTTTGTTTACCAATTTCCACCGACAACTCTTCTGCTGGATCGACAAGTGGATTGAGTTGACAATGGAAGACATTCGACGCATGGAAGAGGAAACCAGGAGGGAACTAGACGAGGTGCGTGCATGTGTGTGTGCGTAAAAACATCAATGTAAAAGCACAGTCATTCTCATCTCTCCTTGTTGCCATACAGCAGCCATTAGAAATTGGCTCTGTGTGTTTGTGTAGATGCGGGTGAAGGATCCTGTGAAAGGAATGGTGGCATTAGAAGATTGAGGCTGTCCCTTTGACTGTGAGTGCTGCTCAGCTGACCCAGTTATTAGTAGGAATTCTGTGAAAAATGGCCCATTGTACCCGCACATTGGTAGTTCAGAAGACAAGGGATGTTCTATGGCTGAAAAATCCAATTCTGTCCTAACCGACGTACACAATCATGCCACAGGTAGGAAGATCAGGACTGTGCCAAGATCAGTGGCGTAGCTATAACTGAAAATTGGGTTGGCACAAAGCATCCCTTTGCAAAAATTATTAGTCCTAACTTGTTCTCAATCATTTTCCTTCATGAACACTTTTCCCAATTATAAAAGCAATCCATTGCCAATTAAAGACGCAACTTTTTTCTTAATTTGATCTAAAGGCAATTAAATAATGGGCTGAATTCAGTTCAGTAAAATGTTTTGCTCATGAGTAGTGCTGTGCTTTAAGAAACTTGATCTAACCTAGGCTTTATTTTGGTTTGAATTGTTTAAATTAAATCGAAGACAAAGATGTGAAACACCTTCAAGCAATTTTGAATTTGGCCGATGGAAATGCACCAAATTGTGCACCCAAATGAGTAATTGTCATCTTTCCTTAACTCCTTTCCCCATTATGACTACATATGACAGCTATATGTATGTCATTGGATGTTTTCCCTGACCTCCCCATTGATTGAAAATGGGGGTTTCCCTGAGGCGTCAAATGTGGTCTTCATTGGTATGATCAGGGTCGTGATTTGTTGTCCTTATGGGGAAAGGGTGGTGGGAATCTCTGGAGAAAAGAGTTAACGAGAACTAGCAACACCTGAAAATTTTGTGCATTTTTGGAATGAATGTATTTATAATGAAGAAAAATGATTGCAAACTTGTTAGGACTAATTATTGTTTTAAAGTAATGTTTTGTGCCCGCCCAATTTTCAGTGCTGGCTACACCACTGGCTAAGATTTATGGCAAAGCACTGTCCGAAAAGAAACATGCACACTCACTCACGTATGCACGCATACACTGACACACTCTGACATGCTCTCTCACAAGTAAACAGACGCACATGGACAGGTATTTTTACAAATGTATATCATGGTGTACATTATGCTGTGATTTGTAGTTGATGATTTAAATTGTCTTTTGTGAAGGTTATACATACAGTAATTGAGTATGTAACCCATTCTGTCTATCTGTCTATCCATCTCTTACCCAGACAGTACCTATAACACCAGCGGCATCGCCTCTACCACTTTTACTGGCACACCATCTCTGTAAACTCTCCCCCCTCCTCCCTCTTGTGTGTGGTACAGTCCTCTGTGAGCCGCCTGTTTCCTCTCCTCTGAGCTCACTTGGTTGGAGCCAGGGGAAGGGGGACCTCCAACACGGCAAGATCAAGTGTAAGAGAACACACTAAATATGGAATATCACCTGTAATAAGTCCTATATATTATCCAAGATGTCAGTTCTTTAAAATATGATGGCAGAGTCTAAAAGTTAGTCTGTTTTTACTTACTGAAATATAAATATGTATATGTATGTTGAGAGGCAAATTATAATGGTAAATTTATATCAGGGTTCTACATTTTTTTTCCAGTACTTTTTTCCTGTGTGTTATGGACCAAGCTGAATCTTATCAGTTTTTATTTTTAATAAAGTTGTGTTTTTTTCTCTTCTTTGTAGTTAAATGTTATACTAATGTACTCCCTCACTTTGATCTTCCCTTAATGCCCCAACACCATTTTAATTTTAATTTTCAGACTTGAGTCTGTATTTCATTTTGTTGCTCATTCCCTGTCAGAGATAAGCTAAAATCCAGTGTTTAATGGAATGACCCCCTCTGTCTAAAACTTCTCTCTGCTGCGCAGTCCTGCATGACCCCCTCTGTCAAACATTTCTCTCTGCTGCGCAGTCTTACCCTTTGAAATTTGCTCTGGGGGTACCAAGGCAAGGGGTTGATGCATTATTGAGGTTTTGGGCCAGTGATCCTGGATGGTGTGTGGGACACTGGTGTGACTTGGGGTGAAAGCACACTGGGTGCTTTGTCTGTTGGAGAGAGAGGTTAGAGTGTGGTCTTGTCCCTATTGTCAATCTTTTTTTTACAGGGTACTGTTTGCAGTATTGTTAAAGACTTTTCTTCAGAAACAAGGAAACACTGTGTGTTATGTTGTGCTGACCTCAATGGTAATGCTTACTACAGGGTCACTACGGTCACACTCTTAATTTTAAAAATGATAGTAAATATGATTGTAATTTTTGCCTGGCTGTTTGTGTTTTTGAATGTGTGTACCGTTTTTTCTGATGTTTTTGGTTTCTGTGTTTAGTCCTTTTTGTAACAAACCAATGCAGTCCCTCAGGCTGACTTCTCATTCACTTTTTCCCTGGTCATCGCTGACTTTGTCGAGTTTTCTTTTAATTTGGCTCCAACATGTGCAATAAGTGTCTCAATGTACAGTATATGACATTCATGGGCCGGAAGGCTTTTTTTTTGTTGGCATTTAAAACACGTAGAACCAGTTCTCACTCTTATTTTGAAATGTACTGGATCCATCTCTCCCCATCACACTCTTCGCCACTTAGAGCAGAAGAAGATTCCAAACATACTGCTCAAGGGACAGACAAAGTGAACCAGTGAATAACAGTGAATAAGTGCAAGATTGTACCATGCAGTAGGACAGCAGAAACCCCTAAAATTGGTGGGTCTGAGCCCCTCATCTTTGATATCTGTTGTAGGGATCCTCAAATCAGTCCTCTAGGTCTGAGGACTGCTGGTTTTTCAGCCTCCCTCAACCTCAAATGCCTCAAATCAGGCATAAGAATAGTCTTAGCAGTCAGAAGCATTAACTATTCAGTTAATAGCTCATTACCTGGAAGAAAAGAAAACCAGGGCTTGTTTTCAATTTGATTTATCGCCATGCTACAATATTACAGGATTCCATAACACTTTGTATAGTTTTGCAAAGTCCATCCTATTATTTAGTTATCATGGTGGGCCTAAAGGCCCATCACTAATTGTAAATGTATGGGTAGATTCATGTTTGAAACCTTTTGAGGTGCAACAGACGTGACCACCGGGGCTACATATGTTCCTGAACTGCTTTATACAACACTAAAGTATACAGAAGATCATACACAAGGGGGTATGTCATGTGAAAGCAATGAAACGAGTCGAGTGAGTTTGAGTTTGTTGCGGGTTTTAGCTAGCAACAAACCCAAAAAGCTTGCAACAAACACAAAATTTACTCAACAAGTAATAACTTTCAAATTACAGGACCAAGATTCTGTTTATCACGTCACTGAATTGTGTAATTTAATAGAAAACTAATGTAATTTTTGTAAGCCCCTTAATGGTGAATCCCATTATATGTTAGCATTGAGCTAACCCCATCACTCTGCTTACTTACCCAGTCAGTCACAGAGTCACAGACATTCCTGTTTGAACTAACGGTAGCAAGGGTTTATAAATTGAGTCAACTGAGTTGCTAGCTAACATTAGCTCACTAGCTAACAAACTATTGTGACATGATGGTTATGGATAGGTACTACATGCAACCTTGCCAGCTAGCTAAGTAATAATAACTTTGTATGGAGCGCAGCACTTGGCTAGCTTGCTACAGTGGTAAGCCAAACCGATTTAACCAGCGTTACACTTGGTGTTCAGTTTGGCTAAATATTAACAGCGTGACATAATGTAGAGCGCTTTTTTTATTTTGTTATTTTTTTATTATTATTATGTTTTCCCCCACACTCTCAGCCTATGAAATTATTGCAAACGTGATATGTACCAATGTAATTTCAAAAATACGTTATGGGCTGTGCTGTGGGAAAAGTACAACAGTTATGTGATAAAAAAAAAAGATAATTTAATTGAAGCATTAGCAATAACCTATCCTCATATTTTTGTATCTCTTTGGTCTACTCTATAACCACAAATATTTAAAGTACCTTTTGTGTGTATTAAATTCATCAAATATTACTCTATCAATCAGGATAACCTGGGTTAATCAAAGCTTCACACTGAGAAGCATTTCTATTCAGAGCTGACCATTTTTTTCTCAGCAAATTTGTATGAAGCTGTTCCCGTATTGCAATGGTGTAGAGAAGAGTAGTTATGGTCTGGGTTAATGGGTTGTTGTTTGTGCATGCATGTGCGTTTGTGTGCGACATTGAATGGATTACCTTAAAGCAATTCTTACCTTTCTGGCATCTTTTCACTTTTCTTATATAATCTTGAAATGCTCCTAATAAGCGCATGGCACACTAAAATGTAAAAGAAATCCACCAGGTGTTGAAACTCATCAATATTCAATTCTCATATATTCCTGATAAAAGTCTGATCAATCATTTTCTTCGATCTGAATAAAATGATTTGCCGAGTTTCCTGTCTGTCATCCATCATGTCTGTCATCCGTCGCCGCGTCCCTTTTAGTTGCCAACCGCTGTCACCGCTTAGGAGTCGTGCGCCTCTCTGGCAGAGCAGTAGAGACAAAACAGGCACTCAACTAAGTTAGCCTGCAAATAAAACTACTGCAACTGCTCCTAATTCAATGACTAACGTTACTATTCCTCACTATTGGTGAGGAAAGACGTTATGGCAGCAGTTTTGCAAGAAAATATGAATGAATTCTTCCGAAAAACGACGCATCAGACTGTTAACAAACAGGCGCTGAAATACTATCATTACTATAATGACGTTAATGGTAGTTCGTCAGACGTTAAAATGGCATTTTATTTTTTACCACATATCGAATTGAATATTATGTTATTACTGTTGGTTAGGTGCCAATGAATCTGACTCCATTGCCCCGTTTCAAGATGCTTTCACACCGGACGCGAAACGAATTTTTCGTACGACAGATACATTCAAAGTCAATGCGAATACGCGCCTGATTCGCGTCTTTGCATTGACTTTGAATGTGATCAGTCGTGCGAAAAATTCGTTTCGCGTCCGGTGTGAAAGCAGCTTCATTCGCGCTGCTCACTTTCTCACCGCAAGTGTCAGGGGAGCCTCAGAGGTCAGGCAGGAGGAGGAGGGTGGGACCTTGGAGGGAGGCGGAGTTATTAATGTTCAAAGTTTTACTAAGTGCTGTGCCGCATGCCAGAAAGGTAAGAATAGCTTTAATTGTTCTGTTGGTGTCGATTCCATGAAAATATAGAGTGAAGCTGTGTATCTGTCGGTGGGATATTCACAAATACATGAGTTCTGCCTTTAATCCAGGTCCCCAGCCTTCCTTTGAGCTCTGTGCAGATTCATTAACAACACAACACTGCGATGTCTCCCAAAAGCTTACCACAATGCTAACTTGTCTCAAAATGTTGTAAAGAGTAGAACGTTTATTTATGTAATGATATGGATCCTTTATTTAAAAAAAAATTCAAATAATGGAGATGTATGTACTGAACTGTATATAGTCTATAAATATATGTAGATGAACACATATATAGCTGTCCTGCCAAACAAGGAGCACACCTAACACGCACTCTATCCCTGAGCCGGCACTGATCTTCACACATCTCTAAATGGAGACCATTTCTTTGGTTTTCTGCCCATTTTATTCTGCTGGTTTCCCTCTTCTGCCCCTCACTTCTTCTTTCACCACTTTGACGGTGAAGGTGGGATGTTGGATGACAGGTTAAATGAGGCGATAGTGCTGGAAAGAGGGTTTCAGTGACAGCTAGAATTATTTATGAGTCAATTTTATCTATTGGCACTCTTTGACAATTCACCTAAGTGAGAAAAATTGCATTAGGTTGAGGTGGATTTTAGAATATTTGGAGAATTTATGCTCCGACCCTTTCCAAACGGTCTGGATTAAATGAAGTCGTCACCTTTAGAAATCTGATTGTGGTGCTTTAATAAGAGCTGCAGACTTAGTTTATTTGGGGAAAACTTATTTTAGCTCAGCTGCAGCTCTGGATTCATGAATGAAACCATGTTTTTGATCTGGCTTTACCCTTGCCTGAACTCAAAATCCCATGATGCTCTCTGACGTTTGCATTTTTTGGCAGGACAGTAAATAAATATATTTTTGTTCTGAATGCTGTAGTCGCACCATCGGACTCTGAACCATTCTGATCTCTTGTACAAAGGCAGCTCTTGAGGTGGGTGGGGAAATCAGCAAATGGAAGGTGTCTTTTGGCAAAGAAAGGACACTGAATTGGTAAAACTTGAGAACTGGATCTGTAATTGTCATGTGATGTGAAGACAATTGTACCCTCCCGGGAAAACATTGTCATAAGAAGTATATGACACACTCAGTAACATTGAGAGAATGGTTCCGACAACTCTGTAGTTGTTGTTCTTCGATTCTCCATACTTTGTAGCTAGGATGCTGAGTTCCATAATTTATGTCAGTTCTTAAATTTTTGTTTTATCTTGTGTAAAATGTTTTTTTCTCCTTTCTTTTACTGTGAATTTGTGCCTTTTTGTCATCTTATCTTCCAATAATGGTATATTGGAGATGTGGAAAATAAAATAAACTACGACAAAGTAAGGCCTCCATTTCTGCTCTTCTGTTTTATTGGCTTTCGTCCATTTTCTCTGACAGATTCTTGATGAAGTAATGTTTACTTCCTCACAGGAATTTCAAGTTTTTTCAAGCTGCCTATATGGATACAGTTCCTTTCTCGTTCAGCTGTTATTTGGTTTTGGTTTCTTTCTCTATGTGGTGCCAAACACGGAGCATGAAACGGCTTTAATAGCCAGCCTTTAATATATAATGCCCAATTTTCTCCAACTGCCTGCAACTGTATCAGAATAAAGCCCACTGCTGAGTTGAAAAAAGGTAGACATCTGTAAATCTGCCCAGTTCCCCGCCTTCAATATGGAATGCAGAATTTTCTCTCTTGGCCTCCGACTGTTGGAGAGTAAATTGGTTTTAGAGAGGGTAGATGTCTGTAATTTTGCTGCTGTTAATGCCTCTCATTAAATCCAAATTAGCTCAGAATGGAGTTGGAGGAAGACGTTTTTTTAGAAAAAGACATACCAAATAATAGAGTTGACCAGTCATATTGTGATTGTCATGAATTTTATCAGTATGCTAAAGATACCTCAATATTGCACTGGCCAAATTTCACAATATGCAGTTTTCTTTGTGGAGTATTGCATCTAACCAAGCAAGTTGCATGTGGTAATGTCTCCTGAAGACTGAGATGATCATAATGACATGGTAGTCATGTGACTTTGTAATACATTATGTGGTTTTTGTCACATACTGGCTGCTACACTTTATATTACGAAGATGAGTAGCAGGTGACATCTCGTATGTATAATTGTGCAGTATGCGGTATGTTGTTAATGAGTATAAAATGCTCAAAACAGTCATAGAGTCCTGGTTGCTGGAGAGTGATGACTGAATGTCATACCTTGAGGTCTGGATTTGATTCGGTCACACTTAAGATGAAGTGTTGCTCATTAAGGCTTTATAAAGTGTTTATAATGCCTTAATAAATGAAACATAATTTCTTCATAAATCATACATAAGCAAATGTCATGCCACTTCCTTCTGCAGCAGCAGGGCGACTTCGCCCCCCTACCCTGGGTCAGAAAGAACTGCTCCATCCTTCCAGCTCTTCCGCCATAACCTTAAGACTCACTTGTTTAGACAGTTTCTGACTGGATCGCCCCCCTCCCCTGCTTTTTTTTTTTTTAAAAGGTGAAAATGTCTAATGTTTGTCTTCATTTCCTTTGTTTCTTTTCCTCTGTGTGCTACTGCCTTCTATATAGTCTTTGCTCTACATGAACATGACTTCAGGTGACTAATGCTTGATGTGAATTGTCCCTTGTCCAGTCTGTTAGGCTACAGTGTCAGTGACCTTACAGTAGGCATACGCGCTTACTGCAAGTCGCTTTGGATAAAAGCTTCTGCAAAATAAATATAATATATAATATATGTAATATTTAAAGGGTGAAATAACACATCCTTATTCAGCATGTTATGTCAGAAGTGACAATGCCACCCTTTATAACATTTAGGCGCTAGCTAAGTGACATTGTCAGTTATATCACATCTGGCATCAAATGCTGAATAAGGATGTATTATTTCACCCTTTACAAAGCATGGCATTTGTTGAGGTATGACTTATGAAGATATTATGTCTCATTTATGAAGGCATTATACATGCTGTATAAAGCCTTCATGAGCAACACTTCATCTAAAGTGTGACCTTTGATCCAAAACCATGGAGTTTGCCGTTGCACTGTGACATGATGCCTTGATGGTACATTTCACCCTAAATTGGCATAGTAAGTGTGTTTTTACTGTCCCAAAGTAGCACTTATTCATTCAGATACTTTTTCTGAAATGTCATGCATTTTCTATATATTCGCTGCCACTCATTGACAGTAGCTAACCCTTATTAGATAGCCCCCCGGCTTTCAACTGCCAAAGATTTGTTTTTCTGAAAATCTTACAGTGTCAGCTTCCTTTATAATCCCACAGTCATGCAAAGACATGCATGGAGTATATTTTTTTTAAGTTTCAATTACATTCGATTACTCCCATCAAAGTGCACAAATTGTGTTGCTCACCATAGATCTCATATGAATCTTCAGTGGCAGTAATGGTGGCGGAGTGCAATGTTTTATTGCTGCAATAGTGCAAACTGTTGGCACACTACTTTATTAAGGCACACAGAAGTTTCATTTTTCACATTAATGGGCTTCACTTATATAATACATTTCAAAGTGCTTTGTCATAATGCCATTTCTAGCCACATCACGGTTAAAAACAATGAGTGCACTGAGGATTTCTGCGTTGTCGAACTGCCTATTTGTCACATGCATGCCGAGGTCCAAACACTTGATCCTTTAATCACCCTTCCCTCAGCTGAGTCTTAAAACTGTTGCGTTGTTACCTAATGTGCTCCCAGATTGAGCCAAAAGCTCTCGTCCAATCAGATGGTGGAAGCGAAGCTGCAGCAGTCAGAGAAGAGAAAAGAGGCATTCTTGTTGCCGAGTAACTGGATAGCTGCGCATGCAGTAGTGAGTGTGATCTGGATTGGCAAAGGATGATTACTACATGAAATCTTGCCTATGTTTTTTTTTTCTGAAATAACAAGCATAATTACCTCTGTAGTTACACATTGCATTACTATATGGGATTTGACTCCGCTCAGCTAATTAAGTTGCTGCTAAGGATTTGTCAACCACAAGAGAGTACCTGAGTTGTTTCAATCAACACTCACCAAGTAATTCATTAGGAGTAACTCTACATCTGTTTATTTGTGTAATTATTCAATCAGCGAATTACAGGGCAGCAGTGCTGTATATGAAACCTTGCAGATACAGGTCATTAGTTTCAGTAAATGTACAAATCAAACATCAAAAATGGGGGGAAGATGTAATCTCAATGGCTTTTACAGTGGCATGGTTCCCCTTGGTGCCAGATGCGCTCATTTGACTATTTCTGCAAATGCTGGTCTTCTGGGATTTTCAAGCGCGAAAACAAAAAAACATCCAGTGAGCTTCAGTTCTGCAGACAGAAATGCCTTGCGGATCAGATAGGTCAGAGTAGAAATGTCCGACTGGTTCTAGCAGACAGAGAGGCTGATGGTTCAATGCTGAAAAAAACACAACCTGGTCAGAAAATTGTAGTTTCTGCAGTGACACTCAGGGGAGGCCCACAGCACGGATCTATAAAATCAACCTTCCAAGTGACAAAGATTTGGGTGGGTGGAGTAGGAAGTGTTTTCTTGGCTCACTTTTGGCTCTTTAATACAAATCAATCATTGTTTGAATGTCCCGGCCTATGTGAGTACTGCTGCTGACCATGTGAACCCCTTGATGGCAGTATACACAGTATACACATTTACTGTACTTCTAGCATGATATTGCACCATCTCACATAGCAGAAGTTATCTAACACTGGTTCCATGAACATGCCAATGTGTTCAGTGAACTTCAATGATCTCCTCAGTCACCAAATCTGAATCATACTGGTCACCTTTTGGGAAGTGTGAGTATAGGAGAGTCACAGCATGAATGTGGAGCTGACAAATCAGCAGAAATCATGCAATGCATCAAGCAAAATCTATTTTAGAAGGAACTGAAGCTATTGTTTGACCAAAGGGAGGCTCTGCCCCATATTGGTATCATGTTTTGAATACATTGGGTGGATGATTTCTATTATAAATGCCATACATGCATTGGGCAATGGACTGTATTACTGGAGGTTCATGGGACCTCATAAAGTGATGTGATATGAAAGTGCAATCACAGCGGTTTTAAAGACCTCTTTTAAAATTAGTTAAACTGAAATACTTGTCTAATTGTCTATTACTTTAGTGGCAACCTTGCCAAATAAGAAACTTAGCAAAGCGCCATTATGAGGGATTACCCAAGGCCTTTTTTGTAAGTGACCTGGTTTGCCTACCGTGGTACCCCATAGTCATCACTGTATCCTTAACAACATGTTAAACTTTTGCAGCCTTGATAATTACATTTAGTGGCGCTTATTAATTGCCTGAATAAATTACTTTATAGCTAAGTCAGATTTGTTGTTTATAAGTTAAGGAAATTAGCCGGACTCAAGCTACGTGACTAACCAAACATGCCCAAGTCTTACTGTAAGGGCAATATTTCACAATATTACGGACAAATTCACTGTTTGGAGATTTGCTGGTTACAATCGCATCATTCATTACCCGCTTAAACATTACATAGCTGTTTTCAGGCCGATTGTACCACCGCTTGCGCGTCGCTGATTCGCTGCGTTGCCGCTGTAAGCCGAGGGCGCTGCTGGGTTGAGTTAGAGAGGAAATGTAAGCAATGAGCATTTAGGGGAGTGGATGGCAAAAGCAAAACGCACCAGAGCGCTATTACAGTGATCACTTGAGTCCTCAAGTGACAGCTTGGATCACCGATCTGACTTGTGTGAGTACGGAAAACACGTTCACTTAACGCAGCTATTCACTGATGCGGATCATTCCGCTGAGGTATCATAATGCGCATGCAGAAAACTCATGCAGCTAGCTTGTTAGCTTATGTGGCTGATGTCTTGTCTTGGCTAGAGAGTGAATCTCTGATTGCTAGCTAGTGTCCTAGAAGGATGTTTTGATGATGAGCTAGTTAAGTTATCCATTACGTTTAATTCTTTTAGTCGGCCTACTGTGAACCAGTTAGGTCGCAATCAAGCATTGCCTACTTGTCTTGCTGGCCAGGGCAGTCACGGCATGAATAACTTTGAAGTTGAAGTTGTTAGCAAACGTGGCTGTATGTGGATTTATTGCGATGATGAATGTAGTGTGGTTTGATGGGCTTGACGCGTACTGTCTGAAAAACGAGTTGCTTGCTGATTGCAATCTGGCTTTCGCTTTTGCCGCTGGCTAGCGTTTACTAACACCACCATGAAATTAACTGTATGTGACCTCAATTTCTTTCTTCGCTGGGTTGCTACCTTGCTAAGTTGGCTGATGTAGCTGCACAAAAATTGGCTGAGATCTGTACATGCGTGATATAGCATTTGTAAACTGTCCTTATTTTAGCCTTTCGTCTGTCGTCCGCCAACAGCTGACGGTGATCACAGTTTGCTTGCCAAATAGTTTTCACTTGACAGCAGGTTATGCTGGTTATGAAGTCAACACAACTAGCCGTATGACATCCAGATGACTACTTGGAATAATAATTTTGTTCTCCCTGCAGCAACATTGCAAACTACAAAAATTTGGTTTAACGTTGCGTTCCAATGCAGTGCCCTTTTTTAGAAACGGTTTTCAGTCTGTTATGCGCGCACTCACATGGCACTGGTGTCGGTGTGTGTATCAGTCTGTTATGCACACACTCACATGGCACCCCTGCTGAGACCAGCTAGAATTCTAAGCTGGTGTAAGATGGTCTGAAATGTGTTTTCTACGTCATTAGCCGGTCATAGCTGGTCCAGATGTTTAAAGCTGGTCTCTCGATGAATGAAGATAGTCAAAGCTTGTTAAGCTGGTATTGTCAGCTGGTGAAGGGCTGGTCGACCAACTAAAACTGTCTAAAGCACAGCTTAAACTAGGCTGGTCAAAGCTGGAATTTTTATATGGTACTCATGTCGGTGTATTGGCAGTCTGTTATGGGTCATTCCATGTGAAATCAGGCAAAATCCAGGATGATCCCAGCTGGATCATCTCTGATTTTTTTCTTCACCCGTATATAAATTGACTATGGTAAGCAGGTTTTGCGAAATATTAGGTTCCCCTCATCATTAGTTTATGATTTATGGCCCCTGCAAGTGGTGGGGGGTACCTCTTGGGAAAAACGACAAAATTTCTGAGCCGTTTTCAGAGCTCTGCCGCAGCTGAAGTACTCAAGCCAGCTCTATAATTTCTTCTAGAGTGACTCTCCTGTACCCAGACAGCAGGGAAACATAGCATAAGACCTGCTAGAAAGTGACCTTAGGTACCTCAGAGGAGCCAAAAATTGAAAAAAGCACAATTGCAAATGAAAAATGCCAGTTTTTAAGTACCCATCTGACCCTTTTAATGAGTAGCTACAAATCTAATTAGTTGTATAGGAAATATTTAAATAGTTTCCTCATTCGTAGATACCAAAGTAAATCAGATGTTATGTGAATGAGGAACTATTTGGTCTTAAAGTTGTATTTTTAGCCAAAATGGCGCTACTTTACCATGCTATAACTCAGTTCTGACATACAATAGGAAGCCCAATCTTTTGTATGTTCTAGAGGGACTTTTAGTGCATAATATATCCAAAAATTATCTTGGTGTCTTGTCTCCTTCCTATAAAATCTTGCTTGTGAATTTCACTGAAAAGCACAATTTGCGAGAGTAAAATTTCTGCTAGTCTCTATCCCTCTCAAATGAGTAGTCTCAACAAGGCATTATAATTTAATGAATAAAAGAACATACCTTTAGGGTGAATGGAATCTGTACAGTTTTTGACATCCTCCATCGATTTTTAATGTATTTCTCACAAAACGAGCCGTGGAGAAGCACAATTTTGTTTAAAGTTGGCTCATCTAGGGTGTATTTGCGACTTGAAGATGATCTGGAAGGTGCTTCGATTGAACACAATATATCATCCACAGGTACATGGCATTCTTCATCAAGTCTTGGCCAGGAGAGGCGTTTTGTTGGGCCTTTGGGATGCATTAATCTTATTAATGCGTCATTGTTTTCTGAACAAATGCCTTCGATGATTCCAACATACCAGTCATTGTCATATATGGCAGCAATATATACTGCTCAAAAAAATAAAGGGAACACTTAAACAACACAATGTAACTCCAAGTGTTCCCTTTGTTGGTGCTCTGTACTGGGGATGTGACTTCCAAGAGATGCTGAAGTCTCAGCATGAAGAATATTTTGAAATATTTTACAGAGCTGTTCAGAAATTGTGTGGTTCTCTAATCCAATCATCATAATTTTCTATTATAAAATGGGGCAAATTAGTCAATTTATTTATTATTTCTGAAAATGAAAAATGAAAAAAAAAATGCGGGGAAATGCCCCACGCAAATTGCACATTATTCTCATATTAACTGGAAGAATTTTCTAAGAAGGAAACAAGACACCACTATAATTTTTGGATATATTGTGCACTAATATCTCTTTTAGAACATGCCAAAGATTGGACCCTTTGTTGTATGTCAGCACTGAGTTATAGGATGGCAAATTAGGCTCATTTTGGCCAAAAATACAACTTTGAGACAAAATATTTTCCCTTTCGCATAACATCTGATTTGCTTTTGTATCCTTCATACGAGGAAACTATTTAGATAATTAGAGTTGTAGGTACTCATTAAAAGGGTCAGATAGGTACTGAAAAATGGCATTTTTCATTTGCAGTTGTGTTTTTTCAATTTTTGACTCCTTTTGAGAGTCACTCCAGAAAAAAATATAGAGTTGGCTTGAATACTTCAGCTCCAGCAGAGCTCTGAAAACGGCACTGAGATTTAGATCCTTTTTCCCAGGGGTTCTCCCCACCACTTGCGGGGGCCATAAATCATAAACTAATGATGAGGGGAGCCTAATACTTTGCAATGCTTCCTTAGAATAGTTGATTTACATGTGGGTGGAGTTTGAAGAAAATCTAAGATGGTTGAGCTGGGACCCTTGCCTGACTAGGCATGGAATGATCCTTAGTGACGCACTCGCATGGCCTGCGTGTCGGTGTGTTAGCAGTCTGTTATGGACGCACTAACATGGCACTTGTGTTGGTGGTTTAGCGGTCTATTATGGACGTACTCACATGGCACTGGTGTTGGTGTGTTAGCAGATAGAATGACAGTGGAACTCTAGTTGTGTTAAAACCATTAGCTTTTTGTTTTATTATTTCTAGTGACTCTACCTGCGTATCCTCACCAGTTTACATGAGCATATGGCCACCGGACTTCAGAGAAACTAGACAAACGAAAATAAATGAATAAAGAAACGGTCCGTATTGGTGGTGTTACGCAGATGCTTGTCTGACTTTGTGGTCACTATTAAATTAACTCCACAGAGCCCAGTACCCAGGAAGATCGTGTGACGTCTGAACAATAATTTTTTTTTGGAATAAGAGCCTCTGGGACTAAAACGCATTGGTCTGTTGCAGGATCTCCATATCATATTTAGCGATGCAAGAATAAATGCATTTTGACATTTTCCCAGTGTTGGAGTGTGCCCTTGGATTTTTTTTTTTTGTTTGCCCATCGTATTTTATGCTAGGTGGCGATTTAAAAAGATGAACGTGGATCTATTTGAAAAATGACAATTTTCCTATGTTTACATTTAATTGAGGTGAGGAACAGGACCTTGGCTCAGTGTATGCATACTTCATTGCTCTTTTCATCAAATTATGATTCTCAGTCTGTAAAAACTGCTGGTTTCCCAACCTCCCTCTACCTGGAACACTAGTCTGGTGACACTGACCTAATACTACCTCTTAAAAGTTCAGGGGAAGAATGAAAGCCAGGGCTGGATTTGAAAGTGAGGGTTATATTTGGCTCTCCCTGCCTTTGAATGTGTCTCTGATGCTCTTTGTTTTTCCAGGTGTGAGGATGCAGGCGGGGAGGGGCAGCAGCCAGTCCCTGGGGAATTTCCGGTGAGCACCAGCTCCACTTTCCCAGGGTCATGTCCAGATGGGAATCCTGGATTTGCAAAACTCTCATGTGATTTATATTTTGCTATGTTACAATGGCCATGGAGCTGCAAGAAGCGTCTATGTCATAGCAGACCATTTGAGAACCGTTGTAGAGAAATATGCATGTTCGTTGTAGAGAAGCTAACTTGCTTGTAAGCATGAGTCTGCAAAGTTGTACTCGTGTTAACTATGTTGCAACCACCACAGTAATTGGCTAGACTCCTATACACTCTACAGAACAATGAATGGAACCGTGTGCAGCCACTGGCAAGCCAAGTACAGCATTGATCTGTGTAGAATCAAATGCGAATGTGCAAGACTTCTGCAAATCCGGGGGTTTCCATCTTGAAGTGACCCTTTTGAGTGGCCCTTACTTTTCTCATCCCATTGTACCCTTCTTGCTGTCCCTGCTGATGTGTGATGGAAATCAATAGCTGGGGCATGGGGATGGAGGCCAGTACTCGTGACATGTAAGAATCAAAGTGGGGACTTCATCTGTGGGAGTGTGCCAAGGGTGGATAGAAGTGCACCATTCGCTGTAATGTCCTATTCATGTCTTGTATTCTGCTCCTTTATTATGCTAGGTTTCCACTATCACGATTCGCGGCACGATTGAAATCGTGGTCTTAATCGTGGAATAATCGTGGTGATACCATCGGATCTTATCAGATCTTGAGGTCAGTCGTGACAATCGTCTTGATTGTAGAAAAGTTTTCGACGCTTCAAAAATTTCCTATGATCAACACGATTAATTGATCAGCGCATCCCCTAGTATCCAAACCTGAAATTTTAAGCCGCTTTCACGCTGGATGTGAAACAATTTTTTTGCACAACAGATTACATTCAAAGTCAATGCTAAGACGCGGTTTTGCGTGCATTCGCGTCTTTGCATTGAAGAAGTAAGCCTGTACGAGACTAGTGGCCCAACGGGCCGGTGCTTAACGGCATGAAGCGACTAGGAGTATTGCTACTCCCCCTGGATGGGATGCCAGTCCATCGCAGGTACTCCCCCAGCTCAGGACCTTACGATCTCAAGTCAAGCCTACTTGACCACTGCGCTACTGCGTCTCCTTTGCAATGACTTTGAATGTAATCTGTTGTGCAAAAAATTTGTTTCGTGTCCGGTGTGAAAGCAGCTTCAGAGAAGTTCCACGATCAGCTACGAATGACCAATCATGGCGTTTGTAACAGAGCGCACGACAGTGGGAACTAAGAATTAGCGGCGGTTAGCATGGGTTTAGCAGCGGTTTATTAATGAAGTGCTTGAACGCTGTTAAAGTCTTATTTAAATGCTGGTTTGGGATGAAGACCTTCGAGAATAGTTACAAGTGGGGGGGATTGTGAGGGAGAAACTGGGGTAAAGGTAAGCCCTTGGAGCTTTTTTTTTTTAATATAGGGCCTTGTTTGAGGGCCCAGTTCCTCCAGACTTGATGTCTCAGACCCCCACTGCAGCCTACCTCTTGGCCATCGAGCTGTCCCCACTCAGTTTTATTTGGCTGAGATTTTTTTTTTTTTTAATTTACTCTGGAAGACTTAATGTGATGGTCTGCTGGACTATTTGATATTCATTGTTGGGAAACTATGATCATTTAATTTTAACCCTTAAGCAGCGATACTTTTGCTTGAATTTTACCTTAAGTATATTGAGAGGCATTAAAAACGCATAATAAAATGTACTTTTTTAAGCAGTGGTAAATTACATGGTCTCGGAATACTGTACTTTTTGTAGTAAGACTTGCCCTCACTGTTATCGTTACATTGACAGTGAATTCAGCAGTTCTTATGCATTATCTGCCATGGCAGAAGACGTTTTAAGGAATGTGTTTTTGTGGCGTCACAGATGACGCACTTTGTCGGGGACGACAGCTGACACATATGGTCATTCTGTGTCATCCCTGCAGTCTGGATACAGTCATTTCATGGGAATTAATGCGTCCAGAATCTTTTCTTTGAGACTGGCCATCATTCAACATTCAAAATGTTTGATTCTTTTGAGATTCATTTATTTGTGGCATTTGAAGTGGGAATGATGTGACTTTGTTCATGTGTGTTTTTATTGGCCCTGATCTTCAAGATTTCATGTGCAAAATGATTTCTCCCAATGTCATTCGCGACCATGATCCAGGGAACTGTGCTGCATTTAGATAATCATAATGGCTATGTTTACATGAGAGCTGTAATTCGGAATAAAAATAATTTAATTCCGAATAAAAATTAATTCCGCTTTAAAAAGACAATGTAAACACCTGGCTGGTTTATTCTGATCTTAAATCCGATTTAATAGATTCCTCGATCATGTAAACGTTTATTCCTTTTAAAATGAATTCCTGTCGTTCTGCACATGCACACCTATGAGTTGATTATCCCACTTGTACCTTGGTCATTTGGCAGCAATATCAAATCAAAGCAATCAGAAATTTTTGGATAAAGTTTTGTACTTAAAAAACGAGCTGGTAATCAATAAATAGGCGCCACGCCTTCTTATAGCAATACTACAGCCTATGCCAAGCTAAACTGAACCAGCTAACTTAGTTCATCTTACCTTCATGGCGAAAGCGTGTGCAAGGAATTCTATCATCCTTTTACCAGCTAAGTATTTGGTAACTGATTCCATCTGAAACGGAGATTATGCATAACATAACATTATGCGCGATTATGCTGACTGTTGCAAACTGGCTACCCGCCATTACAATGAACTAATGACGGTTTCCGTAGAGCCAGCGAGCTGAAATCAGTCTGTTGTCACAGCACGTAACTAGCGAACTGTCAGCTGTTGCTGATACATGAAGTGGACATGTTAGTTTTCTTTCTTTTCATCAGACCAATGTTCCAGGTAGAGGGAGGTTGGGAAACCAGCAGTTTTTACAGACTGAGAATCATAATTTGATGAAAAGAGCAATGAAGTATGCATACACTGAGCCAAGGTCCTGTTCCTCGCCTCAATTAAATGTAAACATAGGAAAATTGTCATTTTTCAAATAGATCCACGTTCATCTTTTTAAATCGCCGCCTAGTATAAAATACGATGGGCAAACTAAAAAAAAAAAATCCATGGGCACACGCCAACACTGGGAAAATGTCAAAATGCATTTATTCTTGCATCGCTAAATATGATATGGAAGTCCTGCAACTGTACACAGTTACGATCGTTTAATGATTAAAGCGTGATTATTTGGCTGCTTTAATATTTATGGTCATTATCACTTGAGTACCTACTGTTAACCGCCCTGCAAGACGTAACTTAATGCCGCAAAATTTACTGGAGATAAATAAGTAGCTTGGTTTCTGTTATACCCAGCCAAATGCCAGCGCTCTAACGTTGCTATGGTTATAGCTCTCTTGCAATAGGCGTGGCCTCGCTGTGGCGAATACGAGGTCAAGCTTTGTCCGCCATTGATGTGGCCAAACAAAGCCGCTGGCTATTGACGCTACACACTGCACACAGAGAAAAGTAGAGAAAATGCCGATTAAGTGTGCCATCGTTGGCTGTTCCAACCAGTCTGACTGGGAGAGGGAGAAACCATTTTACCATGTGCCCGGTATTATACGTAATCGGGGTGAAAAAACTTTGGAGTTGTCAACAATTCAACAAGCTAAATGGTTTTTAAACATCTCTAGGGCCAACTTGGACATACACGAAAGAAATCCGCGTTTTTAGTGACCACTTCATCAGTGGTTAGTTTTTTTGTGATTATATACTTGAGACAGTTTGTATTGGACTATAGTTGCAAACTGATAACAATAGGCCCATTTAAGAAAACTGTTGTCATGACTGCTCAGTCACTACCGCATGTGTTCGTTCGCGTGTCGCGCTACTGGAAGCCTCCTGGTTGACTTATTTGCAGTAATTCTGACTGGTATGCTTGTGTTACTTTGGTTAGCAATCAAGGTGGTAGTTTCGTCTTACTGTTACTTGATCGTTGCTGCTACAGTTGAAGCTAAGCGGAGAGGCATTGTATCTGTTTAAGTTGGGCTGATAAAGCTGCAATTAGTGAAACGATCGTTTTGCTATTTGATTTTCCACTGGATACCATTCATTTACCATTGACCATTTTCGTAAGGGTGGGCTAGCTCTGATGCTAAAGCTGTGTCTGGTCTAACAAACTATTTCTCTGCATTGCCGTGGCGGATTTTGTCCCCTTTAAAAAATGTTTTGGGGAATTACAAGCTGAAATAGTGAAAACTGGATTCGGAATTTTTCCTGGTACGAGTTACCGATTCGCAGCTCCACACAAGCAATGTTTTTGCGTGTTTTGCGTGTCCACACCGTTTGCGTGTTTCTGCTATGAGCTAATCTTGTTGTCGGAATTGTTTCGTTTTGGAAGAAATGGTTATCAGGAGCTTATAGCAAAGTATCTTCCAGAAAAGTGGGTATATAACAGTACAGATACAACCGCATGCATGCAAGGCGAGACGGTACAATACTGTGATTTAGGCTCAGCCGAACTGTCTTCTGCCTCCATTGCTGATGTGCTTGGCCACACTAATGGCGGCGCAGGCCATTGCTACTAGTTACTGAGGCAGTCCAGTGTTGGGTCACGTGGCTATTGCAAGTCACCTACAGGTTGGCTAACGGATGCATTTCGAACTTCAAACAGTGAAACTACCATAGGCCGAACTACCTGTGCAGTTCCATGGTTTTAATCAACACCTGCCAGCCAATTAGAAAGGATTATGCACCCAGACCATGGTAAACAAACTGCGAAAACAGTTTTTATTATGTTTTCTTCCATGGTGTAAGCTGAGATGAGGAGAAGCATGGAGTGGAGTTTGTTTTCTTCCGGTAGACGTAAATAAACACGTGCACCCCCTGTCCAATCAGAACCCTTCCCGACCCCCGGATGTTAAGCGGAATTAAATAAAGGCGATTAAACATGTTTTCCATGTAAACCTCAATTCCGAATTACTATTCCCATGTAAACTGGAGGAAGAACATTCTAATTCCAAACTATTTAATTCCGAATAATTAGTTCTGAATTAAAAAACATCACATAACTTTGGCCAATTAGGTGTTAAACCAAGAAAGGATTCAAACCCAGACACTTGACATTTTGCATTGCTTATCAAACCTGATGGTCATCATGTCAATCAGGAAAAGGAAAAACTATCAGTTTTCAATTAGATGATAAAAATCACTTTGCATTTTTAATGCTTCTCAATAAAGATTCAAAGTTTGGAAAAATATTTTTCCATATTTTAGAATGATATCATACATATTCTGTATCTACTGGTCGCAGTAAATGATCATTTTATACACATTTCCCTGTTAGTCAGCTGGGATCTATGGAAACTACTGGATCTCAACTGGAATTTAAAACGAGCCTGAAGTTCTGCAGGTTTGAATGAAGCAGCTGCATTTGTTAAAGCCAGGTTAACCCATTGAGCACTCATTTACTGGGCAGTGGTCAAACGTGAATTTGCAGCAAATATCCATAATGATTTTGCATGTTGTCGAGCAGTCCCCTGCACGCCTGTAATGAAATGAAATGCATCTCAATGAAGGGAAATTACTTTGTTTTTCTGTTCATACAGTTGAGGAAAAGTAATTATGGGTCTATGTCTTGTAGCGTAATAGCTAACGGGATTACACTGGTCTCTAAATCTCTCACAAGACCTTTGCAAATTCTCCTCGCTTGTCCTCTCTTGAGAGGAATGGCGGTAAGAATCTGTGTGTGACTATTACCCAGAGGGCTCTTTAGGGATTAAATGTTGTTTTCAAAGGGAGCATTTTGCCTTTTATTTTGTGCTTAGCTCTTGTGTAACAGCTCTTTTCTTCTCCTTTTCATAACAACCGCTGTCTTTATTCGTTAACCCAGAATCTATCCTGCTAAATTGGGCTCCTCTTAGTCATAGCTCAGTCACTCGTTACAGATTTATTAAAATGTTGTGTTAGGCACTTGTTTCTCATAGGTATTTCCTGTAAAACCACTCAACAGAGATGTGGAGGAACAGATATTTAGCCCAGTTCTGTCCTGCCTGTTTGCTTGTCTTTGGCTGGAGTTGTATTGCATTGGTTTAGAGTTGGGAGACAGCCCTAATTGGAAGGCATTGTTTTCCTCTGTGAATTCGGAGATGAAAATCAGCTCTTGGCAGTGTCTTGTGGCAATCACAACTGAGGCATTTGTTTCCCTAAGCCTAATTGTTTTTCTGTTTTCTGCATTTTTAAATCTCCTGATGTTAAAAAAAAAAATAATACTTGACTTATAGTCTAGCACTGGAGGGAGAAAACTGTATGGCTTAATCAGTCGAATAAATTTTGATTTGTATGTTTCTTGTCCAACTTGTCCACACAAGTTGTGTTGTTGTGCAACTGTCCATTCTAGTCCCTCGGTGAAACAGGAAGTCCCTGTGTGTTGTGTAAACTTTGGGCATTTTTGTGATTTCCAGTGCATTTTTTGTTGTTTGAGTGTTCGGAACCATAAGTGCTGTAAGATCAAATGTGTCTTTGGTACTTTGATTATTTTAGCTATTTTGGTTTCACTTTTTCTTATTCAATGATATTAATGGCTGCTCAAATGCATTTGTAGTCATGGGAAGATGGGGAATTGGATCCTAATTGTGCCCTTTAAACTTCTGATTCTTATGTTCCTGATAAGCTTGAACAAGTCGTGGACTTTGAAGTTAATTACATTTAATTTTCGAACACACACACACACACACACACACACACACACTGACATGGACACGGACACTGACGTCTCTTATCCATGCCTGTTGGAGGTCTTGAGCGTAATGAACGTGTTGAGTAAAGCACGTGCGTATGTAAAAGTATAAATGAACCCGATTAGAGACTCAACCTTTTTTTGTCACATTCCTTAACGCCACCAACAATGCATGCAATGATTTGAGGATCAGTCCGGGTGAATGTCGCTAAGGGTCTCACGCGGACAGCCATCTGCTTCAGATTACCCTGGAAATCCAGAACCTTCCAGTAGATGTTTTCCAAAAAAAACCCACCCACCTCTCAGTCTCCCTCATTCTCTGTTACGGGACAAGCAGTGGAGCAGTCATTGTGGGCTCAAGATATGGCCAGAGGAGAGATGTAGAAATGCTTGTGTGCGTGACTTGTCTTATTATTAAAAAGAAAAAACCCATGGTGGGTGTTCTTGGCCTGTAGCTTTCACTGTGGCCCCTGTGTGATGCAGCAAGACCTTCTGGAGGGTTTGTGGCTGTTTCTTTGAGAAGCGAAGACTTGACTGTGGAAGAGTCTGTCAGAATTATACTCCTGCAATTATATTGAAAGGAAGATTGAGAAAGAACTGTTCTGAGAAATCAGAAGACAAAGCCAAAGGAATACACTAGGACATGAAATTTCCGCAACATATTGGAACTGCTGGACATTGTTGGATTCTGACTTCACTTGTGTGATTTTTTTTTTTTTTTTTCTCAAATTCAGAATCAAGAGGCTGATAATACAACATTTTAGACTCAACTTAATTGAATGCAAGGCCTACCCTCCTCATATCTGTTTTGTGAAAGTTTACTTTCTGGCTCTCTTCAGAGCTGAGAAGAGCACGGAGAGGGGGAGGAAAAACGAAGTAAGCAACTAAACCTTCCTTCCTGATTCAAATTTTGGACTCTTCCCCTTCCACCTGCTGATTGGCTAAGAGATGATGATGGACGAGCCAGAGAGCCAGCGGGCTCGCTCCTACAGCACAGCCAGCACCGCCTCCCAGTCGGCTGGGCGGCTCCTCCTGCGGCAGCGAGTGACTCAGCTCCTGGCCTGTGTGGAGGACCTAAGCGTGGACCAATTGGAGATCCATGACCAGGTGTCCCGGACGCTGGACGAAGCCTTCGTCCTCTTCGGCCTATGGAGCGGGATGGACCCCTTTAGGTGACCCCTTAAAAACAGGCCAAAATCTAAATTAAGATTATTTTTTAGTAGTTGCATCAATTTTGAACAAGTTTTGATGCATTTATTTCATAAAAAATAATAAAATAGGAAATTTGTGTTTTTTTTTTTTTTTTTTTTTTTTTCATCATCGATGTGCTTCCATTTAGTTTGACATCTTTGCGTAACAGTTGGCGTGTTATTGAAAACGCACTTCTGCCGATGATCCTTTACCCTCCAATCAAGGTCTTTTTGTGTGTCGTCTTTTCAGATTAATTGCAGTTCAAAATGCATGTTCATATTTAACATCAATCTCCCTTTGAACATCATTTTCATTATTCAGTATATATTTTACCCTGATATGCATATAGAGAATATTTCAGTATTCTGTGTATGTTACAGTCAGATTGAGAAATTACAGTCATTTTGTGAAATGAGTAAAAAAAATTTTGTCATTTCGTGAACCGCTAGCCATTTCATGAGATGACTGAAATTTTTAGTTCCTTCATGAAATTACTGGTTTCACTATCTGACTGTAACATATATCATATAGCTCTGTGTGTGTGTGTGTGTGTGTGTGTGTGTATACATATATATACAATCACTGTGTATATGTGCATATGTAGTATATCATTGCTACGTGAACAGAGGAGTAATATGGCTGTGTATTTGTGTATAAAATAAGTTTGGTCTGTTTTTGCTTCCTTCTCATGGGGACTTAAAGTGATGGATGTTGTCTGTACAGCAGCCACTTACCCTAAATGATCTGGCGTGCATTAGAATCGCAGTTCTTGTTGAGCCGAGTCAGGACTCTCTTATCAAGTTGCGGGGTTTTATAAGTTAGAATTGATTGCTTAACTGGTAATTGCTTGTAGTTTACACGGCATAAATATGGACTACCCTGTCTTATTGGATGTGCGCTTTTCTCCTGGTCTGTAGAAGCTCTACGGAGGATCGTCCGGTGCCAGATTTGCATGTTGCATGGCCTAAGATAGTAAATCCCCTCCTCACTACTGGATATTATTGTGATTGTCCATCATATCAGAAAAAAGCTCTGCTTTGCACTCAGGGAGATGAATGTGGACAGGGATCATCAGTGCCATCTGGGTGTTTGAGCTCTGATTTGATTGGTCTCAATGACACGTGACCTGGGAACAGATAGAATCCTGTTCTATTTACGACCAGCTCTCGTTTAAGCTGATTCACAAAGTTGTGTTAATGTGGGGTTTTTCATTCCAGCTGTATAATTTCAGCAGATTATTGTGATATTTTTATCAAATCCTAGCTTTTGTTGTGACCTTACGGTGCACCCTCATAGGAATGGAATGCAATAAAAATAGCGCAAAATAAAATACATTTATCATTCTATGGGCTGAAATTCATTTTATCCAGCTTTCCGTTGCTCCCTTATATACTTCCCAAGTATGTTGCTGTTAAATATTCTGCTATTCATTATGTCACTGTGTGCTCTGTCCTTATGTGTGATGAACCAAAGCTGCTGCTACCCGAGATGAAGGCATGTTTTAAGATGTAAAAATAGCTGCACTAAAATGACTGTAAGCAAGAATTGATAATGGGCAAGTAGTGAGAGCTGATTTTCTTTGGAGTAAATTACTTGGGTGATTAATCATGTGATGCTTGTTCTGCGATTCCTACTCTTTCCAGGCTGCACGTGGTCACGTGGAACGTGGGGACTGCGGAGCCTCCGTGCGATGTCTCCTCCCTGCTGCAGCTGGACTCCCAGAATGCAGTGGACCTATACGCCATTGGGTGAGAGACATGCTCTGATTGGTCATGTCGGACTGAATAGTTGTACTACTACTAGATTATTATGTCTCTCCCCCCCCCAAAAGGGAGGGGGGGACGTATTGTTTTTGTCCAGTTTCTCGTTCGCGTCAGCGTTCCCACCATTTCTGGACCATAGCTCCAAAACCGTTTGATATATTTCCATGAAAATTTGCTCGCATTTGCATCAGGTTGTGCAGATGTGCCTTTAGCTATTTTTTAGGCTATCAACTTTTCTGGTTTCTTCCTCAATGTTTGTGAACACTGGTGAGGGGCGGCTGCGTTGGGCTGGGGGAGGCATTTGTTTTTTTTTGCCTCAAAAACAATCTCTAGTTTGTATTGTGCTTCTGACAAATGGTTTCTGTGTTTGTGTGTTTTTGTGCTGTTAAGTCTGCAGGAGGTAAATGCTGCTCCGCTCAAACTCATCACGGACCTGGCCATTGAGGACTCATGGAGTCTAGCATTTATGGCAACTCTGGCTCCATTAGGCTATGTAAAGGTAAAGTGGGTATCTTTTTGTGTGTGTGTGTGTGTGTGTGTGTGTGTGTGTGCGTGTGCGTGCAGGATTGTGGAACAAAGAGACTTTATATTGGGCCCTCATTAGGACAAGATGCAGCTGTAAGGCAAACACTCCTGTCTTTGTTGTCCAATGTTAAATCCTAACATTATTATGCAAATTTTTTTGTTTCTTGTTGTATTTTGTCCTACATTTCAGCCTTCTGAGATTCCTTTGGCAGAATACTCATCTCCTACACTCTTTGTGTTCTGGTCTATTTCTGGCTTGTGGGTCTTGTTGGTCATATTTATAAACCGAAATGAGGAAGTGGCTAGAGTGTTAGCCCTAGTTAGCTGAAGGTCCCACTCACTGTGAATCGCTGGCCACTGTGACTTAAAGTCAATCCCACTTCAACAGAGAGAGAGAATATGATTCGGGGATCAACAGGGAGACACGGTAGCGCAGTGGTCAAGTAGGCTTGACTTGAGATCGTAAGGTCCCGGCCACCGCCTTTGCGGTGTGTTCTTGGGCAAAACACTTTACTCCCACACTCCACGCCTCACTCCACCCAGGTGTATAAAAGGGGACCAGCAAATACGCAGGGAAACTTTTCTAAGAGCTGGGGGAGTACCTGCGATGGACTGGCATCCCATCCAGGGGGAGTAGTAATACTCCTAGTCGCTTCATGCCATGGAAACTGGGGTTAAGCACCGGCCCGATGGGCCACTAGGCTTGTACAGGCTTACTACTTCTTCTTCTACTTCCATTAACAGGGTAAGACTGAAATTAAGTGCAGGTCTGTGCAGTCTTGTGTAACTGAGTGCCCAATACTGCTAGATTACCTTTATCCCACCACAATGCGTATCTGTTTTCTCTGTACACTCATTCTGTTTGACTTCTTTTTTTGAAGAGTTTTCTCAGTAATGGTTAATTACATTTTACTTCAAAAATGCATTGCCTTGCCTGTGTTTTAAGGAAATCCGAAGCCTCCCATCTACCCTCTGGCCCCTCCCTCCTCTTTCTATCTCGCTCTTTCTCTCTCCTTCCTTTTCACCCCCCCCATCTCCCTCTCTTCCCTTCCCGTCTCCTCTTCTGGTTGTAGGTCACCTCCATTAGAATGCAGGGACTCCTGCTTTTGCTCTTTTCCAAACTGACCCACGTCCCCTTCATCCGGGACATCCAGACCACTTACACGCGCACCGGCCT
Source organism: Gymnothorax reevesii (assembly GCA_029721435.1). Classification (NCBI taxonomy): domain Eukaryota; kingdom Metazoa; phylum Chordata; class Actinopteri; order Anguilliformes; family Muraenidae; genus Gymnothorax; species Gymnothorax reevesii. The sequence goes on along the minus strand of CM056578.1, from coordinate 73,304,351 downwards.
CTTCGGCTACTGGGTAAGACTGAGCCTTTTGCCTCCTCTGTGCTGAAGTACTGCCTGTCTCAGATCTCCTGGGGACACTGTGCTTGTGCATGGGACGTCCGAGCTGAAAGGGCTGTGTTTCAGTGTGTCTCAGCTGTGCTATGGTGACTGTGTTTCAGTGTGTCTCAGGGCCAGGTCACGCAGTAACGGAGTTACAAAATTGGTGTATTTTGTATCGTGGCTCCAAAACTAAGTAAAATAGAGTAACAATTTAAATGGCTTTGTGTAGGTCTTCCCTTGTACTTCAAATTTATTGAAAAGATAATCCCTTGAGATGCAACATCTCGTTTTCAAGGGGGTCCTTATTAACAAACTTATTAAACAAACCAGAATTACACAAACTAAACATGCACTGATGACAAATAAACCTTGACAATACAATACAATCAAGTAAACACACATAGATAGCTCGCCTAGCCCTATCATACCCCCCAACAGTCTAATTCCCTAATAATGTGAAAAAGAAAAGAAAAAATTGAACTCACTCTGTGAGAGTACAGTCATGGAGATCAGTGGACAAACATTTGCAAATAAAATGGATACATAAAGAGAGTTTGCAAATTGCAGTTGCAGTCATGGGTGAGGACAAAAGTTATACTTGGAAACAGGAGCAAGTAGTTTGAAGATGATTAAATAGGGCTGCCTTAAACAGATGAAAGGAGGTAATGGACCTAATTGAGAGGGGCCGTTCCAGTGAGAAGGAGCTTTAAATTTAAATGCACGATGACCAATTTGTTTCCGAGTTTTGGGAGTAGAAAAGAACAGATGCTCGGTATGCCTTAGGTTGTATGAGGAATTAAATGGAATTAGATATTGTTTTAAATGTGATGGACAGTTTAAAAATAAATTGCAATCAGTGGTAGTGTCTTCTTGATTTTGGTGTTTGCCGGTTCAGTGACTCGTACAGCAAGCAGTGGTGAGTTTTATAAGGACACCGCAAGATGAATCTGCATAGACTATTGTAAGTAACATTAATACGGTGAAAATTTGTGGTGAAGATGTTCTGGTATACTATACTATATCAGCATAATCAAGTATGGGGAATATAAGTTGAGTAAAAATTCTTTTTCGGATCTGAAGTGTAAAGCAGTTAATGGAATGATAGAGTATTCTAAGACGACTATTTATTGTATTTGTAATAGAGTCAATACGGGGATTAAAAGTTAGTTGAGAATCAAGCCAAAGGCCTAGATATTTGAATTTATCAACTCTCACCATGGGTAAACGATCAAGGAAATTAATGACAAAATCAGTTGGTAAGGTTAAGGAATCAGCCTAGAGCAAAACAGCATATTGTGCGATTTCCTTTTATTCAACTAGAGTTTGTTGAAGGAAAGCCATTTTGGGAGATTATTAAAATCTGACTGTAATGAACTTCGAGCAATGTTCGAGTTGGAGGAGTAAATTACGGTGTTGTCTGCATATAACTGAATGTGACAATCATGACAGATTTGAGGGAGATTGTTAATAAATTTGGAAAACAACAGAGGGCTCAAAGACGAGCCTTGCGGTACACATTTGTCTATGGGTTTAAAATCTGACTGGCCACCCTGAAAGGAAACAAATTGCTGTCTATGATGAAGGTATGAATTAAACCAGAACAGAGATTGTAATGAAAGACCAATGGCATACAGTTTGTCTAGGAAGGAGATAGTCAGGCCTACCAAAGAAAACGTAGCCTCAGCACACGAAAACTTTGAAATGCCTACATTAATCGCGGAAATGGCAGCAGAAAAATAATACCCCGCCACCGAAACTGCAAAAACCGCAACATAAACTGTTGACTCGTAGCATAAGACTATGAAACTGCAACATCTTCTTTCGCATCCGTCTTTGCCATTTACTGCGCTTGCACGTACCGGCCCAGGCTGCTTTCAGAGATAGCGGAATCAGGCGTGTCTCCTTCGGTTGGTAAGTAAAACGTCCAAATATGACGTTATTGTTTATGCAGATGTTTAACAATGAATTGTAAGACGTCGCTGTTACATCCACATTCTCGTAAATTTGCTTATTTTAGCATGTCACCCTGCCGAAAATGAACGATCGAAATTTCGCCAAAGTCTTAGAGTTGCCAACTTGACGACTTTCTCGCTTAATCTGGCGACTTTCCAAATCGGGATTGTTTGTCCACTCACATACGTCTTGAGAAAGTCGTCAAGTTGGCATCTCTAAGACTATAGCGAAATCGACAGTGCATCGTTCATTTTCGGCAGGGTGACATGCAAAAATAAGCGAATTTACGAGAATGTGGATGTAACAGCTACGTCTTACAATTCATTGTTAAACATCTGCATAAACAATAACGTAAAACAAAAACGGTAGGCCTGATAGTGATCCACCATATCAAGAGCTTTTGTTAGGTCAATGAATATGACACCTGTAAGCATTTGATTGTCAAATGAGGAGAAAATGTCTTCAAAAGAGCAGATGTAGTGGAGTATTTGGCTCTGAATCCAGATTGGTATGGAGATAAGATATTTTAATCATTAACATATTGCGATAATTAATTAAAAACTATTTTTTAAAATATTTTTGCTGTACAGTTAATTGTGGAGATGGGTCTGTAATTAATTACATCAAGAGGGTCGCCACCTTTAAATTAGGGGGCAACTTTGACACATTTTCCAAGATGAAGGCATTTCAAATGTAGATAATGATAAATTAAATGGATCTGAAAAGGAAATCCCTAAACATGAGAGGCTAATTTGAAATACTTATTCTCCAGACCATCTTGGCCAGCACCAGTCCCCGAGCTTAAGCCATCGATGATCTGCTGAACTTCAGTAGGGGTGACATTTCTAAAGGGGAAGGAGCTGTCAGAAGTAGAATTTGACATTTTCAAAGAAGAATCAGAATTGGAAGAATCAAAGGAGATGGAGCTGCAGATAAAAAATAATGACTAAAAAACTAGCGATTGTGGAAGGGTCATTCCTGACTTCGTTATTGATTTTAATTTGAGCAGTATGGCTTTTAGACAATTTATTCAGTAAGCAGTTGATTCAAAAAACTTCAAAAAACAAAATCATTAAATTTGTTCTTTTGATTTATTTTGGGTGAAAACTGCAAAAAAAACTGGTCGGGAGTTACCGACCAGTTTCTTGCAGTTGTGTTTTGCTGCTGTGTTTTGGAGACTGACTCTGATGGCACTATCGCCATGGCAACCAAAATCGATAGATATCATAACTTAAATACAACACAAGTCCATGCCAAATATGGAAGTAATGGGTCAAAAATTACAGCTTGTACAGCGTCCACAAGGAAGTGCCTACGGACGTGGACGCAGCGGCAGAGACGAAAAGCATGAACCCATATTAGCCGCCCGACTTCGTCTGGAGGCGACAATTAGCTGCATCCTGATCTACCTGGTCATAATACTTTACAATATTTATGGCATCACATGGAAAATGCTGCTCTTAAGACAAGTAACTACAGAAAAGTACAGATGCATTTCTGGTTAAACGGTTCTCTGTTTTCCCCTGCCTCAGGGAAACAAGGGTGCGGTGTCCGTGCGTCTGTCCTTCTACGGCCACATGCTGTGCTTCCTCAACTGCCACCTGGCGGCGCACATGCAGTACGCCACGCAGCGTGTGGATGAGTTTGAGTACATCCTGGACACTCAGGACTTCGACATGCACAACACGCCGCGTATCCTGGACCACCGGTAACACGCCTTATGCCTCCTATATCAGCTGTCGGGTTCACCTTTTATTAACTGGTTTAGAGCTCAGTAACTAATCAATGACTTATTGCTCTAGCTCCCATTATCGATCACTCTGCTTAACTTCATTTTACCTCTCACCAAAAGCCACCTTACCCAATTCATTTATATTTGGGCTAAGTCAATGCCTTCATCCACAGTTATTGCAGCAAAAATACACATATTAAGCTATCTTGCAAAAAGGCTTCATCATCACACACTGAAGGATTTTATACAGCATCCTGTTCGTATAATATTTAGGCATGTAAACATTCTTGGAATTCTTCTGGTGTGACTGCAAATTAATTACATGTAATAAGGCTTCACATTTTCCATTCTCACCATTGTAAAAGCTGTTCATCTTCCAGCCAATCGAAAGCTAGAATGTTTCAAAACAAAAGTGCGTTTGTATTTAATGAAGATGTATTGTGTATTGCATTATTTTGGAAAATTATAAGGAATTTTCCTTTCAGAAAATATACAGAAAATTCAGAAGAGTACAGAAAATGTAGGAGTGTTTTAAAAAAATGACTTTTCTATAACATTACATAACGACACGTTAAAGATGAGTTAGAATGTGCCCTATGATTATTGCGATCAATGCTAATAACATGTCTGTTAAAGAGTCAATCAATTTAAGGTTGATGGAATGAAATAATGAGCTGACCACTATTATTAGGTGTTGTCAATTTTCATTTGTGGTACTGTATTGTCATCCTTTGCCGTCGCCAGTGAAAATGTTGAAAAAATGGCAGTGGATGGGGTTATTGAGTCCATGTTGGAAAGCAAAGGTGTATTGAGTTGAGTGCGAAACAGTTGTCAGGAAAGGACTTGAGGAAACCTCTAAGGAAATTGAGAGAGACTAGAGGGCACTCGGGGAGCGCAGACCTATGTCAGCAGGTTTTGATCCACTCATACTTATAATCAGCTGCTGAGTCCAGATCTGGAAAATTTAATCACCTCTTCCCTTTCATACAGTCCAGGTTCCCACAAAAATTTGTGGTAATCTTTTGAAGGCTTTTTGAGTAATACTGCTGACAAACACAGACACACACATACACACACAATCAAACACGCACATAAGTGATCACAATACCTCCTATGGAGGTAAAAATGCCACTTTCAGGTCTGCAGTATTGACCCCTGGGTGGGCGTACTTGTCTCTTCAGTGGCTAGTGCACCTGCTGATGCCTCCTGGCTCGCAAAAAAAAGTGAAATTACTGGGGGGAAAAAAGCCCACTTCAGGACCTGAATTGCATTTTTTTTTCTGCATTGCTAGCTATGTGCTTTTTTCTTTTGATGTTTAAAAAGCAAACCCGTTCGATAATAGTGGCTCAGATGGTGAATCAAGTGCCAAAGTGTATGGAAAAAGTGGGCATAATTGGGTCTCACTCGTTTTAAAAATTTTTTTTTGGTCTTATAGAGAGACATTGCTCATTAGCACCACTGTGGTTGGCCCCAGCAAAGGTCATCTCGATTTAAGTCAACGGTAGCTTATACTTCAAAAACAGTCAATACGTTTTCCAACAAAGTACAAACCCAAAACTAGTGAAGTTGGCACGTTGTGTAAATCATAAATAAAAACAGAATACAATGATTTGCAAATCCTTTTCAACCTATATTCAATTGAATACACTGCAAAGACAAGTTACTTAATGTTCAAACGGGTAAATTTTGTAATTTTTTGCAAATATTAGCTCATTTGGAATTTGATGCCTGCAACATGTTTCAAAAAAGCTGGCACAAGTGGCAAAAAAGACTGAGAGAGTTGAGGAATGCTCATCAAACACTTATTTGGAACATCCCACAGGTGAACGGGCTAATTGGGAACAGGTGGGTGCCATGATTGGGTATAAAAGCAGCTTCCCTGAAATGCTCAGTCCTTCACAAACAAGGATGGGGCGAGGGTCACCACTTAGTGAACAAATGCGTGAGCTTATTGTCGAACAGTTTAAAAACAACATTCCTCAACGAGCTATTGCAAGAAATTTAGGGATTTCATCATCTGCGGTCCGTAATATCATCAAAAGGTTCAGAGAATCTGGAGAAATCACTGCACGTAAGCGACAAGGCCGAAAACCAACATTGAATGCCGGTGACTTTCGATCCCTTAGGCGGTACTGCATCAAAAACCGACATTAGTGTGTAAAGGACATCACCACATGGGCTCAGGAACACTTCAGAAAACCACTGTCGGTAACTACAGTTCGTCGCTACATCTGCAAGTGCAAGTTAAAACTCTGCAATGCAAAGCGAAAGCCATTTATCAACAGCACCCAGAAACGCCGCCGGCTTCGCTGGGCCCAAGCTCATCTAAGATGGACTGATGCAAAGTGGAAAAGTGTTGTGTGGTCTGACGAGTCCACATTTCAAATTGTTTTTGGAAACTGTGGATGTCGTGTCCTCCGGACCAAAGAGGAAAAGAACCATCCGTACTGTTATAGGCGCAAAGTTCAAAAGCCAGCATCTGTGATGGTATGGGGGTGTATTAGTGCCCAAGTTATGGGCAACTTACACATATGTGAAGGCACCATTAATGCTGAAAGGTACATACAGGTTTTGGAGCAACATATGTTGCCATCCAAGCAACGTCTTTTTCATGGACGCCCCTGCTTATTTCAGCAAGACAATGCCAAGCCACATTCTGCACGTGTTACAACGGCATTGCTCCGTAGTAAAAGAGTGCGGGCACTAGACTGGCCTGCCTGTAGTCCAGACCTGTCTCCCATTGAAAATGTGTGGCACATTATGAAGCGTAAAATACGACAATGGAGACCCCGGACTGTTGAACAACTTAAGCTGTACGTCAAGCAAGAATGGGAAAGAGTTCCACCTGAAAAGCTTCAAAAATTGGTCTCCTCAGTTCCCAAACGTTTACTGAGTGTCGTTGAAAGGAAAGGCGATGTAACACAGTGGTAAAAAGGCCCCTGTGCCAACTTTTTTGCAATGTGTTGCTGCCTTTAAATTCTAAGTTAATGATTATTTGCAAAAAAAAAAAAAGTTTCTCAGTTTGAACATTAAACATCTTGTCTTTGCAGTGTATTCAATTGAATATAAGTAGAAAAGGATTTGCAAATCCTTGTATTCTGTTTTTATCTACGATTTACATAACGTGCCAACTTCACTGGTTTTGGGTTTTGAAAATGTAGTTGGAATATGTGTTCTTTTTGCTGTTTGGACAGGACAAGGATTCTGTGGACTAATCATGGCACTTTGTGGACAAGTCTGGCATGGTCCTTTGCTCCAAAATTTACTTTCATGTCCCATGTTTTTTTAAACAGTCCCCAGGCTCATCAATGAACCACAGTTCTGAAGAGTCCTGCTGTGTATGGTATAAAAAACCAGCTGGCACTGCACAATTCTAGAGTGACAACTGTACCTCTAATGTAACATGGTGTGATTGAGTCCCTTGAGTTTGGAGGGAAGAGAACATCAGTTGATTTTGGAGGTAGTAGAGCGGATATCCGGAATATTCCATTCCTCCTAGCACTGGCTTTTCGTTTTCTGGCAGGGTGGTCTTTTGGTTTGGCGATCTGAACTTCCGGATCGCGGATCATGGCATGCACTTCCTGCGGACCGCCATCAACAGCAACCGATTTAACCTGCTTTGGGACAGGGATCAGGTGAGGCCTGTAGGACTGCAGGAGTGTGCACAGATACACGGAAACACACACTCGAGCACATGAACACGTAAGCAAGCAGGTGCACCGACACAAGTACTGACACACACATGCAAATACACATGCGTGCAATGATGCGCATGTGCCCTACGCACACAGACTTGCGTGCACACACTCTTGTGTAACAGACTCACACCTTGACAAAAGCACATTCCCACATGCACAAAATGTGCACATTTTCATACATTTCTTATGACAATTAAACTTTGATGCAAATATAGTGCTCTGTTGAATTGTATTTTCCAGTCCTCGCAGTCTTCTGTAGAGGATTTACGTCCCTTGAAAGAAGATTTGCATATTAATTATTAGGTGCATAGCTAGGCTCCATCATCGCTGATGTTTGTTTGTGTTCTAACAGCTGTGCGGAGCAGGGCATCTCATTTTTCCTCTGTCTCTCTCCCACTCCGGTCTCGTGTCTCTCGCAGCTGACGATGATGAAGAGGAAGGAGCCCTTCTTGCAGGAGTTCGAGGAGGGTCCTCTCAGCTTCAAGCCCACATACAAATTTGACCGGTTTTCTGAGAGCTACGATTCAAGGTATTAAGTATGCCCACACATGCACAGACACACACTTCTGACGTGCTTGCACCTGCCTCAGGACTCGGTGTTCAAAGAGCCGGCACTTCCTGCCCGTGGCTGTCGCAATGCTTCTCACGAGATGTTCACTCTTATCCTCTCTTCCTCTCCACACTGCAGGCCTCAGAAGACCTGGTTGGGGTTTAAGTAAGACTTTAAAAATATGCCTCGTGTTCATCTCCTTAACATCACTCCCCTTGTGTTCCCTGCACACAGTCCACCCCAGTGCTAATTAGACTGCCCCCGCCCGCCGAACAGCAGGCTTTGCACCCAAGCATCATTGTAGAGCAGGGGTCTCGAAACAGTCCGTAAAGGGGCCAAGGGGCTGCGGGTTTTGAGTGGAAGCACACCTGATCTCAGCCTGCACAGGCAAAACCCGCTGCCCGTTGGCCCATTTACAGACCGGTTTGACACCCCTGCTGTAGAAGCTTTCACATGCAGAAAACAGAGCATTGCCACGTTTACCTTTAGCATCAAAAACTATGCTCCCAGACAGTGAGGTTGCACAAAATGCTTAACTTTGTTGTGTGAACCCCATTCACCGCATGAAAATAGTTAATGATGAAATGAAAGTAGGCGAACATTTCAAACAAAGTTTGTATTACAGTCGCGAAGAAGTGTTAATTTGTTAGCTTCGGTTTACTAGCAGGAAGATGCTAGCTAATGTTAAGTAGCTTGCTAATGAAGGTAAAATGAACCACATCAGCTTTTGTATCTGTATGAGTACTTAACTGTAGGAGTTGTAAAGATATTCGCAAAATGTGAACGTATTTGTTGTGCTATTAAACAACATGGATCATTGGATGCTCCAGAAAGATAATCAAAGTTTTGCATGTATGATCCATTGCTATAATGGCTTAGTTCATGCTGACATTAAGACAGTGTCTTAATAAAGGTTACTCAGCTTTGCTGGATGTGTCGCTGATGTTACCGTTTAATTATTACGAACGCAAACTTACTGTTCTACAGTTTACTTAAAAGTACACATTGTACAGGCAGTACACAGGATTAATTTTTGTGGTTTATGTAGATCTCAGAAGTTTGAGCATTGTGCTGTGATTTTGGGGAAGAAATTGTTTTTGTTTTTTTTTGCATTTTTCGCAGTTAATGTGGAAGTGCTGATCTGTATCTTTCTGCTCTTTGTTATTGTGTGAGAACAGCCTGTCATCTGCAGGCTGATAAATATATTGGTGTCAAACTGTCCATCACCAGTCATTGTTGAGTCTACACTTTACCAGTGTTTTCCAAAGCTTGTGTTTTTCACGGTGGTCTCATTACTCTGCTAGTGTTTTTTTTATTCCCCCAGTTTGGGCCCAAATTTCTTGCCCATCTGCTCTCATCTATTAATCTTTTGTTTGTTTACGGTTCTAATTAGTTATAATCATATGGCCTCTTCTTAATTTTAGCCTCAGAAGAAGTCAGGTGGCTACTGTGGATTCATGCTTGTCGTCTCTGCTGCTACCGAAGCGTCCGTAGACGCTTCCTTGTGGACGCTCTGCAAGCTGTAATTTTTGACCGATAACTTTCATATTTGATGTGGACAATGTGCTATACTTCACTTATGTCGCCTATCAGTTTTGGTCGCCATGGTGACAGTCTTGGCCGAATAATGCGTAAATTTATGCTATAACTTTTATTTTCTTGTGGACGCATTACAGGCTGGAGAAGCGAACTTTCGGGCGCTACACCAATGTGGTCACGAGCAACCGGACTATCCAGTTATCCAGCATATAATGCGGGGGGATATAGCTATCGCTCTGTCCGTCCGTCTGTCTGTCTGTCCTTCTGCAAACATGAGTTTGTCCGGGCCATATCTCGGAAACTATAGGTGCTACCTTCACCAAACTTGACACACATGTCAATCATGATGTGTAGATGTGCCTTTTAAAGGTTGGTACACAACCTACAGCCAGGGGGATCCGCCATTGCCAGATGGCTCTTCTTTTTAATGAGTTGCAGCTATTGGCTTGATTCTGTCCTGCATGAATTTATCTATACTTGAAGGATTCCACTACAGATTTCTGTGCTGGGCTTTATTTAAGCATCTATACTCGTTAAATCATCATGTTCATTCAGGAAATGTAAGGGAGGTGTCAATGAAAATATACGGGAGCTCCCACAGATCACTGCGAATCCTGCTCTTGTTATTGAGGGTCAAATTTGTTTTCACTCAACTCACAAAAATTGAGAACATGAGACCCTAATTCTGCTTTTCAAGAAAATGGCCATCCCTCTATCTGTATCCCTTGTTTTTAGTATTTTATCACTGAGCACTGAGGTGAGAGCTGAACAGGATTGGACATGGCAAATAGTACTTGAGTGATATTTACGGTTTCCGTGCGAAAACGGCGCCATTTCTTAATAAACCCTGGTTTACATAAGAACTGGCTCTCAAAACACTTTTTTTTTTTTTTTTACTTGTCCTTGGTGTGGTATTTATATTTTACAAAGGCGTATCCGTTCAAATAAGTAGAAATAAAAAGTTTGAACACCTTCTGTGAATTACAGGTTTGTGGAATGCACAGTCAGAAATGACTACAACGTAAATATCTGGATTTCTGTCTTTTATGCAACTAAGGAATAAATTACGTAATTAATTAAGAGGAAAAAAAAACACGAATGCCACTGTGGTTGCACGAGTCTGCACATTTCAAAAAGCTGCAGGTTTGATGTGGGCACGTTGACTTTTGAAAGTTTTGTTTAAGCAGATGCGAACAAAGAGGGCTGGGTATGTTTCTTCCTTTCACGCGGACCTCTGCTCTTAAGTATAAACCAGCCGCTACTTCTGTGCTCTCCGACAATTGTTGTTAGATGGGGTGAGGGATGATATTTTCGTAATGGGACAGGTGAGACCTTGGGCGAGGTCCTGAGAATAGAAGCGCTTTAGTTGATTGGTTGAACTTACGCATACGGCAAACGATAGAACAGACAGGAGGTTTAAAAAAAGTGTTAACATCAGAATGACATGATGTTTGAAAAAACAAAATACGCATTCTCTGCATTGGAGAAAAACAAATCTGCGAAACCAGGTTAGGACTCGGTATTTATAAAATTGTTGGAGGAGAAAGGGGAACAAAAATGGTGGAGTAATATTAAAAAGAAGAAGAATCTTACTGAGTGACCCCTTTCACTACAGTTGCTTAATAAGCGCGTGAATGACGGCCAAAGACTGTTTGTGTGCCTTGTGTGATGAGTTCTGCTGTGTTCGGCCCTACAAGTGTATCAGTGTTGATGAGCACAGCTAATTCGCTAATTAATCCAAGGTAATTGAAGGAAATGAAAACCTACAAACACACACCTACCTTCATGCAGTGGAACTGCGTCATCCTTTGTGTTTGGCAGCCTGCAGTTCTATGGGACGACTGTGTGTGGTTGTGCGTGCGTGTGTGTGTGTGTGTGTGTTCACATGCAGGCCTGCACGCACACATTCCCTTAACCTGCGCATTCTCAGTCACTCTCTAACATGGCATTGTAACAAACCGCGCATTCACACAGACATTTACATGCAGTATATGTAAAATTCATTCTGACTTTACATAGACATTTACATGAACACACATGCACATGAACTTTAACTTGAAAACAACCATCTGTATTCTTGCGCTAGTAAGTTTTCATGTGTGGTTTTACACATGCATCATTAACAGCCTGCATTTGGATCCATTCCATGCCATCCATGTTTACGCGACAGTTTAAACATGTGTGATTGTACGTGTTTGTGTGTTGTCTGGAGTGTACTCACACAAGTGTGTGTGCATGTCCATTACAGCTGCAGTGCTTGAGCCTCTTGAGATAAGTTATGAGGTTTGCATGTATAGGCAAAGAGCTGCTCTAGCTGCTGGATTTCTATTGGCTAGCCAGCAGTTGAGCTGGCAAATCAGATACCCGAGGGTGAGGTGACCAGTTGCCATGGGTTTGAGCACCCGACAAAAGAGAGGAGTTTGTCTCTGGGTTTATCATGCTTGATCAGTGGGGTCTCCTGAGTCTATCTATTTTCTGCCACACCATGACTGTAAGCTCTTGGTGAGAACAGTCAGCCGGTCGGCCTTAATTAGGAAAATTAATTGGCTGCACATGCCACAAAGAATTAATGTCCTGGTCCCCATCCCAAGTCTTTGAAGTAGTTTTAAAGTTTGTTCTCAGAAAGTAATGTTATTGTTTTTTCCAATGTGGTTTACAGCTAATGGAGCCATTACACTTTCTTTCTGATTAATGTATAGGTAAGGGAAATGCTTCCTATTTGCTGAAAAGTGTAAGAGTAAAACTTTGTTGATGTTCAGTTGACAGAAAAGTTAAAATACGGTGTCCTATTTGCTGTACATTTGATGATTGAGCTTGAAGGTGAAGCCAGCAGCAGTGAGCCAGAACTGTAATGTTGTAACCTGGGTACAAGGGAAGAATGACCAGAGAAGTTAAAAATATTTTTTTCCTCCCGGAACTAATCAGAATATCAGGTCAGGCTGAATCAAAAACTACATGTGCAGTGAGTGCCTCTGGATTGAGTTAAAAATCCCCTGTCCATTCCATTAAGGTGAGACTGCCGCTGACATCATCGCTTTCTCTTTTCCCGATTGGACAGTGGTAAGAAGAGAAAGCCGGCTTGGACTGACAGGATTTTGTGGAGAGTGAAGCCCAAAGCTCCGCCCCCAGAAGAGGAGGCCACTTTACCTGATGAACATGATGAATCTTCACTTAAAGTATCGCAGGACACTTACAGCTCTAACATGGACTATGGTGAGAGTGACCATAAGCCTGTTATCGCCACCTTCAGGCTGGAGGTAAGAACTGCTGGGCATAGAAATGATAAAATGAGGTTAAGGTGGTCAATGGCATTTGTCATTAAAGAAACTAGTAGTCTTGGCCCTGAGTGTGGCGATTTGGGTTAGTGATCACTGACTTAGAAAAGTACTGATACTTTTTTCTTGTACATTAAAATTAAAGAGAAATGTTGATTCAGTTTAAGTTTTTGAGTAGCTCAACCATTCACAACATATGCTTACTAGAGTGAGTTGGACTCTGGGTGTTATTCATCGATGCTTTCCCTGGCTGCTGAGGGAGTTCAGGTATTTTATGTTTAATGAAAGCCTGTTAAATTACACAAGCTTGCCTCATACACAATCTTAAATTATATAGGGGTTTACTCTATGCTGCTGGCTGAGCTTATTGTTTAGTTTTAGAGCTGGTAAATGTGGTCTCTCTTGCAAGCCTAACGTTAGTTTATTTCACTTGGGTCATTTATGGCTTTTTAGTATTTGTATTAGTATATTTCCAGGGCAGAAATGGAACAGAGTCAGATCTCAAAAAATAAATAGAATGTCCCCATTTTTAAAATTAACACCAGTATATTTTTAAACATATTTATAATATGGTTTAAGAGTAGATTAAAATTAGTTTCCCCAGAAAATAGAGTTTACCTCAAAATGTGGACAGTGGACTTTTCTGCAGGGGATGTGGGTTATAGAGTTTTTTGCAGATTGTATGAATCATGAAGTGGATGAAGAAAACAGGTGTTATTGAGTTTATCCAGAAAATGTGGCTTATGGAGTTTTCTAGAAACTGTTACTCATAGATGTTTAGCTGTACGTGTGTGACTGTGAGCTGCCTAAGGGAGAGTCTCTCAGCAGCTGAGGAAGCTGGTGGAGAGCCCGCTGGTCCGGGTGAGTGCGGAGGGTGAGTGGAGCGCCGATCAGGACGCCATCATAAACTACAGTATCCTGGAGCCTTTCTCCTCCAGCTCCTGGGACTGGATCGGCCTCTACAGAGTGAGTGTGTCTGTCTGTGTCTGTCTGTCTTGGCAACAAGGTCAGAGTTGAAAACAAAAGAGGTTTTAGGAAAACTGTTAATAAAGGTGAAATAATGAAACGGCTCGCTTATTGATTATGTCATGGTGGCTAGACTGCATTGTACTATCATGTATGTGATCCCATTTTACGCTATGCTTGATATAGCCATCTACCCAGCAAGCTAATGGCAACTAGGGAATACCTTTATAAATAATTGTCATATTTATGCAATATGATTTGGGTTTTGCCCTAACTTTAATAAAGTAGTAAGCTGCAATAGACATGAACTTATCTGATAAGTTTTGCCTCGCTATTGTGCGTCCCAACTGTGCTTTCAGGTTTTTGGGATGTTAGCTACTAGCTAATTAGCTCAAGAACAATCACTGTGGCTGCTGGCTAGTGAAGTTGGGCAAATACGAAATCACATCGCTGAAATATGATGATTATTTACAAATGGATGGGGAACCAGATAAACACTCCTTCGGGAAGATTAAAAAACAATAAATCAAAAATTCTTCTCTGAGCTTTGGTCTGGATATGATATTGCCAGTAGTTGGGCGAAAGTATAGAGCAAAGGCGCTCAGGTGAAAGCTGGCCTAACTATAAATGATATGTTGTCTTTTCGGCTCTTCTCTGATGACATTATCTGGCGTATATTCCACAGCCAATCAGAAGTTTCTAAATGTTCCCCATTGCTCCTTAGAGGGGAAAAAATTTTGCCTTGCTGCTCGTAAAATAAGGAGAAACCAAGGGAAGTAACGGTGCCGAAGTTGAAAAATAAGTCTTTGTGAACCCTGCGCTTTCAAAAGACTCAGCATCCCAGCAGTTATTGGCCGACGGGTAGAAAATAAAACTTTTAGCATGTATCTTTTTTTCTTGTTTTTTTTTTTTTTTTTTTTAAATTTAAGTGGGAGAGGTGTCTTTTTTGGTCTATTATTTTTTTCTAGGGGAGGTGGGGGGGCTGGAACCCCCCCCCAAAACTGCCCCTGGAGTGAGTGAATGAGTGAGACTGTTAGAGAGTCGAGCAGTCTAACACAATAACCCCAAGAAAACATAATAGCATGCACAGCTATTCTGACGCAGTGGGCTATGACAGTAATTAATTCTGCTAACACAAAAAGAAACCCTTTAAAATTTAGAAATTGAACAAACAGAAAAACAAGAATTAGTCAGTATAAATGAAAAATGGCTTGCTGGAAAGAAAACCAGCGTATTCAGGAAGTCCCTGGGACCAGGTTTGGGTGGGATTAGCTATCTGGACATGTTGCATGATGTCCCCTAAGTATTAAGAGGGGGGTTCATTTGTTTCTCACTGCAGGCTGGGTTCAAGAGTGCCAAGGACTATGTCACATACGCTTGGGTGAAGGACGATGAGGTTTTTCACAGTGATGAGCTTATTCAGGTACAGCCCACAGCAGTGTGTACTCGGAGTATACTGTAGGTACTCTCTCTGCACCGGTTAGCTTGTCCTGTACTAATTCCACATACAGTGTTTCGGGTGCCAGCTGAGTGTCTGTGCATATCTGCCTGCCTGGGCCTTTCGCTCTGTTCAGTACATTCATGGGGCAAATATTAAAGGAGCTGTGTCACGATTACTGCACATGCTCACAACTTACATCCCAAGAAAGGCATCTGCTTAACTCCAAGTCAAGTTTCTATCCTGGCTAATCCGTCTGTTTTGCATTGCATTTCTATATTGTAGTTACACTGGCATTATGCCTCTTATATTAAGGAGCTTACTATAGAAATTCAAGGATTCAAAGCTCTAGATTAAGCTTTAGCCAAAGAATGCGACAAATGTAAGCTGGATGGCTTGGCCAATAATCATAGAAGAAAAATGCCTTCTAGATTCTGACTTGCAGTTGAACAGATTTTCTTTGTTCAGAGTTGAGAGCATGCGCAGTAATCATGATACAGCTCCCTTAATGTTGCCGGTTACTACCTGTCGCATTATCAGTTCAGATTATCAGTGTGTATATGTGTGTGGTGGATGTAGTGGTGTGTGTATGTACATGAGGCATGAAGGAAGAGTAAACAAGAGTTGTGCGTGCAGGCATTCCTCATTTCTTTTGTAGGTTCATTTGTTTGTTCAGAGCATGTACGGGGTTAACATTGGCTTTTTCTGTGCTCAGGTTTACATGAGTAAGGATGAGATCCCACTGCTGGGAGGGGAATACTTGCTCTGTTACTATAGCCATAACATGCAAAGCATTGTGGGCATCAGCACTCCTTTCCAGGTGAGTCCATGTACAAGTTGGCACAAACAGGTATGCGTAAGTGCACAGAATTTCACAGGTGCTACACTGGTCAGGTGCACCCTTAACGATGTTTGTGTAAACCAGGAGTGCTCCTTCCATTTCGAGTTGTTGTTCCAACTAATTCTTATGGATTTATCTGAACAACTGGTTTACTTCTGACCGCAATCATATATCTTAACCAGCGATGTGTATGCAGTCAGTCGTCTGAAGACTCAAGACTTCCTCAATGTCATATCACATGCCTGGGATAATGAAATGATTTTAGAGGCATTTGTCACATTTAATTTTAGTATTAGTGTACAATACCAGCAGTCTGCTGCACCAGCCATAACTCAGTTTATACATGGCTTACTTCTAATGTAAGGGATGGATTTACGCTATAACTTTATAAGAACTGGTTGTGTCATGTAAGTTAGTTTCAACATGGCGTTAAGATATAATTTACAGCTACCCCTTGTTTCAGTGTACGATAGGTTTTCGGATTTCAAGCCATTTCTAAATCAGCCGTTGTCTTGGCTGAACAACCACAAAACTAGAGAAACTGATATTTTATGATCCAGAGAAACAATTTCCCTCAAATTTATGTTGGTGGGGTATTTCAATGGTAGATTGAAACCTTTTGGTATGTATCATGACTTGGACTTACACTCTCGATGCTGCGCTATATGTTCTGGGAGCACAGAGCCATATTAAATTGAATGAATAAATGAGTGGTGGGCTTGTAACATGAGCTTGTTTATGCATAATAGCTGTTGGACGTCAAGTGTGCAAGAAAGGGGTGTGGCACTTAAAGCGTTCGCCTCTGCGGTCCTCATTTTGAAGTTTTAATGAGAAACATTTATTTTTATATTGCAGATGTTTCTTATCTTCACAAGATATGTTTGTATTGTGTCATAACGGGACAGTTTAAGATGCGCTGCTGCAGTTTTATAGAGAAAGGGTTTGAGTTAAAACAGATGCATACAGTTATGACACAATTATCTCATCAAAACATTGGCCTAAAAAGCACCGTGTTATTAGCTTAGAGGAAATCTTTCCCGTTTTATCAAGAAGCAAATTTTTTATCATATACTGCCATTGAAATGAGAGAGAGCGGCAGCTCCCTTTCTAGGATAGTTTGGCTAAGACAGGGATACTCACTCTTATCCAGAATGAGCCGCTGTGGGTGCAGGCTTTCATTCTAACCATGCAGTTACACACCTGATTCTACTTATCAAGGGACTATGGCAAAAGCTTTAAGGGTTGATTAGTAGAATCAGGTGTGCGACAGGTTGGATAGAGTGAAAGCTCGCACCCACTGTGGCTCATTCTGGAAAAGAGTGAGTATCCCTGGGCTAAGACCTCCAGACTTAAGTGCAAAAAAATGTAATTTTGAGAGGCATTAAGAAAAACTGCAAGCTTGCATCAAATCAGATGGCACAGGTCATCTGGTCACAATGGATTTAGTTAAGGTGTAGTGTAAGCATTGATGGTGCTACTGAACAAATACAAGTCTTTGATTTGAAAGTAACCAGTAACATCGTAGGAATTGGTGTCAACTTTACTCACAGGCTTTTGTTCATACTTGCTTATAGTCAGTGCAACAGGCTACCGAAATCTGATTCCTGTCCTGCTGAACCACGAATGTTCTGGAGTGTCCTTCATTGTGCACGAGAACCATTTGTGATGTCATTTCAGTTTTTTCACAGGCTCAAAGGGGAACAAGACAGGGACGAGTCCATTTTACAGAAATAGTTCATACAGAATCACTTAGTTCTCCATATTTTCCGTAACTCATGAATAGCTGATTTCTGCGCTACGGAAGCGATTGAGTTATTGGAGAGGAGTGTTAAATAGAGGATGGAGAACAGAGGAGAGAGAGAAGTCAGACTAGAGGTAAAACTCCAGGCTTTGGTTTGAGTGCACATAGTGCATTTCAAGGCTTCTGTAATAATCCTGGTCTAATTTATTATGCCTCTGACCCACACCATTTTCGGTTGTCTGTCCGTCCGTCATGCATATGTTGTGTGCGCATTATCTACTGAAGGAGTGGACAGATTTTGACCAAATCACTCCCGACATCTCCCTAGGAAGGATAGCGGAACTGATCAGGTTTTGGAGGTAGTCGAGTCAAAGGTCATGGTCACATAAGGTCAGCTGTATGTGGGCACCGACGATCAATTTTCCAGGGTGTATAAAGCTATTGTACGACGTATGAGCCACAGAGGCATTGCCTTCTACGCTTTGCATTGACTTCTACGTTGTTTGTTTTAGGTTCAGCAGTCCAAGGCAGCCATTGAACAGGGATTGGTGCCTGAGAACATCAATGGACTGAACAAGCTCACAGCCAATTAAAGCGAGCAGTCCCCTGTGCAGACACACCCCCTACCTTGGAACTGATCGTCTGATTGGTCATCCCTCTCTGAAGCTGTGCTCACTCCTTTGCCCTGAGCCGGGAGAGCTAATGTGATGCTGAACTTCTGCTTTTCATCCTGAAGATCCTCTATGACTGAAGACTCATAATACTGAACTCTCTCTCACTCCTTTAGACTGTCCTCTTGTCCGTAAAGGCACCTCCTATCGAAAGTAGCGGTCCCCACACTTGTCCCTGTCCGTGCTCCTGATCATTATATTCGCAATCAGAATCCCAAACTTTATATACAAAGTTAACTGTCGAGAGATCAGTTACCATCTTCAGTGAAATTAATTTGGACATGGCTGGAATTTAAATTCTCACACGGATACTCTTCGTACTGTATTATATTGCAAAGCAAGATTTTTGGTCAGATGAAATGCTGGGGTCAAACAATAGGCTCATAACTGACTTGAACCCATATTTAAATACATTATATATTTTTTTGCCTTAATCTTATTCGGACAATTTTGTTTCACATTTTCACCAGTTACGGGCCTAGTGATTTACTTCAGGCTTTCATTTATTCATAAATATCTCTTTTTCTACAGTTATATTACAGTATAACAGTCAAGAATTACTTAAATGTGGGAATAAAAATCCTGACATGCATAGTTACTCTGGCATAGTGGAACTTAAAGGGGTCAGTAATTTCTATAAAAATGGAAAGGAACCAGTTTAGAAAAATGAAAACCATTTGAAATTTTGGGATTGAACAAAAACCAGTCATATAATAAAAACCACTCCGTAGATGAGAACCATTCAAAACTGAAATAATTTGGAATGAAAATCATTCAGATCTACAAAACCCAAAACCAGTGAAGTTGGCACGTTATGTAAATCGTAGATAAAAACAGAATACAATGATTTGCAAATCCTTTTCAACTTCTATTCAATTGGATACACTGCAAAGACAAGATGTTTAATGTTCAAACTGAGAAACTTTTTTTTTTTTTTGCAAACAATCATTAACTTAGAATTTAAAGGCAGCAACACATTGCAGAAAGTTGGCACAGGGGCCTTTTTATCACTGTGTTACATTGCCTTTCCTTTTAACGCCACTCCGTTAACGTTTGGGAACTGAGGAGACCAATTTTTGAAGCCTTTCCGGTGGAACTCTTTCCCATTCTTGCTTGATGTACAGTTTAAGTTGTTCAACAGTCCAGGGTCTCCGTTGTTGTATTTTACGCTTCATAATGCGCCACACATTTTCAATGGGAGACAGGTCTGGACTACAGGCAGGCCAGTCTAGTACCCGCACTCTTTTACTACGGAGCTATGCTGTTGTAACACGTGCAGAATGTGGCTTGGCATTGTCTTGCTGAAATGAGCAGGGGCGTCCATGAAAAAGGCATTGCTTGGATGGCAACATATGTTGCTCCAAAACCTGTATGTACCTTTCAGCATTAATGGTGCCTTCACATATGTGTAAGTTGCCCATGCCTTGGACACTAATACACCCCCATACCATCACAGATGCTGGCTTTTTGAACTTTGCGCCTATAACAGTCCAGATGGTTCTTTTGCTCTTTTCCGGAGGACACGGCGTCCACAGTTTCCAAAAACAATTTGAAATGTGGACTCGTCAGACCACAGAACACTTTTCCACTTTGCATCAGTCCATCATAGATGAGCTTGGGCCCAGCGAAGCCGGCGGCGTTTGTGGGTGCTGTTGATAAAACTCTACAATGCAAAGCGAAAGCCATTTAACTTGCACTTGCAAATGTAGCGACAAACTGTAGTTCCTGACAGTGGTTTTCTGAAGTGTTCCTGAGCCCATGTGGTGATGTCCTTTACACACTGATGTCGGTTTTTGATGCAGTACCGCCTGAGGGATCGAAGGTCACTGGCATTCAATGTTGGTTTTCGGCCTTGTCGCTTACGTGCAGTGATTTCTCCAGATTCTCTGAACCTTTTGACGATATTACGGACCGTAGATGATGAAATCCCTAAATTTCTTGCAATAGCTCGTTGAGGAATGTTATTTTTAAACTGTTCGACAATCAGCTCACGCAATTGTTCACAAAGCGGTGACCCTCGCCCCATCCTTGTTTGTGAATGACTGAGCATTTCAGGGAAGCTGCTTTTATACCCAGTCATGGCACCCACCTGTTCCCAATTAGCCTGTTCACCTGTGAGATGTTCCAAATAAGTGTTTGATGAGCATTCCTCAACTCTCTCAGTCTTTTTTGCCACTTGCGCCAGCTTTTTTGAAACATGTTGCTGGCATCAAATTCCAAATGAGCCAATATTTGCAAAAAATTACAAAGTTCACCTGTTTGAACATTAAGTAACTTGTCTTTGCAGTGTATTCAATTGAATATAGGTTGAAAAGGATTTGCAAATCATTATATTCTGTTTTTATTTACGATTTACACAACGTGCCAACTTCACTGGTTTTGGGTTTTGTAAAAAAGACTGGTTGTTGGGATGAAAACCAACATACTCTGGTGAACTCTAGGACCAAGCTTGGGAATGAGTGATCTGAAGGAATTAAGGTGGTAATTATACAGTAACTTTTATGCAGTGTCACTGGAATTGGTTTTGATCAGAAGGCCCTGAGCAGTCTGAATAGATATACGTGAGTGCACTGTTCTGAGAAGTCTTAAAAATATAGAAAGTCAAAAAGGGGTGATGAACTGCCAAATTGAAGGAACCTTTTTTAATCAATATTTTAATCAATAGCCAATATTATTGTATTCACCAGTGCAGAAAGTCTAAATGAATGAGAGACACCAAATAGAATGTGTCTAAAAATCTATTTTCTTAGCTGTAATTTTTTATATTATTATCTAACAGTGTCTTGATGTGCTGTAATTTAAATATATATATATATATATATCTATGTGTGTTGATCACATTCAGGATGTTGTCAGTTTTCTGTCTTACATTATTTTAGGCCACAAATTTGCACAATTTCTTTTTTCATGTTACTGGATTTTTAAAGATGTATATTCTGAGATATAGTTGTCAGATTTTTCATGTAACTTAATGTTTAGTTGAGTGTGCACATCGTGTTACTGACACAATTTTTTTGTTTTCAAATCTGGTATTCTAGATCCTCTGGGTAATTGAACACTAAACAGTGGGCCTAATGTTAGAAAAAAACCTGCCTGTGAACACACAAGCAAGCTCTGTACTGTTGGAGATAAAACAGTGCTCTATTACATTTCTGACTGTGTAGCTTTCTGGGCGAATGCGTCTTTGTTACAATGCTTATAATGCTTCATGACGTGGATAGTTTTGTACCAAATTATTGCACTTGCCTAATTTTAATTTTCTTCTTTTGGCAATGTGATGTATTGATTTAATTGTGAAATTCAAATCCATGCAGCACTGAAATTTCAGAATGACACTGGAAAAATCTGCGAAGCCCAATACTGTTTAAGGAAGGATTACTGCACTCATCGTAATTTCTGACTAGACGTCAGAAATAACACTCATTTAAACATAAGTGGAGGATGAGGCTCTCTGTGACTTGGGCTGCTTCCGAATAGTCTTTTTTTCTAAGGATAGTTCCTAACTCCTAAAAAATGATGCGGAAATAATTATGTGGCAGCCATGATCAGTATATTTGAGTGTGCGTTCGAGCGTGTCTGTAAGTGAGCCGTCTGTGCGAGATTCCCAAAAAATTACTCGAGAATCTTGCCTAAGGTGCGAGAGAAGCGATAGCGCGGAGTTTGGAGCACTTATCGCACAAATTCGGCAAGATTCTCGCGTAATTTTCCGGGAATCTCGCGCAGCCGGCTTACTTGCAGACACGCTCGAACGCACCCCGAATTCTTTAAATGCTAGGGAAAGGTGTCTCAGTACTTCCTAATTTACCACCTTTAGCATAATAGGGCCACAAAACCATTTTCAAAAAGAAAAGAGGTAACGCTATGCCACAATTCTGCGCAGCGGCGACCATTCATCGAGCCAATCATGAAAGAAACGTAATGGATGGGCAGGGACTCATGGTCACATTGCCTTGCGCAAGAGCATTCGGATTCTCTAATTAGCATGGTTGTGTTCCAAAGGCATTAGGAATTCCATTTTACACCTTCCTTTACCGTATGACATTTTCCACAAAGGATAAAGAATAGTGGATAGGAATGAGCGGATAGGCTGTAATTTTTTGACTGAATAGTCTTTTTTTGCTTAGGAAAGTTCCTAACTCCTAGGAAACGATCCGGAAGTATTTACATGACAGCCATGATAAGTGTGTTCCAAAGGAGCTAAGCACCTTTCCTTTACATGTGTTTGGATTCTTTAAATGTAAAGGAAAGGTGCTATAATGCTTCCTGATTTTTCACCTTTAGCATAGGGTAGACTGAACCATCCTTTTCGAAAAGGAGGAAATGCTATCCCACATTTACGCGATGACCTTCCATCCGGCCCGCAAAATATTTATTCCCACTTAAGTTCCGGCCGCCAACAGAAACTCATTTGCGTACAGTCAATCAGCGATCTTGTACCGAATCACTGAAGGAGTATCTTGAGACATTTTTTGTCTTTACGGGCCTTACACCGACGCACGGTCTCGGAACCTCTGACTGTGCTGTCCAACTCAGAATACTGCACTTACATCGAAGATGCCTGCCTTGCTCTCAGCAAAACTGTTGGCCAAATCATTCTTCTAGCCTGCCATTTAGATAAATGCATTCTGAATGTATTTTATTCAAATATCTGATGCTGGTAAAATGAGCTGGTTACAATGATTGTGGTCTAGCACTCGCCGCTTTTTTGTCAAGCACTGATCATATCAATAATAAACTAGTTAGTGACACTGAACAAAATCCAATGAATATAAAGTAGAAATAACAGAGATTGCGTTATTCAAGTAAATATGAATGCTCTGTAGGCCTTCAGATTATTTTAATCTAGCCTCGCTGCTGAACATTATGAACACACCGGCAGGTTTGGCAAGTGCTGTTAATGAATCGTATTCTCACTTTGCTGTTGGGTGTTAATACAGGTTTTCGCAATTAAGGTGCTTTCTTTCTGCATCTTCGTAAGTAGGGGGCCATAGCTATACGGGTGATTCCTGTTTTGGGCCACATATTCATGTCCTGTGATTTCCTGGCTCTTATCATTTTTTTTTTAATTAGACTAATACTAATAAAAAGTGTATTTTATTATGTGTTTAGGTGTGTTCTATTGCTTTAACATAGTTAAATAACTTAGTTTTATTTTTTAATCTCTTTAGGGCACCTTCTCTGTGGTATACGTTTTAATTTCAGCATGTCCCCAATGCAATGTAATCAACTTGTTCAATTAATATAAAACTTAAAATTATCAGAACTTAAACTTATTCTTTATTTATTTGATAGACAAGGGACTACTTACACTAAACAAAGAAGTAAAAATGGTGAAACTTCATTTATTTTCTGTGGTTATATAATATGTAATATGTCCCTGCAGTCCTTTTCCACCCTGTTAGTAATTTCTTGACCCCCCAAAAAAGACTACAAATCCCTATAGCCATTTACTTGATGATACAACATTTGTTTTTGGAGGGAAATTCAAGTGGAAAACTGAGGTAAGCTCCATCATCCATTCTCTCCTTTATTTTTCTCAATTTCGTATGACACAGCTGCTTGAGGAAACCTTAAAGTTCCTCCCTGTTAGCGTATATTATGGATAATGTTTTTTGGATAAAATAATTTTCAAGCTTGTTAAAAATAGTTATTTAAGTGCTATTCATCTGTAGAGTGTGTGCTAGCTAAATGTTGCTGGCTCAAAGAGCGAGGGCTTACTTCGCAAAAAATTTCCACCCTGTTAGGTTCCACCCTGTTAGGCTATGTATGCCTAACAGGGTGGAACCCCACCAGGTTTTTTGGGATATGCAATGTACTGAGTATTAATTCAACAAGAATATTGGTTTTTCATGATATAAATAACCAATATTTTTATATAATTACTACTCAATATGACATTACATTAAAATATTAATTCGTAGGTTATTACACTGTATTTAATGAGGTCTAGATACATTGGATCAGGGACCCCGTGAAATTTAGTGTAACCAATAATAAAAGTAATAATAATAAAACTATAACATAAATAATGAAATTTATAATAAATTATATAAAAAATTATAAAAAATTTAATAAAAATTAAAAATATTCTTGTATTTTACAGTTTTTTTATTATTATTACTTTTATTATTGGTTGCACTTTATTTTATGCAGTTCCTGATCCAATGTATCTATACCTTGTTAAATACAGAGTAATAACCTATGTATTCACACGTAATATCTAGCATTAGATTGTACATGCATTATTCAGGGTAAGGAACAAAGTAAATACATATTATTTTAGTATATAGGTTTTTTAGACTGTACTTAATGAGGTAGATACATTGGTGCAGAGACCCTCTTAAATAAAATGTTACCTTATCATTATTAGCATTATAATTAGTAGTGGCAGAAGTAGAAGTAATATTACTGTTGTTTTATTGTGGAACTACAGTGTAATACAAGGGCAACTATGTACTTTATAATAAATGACATTGCATGGTAGGGTGAATCTGAGTCTCACTTGAGAGAGGTCTACTTAGTTCCACCCTGTTCCATTCCACCCTGCTAGGCAAGGATTTTTAAAAAATATTTAAATCGCAACTTTAAGTATTTGGCATATTGGTGTGTCGTTTTGTTAACTGAGGTTCATATCATGTATAAACATATAAATGTATTTCTGATTAATAAAATCATTCATACCAGACAACAAAATGGGGACCAAAAACCCAGAGATTCCAATATTCAAATATGTACTCTTCATAGAATTAAAATTTTTAATGCTACAAGAATGAAACTTTTATCATAGCACAAGGGACATATTCTCTCCAAGAAAAGATCAGTATTGTTTTACTTGTATATTATTTGAACTATGTGATTACCATGTACATGTCGCTAACAGGGTGGAAAATGTATAGAGAAAAATGTACAAAAAACATCCCATAATTACAATATTTTCAGCCCCTGAGCTTGGCCAACATGCATTCCTCATAGCTAAGTATGGAACAGTTCTAACAAACTGTTAATATATTAAAATACAATCACTTGAATTTTGAGAAAACAGAAAACCAAATATGTGGTCCAAAACAGGAATCACCCATACTCAGGCAGAGGGGTGTGATACAGCCTAATTATTTCATACTTAGAAAGAGGTTTTAAATAAATCTTCGTGTCCTTGAAAATGCGGTGGCCGTTTCCAAACTTGCCAATCATTTTTAATGTTTCTAGCTAGGATTGATAGTCATCTGTTCAGAGCATTCATATTTTCTGGAATAAGCTGACGCAATCTCGCTTATTTATGAATTATTAGTGCAAGTCCAGGGAGGAGAGACAAATATGTAACTGTCTCGAGACACTCCTTCAGAGGTCCGGTGTAGGTACCAGATGTGCTCTGCCTACCATACCTGCTCGGGGTCCCGCGTATAGAGATGACGTAACACATTATAATCGGGCCATTCCACCGAATCGGTGCCTTTTCTGTCCCCAAGACATTACATTCAGAAATATGCATGAATATGCATGAAAAGTATCGGTAAAATACATTATATTATCAATCAAAGTGTCCTTCTTATTGTCCTGGTTGCAGTTTGAAGATGCACGGTCTAAAAATTTTATAAAAGCTACGTAGAATACTGAACAAATGGGATTTTCGCCTGTCCCCACTCTCTAACACTAAACTTAACTATTAAATATAGTCACCAGAATCCTTTATAAAAGTATTTATTTTTGCATTATTTTGTGGCCCAATTTGTAATTTAAACATAAAATACGTTTTCTACTCAAAAAATCATAAAACATTAGTTAAAAAACACAATTTTAGTGATGTCCCCAGGTTTTTTCTCAGTCCTGTTACCCTGATACATTAACCACCCTAAAGATTTTGGAACATTCCACATGTGACAGGATCAACTGGATATTGCATCATTTCAGTCCCGTGAAGGAACTGGGAAGACCAAAAGTAAGTTCTCTCGCTCTCTTTTGTTTATTTTTGATCATATTGTAAATATGACTGGCATCGTAAATCATAACATGCAGTCCTGTTACCTAAATTATTTTTTATGCTCTTATGATTTTATTTTTATTTTTTGAGTTTTGGTTAATCACTTAAAGGTGCTTAGGGGCCTCATGCTACTAGCATGGTTCTCCATGTGTTAGCTTTAGCAACATAGCTAATTCTGTGCTAAAAATTCAGTCCTGTTACCCTCAGTCCTGTTACCCATAGAAAGGGTAACAAGACTGAATAAGAGTAACAGGAGTGAGAATTTTCATTGAAAGTGACAAATTGAAGGGGAGTGGGGTTGAGGTAGAGAGAGGTGGGGCTAAGTAGGGAGGGGTTAGAGAGGGGGGTGTAGGGAGAGGAGGGACCGGAGTGGAGGAGTAAGGAAAGGAAGGGGAGGTAGGTAGGGGAAGAGATAGATCCAGGGAGGGGTGGGGTAAGATAGAGAGGGGCGGGAAGAGCAGTTTGTATTATATGATATAACATGAATTCATTGATTTTAAGTATTACAGTTGGAATTACTATGGTGTTTTACAATGTGAACATATTATTGTCAGGGAGCCAACAGATTCTACTGGCCAGCCCCTGAGGATACCTTGTGGTACCTCTTCCAAGATATCTTGTGCATAATCCCACCAGCGAGGCAGGTCACAAGCCATTACATGGCAATAAAAAAAGATGTTTGGGCTAAAATAAAATCTGATTCTTAAAAAAGCAAGTTAGATTTTTCCTCATTAATTCATTGCAATTCTATAAAAATACATTTTGTAATCATGCAATTCTATGCAGAAATGCCTGTTTAACGCAATATGCTCAACTTATATCAGTTATATCTGTTGTCTTTCTTCTTTTTAAATTTTTCGGAGAAAGATACAGAGCCCATACTGTACCTGAGGAGTGAGACACACATGCTGCCGGGGAAACTCACACCTCTCTCTGTCTCCACTGCCCCACTCCTTAACATTTGCACTCAAATACATACCATATACACATCCATACACACAAGCATACGACACACACCCACGCTCTCATGCACATACACTGTATAGTAGTGTGGTTTGTGTGTGTGTTTGTATGAATATGTGTATAGAGTCTATACACATATTCATAAATGCATATATACACGCACATGCAATTACACACACTCACATTCTGTACACACACACACACACACACACTTACACAAAGACACATACCCACATACTGTCATACACACACACACCTCTTCTCCATTCTGTTCTGTTCAGAGACACTCAATCCTGTTACTCGGTTCTCATTCCTGTTACCTAATTGTTTTAATTGAAAAAATAAAGATGAAACTTTTTTCCCCCAAATTTTTTTTGTCCATTATTTGAGCGCTTGTTGGATAGATCGCATAATAGATTGTTGATAAAATTGAGGTTAAGGTCCCCATTAAAAATTAAAAATGGCTTTGTATTTTTAAAAGAAATGCATTTCACCTGTATACTTCTGACTCTTTTACCGTAGTTATATATATTTTGAACATGTATTAAATTATTTCTTATACATACCCACTTTATTGAGTGAAAAACGAATAAAATACTTGGAATGACTTTTAAATGATATATTAATAGTTATAATAGTATCGGTAACAGGACTGAAAAAAATGCGACCATCTTCCATTTCACAACCTTGTAAAAATAAAAATAAATGTACCTGAGATTGACCATTACATATTTTGAATAGTTAAACATGTATGGTATCAGATACAATCCTGAAAAAATTTGAAAAATGAAGTTTATTTTTGAAAAATTGGAATTCTAGAGCCCACTCTACACGAGCAGTTTCTGTATCTTCAGTTATTTGGCTTTGTCCGTTTACCAGCAGTGCACTACATAACAAAAATTATTGGACTTTAGTTGCTTTACAGTGAGGTTTCTAATGAGCCCATAGTTTTTTTTTTCTTGGTGAGAGTTAGAGGATATTTTAGCCACTAAAATACCTCAGAAAGTGAACTGAGCCCACAAAAGAGTCTTACATGTCTGTGTAGTCAGATGAACTGTAAGTCCTCTTACTCTCATTTGATTAGTGTACAGTATACAGACATCAAGAAACCAAGGTACACAAATTAACAGTTTCAGCACACCCAGCTATAATACTGTAGTCAGGACAGTCACTTGAAACATGCAGGGGATGGGACTCCCATTGTCATGAGGTGGGGATCAGCTGAAAACATGCATTTTCATGTTGACCTCTGGCCTTAAATGCACTGTAGGGAAGATTCAGCGGTGTTGACGTGCACATAAATGGACACAAATTATTTCTATTTCGTTGAAATCATTCTTGTGTTTGAATAAAGCTTTAATTTTCCAATCAAATGGTTGTTGTCATGGTAATAAAACAATTAGGCCGACCAAATGTAATAGCGTCATTCAAAGCAGGTAAAACCGAAGCACGCAAGTGCATAAATTGTGTGTTTAATACGATTTATCACAAATAAACAATTGACTTTGTCATTTGTCGGCCATTTTGCCCATTAAGAAAAGCGCCCATCAGGCTTTCTACTGAGGCAGGAATAAAGGGGATAGAGTGACAGAACATATGCTAACAACGCCGTTCAAAAATGTTCCTTACTCTCAGCAGATACCAATCATATCCCCATGATCAAATCACGTAACTAGTCCAGGACGTAATAGCACAGAAACGAGGGCTGCGTATGAATAGTTAAAAAAAATTACGTCCTATCGTCTTGTACCAATTTTCTTTAAACTCAGTATAAAACGTCATGAGGAAAAGGAAAGGTGTAAAGGGGACTCTTTTACAGCTTTGGAAGAGAACCGCGCTAACGAGAGAATCCGAATTTACACTAGGCTCAGTGATTACCCACCTCCTGCTCCTCATGTTTGTTTGTTTTTGTGATTGGCTGGATGCGAAATTTTTACTCCCACTTGAGTTCCGGACCCCAAAAGAAACTCATTCGCGTTCAACAAATCAGCAAACTTGCGCCGGTGTAGGTACCAAATGTGCTCGGCCTCACAGAGATATAAGAAAACTAGAGTGGACAATGTGTGGGCTGGACCAAAGCGGAAATGGAAGAATAGCTACGCCATCTTGGGTATGTATAAATGTCCAATGAGTTATATGTAAACAGTAGGCTAAACATGGGTGTCGACAACTTAGAGAAGTGTTTTCCGTGTTCTTTTTATCTTTTCTTACCTAAAATGGACTCAAATAAGGAATTATAATTGAACAACAAAATTTATTTAAAAAATGTAGATTTTTTAAATCCGGTGTATTTCAGCTGTTGTCCCGTATGAGCGAGTTTTCGTTATTTTCGAGCACGGTTTAGGCCAGTTATACTGCATTTTCCATTGAAAGTCTGTCCCGATATACATACTCAAGATGGCGGCGGCGTGCTGCTACGGAAACCACGTGATTGTCCACTCTAGTGTTCTTATATCTCTGTGCTCGGCCTACCATATCTGCTCGGGGTCCCGCGTATAGAGATGAGGTAACACATTATAATGCTCTGAACCAATGATATTAAAAACGTCTCTGCTGCGGTACGGTGTTCGCCGCTGGCTGTAATTGACAGGAGCAAATATTCGAGTTCGCAAGACTTTACGTGAAATAAAAAAAAACTTCCCTTACATGAAATGTAAATCGAAACGTCTTTGTAATTAAAATAGCTATTTAATATGGTCCTTGTAAGTTCAAGATACGACGTTGCGCTAGCTATGTGGCTACGTACGTTGACAGATAAATAGAAAGGTAGAAGGGGGCCCTTTGTTTCTGCAAGTCTTAGTTCAAAACGCAACTGCAATCCAAAATTTCTAATGAAGTAATGTAGCGTTCCCATTTTTCTGAGCCCAGCGCTCTCATCCATCCCCTCTTCAGACCTACAAAAGAAAACCAGTAACTCAAAATTGAAATCATGCCACATTCCCGCTAAACTTCACTACAACCCTTCGGAGTCGATTTTTTTTTCACCAGAACCGAACTCATAAAATCGCTCGGCCTGTAAAAACAAAATAAACCCGGAGACGAACCAACTGAGTTTTTCCCACTGCGGTAAAGCTATTACTAGTTCGGAAAATGACGGTCAAGCTATCACGGATGAAAATGTGATGCTCAAATACAGCAGATAGCGCGGTAGCAAAGTCACTTGATACGATTGCTGAAAATGCAGCTTTCAGGCTGGTTTAAGCTGTGTTTTGGACAGTTTTAGCTGATCAACCAGCCCTTCACCAGCTGAAAATACCAGCTTAACCAGCTTGGACCACCTTCATCAAGCTATAGAGACCAGCTACACCAGCTATGACCAGCTAAGAACACAGCTCAGACATTCTTAAACCAGCTTAGAATTCTTGCAGCTAGGATACTAAGCTGGTTTAAGATGGTCTGCAAAGTTGGTACTATGTAATGTGCAAATGCAGACAATTCAATGGGGAGGCATGTTCGAAGGCTTATAATTCCTGCAAATAAAACAATTTGTGGAAAAATAACTACTGCTGACCACACAACATGCACCTCTAATATAAATTGTGATGCAAGATCAGAGAGACACCAGATGCGAGGTGGAAGGGAGAAGGGAATTTATTTAAACAAAAGCAAACAGGCACGAGGGCCAACAAAAAACTTGGCCCGAAGGATTGCAAACGACAAACTAAAGAGAGCTTCACAGAGCTAAAAACTAAAGAGCAAAAAACGACAAAAACAAAAGGCACAGGAAACTCCAGGCAAGATTACCATAAACAGAAATAAAGACTAAAGACATCAATGACAAGAAACAGAATGCTATATACAAGACAAGGACTATAATCATGAGCATGGGACTTGGAAATGCAAGGGAACTATACATGAAACTTGAGACACTGTCTGCCAGCCAACTTCCACGGCATCCAGAAAAAGGCTAAGAAATCAAGACATGAGGGGCAACACCTGGAAAAGGAGAAACAAGAGGCATGGCAAGATCATTGAACATGGACTAGTATTGGATGACAAGACTTGCTCATTAAGGGGTCTATTCTCCCATTAGTGCGTAAGTCTTTTTTTACGCGCTTCGAGTTAAGCGCTTTTGAGTTTGCGTATTCTCCCCTACTCGCTTCGATCACGCCCACAGCGCTTAACTTCAGAATGTAGGCGGCCTTATGAAAGAGGTGTGACTGATCCAATACCGAGGCTGCAGCTATACCCTACTCGACTGATCCAAAAGAGAGGCAGACTCTGTACAAAGCTCATTGATTATGGCTATCAGGAAAACATGGAAAAAGGATTTTCTGATTAACCATGAAAACGCATTTGTGGTCCATGGAAAACGCAATCCAGACTTTAAATTTGAATATCGTCGGCCTGCGGATAAAACCTCGTATCTCCAAACTGATAAGAAACGAAAACTCGTAGACCTATGTCCACTATTCTTACATGCAAAATTAAACATTTTTATTTTAAACTATATTTATCCATTTATATTAGGCTATTATAATTATTATTATTTTATATTCATTTTTTATTTTCCTGTGAAGTTTGTCATTGTGAAGATACGACGTTTTATATGCCGCTGTAATAGTAGGCCGTACCAATTACAAGAGGAATATCAGACATCTCTTTATTTATCCCCCGCCGCGCGATTAGCGCGAAGCGGGGGATATAGCATTGGGCTCCGTCCGTACGGACACATAAAATTGCGGCGGCGGGGGATATGTTAGTGACAAACACTTGTTATTTCTTACTCTAGCCACCATGGCGTTAAAGACTGCGGTCAAGCTATCACCAGTTCGCAAAACGACGGTCAAACTATCACCGCTAAAATTTTGATGCGCAATTACAGCGGATAGCGCGGTACTTTGGTCACGTGATACAAATGCTGTCAAAATTCGGCTTGCTGAGAGAAAAACCGAGGCTTATTCAACGAAAGAATGCGTATATTTTCTTCATAAAAAAAATCGTCAACAACTTCCATAATGTAGTTTGAAAATGACTTTTCTTTTTCTTTTTTCAATAAATAGTTCACATTTTGTGCAGATTGAAATGTGAGATTTTGGCGAGCTGCTGTGAATCCAGATGACAAATAATTGCTTGTAACTGAAATAATGTTTTACTTTAAGCAAATAGTTAGAGAAAAGTGACACTTGATTATGATAGAAGAGGGATCCTCCTATAAGCCCACCAAATATTGAGAGATTCTGTGGTGAATATTTTTAATAAATGGCCATCAAAGTTGATACTGTGCAATGAGGGATTGCAGAAAATTGGATGGGGGCGTCATCCTTAAGGGCCTCTATTTCCTGCAAATCAAATAGTTAGAAAAAAGTAACACTTGATTATGATAGTAGAGGGATCCTACTATAAGCCCACCAAACATGAACAGATTCTGTGGTGGAAATTTTTAATAAATGGCCTTCAAAGTTGATACTGTGCAATGTGTGAATGCAGAAAATTGGATGGGGGCGTCATACTTGCAGACCTCTATTTCCTGCAAATCAAATAGTTAGAAAAAAGTAACATTTGATTATGATAGTACAGAGATCCTTCTATAAGCCCACCAAATATGAACAGATTCTGTGGTGGAAATTTTTAATAAATGACCTTCAAAGTTGATACTGTACAATGTGGGATTGCAGAAAATTGGATAGGGGCGTCATACTTGCGGACCTCTATTTCCTGCAAATCAAATAGTTAGAAAAAAGTAACACTTGATTATGATAGTAGAGGGATCCTACTATAAGCCGACCAAATATAGACAGATTCTGTGGTGGAAATTTTTAATAAATGGCCTTCAAAGTTGATACTGTGCAATGTGGGAATGCAGAAAATTGGATGGGGGTGTCATACTTGAGGACCTCTATTTCCTGCAAATCAAATAGTTAGAAAAAAGTAACACTTGATTATGATAGAAGAAAAATCTTTCTATAAGCCCACCAAATATGAACAGATTCTGTGGTGGAAATTTTTAATAAATGGCCTTCAAAGTTGATACTGTGAAATGTGGGAATGCAGAAAATTGGATGGGGGCGTCATACTTGCATACCTCTATTTCCTGCAAATCAAATAGTTAGAAAAAAGTAACACTTGATTATGATAGTAGAGGGATCCTACTATAAGCCCACCAAATATGAACAGATTCTGTGGTGGAAATTTTTAATAAATGGCCTTCAAAGTTCATACTGTGAAATGTGGGAATGCAGAAAATTGGATGGGGGCGTCATACTTGCGGACCTCTATTTCCTGCAAATCAAATAGTTAGAAATAAGTTACACTTGATTATGATAGTAGAGGGATCCTACTATAAGCCCACCAAATATAAACAGATTCTGTGGTGGAAATCTTTAATAAATGGCCTGCAAACTTGATACTGTACAATGTGGGAATGCAGAAAATTGGATAGGGGCGTCATACTTGCGGACCTCTATTTCCTGCAAATCAAATAGTTAGAAAAAAGTAACATGTGATTATGATAGTAGAGGGATCCTCCTATAAGCCCACCAAATATGAAGAGATTTTGTGGTGGAAATTTTTAATAAATGGCCTTCAAAGTTGATACTGTGCAATGTGTGAATGCAGAAAATTGGATGGGGGCGTCATACTTGCAGACCTCTATTTCCTGCAAATCAAATAGTTAGAAAAAAGTAACACTTGATTATGATAGTAGAGGGATTCTGCTATAAGCCCTTCAAATATGAAGAGATTCTGTGGTGGAAATTTTAATAAATGGCCTGCAAAGTTGATACTGTGCAATGTGTGAATGCAGAAAATTGGATGGGGGCGTCATACTTGAGGACCTCTATTTCCTGCAAATCAAATAGTTAGAAATAAGTTACACTTGATTATGATAGTAGAGGGATCCTATTATAAGCCCACCAAATATGAACAGATTCTGTGGTGGAAATTTTTAATAAATGGCCTTCAAAGTTGATACTGTGCAATGTGTGAATGCAGAAAATCGGATGGGGGCGTCATACTTGAGGACCTCTATTTCCTGCAAATCAAATAGTTAGAAAAAAGTAACACTTGATTATGATAGTAGAGGGATCCTACTATAAGCCGACCAAATATAAACAGATTCTGTGGTGGAAATTTTTAATAAATGGCCTTCAAAGTTGATACTGTACAATGTGGGAATGCAGAAAATTGGATGGGGGCGTCATACTTGCGGACCTCTATTTCCTGCAAATCAAATAGTTAGAGAAAAGTAATATTTGCATGTCATAACATATCTATCCTACTATACGCCATAGAATATCAAGAGATTCTGTTGTGGAATTTTTCAATGAATGCCCATTAAAATTGATACTGTGTAATATGCCAATGCAGACAATTGGATGGGGGGATCATGTTTGAGGGCTGATAATTCCGGCAAATCAAAGTGTTTGTCAAAGGTTACCATTCAATAGCATAACTCATCGATCCTATTATAAAATTTTATAACATGAAAAGATTCCATTGTGGAATTTTAAAATAAATGGCCGTCAAATTTGGGACTGTTTAATGTGTCAATGCAGGCAATTGAATGGGGGGTGCATACTTGAGGGCCTGTAGTTCCTGTGAATGAAGCAGTTTGTAAAAAGTACCTCTTGCTTACTACAGGTTGTAGTATCAACTCACTGAATATGAAAAGATTCGGTGCCAAACTTATTGAATAAATGGCTATCAAATCAGGAACTATTGTAATGTGTGAATGGAGATGACTGGTTGGGGTACCATGTTTGAGAGCCTGTAATTCCTGTAAATCAAAACTTATGTGAAAAATAACAATTCCTGACCATGCTACATGCACTGTAATATAAATTGACTGAATATGAAGAGATTCTATGATGGGATTATGAAAAAATTGGGCATCAATGTCGGAACTGTTGCAGTGTGCGAAAAGAGATGATTGAATGTGGGGCCACGTTTCAGGGTCTGTAATTCCTGCAAATACAAAACTTTTAGAAAAATAACAGTTGCTTGCCGCACTACATCCTTTGTATTATTATAAAAACCTGAATATAGAGATTCCAATGTAGAAATATTAAATAAATGGCCATTGAATTTTGTTACTCTTGCAATGTACGCATGTAGACAGTTGAAATGGGGGTGATTTTTGAGGGCCTGTAATTTCTGCAAGTCAAGAAGTTTGTGGAATATAACACTTCCTTTACAAGCTTCATGTATTCTTGTACAAGCACATTGAAAATGAAAAGATTCCATGGCGGAATTATTAAAGAAATGGCAATCAAATTAGCCACTTTGCAGTGTGAGAATGAAGACAGTGGAATGGGTGACCATGAATTAAATTGAATGGATGACTGTGTTTTAGTACCAATAATTTGTCAAAAAGAACTTGCACAGAATATTACTTGTAATAGTTTACGTCAAGTTTCGGCCTTATGTACCGGAAATTTTTGAATCAATGTGCATCACCTGAAGTATTTTGTACTGCCTTAACTCAAAAAAAAAAATGCGTGAGCTTGAACTTGCCTTACTCGATCCTGCGGTCCACCGACATTTGATGGTTTTTGTTACAAACACATTTGTAATTGTATGTTTTCATCAAACTATTCATCTGTCTTCTTAGGTGTATTTAACCTCTTAACCTTCCCCTTCACCAGAAATATATATGTATGGCTTGCAAAATAAAATAACCTTGAGCATATTGTTTAATTTTCACTTATGCAAATTATTTCAAGTTATATAATCTTACAGACCGAATAAGTCAATGATAGAATTAGATATCTCCAACTTAAGTACCTGAACATAAGTGTTTTATTTATTTCAAAATTATTTTCTTGACCTAAACATAAACATGAAAGAAAAGAGATTGGACTAATTTGCTCGCCGAATAAATGGTTAGTTTTTGCGACCATTTGTTCATAATTTCACCAATGAAGAACCCAACACTTCTCTGTTTTGATGTTACTTTTTTAAAATTTTATTATGTTGTTGTGCATGAATGCCATGAACAATAAAATGTTCACATGCATGCTCTAAAATTCATAAAAATACAGCATAATAAAATTTTAATTTTTCAATGTGCTTGTACAAGAATACATGAAGCTTGTAAAGGAAGTGTTATATTCCACAAACTTCTTGACTTGCAGAAATTACAGGCCCTCAAAAATCACCCCCATTTCAACTGTCTACATGCGTACATTGCAAGAGTAACAAAATTCAATGGCCATTTATTTAATATTTCTACATTGGAATCTCTATATTCAGGTTTTTATAATAATACAAAGGATGTAGTGCGGCAAGCAACTGTTATTTTTCTAAAAGTTTTGTATTTGCAGGAATTACAGACCCTGAAACGTGGCCCCACATTCAATCATCTCTTTTCGCACACTGCAACAGTTCCGACATTGATGCCCAATTTTTTCATAATCCCATCATAGAATCTCTTCATATTCAGTCAATTTATATTACAGTGCATGTAGCATGGTCAGGAGTTGTTATTTTTCACATAAGTTTTGATTTACAGGAATTACAGGCTCTCAAACATGGTACCCCAACCAGTCATCTCCATTCACACATTACAATAGTTCCTGATTTGATAGCCATTTATTCAATAAGTTTGGCACCGAATCTTTTCATATTCAGTGAGTTGATACTACAACCTGTAGTAAGCAAGAGGTACTTTTTACAAACTGCTTCATTCACAGGAACTACAGGCCCTCAAGTATGCACCCCCCATTCAATTGCCTGCATTGACACATTAAACAGTCCCAAATTTGACGGCCATTTATTTTAAAATTCCACAATGGAATCTTTTCATGTTATAAAATTTTATAATAGGATCGATGAGTTATGCTATTGAATGGTAACCTTTGACAAACACTTTGATTTGCCGGAATTATCAGCCCTCAAACATGATCCCCCCATCCAATTGTCTGCATTGGCATATTACACAGTATCAATTTTAATGGGCATTCATTGAAAAATTCCACAACAGAATCTCTTGATATTCTATGGCGTATAGTAGGATAGATATGTTATGACATGCAAATATTACTTTTCTCTAACTATTTGATTTGCAGGAAATAGAGGTCCGCAAGTATGACGCCCCCATCCAATTTTCTGCATTCCCACATTGTACAGTATCAATTTTGAAGGCCATTTATTAAAAATTTCCACCACCGAATCTGTTTATATTTGGTGGGCTTATAGTAGGATCCCTCTACTATCATAATCAAGTGTTACTTTTTTCTAACTATTTGATTTGCAGGAAATAGAGGTCCGCAAGTATGACGCCCCCATCCAATTTTCTGCATTCCCACATTTCACAGTATCAACTTTGAAGGCCATTTATTAAAAATTTCCACCACAGAATCTGTTCATATTTGGTGGGCTTATAGTAAGATCCCTCTACTATCATAATCAAGTGTTACTTTTTTCTAACTATTTGATTTGCAGGAAATAGAGGTCCCCAAGTATGACGCCCCCATCCAATTTTCTGCATTCTCACATTGCACAGTATCAACTTTGAAGGCCATTTATTAAACATTTCCACCACAGAATCTCTTCATATTTGGTGGGCTTATAGGAGGATCCCTCTACTATCATAATCACATGTTACTTTTTTCTAACTATTTGATTAGCAGGAAATAGAGGTCCGCAAGTATGACGCCCCCATCCAATTTTCTGCATTCTCACATTGCACAGTATCAACTTTGAAGGCCATTTATTAAACATTTCCACCACAGAATCTCTTCATATTTGGTGGGCTTATAGGAGGATCCCTCTACTATCATAATCACATGTTACTTTTTTCTAACTATTTGATTAGCAGGAAATAGAGGTCCGCAAGTATGACGCCCCCATCCAATTTTCTGCAATCCCACATTGCACAGTATCAACTTTGAAGGCCATTTATTAAATATTTCCACCACAGAATCTGTTCATATTTGGTGGGCTTATAGAAAGATTTTTTTACTATCATAATCAAGTGTTACTTTTTTCTAACTATTTGATTTGCAGGAAATAGAGGTCCTCAAGTATGACACCCCCATCCAATTTTCTGCATTCCCACATTGCACAGTATCAACTTTGAAGGCCATTTATTAAAAATTTCCACCACAGAATCTGTTTATATTTGGTGGGCTTATAGTAGGATCCCTCTACTATCATAATCAAGTGTTACTTTTTTCTAACTATTTGATTTGCAGGAAATAGAGGTCCGCAAGTATGACGCCCCTATCCAATTTTCTGCAATCCCACATTGTACAGTATCAACTTTGAAGGTCATTTATTAAAAATTTCCACCACAGAATCTGTTCATATTTGGTGGGCTTATAGAAGGATCTCTGTACTATCATAATCAAATGTTACTTTTTTCTAACTATTTGATTTGCAGGAAATAGAGGTCTGCAAGTATGACGCCCCCATCCAATTTTCTGCATTCACACATTGCACAGTATCAACTTTGAAGGCCATTTATTAAAAATTTCCACCACAGAATCTGTTCATGTTTGGTGGGCTTATAGTAGGATCCCTCTACTATCATAATCAAGTGTTACTTTTTTCTAACTATTTGATTTGCAGGAAATAGAGGCCCTTAAGGATGACGCCCCCATCCAATTTTCTGCAATCCCTCATTGCACAGTATCAACTTTGATGGCCATTTATTAAAAATATTCACCACAGAATCTCTCAATATTTGGTGGGCTTATAGGAGGATCCCTCTTCTATCATAATCAAGTGTCACTTTTCTCTAACTATTTGCTTAAAGTAAAACATTATTTCAGTTACAAGCAATTATTTGTCATCTGGATTCACAGCAGCTCGCCAAAATCTCACATTTCAATCTGCACAAAATGTGAACTATTTATTGAAAAAAGAAAAAGAAAAGTCATTTTCAAACTACATTATGGAAGTTGTTGACGATTTTTTTTATGAAGAAAATATACGCATTCTTTCGTTGAATAAGCCTCGGTTTTTCTCTCAGCAAGCCGAATTTTGACAGCATTTGTATCACGTGACCAAAGTACCGCGCTATCCGCTGTAATTGCGCATCAAAATTTTAGCGGTGATAGTTTGACCGTCGTTTTGCGAACTGGTGATAGCTTGACCGCAGTCATTAACTGCGGTCAGTCATTAACGCTATGCATACAAACAAATTGCCGCGATAATGAAATAATAAATAAAGAATTTAGCGCTTCACAATCAGCGCAATCAGATCATTGAAAATGTGCCCCTCCTACACCAGCCTGTTTGTTCCGTGGAAGACAGGGAAGAAGACAAAGGGAACATTCTAGTCACACAAAGACAATCAAAGACAGTTTATATGATCTCATTTAGAAATTGCGCACTTGAAAACTACTCCGATGTCAGGTTTGCAACTAAAGGACATGGAAACGCTTTAACAAGGATTCTTACCCCGCACGCGGTCATCTCCCCACCCCGAAACCGCCTCCGTAATGACGGAATTCCATATCCATAGCCTATCATCCTATTTGATTTGAGCGACACATTCACTTGAACTTGTGCCTAATACTTTATTATAATCAATTATCCCATTTACTGATAATGATTCTTCCCCTGTCGGCTATTCTTTAAAGGCTAAAATTGATTAACAAATGGATAGTGCTTTGGTATTTGCCAGGGTAGGGCTCAATCTAGAGTGGCCTATTTAATAATATCTTTATTCACACATTAAATTACACAGTATTACCAATGTTAAAAAATTACTAGGACTCGAGTTAGTTAATACAGATATCCTCAATTAGAAAATCAATCCCCTCACTCGTGAGAATATCACAACTTTTTAGATTATCACGAACATACAGGGCAGTCGCATTTGTTAATAGAACATGGAAGACAATGATGGCGACGTCGAGGCAAAGCCGAAAACCAAATTTCACAGATGTTGGTGTTGTATGGCAAGCAGGCAATGAAGGCTGGTCCGAGGAATTAAGCTGCGAATCGTTCTGGATGTGGCGTCGGTGGGGAGGTGTAAGCGCAGTATCCCCGATTTAAAGCATAAATGGAGAGATCTGCGGGGCGCTGTAAAGGCCAGGTTCACTGCACACCGGAGAAGTGCATACGCAACAGGTGGTGGGCAACCATCATCCCCTGTGCATTTCACTGCACAGGAGGAGGGGATGACATCCTCTCTTTCTGCAG
Organism: Gymnothorax reevesii; assembly: GCA_029721435.1. NCBI lineage: Eukaryota > Metazoa > Chordata > Actinopteri > Anguilliformes > Muraenidae > Gymnothorax > Gymnothorax reevesii. Next base: position 73,263,875 of record CM056578.1, on the reverse strand, counting down.
TGGAAGTGCATGGAGAAGAACTTGAAGCGCCAACGAACAGCGTCAGACACCTTAACACAGACGCCTGTGATGTGTATGACACCACCAGCCACTCTCTGAAACGACCCGACAGCGCAGTTCTGACGTTGATGACCATGGGTATGTTTTGTTGATAATTGCTGCGGCTGGATAGCTGTTCATCCAGAAGTCGGCAAAGATAGATGATTGCCTCATGCACGGTCCAGGCGAAAGCGCTGGATGCACTCGATGTTTGTTTGTCCCAGGATGTCCAAACGAAGCCGATATATGCGTGTTCGTCTTCGAGCTCGGCGCGCTCCTCTTACTCTTTCCCAATCACGCAAGAGTGCAAGCAAATGCAGGACTGGCATTTTGGCTTTAGATTTTGAGGGCATGGTAGAATGATGGTCTTGTGTATACTCGTATTAATTAATTGTTTTGCGTTTGTAATTCAACTGATTCGAGAAGAGGCTGATGCGTAACATCAAGTGATGATTTCGTTTGATAAATTATCATGGCTTTGAGAAATGTAGTTTAGAAATAAGGAAGAACAATCGAATATTAAATGTCTCAACCTTTACCATGTTAAATAAAATAAAAGTAATGTTAAAATTCGGCCTATAACCGACATCAAACGCAATATTCAATTTCGCCTAATGTTGGCGCTTGACCTTCATACAGCCCTCAAAAGCGCTTAACAGAAAAAGCGCGTAAGCCAGGGGGAGAATACGCGTAAGTGTTATTTGCATGAGAAACGCCCGGAAACGCCCCGATTTTGGCCTTGCTCCGCCCCAAGCGCGTTAGTGCCTTCAAGGCGCGTAATGCACAGACTTAAGTCGAGGGGAGAATACGCGTAGGCTGAAAAGCGCGTAGCTACGCGCTTTTTTCGACTTAAGAGCATGGGAGAATAGACCCCTAAGAGAATGAGCGTGCTCAGCTTAAGTACCAATTAAGTATGCAGTTTGAAAGCAGCATGAATGTTTAGAACAGAAAAGCACAGCAAGACTTGAAATAGCAAAACAGGAATCATGACAATAAACTCCCTGTCTAAATTAATAATATTAGTAATGTGCCTATCTAAGAATTACACCACCCAGTGAATGTTAGTAAATGTTAGTACTTAAAAACAGTTAATTGTCAACTAAGCTCAGACAGCCCCGAATCCAGCACAGCACAGAAGGAAGAGGGAAATATCAAAGCCAACCAGAGCTCTGAAATGTGCAACAACGAAGGCACGGGGCGGAACGCAGACAAGCGGTGGAGTGGCTTGGCAGACCTGGAAAAAACAAAAACATGGAAAAGTAAAAACATGAACAATAAAACATGAACTATGAAAAGTGATAACCTAATACAAGAAACGGTTAAAACTGTGATATGAAATATGACTGTGAACTATGGAACCTGGCACATGAAACAGTTAAAACCATAAAAGGACCCCAGAACACAACAAATTGGCCGAATATGAGGAGATTCTATGATGGAATTATTAAATAAATGGCCAAAGTCGGAACTGTTGCAATGTGCGAAAAGAGATAATTGAATGAGGGGCCACGTTTCAGGGTCTGTAATTTCTGGACATCAAAAACTTTGTGGAAAAATAAGCATTTGCTTGTTGTACTGCATGTAATCTACTATGAACACACTGAATATGAAGAGATTTTATTGTGGAATTATTAAATAAATGGCCATCAAATCTGGAACTCTTGCAATGTACGAATGGAGACAATTGAATCGATGCCATTTTTGAGGGCCTGTAAAATTAGGCACTTTGCAGCGTGCAAATGAAGACAATGGAATAGGTGACATGAATTAAATTGAATGAATGAAGGTGTTTTAGTACCAATAATTTGTCAAAAAGAACTTGCATACCATACTATTTGTTCTATTTTACATTCAGTGTCAGCCGACTGTACCGGTAATTTTTGAATCAATGTGCATCACTTAAAGTACTTTGTGCTGCCTTGACTGAAAACAATTCATCAGCTTGAACTTGCCTCATTGGTCCTGCGGCCCACCTACATTGATTCTGAGCCCTGAACTCTGGTTCTCTGTCCTGGTTGAACATTGTGGTTTAGAACAAAATTTCTCTTGTTGAATATAAAACAACTGGTAAGTAACGAGACAAAATGAAGAATGTATGTGAAAATATTTTATTGACATACATTGAAAATTGACATTTAAACCATGTATATTTGACATTTTCTTGGGTAACACTTTACACTATTGAATACAAATTTGTGCATTGGTACTACAGCAGTAATGTAATGTGTTCCAAAGTCGATACTCATGAGTTGAGAAGAGTGGCTCCAAAGAATGCAGATCCATTAAATCAGGAGAAGTTTCCTTGGGTAAACAAAAAGAGCAAGGTACTAACAGCCAAAAGGATCAGCTAGGTAACTGCAGCAATTTAAAGAAAAAAAAAGTTAAATGATCGTATAACAAACAAAATTTCTTATGTCCCAGAAGTCATTCAGTTAAATGTCTATCCCTTCAGAGTTCAGTCACCGATCTAAATTTTTTAAGGAAAACTTAAAAAAAAAAAAAAAGAGAGAAAATCACTCAATATTTGATGCTCAACACTTTGATGGCTTGAAATACTGCATCTGTTTTCATGCTGATGAATTGATACATCAAAATAATTGCACTGTGTACACTAAAATCATTTTATGAAAAACAATTTGTCACTGCTTCTCTCTTTCATAGAACAATGGACAATTATCGAAATAAATAATTGATATTACAGCTTTTCTAACAGCAATTACAATTTTAAGACATTAGAAAACTGCTAATTTGTCTTAACTTGGTGCTTTTCATGGTAAAAGCAGTTATTTATCCTCTAAAGCAATATTTTGATGGAAATATGTATGAATGTCATGAAGAATAAAATTTACAAATGCATATGGTAAAAATGCATAAAACAACAGCATAATTAGAGGGGAAAAAAATGTAACATCAAAATTGAGAATCAATAGGTTCCTAATTGGTGAAATTATGGTGGTCGCAACATGTGGTCACAAAAACTAACCATTTATTGGGAAAACAAATCAGTCCAATCTATGTTCTGTCATGTTAATGTTTAGGTCAAGGAAAGTATTTTGAAAGAAATAAAACACTTGTATTCAGGTACTTAAGTTGGAGATTCTGATTTTATCATTCACTAATTTGATCTTTAAAATAAACCCCAATTCTGAAATAGTTGGGACAAAGTGTAAATTGTGAATAAAATCAAAACACAATGACTTTCAAATCACACCAGCCAGTATTTTATTCACAATAGAACAGAGATAACATTGCAAATGTTGAAACTGAGAAATTTTACATTTTCATCCACAAAATGAGCGCCATTCAAATTTGATGGCTGCTGTAGGTCTCAAAAACGTTTAGACAGGGGCCAGTTTACCATGATGTAGTATCCCCTCTTCTTTTAAACACAGAGTGGAGGCGTCTGGGCATTGAGGAAAATAGTTTCTTGAGTTCTGCCATTGGAATTTGATCCCACTCTTGTTTAAGACAGGCTTCCAGCTGCTGGAGAGTTTTAGGTCTCCTTTGACGGACTTTTCGTTTAATTATGCGCCACATGTTCCCAATCTGTGAAAGATCAGGACTGCAGGCAGGCCAGTTCAGCACACGCACTCTTCTACTATGAAACCATGCTGTTGTAATCGCTGCAGTATGTGGTTTTGCATTGTCCTGCTGAAATACACAGACCTTCCCTGGAATAGATGTTGTCTGGAGGGGAGCATATGTTGCTCTAAAACCTTTATATACCTTTCAGCATTCATGGTGCTTTTTAAAACATTCAAGTGTCCCACACCATATGCACTAATGCATCCCCATACCATCAGAGATGCTGGCTTTTGAACTGAACGCTGATAACAGGAGGGATGGTCTTTCTCCTCTTTAGCCCGGAGGACACGGCGCCCATGATTTCCAACAAGAATGTCAAATTTTGACTCATTTGACCAAAGGATACTTTGCCACTTTGCTACAGTCCATTTTAAATGAGCCCTGGCCCACAGAACACAGCGGCGCTTCTGGATCATGCTCAACAGTGGCTTCCTTTTTGCATGATAGAGTTTTAGGCGGCATCTGTGGATGACACGGAAGACTGCGTTTACAGACAGTGGTTTCTTGAAGTATTCCTGGGCCCATTTAGTAATGTCAATGACAGAATCATGCCGGTGAGTGATGCAGTGGCATCTGAGGGCCTGAAGATCATGGGCATCCAGTGAAGGTATTCAGCCTTGTCCGTTACGCACAGAGATTTTTCCAGTTTCTCTGAATCTTTTGATGATGTTATACACTGTTGATGATGAGACCTTCAAAGCCTTTGCAATTTGACGTTGAGGAACATTGTTTTTAAAGTATTCCACAATTTTTTTTTCCCAACAGGTTAGAGAGCCTCTGGGCACATTTACTTCTGAGATCCTCTCTAAGACACCCCTTTTATAGCCAATCATGTTAGACTTGTAATGTGAATAAATGCCACTAGATAGCAGTATTGACTTTTTTTTTTTTTGTTTAGCCCAGTCCGGAGCTAGGTTTGGGCATGTCTTGGGCATGTCTGAGAGGTGAAAGTTCCAGGGAATAAAAAAAAAAAGTCTGGAAGGTGGGAGGGGGCAGCAAAAGAGTATATAAGGAGAAAAATTGAGAGAGTAAAGTAGTAGGAGAAATTGCAAGGAGAAGGAAACATTTGACCAGACCTGCCACTCTTTTTAAGACCTGTGAAGTTTTCTTTTTGTGGATTTTTGCCTGTGTTGGAGCATTTCCCTGTCCCAGGACATCACCAAGCAACCCCACCAAAGGGACTGTAAATATTTTTTTTCTTGTATATGTCAATCTTGGTCAGTAATATAAATAGTAGGGCAGTTGTCAGTCTTTGTTGAATAAAATCTGTTTAAGTTTTAAAATTTTGTCCGTCATCCCTTGCTGTCTTATGTCATAACAAATTGGGGCAATAACACACTCCTGATGCCAGTTAACTTGATTACTTGCTAAATGTTCTTTGAGCAGATTCTCTTATAGATTACCTGCTTTTTCAGCACTTTTTTTTTTGCCTGTGTCCCAACTTTTTTGAGACCCATTGCAGCCAGAAAATTTTAAATAAGCTCATTTTGTGAATAAAAATGTAAAATATCTCAGTTTCAATATTTGAAATGTTATCGATGTTCTATTGTTATTAACATATTGGCTCATGTGATCTGAAAGTCATTGCACTTTGATTTTATTCACAATTTACACTTTGTCCCAACTATTTCAGAATTGGCATTGTATTTGCATGAGAGAAAAATAAACAATATGTTCAAGGTTCTTTTATTTTGCAAGGCCTACACGGACATTTCTGTGAGGGGGAAGGTTAAGGGGTTAAATACACCTAAGAAGACAAATGTGTAGTTTGGTGAAAACATAAAATTGCAATTACATTTGTGACAAAAACCATCAAATGTAGGTGGGCAGCAGGACGGATGAGGCAAGTTCAAGTGAAGACATTGTCTTCAGTCAAGGCAGCACAAAGTACTTCATGTGATGCACATTGACTCAAAAATCACTGGTACAGTTGGCTGACACTGAATGTAAAATAGCACAAGTATTATGATATGCAAGTTCTTTTTGACAAATAATTGGTACTAAAACACATTAAAATCCATTCAATTTAATTCATGCCACCCATTCCATTGTCTTCATTCTCACACTCCAAAGTGCCTTATTTGATGGCCATTTATTTAATAATTCCACCATGGAATCTCTTCTTATTCTTTATTTGTACAACAATACATGTAGTATGGAAAGCAGGTGTTATATTTCACAAACTTTTTGATTTGCAGGAATTTGCTCTCTGGTCTGTCATGGGAACTGTCGCTCCTCACACACGTCATCAAAGCGTTGTCTCCAACAGGAGGATAAACATCTTGGGCGTCCCCATGGCAACACCACTAAGAGAGCTGCACGGAAAACGTGGAGTGGATTCCAGTGTGCTACGGCCAGTGCAAAGATTTGCTGCTCCATCAAGCAGCAAAATTGAACTGTTAAATGCCCAATCAATTGCAAAGAAATCGTCCCTCATACACGACCATATCCTGGATTAATGTCTGGATTTCATGTGCATTACAGAGACCTGGCACCAACCAGATGCTTTCTTTTCATTAAATGAGAGCTGTCCCCCAGGATATAGCTACCTACAGAAAGCCCGCAGTACAGGTCATGGTGGCGGCCTGTCAGTCATCCATCGCAGCAATCTAGAGTTTATCTCTGCAGCTACTACCCAAACTGTCTTCCTTTGAATGCCTTGCATTTAAATGTAAGTCCCCTTTCCCTGTGCTCTCCTCCTCATTTACCGACCACCAAAACCAAACTCATCATTCATCCTCCAGATGTCAAATCTTCTCACAACTTTCTGCACCTCCTCTGCTGATGTCATAATTTTAGGCGACATGAACGTTCATGTTGATACCCCCTCCTGCCGTCTGCAACTGAATTTCTCCAACTGCTGGACTGCTTAAATTTAAAGCAACTTGTTGATGTCCCCACACGCACCAGGGGGCACACCTTGGACTTGGTTATCACAAACTCCACCCCCTCATCACCCTGCAGGTGTATGGACTAGGTGTGTCAGATCACATGGCCATTTCTATGGAGTTGCAATCCTCTTCCAAGCTTTCAAAGCCCAAACGAAACATCTGTTTCAGGAACCTGAAAACCACTAACCCAGATCTCTTGGCAGTAGATTTTCAACATCTTTCCACACGTTTTGCATCATCCGACGAAGCAGTGAATTATTACAACAGCCATCTCCGTAACCTCCTGGACCTCCACCCCCCTGTTAAAACCAGATCAGTCACCTTCTCCCTCTCAGTGCCGTGGTTTACAGATGGGCTTCGGAAGATGGAGGCAGCAGGGTCCTTGAGCGGCGCTACAAAGCCTCTGGCCTTACTGTCAACAAACAAATTTACTGGGAGCACTAACACAATCATGCAAAGTCCCTTAAAGAAGCAAGGTTACGGTTTTACTCCAATGCCAACTGTAATAGTCCAGGAAACTCCAAGAAGCTCTTCTCCACTGTCAGCCATCTTCTCAAACCACAATCCCCCCACACACAGCCACTACACAAGAGCAGTGCAATCACTTCATGGACTTTTTCACATCTAAAATTGCACATATCCGCTCTGCCCTTTCTGGTTCTCCCACCCAAACTGTATTTCCAACATCTACTATCTACCATCTCCCAACCCCAAAAGTCTTTTCCTGAGGTTTCTTCAGAGGAGGTGCAGGACATTATCATGAAGATGAAATCCTCTACCTGTGCCCTGGACCCTCACCCAACCTCCCTAGATAAGACTCATATTACCATCTTAAGCCCCCTGATCACCTCCATTATAAATCACTCTCTCCAATCTGGTCACGTTCCCTCTGCCTTAAAAAATGCTACAATCAGACCACTCCTCAAAAAACACACCCTCGACCCAGAAGTCCTATCCAACGACAGGCTCATCTCCAATCTCCCACTCATATCCAAAGTACTTGAGAAAGCAGTCGCCACCCACCTTCAGGACCACCTCAAACTTAACAACTTGTACGAAAAATTCCAGTCTAGTTTCCATTCCGCCCACCGCACAGAAACTGCACTCGTTAGAGTCATAAACGACCTCCTCATGTCATCCGATGCTGGCTCTCCCTCCCTTCTCATCCTTCTGGACTTATCCCATCTCACTTTTGAATCCCACATCAACAACATCTGCAAGACCTCCATCTATCACCTCCACAATATTTCCAAAATCCGCCCCCTTCTCTCCCTCTCAGATGCAGAAAAGCTGGTTCATGCCTTTATCTCCTCCAGGCTGGACTACTGTAATGCATTTCTCATCGGGATCCCTAGCAAGAGCCTGCAAAGGCTCCAATACATCCAGAACACTGCCGCTAGGATCCTGATGGGAGTGCACAAACATGATCATATCACCCCCATCCTCCGTTCACTCCACTGACTTCCCATTCCCACCAGGATTGAGTACAAGTTTTCCCTCCTCACACACCAATGCATCCATGGACATGCCCCACCTACCTCAAAGAACTTCTAAACCCCCAAAAAACTACACACTACCTCTGCTCCACTCAGTCAAACCTCCACTTCACCCCCAGAACCAGAGTCATGACCATGGGAGATAGGGCCTTCTGTGCTGCTGCCCCACGCCTGTGGAACGCCCTCCCTGACACCTTGAGGGCACCACAATCCACTGACCGTTTTAAAAAAGGACTTAGATCATTTCTTTTTAGCAAAACCTTTGGTTCCCCCTCTTAGATTCTTCTTTTTAACTTTATATCTTCTCTTAAAACCACTTATCTTTTTTTTCCTCTTATTTCTCTCAACCTGTTTTTTATATCCCTTCATTGTGATGTTTCTTTGTTTTTAACGTGTAGCCCTTTGAGATCCTTGGATGTAAAGGGCACTACAAATAAAATGTATTTTTATTATTTGCCAATACTGCAAAAAGCAAGGTCACCTTATTTCTGAGTGTTATGCTCTTAAGAAAAAAAACAACGAGAAAAAACCAAGCCAGCTCTCACAAAGAGAAAATCTCTTGTATCAAAGGTCAGTTTGCCTGATCTTCTACCTTCTGTGTCTGATTCCGTTATGGAGGGTTTTGAGCCATTCATCACCGATGATTTTGTTTCTTTGCATGATTTTTCCTCATCTGCTCCTGTTCAAATTCTAAGGGATACTGGGTCTTCCCAATCTCTTATTCTTGCAGATATTCTGCCTTTTTTTTTTTACTACAAAAACGATGTGCTTATGAGAAAGTGTCGTCCACCTGATGTTTCTGCAGATGAAGAGCGGGTGATCACCCATCAAATTGTTCTTCCAATGTCCTATCATCAAGAAGCTTTTAGTCTGGCCCATGACAATCCTATGTCAGGTCATTTGGGTATCAAGAAGACCCTTCAACGTGTGCAGAATCATTTCTTCTGGCCCTCCATGAGGTCCAATGTACAGGAGTATTGAAAATCCTGTCATACTTGTCAAATGGTTGGGAAGACAAACCAGAATATTCCAAAGGCTCGACTTAAGCCCATTCCCGCTTTTGAAGAACCTTTCAGTTGGATCATCATTGATTGTGCTGGACCATTGCCGAAGACTGCATCTGGTTGTGAGTTCTTACTGACTATCATGTGTGCTTCCACCCACTTCTCACAGCAAGAAGGTCATGGGTTCAAATCCAGCCCGGGGCCTCTCTGTGTGGATTTTGTATGTTCTCCCCGTGTTCGCGTGGGTTTTCTCCGGGTACTCCAGTTTCCTCCCACAGTCCAAAGACATGCATATCAGGCTAATTGGAGACACTAAATTGCCCATAGGTATGAGTGTGAGAGTGAATGGTGTGTGCGCCCTGCGATGGATTGGCAACCTGTCCAGGGTGGGTTCCTGCCTTTGCCCGTAGCCAGCTGGGATAGGCTCCAGCTCGCCCCGTGACCCTAGTGAGGAATAAGTGGGTATAGAAGATAAATGAATTCCACTTCATAATATCAAGGCGAAGACTATCATCAAGGCTTTTACCAAGTTTTTTTCTGCTTTTTTGGTCTTCCTAAGTCTATTCAGTCTCATCAAGGGTCAAATTTCATGTCTGGTATATTTCAACAAGTTATGCATGAGCTTGGTATTAAACAGTACAGGTCATCAGCTTACCATCCTGAGAGTCATGGTGCTTTAGTGAGCTTCCATCAAACCCTGAAGAACATGATGAAGACCTATTGCCTTGACACAGAGAAAGACTGGGATGAAGGTGTCCATCTTCTTCTACTTGCTGCCCATGAAGCTGTTCAGGAGGGTCTTGGCTTCAGTCGTTTTGAGCTTGTTTTTGGGCATACAGTCCGTGGACCCCTGAAGCTTCTGGAGGAAAAGTTGCTGGTGGAAGATGATGTCCCAATGAACTTGCTTCAGTATTGCTCGGACTTCCGTAATCGTCTCTCTAAGGCTTGTGACTTTGCTAAGTCTAATCTCAAAGAGGCTCAGGGCAAAATCAAAGCCACCTTCATTCCCAAGATAGAGGTTTTAAAACTGGTGACAAAGTCCTTGCGCTATTGCCAGTTCCTGGAAACCCTCTTAGAGCCCGATATTTCGGCCCTTACAGTGCCCTCAAAAAGGTCAGTGATCTAAATTATGTAATTTTAACCCCTGGAAGGAGGAAACAAAAACAAATATGTCACATCCACATGCTGAAAAAATACATTGACAGAGACACTCAGCAAAGGCCAGTCAGTGTGATGAATGCAGTTGCAATTCTGAAGAAGATTGTGACAGTCCCTTGGAAAATGAACCTGGTCCAGCCAAACTTGAAAATTCAGATATTGTTCAAAATATTGACAGCAAGTTGTCCCACCTGGATCCTTTTCAACAACAACAGCTAAAGCAGCTCATATTTGAGTATAGTCACATATTCCCTGACATTCCATCAAGGACTGATATGGTTTACCATGATGTCATCCTACAAGATAATGCCAAGCCTGTAAAACAGCATCCTTACAGAATGAATCCAGAGAAGCAGAAATACCTTAAATTAGAAGTCAAACCAGTTGATGCAAATGTAAAAGTTATCACAATTTCCTGAGCCGACAACTAAAAGACAACTAATAGGATTTCTAGACTACAGAAAATTCTGCAAAAATTTCTCCATTTCTGAACCTTTGACAAATTTACTGAAGAAAAATGGAAAATTTGTTTGGGATGAAAAATGTCAAAATTCATTTGACCAAATGAAAGCTATCCTCAAAAATTCACCAGTTCTTTTATCTCCTAATTTCAAAAAGGTGATCAAGTTGGCCGTGATGCCAGTGACATTGGTGCAGGCGCAGTTTTACTGCAAGAAGACACTGATGGAGCAGATCAACCTGTTTGTTACTTTTCCAAAGTGATGTGATAGTGATAGTGATGATAAACATCAGAGAAAATATTCAACAAATTAAGAAGAATTGCTGGCACTTGTTTTGGGTTTACAACATTTTGAAGTCTATTTGACTTGTTCAGCTATTTCCATCAAGGTCTTCAGTGATCACCAGCTCCAAACATTCTAGCATAAGAAAATAAAAAAGAATCAAAGATTACAGAGATGGAGTTTACTTTTGCAGGAGTATGATTTGGATATTTCTGACGTGAGGGGAAAAGATCTACATCTGGCAAAATACTTTCACGCATGTAAATTTTACTTCTCTATTTGATTGTGAAAAATGTAAAATTTTCTTTTCTATTTGATGGTGAAAATTGCACTGGTTGTTATACATATGATTGCTATAATGATCAATTATATTTTTGTGTAAAGCTCAACATTATACTGATTGTAAAATTGAGTTAATTTTAACAAAAGAAAGCTTTTGGCGAACATTCTTTTCTTAAAGAGGGGAGGTGTTATGTATGAGTATTTTATGAACAGCATTGTATATCATTTGTAAATGGAGATTTGTTACATGCGGTTTTTGCTGCCTTCCTGGTCAGCTATTTATTTTGTTCATCAGCACCCTCTGGTGGTGTGTCTATAGCAAAACATGATCTGATGTAACATCACTTCTTTGAAATAGACTACTGCTTTCTAGAAGCTTCTGGCATCTTCCTGCCTGGAGGGGGCGGGATTACCTAGGAATCCTGTAGATCTTTCCAGAATGTTGCTAGTCTATACAAAGGCTATGATTTTGGTCAGTGCAAGCAGAGTTTTTGTTTTGGCAAGAGAGTTACATAGTGGCATTAGTGTGTTATTATAAGATTAAACAGTAGATTATTCATAGTTTTTTTTTTTTATTCAGTGAAGAATAAATTTGTCATTGCCAGTTGTGATTTTCAAGTCATCATACACTTTTAGAGTGTGTTTTGTCCATGTGCGGTTCATTATCTTTTTCTTCTTCTTCTCTGCTCTCGTCTCTGAGGGGCATGACTCCTCCTTCACTGCTTTTGTCTGTGTGGGGTACACAGTCCTCTCTGCAAAGTCAGGAAGGGGGCAAGCGGGCAGCCTCATCTCCTCTTGGTGTTGTGATCCTGTGCTGCTGTCCAGGGCGGCTGTACGCTCCTTCTGTTCCCAATCCAGACCTTTATTGCTAATGTCCTGGACTTCCTTATTTAAGTTCACTCTACTTCGGGCATGAAGCCTCGGGGGCTGGGTAGTCTTTGGCGGCTCAAAAATGATGTCAAAAGAAACTGGGAGCAGGGAGCGGGAATTGACAGAATGCATACTGCCCCTCCTGTCCACCAGGGGCAGACTGCCAGGCTGCTCTTCAGCTCCTTCCTGAATTGGAGCCCTCTCAAGCTGGGGCTGCTGGCTCCTCTGCTCTAAGCTGTTTGATTGCATGCTGCAATCCCAGGATCCTGGTGCTATTGATGTAAGAGCAGTGGGCTCAGCTGAATTAGCTGCAATTTTTTCCTATAAACAGAAGTACACATTTTGAAGTGCAAGGGATCATTCTCATATTTGTATTAATGAGTGAAAATGATTATCAGTGCTCAGGTTACTTTTTTGAGGGTCTGTGGAATAATTCATGAGAATAGTGATTGACCTTTCAGACCACAGATCAGCACTGGGCCCAGATTTTCATTAATACCTCGGTTTTTAATAAGTATGCAAAAATAGCTTGTTTAGGATGTGAGCTTCTGAATCATAGACATGTGGGAAATATAGCAGTTCATCTACATTTAAAAAATTAAGCTTCTTCAGGTTGCAAACTCACCTTCATTTTCTCCAAGAATAAATCAATTTTGTCAGACATGGCAGCGAGTTTCTCTTCATCCGGTACAAATGATATTCGATTACGACAATCGGAGATCACAAAGAGCAGTTTTAAGTCGGCCTGTGCCCAAGCTCTAAAGATGTCACGGTCAGTGACTTTCTCTGGTCCGTACCCGATCCGATGTAGTGATGAAATGTACAGTAGATTGGACTCGCTCAATCGCTGGTTGTCTGAGTGGTGCGTAGATAATAACGTCGGTTTCGTGGACAATTGGTGAGCTTTCCGGCGAAGACCCGGTCTTTTGAGGAGGGACGGTGTTCACCCATCTCGTGAGGGCACTGCACTTCTGTCGAGAAATCTGGCCTACGACTTAAATTGTCGTAATTGACTGCAGAGAGTTAAATCTAAATTCCTGACATTCAGCTTTGATAAACCGTTGATTAGGTCAAACCCTATAGAGATTGCGTCTGTTCCTCGAATTCCAATTAAATTAAGAAAGAAGAATCGCGGAGTACATCACAAAAACTTGATTTGCATTAACACCAACTGTATCAATCTACCAATAAATAAATATTCTCTCAAAATTGGTCTATTAAATATTAGATCCTTGAACTCTAAAGCAGCTCTTGTGAACGAATTAATCTCTGATTGTTATCTTGACATACTATGTCTCACAGAAACATGGCTGAGACCAGATGAAAACGTATCTTTGAATGAAGCATCTCCACCTGGGTTTATATACACTCAAAACCCCCGCCTGGGCCGGAGAGATGGTGGTGTTGCAGCTATTTATAGTGATTCCATTCACTCAGTGCCAAAACTACAGTATAAATTTGATACATTTGAGGTTTTAGCGATTAATTTTTCAGTGCTGGATACAGGTGCCGGCCCTGCCTCTGATCACCCTTTAGCTTTGGTGACCGTCTACAGGCCCCCTGGCCTTTACTCTGCCTTTATTCAAGATTTTTCAGAATTCCTTTCAGACTTAGTTTTAAGCTATGATAGAATAGTTATATTGGGCGACTTTAACCTGCACTTTGAGAGGGCAGATGATTCTCGAACATCCGCATTCACTAACATTTTGGAGTCAGTTGGCTTCGCTCAGAGTGTTGTTGGCCCAACTCATTTTCATGGTCATACTTTAGACCTGATCTTAAGCTTTGGCATTAACATTGGGCAGGTCAGGATTGATTCACATAATCCCAGTTTGTCTGACCATTTTCTTATCACCTTCTGCTTACAATTGACCCACCCTGCATTGTTAGAAACTAGGATGTACACTGGTCGTACTTTTACTGCAAAAACTTCTACAAAATTCACTGAGGTTTTCCCATCTTATTTTGAGCATCCAGTCAGTGCCCTCTCTATTGACGATACAGCAGAAAAGTTTGCTGATGCTCTTCGTTGTACCCTTAATGTAGTCGCGCCACTGAAATATAAAAAGATTACTCAGAAGAAGAGGCCAGCCCCATGGTACACTGACCAGACAAGGACACTAAAGCAAAAATCTCGTCATCTAGAACGCAAATGGCGCTCCACTAAATTCCAGGTATTCCATAGTGCTTGGAAAGAGAGCCTTGTTGCATATAAGCATGCTCTTTCTTGTGCAAGGTCCTGTTACTTTTCAAATCTCATGCAGGAAAATAAAAATAATTCTCGATTTTTGTTCAAAACCGTGGCTAAGTTAACTAACAATCATGCTGCAAGTAACCCTCAAATTCCAGTCTCTTGCAGCAGTGATGATTTTTTAAATTTCTTTAATGGCAAAATTATTGGAATTAGAGAGAAGATCACTGCTTCCTTACCAGTTTGCGATGGCGTTTCTCATGATATGGAGTCTTGCACATTACACACAAACCAGTTTGAGTCCCTTTCTCCTATATCCCTGAGTGAACTAGCCAAATTAGTTGTTACTTCCAAATCATCTACTTGTATCTTGGATCCCATTCCCACAAAGCTAATGAAAGAACTCCTGCCCATTCTTGGCGGCCCAATTCTTCACATAATTAATTCTTCTTTGATTTCAGGTATTGTTCCCACTTCATTTAAGATGGCAGAAATCAAGCCGCTGCTTAAAAAACCAGATTTGGATCCCACAGTCCTAGCCAATTATAGGCCAATCTCAAACGTCACATTTTTATCTAAGATCCTTGAAAAATGTGTTGCCCAACAGCTCTCTTCTTTCCTGCAAACTAATGAGGTATTTGACAGTTTTCAGTCTGCCTATAGAAAGCATCACAGCACCGAAACAGCCCTCACTGTTGTAGTAAATGATCTGCTTCTCTCTATGGATAGTGGCCGCATTTCTGTTCTCGTCCTTCTCGATTTAAGTGCCGCCTTTGATACAGTAGACCACCATATTCTTCTTCGTAGGTTGGAAAAATTAGCTGGTATTTCTGGACTTGCCCTTTCATGGTTTAAGTCTTATTTGTCTGATAGATCTCAGTTTGTCCGGGTAAATAACTAGTGTTCAGAGTATTCCAGGGTTAACTTTGGAATACCTCAAGGATCTGTTCTGGGCCCTTTGCTTTTTTCACTATACATGCTTCCGCTTGGAAATATCATAAGTACACTTGATGTTAAATACCATTGCTATGCAGACGACACGCAGCTCTATATATCCTTTAAACCGGGTGAAAATGATCCGGTTACTAGATTAGAGATGTGTCTGAAAGCTGTTAAAGCTTGGATGACGCAAAATTTTCTTTCACTAAACCCAGATAAGACTGAAATATTGGTACTGGGTCCCAAATCTCTTAGAGACTCATTCGTTAAGTTCTCTCTTAACTTAGATGACCTCTCTGTTTCTGCCAGAGCTGTCGTTAAAAACCTTGGTGTGACTCTTGATTCAGAACTCTCTTTCCAGGCTCACATCAACAATATCATCCGAGTGACTTTTTTCCATCTTCGAAACATATCTAAACTTAGAAAAATGTTGTCTCTTAAAGATGCTGAAAAATTGGTTCACGCATTTGTCTCTTCTCAGCTGGACTATTGCAATGTCTTACTGTCTGGTTGCACTAGCTCAGCCCTGAAACGTCTTCAATTAGTGCAGAATGCTGCAGCTAGGGTTCTGACTAGGACTAAGAAATATGATCACATTAGCCCGGTGCTCAAAAATCTTCATTGGCTGCCTGTAAAATTTAGAATTGAGTACAAAATACTATTACTAACTTACAAAGCCTTAAATGACTTGGCCCCGGAATATCTTTGCAGTCTTCTCATTCCTTACTCCCCACCAAGATTACTTCGTTCACAAGGTGCTGACTACTTGAAAATTCCAAATATATCTAGAATTACAATTGGAGGCAGAGCATTCTCTTATAAAGCACCAATTCTATGGAACAATCTCCCAAGACAAATTCGGGCTTCGGACACACTCTCTGTCTTCAAGAGTAGGCTGAAAACTTATCTTTTTAGTCAAGCCTATGATTAGTTCATGATTAGTTATGTGTTGGCTCTGGTGGGACTGACTACAACCTTGATTTATGACATGTTCACGATATTGGAAGCCAGTGTTATGTAAATCCATGTGGAACCGGTGGCACTGAGCCTGCATTGACGGTGCCAGTGGGGCTTGCTACAGCCTTAGTCACTGGGGAGGACCATATGGTACTGGTGTAGTGTTAAGCAAATCCACGTGGAACCGGTGGCACTGAGCATGCATTAACGGTGCCAGTGGGGCTTGCTACAGCCTTAGTCACCGGGGAGGTCCATTTGGTACTAGCGTCTAGAAAATCTGAAGTGATCTTCCTGGAATAAGTGTAGGGCCTCTGTGCTGCTGGAAGTGGATGGAGCGGTGTTGACCGTTTCCTGACCAGTCAGCTCCTAAATTCTCATTTGGCACATGACACAGGACTGTATTTTTATTAATATGCAGTAGTTTTATCCAGTGCCTCACCCCACTTTTTTCTGTCTTTCTCCGAGGATCTCTCCCTCCACAACCCTGAGTCCTGGACCATCCGAGCCCTGTATCTCACCATGAGCGCTGGCTGCTGCTGTCCTGATCCAGTCCTGCACCATCCTTGGCATGCCACTTCCTCCAGCAACTGATAGCACTGTTTAGATGGACTTTTATGGAACTCTATTGTCATTATCTTCTTATTAACTAGCTAGCCCGCGGAGGATGGGCTTCCCCACTATAGCCGGGTTCCTCCTGAGATTTCTTCCCACTGGGGAGTTTTTTCTCACCACTGTTTTAGGATTTTTCTCCCTACCAGGAGTTTTTTGCCTCATTTGCTGTAGTGGGGAATAGGCTGGGCACTGCCCTTTCAGTAACTCATCTCTGACTGTAAAGCGTCTTTGTGACAGTTTATCTGTGAAAAGCGCTATACAAATAAATTGAATTTGAATTTGAATTTCTTCAAATACAGTTTTTTCCTGCATTTAGATGGAAAAAAGAAACATTTAAAGGTGACATAGAATGGTTGAACAGGGTATTTATCCTTGTTCTGTGATGTGACATATAGACAAAATTTTGCTTTGGTCTGTAATGCCTCAGAAGCTTCCTAAAAACGTCTCTCAAAAACCTTTGTTACGGTGGGGGCTTTTGAACACATTATTTGCACCCATTTGGCTCCTTGTTGTTATCCTTGCCTGAGGTGGTTGAACTAAGTACTAAACAATGGATGCTGATAGTTCTGAAACCTTAATTTTGGCGATGGAAATATCTTGGGATGCTTAGAAGATCGGCAAGCTTTTCCCGGGAAAGACCGATTTGTTCACGTTTTCTTATATGGTTGAAACAAGATAGGATTCTTCAGTTCTTCACTCCTGGTGCATTCAAACCTCAAACGGCAAAAACTCATTTCTCCACAAGAGGGCAATCTCGTCTTACTTTCTGTTTTCTGTCGCCATAGTTTTGCGTCACTAATACGTAATTATAATGCGCTCTTAAAGTATTAAAAGAAGCACGTGTGTTACTTTTCAACTCCACTGGTAAGATAGAGACCATATTCACTTTTATTATGATTTATGCATCGTACCCAACGTTGTCATTTAATCTGTGTTTGTCAGTTGTTACTTCCATTCCAGTATAAGATGAGGCCTACCGAGGTTTTGCTGTTAACTGAGTACTTAACTACATCTCAAGCGAGCTATTGCAATCAAAACTTATACCGTTCATTATCCTTTGACTGGAGAGCCTCGTAAGGTGATGCCCTGTCGATTTGGGCTGGTGGATATGATGAAATGACAGAACAAGTGTTACTGTATCTTTTTGATTCGTTGACCAGCTCGAAGTCAGTGGCTAGAAGATATTTTTGATGTTTTTCGGCACTTTGTGTTTTTACTTAAGTAGGCTACTTGGTTACATTCCTTGTATCTATTCCAATTACGCTAGTTGCATAAAAAATAAGAACGAATATACGTCACATCTAGCTATGCATGTCTGTTAGTATTTGGTATAGCTAATTACTCTTCGTATATCTACGGGGTTATGTCATTTAGCTACTAACTTGATCGAAATAAAATGAATCAATGCTCCGATTCCCATAGTTTATATTTGGATGGTTTATTTCTCGAAGTTGACGCAGTTCTAGAGGCACAGTTTGAATATTCCCCCCGTATTACGCAAGGTTCACCCTTCCACAGTCCAAAGACATGCATGTGAGGATAATTGCAAACTGTTAATTGTACATTAGCATGCGTGTGTGCGAGTGATGTGCGTGCCCTGTCCCTCACTGGATGGATATACACTGCTCAAAAAAAATAAAGGGAACACTAAAATAACACATCCTAGATATGAATGAAAGAAATATTCTTATTAAATACTTTGTTCTTTACATAGTTGAATGTGCTGACAACGAAATCACACAAAAATTATCAGTGGAAATCAAATGTATTAACCCATAGAGGTCTGGATTTGGAGTCACATTCAAATTTAAGTGGAAAAACACACTACAGGCTGATCCAACTTTGATGTAATGTCCTTAAAACAAGTCAAAATGAGGCTCAGTACTGTGTGTGTGGCCTCCCGTGCCTGTATGAACTCCCTACAATGCCTGGGCATGCTCCTGATGAGGTGGCAGATGGTCTCTTGAGGGATCTCCTCCCAGACCTGGACCGAAGCATTTGCCAACTCCTGGACAGTCTGTGGTGCAACGTGGCATTGGTGGATGGAGCGAGACGCGATGTCCCAGATGTGCTCAGTTGGATTCAGGTCTGGGGAACGGGCGGGCCAGTCCATAGCATCAATGCCTTTGTCTTGCAGGAACTGCTGACACACTCCAGCCACATGAGGTCAAGCATTGTCTTGCATTAGGAGGAACCCAGGGCCAACCGCACCAGCATATGGTCTCACAAGGGGTCTGAGGATCTCATCTCGGTACCTAATGGCAGTCAGGCTACCTCTGGCTAGCACTTGGAGGGCTGTGCAGCCCCCCAAAGAAATGCCTCCCCACACCATTACTGATCCACTGCCAAAACCGGTCATGCTGGAGGATGTTGCAGGCAGCAAAACGTTCTCCATGGCATCTCCAGACTGTCACATCTGTCACGTGCTCAGTATGAACCTGCTTTCATCTGTGAAGAGCACAGGACCCCAGTCGCGAATTTGCCAATCTTGGTGTTCTCTGGCAAATGCCAAACGTCCTGCACGGTGTTGGGCTGTGAGCACAACCCCCACCTCACACACATACACATTTGTGGCTTGCTGGAGGTCATTTTGCAGGGCTCTGGCAGTGCTCCTCCTGTTCCTCCTCGCACAATGGCGGAGGTAGCGGTCCTGCTGCTGGGTTGTTGCCCTCCTACGGCCTCCTCCACGTCTCCTGATGTACTGGCCTGTCTTCTGGTAGCCCCTCCATGCTTTGGACACTACGCTGACAGACACAGCAAACCTACTTGCCACAGCTCGCATTGATGTGCCACCCTGGATGAACTGCACTACCTGAACCACTTGTGTGGGTTGTAGAGTCCGTCTCATGCTACCACAAGAGTGAAAGCACCACCAGCATTCAAAAGTGACCATAACATCAGCCAGAAAGCATTGGAACTGAGAAGTGGTCTGTGGTCACCGCCTGTAGAACCACTTTTTTATTGTGGTTGTCTTGCTACTTGCATATAATTTCTACCTGTCGTCTATTCCATTTGCACAACAGCACGTGAAATTGATTGTCAATCAGCGTTGCATCCTAAGTGGACAGTTTGATTTCAGAGAAGTGTGATTGGCTTGGAGTTACATTGTGTTGTTTTTTTGAGCAGGGTATTTTAATGTGACCTCTCGACAATTTATTTATTTATTTTTTATTTTTTTTAAGCCCTTGGCCAAATTTTGGCCTGAGGAGTATTGTCTTCACTTCTGTGTCTGTCGTTTGTCCATGACTTTGTCGGGGTCTCAGAAACTTATGATCGCAGCTTCACCAAATTTGGTATGGTAACTCACTATGACCCGTAGATGACCACATGATTGTCCACCTCAAGGGGCAGCCCTCCTCTCCTCTTTTTTTTTTTTTTTAATCTATTTATTTATTTATTTATTTATTTATTTATCAATTCATTGTATTACATATCAAGCATGGAGCATCTGTCTGTTTATCAGTGTTTGTTTGTTTTTATCTTGTTGTCTTCTGCATTTTGTTATTGTTTTGTGTGTTGATGTGTAAGCTTGTACTTTTTACCTGCAAACAAATCTACCCTTGGGTATCAATAAAGTCACCTTACCTTACCTTACCTTATGTGCAACGTCAGGTTTTTTTTTTTTTTTTTTTTGCTGGATTTGACCTTTGACCTTAGTGCTGTGACCTTCATCTTGGAAATCTTGTCCGGCCAAGTACAAGGTAACTATTGGTCATAGCTTTATCAAATTTGGTATGGTAAGTTGCACTGTCACATAGATGTGCAATGTCAGGTTTTTGGCTGGATTTGACTTTTGTCCTTAGCGCTGTGACCTTAGTGCTGGAAATCTTGTCCACACCAGGCACTCAGTCACTAGTGATCATAGCTTCCCCAAATTGGGTATAGTAACTCATTGTGACCCATAGATGTGCAATGCCAGGGTTTTGGCTGGATTTGAACTTTTTTTTTTAATTTGGCATCTCCAATCCCACCCGAATCTGGAATGCCCAATTGGCGAACTATGTACAAAGCTTGCTCGTATGCGACCCCTTGCTGCCAACTCAGGATAGTGAGACAGTTCACGACTCTCCTCCTCCGCACGTGCCCGTCAGCCACTGCTTCTTATACACTCATTGGTTGAATCTTCGCAAGTTCAGAATGAGGGCGGAGGATAAGGATTTGAACTTTGACCTTAGCGCTGTGACCTTCACCATGGAAATTTTGCCTGGCCCAGTGCTCAGCAACTATTGATGGTAGTTTCGTCAACTTTGGTATGGTAACTCTCTGTGAAATTAAAAAAAAAAGGTCGCACTTTGGATAAACACATTTATTGTAACAAGCGTTTCCGCACAAATGCGTTTCGGCGTAGTGCCTTCTTCAGTGACCAATAGATGTGCTCTGGCCGAGGGGTAAACAGCAACGCATTATGTTTTTATTATCTTTTTGGCTGTTTCTCAGTGAAGGATGAGTGAGGAGGCGGAGCGTTTGCTGATCCAGTTCCAGGATGAGGGTGGTGAGGCTTTGGGTTCCCCCTTTGACGTGCCGCTGGACATCACACCAGACAAACTCCAGCTGGTCTGTAATGCACTCTTGCAGAAGGTAAGTTGGTCACGGTCACCAGGCACTTTGTTCCTTTTGTGTTTTAATCGCGTTTTGGTACCAGATTTTACATGTAGAACTGATGCGAACTTCATGGTTTTTTTTTTCAGTGAGATGTAGATTTATTTTGACAGTTTAAACAAGTCAGACTATCAAGCCACTGCGCCGTTCATCGCTTCATGTCCATCTCAGTCATAATTTTACATCTTTTCCCTTTACCGCCAGGATGAGCCTGTGCCGTTGGCATTCTTTGTAAACGAGGCCGAGATCGTGTCATCGCTGCGCGCTTGCGTCCAGGCACAGGACCTTGAGACAGAGCGGGTGCTGCCTGTGGTGTACCAGCCGCAGGCGGTGTTTCGTGTTCGAGCCATTGCCCGCTGCACCAGCTCTCTGCAGGGGCACACCGAGGCTGTAATATCTGTAGCCTTCAGCCCCACGGGGAAGTGAGTTTTTATATTTTATTTTATTTAACCTGGGAATTCCCATCGATATTGAAATCTCTGTTTCAATGGAGCCCTGGGGGTTGAAGTGGGGAGGGAGAGGACAAGGTGCATTGCCAATTACATCAAGGGATGATTAGCTGGCAGGTCAAAAGAGCCAGGTTTGGAATTTAGCCATGACATTGGGGAACCCCCTGCTGTTGTCGAAGAGTGTCATAGGATCTTTAATGACCACAGTGAGTCAGGAGCTCGGTTTAACGTCTCATCCGAAGAACGGCTTCTCCTTCAGTACAGTGTCCCCATCACTGCACTGGGGCATTGGGGATTATTCCACCAGAGGGAAGAGCACAACCTACTGGCCACCAACACCTCTTCCAGCAGCAACTTAGTTTTCCCAGGTGGTCTACCATCCAAGGACTAACCAAGCCCACACCTGCTTAGCTTCAGCCAGGCAGTTAAAGTGCAATAACAAAATGACAAAATCAACAGGCTTGTAACTTTATTACAAAGATTTTATAGTGTAACACTTGTTTGTACTCTGTGTTTTTTAGCCTTACTGTAAGAGCTGAGCTGGAAATAACAAGATCAAATAAAAACACACAATCTTACCGAAATGAACACAGGCAAAAATGTCAACAAAAAAAAACAGAAGAAGAACGAAAAGCACGTAAAATGCGCACAACCATCCCTAAGGGTTAAACGAAAATTAATGTTAGAACGGAAAATGTATTTATCTGTTTTGAATTCAATTCCCCAAATGCTTTGCGGAGGAGGAGAACGGTATTATGTATGGAAGTGCATTGCATTCTCAGGATTAAAAAAATATACACCCTATCTCGTAATTATGAGATCTTGAGAAAAGATTAATGATACACTCATCGTGTTATATGTGATGTAGCCAACCTGAATATTTCGGGTCCACAGCCCACCCTGGGTTCCACCCACTACCTCTATGTTTAGAGGACTGGGGCTGTGGAGGTGGCGGGGGGTGGTGGAGTAGGAGGCGGCGGCGCAGATGGTGAAATAGGCCGGTGCTCTGACAATTGGTGCTGCCTTGTCAAAAAGGCCGTTGCTACGGGAACGGCAGTTTTTCAGTACATTTCAATGTGGAGTACCGCAGTGGAGAGGTACGGCTGACCCATTTCAAGCCCTACCCTAACCCTAACCCTTCCCTTAACCCTAACCCCAACCTCTAGCCCTTCCCCGAACCATAATACCGAATCCTGGTCTTAATCCCTTGAAATCGACTGCCGTACCAATAAAACCACTGCGTGTCAAAAGTCAAAAATCCAATCTCTCCGTTTTAAGGAAAACCCAGCATGTACATGCAAATATGTATACGCTTACAGGTCGAAAGGCGCACCAAAAAATACGTATAGTTATGATATTTGAAGATACTTGAGATGCGAGCAAAGAAATAGAGCCCAAGATTTTAGGTCTGCGCAAGCACAGAACCGCGAGGTAGCATATTTTGATATGGGCTATATTTGACAGAACACCAGCTTCTTTGAATAAAGTACCGTTATATTTTTGACTGCTTTTTCCCATCCAATACTGTACACTAGAGAAAACCATGTGCACAATTGAAGCTCTGATTACTACACCCCACAAGTCAAGTCAAGTGTGACTGATGGGGTTTTAGTAATAGGTTCTTCAGTTGTCAAACATAGCAGAAAGCCATGCGCAAACAGATAGGTAGCCTTGATAAGAAACTAAACAAATTGCATATAGCCTATCATAATGAAACAGAATATGTAGGCAAGCAGTTGACCGGAGACACTATTCAAATGTTTAGTTTAGATGAGTAATTATCTTACCTCAACATGCCCTTCCCAAGACGACGACAGGTTATTGTCCCTCGCAAAGCGGCGGGACATAGTATTCACGACCGTTCGTGCGTTCGTACGTCCCGTATCCTTGTCAGCGAGATATCTCAAGAACGAATTGACGGATTTCCTTCAAATTTCATGTCAACATGTATTAGGGTGGTGCCCCGGCGCCAGTCGATTTTGGTGACCTTCGCATCACTCTCAAGGTCACACCGAGACACTGTTTATTTTGACTCGATTTGCCATTTCCTGGCGGGGGACTAAGACACGTTAGTGGCAAATACTTGTTGTATATCCGGATAATTAGCTTCTTCCCGATACAAAAAAAAAATAATGTTGGCGTAGCAACAGGTGATAGATGGCGCAGTAACATATTTAACCAACAGATGCCGGCCGCAATTTGGCCTCATTATAATGCTGCCTTATTTTACAGTCTATGCATGCGTGGATTCAGAAGATCATTTTGGGGGGGGGGAATGCAGTCAAGGCGGAGGGCATTTGTTGTCAAGGCGGCCGCCCTTACTACAAAGCGCTGTGGGAAACCCTGGAATTTTGTTGCCATTGGAGAATGTCAGTGTCCGGCATTTATCCATTTGAGGCATGAAATGTATTTCATATTTAGAAGCAGTTAAGGCAAAATGATAACTTTTAAAGATCTTTAACAATGGAGGGAAACAAACAATAATATGGATGGTATAGCTGTCATTTAAGGTAGCTTGCAAGGCACATTAACCTTTTTCACCCCCAGTAGTGCCATATGGCACTCTTGTGTGACTGGCATTTTTTCTCAGTTGTGCCATATGGCATTCTTGTTGTAATGTTTCTTTTAACAATCAGGAATAAGAGCAGACAGCTGGAAATTTAGTTAGAATGTCAACAAAGGCCATGGGGAGAAATTGCAGTGAGAACTTGGGCATTGGTGGGGGTGAAAGGGTTAATGTATGTGCTTGCACTTGGTGCAGTGCTGTAGTTCGAGGTGCAACGTCTGATCTACGACTGTTCGCACCACCTTATGTGAAGGTACCTCGCTAGCGGGTCGGGAGACACAACGGTCAGATTCTGGGACCTGACGACAGAAACACCTCACTACACATCCAGAGGTGAGTGTGCAACTCTGCCACTCTTGTACAGCATCGCTTTCAACTCCACATGTGAATAGGAATCAAGTGTCTTTTCCTTGAGAGATGGTGACATGGAAAGGGCTCTCTTTCAGGACACACCCACTGGGTTCTCTCCATCGCCTGGTCGCCTGATGGCAAGAAGTTGGCCTCGGGGTGCAAGAATAGCCAGGTGGGTGCCCTCCTCCCAGAACTGCTGCAAACTCCACCATCAGACAGACCAATGTAAGAATTTGTAGCAACCATTTGCCTCTTGAAGGGCTGCCATTTACAGAGCCAAAGGCAGGAGCTGGGACTCAGGGCCTGGTGGGCTTTGGTGCATTAAGCAGAGTTTTATTTCAGTACCAGTGGTTTGTAGAAGTTCACGCACATTACTTACATGGCCTAGATTTGAATGTTGTTTTAAAAAATTCACCAAAACTCAGGTGACCCTCCTGGATTTGATCATGAAATTCCTTGTGTATAAAATGCCCGTAAGGGATAAAACTGTCTAACTGAAATATGTTTTTAATTACTGTTCTGTAGTTGCTGTTGCATTTACAGCTTCCCTATTCAAAGTTTGTCCCTGACTAAACAAAAAGGCGTGCAGCACTACTGGCAATACAATCATAAAGTGACCACAATACGCACTGTTTTACTCGCACAGTATTCACTGTGAGCCGTGTCAGAAATTGTCCCACACTTATGGCACTATGTTCATCTCCGCTCTACTGGGCCCTAGTATTTAATGTTATATTTATATGTTATGTAATATGTTTAATGTTATATGTAATTTAATGTGGGACAGTATGGCTGTGGACTCAATACTTTTATTGGAGTTTGAGCGATTGTCGAATAAAGGAATGGACAGTATTAAGCAATGCTCCAAGCCTGCACTTTAACCAAACCTGAATCTCTGACTTGACCACACAACCTGAAGACTATGTGTATATAGATTTCTATGGGATAGCCTGTGCAGGTGTCCATCAAGATAGGTTGTTTTCATGAAAATGTCCCCACCCTCCCTCCTTAGGTGTTCCTCTGGGACCCCACCACGGGCCAGCAGCTTGGGAAGACTCTCACGGGACACACCAAGTGGATCACGTGGCTGTGTTGGGAACCGCTCCACGCGTGAGTCGGGCTGTGATGACAGGCGCATCAGCCTCACGCTGTGGTGATGTCACCAACCACTGGGTGTGGCAAACAGCCGCACAATCCGCAGCAGTGCCAGGGGCTTCATAGGCCTTGATGATTAAAAATTTCTTTGTTTTGTTTTCACCCCATTGGCGCTTCTAGATGACGGAATTGTTCTCTCCATGGGCCGTATATCTGTCTGTCTGTCTTCCCATTGGTTGTTCCCGCTCTAGCTGCTGAATCAGTGTCGGGACAACCCTCAAATTTAAAGAGGTTGTGCATATTGGGCGTCCGTCTCCAGAAGCCTATTTGAAGTCAAAGTCTTGGGTCCAATTTGGATGTCATTTTATGTTGGTCTAAAGTTGACCACGGTCACCTGTAAGGCACTCCGAGGGGTATATAGTGCTGAGCGCAGTCTAGTTTTATTGGCTCTTGATCATTTGTTGTCGCTATTGTAAAGTTAGTTGGTGCTGCTGTCTCTGCATTCAAGTTCTCTGCCAGTTTCCGTCCGTTCCTCCCTCCCTCCCTCTCTCTCTCTCTCTCTCTCTCTAAATTAGATTCACCAATTCATCAGAAAAGTCTGTTGCCCCTCTTTCATCCTCTCATCTCCGCCTCCTCACTCATTCTTGACTGAGAAACAGCCAACAAGATAGTTAAAACATAATGCGTTCCTGTATACCCCTCGGCCTGTGCACATCTATGGGTCACAGAGAGTTAACATGCCTAAATTGATGAAAAAGTCCCCTCTCCCTCCTTCCCTCCCTGTTTGTATAAGTCTTCCCCTCTGTAGGCCAATCTCCCTCTTTTTTCATTTCCTCTCCTCTGTCTCTCTCCTTTCATCGTACGGACCTGCGTCCCCCCGCCAAACTGATGCTCCCTCCTCCTCACCTCCAGTAATCCAGAGTGCCGACACCTCGCGAGCTCCTCCAAGGACTGCACAGTGCGGATCTGGGACACGGTGCTGGGACGCTGCAATAAGATCTTGACGGGACACACTCAGTCCGTCACCTGTGTGAAGTGGGGTGGAGACGGACTGCTGTACTCGTCCTCCCAGGACAGGACCGTTAAAGTGTGGAGGGCCAAAGATGTAAGAACAGTGCGGTTGCGTGTCCCATAAATGGTGTGGTGCTTTAAGGGAGCTCAATACCCATATGTGTTCCCGTGCATGTGTGTGTGTGTGTGTTCACCTGTCGTTTATACAGAAACCGCCTGTCTGTTCCGGCATGTGCATTCATCAATGTTTGTGCTTCTGTGTTCAACTCTCTGAATTTGGATTTTAAAATATCGCGAGCTTTTGGCATTGAAGTGGGTCCTATTTCAAGACGGGGATACCGTCATAAGAAGAAGTTATTACTCCCTCTTTCAATTCTATAGTTTTGCCTATCGAGGCATTAAAAAAATCAGCTGGTCCTTAACAGGTCCTGAAATTAGGTCAAATTAACCTCAGCTGTAAAACAACACACAACATATTCCACCTGGCCATTATTTATTGAACCAAAATTCAGCCAAAAGTCATCTCTGAAAAACGAAGGACACCCCATGTTTCAATAGCTTGTAGAACCACCTTTAGCAGCAATAACTTGAACGAATCGTTTTCTGTATGATTTTATCGGTCTGTTACATCGTAGTGGAGGAATTTTGGCCAACTCTTCTTTACAAAATTGATTCTGTTCCTTAATGTTTGAGGGCATTTGTTTATACACTGCTCTCTTAAGGTCCCACTGCAGCATTTCAATCGGATTGAGCTCTGGACTTTGACTTGGCCTTTGCAACTCCTTGATTTTTTTTTTTTTCCCCAGGCGTTCTATCATAGATTTGTTGCTGTGCTTGGGATCATTGTACTATTGCATGACGCATTTGTGGCCAAGCATTAGCTGTCATACAGATGGTTTCACATTTGACTCTAGAATACTTTGGGACACAGAGGAGTTCTTTGTCGACTCAATGACTGAAATGTGCCTAGGTCCTGTGAGTGCAAAACAAGCCCAAATCATCACCCCTCCACCTCCATGCTTGACAGCTGGTGTGAGGTGTTTGTGTTGAAACACTGTGCTTGGTTTGCACCAAACGTGGCACTGTGAATTATGACCTAAGAACTCCACTTTGGTCTCGTCTGTCCAAACGACATTGTTCTAGAAGGCTTGTGGTTTATTCAGATGCAACTTCGCAAACCTAAGCTGTGCTGCCATGTTTTTTGAGGGAAGAGGCTTTCTCCTGGCAGGTCTTGCATACAAACCATACTTTCAGTCTTTTTCAAATTGTATTGTCATGAACTTAAACATTTGACATGCTAACTGAGTCTTTTTGAGTCCTAGATGTAGTTCTTGGGTTTTATGCAATTTCTCAGCATTGCACAGTCTGACCTTGGGGTGAATTTGCTGGGATGTCGACTCCTGGGAAGTGGACTTTTATAGAGGGTGTCACACTTGCTGATGATCAAGTGTATTTGATAGGCGACACCTGGCTGCTAATTATTACCTTCTGAATTCGTATGGAAGCAGAAAGGTTGTACTTAGTTTTTCACACGTGGCTTCTGCATTTTGATTGAAATTTTTTAAATAAATAATGGCACAGAGGAATCTGTGGGGTGTTGTTTAACCCCTGAGTTTAAATTAAAATATTTTAGGACCTGATTAGGACTAGGTCATTTTTTGTCCCCCGCCGCGCGGAACGCGCGAAGCGGCGGGACTTAGTATTCACGACCGTCCGTACGTCCCGAATCCTTGTCAGCAAGATATCTCAAGAACGAATTGACGGATTTTCTTCAAATTTGATGTCAACATGTATTAGGGTGATACTCCGGTGCCAGTCGATTTTGGTGACCTTCGCGTTACTCTCAAGGTCACACCGAGAGATTGCTCATTTTGACACGATTTCACATTTTGTGGCGGGGGACAAAGACACGTTGGTGGCAAATACTTGTTTTTATTTTGTCCTGATACATAAAACCATAGAACTAAAAGAGGGTGTACTTTCTTTTTCTTGTGACTGCAAGTGGTATCAAGTGTGTAGAAGAGGTGACTGTTGGGGATGTTTAATATGTAACTGTTTTGGGGTTTCTGACAGTGTGAATTTCAGCGGTGTATAACTTATAACTATTTTGGTTATTTTTATGACTAACATTTCAGATGTAAGCCACGTGTAACTGTTTTGGGGCTTTATAACAGATAACAGATTTCAAGAGTGTATAATGGATACCTATTCCAGTGGTTTATAACGGATAACCATTTCAGGGGCTTATAATGGATTAACATTTCAGGGTCATATAATGGATAACTCTGTCCGTGGTTTATAAGGGATAACTGATTCAGGGATTTGTAATGGATAACTGTTTCAGGGGTTAATAATGGAAGACCAATTCAGGGGTTTATTAGGGATTCATTTCTGGGTTATATAGTGGATAACTCGAGGTTTATAAGGAACGACTGATTCAGGGGTTTATAACGGATGACCATTTCCGGGTTGCATAATGGATAAAGTGTCATGGGATTGTAACAGATAACTCTTTTAGGGGTGTATAAGAAACGTGCATTTTAGGGGTTAATAACAAATAACAGTTTCGGAGATTTGTAACTAATAAATGTTTCAGTGGTGTGTAATTGATAACCTTGACGGGTATGTAACAGATGACCGCTTTCAGCATGTATGATGGATTAACTGTTTTCAGGTTGTTTGCATCATGTATTACTGTACGCGATGTGTCAGTTTCCGGGGATGAAATGTCAGTCCTTGATTTCATTTTGGGGTTTCTGTCTCGCTTTGTATTTCAGGGGGTCCAGTGTCGAACCCTGCAGGGCCACGCTCATTGGGTCAACACCCTGGCGCTCAGTACGGACTACGTTCTCCGAACTGGGGCGTTCGAACCTGCAACCGCCACTGTCAACGCTCAGGACCTCACTGGCTCACGTCAGTCATCATTAGCAAGCATGGCTATTTCCTGTGTTTGTGTTTGTATGCATTTGTTTGAGGTAGTCATTGAAAACTTCATAAATCTTATTTGTATGTTTACTACAGTGGAACAGCTGAAGGAGAAGGCTTTGCAGAGGTATAATGCTGTGAGGGTAAGTCTAGTCTTTGAGTGTTAAAGCCAATTTTGAAGTAGCAATGGGAACTGACCCTGTGCCTGGATATACTGTCACTCCAGCCCTAAAAATCCTCCCACGGGATGTATAGCTGTGGAAGGATTGTTAATTAGTGTGGTCAAGTGTGCCGCTGGGGTTGAAGTAAAAATGTAGTGTGGATCAACAAATATGGACCTCAAATCCAAATCTAGGCCTGATTGTCTATTCTCCAAGGTAATTTTAATGGAACAGTAATTGCTTCTGATTAGCTAGACCGTCTGCACACCTGATTATCAGGTAAAGGGAGGATAGAAAACCACCATTTATTAGACTTCGAGGACTGGGATTTGATGATCCCTGACTTTCGGGATTGGTGGACTTTCGGGAGAGGGGAGATTACCACTAGTGTATGGGGTGAGGATATGAGTACACATAAATGACTGGCATTTTCTCCCTTTCCTTATATCCTCCTCTTGACATCCCTCTGCCCCCCCTTCCCTCCCTCTCCTCTATCTCTTCTTGTCCTCCCTCTCTGTCCCCTCCCCCCTCCTGTTCCCTGGGCCTACCTCAGGGTCAGGGTTCGGAGCGGCTGGTGTCAGGCTCCGATGACTTCACGCTGTACCTTTGGAACCCGGCGGAGGAGAAGAAGCCGCTGGCGCGCATGACGGGTCACCAAGCCCTCATCAACGAAGTGCTCTTCTCCCCCGACACGCGCCTGCTCGCCAGCGCCTCCTTCGACAAGTCCGTTAAGATCTGGGACGGGAAGACCGGAAAGTGAGTGCGAGTCGGGAGTCTCAGCAGCGCTCACCTGAGTCGCTCTCCTCTTGAAAAGCTGCTTTGCGTCTCCCCTTTGGCTGGCCGTCACTGGGTTTTGTGAAGAGGTGCCCGTGTGCAGGTTTGGTCTCCGTAGGCCTGCTTGGACATTTAGCAAACTTTGCCTGCATCATTTGCGTTAATCTGGGGCCTGTTCCACAAAGCAAGATCACTCAATGAGGCCGATGATTGTGCCGTGTAAAACCTGTAAATCTCTCAAAATCTGCAACGCGAACTTAAGTAAAAAAAGGCCATTCTGGATCTCACTGATCTGGCTTGACTAAGCAATGCTGCTTTATGGAAGAGGTCTCTGGGCAGATTCTTTGTAGCGCAGGTTTACGAGGCTGGCAGTTGGTATCATGTAATGAAAATGGAAAATTCAATTGTGCATGCTGTAGGCAGCGCGTTGCTGACACAATCAAATATCACAATATTTTTTCTGAATACCTCAGTATTGACCTTGTAGCAAGGAAGTAATCATAGCAGGCAACAGCGAGAAAAGTCCAGTAAGTGTATAAAACTGCATGCCTTTACTGTAATGCTGCCTTAAGAACCATAAAGATCATTTTTGCGTCTGATCATGCTATTATGATATCCAAAATCCCAGATGATGTTTTGTATCATGATATCGATATAATGTTGATGTATTGCCCAGCCCTACAGTGCATGTGTGTGTACTTTTGGGAATTGGTGACTGAGTGATGCACTTTGTTTGTGAGCAAGTGTGTCTTTCTAGACTGGCTCTGCTCCTAACTGAGAGGTAAAGACCAGACTGTTGCCCCTTTTTGATGAAAAAGAACCTGGTGCTAATGCCGTGCTGGTGCTAGTGCAAGTGCTTAGTTCGTTCAACCCACAAACCTATTTGCTTTTCCATCTACAAGGTGCCAGTGCAATTACGTCATAATATAACGTCAGTACATCGCTGTATATGTGTCTGCTTACCCAGCAACGTTCGCGCCATACGGAGGCGAAACAACGAAGATGAAGGAGCTCGCTGCACCTATGGAAGTGCTGCTGCTGCGTTTGCAAGCCTACCTTGCGATACAGGGCCAGAAAATTAAACAGTTACTGATCACCTGTCTGCGTTGCAATCGGCTGTTGTTCAAAAAATGATGGTACAGTGTTTGCGCTGGTCTTGTTGGTCATTATAACTCAGCCCCCAGCCCCTGACATGATGAGTGCTTGGCTCTGGACCAGAAAGGAGTTGGTGCCTGTTCTGGAACCAGTTTTGAAAGCCATGAGCTGGTGCTTAAGCTGTGGAAAAGCAAAGAACTGGTGCTAAGTCAGGCTAGCACTGGAACCAGCTCAGTGGAAAAGGGGTATGTAGTTCAGCGATCCTTAAATGAAAATTTGTCCCTTGTTTTCTTTCCTCGTCAAGTCATTAAACAGTTAGCACTGCTGGTTGGCCTAAGGTCATGACGCCTGTTTCTCAGGTAATGAGAGGGTGGAAAACCAGTTCTCAGACCTTGAGGAGAGAGTTGAAGATTTGCTTCCGTCTACTCCTCTTGGTTAGCATAAGAGTGGTCCTTGCTGTGGAGCTGCTCCTAATGTTTATGGCTGTGCTGCACACATCAAGATATATTCACAACTAGTGCAGGCTTCTGCTGTCAGGATCCATTGAGTACAATTAGAGCTGCTCAGCGGCATTAGAGCTAATGCATGGCGACTGCCATGTTTGTCTATGGGGCGTTTTGGTGCCAGAGCATGAACATTGGGGATCTGGAGAGTCATTAGTGCAGTGAAAAGAAATTTCAGATTGTAAAAGTATTGTTAACTGGGATAATTTTGCAACATTAAAGCCAGTTTTGAATGGACTTCAGTGGGAAGTATCCCTTTTGGCTCCTCATGTTTAATAAACAGACTATCTTACATGAGTGGACATGTCGTATGTTGGTTATGAAACAAGTTTAGTACATTTTAAATTTATTCAACGAGTTTCTTACCTTTCACGTCACTACCAAGGGTATTGTATTCTATTTATCAGATAACTGTAATTTAATAGAAAAAAAAAACTTAATTTCCATTTGTGCCATGATGGTTGCTAATTCCCATTATGTTAGCACTGAGCTAACACCATCACTCTCATACTCCATAAGTCACTGAGTCAGAGACTTCTAGTGGTTGAACTAGCCATGGTTTTTAAATTCAGTTAACTGATTGGCTTGCTAGCTAACAAATGAATGTTAGATAATAACTATGGTACTCTGTGCATGCATGCCAGCTAGCTCAGTAACGATAACTTAGTGATGAGATTAGTTCTTAGCTGGCTAGCTACAGCGCTAAGACACACCGATTTAACCAATGTTAGCACATTAGCTACACTTCGTATTCAGTTTGCCTGAATATTTAGAGTGTGACATAAAGCGGAGAATTTTTTTCCCCGTCGCTCTCTGCCAATGAAATTTTAACAAAAGTGATATTACCCTGGAGTAATATCAAAAATGTGTCATGAGCTGGGCTATGGGAAAAGTGCCACAGTTATGTGATAAGCTGTAATACATCTGGGGTTTACCAGCTTCTGTGGGAATGTTGACAGAGCACTGTGGGACTATGCTTTTACTAATTTAGTGCTGGTGTTTGAATTAAAATCTCTGTGGAAAATTTATCATGGGGTTTAGACACTAAGGCCCGTATGCATGAACAAGGTCTGACTTGTACTGGGTGTAAGCTTATACCGAGAGTAGTTATTGCAGCCCCTGTGGTGAAAGAAAATCGGCATGCACGAAATGTAGTTTAACTACTTGCGGAATAACTATTGTGCGAATAAGCTATTCCGTAGTCATAGGGTTATTCAATGATTTATTGCTGTTGTTTACCACAAATCTATTAATTAGCCTGCCCTCATGCTTCATTACTCAGAATTGGGAGTTTTCGCAAACGCCATTCTATTGGCCGAATGCTGTTTTTTTGGTCAATGCACAAAAGATGGATGTTCACGTATACGTTTCGGGGGAGTTTGCGGAAACTCCCTATGTACAATAGGGTGACGCTGACGCTGAGGACGATGAGGTGGAGCCAAATGAACATGTCGAGGACAATATGCAAGGGGTTTGAGTCAGGGCCTGGCTGATTGCTGATCATTTTGCCGGTTACATGAATATGCACTGCAACCTTGACTGTTTGTTCAGGCATTCAGTTATACTTTTTTTTTTGGGGGGGTAAAGACGAGTATGAAATTAGTTGAAAATTTACATCTCCAAATGAGTTCAGATCTATACAGGGTAATTTGAATATCACTTCACGCCACTATCCTGAAAACAGAAGGCACAGTTGTGAGACATCCACTGAAAGCGGATTGCAAATTGTCTTATTCCACCCCTTAAACCGACCCCCTAATTGGTATAATTTACACCAGGAAATCTGCGGTATTTACACCACAGATAAGCTATCCCACATTTGTGCATACGGCTCCCTATTCGAGGTTTAAAGTTATAACGCAGTTTAACTTATACCACGTTCATGCATAGCAACAGTCTGTCCCTATTCCGCTTTCATGCATACGAGCTTAAGTCTATTTGTGAATTGAAAATCCTCCTATGATCGGGGTCACTTTTTGGAAATATGAATGTAATGGCAGCATTTCAATAATAAATGTGTTTGCATATGGCAAAAAAAAAAACTTTCCACAATGTAAGTATATTGGCTTTGGTCGATAGCCGATGGGATGGACAAAAAAGTAAATTTTAATAACTTGGGGCTATAATGAAAACTCCCAAAATGGATGGTGACCTGCAAATTTAAGTAATAAAATGTTTATGGTCGAAAGCAATTGGAATTTTGCTTCCAACAGAAGTGTGAAACTGACCCAAGTCAGTGTTTCATCATCCCTGCTGGCTTTCTCCTGCCCCACACGTTGTTGAGGTCTCCCTGATTTTTCACAGCTGATGGGCTCATTATTGGGGCACTTGGTGAGCAGAACTGGGCGTGTTAGATCAGGAAGACGTATGAAATGTGCAGGGCTGGGGTACTTTAGGAGTAAGGTTTGGAAACACTGACCTCGGTACTCCTGCCCTGGGCCTCTGGTTCTGCAGGTACCTGACCTCGCTGAGAGGCCATGTGGCAGCCGTGTATCAGGTGTCCTGGTCGGCGGACAGCAGGCTGTTGGTCAGCGGGAGCAGCGACAGCACCCTGAAGGTGTGGGACGTGAAGACGGGCAAGCTTAGTGTGGACCTACCCGGACACGCCGACGAGGTGAGCGCCACCTGCTGGCCACTGCCAGACCTGCTGGTGTCATGTGGTGCAGTTAGTCTGTCATTACCCCGTTTTTTGAACCCAGCTTGTGCGCTGTCCATTTCACACATGATTTGTTCCAGGACAACAGCATTGCTTTGACATAGCAATTTGGCAGAATTATCTTTTGGTGTCACACTTAAGAGTTTTCTTAACTTGCCTTGCCCTGCAGTTTCCTGTGGCAAAGCTGGCCCTGCTTACACTCAGGGTTGGCACGGGAACTGAGGAGCCTATGTTTCAGATGTAAAACCATACTCAACTTGGCTCTGTGTTGTCAAAAACCTGAATTTATCCCCACCATATGTGAGAAAGCTGCAGAATAATTTGTTGGACAGCGAAACGCATTTTGTTATGGTACTGGACTCAAGCTTGTTTGAAACGATACAGTGACAATGAGGTTTAAGTGCAGAACGTCAGCTTTGAATGACACACACGCATCTTCCCTGGTGATGCTCTGCATCCATCTTCATTTTCTGCTTGTTTTGGAGACTTTTTTGGCCTCAGTCTCCTCTTCAGCATGGAGCATGCATTTGCAGTTTGACTAAGATGAGGTGATTGACCGAGCCTACAGAACCATGATAACAAAAAAAAAAAGTCACTCCAGTGAACTATGGTGCTCAGCTGGATGTGTGTTAATTCATGTGTGCGTATTTGTGTGTATGTGTGTATTTGCTTGCAGGTCTTTGCGGTGGACTGGAGTCCAGATGGACAGAGAGTAGCCAGCGGTGGGAAGGACAAGTGTCTCAGAATGTGAGTGACTGTCGTCTCAATTTTTCCATTCGCAGTTCAAAATATACGAGCTCTTTTCTGGAGCTCAACTCTGACTTAACTTAAAATCTTTTTATCTTCTTTTTTTTTCAAGATGGAGGAGGTAGCCTTTCTTCATCCATTTCCACCCTGTGAAAAGTAACCTACCCAAAGCCAGGAAACCTGTAAATTGCTTTTCTAGTGCATTCTGGCTATATCAAAAAAAGCAGAGTAAGCTACTGCATCTTAACTACAATGCACTTCTCTGCGGAGAATACCCTCGCAGCCTGGAGGACACGTCGTGGCAGAGCCGCAGGAATGTGGACAACTGGACCTTTGCTTCACCACCATTATCCAAACGTATTCCTTGCGCTCTCTGGAGGCGATATCTTGTCTAGAAATTGACATGTATGAGATTGCAAACAAATCTGTTTTGCAGTGTGTGTCACTGCATTTCCACATTTTATGAGGAAATCGGTATCATGTTTGGGCCTAATCATTGTTCTCTGGCACCCAGTCCAGTTCTACAGGGTCTGTGACAGTTGCAAAATATTTGAGCCGGGTCACATGGTAACAGAGTTATAAAATTGGTATATTTTGTATCATAGCTCCAAAACTGAGTAAGAAAGAGTTATAATTGAATTGGCTTTGTGTAGGTCTTCCCAAGTACTTCAAACAACAAAATAGCTAATTTTGTTAATTTGATTTAATTTGGGTGAAAACTGCAAAATACTGGTTGGTAACTCCGTTTCCGACCAGTTTTATGCCGCTGAGCAAAAGCGAGCTTATGATGGATTTGTGCCAAATTGATGGGCAAAGGTTTCATTTCAGGCTTCACATCAAAAGGAAATGTTTTTCATCTCCATAAATCTGAGTGATAACTGTTGACTGTTATCTTTCGGCTCAATATCTAAATTAAATAAAAAAAGAAACATTGTATATTGGACAAGGCAGTTTCACAGTCTTGAGCATATTTCATATTTACACGTAGATTTTTTAAATTGTGGTTCACTTCACATGAATGTATGCATTCCTATAACATGATATATTCTTGGAGGAGATGAAATCCAAAAACGGATTGGAAATATCTGCTCTGAGCTCGGAAGAACACAATTTCAACTTCATAATGTCTCATTTTTACTGTCCCCTTTTACTAATTTTATGGTCAGGGTATGTCCCTCGTTGTTGTCAAAAGAATAGAAAACATACATTTTTAACAACAGTGACTTGTTTCCAAATGACTCAGAAGCTTTGTGGAATGACCTTGTGGTTAGAGCGCAAAAATATAGACAATATTAATTTAGACATTAGACAATATGAATTTTCCATTATCCTTTTCAGCATTATCATTTTTATATTAGAGAGTTTAAGGAAATTGGAACATTCAATCGCTACATCAGCGCTGTAGCCGAAGGATATGAAAAATGTTAACAGGTTGCCAACCGCAATAATCACAGAAGGTATTCTTCTATGATCTTTATTGACAGTTGGAAAACTGGCATACCCTCTGCATGTCCTTTGGCTAGACCGCTAAAATACCACTTTAAATCCTCGAATGTCTATAGAAAACCCCGTAAGCATAATACCTGAGTAACTCAACATGCACTGCTCAAAAAAATAAAGAGAACACTTAAACAACACAATGTAACTCCAAGTCAATCACACTTCTGAAAATCAAACTGTCCACTTAGGAAGCAACACTGAAAATCAATTTCACATGCTGTTGTGCAAATGGAATAGACAACAGGTAGAAATTATAGGCAATTAGCAAGATACCCCCAATAAAGGAGTGGTTCTGCAGGTGGTGACCACAGACCAATTCTCAGTTCCTATGCTTTCTGGCTGATGTTTTGGTCACTTTTGAATGCTGGCGGTGCTTTCACTCTAGTGGTAGCATGAGATGGACTCTACAACCCACACAAGTGGCTCAGGTAGTGCAGCTCATCCAGGATGGCACATCAATACGAGCTGTGGCAAGGTTTGCAGTGTCTGTGGGCGTAGCATGGAGGGGCTACCAGGAGACAGGCCAGTACATCAGGAGGCCATAGGAGGGCAACAACCCAGCAGCAGGACCGCTACCTCTGCCTTTGTGCAAGGAGGAACAGGAGGAGCACTGCCAGAGCCCTGCAAAATGACCTCCAGCAGGCCACAAATGTGTATGTGTCTGCTCAACGGTCAGAAACCGACTCGGTGAGGATGGTATGAGGGCCCGTATGGTATGAGGTGGGGGTTGTGCTCACAGCCCAACACCGTGCAGGACGTTTGGCATTTGCCAGAGAACACCAAGATTGGCAAATTTGCCACTGGCGCCCTGTGCTCTTCACAGATGAAAGCCGGTTCATACTAAGCACGTGACAGATGGGACAGTCTGGAGATGCCGTGGAGAACGTTCTGCTGCCTGCAACAACATCCAGCATGACTGGTTTGGCAGTGGGTCAGTAATGGTCTGGGTTGGCATTTCTTTTGGGGGCTGCACAGCTCTCCATGTGCTCGCCAGAGGTAGTCTGACTGCCATTAGGTACCGACATGAGATCCTCAGACCCCTTGTGAGATCATATGCTGCTGCGGTTGGCCCTGGTATCCTCCTTATGCAATACAAAGGAAAGGTTACACGCACATCGCGTATAGGTGCAAGGCTATCAAATAAAATGCGTCAATGAAGAAAGGAGAAGACGCCTGCACACTTACTCCAAGCCACCAAAGAAAACTTTATTAATTATAAAATGACAACCTTTCGATCCGACTTGGATCTTCGTCTGGTCAGCAATTCTCAAATTCTCTTTTTGAGAATTGCTGACCAGACGAAGATCCAAGTCGGATCGAAACGTTGTCATTTTATAATAAATAAAGTTTTCTTTGGTGGCTTGGAGTAAGTGTGCAGGCGTCTTCTCCATCCTCCTAATGCAAGACAATGCTAGACCTTATGTGGCTGGAGTGTGTCAGCAGTTCCTGCAAGATGAAGGCTTTGATGCTATGGACTGGCCCGCCCGTTCCCTAGACTTGAATCCAGTTGTGCACTTTTGGAACATCATGTCTCGTTCCATCCACCAACGCCACGTTGCACCACAGACTGTCCAGGAGTTGGCGGATGCTTTAGTCCAGGTCAGGGAAGAGATCCCTCAGGAGACCATCCGCAACCTCATCAGGAGCATGCCAAGGCATTGTAGGGAGGTCACACAGGCACATGGAGGCCACACATACTACTGAGACTCATTTTGACTAGTTTTAAGGACATTACATCAAAGTTGGATCAGCCTGTAGTGTGTTTTTCCACTTTAATTTTGAGTCTGACTCCAGACCTCCATGGGTTAATAAATTTGATTTCCATTTCCATCATTTTTGTGTGATTTTGTTGTCAGCACATTCAACTATGTGAAGAACAAAGTATTTAATAAGAATGTATCATTCATTCAGATCTAGGATGTGTTATTTTAGTGTTCCCTTTATTTTTTTGAGCAGTGTATATAAATACAATGCCAAATGAAGATGGACTGGCCAGGATGGAGTCAGATTTTGATTTGCAGCCGAGCAGACTCACTTTCTTAGCCTAAGAATTTTCAAAGTTCTCACCATGCACTGTCATCGTGACACAGCTCCGTTAATAAATAAATTCTTAAAACAAGCATACAATATAAAATAAATGACCAGTGCAACATCAAATGTCCTTACCCCCATTTTCCTTCAAATCTTACCATTTACGACACATCGGCATTGCGTGATTGGAAAAAAAAAAAGATGTTGATTCACATCACTATATTACCTAACATGTTGCAGATCATAGGTCATCTTCCTGGGCCTGTATAGTGTTTTTTTTTTTACCACCATTTTAGAAAATAAACAGTCTAAATGTACTTTCAATTTTGTGTGTGCGAGATTTATACGGAATTAGGACTGTGAAACAGCCTTGAAGGAGGTCAAGGATTTTTATCTGAGTGGTATGTTCAGCCATTGGGCTTCATCAGATCTGTCTGGACCATCTGAACCCACTGGGAGTTGGACTGGAACAGCAAATCATTTAGAGGCTTTGTGTAAATACAATGGGTGGATTGCAAAGCACATTGTTCCTGTCCCGGAGTTCTGGACTTTAGCGTTTGGTTCTTCAGTAAATAATCCCTAAAAGAATGAGGCAACATGGTTAAGGTATTTCTGTTTTATTAGTCATTTTAGTCCTTGTGAAGTTGTACACCTTGGACTCAAGCGAAGATGAAGTTGTGTGTAATACAGGCTTCTGCTTGTTAGCAGGCTGCTTGCAGAACACATTTGTGCATTTCATTTGGTGAAAGTTCTGCGGATTAGCGTTTTTCTCCATTACAGAGATCAGCACTAGCACATAGCGTTGTCTCGACTGTAAAATTCTGTATTTGCATTATTCTCCAGTGAAAATTACACAACCAACATACGCTTTGCAATTAGCACATTTGTTGACCCGACGATTCTTCAATGAAGTGAATCGGATTTGGCTTCACTGCACACCAGCTGATGGTGTCATAATTACTGATGGTCTCCTTTACAAACATGGGAAATTCCAGGAATCGGTTCAATTGTTTCATTCCTGTTCGGTTATGCAACACTATTGATATGTTCGAGGCTTCGGAAGTTGCTTGTCAGTTCGTCGAGACTAATCTGCAAAAAATCGCTGATGCAGAGGGAACAGTCTTATGAAGCTGCTGTCTTTGGGATTTTGTTGAAGAGGTTGCAAAAATAGCGGCAGATGGAGGACCTGGCCATTCGTTCCAGATACTCTGTGTAGATGACGCTAAGGGAAAGGCCACGTCAGTGAAGGCTTTGTGCAAGGCTGAGTATTTCAGGTGTGGTTCTCTTCAGAGATGGTCATCTCTCAAAAGCTGGGATGGACTGTTATTCCAGGTTTTGGCACATTATGCTGATGGCAGTACCAAAGTCTACCATCCTTCCAGGTGTATTTAATAATCTGAGAGGAACAATGAATGAGAGCCCGTTTTCAGCCAGGCTGGTAGAAAGAAAAACTTGTGACTGCAAATCCAGAAATTTACATGGATCCATAATTTCAGCCTGTCAATCTCAAAACGTGCTTT
This sequence comes from Gymnothorax reevesii, assembly GCA_029721435.1. Taxonomy (NCBI): domain Eukaryota; kingdom Metazoa; phylum Chordata; class Actinopteri; order Anguilliformes; family Muraenidae; genus Gymnothorax; species Gymnothorax reevesii. Next base: position 73,223,125 of record CM056578.1, on the reverse strand, counting down.
TCAGGAGGGAAAGAATATTCACCTGAACCACAAGGTTGCCTAATAAATGTACTTGTTGCCCAAATGGGCCCAGGTGAGTAGATGACATGGAGGAAGAACCGAATCAAGGAGATTGGATGTAGCCACCCATCCATTTTTGCAGAAAGTTGTTCAAAAGCTTAACAGCATGTGTTTGACTGTACCATCTTCAGGCTAAGACATTCCCTTGGAACAAACAGTCAAATTAGCCTAAAAGCAACATGTAGAATCCACATTAACTTAGAAAACAGTATAGCGAATAAATGACTAATCCCAATCTTAAGACGGCTACACCAGGGCCATTTAACTTTATCCTGCAAGGGCCGGTGTGGGTGCAGGCTTTCGTTCCAACCAAGCACTTACACAACTGATGCTACTAATCAAGCTCATTAGCAAAGACTCTAGAGGTTGATTAGCGGTGTCAGGTGTGTAGCTGCTTGGTCGGAATGAAAGCCTGCACCCACACCGGCCATTTCTGGACAGGGTTGAATAGCCTAGCCCTACACCACTACGAACGGGAAAGCCTCAAAGCACAACCAAACGCTGCTTAATGGCTTCAGGTGGCAGATTGGTACGCCATCAGAGTTAAACAGCCAAGCTTTCCACTTGTAATGTTAAGATGCGTCTGGTTTTGCTGGTTTGTATCTCGGTTGCACTTGTCATGCGTGGACTCTTCACACCGAAGGCTTTAACTTCAAAACAATGTAAAACACTTGTACATGCTTGATGTTGAAGAGAGACTGATGACATTCACATGACGGTTTGGAGAACTGTATCTTTTAGCAATCTTAACATGTAAACTGTTTGCACTTATTACGGACGTACAACTTGTATGTGAAATTCTCACTAAGCTAATTAAGTTCTTTGTAAAAGCTTGGTGAAGTAGAAGACACTTAGTGTGTGTGGTCTGGTTAAGGTGACAAAGACACATGCTCATCAACTCAGAGCAAATCTCCCCAACTTCAGTATGAAAATTTGTAAATCCTTGTGCGTACAAATATGGCTGCTTTGCATCTCTAACTCACTCGTATCCAATACTTCATCACCATTTCCTTCTTTTTTTTCTCCCTTTTTGCGCACTTCCCTCGCTTCACCATCTCTCATCTTTCTCTCACTGCCCATCCACTACTGTCTCCCATTTTTCTCACTCCCTCCATTTTTTTTGACATTCATTCCGTCTTCCAAATGTTGTTGAGCATCTTGACAACTTCCTCGTAGATGACGAACACTATGGCCACGTCGAGACACACTCTGCCCAGCCGCGGTACAGTGCCCTTGTAGAACCTGCGAAGGGCAAAAATAAAGGTTCTTTATCTTGTCACCAGGGGCAAAGCTGATTGGCCATTACAAGACATTTCAAAATCTGTCCTTAGTCACAACACAAGGAGAAGAGACTACCCAGAATAATGAAGAAACTGATGAACTGGCTGAAGTTGATCCATCCCTGTTACCTCTGGGTAGTCATTTTCCATGTGATGTCAGAAAGGAACAGATTTTTAAATTACTTTTAATGGCAAATCATTTGTGCATCATGTGATATGATATGGGACCATTAAGGGACTGCTCGTTTAGGAACCCATACCCCCAGTTCTGGAGTCATCCTCATCTTCATATCAGAGAACAGCTTATTTATGGGTTAGACTCTCACTACCATCATTTATTTTATGGTGTATGGAGTTGAATTTTTCTTAAAAAAATGTATAGACTGATATAAAAATTTCAGGGTGTCAACCCTTGGAAAGTGGGTGTGGAGTCCCCAGCCAAAACCAGCATGCATGGTGCGCAGGCAGGACTCGATAAAAGTTTGGAAGATCAAATACCCAAGAGAAAGCTTTGAAAATTGAAAAAAAACAGTGCAGAAAAAAATACAGCGAGGCAAAATGCCAAGCAGATAAAGCTTAAGCGGTGTTATTTCCACCTGGAGTTGACTTTCACCTGCTGGCATGCAGTAAGGAGTGTAGTAAAACCGAGTAATTAAAGGCAATAGTATTTTATCAAATTTATAGTGCAGGTGAAATTATGAGCAAGCAATTGTACAAACAAAAACCAACTGCTGAAGTCTGCGGCCCTTTGCTCGGCACCAGGGGAAAAGAGCCCACCAGAATGGCCTCTTCGAAGTTTAAACCTTAAAGTGAGCTGTTCTTTGCAGTTAAGTTCACACTGATTGGACACAGAAACACCAATGGAGAGGAAAACCAATGAATGACCAACAAGGGGTCTTGGGGAACATTCAAAAGATAACAATGGGAGGGGACAGGTGGGATGGCCGGGTACAGGCACAGAATGATGGGGAAGGGGGAGGAGAGGAATGCTTCCTTCTTCCACAGGAGCGAAAGGAGATGAAAAGTGACGCGGAATTGGCCTATTTTCTATCAGACAGGTAAGGGTCAGCGGTTAGCTTGCTTAAGTAGCTTTCTGCTTTTCCATGACAACAAATACTACAACCCCATTACCAAAAAGTTTGGACACAGTGTTAAATGTAAATTAAACAGAATGCAATGATTTGCAAATCAATTAAAACCCTATATTCAATTGAAAATAAGACAATGTATGAGATGTAGAAACTGATCAACGGTTTTTTGAAAAATATCTGCTCAGTTTGAATATGATGACGGCAACAACTTTTTTAAAACCTGAGTGGGACAATAAAAGACTGGAAAAGTTGGCATGATGCTGAATAAAGGATGGCAGAACATCTCGCAGCTAATTAGATTATTTGGCAACAATTCAGTAACATGATTGGGTATAAAAAGCCTTTCATAAGTAAATATGGTGAAGGCTTAACCATTATATGAAAGACTGCATGGGGAAATAGTTTAACAATTTAAACTCAACTTAAAATGAAATAGAATTTGGGGATTTTATCCTCTACGGTGCATAATATCATTAAAAGATTCCAAGAATCCAGAAAAATCTCTGTACGCATGGGAGAAGGCCAAAATCCAATTCTCAAAGGCTGTGATTTTATGGTCCTCAGGTAGCAGTGTGGCACTCCATTAAAAACAGGATTCTGCGGTGGGAATCACTGAATGGACTCGGGAACACTTCTGTAAACCATTGTCAGTAAACACAGTTTGTCGCTGCATCCACAAATACAAGTTAAAACTCAGCCATGTACAGATTAAACCAAGCTCCAGAAACACTGCTTTCTTCTTTGGGCCTAATTATATCCCTGAATGATGTTCCGGGGATATTATGTTTTTGGTCCGACCGCCGCCGCTGCCCTACGTGTTAACGCGATAACTTCAGTAATATTTCAATTACAAATTTCAAGTTTTGCATATAAGTAAGTATCATAAAGAGGAAGAACCGATTTGATTTTGGACAATTTACGATTTCTAGATTGGCTGCCAGGGGCCAAAAACTGATTTACGTGTTAACGCGATAACTTCAGTAATACTTCAATTAGAAATTCCAAGTTTTGTATATCAGTAAGTATCATGAAGAGGAAGAACTGATTCCATTTTGGACAATTTACAATTTCTAGATTGGCCACCAGGGGCCAAAAACTGAAAAATCACTATTTTTATCATACCTCTGGAAATATTTGCCCGATTTACCTCAAATCAAGTGCAAATGAAAGGTCATGACCTGAGGATGAGTCCCACGATGACATTATACCTGTTTGGTTCAAAATTTTGCCACCAGGTGGCGCTTTGTGATGGAAAATTACCCTTTTGGCCATATCTTCAGAACCATTTGTCCGATTGACCTGAAATTAAGTTCAAATGAAAGGTCATGACCTGAGGGGCTTTATATTGTATTGGGTCTATTCAAGGATTGGGGAATTGGAGGATTGGGGGCGGCCGGGGATATACCCCAAGCTGTCGCCTCCGACGGCATAAGCCTAGTTTAAAATGTACTGAGGCAAAGTGGAAAATCACTCTGTGCTTTGACTAATCAAAATATGAAATAATTTTTGGAAATCATGGACGCCACGCCCTCTGGGCTAAAGAGGAGAGGGGCCATCTGGCAAGTTATCAGCAAACAATTCAAAAGCCAGCATCCATGATAGTATGGAGATGCCATAGTGCACATGGCTTGGGCAAAATGTGCATTCGGTAAGGTACCATTAAAAGTGAGTGATATATACAGGTTTTGGAGCAATATTTAATGCCATGCAGATGCCTTTTTAAGGGAAGGCCATGCTCATTTCAGCAACACCATGCCAAACACCATACCCTGCCCATGTTACAACAGCATGGCTCTGTAGTAAAAGAGTCTGGGTGCTAAAGTGGCCTGCCTGCAGTCCAGACCTGTCACCCACTAACAATATTTGGAACATTATGGTAAGAAAAATATGACAAAGGAGGCAGCAAAGTTGAGCTGCCGAAATATTGCATAAAGCAAGAATGGGATACATTTTGCACTCAAAACTACAGCAGTTGATCTCCTTAGTTCCCAAACACAGAGTAATCATTGAAGATGACGTGATGCAACAGTGGTAAACATGCCCCCCCACCAACTTTTTAAAACGTGTTGCTGGCATCAAATTCAAAATAAGCGCACATTTTCCAAAAAACAATCTTACTTGTAATTCCAACAGCTGATATATTGTCTTTGTACCATTTTCAAATTAATATAAAGTTGAAATGATTTTAAAATCATTGCATTTTGTTTTTATTTACATTTTACACAGTGACCCAACTTTTTGGAAATGGGGTTGTACATTATAAAAATTGTACCTAGCTAGCAGTGGAACATACAAGCAATGTAAGTATACACTACTTCCTACTGGCTATCAAACAATGCAAATAATTCTACGCTTCTTCACATTTTACATGCTGGTGGCGGTAGTCCCAAATCAACATAGCTACTAAATTGACAGTATCAAGCTCAGGGCCAGCTGACAATAGCGAACTTTATTGTTGGCAGTAGAAGATTATTTTTTTTATCATTGATGAACTGGAATAGTAATGTCATATAGAGCATTGGTTTAGAACCTCAATGCAGAGTAATTTTGAGCTAACTAGCTAAAATTACAACAATGCTGCTAGCTAGTGACCTAATGCATGCACAGGATGACCATGCGCATCTTGGTCAGACCTCAGCTTATATTAAGGTCATGGAGGAGTGTGCTTCCCGCTTGGTTGAGCCGGGGAGGAGGGGCCAACTTTAAATGTTGTGTTTACAAACAGTGATGTCAAATATTACTCAGTATACCTTTCAGTATGATGCAGCTGCAGCCAAACCCCTACCCCCCAACTCTGCTGACTTTTTGTTTTAATTTGTGCATTACCCAATAAGAAGGACACCATTCCCCATCTCATCTTTCACTTTTTTTTCAGCTGACTGGGCCTCCCTCAGCGTGCGTGAAAGTAATTTTCATTTGAGTTCTCCCTCCATGCAATTCCACCTTCACTGATTTCAAGCTAGTATGAAAAGAATTGATAAGCGAGTTTAACACTTTATCACAGCCTTGATATCTGAAGGGCACTGGCCCAGCACACTTTATCACGGGAGCAGCTGGTCTTTCCCCATTTACAATCATGGATAGGGAAGCTAAAAGAGGTGGAGAATACAGGCTCAGTAAGGCCTCTCCAATATTTGGTTAGTCAGTTACAAGGATGTGCTTATTATTACAGCACTTTTGCCAGGATTTCTGACTAATGGTGCCTGATTTGCCAGTAAAGTTTGAGAGTGGAAGAGAAACATGGCGGGATATTTTCTCTCACGGGCTTTCCAGCACTGAGATCTGCAGTGAGAAACTTTGACTCTGAATAAGGAAAACTGCAATCCAACTGGTTTCAGCAATCCAGTGATATAGTGTAAGTGGTTACTTTGTCTGGAACCTTTACTTGAATGAGCTCATGATTCATTGGAAGACGTCAGTGACCACGGCATTAGAACAACTCTGGAAGTTGAGAAGATTTAGTCAGTGTGTCCGGTTATGAGCAGAAATATTGAGGTTAGGGGCAAAAGAAAGTGTGTCGGTCCGCTTCTCTCTCCACGGATGGATTGCCTCACCGCAGCAAGCTTTCTGCTGAGCTTTCTTCCAACTTGGGATTTTCTGATACCAGTGTTCAAGGACTTTTCTTCAAACTGAGGGGGGTTAATTTGGGATTTTACACTACAATATTAATTTGCTGTGTTATGGCCCCAATTTGTTATGGCAAATCGGACAGCAAGGGATGAAAGACAAAATTTTTTAACTTGAACAGATTTAATAAAATAAAGCACTGACCAAGATTGATAATATAAAAAAACAAGGGCCATCAGGAGATGGCATATCCCCCCGACCCCCAGCAAAATCGTAGAACAGTAATTTGCGAAGAATATGTCTCAGAAAACATGACATTTTATGAACTATGAATATCTAGACCAGACATGACCACTATATGTATCATCTTTCCATGGAAAACCATAACGAGTACGGTTTTAGCGAGTAAACCATAACGAGCATAAACGAGTCATCTGGAGATGACATATCCCGACCCCCACAAACCGTAACTCAGCTTTTATGATGGAGATATTAGAATGCAGAGTTTGCATGTGTGAGAAGAGATGTCATGATCACTAGTGGTCATGTAAACGGATTCGGTATTCATGAAAACATCTTGACATAGCGGATAATGTGTCTGTGAATTAAGTTTAATGAACCTAGATCATATGGTTTGGAAGATAAGCCCCAAGCAAGACAGCCACCCTCAAAGCCAATCTAAGTTCCCTGTCTCCATAGAAACTTTGAAAGAAAAAAGAATCAATAAACTCCAAAATAGGAAAATGCAGATCTACTCCTAGTGGGTAATATATCTGTGAAGTTAGGTGGACCTGGGACACACAGTTTAGGAGATATGCTCCGGACAAGGTAGCCACCCTCAAAGTTAATCTAAGTTCAATGTTTCCATGGAAACCTGAAAAATTAAATAATCTAAAAGCTTCAAAATAGCAGGAGGCACATCTACTCATACTGGTTAATATATCTGTGAAGTGTGGTGAACCTAGACCACACGGTTTAGGAGATATGCTCCAGACAAGGTAGCCACCTTCGAAGTCAATCTAACTTCAACGTTTCCATGAAAATCTCAAAAATTAAAAGAACACAAAACTTCAAAATAGCAATAGGCACATCTACTTATAGTGGTTAATAAATTCATGAAGTTTGGTGAACCTAGAACATACGGTTTAGGAGATATGCTCCTGACAAGACAGCCACCCTCAAAGTCAATCTAAGTTCATTGTTTCCATGGAAACCTCAAATATTAGATGATGTAGAAGCTTCAAAATAGCAAAAGGCAAATGTGCTCATAGTGGTCAATATATCTGTGACGTTTGGTGAACCTAGGCCATACGGTTTAGGAGATATGCTCCGGACAAGACAGCCACCCTCAAAGTCAATGTAAGTTCACTGTTTCCATGGAAACCTCAAATATTAGATAACGTAGAAGCTTCAAAATAGCAAAAGGCACATCTACTCATAGTGGTTAATATATCAGTGACGTTCGGTGAACCTAGGATATATAGTTTAGGAGATATGCTCCGGACAAGACAGCCATCCTCAAAGTCAATCTAAGTTCACTGTTTCCATGTAAACCTCAAATATTAGATTATGTAGAACCTTCAAAATAGCAAAAGGCACATCTACCCATATTGCTTAATATATCTGTGACGTTTGATGAACCTAAGCCATACGCTTTAGGAGATATGCTCCGGACAAGACAGCCACCCTCAAAGTCAATCTAAGTTCCACGTTTCCATGGAAACCGCAAAAATTAAGAAATCAAGAAACCTCAAAATAGTAAAAGGAACATCTACTCATACTGGTTAATATATCTGTGAAGTTTGGTGAACCTAAGATGCATAGTTATGAAGATATGTTCCGGACAAGAAAATGATAACGGACGAACGGACGGACGGACAGACGGACATTCTGATGACTATATCCCCCCTTCATTTGTATGTCGGGGGGATAAAAATGAGATAGTTACAGAGATGGGGTTGCTTTGTGCGATGTTCTGGGACAGGAAAATGCTCCAACACAGGCAAAATGCACAAAAAAAGCTTCACAGGTCTTGAAGAGTGACAGGTCTGGTCAAACGTATCCTTCTTGCAATTTCTCCTACTACTTTACTCTCTCAATTTTTCTCCGTATATACTCTTTTCCAGCCCCCTCCCACCTTCCAGACTTTTTTTCGATTCTCTGGGACTTCCCCTCTCAGACATGCCCAGGACATGCCCAAAACCAAGCTCCAGACTGGCTTAACAAAAAAAAATGTCAATATTGCCATCTAGTGGCTTTTTTTTCCCCACATTACAGCTGACACTTTTATCCGTAACAACTTTCAGTTGATTACACTACGTTGAGGCCAATACCTCCTTAATTTGGGGTTAATGGCATTGGTCAAGGTGAGTGTGCTGATACACTTTGGAGACACTGGGGTTTCATATCTCCCAATCAACCACCTTCGACACCAGGTGACAGGCTGCTCCCCTACTGAGGGTTTGGGCCGGGCAATGTCCAGCCAATTTGGTAAAATGACTTTGTGACAGTACTTAAGTGACACAAAGAAATTGAATTGAATTGTGTTTTGGCAAGGGGGGCCGGGATCAACACTCACGCTTGTGGCCCTTCATTGCGCAGTATCTTGAAGGCACAGTCCACTGTAGTCCTGTATTTGTGAGCCTCCAAACCCTAAACAAATGAAACACAAAAAAATTCACAACCCAATATGCTTAAACTGGGGATCAATCCAGTTAATTCAGACCGAAGGCTATAGGTACAGTTATTCTTGTCCATGACAAAATGAGAGATATTTTCCTCCAGCACTCAAGAACAGCAACCCCACCCCCCACCGTGTACTTTTGTCGCTACACTCTTTCAACACTGCCTCTAGTGTTGTAAACAGGTACTACACCATGCTTGCGCATTTTGTAAGTTTGTAATAGACACAATAGGCATGTGGCAATTAATTAACTTAATCGCTAACTTAATCCAGTTAAGTTAAAATCCCATTAACTTAACTTTTGAGAAGGGATGTTAACTTGATTGATTTGTAGATCAATTGATTTTTTTTTCAATTACTTGTCAATTAAGTTTTGAATAACTTCATAGTTTTTTCTACAATGTTGACCTGAAAATGCAGACTACTTTTTTTTGTATTTTTTCTAAACATCTAACTACCGCAATGATGAGATTTTGTCCTCATAATAATTATTATGGTTTTACAATGATAAAGAATCTTCACTTATATGATGTTGTTCTCCACACTTTATGTACTTTATATCAACTGTGTCATGTTCTTGAATTTTATCAAGGCTAGTAGACATTGAAAGTCCGACATTCAGACTCCGGCTTGGTTCATGTCCGGGTATCCCCCGCCCTAGTTCTGCACTTGCGAAGATTCAACCAATGAGTGTATAAGAATCAGTGGCAGACAGGCACGTGCTTCGGAGGAGAGCCGTGAACTGTCTCACTATCCCGAGTTGGCAGCAAGGGGTCGCATACGAGCAAGCTTTGTACATAGTTCCCCAATTGGGCATTCCAGATTCGGGTGGGATTGGAGATGCCAAATTTATTTAAAAAAAAAAAAGAAAGAAAGAAAGTCCGACATTCGCTGTAGTTTGCCAATAACCTTTTGTGTTAACATTAATAGAATGAAATACACAAGTGTATGTAAATGTATGCTATATCATGATACAGATCATGATTACAATATGATACATTGCTGATAATATGATGACTTGTTTTCAAATGTATATATATTCGTATATTGACAAAACTAGATGCAGTTGAAATAAGACTTTCATTTAACAACAAGAGTTTGTCACTAAAGTGACTATATCCCCCGCCGTTCGGTCACCAAAACCGACTGGTGTCTGCGCATTCCCAGTAGGAAGGTTGGTACCAAAAAGAATTGAAATAGGTTGACTCCTTCTTGAGATATCGCGCTGACAATGTTCGGGACGGACGGACGGACGGAGCTGAATCCTACACCTGCGCGGCGGGTGATAACTACAGAGTTAAGATAATCAACATATTTGAAAATATTGTCGACGGCATGGAAACAACAAAGTTAACTTTTAACTTATCTAGTTGTCAAAATTAACTTAACTAATTAATTTCCTAATAGACATTAACTTAACTTAATTGATGAAATTTTAGTATTAACTTAACTAGTTAATCCAACGCGTTAATCGCCCCCTGCCTCGACACAAGCATGCACCAATGGACAAACAAGATGATAATAGAGGGCCTATAATTACGGTCTACTTTTACTTCAAGGATTTAATTTTAAGCTATCATGTCACAATGGGCAAAATAAGAAGACGCATGCGCCACAAAAGTGAGGTATTGATGAAAAATACACCTTTAGTTTTATCGGGAAATACAACGGTCAAATCAGGTAACTTGTGCGGATGCCCTGCTGACCACATTGCTACAGTTGCTTGCCCTGAGCCTAATCAGTTTTTTGTTCTTGAGCCCTATACCCGCACACCTGCATCCTGGTCTTGACCACGTCGAGGGGAGTGTTTCCGAGCACGCTTGCAGCCCCAGCTGTTGCCCCGAAAGCCGCCGTCACCAGGGGGTGCATCTCACGCCTGGGGTCATTGCCTAGGGGACATGACCTGGGGTCAAACTGCCGGTGTCTGAGTCTCCTTCGGCATGAACACTCCTGTTATTCTTTTACAACTCCTTATGCAGGACACCCCCCTGGCCTGTATCCTCTGTTGACTTTACAATTCTCACCAAACAAGAAGTACGATAAAATAAATGAATATACGAGAGATCGCTACCGCTAAAGAAGGGTCAGTAGGGTTTCGCCTACCTACTTTACATATTGTAGCAAAAAATCCACTGTGACTCACCTTTGTACCAGTTGCGGAGCAAGTTCATGACATAGAATCGAATAGCCTGGTTGGAGCCTTGTTTCAGTACAGTTGCGGTCAAGCCCTGATAAATCCCTCGAATTCCTACACACAGGAGAAAACAGCTTTCCTGTAACTGGTAATGGATGCAGTGGACAAATGTACTAATGTTCTCTTGGGGAATTGATTTTTAGACCACGAGGGTCAATTGCAGCAAGCTCAATTGGAGTCCCCAGGTTCAAACTTGCAGACAACAGAAATGGGGTGTAGCAAGCTAAGCTAGTTCTGGCAGACAACTTGAGACCAGCCCACATTCCCATAGACAGTCTAATGTATATTACACACCGCTCCCCCATCTGGTAAGTGGGCTATATACGCTTCACCTTTGTGGCTTAAAGGCAATCACGCTATTTGTTTATGGGCATCCTGGCCGCGTGGCGATACAATTGGTCCGCTTTGATTGTAGCTGCCGCTCAAGGCCTGTCTTGTTGATTGCAGGTTGTTTAAATTTAAAATTGAGCTGGATGTAGAATTAGCTTTCTTGTTTGAGAGAATCATAATAACTGAGTAAAATTTGAGGTATTTTAATGTATTTTGCATATAAATGTAGTGATCTAGTCAAAAAGAACATTCTACAGTAAGCCCTCCTTTTTATGTGTTCAGATCATAGATTAAAGATTGCTGAACTAACAGAGACAGTTTATAAGAGCCATTCCATGAGAAAATGGCACTTTTTGAAGAAGTTGAGGAAATGACCCCCCTGGAATTGAATGAAACTTGGCAGATAGGTAGACTCACAGAAAAAGCCAAATTTTTAGGTCCGTATCTCATGAAATCTGCTGGTGGCGTCACCTGGAAGCCACTAAAATGGCCTAGTTTTGCTTTTGACACCATATTTTACATCAATTATTATGACTTCAAGCTACACAGTACCAGATGTGTTATACTTTTATCATGACCTGTCACACTTCAAGTTTGGATAGACGTTAGCAACATATCAGCGCCAAGCTGGGTAACTATGCTATTGAGCTGGAATAGTTTGAGAAATCACAGTAAAAATTTAAAATGAGAATGGGAATAAAATAATATCCCAGACATATACCAATCAAGAATGCTTTATGATGTGTTTACTCACAACAGATCTATCATTTTCAGTTAATATTCACTTGGTATCTTGCTGGGTTAGTGCAATGGATGGCCGGAGAGATGGTCGAAATTGCTTTGGTGCATGTTTGCTGTATATTTTCATAGTTACCCAGATATGTTCCATGGTGTTAATTGCTGTTTGTAGTGCTTTTGGAACTCTGTTTTCAGGAATATTAAGCATTTCTTTGGTAGTATCGACACTTTTAAGGTAGACGGAGCCAAAGTTGGTGGAAAACTCAAAATGGACCATTTCATAGCAGATTATACCTATGTTTAGGCAGCATTATTTAGTTTACCCATCAAAATAGAGATCTGAAATTCTCTGGATATATAGTCCCTTTGGAGTACATTACAGAATTTGTAAAATTTCAACAGTAGTATTTTCAGTGATGATTTTAAAAATCAAAAGTCGGAAAAATTCGCCTCCAGGGGGCACTGAAGGCTGGATGCAAGTCCCGGCCATCCCCAGCAATGTACCAAACAAATTTTTTTAATTGTGATACACACAGCTAGTTTTCTCAGAAAGTGAAGTGCTTGGTTTGTTACTATGCTGGGTAGATAGCTTTCTGACTAAAGGTGGCACTCTAAAGAGCTAATTCTCTGCCAACCTAACATTCCATATTCCCAGACATATACCAAAGTTCTGTCTTTTGAAATATATGAAGCACAAGCACACTTATACATAAAATTTGCAATCCCTTTGGGGTAAAGCTTATTTGGTTGTAAACTGGTGGTGACAGTAAGCCTTACAAACGCACAATACATGGGTTATTACCAGGTGCAGGTACAGCGCAGTCAAAATCGTACAGCATGTTATAAAACGACTAGTCCAAAATTTTTAAATGCCAAAAAAGAATTAATGTAAAAGGCATACAACCATAAGTACGTATGCAGACATGCGTCAAAGGTATATGTACACTTACATAAAATAACAGTCCATAATTTGAACTCAAAAAAATCTTTGCCGCACAATTGTGTACATGAAGACAGAATGTATAGTACAAAAGTTAAAACTGTTTTACACTTTCCATATTATCTGAAGAGAAATCATGTCAACACAGCTTGTGACTAGCTCTTTCCGTCAATCTATTTTTGGAATTCAAAATCATCTACACTGAAAATACTACAATTGAAATTTTACTAATGCTGTATTGTACCCAAAAGGGCCCAGGTAACCACAGAATTTCAGATCTTGATCTTGCTGGGTAAACAAAATAATGCCACCGAAACATAGGCACAATCTGCTATGAAACGGTCCATTTTGAGTTTTCCTACAACTTTGGCTCCGTCTAGCTTGACAGCATAGACACTAACAAAGAAATGCTTGGTATTCCCGAAAAGACAGTTCCAAAAGCACAACAAAGTGCATTTACCCTCACAGTACAAATCTGGGTTACAGAGAAAATATACCGCAAACATGCACCAAAAATGAATTTCTACCATCTTTCTGACTGTCAGCAAGATACCAAGGTACTATTCACTGAAAATGAGTCTCATTATGAGTAAACAGATAATAGAGAATTCTAGTTTGGTGTATGTCTAGGGTATTACTTTATTCCCATTCCCACTTTAAATTTTTATTGTTATTTCTCAAATAATTCTGGCTTGATAACGTAGTTACCCAGCTTGGCGCTGATGTGTTGCTGAAGTCTAACCGGACTTGAAGTGTCACAGGTCATGATAGAAGTATAATATATTTGGTACTGTGTACCCTTAAGTCATGATAGTTGATGTAAAATGTGGTGTCAACAGCAAAACTGAGCCACTAAAGTGGCTTCCAGGTGGTGCTATCAGCAGGCAAAGTGAGATTCGGACCTATAAATTCAACTTTCTCTGTGAAACACCCATATCTACCTACGTGCCAAGTTTCATTCAATTCCAGGGGGGGCAACTGCACACCGAATGTCAATTTCTTGTGGAATGGCTCTCAGTTTTTTAAATTGCTTAAGCACAATTTTGAAAACAGGGCCAGGCATTTCAAAACACTTCTCACAATTAGCACAACCACGCACCCAATAAGCAGAACACGTCAGATCCTTTGCAAAATGAAACACTCTTGTAAAAACTATACACTAATTTACAAAAATAATTTACATATTTTGTTTCCATATGAAACACACACATCACATAACTTAATTCTGTTTGAACCAGTTTCACACTGCTGTGCTTAACCTGAAACATTTTTAGCAATTCCACTTCCCAGTGATTAGTGTACTGCAAGTGAAATACACAGAGAAAGTACAAATATATGGTAAATTCACCAAACACCATACAAGACCATTGCAGCAGACCGATGAAAATATCATTTTTTTCTCCCCATGTACCCAATCAGTCAACATCATGGAGAATCACAAGAAACCATGTCCCAGTTTTCATGCTGCTACAGAGGGGTGCATAACACTATTAGCTCAGCAAATATCAGACTAACATACAAGACTGTAATACTGTATCCAGAACAGGTTATAATTGCAGAAAAAAAAATGCATGTATGTACAAAACCCAAAACCAGTGAAGTTGGCACGTTGTGTAAATCGTAAATAAAAACAGAATACAATGATTTGCAAATCCTTTTCAACCTATATTCAATTGAATACACTGCAAAGACAATTTACTTAATGTTCGAACAGGTAAACTTTGTAATTTTTTGCAAATATTAGCTCATTTGGAATTTGATGCCTGCAACATGTTTCAAAAAAGCTGGCACAAGTGGCAAAAAAGACTGAGAGAGTTGAGGAATGCTCATCAAACACTTATTTGGAACATCCCACAGGTGAACGGGCTAATTGGGAACAGGTGGGTGCCATGATTGGGTATAAAAGCAGCTTCCCTGAAATGCTCAGTCATTCACAAACAAGGATGGGGCGAGGGTCACCACTTAGTGAACAAATGCACGAGCTGATTGTCGAACAGTTGAAAAACAATATTCCTCTACAAGCTATTACAAGAAATTTAGGGATTTCATCATCTACGGTCCGTAATATCGTCAAAAGGTTCAGAGAATCTGGAGAAATCACTGCAAGTAAGTGACAAGGCCAAAAACCAACATTGAATGCCCGTGACCTTCGATCCCTCAGGCGGTACTGCATCAAAAACCGACATCAGCGTGTAAAGGACATCACCACATGGGCTCAGGAGCACTCCAGAAAACCACTGTCAGTAACTACAGTTTGTCGCTACATCTGCAAGTGCAAGTTAAAACTCTACAATGCAGAGCGAAAGCCATTTATCAACATCACCCAGAAATGCCCCCGGCTTCGCTGGGCCCAAGCTCATCTAAGATGGACTGATGCAAAGTGGAAAAGTGTTCTGTGGTCTGACGAGTCCACATTTCAAATTGTTTTTGGAAACTGTGGACGTCGTGCCTTCTGGACCAAAAAGGAAAAGAACCACCCTGACTGTTATAGGCGCAAAGTTCAAAAGCCAACAGCTGTGATGGTATGGGGGTGTATTAGTGTCCAAGGCATGGGCAACTTACACATATGTGGAGGCACTATTAATGCTGAAAGGTCCATACAGATTTTGGAGCAACATATGTTGCCATCCAAGCAACGTCTTTTTCATGGACGCCCCTGCTTATTTCAGCAAGACAATGCCAAGCCACATTCTGCACGTGTTACAACAGCATGGCTCCGTAGTAAAAGAGCGCGGGTACTAGACTGGCCTGCCTGTAGTCCAGACCTGTCTCCCATTGAAAATGTTTGGCGCATTTTGAAGCGTAAAATATGACAACGGAGACCCCGGACTGTTGAACAACTTAAGCTGTAAATCAAGCAAGATTGGGAAAGAGTTCCACCTGAAAAGCTTCAAAAATTGGTCTCCTCTGTTCCCAAACGTTACCTGAGTGTCGTTAAAAGGAAAGGCGATGTAACACAGTGGTAAAAAGGCCCCTGTGCCAACTTTTTTGCAATGTGTTGCCGCCTTTAAATTCTAAGTTAATGATTATTTGCAAAAAAAAAAAAAAGTTTCTCAGTTTTAATTCAATTGAATATAAGTTGAAAAGGATTTGCAAATCATTGTATTCTGTTTTTATCTACGATTTACATAACGTGCCAACTTCACCGGTTTTGGGTTTTGTAGTACAGGAAATGTTAGACACTATGTATGCCTTCGGCCAGTTGGATCTGGCCAGAGAATTTCATCAACATCACAGGCGATATCCTCTTTGGCAAGAGAACGTGGAAAGAACCGTCGAATGGCAAATCCATTCTTGCACAGCTGCAGTGTCGATTTGGTCACATGCCTCCTCCATGACCTGAATGAGGGGTGCAGGAGCCTGGGGCCACAGATCGTAAAGTTTCCCTCGTCATGCTGAGAAAAACTCTTTGATTGGGATTAGAAAAGAGAAGTATGGTGGAAGGAATAGTACTGCAAACTGTGGATGGCGTTGAAACCAGTTCTGGACCAGAGCGGTGCAAAGACACATTGTCCCAGATGACAGTGTATTGCATCTGGTCGATTTGTTTTACTGCTGTGACGATGTTGCGCAATCTGTCAGAGAATGTGAGGTGTGTCGTAAAGGCCCATATTGGCATGACGGTGGAGGACCCCATTCTGTGTAATGGCAACGCAAATTGTGATATTAACCCCACGTTGCCCTGGGACTTAGTTGGCCCTGTGGCCAATGATATTTCTCCTCCTCCTTCTTGTTTTCGGAAGGTTAAACCCTGCCTCATCGAAGGAAATGAATTCATGCAGGATTTCCTCAGCATAAATTTGAAACATTCTCTGAGATACAATGAAAGACAAGATTGTGTAGTTCAGCACTGATCAAGTATACCTATAAATTGACTAATGTATATCTGCTAAGATTTAGTTGAACTCTCAGTCCAGCCGCCCTTAGAGGCAATCTGTGGTTCACAACATGGCCAACAAGTGTGGCGCTAATTTCGTGTGATAAATTTGGTCCTCTTTTTCTTTGGGCATGATCTCCTCCTGCTCCAGGTCCTCCTGTTTCCTCTACCTCCAACTCCACCTCCACCTCCACTTCTTCTGATTCCTTCCATTTTAGCTGAAGACAGGTGAACTCACCACAGCATTTTTATAGTGCTTAAACCTGATTGGTGTGTCTGCAATTAAGCAATCATGTGTTTCCGCAACTGATGGCTGCGTTTAACCAATTGGCCGATAGGTTTGGTTATTTGATAGATAGTGCTTTGGAATTGCAAGCAAGTGGCATCTGATATACTTCTGTGTCTAATGTATGCAAGTATGCGAGGCTGACATTGTGCTTATAGTTGTGCAAATCTGGGCCGATGTTTTGTTCCTTGTGTGTAAGGTTTTGATAATTGTCTAATCCTTTTGATTTCAGTGTTTATGCAATCGGAAAAAACTAAGTCTTTTTCAACGTTGCAATTCATTTTTTCTGCAAGGAAATTCTCGAAAATGGCTTAAATAAGCTACTTTGGATTGGCCAAAAAACATACTGTAAAGCAGGGCTATTCAACATTATCCTAAAAGGGTTGGTATGGGTGCAGGCTTTCATTCCAACTAAGCACTTACACAGTATAGTACACACCTGATACTACTAATCGAGCTCTTTAGCAAAGACTCTTGGGGTTGATTAGTAGTATCAGGTGTGTGAGTGCTTGGTTGGAATGAAAGCCTGCACCAGTGGCCCATTCTGGACAAGGTGGAATAGCCCTGCTGTAAGGGCCATTTATTCTACATTTCTGCCCATTAAACTTAATTTTCATTAAAATATGTTTGTTACATTACTTTGGTGTCTGTAAATGGTTCCCCATGGTGAATAAATCCAAATAAAACAAATTCTTTGTGGCTTATTCATTATATGCGGCTTTCAGGACAGCCACAAGATGACAGCACTGTTACTCCCAGGTTTCCATGGTAACCATATGTTTTAATTGTTTTTTTCACATGTGCAGACATAGATATTTGGCACAAAGGAAAAACTAAGTCATACCAACGTTAGCAATAAAATGGCTCCATTGCCTTTCACATCCCTCTGCCTGCTGCTGCCCTGCACTGCTCCCTGATGCAGCGTCACACTTGCCTGCTGCTAGTTAACATCCCACCGCAATCTCCAAAATCCACCTGTGGGCTCTGAACCTCCCCTAGAGGCGAGTATCCCCGCTCCTAACTTCTCAAGCTCAGTGGGACACAGGATGTGTCAAGGTCAGAGCATAGACGCCAAACCTGCCACCTAATCATCCATTGATCGAATTGGCTATGCAACTTGTCCTCTCTCTCTCCATCTCAAGTTGATGTGCGGTGAGTGTTCTGGTGCACAGTGACTGCTGTCGCATCATCCAGGAAGGTGCTGCACATTGTAGGTGGATAGATGAGATTACCTCCATATATGACGGTAAAAGTGCTTTGAGTGTCTATGAGAACGTACTATAGGTGCTATATAAATGCACTGTTCATTCATACCATCATATCTGTTTGTTACTCCTGCTATTGGCAGTTTACATGCGGATGAGCTGAAAGTGCAGTACTGCATTTCACCGGGAATGGCAAATCCTTATTCCAGAGATTTAGATATTGACTCGAGTTCTTATGTTTTTTGATCCAGAAGTTAAAACTCCAGCTGAGCAGTCTGATCTGGACTCCATAATGCTCCAAGGGGTAACATATTTTACTTTTTTTTTTGAACATTCTGTAACCTCTGTCAGCTGTTTGAGTGGTAATACTCAGCATGCCAGTGTCCATGATCTTACAGTAATTTTGGGGACCCTCTTTTATCCACAAAAACTTGAGTGCACATGTGCCATACATCAGTTTTTTTCTGGTATTGGTAGTGACTTTGGAAGTCAACAAAGGACACCAACGCACCAAGGCGCTCTGTTACCTACCTTGGGCTTTGACAATCTCCCTCACGCCATGAAAGAACCCATGGTAACGCGGCTGCAGTGAACACTGATCGTGAATGAACTTCACCTGAGAGATAAAAATTAAGAATCTCACCTTATTTCCAATGGCATAATTTGAAAAGCATACGGCCACACACTTTACAAAGTTGAAATATACACTTCCTGGCCAAAAAAAATTTTGCGCACTCAAATATTTAGTTGGAACCCCTGTAGCTTTGATTACAGTGCATATTTGCCTTGTCGTTGTTTTGACAACTATATGCAATGCCAGAACATTTATTTTCGATCAGAAATGCCATAATTTTTGGCCGAGATCTTGTCTTCTCGACAAGAACCACTCAGTGGTCTTTTTTGAGCACATCCCAACAACTTTGAATGTGTTTAAGGTCAAGACTTTGTGGTGGCAAATTTGTTTGTGAAAATGATTCCTCATACTTGTTTTTGCCATTCATGGTTTTCTTTGTTAAATACAGGCCAATAACTTGCCCGTTCTGAAATACTGTAACATCTTTTCCACCATCAAGGGATGTGTCTTCTGACATGATTTTTTAAGAAATGAGTAGTAGCGATGCGCTTCATCAGTCAGGTTAAAAATGATTTTGCCAGCTGAAACATATTAATAACCGCAATAATGATCCAATTATGGAATTTGTTCATTAATTTCTAAATGGTGACTTTTTTTTTGGCCGGGTAGTGTATGAAAGGAGGAAGAATGCAATTTATTATTCATTTTCTCAAATGCACATGTGGTAATATATGCATGTCTAATGTATCAGGAATATACACCAAATATATAAAATGTGTCATGCTTAGCAAAATTACTTGCAAAATTTTGTAATTAACCATCGGAGATTGAGGTAAGAAAAAATGCAGAGAAATCACCATAGAATTAAAAGCACATTAAGCTTGGTATGGTGATTATCGTGTATGAACCTCAATTATGAGACAGCTGATAATGAAATTCTGTAAGAAATGTAACTGGTCACCGCAGCAAAATGTCTGAAGACCGCCAGCCCAGCCCAAGTGGGCGACAGTACTGTTGGTGTGGGTCCACTCACCTTGACGGTCTCCATCGGACACACCACCAGAACCGCCTCAGCAATGCCTGCCCCGAGCCCGCACAGCAGGCTCCGCGTGTTGTCGAGGCGACCATTAGCATCCCGCATGGGGTTGCTTAGTAGCTCGAAGGTGCCAAAGCTGGAGTGGGGGTGGGGGGGTGGAGTTCAAGGGCAGAAGCTAAGAGGCGTTCAGGAGGGTCCAGGGGAGGATAGATAAACAGTATGCAATCTGGAAGATCTTATTCGGGAGGATTCCGGGTTTACCCGGTGCAGCTATCCTGCTACCTCTGTAATTCCACTTAATTATACAGGGCCCTCTCAAATGCTTTGAATTCTGTTATGTTATGTTATTATCTGAAGGGATATATTCACAATAGTATAAAGAAACTGGCGAGCGTAGTTGGGCTGAATGGCTTGTTCTCGCTATTCATGTTATATGTTATGTTAATTCGCTACCTCCCTCCTTCCATCAACTCCATACCGCACACAAAAATGAACACTGACTAAAGCAAGTTAGGTTTCAACCATATAGGTTTGACCTTTCCTTGGCTTGCACTGCATGTCATGTGAAGGAAGGAGACAAGGTAGGTTTGTGAGCATTGGTCTTTATGTTTAAAGTTTGGGCTCTCAACCACACCCAGAAAAGGCCAATGTGGGTGAAGGCTTTTGTTCCAGCCGATTATTCACCTTGCTAATTCTTCTTATCAACCCCCTTGATTTCAGCAGCGGTCGCCAACCTCGTTTCTGGAGGTCTGGTGTCTAGTAGATTTTCATTTCAACTTTGATTTCTTATACCTCGCTCAACAAACTAGTGGCTCAATCTCAAATCTCCACCTGATAAATGGACTGTGCTTTATTAGGGTTGGAGTAAAAATCTACAGCGCAGATCTCAAGGCATATTGTTAGCTACCACTGCCCAAGAGTCTTTGCTGAGGACCTTGATTAGTGAGAATCAGGTGCTTAACTGCTTGGTTAGAATCAAGACCTGCACCAACACCAGCACTTTCCGTACAAAGAGATAACCTCTGGTTCAAATTTTTGTGGCACGGACAATTGTTCTATTGCACTAGTGTTTGCGTGCTGGGTCTTACCGTACTGCAGATTTTGGAATGGACCCATAAAGCAGGGAGCTAAGGCCACGGTACAGCCCCCGGAGTCCATGGTCCTGAACCGTTAACTTTACGCAGTCTCCTGTGATTTGAGGACACGATACACGCATGACCCACAAACAGTGCAGCTAAACAGAGCTGCAATTATGTAAATTTCAATTTGCAGTCTGCTCAATTCACTAAATGGCCTCAGTTTCAATCACTGGATGTAAATGTTTGATGATCATTTTTCTTTTCAAGTCATAAGCTGAAGTGCAATCAATTGCCTGAACTGACTTTTTTGATACTCAGCTGATCCCAAATAAGCAGTTCAGGCCTGACGCACAGCCTTTGTAGCTCTCACCAATTCCCCTGTATCTGGGAGGGTTGGCTCTCTCGTCAAGCTGCAGTTGCGTCTTCACATATTCTGTGGGGAAGGTAATGCAGATCTCTATGCCCCCAGCGAGTCCACCTGTATGTATGTATGTATGAAAAAGTTATCTCCTCTTCCTGGTACAAAAGAACAGTCCTTATTAATTCAAGTTGCTGTGGCACTACCGCCAATGTTCAAATTCAAAGATTTAACCAACTCCTCTACTCCAGCCATCCTGAGAAACACACTGTCGCTATTATAAAAACAAATGCCTATGAGATTTACAAGAAGTGTAACTACTAATTAAATTAATTCCTGATAAATACTAAGCTACTGTTAACACTGGCTCCCGTGTCGCAATAGAGAATGGGCGTGACGCTGATTACAGAAGCAGTTAGTATACGATCAATGTACATCAGAAATCGCAGCCAATATCACAATGGACGGGGCCTGCAGTGCAGCTCGAGATGGGCAGTGCAGTTTTCTACCGATGTCGGTGGGGTGATAACTGATATTAATATTAATCTGTTATAATGCAAAGAGAAGATATTGGTTCTAGCTTCAACAACGGACAATTCTCGCCGCACAATTCGGCTTCAAAACTGGGCACCTATCATTTGATAGCACTGTTTCTATCTAGCACCCCGAATTCTGTTCAAATCTGTGTACAGGTCTAAAAGCATTATTTCAAATTAAATTCAGAATAATATCAGCCCAAGGTGTAGCTAGCAAGCAAGTCGAAACGACCAAAGCCCATCATTAGTGGCTGTATGAAGTGACTCGATCGAGACCGCGGCGACAGACAGCGATTATTTTGTTTGTCTAGACTAAGGGAAACAATCAATGAACATACCTGCTAAAATGGCTTTACCGGGATGTGTCATCTTTCTACCACCGATCGCAGCAGCGGATAAAGTTCTTTTCGGAGAACCCATGTTGCAGATTTCCGGGTAACATCGCGACATCGCAGTGCCAGACACAGCATTCGCACAGTGGGAATGACTCTGGATCAGTGTAGCGGGATGCGATTGCTGAGAGCATCTTCGTCTAAAACGATCACACGGTGCTTCGGAGATTGAAAATGGCTTGTTCAAAGACGACATTGAGATTTCCTGCTCAGAACAAATTGTCGAACTGTATTCAAAGGATGACGAGCAGTAATTTAAGTATAAAACTGTCAGGTCTACTGCACAATCACAGATTGTGTTGTTGAAGCGGGTCGTCATGAATATTACTTTGTAGTATGTCATGAGGACATGCTGACTGTCCAATCAGGTGGTCCAGCTGAATCGCACATACAATCAATTTATTTAATATTAATGAAGTCGATGACCAATTGCATTACTAGGTTTGTCCGCGTATCCAATACAGTCTATCTAATTTCGGCGTCAAATTTTCACTGGTCTGTGTTCTGTAAACATCACGGATTCTATTGG
This sequence comes from Gymnothorax reevesii, assembly GCA_029721435.1. Taxonomy (NCBI): domain Eukaryota; kingdom Metazoa; phylum Chordata; class Actinopteri; order Anguilliformes; family Muraenidae; genus Gymnothorax; species Gymnothorax reevesii. Next base: position 73,200,370 of record CM056578.1, on the reverse strand, counting down.
CTGTAGAAAAATCAGGAGCATCTTATTAGACGACAGGGTTATTCAGATTTAATAGCCGTGCGGGAATCCATTGGACGAGACAGTAAGGTCATTTCGAGTCATGAGAAAGTCTGTCCGGAGGTCTTGAGGAAGGTAAGTAAGGAGCTAAAAATTGTCGCCTTCCCGCAGCCTTTGAATGTTGGACTGCAGCCACCGAACGTTCCCGAAAAATGCAGTCAAAGACAAAGCTGGGAATATATTTGACATTCTTGCGCCGGAGTTTAAAACAATACATGAGCCAAACACCAGCAAGTGCCTTAAAATTTGCTGCCTAAGGAGCACACCCCTCCCTAGGAATGTACTTATATGGACGTTGTATTTTGTGTTTTTTTGTTATGATATTTATGTAAGAATATAAAGTAATGACCCAATTGGTGTGCGGTGGTGAAAATTTGAAATAGATATTTTATATTAAATAGACATCGTTATAAACGAGACATGATGAAACTCATTATGAATATGGTCTGTGATGACCCCTCTCTGCCCGCCAAGGGACAGACTGCTGCCTCATGCTTGTTAAAGTGCCTTTGTCAAGACTTATTTTTGAGGTTCGAAAGTATTTTCATCGGCAGTATTTTCTCCATATTGTCATAACCTTTTGTCTACGCATTTAAGTCTGTCTCATTTTGATGACCATTCTGTTGTATAATATTTGATATCTCCAAGAGTTAGCTATGCTGTATCTAGCAATCAAGGTACTTTGCATCACGGGTGGCTCCCAGTGGGGCTACTGTAGCGATGTGTTATAATTGCCTCCAACTCCAGCATAGTAACTTCAAAATTACCTTTTTTCAAAACAATTAGGGAAAAGTGTTTTGTGTTCTGTCGAAATGTCTGTGTATTGTATTTATTGTATAATTGAGTCCAGTGATGAAGTATATTGCCCCTCAGTTCGGGGACTGGGGTTAAATTCCCACTAAAAGCCAATATTTCATGCTTTTAAAATCTTTGTTGTCTGTGAAACAGAAATTCTTAATTTTTCATACTTCCATATTGGCTGGAAATCAATATATTTTTCAAAAGCATTATTTTTGGTTTGTAATTCACTTGACCTTGACCATGCCCTTTTGTTATTGGTTTAGATCTGTAACAATGGAACGTGTTCTGTCACTTACTGTTAGCACTTGTACTTGTCTCCCAGGAGGTCTGCTCTTTTGTACTGATCCTGTGCACTTTTGTACGTCGCTCTGGATAAGAGCGTCTGCTAAGAACCTGTAATGTAATTTAATGTAATGTAATGTAATTGTAGGCTGGTTATAAAACTCAGCCATATTGAAACTCAAACTCAAATCCTGGTCAGAACCATTTAATTTTTACAGAAAGGGCGATGGTAACATCTGGATTTCCACCAACCAGAAAGACAGACCTGAAACTTCATTTGCTCTGTGATGATCCCTCAAATAATTCAAAGTTATGAATTAGAGGGATGGGAACTTGTAACTTTTGTGTTACTGCCGCAGGGGGTCCAAAATAGGGGGCGCTGTAACTTTGGTTAAAAGAGGTCAACCATGGAACGGTTTGGGTTTTGAAGTTTGGGTACCATAACCATCTCACAAAATTTCAGACCAATCCAGGGGGGTCAACAATCCAGGCTGTCTGAACCTTAGAAAAATTGGTTCTTAACAAGTAGAACAGATATGTTACCAACAAGAAGTTGAATCCAATTAGTTCAAGAGGGATTTGAGTCCTGATATCAAAACCAAAAATCGTCACAATTGCAACCAGTCTCCCATTTAGATTGCCACTACTTCTCCGTACTTTTTAAAATGTTACTTGGACTGATTGGCACCGAGTGTAAAAATGGGCTCTGATTTTTTTTTTTTAATTTTTTTTTTTCCCCCGTTTCGCGAAACTTAACTTCCTTAAGTTTCCAATTTTACCAATACCAAATTTGCATGCGCAAATTTTAGTTACAAGTATGAGTTGAAAAGCTCATCGCCCCAAGTAAAGGCTATCAGTAGTCTCTTGTTGTTATTGTTGTTATTATTCATTTCAGGTATAATTATTATTACATTACAAAATTTATTAGAACTCAAAGATTTCACTTTATTGTAGTTAAATATTAGTTAACAGGTGTAGTTATTAAAGTTTCAATTACCATTTTAGTACAGTCAAAAGTAATTGAACCACCTATTACTAAAACCCCATAAGTCACACTTGACTTGACTTGACTTGTGGGGTTTTATGCTTCAAATGTGAACACATCAAGTAAAAATGAAAATGACATGACACTTTATGATTTTGAGATATAAAGGCCGGTTAAGTTGGGAACTTTTTATTTGATCTACAGTAGCGGTTTACTGTTGACATGATGCCATTGAGGTGAATCACTCCAATTTTTTGACATCAAATGCTTTGTCGGTACATTTCACAAATTATAGCAAAAATTTTTACTTGATTCATTCACAAATGTTAAACCATTTTAGTTTGTATTTCTGTTAGTCCAAGGGGTCCCTTCTGAATTGTAAGTATTCTGGCTCAATTTTCTGTTGATTGATTGAGGAAATTCAATTTGCTAAGTAAATTACAAACTCATTTGAACAGCCACTCTGGTATGCTTTTGCCATCCACTCTATATCAGTCCTTTAATAATGATGATGTATGTAATTATATCCCCGAACGCCGAATGGCGTTCCGGGGGATATTATGTTTTTGGTCCGGCCGCCGCACTACGTGTTAACGCGATAACTTCAGTAATATTTCAGTTAGAAATTCCAAGTTTTGCTTATAAGTAAGTATCATAAAGAGGAAGAACTGATTTCGATTTTGGACAATTTACTATTTTTAGATTGGCCACCAGGGGCCAAAAACGGAAAAAATCACTGTTCCGCGATAACTTCAGTAATATTTAAATTACAAATTTTAAGTTTTGCACATAAGTAAGTAACAAAAGAGGAAGAACTAATTTGATTTTGGACAATTTACGATCTCTAGATTGGTCACCAGGGGCCAAAAACTGATTTACATGTTAACGCGATAACTGCTGTAATATTTCAATTAGAAATTCCAAGTTTTGTATATGGGCCTGTCCACAGAAATGGGATACATAAGTGTGACACACAAGACGAAAAATAAACCAATAAAGAAGAAAAAAAGATTCAACCTAATAAGTCACTAAAGGGACCTTGAATAGCTTTCTGCCGTTATAAAGATAATATCAGCAAAGATAACATTGGAACACACAGTTGAAATGGTCATGGCAACACCGATTTACGTATGTAACAAGACAGATATTTCAACCTAAAATCAACAAAAAAAAATGCTCATTAGAAGTAGGCTAGGTGAAAACATTAATTTATTCTAAAAGTCATAAAAACAATAACACTGATAAAAAATACATTGAATAGTATTAAAAATCAAATTTTCTTCCAGATTTGCAATTTGTGGATTTCCCGTTTGCAAATTCTGGCACATAGTTTTTCAACACTCAAAGCAAACACCTTAAAAAAAAAGTTAAAAATTGAGCTAAATGAACTCCATTGAACATCAGTAACATCAATCAATAAAAAAACCTTACATAAATCAACACCACAACTAACAATATTCGTTTTCCAAAACTAGCTGAAAGGTATTACGTATGTAACAGGACAGATGAGATAAACTGCTGAGACATTTCCTCGAAAATAATATAATTTACTCCCAGGTGGCATATTTAATGGTTTAATGCAAGATAGATTGCATTCAAATCCAATGCAAAGACGCAAATACGCGTGTTTCACGCGGATTCGCGTCTTTGCATTGACTTTGAATGTGATCTGCCGTGCGAAAAATTCGTTCGCGTCCAGTGTGAAAGCGGCTTTATTGTTAACATTCACAACGATATTTTCGGGTAAAGAAATAATTAAACAATTCAGAACGACAAAAACAACGATTAAAAACATTATTTTGATGAACATACATTCGGGTTCAACATTTATAACAACATAACCATATGGAATATCTTATTTATTATGAAATAATTAATCGGAACAATGACATGGAATTAGAAAACAATTGGCCAGGGAGGTGCTGAACTTTTTTTCTGATTACATTTTTATTTATTGCACTGTATTCCCCAACAGTGTTCTATACTCAATAAAATTGCAGAGCTGTACTCAAAGCTGCCATATTGTTCAGACACCACAAAAGTTTTAAGTTCAGTCAACTAGTTACCCAGTTACTGATTAATTTGACTTGATTAGCTCTTCATATATGAGTAGAACTAACCCTCAAACGCATTTCTTTTAAGTGTAGATTGAAATTACGTCTGACGTAATAATTACGTGAAATTTCATTGGTCATAAGTAATAAGTTCGTATCAACATGGCAGATAACAGAACATCATACACAAACAAACATATTTTTCGGAAACTCCACTGAATAGTGAACTAGCCTATATTCAAATGTGGCTGTTGTAAATTGATACGCTTTGACATCGGCCACAACGCCTGCTGCGCACCCGGAGATAGGCGGCCAACAACCAACAACATTAGCCTGCAAACCGTGGCCTCTACATAAAGGTAAGTGAATGTGCTTTCATAACTTGGTCTTTGCCAAATTAATCCTGTCTTCCAATGGGGAGACCTCAGTCAAAGGGTAGGCTATGTGAGAGAGACCCTCTGCGGTTTAACTGCTGCGTGTTTTTAGCGAGTTAACTAAAGTTGTCACAGCTGTCAGCCTGGGGGGTGGGGAACTATTCAGCAAGATAAGTGGGTTAGCGAGGTATGTCGAGCCTAAACCTATGCTTTTCATTGTCATGATGGTAACTTACGCTGCGAACCTAACCTTCAGGGCTCTTCGCTTATGCGACCAGAAATAACTCTGTGCGGCCCAGTGATGTGCGCTCAGAGGTTAGTCTGCCTCCCCTTTGGTTGATTAGCAATCAGACGAGCTTAGTAAGACTGTTCGCCAGAATGACGGGCCACTTTAAGTTTCCGTGGCGTTATTACTCAATACATCGAACCTAAAATGCTTTGTGCACAGCAGATTTGCGCGTACTTGCCTCCGGGAAGCCGAAGCAATGTCATCAACAAATATTGAAACAGTTCGACTTACAGAGTTCAATGCTTGATCAATATAGGCTACAATGTATTCGCCAATAAATATGCGCTTTACATCCCAACAGAACAAAAAAGCGGGCGTTTATTTTCAGTTTTCTTTCATAATCCGATTAACAAATGTTAAAACGATATACATAATTGCCGAGAATTTTTCCTAATTGATTATGCTGATTTCCTTCCTTGCAGTCATGTATTGAAGCGTATACGTGAATGAATATTTGTCATTATCTCTTCTATCAGTGTACGGGCTTCCTAAAGGCTTGGTCTTAATTGTTTTGATTGTCAATCAAGCGCAGTACGTGTGAACAGGTTCACAAATAATGCCGTGATAAAAGTTTGGGTCACTGCCCCACCTCACCGCACGTCTCTGGCTTCCTGTCAGCAAATATTCGCAAATCTGCAGTTTCGTGAGCATTTCAGGTTCGATTTACTGAGTAATAACGCCACGGACACATAAATTGGCCCGTCATTCTGCCGAATAGTCTTACTAAACTAGTTAATCGTCTGATTGCTAATGAAGCAAAGGGGGGAGGGAGGAGATTCTGCCTCAACAAACTAACCTCCGAACCCACGTCACTGTTCGCACAGTGTTAATTTTGGTCAAAGGTCGCAATTTCGAGCCTTGAACCTGATCGTGAGCAGGTTATGTGCTGAGTTTCGGCTGTAATCAGCTATGCATGTGCTGCTTCATTATTTGGCTCCGCCTATGAAGTTGGCATCGCTTTTCTTGAACGATCCTGAGGATAGTGATGTGACATTTGAAACGAAGCACCGAAGTCTGTGTCGAGCCAAAAGGGGCGTGCCAGATGGAGCCCCGATTGGAGGCTTGCGTCGTTACCGTAAAAATCACGTGACTGATGACAAAAGAGGCCTCGGTTTGTGGAGAGTACGTCATTGGTTCGTTCAACGTATCGCCTCCTCATAAATACGTTACGAATCTGGCGCTGAACTGTGGGTGTTGTCGGCGTTTGTATAAGATGGAGAGGTGTAGTACGTTGGAGAGTTGTAGTGAGTCACATTATCTTCCCCATTGTTGGACATTGACGTGAGTATCAGTTATTTCGTTTTTTTTTCAAGAATGTCACTCCCGTATTTGTTTTTTTAATAATAATGATTTTTAAAAAAGCAAAGTATCGTGATTGTTTCATTGCGATTTTTATTATGAACAAATATAGCTACTTACCCATGCTATAGAAATATCCATTGTTTATTGTTACTGCACACAAAAGTTTTTCACGCATTTCCGCTCAGGTCATGGTACTGTTCATTGACTGTCATATGTTGTTTTGCCCAGCAGATGGCAGCATTCAATGTTTCATTGAGGCCTCGAGTACTGAACCTTTTGGTGAAGCAATGGGCTGGAAAGCCTCAGTGATTCATAAGGCCTCATTTGACCATCACTACCTGTGGACTTTTGTGCCCGGAACGTACGCGGTACTCTTTGGAGGGAGACTGGCATGACCTGTTCCCTTTTCTGGCGATATACTCTTTGTACACAACGGATTCTCAGCTGAGGGAATTCGTTACTTATGCGATCTACTGGAGCCATATATTGACAATGAAGCAAAGAGAGCCACTTACAGTTGCAGGAACAGTATGCATTACGTTGCATTTTTTTTTTTTTTTTGCCACGGGAACCGTCAACATTCAGGTGGTGATGCAGAAAATCTGAGCAAGAATATTGTTTGCCGCGCTATACATTTTATATACATTTCATGCAGTTTAAATAATTTAAACAATTTCGAAAGCAAAGCAGCATAGGGCGTACCACTTTGAAAAATGTTCTCATGCTTTGTTTTTACTTGCTGCCATGTCCTCTTGACAGTGCTGGTACATCGACTATTAAAGCGTATTCAACTATTTAATAGTATTTTATGTCACAGGAATACTGTAAATTTGTAATGGTGCAACTGCTTAGGGTTAGTGGTTGGATACAATTTTATTAAAATCATGCCGTATAAAAGAAAAGCAATGGAAAAATACTTTAGACCAAAAACGGAGAAATTAGTAAAACGGAGTTTACTATTAGTATTTATCTGTCAGATTGAATATTATCTATAATTTTACTTTGTTTCATTTGGCCGAGAAAATAAAGTGATTTCCACTAGTCCTTCTTCAGAGGACTCGCACTTTTAGACAGTTAGAAATTTTCTGCCAGAATCCCTCTCTGGCCTTATTACAACCAATAAGAATAAATCGAGGGCTGACTGCAATAAAGTTATGTCCAAGATATAACATCTGGACATGCCTGTTTATTGAAGTCAGCCCTCGAAATATACTAAAATAAATCTCAGTTACAATTTCCAAATTGTCTATCCGGGTAAGTGCATGCATAAATGTGCAGTCTTTCAAGTGCCCAACCAATCAGTATGTTAAGGCCCCAATTTGTTATTACATTTACAACATAACAGCAACAGCAAGGGATGACAGACACAGTTTTTAAAACTCAAACACATTTAATTAACAAAGACTAAACAACTATTTACAACTTAGACCAAGATTGAATATATATATATATAAAAAAAATATTTACAGTCCCTTGTTTTGGTGGGGTGGCTTGGTGATGTCCTGGGTGAGGAAAAATGCTCATATACAGGCCAAAAATCCACTAAAGAAACTTCACAGGTCCTGAACAGAAATGACAGGTCTGGTCACATGTATCCTTCTTCTTGCAATTTCTCCTACTACTTTACTGTCTCAATTCTTTGCATTATATACTCTTTTGCAGACCCCACCCACATTTAGACCTCTTTTTTTTATTTTCTGGGACTTTCCCCAGACATGTCCAGGACATGTCTAAACATAGCTCCAGTCTGAGCTGAATAAAAAAAAAAGGTAAATACTGCCATCCAGTGGCCTATATTCACATTACAAGTATAAAACTTCATGTCTCCCATGAAGCCGCTGGGGCGCTCCCTGGTGCCGCGGAGGAAGACATCTTGCAGTCTTACTGATCCTGGAACAGGGATAGCTTCCTTGGAGAAACATTAAGGACACAATCGGTCATTTTATGACGGGAAATTGACGCTTGGAAAGCCCCTTAATTGAGAGCGCTCACTGCGTAAAAAAGCACAAAGCCGAGGTTCACATAGAAAGATTAGAAGCACCGTTGTAATGCCAATTATCTCTGATTGCGAGTTCATTGTTCAGCCGGCTTACTTAAATATAGCCTGTCTTTGTTACACTTGCTTGGTATTATACCCCCCTGATAGAACTAGGAACTTGGGGGGGGCTCACAGACATGTGTTTTATGACAACAATTAGTCCTGGCTAGTTCTCAATCATCTTCCTTTATTGACGCGTTTTCCAATTATCGTAACTGGCAACTGAAGACATGGTTTCTCTCCATATGCGATCTAACAGCAATGAAATCGTGGGGTAAATTCAGTACAGAAAGGGGCTACTTGCGAGAGGGTCGACAGGTTTGCAATTTTGAATAACGTTGATTTAAATACAGCATATACGCGTCCAGATGAATGATTGCCGTCTTACTTAATCGGAGAGAACAAGCAGCACCTGTTATGTATGGAGTGCTCTCGGAGTGAATCTTCTCAGTTCTCAGTCATTTTCATAATTAACAAAAGGTTTACTCCGAGAGCACTCCACATATCAAAATTGTTACAGATTGAGTGTAGGTTTGCATTGGAGACATATAGGAAATCATGTATGAACTTTCATTTGGTGACCTTCATATTGACCTTGAAGGAATAGAGAAAATTCAATGACCTCTGTCACTGAAACGGTCACAGATGGAGCCTAGGTGTGTGTAACTGACATCTAGGAAGTTGCATATGAACTTTCATTTGGTGACATTCAACTTGATTGTCAGTGACCTTTGAGGGTCAAACTCGGCAGTGAAATTACCCTGACTTTTATTACCAAAATGGTCACAGATGGAGCCAAGGTTTGAATGGAGATATTTAAAAAGTCGTATATGAAATCCATTTGCTGACCACAACTTGACATTCTGTGACCTTTAAAGTTCACAATTGACATATTGAATATATATATTGTCATATTATAATGACTTGTATCACCAAAATTGCTTCAGAGCTTAGGATTGTATTACAGAAGGTCTTATAAATGTATGTGAACTTTTATTTAGTGACCTTGACATTGATTTTCATTGATTCAAACGTCAAACTCCACATGAAATTTTCATAACTTATCGGCGTAAGACTGCTTGCCGGTAAGCTACAGGACCCTTGGTCCTATTTTTTGCTTTTTATGTATGTTGGCCTATTTGTTTTTGGATCAAGAGTATTATTACCTTTGTTGAAGAGGTGGTGACATATTATTTCTTTGATTTTCTGTATTGACCCCATTGCTGGGGACGTTGTTCTGTTAGTATTCAAATGGAATGAAATAAGATGTATTTTTTCTACTATGTCAGTATGCAAAACCTGCAAAGAATGAATGAGCTGTTTTAAGAGGTCATGTAATAATTTTGACAAAGTGGATTCTTTCCTTTGTTTAAGAGGATGTGTTTTTTTTCCTTTACAATTTTTATTTCAGAATGAGAGTATTTGAAATAGAACTGTGATATCTGTGAATAAGTGTGTTTTTGTCATACTTATGTTTCTCAATGCTATTTTTTTTTTTACTATTGACATGATAGAACATTTATTGTTTTGGAATATGTCAGTACAAATAATGAATGTGACATATTTAAAGATGTCAATTATTTTGAGTATGACACTTGACCCCTTGTTCAAGAGAGTGACTTTTCCTATGTTTTTTTCTACTGAGAATTTGAAATGTACAATTGTGATATCAGGATTTTTAAAAAATTATGATTTTTTTTTTTTTTTTAACCTGACTCTGTTTACCGAACCTTTTCTTATTGAAATGGGTCCTTTTAGTTGGCACATGCATGGCATGTCTTAGATGTAAATAAATGGAATCTGCAGTGAAATTGTCTGTGGAATAGTTTTTTATTTGAATCATATAAATGAAGTATATTTGATTTTGAGGCAAATAGTAAACATAAACAGTCAATAGAATGTGTTTCAATAGAGTTAAGTCAACTTAAAAATATAAGAGGCTGAATTGACAACTTTTAGGTCTGAGAAATTGCATGAGTCATGTTGATAACATGAGTATATTATTAGGAGGGATAACTTAAAAAATTCAACTCCGTTTGCAGTGTCAATTTTGTCAATTTTAAGAATGCTTTCAAAGTGATCAGGTTCATTTAACTTATCCAAAATTAAAGTAGTGATTACTTGAAATATTTGTTTGTCAAATTATTATGTTTCAGTTCATCAACTTACTCAAAAAAATGAGTGTGAATCACTTGTCTAACTTAGATTAGTAATTACTTAAAATGTTTATTTGTTGAAATTATTTGCTTTAATGTCATTCATTTTCCCAAAGATTTAGAGTCTAAAGAACTTGTCTGACTAATGTAGTATTTACTTAGAAAATCTATTTCTCACATTATTCTTTTTAATTTTGTCCTTTCCCTTAAAGATTTTGAGCATTAATAAAGTCTCATTATGAGTAACAATTACTTAAAATATTCTTTAACATAGCTAAATATTATGAGGTAATCAGTTTCATCAAATATTTTGAGTTCATTGAACCTGTTGGGGTTTACAGTGTGGGGTGGCGTAGCATTTAGTCTAATCGTAATAGTCTGCGCAGGTGACCTCCGTTTTCCTGGTGCAATTCCCACAGACTGGTCTGAAGCAATTGCAGCAGGTGACGCGTCTTATTTTGTGAGTCAGCTCCTGCGGACCTGGCACTGCCTCCGTTTTGGTGCCAGCGTATCCTGCTGCTGCTGGCTCAAACTTTATGCCAGTGCTGCCCAATAAAATAAAATAATTCTAGACTACTCTACTCCACCAACTCTGACAGGGGCATCGGTTAGTTGCTAGGCAAACAAAAGATAGGCCTACATTTTTCGAAAAAAATTACAGCCGCAAAACTGTACAGTCAGTGAGACCGCTAATGGCAGAAATAGGTAGATTTGGTGATATTTTATGCTCCGTAGGTGTAATCTATATAAAAAGCCGACGAATTTGCTCCATATTTGCAGTCCAATCTGAGACTTCAAAGTGCATTATTCGCCCAAACTGTGTTGATTATGTCAAATATATGATGTGATCATTGCTCATTTTCTATTACGTTCGTAACAGTACTTACGTAAGTAATATTCGTGACAGATTCAGAGAAAATCATTCCAGCATCGCAGACGATGCTTGCATGACCTTCAAGCAATGCCGTCAACGTCGAGGCGCACACGCATATTTTGAACTCAGTCACAGCTGAATACTCAGTCGTAGATTCGCATGAATGTTTCTTGTTTAGGTGGGGTTACGAAAGTAATATTTTTTGGACAGACTCGCAACGCAAATTTTTCAACAATCATTGAAAGAAATCAGAAGGAAAGAAAACTGAAATCAATAATTATATCGTATATAAATAAATGGACTCTTACTTTTCGTACATGTATGGGTGGTTATTTCCGCAAATATATCCCAGTCTGACCCATTTTTATGTTCGTAACTGCAAGGACAGACGATGGTTAGGAACGTAAGCTTTTCAAATAGGGTGTCATTAAATTACCCGTCATTATTTTCTTTTTTAGAAAACGAATAGAAACTAAAAGAAACTAAGTTATTTATTCAAGCTGACAACTTTACTCAAAATATGGGTGCCCTTTGATGGGCTGAAACCGCCCTGAAATGAACTACATCTACAATGTCACAAACAATATCAAAAACCAGTGTGGACATTCTCTTCTTTCTGCAAGTAAAAATAAAACTAGGCAAAGCTTTCCTTCAAAAATGTTCTTATTATATCTTTGTCATATGTATAACACAATAAACATACAATTGAGTGAATTGTCGAACACTGTAATGTGTTATTTAACCGTTAATGTACCATGCCCCTTAGGCACCCCATTTCTGTGGACAGACCCATATAAGTGTCATAAAGAGGAAGAACTGATTGATTTTGGACAATTTACAATTTCTAGATTGGCCACCAGGGGCCAAAAACGGAAAAAATGTTTTTATCATATCTCTGGAAATATTTGTCCGATTGACATGAAACTATGTGCAACTGCAAGGTCATGACCTCACAACATGTCACATGATCACATCATACCTGTATGGTTCAATATTTGCCACCAGATGGCGCTTTGTGATGGAAAATTACCATTTTGGCCATATCTTCAGAACCATTTGACCGATTGACCTGAAATTAAGTTCAAATGAAAGTCTATTCAAGGTCTATTCAAGGATTGGGGAATGGGAGGATTTGGGGCGTTCGGGGATATGCCCCCATAGTGAAAAAAGTAAAAAGTAAAAAAAAAGTAAAAAAATACTTTTTTTTTTATTTTTAATTGCATTAAAATGGCTTCTAGATCTGTCTAGCAACAACATATGCCCCAGGGTATCTGATGTTGTGGTAATAAAAAATAGACTCATTTATGAAAATAATTTATAATATAACATAGTTGACAATGTAATTGCAACAACCATTTTACAAAGAACAATTTTCTATTTCTGTACAATATGCAAGCATCCAGAATAATTTCATGCCATACATATATAAGCAACAACAACAGTGGTGGGCTACAAACACTAATAACTATCACGGATTGATCAATACTCCTATTATTCTACATCAGTTTGTCAAAATCATTTCAGACACCACAAAAGAAGGAAATGTGAAAAAACTTTTATTAAATAAACTATCAATCAAAATAAATGACCTGAAGTGTTTTTGATCAACAGGCACAGTATTGTCCACATCGTTGATAGTATGAAGGTAGATTAGTGCTATAAAAATACCATTACCATTTCCACATTTTTCACACGCCATTTCTCCAAAACTGCATGTCCAGTTTTAATGAAGTTTTGAACATAAATAATTTACGGAATAATGGTTGTCCTGAACCTAAAAAATATGGCCCTTTTGGTGCTCCGTTATTTTCAGGGGGTGCTGAATATACCGAGGGCTGACTGCAATAAACAGTTATGTCCAGATGTTATATATTGGACATAACTGTTTATTGCAGTCACCCCTCGATATAATGCGATAGAGAATTTTCAATTCAAGAGCAAAATTTAAAAAAACCTTTGTATTTTGTTTAAGTATCCAACTTTAAGAGGTTTAGCCCATAGATGCTGGATCAACAAAATAAGAAGTTGATGTGTCTATTAGTTACTGAGGTATGATGTTTTGAAATTGTCATGATATAACCCTTTGTAGCGGCCGTCTTGGACACCTAATTTGGATAATGTATGCGAATCACCTCCATCCCTGCTAATTTGAATGCTTGCTTCTCATATCAATAGAGCAATTTGATGTAAGTTATTAAATAAAGATATTCATGCTTAATAGCTGCATTCTACCTTAATCTCACTTGACCTAATGAGTGCAATGACCTTGATTAACCCTTAGGGCACTGAAATAAATAAAAAAATATATATAAATTTAATTATCTGGTGCTGTTGAAAACCTATCATGTGGCAACTTGTTTAAAAAACAAGTAGCCACATGATAGGTTTTCAACAGCTTTGATTTTGACATCTTACAACATTGAGCAACAATAGCTACATTCAGCGGTCTAAGGGCCTGATTTACGAAGACCTTTAGCACATGTACCATGACATTGCCCATGATTGGCCAGGGTACTTGCCTTGCACCAATCATTGGCAAGGTTTCTGCTTTTGCACGGGCAAAAAGATTTTGCATGTGCAATAGGTCTTAGTAAAGCCCCGGTCACACATCGCTTTACGGCTTAATTACGGCCAAAACCCGTCAAAAAGTGGTCTCCCGTGAAGCAGACGATGTTGTTCGCGTTGATGTCGAGTTTAAGACGAGCTACAGTCAATTTATAGGCGTGGCAGGATGCGGGGAAAAATCGGAATGGCGTCGGATGCGGAAAAAAGTTTTGAACTGCTCAAAACTTAAGCCCGTGGACAACCACGGGCGGCACACGTGGTAAAGACGTGCAACACACTTGAACCACACGTGAAACACACGTGATAATCCGTGTTCCAGCAGTGATTAAAACTTGGGGAGACACGGTAAGACGCGAAGTTTAGCGGTCTGTCACGGGCAGAGCACGGTCATCGGACGGGTGTTACGCGTTGGTATCTCGGGAAATAGCGTGTGTTTAGCGGCTTATCACTGACAAATGGATTTTTCCGCGTACATAGCACTACCTAAGCCCGTTAAACGACGTCTCGAACAAGTTCTAAATACAATTGATCACTGCCTAATCACTTCTGTATCACTTCTTATTTGCAGCATATAAATACCGTAATTTTCTGAGACCTTAGTACTTGCAGTCTAGATGTCAAGGGGTGAACATGAACCCTCAACGCTGTGATGTCCTCATCGTCATCCATCAAATGATGTTTGATATATGTACTGATGACATTACATATTGTATTAATGTAATAAATTGAAATGTAAAATGTGTTTGGCAGTTTTGACTTTACTAGATTAAAACTAAATTAAAACTATAGACTATAGAAGTAATTAATTGTGAATTGGAATAAATAAACTTTTCATATATTAAATTAAAATAAAAAAAGGAATTAAGATAGCAAACATAAAAATATGAAGTACACTCAACAAAAATATAAACGCAACACTTTTGTTTTTGCTCCCATTTGTCATGAGATGGACTCAAAGATCTAAAATTCATTCCAGATACACAATATTACCATTTCTCTCAAACATTGTTCACAAATCTATCTAAATGTGTGATAGTGAGCACTTTTGCTTTGCGGAGACAATCCATCCCACCTCACAGGTGTGCCACATCAAGATGCTCATCAGACACCATGATTAGTGCACAAGTGTACCTTAGACTGTCCACAATAAAAGGCCACCCTGACATGTGCAGTTTTTGCTTTATTGGGGGTCTGGGGACTCAGAACCAGTCAGTATCTGGTGTGACCACCATTTGCCTCATGCAGTGCAACACATCTTCTTCGCATAGAGTTTATCAGATTGTCAATTGTGGCCTGTGGAATGTTGGTCCACTCCTCTTCAATGGCTGTGCGAAGTTGCTGGATATTAGTGGGAACTGGTACGCGCTGTCGTATACGCCGGTCAAGCACATCCCAAACATTCTCAATGGGTGACATGTCCGGTGAGTATTCTGGCCATGCAAGAACTGGGACATTTTCAGCTTCCAAGAATTGTGTACAGATCCTTGCAACATGGGGCCGTGCATTATCTTGCTGAAACATGAGGTGATGTTCATGGATGTGTGGCACAACAATGGGCCTCAGGATCTCATCACGGTATCTCTATGCATTCAAAATGCCATCAATAAAATGAACCTGTGTTCTTCGTCCATAACAGATGCCTGCCCATGCCATAACCCCGCCACCATCATGGGCCACTCGATCCACAACATTGACATCAGCAAAGCGCTCACCCACACGACGCCTCACTCGCTGTCTGCCATCTGCCCTGAACAATGTAAACCGAGATTCATCCGTGAAGAGAACACCTCTCCAACGTGCCAGACGCCATCGAATGTGAGCATTTGCCCACTCAAGTCTGTTACGGCGACGATCTGGAGTCAGGTTAAGACCCCGATGAGGACGACGAGCATGCAGTTGAGCTTCCCTGAGACGGTTTCTGACAGTTTGTGCAGAAATTCTTTGGTTATGCAAACCAATTGTTTCCGCCGCTGTCTGAGTAGCTGGTCTCAGACGATCTTGGAGGTGAACCTGCTGGATGTGGAGGTCCTGGGCTGGTGTGGTTACACGTGGTCTGCGGTTGTGAGGCCGGTTGGATGTACTGGCATATTCTCTGAAACGCCTTTGGAGACGGCTTATGGTGGAGAAATGAACATTCAATGCCCGAGCAACAGATCTGGTTGACATTCCTGCTGTCAGCACAATTGCACGCTCCCTCAATGCTTGCGCCATCTGTGGCATTTTGCTGTGAGACAAAACTGCACATTTCAGGGTGGCCTTTTTTTGTGGACAGTCTAAGGTACACCGTGGTGTCTGATGAGCATCTTGATGTGGCACACCTGTGAGGTGGGATGGATTGTCTCAGCAAAGCAAAAGTGCTCACTATCACACATTTAGACAGATATGTGAACAATGTTTGAGAGAAATGGTAATATTGTGTATCTGAAATGAATTTTAGATCTTTGAGTCCATCTCATGACAAATGGGAGCAAAAACAAAAGTGTTGCGTTTATATTTTTGTTGAGTGTCCATATGAAATGAACGGAAAATATAAATTGGATTAAGACAATTATCTTCTATTAAATGTTAGAAGATAACTGTCTTAATCCAATTTTTATTTTAATTTCATATGTACTCTGTCATTTATTTTTTGTTTGCTATTGCTTTATTCTTTTTTTCATTATTTAATTTTTTTCTAAGTTCAAATTGCGTGGAGGTGTGGACTGTAGAAGATCTGGATCGGCAACTGTGAAGACCAGCCGTGCGCGGCCGCTATTATGAGCGACAAGCCGCGCTTTCGACCACGCCGAGCCGCGGTTACCCGTGCTTAGGCAGTGCTTCAGCAGTGGAACAGCCGCCGACGGCCATACCCCGTACAAAGCATGGCCAAGCCAAAATTGACCAAAAATTACCACTTACGACCACGTCCACCAGATTTTCATTACTTTTTGTACGTGAGTTAGACGTGAAGTGCTGTGTGACCGGGGCTTAAATCAGGCCCTAAGGCAGGGGTGTCAAACTGACCCGTAAACGGGCCAAGAGGCTGCAGGTCTTCAATCCTACCAAGCAGAAGCTCCCCTGAAAGCACTGATTTAATCAACTGATCTAGGCCTGCACAACTGATTAGTTGTATCAGGTGTGCTTCTGCATTGTTGGAGTGAAAACCTGCAGCCTCTTGGCCCGTTTACGGGTCAGTTTGACACCCCTGCACTAAGGGTTTATGGACGGATCAGTTTTCTGTGTGCAAGGCATTGACTTGTAATGGCTTGGCGAGTTCACAGCATAAAAAGCCTCAATTCTTTCTTACCCTTTAGTCTTCCGATTAGTCTAGCATTGGCTGCTAGTTCTGCATTAGCTGGTACATGTGTGTGGAATGTGGAGGTAGCCGTACTGCAAGGCACGCAGTGCTTACAGGGCTGACCTAAATATAATGATGTGCATGGAAAGGCAGGTGTTTTCCCTACAATGATTTAAATTATGTTGGTGTCCACTCTCTTGAGTTCATGTGACTCCTCTCCACCCATTTCCCCGGGTCTGTTTCCCTGTAAGAGATCAAATTGACATAAGCTTTACCATCACTTCACCATTCTGTGTCCAACTGATTTTAAGATAATTATTTAATTGCCTGCTCAATCAGGGCACTGCACTGTGCCATATAATATGTGAACATTCAATATTCGACATAGAAATCGAAGATCTGCGTTTTGGACTGGAGCTCACCGCTAAAGCGTCAGTGCAGTAGTTGAAGCATGAATACAGTTTATTTTCTTGGGGTTGATTGTGTTATGAAGAGGGCATGCAATTATTCTGAATCATGAATACAAACCATTTCACCTATATGGCTTCTGTTTGGTCACCACTTTTCCGCAAGGCGTTTTCAGGCCGTCAAATACAAGGCATTTAGCCTGGAAACAAGGAGAGGTGAGTGATGAAATATCAAGCAATCCGCTATTTCAATTTGTTTGGGTCAGATCTGAAGTGTTTTAAAGGCACTCTTTGAGAAAAAAAAATTGAAAAATGAATTTGCTTGTTTTCTATCTCACAGTCTTAAGGACCCATAAATAAGAAACCCTTCCCATTTTATATGACTGATATTTGTCTTTTCAATACGTATGCACTGTGCAGTAAAAGAAGTATGAATTCGCTCTGACTTTTTCATTTATGCCTATGCTTAACAGAGAACTTGCAGGTCATCTGACATTTTAAGTCTCCGGGCTCTATCTTACACCTGGTGCACAGCAGCACAAAGCGTGTACTAAAGTGTCTTTACTAGTCTGTGTATCGGCACAGTTGTCATTATCCCGTCCAATGCCCAGTTTGCATTAACAGCAAATGTAATTGTGGTAAACTCAGTGCCCATGGGCGTGTTGGTCTTAAAATGAGGTTTGGTCAGGCGCACTTATTGCGCGTTGCTATCTTGAGACTGCAAAAAGCAAACATGCTACTAACCAACATAAACCTGGTCTAAAGTCAATGGTCAGTTTTTGATGGCTAATTTCAGGTTGTATAGTCAGATAGTATTATAAGTCTGTGTGGGCAAGTGAAGGTTAGTCACTCCATGGAAACAGCAAAATACTCAAATTCCAATTTTCATTTGAAACCCCTGAAGAATCAGTCAATAACAGAAAAGACAAAAAAGATTATTGTTAGGTGGGATATGGGTAAGTGTGCAAAGGCCCTCTTTAAGACAGCCATTGATTCCAGATTTTGGAACAGTTGAGTTCTGTAAATCAGGACTCTTGTATCCTACTTACAGCTGGGATATTCAACAACCTTTTTTCCTCTCATTTCAGTCGGCCTTTAAACTGCCTGCTAGCAGGTGGCTATAGTGATGGCTGGCAGAATGCTAGTAGGCTGACTCTGGCACACCAATAGTAAATCTCCCTGAAATCTAAAGCATACTTTTTATCTGAGCTAAGGCCATTAATTGACCTTGTTGTTTTATTATTTGAATTTTATCTATGGAGACAGCCGTGGTATACACATTCTGAACATGCATCGAGTGATCAGGCTGAGATATAATAGCTTGCCTGGCGATATTGACTAGGCAGAATCTCTGGGAATTTTCTAGACCAGGCTTGGTGCAGTGCTTGATATCATCTTGTCTTTGTGTTGGGTTCACTTTCGTAAGAGGCTAATGGGCTGAATGGATGAATTCTGAGCACTCGTGTTTTGATTTTTTTCATGGTATGTTATGATATTTTATATGATATGCAATGCCATATTATAACATATAATCTGTCATATGTAACGTTATATGTTACGTTATGTGACTGGTGATATATGTTATGTTGTATGTGATGCTAAATGTTATGTTATAAAAATCTACACATGAATGCCTGAACACTACTGAGCAGTGTGTACTTGGTGAAAGTGCGCACCCTCTATGGGGGTACCGTACCTCGTGCCACCGCAGCGTATCCAGCGGAAGTGCCAGGTGACAATGCGGACAGGTGCTGGTCTGTTCCCCGTCCTCGCCCCTCCTCTCCCTCCTGAAGGGCCCCTCGCACCCCCACAGGGGCAGAGGCGTGGATCGGGAGGAGTGGGCCACTCCGAAGTGCGGCCGAGGGTCCTGCAGGAAGCTGTAGCGTTTCCCTCTGGGGGGCAGCCCCAGGGTCTCAAAGTCCAGCTGGAGAAGACCAAAGCAAGAGAAGTTATTTCACTGTTTACTGGGTGTGTCCCAATACTCAAAAATAATGCATCCTGCTTTCCTCCACCTGTTTCCTTTTCTTATCTGGAAGTACTGAGATGCACCTACTGTGTCCCCTTGCTTACTCTTGAGTATACATATTAAGCATACTGGATGAGAACATTGTTAAGGAGGACACATTTTCCTCAAATAGTGCTCTTATTTCCATGATCTTGCTGACTGTATTCAGGCTGAGGCTTTTTGGGAGGAAAATGACGTAGTAAGTAAGGCCACAAGGACAGAACGTCTGATGACACTTCTACAATTCAGCTGGATAATAACTTACTGGATACTTCTTGCAAAGTTCACTAAACCGAACACATTACGCTTGGCACATATTTAGTTTGGGTGCTTATTTGCACAGAGCCAAAGTCAAGCAGGCCTGCAGGAGAGGAAAGGGAACACAGTGGGTGCTTGTGGCGGACATTAGGTGGATGGTGTGAGTTTGTTACCTGGAGTTTCTCCATTGTGTCTGTGGTCAGGGACTTCATGCAATACCAGCACGGCTCTGACACCTGCCCTAATGGGAAAACACAGGTGAGGTGGTCACAGGGATGGTCTTTATGGTAACAGTGACGGGTTTGTGTGACAGCACAGATTATATAAATAAACCACATTGCAAACTCCTATGTTTTCTTTCCTTTATACACTTTGAAATAAATAAAGGTGGGGAAAAAGTAACTTTTTGTTCTTTCTGACAGAAATTTCCCAAATATACCAGGGAAGTAATATAGACTGTATAGAAAGATGGGATTCAGCACACAGGTCAAAACTGAGGCCAATGCAGAAATCTATAAAATTTGCATTCTATTTAAAGGGCAGCAGATGGCGACATCGGTGGTTGCAGAAAGAAGTTCAATGCTTTAGAAGTCTACGAGAAAATGACCCTACTTTCCCACCTCATTTATTATTTCAATAATGATTTTCCACATTATGGTATCTATCGCAAGTTTCAAGTCTCCTTTGATATATCAAGATGTTCATTTTTGTAAATTATGGTCCCAAATAGACTAGAATAAATGATAAAGCCAGAATATGCTTTAGGGGAGTGGCTATCCTCCTGTCCTCCTCAGAAACGGTCAGATCCACCCCTTGCTCCTCCATGGATCTTCAATTCACGCTCTCGTCCAATAGGAGCACATTCTATTTCAAAATGGCAAAATGACGCTGTTCAAATTGCCAAAATCGAGGCTTCCTAAATGGTAAGCTGAAACCTATGGGTGACATCACGGTTGCTACGTTCGTCTTTTTATGCAATCTATGGGAAGCACTATTCAGCCTAACTGGATGCTTAAGTGTACAATTTACTCAAAAAAAGTAACAAATTCATAATATTTTCCGAATAAGGGGTACAGTATTATGTATTTACAGAGTACCACCCCTCTGACACTCATTACCACTTTTCACAGCTTCTTTTTTGAGAAGATAACTTTTCCGATTTATGATAAATTAAGTGTGGTATATTTAAGTGCAGCAGATTGGTCCATTTGAAATGATTACTAGAGTCCATCAACAATGCTTTACAAAGATTTACAATGTTAGTTTTGGTGGATTATTGGTCTAAAAATGACAGCAAAGTTGCATATATATTTTATGATCATTATTATTATTATTATTATTATTATTATTATACTGAAATGTGGCAAGTTTTCTCAAGTTTTCTTGGCTTGATATAAAATACTTGTCATTGATCAGGACAACAAAATTACTGACAGAGGAATTAAACAGACAGGCAGTGCATTTGAAACTATCCTCAGTTCCATAGTCAGACATAATGCGGCTTCAGTTTCAGTTTGTAGGCTGCTTGAGTAACATTAGACAAGCAACAGGCTGGCCTTTGGCCTGTCCAGCAACATCAAAACCATGCCTCTCTGGGGTCTTGTGAAGGCGGGAAAAGAACTGCCACAGCATGAAATTATACTTTGATCGAACACAATGAAGTTTATCTGATCATACAACCCCAATTCTGGAATAGTTGGGACATAAATTGTGAATAAAATCAAAATGCAATGACTTTCAGTCACATGAGCCAATACAACATTTACAATGGAACATAGATAACATTTCAAATGTTGAACCTGAGACATTTTACATTTTTATCCACAAAATGAGCTTATTTCAAATTTTTTGGCTGCAACAGGTCTCAAAACAGGGCTGAAAAAGCAATTAATATATAAGAGAATCAACTGAAAGAACATTTAGCAAGTAATTACATTTACTGCCATCAGGTGTGGAACATGATTGGCTGTAAAAGGGATGTCTTAGAGAGTCTGAGTCTCTCAGAAGTAAAGATGGCCAGAGGCTCTACAACCTGTGAAGGCTTGCATAAAAAAAACAAAAAACTGTGGAATACTTTAAAAATAATCTTCCTCAATGTCAAATTGCAAAGGTCATGAAGGTCTCATCATTGACAGTGCATAAAATCATCAAAAGATTCAGAGAAACTGGAAAAATCTCTGTGCGTAACGGACAAGGCCGAAGACCTTTACGGATGCCTGCGATCTTCGGGCCCTCAGATGCCACTGCATCACTCACCGGCATGATTCTGTCATTGACATTACTAAATGGGCCCAGGAATACTTCAAGAAACCACTGTCTGTAAACACAGTCTGCCGTGTCATCCACAGATGCCACCTAAACCTTTGCAAAAAGGAAGCCATTGTTGAGCATGATCCAGAAGCGCCGCCGTGTTCTGTGGGCCAAGGCTTATTTAAAGTGGACTGTAGCAAAGTGTCCTGTGGTCAGACGAGTCCAGATTTGACATTCTTGTTGGAAATCATGGGTGTTGTGTCCTCCAGGCTAAAGAGGTGAAAGACCACCCCTCCTGTTATCGCCTTTCAGTTCAAAAGCCAGCATCTATATGGGGATGCATTAGTGCATATGGTGTGGGACGCTTGCATGTTTAAAAAACCAACATGAATGCTGAAAGGTATATTAAGGTTTTCGAGCAACATATGCTCCCCTCTAGACGACATCTATTCCAGGGAAGGCCTTGTGTATTTCAGCAGGACAATGCGAGACCACATACTGCATACAACAGCATGGCTTCGTAGTAGAAGAGTCCGTGTGCTGAACTGCCCTGCCTGCAGTCCTGATCTTTCACCGATTGTGAACATTTGGCCCATAAGTGAACGTAAAATCCGTGAAAGGAGACCCAAAACTTTCCAGCAGCTGGAAGCCTGTATTAAATGAGTGGGATCAAATTCCAATGGCTAAACTCCAGAATCTTGTCGACTCAATACCCAGACACCTCCACTGTGTGTTAAAAAGAAGAGGGGATGCTACAGCATGGTATACAGGCCCTGTCCCAACTTTTTTGAGACCTGTAGCAGCCATCAGATATGAAACGATCTCATTTTTTGGAAAAATTGTAAATTTTCTCAGTTTCAACATTTGCTATGCTATCTCTGTTCTATTGTGAATAAAATACTGGCTGGTGTGATTTGAAAGTCATTGCGTTTTGATTTTATTCACAATTTACAGTTTGTCCCAACTTTTTCGGAATTGGGGTTGTGTATATAACCTCTCCAAGCTTGATATCACAAAACAAGCGGCTTTGGATTATGTGATAAACAACCCTAAACTGACCACTGTATAGCAGGAACTACCTGAGGTAGGACAAATCAAACAAATATTTTAGGTTATTCAAGAACAAAGTCTAAAACTAAAATTTTCTTTCTGAAAAAACTCCCCATTGGCCAAAAATATTTTCACCCATATCACCCATTTGATAACCTTGCTTCTCAAGCTCCACAGTAACTTGAACCCTTTTGAGCCGTCATACAGAAATTTCTGTATGACGCTAATTGACTCCTCTGCCCAAATACAGATTTAAAAAATAAAAGTTTTTCGATTGCCTAGGGTCCCCAATCTTATCAAGAAAGTGCTGGTGTGGGTGCAGGCTTTCATTCCAACAAAGCAGCTACACATCAGATTCTACTAATCAAGGTGCTCTGTGCATATTCAAATTCAAACTGATCATCTATCTCTGAATATTTGAGCTCGATATGTACAATCTGCTACATTTTGCTGTAAATAACTTCATCTGACGTTGAATGTATGGGCAATATTTTATTTTACTATTTCATACCATGAAATACTATGGTTAACTCAGAACTGAATAAAACCTGAGCATGTCTGATTGGGCAAAGCAGTCATGTTTGGTTTTGTAAAAGCTGGGTTTCAAAAGGCTAATTGATTACACTTGGAATTAATTTTTGAGAGATGAGGTCAGTCCAAATCTCAGCTCCAGTGGCAGAGTTAGAAATATTATTTGAGCCTTTTAAGCTATCTGGCCTTCAGTAATACTTGGACTTTTGTACAGTATAAGAAGTGACAGAGCACGCACACAAAGCTAAACTCTTATCTCCATTTCCCTGTATCACATCCAGAGGGCACATTTTCCCCCCTATTGTACTGGCTGGTCTGAGGTGCGCAGTCCTTGAAGGCTCCCCCTATTGGTAGACTCACTGTGAGCATGGCGCTGGGCCGTAGTGCTGGGAGAGTGGGCGTGGTTTGTGGTGCCCTGCCATGCTGTAGGGTGATCAAGGCCGTCCTGCTGTGGTACGAGCTCTTCCACACAGTCCAAATGGCTGTCCATCTGTCCACCTCTGGAGTGCTGCTCCTCGCTGTCTCCAGAGAGCTCCTGGTGGTCAGAACATGCCGGAGACTCTTCACCATCCTCTAACTGAAACTGTTTTCAGTTCAGTTTTTGTTGGTTTGTTCATCAGCAAGATTATGGAAAAAACTACTGGCCCAGATTTAATGAAATTTGATGGAAAGGTGTAGCATTGGTCCAGGGAAACCCATTTCATTTCTGTGCAGAGCTGAATCATGGGGCGAATACACTAATTATTTTACACATCCGTTTGCATTGTTAGATGGGGGATTTGGCCGTGGAGGAGGTTTGCGCTCTCTGAGAGTCCTTCTTGTTGTACATGCACAATTTTTTTTTTTTTTTCTGATCTGAATCTCAAAATTTTGGTGCTGGCCTATTAGCCAGCTAATCTCGTATAACAGCAGAACATAATCCGATTTAGCCTATTGCAGTAGACTGCCAGCTGAGAGCAGTGGTGATTGGGTCCGGCAGTCATAATTTTGGAACAATTTCATACTGTGACTAGCTCCGTCGAACTGAGTTATTGGAAAGGTTGCTGGTTCTAACTCTGAACTGGCAGCACTTGATTGGTAGAAAGGCGACTGGTCCTGGCTCTGACTTGGCTGTAGCTGATTGGCGGAAATGCTACTGGTTGCAGCTGATTTGTGGAAGGCTGTTGGTTTCTGCTCTCACCTGGATGTGCTTGTCTGTTCCGTCGCTCTCTGCTTTGTCCCAAAGATAACGCTCCTCTCTACCTGCGCTTAGGCTTTCACACAGGGCACATACAGACACCTCATGACTGTGTGTGCGTGTGTGTGTGTGTGTGTGCGTGTGTGTGTGAGTGTGAATGAATTTGGAGGTAGGGTAAGAGAATGGAAATGTGTGAAGTATGTTTTATGGGTGTTTATATGCAAGTGTGTGAAATTTTTTTTGTATTTATACATGGTGTGTGTGTACAGTTGTGTATACGTTTTGAGGGTGAAAGTGAGCATGCTTACACACAGTTGTGCGTTGGTGTGGACACGCACGTGTGTGGGTGAGTTTTTATCAATGAGTTGATGTGTGTTGTGTGTGAGAAAGCAACAAGGATGAAGAGTTAGAGTTAGAAAACAAAATCACATAGCACAACCGATAAACACAACTACAGTTTGTCCTGCACAGCAAAATTCTCAGAGTTAGTTCAGCTTTTCAGAGAGTGCGATTAACTCTTGCAGTCTGAGAACACTCTTGCCGGAGTGGCTCCAAATAAAGTTTATATGAATTGATTTATCTCTGAACATTTTGCTGTTTGTAGTCCGTACAGAGGGACATTACTGCCCCTGTCCTCGGTTGACTGGTACTCCCTCTCTAAAAAGAGAATTAAGCCGCTTTCACACTGGACGCGAGACTAATTTTTCACACTACAGATTACATTCAAAGTCAATGCAAAGACGCGAATACACGCGCATTGACTCTGAATGTAATCTGTTGTGCGAAAAATTCGTTTCGCGTCCGGTGTGAAAGCAGCTTTAGACAGCTACTACTCTGAAAATTTAGCATGATGATGTGCCCTGTGAACAAAGAAGAGCCTCAGGCTTAATCCAGACCATTTTTCCACCTCCCTGGTCCTGAATGCCCCTAAACAGAGTAGCTGTTTCCAGCAGCCGTGTCTAAGCCTGGTGTCGATTACAGCCTTCCCTCTCCCGCCGAGGTTATCGCGCAATCTTACCGCCGATTACGGCGAAGTGGGGCTCTTCTGTCACAGCGGGAAAGCGGTATAGTGATCAACTCGCGCCGAAAATTCCCCAGCACTGTCTCAAGACCCCATTTTGGCTAGGTTTGGCTAAGTCCTTACCAGCAGGGCCAGGCGTGGCTGCTTCTCCGCGTTGGTTCATCCTCCATGCTCATAAACGGCCGCCTGTCAGTGTGTGTGCGCGCATGTGTGCGCGTGTTTTGTTTTCACTGCCCTTCTACGAAACGGAAACTGAGACCTGGTCAATATTTAATGCGTCTGAATGGCTCACAAGCAGATTTGCTGTAAAGCGTGAGAGCTGGGGATTGGGAGGTTGGGAGGAGGTTAGTCTGCAGGTTGTCGAAGGGGTGGGGGGATGGTTTGAGTGTCACTTTAATCTGGTTCACCCTGCCCATCACCGATACCCAAACTCGCCCTCTCCATTTGGCAAACCTGCTGTCAAAATAGTACTTGTCAAAATCTGCGCAAAGAAAACCTGCAGCTCAATATTAGGGCACTATAAGCTCTGTGCTACTAATATTAAATGCCATCACGCGTTACCGCGGGAACCACAGTCTCCCATTAATTCTCCTGTCAGACCTTCCGCACTCAATATATATGAAGAAGCGGCAGGCATCATAAAGGTACAGATTGTA
Source organism: Gymnothorax reevesii (assembly GCA_029721435.1). Lineage (NCBI taxonomy): Eukaryota > Metazoa > Chordata > Actinopteri > Anguilliformes > Muraenidae > Gymnothorax > Gymnothorax reevesii. The sequence continues at coordinate 73,173,961 of CM056578.1, read as the reverse complement.
TCACTGGGAGTGCTGTCCGGGAAATTTATGCCGCGATGCTATTTGCCGTGACCCGCGGTTTGACCTGCGCTGCAGTACGTCCCGCATATGGGTACACAAACGCCCTGCAGCTTTCCAGTATGCAGTCTCTACTGCTCCTCCCTCTCAGTCTGTCTCTCTCGCTCTTTCTCTCTCTCTCTCTCCCTCTCTCACCTATCTTCAGATTTTTCTCTCTTTATCACTCCTTCTCTTTCGGTCTCCCTCCATCCCTGTGACTCGGGAGAGAGCGTGGGAGAGAGCGAGTCCCGATCTGGAGGAAGATTCGGATTGCGGCTGGGCGCGAGGCGATGGCGACCAATAGACAGAGCAGCAAGGCTCGCTGGGAGCTGGTGAGATGGTGAGTCTCTCCCAGACGCTTCTCAGACTCCGCGGGACGAGGGGGCGGGGGGCGGGAGGGAAGGAGGGAAGGGGGAGTTTTGGAAGGGACGGCAGCGCACACACACAGATGGGCCTGTGATCATCGCATGTGATTCAGCAGTAATATTTATGTTTTTATCATTAAGCCTCACTGTATATTAGTCATAAACCTCAATTCAGGTACAAGAGAATAAGATTCTTGCAGACCTGTGCATTCACACTGATTTGGACACACACACGCACACACATACGGATGTGCTCATTCACACACACTGAGGTTTTACATAAGCGGTGCACGCACTCAAACTCTGACAGAGAGAATAATGTATTGCGCATTTGTCCGGCAAATTCAGTTTTTTTCCCTCCCAGCTGATTCTGTGGGTGACTGCAGCCTCAGCTCACATTCATCTCTCTGCCGATAAAACATCGAACTGCTGTGCAGATGATTCATTGTGCCTCTCGCAGCATGAATTTCATGCCTTTGTGTTTTTTCGTGTAATACATTTCCATTCATGCAGCGCTGTAGAGGATTTTGTATAGTACATTTCCATTCACGCGGCGCTGTAGAGGATTTGAGTGATTCTCTCACTCGCTGCGAGAAATCTGGCCCTGCTCTGGCCTTGGCTGGCCTCGCCGTTATCGTCTGAACATGCGTCAGGCAGAAATTACCCTCATAAATCCAACGTGCAATGCTCTGTCATCCACTGACCTTCCCAGACTGACAGCTTCATAAACTTGCAGGGAGTTTCTCTCACTCTTTTGGCCGTTCAGCCTGCGTTTTAGTTGGTGCTGTGCAAGTGATGAGGGCCATTACAGGCAAACTGTAACTCTGATGTACCACATTTTGACCTATTCCTGCTGAGACAAGGATAAGCTGGCTATTGAAGTTAATGTGCTGACATTGCTGGTAGAATTCCCTTGTGGACCATCAGTGTCCTCAATATGGGATTTTTTTAAATTATTATTTTGCAATAAGTAGCCATTTTGGTGATGCTTTCAGAATTTTTTAGAGGTGTGTGTTTGTGTGTGTATTTGTGTGTTTGTATGTGTGTTTTCTGTGTGACACTTAAACATGTACATAGGGTTTGTGCATGTGTGCATGTATATCTATTCTGTTTGAGTGTGTATGTGTGTATTGTTTATGTCTGCTGCATATGTATGTTCATGTGAGTGTTTTGCTTGTGTGTGTCGCTTGTGGGTTACCCATGCTCATGTGGAGGTGCATGTGTGTGTTTGTGAGCACAGTCTGACAGGAAATGTAAGGAATGTGTTGGGGTATCAGATAATGCAACTGAGCGTGCGAGAGAAAGAGACCGATATTCAGCACTGCAGCAAACCATATCAAGGCTCTCCAGTTCTCTCACTGCCCTCACTCCACAGCAACTCACAAACTTTGAAACGCGGAACCATTTCAGCCTACACATTTCCTCACTGCGAGTTATAAAAATGATAATCATCATCATCCATCCATTCTTTATATATTATTATTGTATCCCCTGAACGTAGTTCAAGGATACTTTGGATTTGGCCTCGTCACGTGTCCGCCGCGTTTTCTTGTGAACGCTCTACAGCCCACATAAGTGCACCGATTCTTTACAAATTTTGCAGGGACATGTATAATGGTAAGTTCACAACACCTATTGATTTTGGGTACTCTGGGACCATCTTGGCCCAACTCGGGGGCCTTCGGGGGATACATGTGCTCGGTTGCCGAGTGCTCTAGTTATTATTATTGGGGGCAAGGTGGCACAGTGAGTGGCACCACTGCCTAACAGAAAGAAAGTCATGGGTTTGAATCTGTCCTGAGGCCTTTCTGTGTGGAGTTTGCATGTTCTCCCCATGTTCGCAGGGGTTTCCTCTGGGAACTCGGGTTTCCTCCCACAGTCCAAAGACATACATGTCAGGCTAAATGGACTCTAAATTGCCCATTGGTGTGGGTGTTTGCATCTTGTGATGGATTGATGAGATATCCAGGGTGTGTTCCTGCCTTTTTCCCATAGTGCACTGGGATAGGCTTAAGCTCCCCCCGACCTTAATGTGGAAGAAGCGGTATAGAGAATGAACGGATTATTATTTTTATTAAAGCCAAGTTTCATGTGTTCTGTTATGTTGTTCCACCCAGATAACTTCCAACAAATGATAGAATTACTACAAATGGTGCTATTATTCTTACAAAACAATTATTTCTTTAAAAAAAATAAATAATAATAATATATAGATGGGCCTGCAAAGTACTTATTTCTTCTTATTTTGTGAAAGCTGTAAGTTTGTAATTTTCCTTAATGATCATTTCATAACGTATCTGGAACCATCAATTTTTCTCATGCACTCAATTTACTTAATATTTAGTTATCTCTTATTCAGTAATAGGAATTTTTTATACGCATAGAAGAGAAAACAGACCTCTGCAGAGCTACATTTTGATCTGAAATCTCCGTGCATAATGTTGGGTGTATTTCAGTCCGCATCCAGCAGGTAGCAGCACACGACCTTCAAATTTCTTATGAGCTTCAAATGCTTGTATCTATATACCTTATGCCCCCTGGTGTAAGGCGGTGCTATTGCAGGCAGGTGCCTTTTGACAGGTGACAGGAGGGCCGAAGGAGTGGCAGCTGTTTGGTGACTTCAGCATAGGCAGTGGAGGCTGGTCAACTGAGAATAGAGATGGCACAGAACATCCGTTTTAACTACTGGTTGGTCTTGACCGGTTTTCAATATTTTTTTAAAATCAACATTACATGAATGTCAAATCACCCAACATAATCAGGTGTTGCCAGTGTTCCTCGTGAAGGTAATACAAAAAAAAGCGTATTATGTGCAAAATATCATTTCAATCAACATTATTCAATTATGGATACTTGTTTCTAATGTTTGTTTACTTTTTTGAAAATTAAGCAATCATGAAGCACAGGATGTGCTAAAAGTGAACGCAGCAGTTGACTAAGAAGTTTGTCTTTTTTCTCGAGAATAAAATATTTTCTGGAGTGAATTGACTTTTTAATCAGCATAACATTGCATTAAGAAGGAAGCTATGTATTTACCTACCGATGGATTTTTCTAATCATTGGAAAATGTGTTCATTAAGGAGCATGACTGGAAAAAGGTCAAGACTACTCATTAGTTAATAGGGATTTCATTGTACCTCCTTTAATATCAGCCAATCAGCGAGCACTGAGCACAGGCTGAGGATTCTCTCGCCTTTAATCGTTGTTGAAAGCTAGTGCCCTCCCCTTTTACAGCTATAGGAAAACATTTCTCTTTTTATTCCTCAATCTATATCGACAGTGCTGAGAAAAGGACGTGCCCCTTTCCTGTTTCCCTCTATTTTTCTGCATTTGTCACAGTTAAATGTTTCAGATCAACAAGTTAATTTTACTATGGGACAAATATATTCCAAGTAAAAATAAAACGCAGTTTTCAATGATGATTTCATTTTTTTGAAAGAAAAAAGGCTATCCAGCCCTACCCAGCCCTACATGAAAGATCAACTGCCCCTTTAGTTACTAAATTAACTAATTAAATACATTTGATCATTAAGTTCAGTTTTTCTTGACAAACCCAGGCATGATAACTGCCAGCCCTGTTGAATCTAAATTTTGGGAATCTGGAGAAATCTTTACTCGTAAGCGACAAGCCTGAAAACTAACCTTGAATGCCCATGACTGTCGGTCCTTCAGGCGGCACTGCATTAAAAACAGACAACATTTTGTAAAGGATATTACCATATGGGCTCGGAGCACTTCAGAAAACCAATGTCAGTTAACGCAGTTTGTCACTACATCTACAAATGCGAGTTAAAACTCAACCATGCAAAGCGAAAGCCATATATCAACAACACCCAGAAACGCTGCCGGCTTCTCTGAGCCCAAGCTCATCTGAGATGGACTGATGCAAAGTGGAGAAGTGTGCTGCGGTCTGACGAGTCCACATTTCAAATTATTTTTGGAAATCATGGACATTGTCTTCTCCCAGCTAAAGAGGAAAAGGACCATCCAGATTGTTACCAGTGCAAAGTTCAAAAGCCAGCATCTGTGATGGTATGGGGATGTGTTAGTGCCCATGGCATGGGTAACTTTCACATCTGTGAAGGCACCATTAATGCTGAAAGGTACATACAGGTTTTGGAGCAACATATGCTGTCATCCAAACAATGTCTTTTTCTGGGACGTCCCTGCTTATTTCAGCTCGACAATGCAAAGCTACATTCTGCCCGTGTTATAACAGCATAGCTTTATAGGAAAAGACTGGGGGTAATAGACTGGCCTGCCTGCAGTCCAGACCTGGCGTCCATTACAAATGTGTGGCGCATTATGAAGCGCAAAATACGACAATGGAGACCCTGGACTGTGGAGCAACTGGAGTCGCACATCAAGCAAGAATGGGAAAGAATTTCCCCTACAAAGCCTCTACAATCAGTGCCCTCAGTTCCCAAACGCTTATTGAGAGTTGTTAAAAGGAAAGGTGATGTAACACAGTGGAAAACATGCCCCATCCCAGCTTTTTTGGAACATGTTGCAGGAATCAAATTCAATATGAGTGAATATTTCCAAATAAATCCGACACAAATCAGTTTGAACATTAAATATCTTGTTTTTGTAGTGTACTCAATTGAATATAGGTCGAAAAGGATTTTCATTGTATTCTAGTTTAATCACTTTTTACACAACGTCCCAACATTGGAATTAAGGTTCCTATATATTATCTATTTACTTATTTTCATCCATATGATCCAATATTACTTGTAATAAATACTTGAATAGTGCTTGTTTTTTGATTTATCTTCATTTTGTTAAGTTTATAATCATCACTGCACTCTACTGTATATCATACATAGTGGTGGTAGTGTGACAGCCTGGGGTTGCTTTGCTAGCTCGGGACCTGGATGACTTGCCATAATTGATGGAACCATTAATTCTGCTCTCTACCAGAATATCCAGGGGGATAAAGTCTCATCATCAGTTTGTGACCGCAAACTCAAATGCTGTTCAGTTATGCAGCAGGACAATGTTCCTAAGCACACAAGCTGGTTTCACTTCCTATGGCTCAAAAGAATGAAAATGAAGGTTGTGGAGTGGCCAGGTCAGTGTGGCATGATCTTAAACAGGCAGCTCATGCTCAAAGACCCTCCAGTGAGGCTGAGTTAAAACAATTCTGCGCAGTGGAGTGGGCTAAAACTCCCTCCACAAAAATGTGAATGACTCGTTGCCAGTTATCACAAACTTTTGATTGTAGTTGATGCCCTAAGGGATGGCACAACCACTAATTAGGTTTAGGTGGTCAATTATTTTTTCATATGATTAACATAGGTTTTAAATAACACTTTATCTTCATTAAATGTAATGATAATTTAAAAGCTGCATTTTGTGTTTACTCACATTGACTTTGTCTTATATCAAAATCGGTTGATTCTAAAACATTTAAAAGAGACAAATTAGGAAAAACAGAATAAATTGGACAGGGGCTAATACTTTATTACTGTACTGTAATCCTCTAATCAGAGTGTGCCTTTTTTGATGGTTCCAAGTCTGTTTTGGAACTCCTCCACTGTCACTCCACAGTTTTGATTGTGATATCTGCTTTCAGTTGCCTGCCGTGATTGTAATATACACTTGCAGTACTATTAGCGTTCGATAGAGAGTAAATTAGTCTCATACTGCAATAGTGGCATCACAAGATCTAAAAGGGTCAAGTGCTGGTGCTGTGGACTCATATACTTTTTTCATATATAGGGCCTAATATTTTACCACATAATTGCCTTTTCCCAAAATGTATAGAGAAGTGGAGAAAAGTGAGTAATTTGTGGCTGGCTCTGGGACAACTGTCCCATTTGGGCATGGTCTGTAGAGTTGGCGTGACGCAGCTGCCCGAGCCTGTGACTCAATGCACTATTAGCTGGCAGGTTTGTGTGAAATCTGGGTGGGAAGAATTTGAGCAGTTTATAGCTACTACACGGCCTGGGAGTAAAGTGTAGGTCCAGTAATAGAGCATGTGGGTGCTGTCAGCCTCACACTCAAGGCCCAATTTACAAAGGCCACTAGCACTCAAATCCTCTTATTACATGCAAAACTAATCACACGGCCAAAAGACTGATGCTAAACAAATACCATGACTACTGATTTCTCATGCCTTTGGTTTTTTGTGAGTTTAGTGGTTTTGCACATGCTAATAGGGGAGACTGGGGTCCGATGAGCCATGAGGACCAATGAGCCATAACACTATTTTGCGATCAATGCCGAAGGTGTTTAAAATAGGCAAAATAATGACAAGTCTCATTTATCCCCATGACTCATCAGTCAATGGTCAAATATTTTGCCTATTTTAAGCAGCTCTGTCATCGATTGATCGCAAAATAGTGATATGGCTTATGGGTCCCCATGGCTCATCGGACCCCAGTCTCCCCAACCCCTAGTAAATCAGGTCCTCAGAACAGAAGTTCTCCCTGCAATAGATTGGCAAGCTGCCCTGGAAGTATTCCACCTCTTTTGCCCATACCACTACTCAATGTGCTCCAGCCACGTAGCTGAAGCTAAGCAGGTGTGGGCTTGGTTAGTACTTGGATTGGACACCACCTGGGAAAATAAGTTGCTGCTGGAAGAGGTGTTGGTGGCCTGTAGGTTGTGCTCTTCCCTCTGGTGGAATAATCCCCATTGCCCAGGAGCAGTGATAGGGACACTGTACTGAAGCAGACACCGTCTTTAATATTAGACGTTAAACTGAGGTACTGACTCACTGTGGTCATTAATGATCCTATGACACTCTTCGACAACAGCAGGGGCTTCTCAGTGTCATGGCTAAATTCCCAACGTGACTCATTCAACCTGCCACCTAATCATCCCCCGATCTAATTGACTGTGCAATTTGTGTCATGGATTGGTCCCGCCAGCAGAAGGCAAGAACCCGCGGGCACTGGGACCATGAACCCAGAGTGGAAAGGGACCCACACGCACAGGCTGAGTACAAAAATATAATAAAAACTTTAATAAAAGCTTCAAAGAACAGGAGAGCAGCAGCAAACCATAACAGGGCTCCAGGAATGAGAAAGGAACTGCACTGCCAAATAGGCAGTGCAGTGCTTAAGTACCCTCCACTGCACCTCCACCTCATCGAGCAACAGGTGTGGCTCGTTGAAGTGGAGGTGCAGAGAGCAAGGGGGAGGGACTGCAGAGCAGGATCATCACAATTTGTCCTCTCCCTTAACAAACAATTTGTCCTCCAACTTAACCCCAGATCTTCCTTGAAAAAGAGATTTTGATCTCAACAGGACTTCCGTGGTTAAATAAAGGATAAATAAAATAATAAATTGTCGGCTGTGATAATCTCCAGCTCCCCTGTGACCTTAGTCAGGAAGAAGTGGTATAGATACTGAATGAATGGAATACAGAAGTTGCAAGATGGCAGAGTGTCAATTTGATTGAAAATGCTATTTAGTCTCAGTCTCCTTATACCACTGTGAATGCTTTTAGTTCACCTGCCACTTCACTGTGTACTTCAGTCGATAGCAAAGCAAAGATTTCCCTGGTTGTTTGTCATATTTGATTGTGGTAAAACACTGCCATCTTCATCCATAGCCCTAGCACCAGCTCTCCTGCTAATTTGTTTTTTTCTCTGCCTTTTGCATAGTCTAGTACACAAATGTAGCCAAAACCTACAAAGGGGTGTGGTACTGCTCTCAAGGGCTGCTGCACTGTTTGTATGCGGCACTTAGAGGTGGGTAGCATCAGTATCACAGCACCAAGAGGTGCAGGCAACTTCTCTCAGCTCAGAGGCATCTGGAATAGATCAACATACAGTGGCATCATGTATTGTGGTCAGACAAATAAATATTTTAGGTCTTTTTTGTTTTTTTTTTTAGAATAAAAGGACGCTGTGGGCTCCGAACCGCAGGAGAAAATTACCATTCTGACTGTTTTCAGCTGTCCAAATACCGTGCTCTGCCATGGTATGGGGAGGTGTCCGTACCCTTGGCAATAGTAACTTGCACTTCCATGACAGCATCATCAATATCGAAAAGCACACTGAGACCATGGAGCAACATATGCTATCCTCAAGACATATTATCCTGGGACACCATTGCATATTTCAGCATGACAATGCACATTCTGCATGCATTGCAAAACCATAGCTGTGTAAAAAGAGAGTGAGGGTGTTAGACTGGCCTGCTTGCAGTCCTGACTGTGTTACGAATTTTGAAATGAAAAATGTCACAATGGAGACCCCGTACTGTTGCACGTGCACCTCAAGACTTGTTTGCAGGACAAATGGAAGAAAAATTGCAACTTATACACTTCCAATTCAGTCGGTAAACGTTTATTAAGACTTATATAAAGGAATGACAACATTGCAAAGTGATAAATACTTTACTTTCCCAACTTTAAAAAAAAAATATGTAACAAGAATCAAAACTGAAATGTTTATTTTGTTAAATCAATAAATTCATGAGATGAAACACAAATAATGTACTGTTGTATCGATTTTAACGCAATGCAGGTCAAAGATAATTTACAAATTATTGCATTCAATTTTAATTTAACATGATGCTCCAATTGTTTCTGGTTTAGGGTTGTACTATGACCACGATTGCACCTAGAACTTGCTATGACTATGACTGCTTCTAATAATCATTATCATTATTGTAATCAAAGTATCAAAGAGTTAATTGAATAAAATTTTAGTTCATTTAAGTTTGTTAGTTTGTTTATACCCCTGCTCGAGCAGCCTCTTAGTTGCACACATGGTTGCACAGTCTGGTGAATGGGTGCAGAGGAGGCTGTGAGTGGGTGCTTGTTATGAGCGCGCTCAGTCTGCTGCCCTGCTACATGAAGGCATAGAACCAGATTCTGTTTTTTGTTACCCCAGTCAAGCTTTCAACCAATCGTTCGTATCCTCTCGTCCCCCTCCATAGCCCCACTGCAGGCTCTCAGCTCCACTGGGGTACATCAGAAGCCGAATCTGACTGGTGTTTCACATTTAGATGAGTCATCTTCGTTTACTGGGGAATGTTAAACTGAAATGACTGGTGGTGCACCCCGCTCTTTGATGATCTAGTGACTTGTGAGCTCAGACATGCTATTCAGAAGTCAGTTTATTCCACTGTTGTCTTTCCAAATTGACTTTTAGTTGAACGGCATGTACTGGTAATACACACACAAGCAAGCCTGCACACCCTGCTCATTATATTCCTCATTCTGCTCTCCAGGGAGTGTAACAGTTTAGAGGGGGGTGTGTTTCATAAGAGAGTTGAGCTATCGTGTGTGGGTGTGTGCCATGTTTGTGTATGTGTGCTCGTGTATGCATGTGTGTGTGTGTGTTTTTACGCTTTTGAATGGGTGGCATTGCTTCGTTCCCCTCTGACTGCTGCAGTATCTGATATGAGCGAGCTGCTGTCTGTGCCTAACGGGATTAGGGGGATTGTGAGCGATATCACCGAAATACAAAGATCCGCATGGGAAGATTTAAGCTTCATCTAGAGATTATTCAAAAACTGTCAATGAGTAGCCAGGAACTGAACAGAAAATCCCTTCAACACATGTGAGGCGTAAGTTAAGTGGTGAATCAGGGTTTACACATGTAAGGCGTAAGTTAAGTGAATTATGTAATGTGGCCTCAAGTGATCGGCTGATTTTAATTGAGTCTCTTGGCTATTTTGTTGGATTTTTGAGTCACTCTGTGGCTTATCATCACTTACCATCTTACTCGCAGAAGTGCGAATCTTTATAGTTTTAGGGAGTAATGTGCGGATCTCTCTCTGGTTTTACTGTATGATGTTCGAGTATCTCTGCGGTTTTACCATGATATTTGAGTATCTCTCTGGTTTTACTGTATGATGTTCGAGTATCTCTGCGGTCTTACCATATGATGTTTGAGTATCTCTCTGCTTTTACTGTATGATGTTCGAGTATCTCTGCGGTTTTACCGTATGATGTTTGAGCATCTCTGTGGTTTTACCGTGTGATGTTCCAGTATCTCTGCGGTTTTACCGTATAATGTTTGAGCATCTCTGCGGTTTTACTGTGTGATGTTTGGGCATCTCTGCGGTTTTACCGTATGATATTTGAGCATCTCTGTGGTTTTACCGTGTGATGTTTGAGCATCTCTGCGGTTTTACTGTGTGATGTATGAGCATCTCTGTGGTTTTACCGTGTGATGTTTGAGCATCTCTTTGGTTTTACCGTGTGATGTTTGAGCATCTCTGTGGTTTTACCGTGTGATGTTTGAGCATCTCTGTGGTTTTACCGTGTGATGTTTGAGCATCTCTGTGGTTTTACCGTATGATGTTTGAGCATCTCTGCGGCTTTACTGTGTGATGTTTGGGCATCTCTGCGGTTTTACCGTATGATGTTTGAGCATCTCTGTGGTTTTACCGTGTGATATTTGAGCATCTCTGTGGTTTTACCGTATGATGTTTGAGCATCTCTGCGGCTTTACTGTGTGATGTTTGGGCATCTCTGCGGTTTTACCGTATGATGTTTGAGCATCTCTGTGGTTTTACCGTGTGATATTTGAGCATCTCTGTGGTTTTACCGTATAATGTTTGAGCATCTCTGCGGTTTTACTGTGTGATGTTTGGGCATCTCTGCGGTTTTACCGTGTGATGTTTGAGCATCTCCGTGGTTTTACCACGTGATGTTTGAGCATCTCTGTGATTTTACCGTGTGATGTTTGAGCATCTCTGCGGTTTTACTGTGTGATGTTTGGGCATCTCTGCGGTTTTACCGTGTGATGTTTGAGCATCTCCGTGGTTTTACCGTGTGATGTTTGAGCATCTCTGTGGTTTTACCGTGTGATATTTGAGCATCTCTGTGGTTTTACCGTGGGATGTTTGAGCATCTCTGCGGTTTTACCGTATAAGCCAGTCTCTGGAGATTTATCATACGATGTGTGATTCTCATTATGGTTATACCAAATTACGTTTAAGCATCTCCACAGTTTTACCGAATGACACTCGAGTTTTATCATGCTATGTGCCAGTCTCCCTTTTGTTTTTTTTTTTTGTTTGTTTGTTTTTTTTGTATGATGTGTGGGACTCTCTGAGTGGGTTTACCATGTGACACGAGAGTTGTTCTGCTATCTTTTTGATGAACTAATGGCTTGTCCCTCCTGCAGGTACGTACGAGAGGGGAAATTTAAAGTAGAAGAGAGGACATTGTCGGCTCTCCAGTGGCTGTACTCCCCCTACCAACACCGCATTGCTAACCGCACAGAAGGGCAGTCACCAGACAGGTACAAGCCTGCTCATTAACACATTCGTGCACGCACACAAGCACACACACAAGCAGATTCACATACACACACTGACCGTCACAAAAAACTAAAATATTTAAGCATGCACACACACATGTACACATGCACACACATATTATACAGTCCTACAATGGAAGACTGCAGTATCTTCAATAGATTAACATATACCAGTAGCATGCTGTCAGGTGTTCTGAATGCCTTCAGTAGCCGCACCCTGTACCGCTCGATTGGCCTCAAGTTGTTCTCATTTAATTTCGTCTGATTAACAATCAAACAATTTATCGACTGAACAATCAAGACCAATACATGACCTATTATAAGAAATGATAATGAAAAAGTGAATGCCTCTTGACTGTATTTATATGATTGATATGGCATTGTCAGGATGGCAATATAAATGAAATAAATCAAAAACCTGAGCTGACCTCAAAGCATTTCTTTTCGCCATCCTTACTTGTCACTCAGCTCTGCACTGTGCCTAGCAACCCCCTTTAGCCGTGACTACATTCAGAGTTTAGAATGGATTCTCGCGGCATATTGCTTATTGAGCCTCGCAAACCAATCTGAGTGAATCTGAGCCGTTTCACGAGCTACATGAGCGCAGAATTCATAAAGACATATTGATATAAGTCGCCATTCATGTGGGAAGAAAATGCCAAATAATTTTGTAAAGCAATGTATTGCAATGCTATCAAAAGTAAATTTGACTCATTCAAGCAATTAGTCTGAGCTACTGTTGCTAATCAGGAAAACTAAACTGCGAGAGTTTTAGGTTATTACATATTGAAAGGTGAGGTTTCTGAAGGCCTTCGTTACTGCCGACTGACTGCCTCTGACATATACAGATACTTCAGCCTTCCATTGTAGGGCAGTACATCAACAATAATACACTATATTTGTTCAAGGAATGTACAGCAGCCTCACCGTGTAGTGGAAATGCGCTCTCTGAGGGTATATATGGGCAGGAAAGCATATATGTAGTGAAATGTGGGTGCGCATGAGTCCGTGTGCACGCGCGTTTTTCCCATGTTTCCATGTTTGCATGCATTTGCGTGCATGCGGCCGAACACTTACAGAACTGGCGGTGCACTTATAGCGGGGGTTTCCTTGGTAACGTGGAAAGATCGGCACCAGTTGAGGCTCACAAACTGCGCGGAGAGCCAGAGTGTCGGTGTCGCATCACTTAATGAGGGAGAGCATTTCGCTGATAAACAAGGCTACGTTCAAAACACAGCACAGCATCAGCGGGGGGTTCAGATGAAGGGGACCCTGCAGGCATGGCCGTGTGAAGTATTTGCCCCCTGTACCTCTCTGATAGGCGGGGGGCGGGGGGGGGGCGGGGGTTGTAGAGTGGGCTTAGAGGCTCGGCACTGTTAATATGGAACAAAAGAGAAAATCAATGCTGACAAACACATTCTGACTCAGGGCTGGCGACAGAACTGAAGGGGTTAACTGCGTATGGATGGAGTCGCTCATCTGTGGACCAATTACTGGGCAGTTCGGGCCTGCTTGGCTCTTATGACTGTGTGTTTGTGCCACTGGGACACAGCGCATCACTATAGTATGGCCACGTTTCTGTGAGTGTAGATTTGTGCATTTGGTTGCGCTTGGATGTGGTGTGTGTTCCTGTGTGCGGTATGAGTGTGTGTGCCTTTGTGTATGCGTTTGTGTACATGCTTGTCCAAATGTGTGCGTGTCTGTCCTTTTGAGTCTGTGTGTATGTGTGTTTGTGTGTTTGTACATGTGTGTTGCAAGTCTGTTTGTGTGAATATCTTTGTGTGTGTTTTTGCAGCTGGGTGTTTGTCTGTGTGTGTGTGTGTGTGTGTGTGTGTTTAAATGCTTATATATGTGCCCCCTGGCCCACATTGCAGGGACATTAACTCTCCCGGGTGAGTATCAGATCCAGCTCTCTAACCCCATTAAGTCATTGGTAAGGCACAGGGGCCCCTAGGCACCAAACCCAGCCCTGAGGGGCCGATTCCTCGCCCTGCCCCCCCCCCCACCCACCCCCCTCCCCTGACCGGCAGCCACGCCCCCAACGCGTCCTCCTGTTCACCCTCTCGTTCTGCTGTCACTCTCTCTCATCCTCAACATCCATCCCCCTCCCACCCTATCCCAGCCCCACTCGCTCTCTCTCTCTCCCTCCCTCACTCTCCACCCCTCCGACTCTCTCCCTCTCTCTCACTCACTCTCTCTCGCACACGACACCGCCGCCTCTCCTCCTTGCCAGCGTCTCTGTATCGCCGAGGCCGTAATTCACACAGAAATGTTCACTCATTCCGTCTCGGCGAGCAAAGATCCCCCCGGAGCCTTCAGGTAAGGCGCTAAACGCGGAGTGAGTTAGCGCTGCGCGGAGATGCGCGACTCTTTTGCCTCTCCTGGTTTGGGAGTGGTCAGCGTAAGTTTGCACTTGCACTTCGCTAAACTGTTGCTGCGCCTGTTGTTGCAATGTGGTCGAGCAAAAGGCTGAGTTGTGACTGGAGATGTGAATTTTTTTTTCTTTACCAGACAGCGTGTTTTTCAGGTTGGAGAATACAGAGGTTTGTGTGTATGTGATGCCACCTGTAACTGTTTGAATGTGCTGGGCTCGGCTGCCAGCGTTTGGGTCTTATGATTCTGTTTCGGCTCGCTCTCTTTGAAGCACAGCATCGCGATTGCCGGGGCTTGTGATGATAGACAAAAGCCACGCGTTTGATGTACTGTGCTTTGTGTGGGTGCATCTGTGTGAGTTTGTGTGTGTGTGTGTGTGTCAGTGGCACATCCAGAGCTGGACATAAGGCGGGCATATGAGGTTCTGGGCTCATATTAAATGCCCTTACAGATGAGCCCAAAAACTCATATTTGAAAAACTGACCCATGTGACTGGTTTGGTGCTGGAGGGTCACATATTTGTCTTCTTTAGCTTAAATAATCATGAATTGCAAGTTACATCACCTGTGCATTGGCCCTTTAGTAGTTCACGTTTTTTCATCAGGTGAACATTGTGGGTAAATTATTTTTTTAACTGAATTTGGCCTGTGATTTAATCACCCTGAAATTGCATTTAGAGTGAGGCTGTGTCTTTAATTGCCTGTGGATTATTTTTATAATTGGAGAATGTGTTAATAAAGAGAAATAACTGAGAACAGGTCAGGACTCATAATCGGTTTAAAGGGCTGTTTTTTTTTTCCATTGTTTTCAGCACTGCCTTTGCTACTGGTCTGTGTGTGTGTTTGTATGTGCGCGCGCGCGTGGGCATATGTGTTTGTGTGTGTTCACGTACATGTATGTGTGTGCATATTTGTGTGTGTGTGTGTGTGTGTGTGTCCGTTTGCATGTGTTCATTTGTGTATGCTTGTGCATTTTCGAGCGTGCATGCGAGTCTTTACTTGTGTTTACATCTGTACTTGAGCCTAATTGTCGTGTCTGTGTTGAAATATAAAAGGATATAATGTCAAACTATTTCACGCACAGACAGACACGCTTTCCGAGCTGAACTGGAGAGAAAGCGGAGGGAATCCAGCGTCAGTTTTAACATTAAACTGCATTTGTTGACTGTGCCACAGTTGTCTGTGCGTCACTTGCATTGTTACGCGTGTGGAAATCTCCCCCATGGTTTATTTTTTGCATACGTACGCATTCAGCATAGAACTAAATCAAGTGAAGCAGGCTGGCTGGTATCAGGTGCAGAAGACAGAGGACTCGCATCGCCCTGCAGGATAATGCAGACCATCCTTTATTCTGAGGGTGCTGTCTTCGGTCTCGAGATGCATTTCTTTGATGAACTGTGCAATAAGCTCCTTCCTAATGCGTCCCTCTCTGCTCGGAGTCCCTCTCTAGCGGCGCTAATTCTACAGACAGAGTGCAGATGTTCTCTCTCTGATCGTCTGCAGGTCTCTCCTATGGACTGTTTGTGTTGTAGAGTAATGGGATGGTAACTCCTTTTTAAAGCCCACAGACCATTAGCCTGATCTTGATTGAAGTAGAACCCCCCCCCCCGTGACTGTATATCCTCTCTCTATTTCCCTCCATTTGACTCTTAAACTAGTCCGTCTTCTCCCTTTCTGCATTTCTTGTTTCCTTTACTTTATCACATCCCTCTCCCTTAGGATGTTCCCTCTCTCTCTCTCTCAGCGATTACCCACCCTGTGTTTTGTCCTGCTGTCACTGTGTTTACGAGCCTCTTAATTTCCTGATCCCATCCACCCTCCTCCCCTCTCCTTTCCATTTTCCTCCAGCTCGCTCTCTCTCTTTCATTCCTGTCCTCTCTGTTTCCTCCTTTTCTTTTTATTCCCTCCATTCTTCTCTCTCAGCCTCTTTTTCTACTCCACCCCAACACCCCCTTTTAACTCTTTGTTAAGCACGTCACACTGCCACATGACTCCTTGTGTCCTTCTTCAGAGGCTCCCACAATCACGCTCCTCGACGGCCGAGCGCTGCTGGTTTTCCACCCTCCCATTTGCCCGGGCGTCGGGTTTGATGATAGTCTGGCCAATCAGTGGCAATAATTGTGCACTTAATAGCCGGGAAATAAAGAAAGCCAGGATTTGGAGGCTGGATTTGGATTTGAGGGTCAGATTTTTGGCAGCAGGGTGGCACAGTGGTTAGCACTGCTACCTCACAGTGAGAAGGGCGTGGGTTCAAATCCGGCCTGGGGCCTCACTATGTGGCATTTGCATGTTCTCCCCGTGTTCGTGCGGGTTTCCTCCGGGTACTCCGGTTTCCCCACACCCTGAAAAACATGCGTTATAAGAACATTCCTATCAGTACGCCTGACCAAGGGACTGGCTTTAGAACTGCAGTTGGTCCCCGGGGGCTGCTCTGTGGCTGCCCACTGCTCCTAACTATAGGATGGGATAAGTGCAGAAGATAAATTACCCCACGGGGTTCAATGAAGTGTATGTTATCTTCAAAGACTTGGGCAGCCCTCTCAGACAGAGCCCTCCCTTCATCAGTCAATGGGGACTCTGATGTTGGGGGCTGTGGCCTCTCGCTCATCATCCTGCTCTGCCTCTCGCAGGGGCAGAGCAGTTTCAGAGTGCTCTGTTTCAGAGTGCTTTGCTTTTGCTAAGCTTTAGCTTAGCTAATGCCCTGGCCCTGACCAGGTGTTTACCTGGCCCACTGAATCCCAGTGGTGTAATGGTTCAGGACTAATAATTGTTTTGAAGCAGAGGTGCCAAACTAGTCTGTAAAAGGGCCGAGGGGCTGCAGGTTTTCAACCCAATCGCGCTGAAGCACACTTGATACAACTAATTCAATCAACTGATCTCAGCCTGCACTGTCAATCAGCTGTATCAGGTGAGCTTCTGCTCAGTTCGATTGAAAACCTGCAGCCTCTCGGCCGTTTTATACGAACCAGTTTGACTCCCCTGTTTTAAAAGGATTTTCTCCACCCCCCACCCCCCATTTTCAGTTCTGGCCACTCCACTGCTCCGTCCTGCTCTTCACCGAGGACCACAGGACTGTGCACCGTCCACCAGCGAGAAGGGCCAGGCAATGCGCGAGTGAAGCATGAGGATACGGCCAACATGTTTCTTTTAATTTATGTTTTAATGCCCTACGATGTGCAGAGCGCTCAATGCGGAGGTGGGGGTGGGGAGAGAGAATCGATGGCGAACGTCGCGAGGGGGAAACGTATGCCAGGTGTGGGGGCGTGCGATCGCGAGAGAGTGGGCGTAAGACCGCACGCTCTGTCACGTACAATCTGCTTAAGCCTCGGAGACGCTGTTTTAATGGCACTGTGGGATGGTGAGATGCACAAGGAAAACAGACTGCTTTGCGGGGTGGGGGGGGATGGGTCGGTTGAGCAATTAATTAAAATCATATCAAGGTCTAGAAATTAGGAATATTTATTTATACCTTTATTTTACTAAATTTTCAGTGTTGACTTGGAAAATCAAAGGGGGGCCAATCAGTCAAATGCAAGGAAAGTTCAGGTGATCATACGGAGTGTATTTTCTGGAAATTTGGCCACATCTGTTGGCCATGTCTGCACCTCTGCTCTTTTTAAAGACACCAGCACTACATTAACCACAGTCAGCGCCCCCTGTCGCCTGTACAGCACAATGCCTCCATTTTTGTGCCAAGGTTCTGAGTTTATTTTTGGTATAGAGGGAACAGCGCCCCCTACTGTGTGAGCAGTGTAACTTCCAATAGCAACACTGTTGCCCCTGGAGACATCTACCCCAACCTGAGTCCAGACCTTGTTAGATACGCCATTTATCAAAGAACAGAGTACAAGGTGGGCATTTATATGAAGCAAATTTGTATTTGTGAGATTGAGAATTGAACAGAAAAAGTGTTAGAGAATACAGGGCAAGATCAGTGCGAGCAAGAGAGCAAGCGACGGTGCCAGATGGATGAGCAGAGGTGACGTGGAGACAGTTTCGCAAGAGAGACTGATGAAGTTTGAGATATTGTCGCGTTTAAATGGCAGAGTAAGTGAGTCGTACGTTGACATATGAGTCATGTCCTCACACCGTTTCGCTGCTTCGCTCTTCATTAATGGCAGCAAGAATCGTGCTCAAAACGACGAGTGATATGACCTCATTAGTTCCCCATGAGTGTTCCATCGTTTCCCGAACCGCTGAAAGCAGCGTGACATCCTCTCCAACATCCCTCTACCGACGTTTGATTATCTCTTTAGCTCTATATTCATTTTCAGTAATCAGCGCGCACACTTGTCAACCAATGAATTAGTGCCATTGTGGACTATCATTGTAACGTATACTTGACAGAAAAAAGTCTCCCAAGAAGAAGAAAGAGAAAGAAGCAAGTTTTTGAAAATTAAGCACTGAGTTTGAATTGTTTACACACTGGAAAAAATATTGTAGTTGAAAGAGACTTGCAAACAGCATCCCATCCCTGAGAATTTGATGATGATAATGCGTATAGTCAGGCCCATGAATATTTGGACATTGACAAAGTCATTGCTATTTTATCTCTGTTTTATTGGAGTAGAAATTAAATAATAAATATTATCTTAAAGGGTCAACTTTAAATTTCAATGTGACAATAATTATATCCAAAGCAGAGGCAGTGTTGGAATTATTGCTCTTTGTTTACACGGTCCCACCATTTTAAGGGACCAAAAGTAATTGGACAATTGGCTGGACTGCTGTTCCACAGCCTGGTGCGTATTATTACCACATTCCATTCGCAAGAAAGCAGATAAAATGTCAGGAGCTGATTTTATATAAGACCTTTGCACTTGCCAAATTGATTGTTTGGTTCATATTTGATACACTCAGGAACACCAAGAGGCCCAGAAAACCAGGTTAAAAATACTGGCAGATAACAGAGTTATTTCCCTGGAATAGAAAAAAAATGTTTCACAGCAGTTCAGCAGATCTAGAAAACCAACCAGGAGGTAGATGCACGTTTGTCAAAGTCAACAATTCTGGGAAGACAGGGTAAATACAATGGGTTAACCATGAGATGTAAATGGGTAACAGTTCCAAATAGGGAGTTTGCAAAAAAAAAAAAAAAAAAACCCCTCTGAAAAGCGTGTACAATTTTGGATCAACCTAATACAGACAGATCTTGTGCCAGAATGTTAAGAATGGTATGAATAATTAAGGAACCGCCCATCGTCTAAAGCATACCAGCTTATCTGTGGGCAGTGGTCATGTGTGGGCATATATGGCTACCAGAGGAACTGGTGATTTTCAAGAAAGGGAAATTTACTTATCTTAAGACTTAAAACACTTATTTCTATCACCATTTTTCGTATTAAGACAAGAAATGTTCCTTGATTTGAGTTAATTTTGACTATCTTGGCAATGGGGTGAGTAAATTTTCACTTGTCAAATTTGCAAAATTTCTCGTCTTACTAAGAAAAATGGTGAAAGAAATAACTGTTTTAAGTCTGAAGATAAGTAAATTTCCCTTTCTTGAAAACCACTTTTTGCAGTGAAGCAGCAAGTTGGATTTTGAATTGAAATGGCGTTTTTATCTGCTTAGATTCAGTCAAATATTTCAAAACTCATCAGATGCCCCCTCGTAGTGCTGATGGATAGTGCTTGGATACCCAAAGCATTCGGCAAAATAGGCCCTAAACTTTTGAAGGCAAAGAAGTGGAGTAAGCTACAATGGCCAGGTCATGATACCCGTAATCGACATGAGTGTGCATTCCATTTGCTGGAGGCAAAAAGTGAAGACAGAACGCCCCAAGGACATTCAGGAAGTGAGGACTGCTGCAGTGAACGTCTCACTAAGCATCACCATGGAAGAAACAGCCTCTGGTAATGTTTAAAGGTTCAAGACTTTAGGCTGTCATTGATTTCAAAGGACTTGCATCCAATTATTAAAATAATGAATTTACGATCGCTCGTCTGGGATTTGAGGAGACCATCTGCTGTAGTTTTGAAAGCAAAATCTTTTCCCGGTCACACTTTAGATGAAGCGTTGCTCATAAAGGCTTTATACAGAATGTATACTGCCTTCATAAATGAGACGTATTATCTTCATAAATCATATATAATCAAATGTCATGCTTTGTAAAGGGTGAAATAACGCATCCCTATTTGCTTGTCACATGCTGAATAAGGATGTGCTATTTCATCCTTTACAAAGCATGACACTTGCTTATTTATGATTTATGAAGACATTATGTCTCATTTATTAAGGCATTATACCTGCTGTATAAAGCCTTTATGAGCAACGCTTAATCTAAAGGGTGACTGTTTTCCCATTTTTGCTTTATGTAGGATTTCAGCTGCTCAGTGCTTTGTGGCCTCCTTCGTCATATTTTTCATTTCATAATGTGCCGAATATGTTTCCATGGATGGCAAGTCTGAACTGCAGGAAGGTGAGTTCAGCACCCAAACTCTTTTACTACAGAGCCATACTGTTGTAATACATGCAGACTGTGGTGCGGCATTGTCTTGCTGAAGTAAGCAAAACCTTCTCAGAATAAGACATTGTCTGGTTGGCAGCATATGTTGCTCCAAAACCTCAATATCATTCTGCATTAATGTTGTTTTCAGAGATGTCCAAGTTGCAGGTGTACTAATGCACCCCTGTTGTAATGGTGCGATCAGAAACTAGTCGCGAGAACCAGGCAATGCAGTAGAACTTGCTTTATTTATAAAGGGGGAGGAGGCAAAAGTACAAAGTCCACACTCCAAAAATCAAAATCTAGTTTGGCAAAAATAGAATCGAAACCAGGGCAGCAATCACAATAATCGAAGTCGGACAGAAATGGGTCTGGTACACAGGTACAGGAATGTCAAAGAAGCAAAACCAGAATCCAGTGGGCGTCATTTGAATCGTAACCAGGGCAGCAAACAAAGAACTCGTGGTCGGGCAGAAAAAGGTCAAAACTCACAGATGCAACAAAAATCAAAAATCACAAAGGCAAAAATCGAAAAGTCAGGCGGTCCAGTCAGAAAGATAAACACTGAGTAATCAAGGCGAAAAGAAACGTGGCACAAGAAGACTGGGAAAACGATTTGACAGAGACTGTGAAAAGACACCTAATAAACATTTCCAGGGAGATCACTTGGAGAGAGACACAGGTGCAAACAGTCAGACTGATTACAAGGGAGAAGCACATGAGGGAGAACCTAATCACATGCAATTTGGCAGAAGCCAAAAGGCGGACAGGGATCACGGGACAAATCTATACAAAGACATACAGCTCCAGTTAAGGAGTTCTAACGTGCATAGATACTTAAAGGACAGCATGATAAGACGTGGAGCTTCCACAGAAAATGCAGCAAAGATAATCAGGGAGAGACAAGAGGCGGAGACTAGAACAGGGCGAGTGCTGAGAGCTTGTTAATCAATTAGTAAGTGAAACTATACAATCCCTTGGTGCTTGTTGGTAAGTTAGTATTATATACAATGTTAGTTGGTGTTAGTGACTTATAGTGAAAATAACAAACTGTTAGTATGGTTAGTGAGATAGAAAAGTAAGGCGAAGTAAGTAAACGAGTTGAGAATGTTGAAATCCAGAATCCAATAAATCACCCGAAGAGTAACACGCAGGACTGGGGCTGTGTGCAATGGAAAGACAAGAGACCAGACAGGGGAGACAAAGCGAAATGCATAATGGAAAACATGAACCGGAATGTGACTATGGCAAAATGTAAAACAAGGAAAAGTAAAAACTAAGACAATACATAAAACTAATCAAAGTAACCACATCCCAATACACATACAAAGAATGGTCAGGCATAGCAAATATTAAAAAAAAAACACAAAAGGCAGTCAGAATAACAAGGCATGAACATGGTCAAGGCAGAACAGAACATGAGCCAAAGCAGAATCACAACACCTGTACCATAATGGATGCTGGCTTTTTTACTTAGTTCTGATAACAAGCTGATTGTCCATCTCCTTTTTAGCCCAGAGAACCCGGCCAGCATGATTTCAAAAACAAATTTCACAGTTTGATTCGGCAGACCACAGTTTTCCACCTCAGTCCATGTTTAATGAGCTTGGGACCAGAAAAGGTGGCAGTGTTTCTGGATCATGTTTGTATATTGTTTTTTTTACATAGTATATCTTTAAAGTGTACCTATTAAGTGACTTTTCATTGGTCATTCCTGTATTTTTGAAGTCTACTAAAAAGGTTTAAATGTGTCATTGTTAAAAAAGCACTTCAGTTTTCGCATGCTGGCCATTTCTGCAGTATCTGTCTGTGAAGCACTCTGTTGAGGTCCTGCCCCCGCCCTCCTGAGAACCCCAGTGTGCTGCAGTCAGTCAACTTCATCACTCACTTGTGAGTGGTCCACCATTCGCGCGTGTCAGAAATGTCACGCGCCTTACCGTAAATTGATTCCCCCTCCAGACAATGGCGCCCCCAAGGGGGGGGCCAGGGAAAACTGCTGGCCACCCCACTGCCCCCTCCCCCCAGAGCACTGAGTGTATGAAACATGGCCGAAGCCTCCGTGACGTTACTCATAGGTTTCTGAATATCCACTGTGAAGCTCATTTGGTCGCCAATTTGGCATTTACCTCACTACGCCTACCTCCCGGCTAATCCAAAAATGGTCAAAAAGGTGGACCTTTGCTGGAGCTGAGGCGAGCCGAATGGAGCCCGGTTGTCGAAAGACGCCCACCGAGATCGAAGCTTCCAAGCCAGCTACTGCTTACAAACCAGAAGAAGCCTACTCAGTTCGATGCTACGTAGTTAGCTATGGCCGAAAGGAGCCCGCCAAGTTGCTTGAGATGGCGGGTCGAAGGCTGTTTATTTCCGTGAAGAGATTCCGAGACGAACACTGTACACCGCTGGGAAGTTGTGACAGATGGCTCACCCCTGGGAGTGCGAGCGGTGATCAGTTCAGATTTTTGACGCACCTAGCCATGCCACATTATTGGTGGTATGGCAGTCTAACTTTTACATTGCAGAACCTTACCTCACTAGCAAGCCTGGTGGTGGACCTTTATTTTCCTTTGTCACACAGGCATATTTTTGATCTATCACCCTACATTTTGAATTCGGCGAATGCCAAATTAATTGGCTTCTGTGGCTAACATGCGCTTTCAAATATCAATGCTAGCACAGCTGGGCATCTGGCTCCAAGGCTAAACCATGGTTATTTCTGGAGCTACTCAGCTAATCTATGACCTTTATATTAGATAACGATACCCATCTGACTTCCAATGTTTCTTTCACGTCGTCTAAATTAAGGTACTTCTGGACCTCAACAGAGCCTTTGCTCTTAGCATCACTTTTCACTTAGGTTTTTTTTTCTCTCCGTGTAACGTTAAATGTTGCGTTCTGGCAGTAACTTTGAGTTGTTTTCCGACACAGACCCTTTAAATGCGCATAAAAACAATATGATTCCCACGGCAATATGAAAATATAAAGAAACCATTATAGGGGCACTTTAACTTGCATTTGCGGATGCAGCGAAGATCTTTGCTCACTGACAATGGATTGCAGGAGTGTTCCTGATGTCGTAAAGTGATTTTAACTGCAGAATCCTGGTTCAAGCCCCCAGTGAGGTTTGGGATGCTGATTTAATCTGGAGAGATGAATTAGGGAAGAACTCTGCCTTTGGGTCCTTGAGTAAGGCCCTGAGCCCCAAAATTGTTCCAGGGGCTTCACCTGTGTTTCATTCCATCCCTTCTCACTTGCAACTTTTCCATCTGGCATTTCTTTTAGAGTGTCCAAGGAATAGATAAACTTCTCAGTAGAACCTTATCCTGGTGAAATAAGAGTTCAACAAGATTTCACTGGATTCTTGTAATCCATTCATGATATTAAGTTCCTTACAAAATGAAATGCCCATATTCTTTGCACATTTACATCAGCCCATATGTCTTATACAGAGTAATGAAGCCCTCACCATCTTTGCCTCTGAAAGATTCAACCATACCCAATCATATTACTGACCAATTAACTGAACGGTGTGTGTATGTGTGTGTTTATTAATGTGTGTTTTTTCTTTACATCATACAACTTCTCCTGGTGTTTTGTTGCCACAGTCCCAACATTTTTAAAATGTGTTGCTGGCATCAAATTCAAAATGATTCAGCAAACATCCTTATGTAGAATATACAGTATAAAAAAATAAATTAAAAAAAACAAAGCAATATTTTGAAAAACCTATCAGCTGCGTCAATTAAAACATTAACTTCTGCTTCAATGACAACAATTACATCCCCAAACCAAATGGAACGGAGCAGTGCTCTCGTGTGTACCTGGGCATCTTTGTCTCGACTTGTGTTCTTTTATGGTTCGGTGTGGAAGACTGGTCATTGAGCAGCTTTCTAATATTGGGACGATGTTATCTTATCCCTCCATCAAGGCTGCTCTTTATTAGTAGAGTCCCTCTTCTTATACCGTTTTCAGCTGTGACTGTTCAGTCCTGTAATCGTGAAGCAATACGTCACTCAGGAATCACCACCTCAATGGGTGCCAGCTCAGTGCTGTTTCCTTAAATGTTCTGCATGGGGAAGAATTCATTTGAGGAACGATTGATGATGAGAGCACAAATGTTGTTAATGCTCACTTATTACTCTTAGGCATGAATAAGAAATTGATGTTTCTTGGTAGTTTATCAAGAAAAAGGTTTCCCCAAAAAATAAATCATCTGTGTCACTTTATGGACTTAGTTTCCAGATTATGCAAATGCATTGCCCAACAAAACCTGATGAAATAATTGGTTTACCTCAAAGTCTTACATTCCCTCCGTGGGAATTTGTAGTAGAAAAGAATAGGATTGAATAGAAAGAGCTCTAGGTGAGGTGTTTGGCATCTAAGGAATTAAATAACATTTAATACATTCAGAGATCATTTTGCTATTATTTCAAATTGGAAATTCAGATTTCCTCTTGGTGGCACTCCAAACTAGGAAAAAGTGGGTTGTATAATACATGAATAGATGGTATTTGGGAAATTGTTACTCAAATTCCCATGCATAAATTGCAGGAGAGCCAAACAATAGAATTTGAGTCTGTTTTGACTGGGTAGTTTAGGGTTAGGTTGCCTTAGCTTGGGAACAGCCCCCTCCCTTAAAAAAAAAAAAGATCAGATTGCTGAGCGTGACAATTGGAATTTTCTTTTTACCTGAACTGTAATTAGCTACGCTATGCTTCAGCGCACGAAGGACATTAGTGTACAAAGAGGGCGCGGTGAGCATGCTGCTTCGACATACAGACGGTTCATTTTGTTTTCTCCCCTCATTACCATTCTCTGCTTGAGCCCGCAGTTGTGAAACACGCATATAATCACGTGCATTAAAAAACCGAGATTAATGTCACGGTGATATTCTCTGCGTCTCATTCCCGCTCTCTCTCTTTTCCTCCCAGTTTGATTCAAATAAGCCTTTAAATTGAATTATGCTTCTCTTTGCCCACCAGCCAGTTCCCAGATCTGTTGTGGCATAAGCAGGACATTTGAAGTGAGACTAAAAATACTTTGTTGTTTAAATGCTAAAATATCAAATGCCATTTTTACTACAACTTTAACAACCTGAATGGATTGTTCACGACTGAATAATTCAGTCAGGAGGAGGAGATGAGCTGGAAGCCATTGTCATATACCACCTGCAGCTGGATTATGGCTTTTTTTCTAAATAATGGTGACAGAATCAGAGGAATCAGAAAGACAACCACGGAGGGAGGGAGGGAGGGAGGGAGAGAGAGAGAGAGAGAGAGACTGGATCAAAGTCAAAACAAATCAATATTCACCATTAACACTTCAGGTCCAGCCACCCATCTTTTGCACTTCCCCTGCTATGAACCTGTACAACCAATTCTAGCGTGCTCTCCTTCTCTTTCCCATGTTTACTGGTCATAGTGCAGCCATCTGTCGTTGCCCAAATGTGGTCAGAATGCCACTGTTGTGACTGCAGTCCAGTTCTGTAGTCCCTTTTATCCTTACGTACAAAAACTGTTTCCACTTTCATAGGCAAGCAATGCAGGCGCACTTTTGCTTGCAGCTAAACTGGTGCAGTTAAAGGAAACCTATGCTAATCAGCTAGCTAGCTATCTGGCTACTCTCCTGCTAGCTGGCAAACATTACGAACAACCGCTGTATAAAACTTGCTTCCCGTGACTAGATTGAGATCAGTTTCCAGAAACTATTAAGTATTTTTAGATGCGTATCTCCAAAAGGGTTTTAATAACTTTGTGTTTTATCGATTGTAATTACAGGCAGTTTCTCAATTTTTTGCACAAAAGGTGCGAGGAAAAATTAGGCTATTCAAGAAACGGTTCGCTATTAAGTCAGCAGGCCAAATTTGAAGCGTGAAACTTCAGTTTAATAAAAATTAAAATCATTGAGCAATGGATTTTGCACATCTTTTTATTGTTGCAGCACGATGCTGGCAGCAGGATGTGTCTTTTTCTTCTCTCAGTTAAGTACACCGCTGCGATTCATCCACAAAATCACAGTGCGGCACACCGACTGGAAACCAATGTGTTTTATGGCTACTATATTTTCTAGCTATTATGGTTAAGGAAGAGTATGGGGACTGGTGAATAAATATATAAACTGTTCCAATCTTGTGAAGAAAGCAATGGAAGTACATATGAAGGTGGGCATGTGAACCTAATAACCAAGTGAACTACAAAATGGACTGCAATGAGGCAGGGACAATTTCATTGGTCGCTACAAAACCGGCATTCTGTTAGTTTGCAATTTCTGATGAGTGTATCGCAAGAAAAATCCAAGCCCATTCCAAGTCCAAGCCAAAATGTTCTTAGCACACAGAGGCAGTTCTGAGTGCGAGGAGAGAAGGCTAAATTTTGCATTCGAAAAATCCGTCCAAGCAGCAGCAGATCTAAGCCCAAGCAGAGGCTGTTTGAGTGCGAGAGCAGAATTTTTGGGAAAAACTTGGCAAAATCATCTCATGAAATACAAAAGTAAATATTTCTGCTCTCAAGTCAAAATAGCATTCTATTCAATAAAGATAGGATTTTACTTCTATACAAATACACGTTAGCTGTCAAAGTTATCCGAGAAGCAAAAAAATGGAAATGTTTTCTTGTTGATTAAGCTTCCAGCCTCAGCATAGTTCAAATTGATATGACAAAATATGAGCTATTCTCGGATGTTTTGTGAGTTTTATGACGCTTTTCTCGCTTACCAGTTCTTCTTTCAATTGTGTTTTATGTGGCCAAGCAATCAGATTATATCACACTCCCAAAATGTATTGTGAACATACAAATATGGTGGCCCCAAGGAAATTCAGTCCATGATGTTTGAGGCCTTACTTTTGCACTTAATTAAATCAGAACTAAGGGTTAGAGAGCAATGACTTGTCTTGAAAGTATTAATTCATAGTCTGACAAGTACAATAGGTTAGATTTATCTAAATTCCAGAGGTTTCCTTTAAGTTGTTGCCAATGTAGTAACAGGGTTATTATTGGGTAAGACTAACATATTTTAATTTGAAGTGACAGTTGGTGGTGTTCCTAATTACACATGAAAGAAAGCTAACGCTGTTGCATCTCTCCTGCTAGAATGAGATCGTTCCATACGATCGACACACGTTGTGAAATTATGAGGATTATTTGCCCTGTGTTGAGAAGATATTGCCTATACGTGTAACAACTACATTGTAAACAGTGAAAAATATATTCACACTGTCATTAACAATCACACTAGTCAAAGCCAAAATGGAGTTACTCAATAGCCCTGGTTAGAATACTCGAAGTTTACTTCTCGAACAGTTCCCTAAGTTTGAAGTGCTCAATATCACTCCCGACAAACCTCTCAAAGTTGGAGCAATGCCTAACTACTCGTAGTTTGGACCACTACTGTGCATGCTCTGCAAGGGCAGAAACCGCGCTGATCCTCAGCTGTCACGGAAATAGTACAACGAATCTGAAATGCAGGAAATTCAATGGTAATTAATCCGCATGTAGTCCCGGTGTAGCCAGTCTCACCAAACCGTGCATGATATTTGCGTTTAATTTCTATTTTAATTAAATTATCATTAGTCTTACCGGGGCTAATGATAACCTCTTGTTTCCATATCCATTACAATTTAACTACTCAGGGATAGCTGCAAAATAATGTAAAGTGCTGCCAGCAGTGCCTTTGATATGCTACAGTCATAGTGGGCAAAAGTGAACTTGAGTGTGTTGGATTAAGTGCTAACTTAAAAGCAAAAATATATTAATTTTGTACGAGAGAGAGAGACTTTCCACCGGACAATCTTTACTAGTTACCCTGTGCTTTATTTGAATACCTTGTGCTGCTGGAAAAAGTTGTTGTCCAAATGTACATCTTATGTGGTTATCATGCATGTACTCATTGTGACGGTGTGGTAATATTCAGCAATAAATATGCACATGCATTATTTTTATAATGCTGAGCATTCCCAATATTTATAGGATGGGAGGTAAGAGGTATAACTAGTCCTTAATAGGAAAATAAAAATGTTTAAATAAGAAGCTAAACATTGATTACAATTTTTGGTGTTGCTACAATTAGTAAATAGACTCGTTATTAGTCAATTAAGAAACAATAAATAGCAAATTAATAAATAGTAAATCCTCACTGACCCAACATTCATGAAAAATAATAACTGTATGCAATTGTGTCCTCTTGTGGTAGAAGAGGAGAAGTGCAGGATGAGTTGCTCTTTCTGAGGAATTACCTACTGGTCCTGTAGAGTGTGTTTGTGTTCTTCCTGTGGATTTAGCAGTGAAAGGAGAGACAGACTGGCAGCCCTCATCCAGCCTCTGTGCCCTTTCAGAAAAGTCTTTAGCTCTTTGCACCGAGGCCTCGGCTGCCTGCAGTGCAAATACAATATAATGTCAGTGAGTGAACAACAGGTATTAAAGGCACACAACAGACAGCGACAGGAATTGATTCACTGCTCCCTCAACACTGAGACATTTAAAGAGAGAGAGAGAGAGAAGGAGAATGTGTGTGTATGTAAGAGAAATCACTCTGCCAGATATTGGAAAAATTTTGGAACGCAATGATTATGGGTGGATATGGTTGCTCAAAACTTTATCCATACCTCTGGCTCCCTTATTATTACATTACAATCACATTTTAACCCTTTAACGCCCTCAATTTATAAAATAGTAATGGTAAAAACTGTTGAGCAGTATGTGAGACTTCAACTGAATGTCAATATGAGAATCTATGACGCTTACAAATAATGCCCTTTGGCAATATCTATATTCAGCCAAGTCAAACGGACGAGATTTGAATTGAAGTGAAAAATAAATAGAGCAGATACAGAATGGAAAGGAGAGAGAGAGCATTAACAATGAGCAAGAGAGTGAGAGAGATACAGTTGTGCTCAAAAATTTGCATACCCTAGCCGAATTTATGAGATGTTACCATTTATTTTGAAAATATCACTCATAATGCAAAAAACCTGTCATGTATTTAAGGATCGTGATCATATAAAGTCATTTATTACCGCATAGGTGTTTGGTTCCTTTTAAAATCATA
The DNA here is from genome assembly GCA_029721435.1 of Gymnothorax reevesii. Lineage (NCBI taxonomy): Eukaryota > Metazoa > Chordata > Actinopteri > Anguilliformes > Muraenidae > Gymnothorax > Gymnothorax reevesii. Next base: position 73,144,470 of record CM056578.1, on the reverse strand, counting down.
ATGATAACTGCACCCAGACGTCCCTGATTATACATTTACATACCCTTGAATGTTTAACCTTGTTTTATAGACACAAGGTGACACACTCAGGTTTAAATGGCTACTAAGGGTTCCACACCTGTAGCTTTTTAAATTGTGACTGGCGTCTGCATTGAGTTTGTTGGCTCCTGAGTGGATGCACCAATCTGGTGAGACACTGAGCCATGGGCAGCCGAAAAGAACTGTCTAAGCACCTTCATAACAAGGTGGTTCAACTTTTTAAAGATGGGAAAGGATATAAAAAGATAAACATCGACACAAAAATGCCAGTCAGTACTGTTCAATCCGTGACTACGGGGTGGAATATTAGGGGATGTGTTGATACCAAGCCAAGGTCAGGTAGGCCAAGAAAGATTTCAGCCCAAACTGCCAGCCGAATCGTTTGGGACTCAAAGAAAAATCGACAAGCTACTTCAGGAGAAATGCAGGATGCTCTAGAAAAAGATACTGTAATAATTCAAGGAGCACAGTAAGGAGGTACTTAAACAACAATGACCTACATGGTTGAGTTGCTAGAAGGAAGCCATTATTGCACCAATCCCTCATAAAAGCCCACCCAAAATATGCCTGACAACACCTTAACACCCCTCACAACTTCTGGAAAACTGTCATTTGGAGTGACTGGACAGAAATGGAACTCTGGTCACAACCATAAGCGCTATGTCTGAGCGCTAAGCGCTAAGCGCTCAGTCAACACCATTCCCACTGTAAAGCATAGTGGTGGCTCTCTGATCTTTTGGGGGTGTGTGAGCTCTAAAGGTACAGGGAATCTCATTGATGGCAAGATGAATGCAGCATTAAATCAAAAATACTGGCAGACAATTTGCATTCTTCAGCATGAAGGCTGCGTATGGGACACACTTGGACTTTCCAGCATGACAATAATTCAGAGCACAAGGCCAAGTTGACCCTCCAATGGTTACAGAGGAGAATGGTGAAGATTCTGGAGTGGCCAACACAGTCTCCTGACCTCAATATCACCGAGCCGCTTTGGGGAGATCTCAAACATGCAGTTCATGCAAGACGACCAAAGAATTTGCTGGATCTGGATGCATTTGCAGAGAGGAAGGGGCTGCTATACCACCTAAGAGAATCAGGGACCTCAATGACAAAGGACTGCACACTGTTACTGATGCAAAAGGGGGAAACACACAGTATTTAAAATCAAGGGTATGCACACTTTTGAACAGGGTTCATTTCATTTTTCCCCCCCTTATTGCCATGTTTTATTTGATGATTACATCATTCCACATGACCTACTGTTGGATATAATTTCAATAAGAAATAAATGTTTTTTGCCTGGTCTTTCATGTTTTGTTTAAAAAACGTTACCTATTTTACAAATTCAGCCAGGGTACGCAAACTTTTGAGCACAACTGTATAAATATAATTGCTGTAATATTTTACCCTCGCTGCCTGCTTTGGCAATACACATGGAAATTTTGTCATGCCAATAAAGCACTCTGAATTGAATAGAGAGGGAAAGAGAGAGCGTGAGAGGGAGTCGTGGTGAGAGAGAAAGAGAGAGAGAGAGAGAGAGGTCCTCCCTCCTCCCTTACTCCTCCCCTGTCCCTGTTCTCTCCTCCCCTGTGGGTGTGGAGCGCATGCAGAAGTTAGTGTGTGTGTGTGTGTCTGTGTGTGTGTGGCGAGTGGGAGCGGCGGGCAGGTGCGAGTGCCAGGCTCTGGCTCTGTGGGGCTCAGACAGACCCCGGGAGTCGTTCGGCGCAGCAGAAGCCACACTGCTGAAGCATGCTGAGGAGGAAGAGGAGTGTGTCCTTCGGGGGGTTTGGCTGGTAGGTTAGCGTTAGCCCGATGCGCTAGGCGAGCACAGTAAAACAGCTCTATCTCTCTCTCTCTCTCTCTCTCTGCTCAGCGCTGACTGTGTCTTGTTCTGGCTAGATGGAGAAGGAGATCAGAAATACACATTTCTTTGCATGGCCTCGTGTGCCCCAGCCTGACACCTCATTAAGCTAAGGTTTCTGTGTCGTTTATGATTCTGTTTACTTATTTTCTTGTGCTTTCGGCTGCTTAATTATCATGCAATGTGCAGTTTTCTGCTCGCTTGTTTTGTTGTCACCCTGTCAGCAGACAGAATGCCAGGAAGGGCGACTCTTTAAAGTTGAGCTGCATTCTACACACAGCCCAGCAGCACGGCTGTGAATTTGATTTATTTGGGGGCTACCTTCTCCACCCAATGACAGAGAAGCTTGATATTCATTGAACACTGCGACCCACACACCTTCCCACGGCTTACAAAATCTTCTTTTATTGCTAAATGATTATCGTGGGCAAAACCATGCACAATGTAAGACAAACGGTGGGGTTTTATGCATTTATATTTGGCAAAATCCTTTTGTTTGACTGTCATTTTTGGTTTTAAAATAGAACGTGATCTTCCTGAGTAATTGAGTGAGAGAAATGGTGAGATTATCTGTGGAAGCTCATCTCTGTTGCACTTTAGAGGTGATTGTGCCTGGATATAATTGCAGTAGACATGCATAAAATGACCGCTGTCTGTATTATTACATTATGAACATTTTCAATGGCAGAGAGATTATTATTGTGGAAGAACGAAGAATACCTGTTCCCACTTGATGGCACACTGCACATGTAAGATGATTAATGGGTTTGTGTGGTTCTATAGCACTTAGTTACCAATGCCTTATAACATCAAGTTGTTTTTGCCTGTCCATCAGGAAGAGCTTTGATAAGCTGCGGGATTGATTTTTCTACTTAGAATTTGGTCAGATTCTGGACAGGGTGGTTAGTGGAACTGTGGTTGGTCCAGTGTGAACCGTATTGGTCACGGTCATTTATTAGCCCACATCTCATACCTTCAGCCTGAAATGCAAACTTGAAAAGCTGATTTTGCCTGCCTACACTTTATCCATTTGTCTAGGAAGTGTGATTCCTAGAAAAAAAACATGGGAACATTAATTGTTTTCAATTTCATTGCATTTTCCTGGCCGACTGAGAATACATGTGGTCCCGGCAGCACATGAAGCCGGGAGATCACAGATTTCAGACTCAACCAAGCTGCGCTGTATGGAGGCTTAGTTAGACACTTTGGAACGAACTGGGATAAACTTGACTGAACGTAACTTAAACTGGTCTGCTCTGAAGTTGATTATAGCGTGGGCGGCCAACACTGGTCCTGGACAGCCACAACGTCTGCTGGTTTTTGGTGTTTCTTAGTACTTGATTGATGAATTAAAGCAGTTGTTACCGACTTAACTAACCTCACCTTGTGTCAAAAACAAAGTCAGCACACCCTGCGGCTCTCCAGGACCGGGGTAGGCCACCCCTGCTGTCGAATGACTGGGTTGTACTGGTCTAGGCTTTGACTTGGTTTATATAAATGAGGCAGTAAGACTGGTTTCAATATGACTAGAATGTTCTGAACTTGAGCGATGTGAGGTGAATTGGACTGGATTGGGCTGTTCTGGGCTTGTCTGTACGAGGTTCCCCTCGGACAGCACTAGTTAATCCTGTATATCATCGCTCATACATTTATTATTCAAGGCCCAGAAATCCTTACATTGAGTGCAAAGTCAGTTCTACATTACTTGTCTTCTTTTGAATGACCGTACTTACATCATTGCCACTAGACACCCAGGAGGGATATTATACATTTTTTACACAATAGTTTTCAGGGATGAAAATGCTATATGTTCTAGTGAAAGTATGTCTGAAAATAATATTCAGTTTTATATTTTTATCAAATTTTTGTCAAATCTATGGAGCAATGTAGTATTAGTCTGAGTCGCAGTAGATTGTATTGTTACACCGTGTCAGAGATCAACATTTTAAACATAAGGTAGGCTTCACACTGGGAACTTCCAGTCTTCTGCAAGGTGTGCATGTGTGTGTTTGTATGTGCACATGATTGATATGTGTGCTGCTGACTGCGTACATTTGCCTCTATGTGTGTATGTGTGTTTGAGAGACAGAAACCGAGAGAGAGAGAGAGAGAGAGAGAGAGTGTGCACTCTCAGAAATAGGGGTACAGCAGGAGTCCATTTCTGTTCCCTAAGGTACATTCAGCACTTATGTACCCTCTAGGGCTAATTATAGGACCTCAAGGTACCAGTGTGAACCTTTTTAGGGTCTAAAAGGTACTTTTATGTTCCAAAACAAATAAAAACCCACTTCTAAGGTAGAACAGCAGTACCTTACTAGAGGGTACTGATTGTCTTCATTAGAAAGGGATGTGCAAACTCCTTGTTTTACTGATGAATATTGTGTGTTTGTCTGCAGATGTTATTAAAGTAAAACCATAATTTTATTTTGGTTGGAAGTTTGTTGTAGTATAGGATTTTGAAGAGGAGAAAAAATGGTTCTTGAGATTATAGTCAAGAGTTTCATGTGTCCTGTAGGGGACAGGAATTAATCTCCGGATCCTAGGAGACGGGGTGAAGCGGTCCTGTGAATATATTAGCTCATCAGGGAATTCACACTGACACAGATACTTAAATTACCCCGGTGATGTCTGGCGTGTTTTATCATGAGTTAGGAAACGCCATTAAGTCCCAGTAAAAATCCAACTCAGTCGGTGTTGCACTGTTTTCTCATGGTTTCCTCTGTGATAAAAGTACCATGAGGTGGAGAAAAACACAATAAATAGCTAAAAGGAAGTGGGGAAGTTTAAATTTGGATTATCCTCTGACCCACAAGCCAGTGTGTTTTTTGTCCGACTCTCTCTCTTTCCCAGAGCCTGACCCTGCTCTCCTTCTACTGCGTCTCTGTCCCTCATTTCCTCTTTTAATCTGTTATTTCCACACTCTGTCCATCCAGGGCTGTCTCCACCTAAGGTGTCTCACTATGCATGCATGTCTGCTTGTAGGCTGTGTGTGTTTCACATTTGCGCATGCATATGCCTGAGTAAACAGTGTATATGGATATTTTTGAGTGGGCACACTCGTACCTGCTTGTACTTGTAATCTTGCTTGTGTATTTGCGCGTGTATGCACTTAAGTACACGCGCTGCTGTATGTGCGCGTGTGTCTGTACTTGTGTTTGTACATGTTTCTTTTATGTGTATGTATGTACCTGTGTGTGCGCGCGTGTTTGTGTATATATGTGTGTGTGCCCGTGCTTGTGTGTATGCATGTTCCTGTGTGTGATTGCATATATATGTATGCATGTATGTATGTATGTATGTATGTATGTGTGCTTGTGTGCACACGTGTGTATGTATCTGTGTGTGAGTTAATGTATGTATGTGTGTGCCTGTGCCTGCCTGTGCTTGTTTGTATGCATATGTGTGTGTGTATCTGTGTATGCGTGTTTGCGTATGTATGTTTGTGCCTGTGCTTGCGTGCATGCATGTGTGTGTACCTGTGTGTTCATGTTTGTGAGTACACGTGTGTGAAATGCGTGTCTGTAAGCTCGTACTCTATGAAAGATGAAATATTAATGGCCGCCCTCTCTGGCCGCCTTGTTTCGCGGGCTGTAATTGGGGAGTTGAAACCACTGCTTGGAATGCGCTGCAGTTTTCTCTGCAATCGCTGGAGCCTCTGGCGGCTTTTAGCATCGATTTCTGACCTCCAGCTTTTACCCCGAGGCTCACCTCAGTGTTTCGGCGGCCGGGGGTTTGTCTGGCAGGCAGAGATCAGCTAGCAGAGACCAAACCTGCAGGCTAGCATCAGCTACTCTCCACGACAGTGAGTCATCTTACCCCTGGAGCAGTCTTAATGAGGAATAAACCGATATCAAAACAATGACTGTCGAACACTGAGTCACACTCCATCAAATAGACACACACGTGCACACACACACACACGCATTCTCTGTAGAACAGAATGGAACAGAATAAACTTAATTGGCCAGGCAAGGCAGGAAAATTGTCTTTATTCTAAACCAGAAAAATACAAACACAAATATGTCCATAAGGTAAAAACATCACATTAACAGAACAAAGGTCTCTCGATAGTACACCGCTGATGCAAATGCGCAGAATTTTCTCATGTGATCGTTTGCATAAACCTGCCATTTTGCAGGATGCACAGATACTTCAGTCCAGTATTGGGTGGATGTTGTGAGGTAGGGAGTGTAAGCCCTTGTTTACGTTCACACCTCATTATAATAGAAATGAAATGGCCTCCAAATCTTTCTGCTTGTGTCTTTGCAACTTTGATTTATTTTGATTTTATGGAAATCTCTTCTGCATTTATGATACTCATCCAGGAGCAGTGAGGGAGAGAAACTGGAAGAGATCAAAAAGGAAGAGAAGAGGGAAAGATTTTAAATTTGGAAGCCAAAACGAGGGCCGTTCCCACTCACTTCTTCGGTTGCCTTTAATGAAAGACAACTTTGCACAGCACCTTTTCCCTGTTTAATAGAACATCAGCGAAGGCTCAGTTAATGGTTAAAGATGCTCAGATGTCACTAGTGATGCAGTTAAGCTGTCCGTGTGACCTCAGTAGTGAGGGTCACCCCGGGTTTGAGTGCTGATTTTCTGGAGGGCGGGGTCACTACCTGAGAGGACGGCTGGTGTGGGGTGTGTGTGGAAACATTGTGGGGGGGACACAGTGGCCTCAACAAGTGTTAAACGTGAGTTGTGTAAGATTTTCCTAGAGTGGAAAATATGCGCCGACACGTACAAGGTTACTTATTTTTGTAAGTGCCCCATTACTTTTGCCCCAGCTATTCTGGGTGTGTGCTGTGGTCACCGCTAGCCAGGATACCTGAGATCAAGAGGCCAGTGTAAAACTCATTGTTTCAGTGCCTTTGAAGTATATATTCCACTGCTTTCCTCTGGCACTGAAACTTTTCTGTTTTACTGTACTTTCTCTGTAAAAAAAATACAGCAGATTAACAAAATAACAGAAACACTCCTGCAAAAACAGCTTCAATTTTAAGTCTCTACACCAGCATCTACAAAAGCAGGTCATTCCTATAAATTTGACTGCTCAGGTTTGCCTAAATGAGGTTTAATCACCCTAACTGGCTGGACTTAGCTGAGTTTGCTCTCCAAGGGGAGGTGAGGAAACGAAGAGTTCTGAAGGGACCAAACAGTTGGTGCCTAAATTGCAGGTGCTGCAGTGACGAAAAATAGTAAAACGACTCATGACAGCCTGGGGAACTGTGTCAGGAATGATGACAATGCATGCCAAACACCAGAGACAGCAACAGCATAAAATAACAGTGGCTAGAAGTCAAACCTTTCTGTCAGGACAGGCAGACACTTTGTTGGATAGTTGCTAATAACCACAGAACTGCAGTTTCAATATTCACCTTAAAATTGAATGAATTCATGTCTGAACCAGTATATATAGCAATACATTGAGCATTTCACAAAGCTGGTATTTGAGGCGTTGTCTTTGATTATTTGTGCAGTTTCAGTTGTTTGTTAAAGTTATGCTTCCATGGAATAGCCCTATCTGCATCGGTTCAAAGGCTTTTTGTGCGGTCAATCTCACTCAGTCGTGAGAGTTTTTGCACTTTTCACATCCGCTGCGTTGATAGATGGTTTCAGTGAAGAACTGAAAAAGAGTTGCTCAATTGAAAACAGCCAGAGAACCCTTTTTTCCTGAGAGCTGTACAGTACCCTGGAGGCTCCCCTCCATGTGGGTTCCAATGTACGCAACGTTGAGAGCGCGGCGGGGTTACGATGAGGATGTGGGCAGCCCTGAGCAGGGCGAGGTCCCCTCACAGGAAGGGCGTATCGGCTGCGAGTCTCCCGGAGCCGAGGTGTGAGAACCAGAGCTAGCGCTGCTGAAAAGGCGGTTATTTTTAGTGTGAATGCTGACCCCTTTCTCAGTGTGTGTGTGTGTGTGTGTGTGTGTGTGTCTGTGCATGTGTGGGTTAGTATTCCTATATCTTGCGGGGACCAAATATCCCTGTAAATGAGGGTATACCAGATTTCTTCATTTTTATGGGGACATTTTTTTGGTGCCCACAAAGTAACTCAGCAGTTGTAGACTAAAAGGATAAGGTGAGTTTAATCCTTTTAGAGCGATAAATGCAGCTATTGTTGCTCAATGATGCAAGATATCAAAATCAAAGCTCTTGAAAATCAATCATGTGGCGACTCACTATTTAAACAAGTTGCTAGATGATAAGTGTTCAATTACACATGGTAATTAATTTTTTTTTTTTTTTTAATTTGGCATCTCCAATCCCACCAAAGTCTGGAATGCCCAATCTGAGAACTATGTACAAGGCTTGCTTGTATGCAACTCCCCATTGCCAACTCAGGAGAGAGAGACAGTTTGCGGCTTTCCTCTGAAGCACACGCCTGTCAGCTTCTGCATCTTTACACAATAGTCGAAACTATCGCAAGTTCAGAACGAGGGCGGAGGATACCCGAACATTAGAAAGCTCAGAATCTCTCTGACGAGCGCCCGGCTGGCCAATAGGAGGCGCTTGAGCAACGAATAAGGCAATCATCTTAATTTCCCTTCCCAGCAGTCCCTTCCCAAATTGCGGCCCTACAGCGTTTCAAAGGTAATGAAATTTATATGTTTTAAAAAATCTATTTCAGCACCCTAAGGGTTAAGGTTAGGCCTAAGGTGTTAGGCATGTGGAGCTTATGGTTAAGGTCAGGGTAAGGGGTTTGGGAATGAATGTAAGTTTATGGGTAGTCCCCACAAAACATAAAAATACTATGTGTGTGTGTGTGTGTGTGTGTCCATCTGCTTCTGAGTGTGAGGGTGCATACTGTATCTGTAAGCCAGGGGAATGAGGCGCTAATTAGCGTTTAACGCAGCGTAGTTTTGCTGTATAATCAATGCTGCGGTGGCGTATCATTAAGGCTTCACACCTTTCAGGCGCGACGAGCCGACCTTCTGGGGAACAGGGAGGGAACCGAAACAATTCACAGCTTTGCCCATTAGCAGCCACGTTTACGCTCAAGCGAGTAGCTCCTCTATAAGGTGCTGCTGTGGAAGCAATTTACCACATTTTCCAGTTTACCACTGGAGGTGTGTGTACGCGGCGGGCTGGTTGTGTGGCGAGGGTTTTGGCCTGGTGCACTGGGGTCAGATTTAGCCGTAAGTGCAGTGGACAGCGTGTTGGTGATTGCATTGGTTCGTCTGAGCAAGATCGCAGCAGGCTGGTCTGAGGTCAGCGTTTGGTTCGTTTTAAGGATCAGTGCCTCGCGGTCGGTGTCGGAGGTTTTATCGGGAATAATGCGGAGTCCATTGCAAGGTGAAAGTTAAGCACTGAGGTGAAGAGCAGTGAAGCTCTGAGGTCAGTGATGGTAGAACTGAAGGAGCCTAATTCAGCTTTAATGTCTGGTCATGCAGGACACAGCGCAGGGAGTCACACACATAGATTGTGGGGAGTAATATAGAGACGATGGTGGAACACAGGGAAAGTGCTCTGGTCACTGTATGGAGCAAATTTATGAATTCATAAGGACTAATTTAACCCCACGAAACCTACAGAGCCATATGCTGTATTCAAACCTGGGGAAGTTCTGGCCTATTTTATATTCTAGTGGAGAAATCAAGGTTCATAAAGGTCCCAAATATGTCCTGAATTACAGGGAAATGTTCAGAACATTATGTACAATGTCTAGATAGTTTCCATTTCAGCTAATGCTGTGGCCATAAAAACATGGCCTCCTGGGTTTGAATAGTTCTCTCAGTGTAAGTGTGGTGTATGGCGTCAGTGAAGCACTGCAACCTGCGGATTACAGACCATGAATGTGACATTATCATACTTATAATATTTAAATGCTTTATCTGACTTTCAACCTACTTAAGGGAAAACTTAACTGAAAAGTTTGAGTTTAAGGGGTTATGCTGTCAGTTAGGGTTGGGATTCGTTTGTATTTTAACAATTCCGAATCCTTACCGATTCCTTCTTAACGGTCCGAATCCTTACCGAATCTTATATTCATTATACTTGCTATACTTAACCAAGTATATAATAAACACAAATGAAATCATACCTATACAAAAACTTTATTCTAACTGTTGCACAGTACAATTAGATGAAAATACACATTTGTGTAAAGAAAACGATTGCGTTGTTAGACTGCACATTTAGGCTGTGGGGCAGCATGAGTAAACCTCTTCACAGTTCTTTTGTAAGAAAATTAGCATATCTACTTTTTATGGACGAATCCTACACCGTTCTTGGCTAGTAGTGTCTCCAGCTACTGAGAACACTCTCTGATGGGGTTGATGATGCTTGTAAACACATATATGTGGCAGACAAATCTGACCGGATGGGGAGAGTGGACCTATTCTCCCACCACCACCTAGCAGGGTCTTTCGCTCAGAAGCAATGCCACGCTTTACTCGCGAATCCACAATGTATGGTTGTATTAGCGCTGCCTAGTATTGTAGCTTGCCTAATATCGACTGCGTCCACGTGTGCGTTCATGTAAGTGTAAATTCAATCCGAATATAGCAAGCTAGCTTGTTAATAATTTATTTACTACGAAACACACGTTCTTAGTCCTTTCGGCTGCTTTTCCACAGAATGCGAAATACATTTTTCGCGGGACAGATTGTATTCAAAGTCAATGCAAAGACGCGAATACACGCGAACTTCGCATCTTTGCATTGACTTTGAATGAAATCTGTCGCACGAAAAATTCGTTTCGCACTCCGGGGAAAGGCAGCTTAAACTTATTGTAGACTTCGGCACAATCATGTCGTTTACTTTTCAGCAACTTGTCAACATAGAACATTGGCGCATTATTAACATTAGCGCTCTATCTAGCAATTAACGTTAGCCTACCTAAATGGCTGGGAGCGCAACAATACACAGAACTGGTATCATACGAAAACGGGACCACAGAAATTGTCATTTCAAGCCACGTAACTTAGTAGTTTACACAGACGTGTGGGTTCGTAATGTTGGTACTAGCCTGCAGGGGCCCTGGCTGCAGGCTCTGTTGGAGCGGCTTCATCCTGCGCAGCCTGCGAGTGTGACGGTGAGGGCGGTGGCGTCGGTAACTCAGGTTTTCTCAAGTTGTCGAATGCAATACATTGCCTGAGATGAATGTCGTGTTTTAGGAGGCGTTTTATCATTGCGGATGTGGTACCACCAGTGCAAGTGATGACTGCACTGCACTTCATACACTTTGCCTCGTTTTCTTTGAATTTCTCAAAGTACAACCAGACTTTGGATGACTTCGCATGCTCATCGTCACCCTCGCTCGACTGACGCTGATCTGAGATCAGTAGGCGGGTCCACTCGTCTCACTCATGGAGATGCACGTGAGTGACGTGACGTTACCACAGTCTTTGTTTAAAAAAAAAAAAAAATCTAGGAACCGTTTGCAGGATCCGTTACTCCAAATGTGATGGAACCGGTTCCGGAATCGGAACTTTGGACCCGGATCCGAAAACGAACCGGATCCGGATCCCAACCCTACTGTCAGTGTACGGAGAATTATACAGGCCACTGTGATAATCATTCATTGAATGTAATGTTTAGGGAGCGTACCTGTGTGAACAGGTGAGTGAGAGAAATAGAGGGTATTATAGAGACTAGTGTAGCGGACAGTGGAGGGGCCATAGAAGGGTCAGATGTCACAGTGGGTTAGCCTGAGGAGTATTGTAAAGTCTAGCTGTAAGGTCACTCCTCCAGCCTTCAGACTATTGTGCTATTTAAGAACGAGCCTCACACTCAGACTTTGCGAGGTCTCGTAAACCACATGCCGGTGTAGTATTGCTTGTCTTGTAAAGACTTATCCTCTGTTTATATTCTAATTCATATCATGTTTATATTCTAATTATCTAACTTGGTGCTGTTAATTGTTGATATCAGCATTTTAACTTTATTATTAAGGAACCTCATTTCCTAATTCCTTTCTCTATTTTAGTCATACATTGTTACTGTAGCTAACGCCCAGTTTTGTATTATTAAGTCTATCCTTGCACCTGAGTCCAGTCCCCAACTTACTTTCCTCTGTGCACATCATCAGTGTGCGAAACACAACGCTTATATTAGCATTGTAGCCAGAGAGCGTGACTCACTTTAGGGAGCACTGTAGTGTTCAGGTGAGTGCAGTGAGAATGTTAATTGGTTGTGGATATATCTTAAAAGCACTCCCCTTCTATTCCGTTCAGATGTCATAAATTACTCTGCTTCCAACTGTGTTCTCAGTTTGTATGCAGTAACAGTGACCTGCCAGTGCCATAACGGATGTAGATGTTAAAGGGTTATGGCTTTATTTTATGATCTGATACAATGAAAACAAAGGCATAAATGAGTTCAGAAGTGAGAACAGCTGTGGGTTTTACTGTAATACCGTCCACACCGTTTACACAGGAAACATAATGCAGATGTAAAAGGTGTAGAGCGTATTCTGTCTTCACATAATGTGTGTGCATTCAGTTTTTGTGTGCATGTGTGTGTGTGTGTGTGCATGTGTGGGTGTGTGCGTGTCTTTGTATACTGGCAATGTGGTGATAATGATCTTTGAGTAATATCTGTCCGGAATGAGGTTGTGGGGAAACTGTTGAGTCTTTAGGGAAACGGGGAAGAGTCGGCAGTTGAAACACTGAACAAGTTGAGTGCATCATAAGGTGATGTCATTGCAGAGAGGAGATTGACTGTAATATTGTATAGGGAATGGCGTATGGTAGCATGGCATCACTCAATGAATTGTGGGTCGTCTGTTTTCATTTAGAGTGACGCCATGATAGATGGACACATTTGCCTACTCATACAAGTACATTCCCCAGAAAAGCAATGCGCAATCAGATAAACAGATAAACAGACACACAGCAGCACATGCACTCAAATGCAAGGCATGAGCATGCATATGCTACTATAATTGAAAACCTACAAGTGAAGAAAATAGCTAATTTAAATCTTTTTCCTAGACTGTCTTAAACACTGAAATGTCTGTCTTTTTTTTTTGTTTGTTTGTTTGTTTGTTTTTTCTCTGTAGGATTGACAAGTCCACAATCAGTGCCCTGAGATCCAGGTGAGTCTATTGCTATCTGAAGCTCCCATTTGCATATGTTCTCTGCCTCTTTACATGTTATGCCCTTGATAAGTAATTTCGGGAGAATACGCTCTTTCGACGATAAGAGTATCCTACCCAATAGATTGTACATGAGAATTTGCATGGGTGTAATTTCGACAGAATAGCCAGTAGAGGGCGCCTGGGTCTTCTGGGGAAGGAAAACACTGACCAGGATTAACAGCTCGGTCGGAGCTCACGCTCTCTGGCACAGTGTGTTCCAGCAATGAACCATCGTATTGAACACCAATGTGACGAAGATTCCGTTCTCGTATTATACCCCAGTCCTAACCCTGCTCTTTATTTGTGACGTCCTCTGTGCCTGTAATTTTTTGACTGAAAGACGATATTAACAAGCTGTCGCTGACATCTGCCACTCCTCAACGGTCAACTGCATAATCATCCCTAAAATCGTTTGCAGAAAAAACTGATGAACTGACCCAAATGAGAATGGCAGTAACCTGTTATGAGACCGATACTGTGAGCACCTAGAGCTCATTAGACAACGATAAATGTAATAGGCAAGCAGGATCAATATGCTGTCACAAGGTTTTTTGTTTAAAATAAGAGGGGTGTGCTTAAGACTTCTGTTTCTTTATTATTCTGCCTGTATGTCAATGATGTCAACTCAATCTCAATTAAGAAGAAACCTATTGATATTTTTCCCCACTATTAAACATTTTGTTGAAGCTTTTTCAATCTGATATCTGACGAAACAATACATTATCACAGTGTGAGCACCCTAAATTAGGCACTCCAATGAATATAGTAATTTTACTGTTGTTATTGCGTGTGGTACTACTTTATACGTACTGTATTGTTCATTCGTTAATTCATTAAGTCTACTTCCCAGTAACCTGATATTCTAAAATGGCTTTGACGAACTTCTGAGGCGCTGTTGTCCTCATATGCCCTGTAATAGAATCTGTAATGGAATAGTTCTTATTTAAGTGCTTCAGACATACTGAACTGCCTTTCCTTGCTGCTTTGTTTCACTGGGGGACAAAAATGAGGAAACAAGCCTGAAAAATCTCTTTTTTTATCCACCATTGTGGGAAAAACTAAATAATTCTCAACTCAAAATCTGACCTACATCAATCAGGTGATGGGAGGAAATAAGTAAATGATGATACCTGTCACAATGTTGTGTCGCTTTGATAGCCCTTTATCCAGTATGTGAATTAGAAAGTAGTCACGGTATGGCAGTTGATTTTATTTATTTGACATTTTCAGGCTTACATTGCAGTCTGTATTTGAACATAAGACACTGCATGTCACAGGGCTGAAATCCTAGTTCTCATGATATGGGTGAAAACCTCATAAGCAAACTATCTCATACATTCACTGAACATTTTGTATATCCAATATGCTGGAGAACAGAGCAGTGAAATAAAAATTGAGCGTCTGTTAAAATACTTATGTGCAGTCTTAGACCGATGAGCCAAAACATTATAACCACTCACTGATGAAGCAAATAATGTTGATTGTCTTGCACAATGATGTACATCAAGATCTGCACACCATCACTTCCCATAGTTTTCATGCTGGATGGGTAAGGGATGGACCTGGTGAAACTTTGACGAGGGCCAAATCTTTATAGCCTGTTGACTGGGTTGGAGCATCTTGCATCAAGTATGTGGGGTGCACTCAGTCCGCAGTGGTGAGTTCGTACTGGCCGTGGTCCAAGGAGGGAGAAACCATGATCCGGCAACAGGGTGTTGAGAACCTAAGGTTCATCGATGCACAAGGGCAATGAAGGCTCCTGTCTGGTCCAAGTCGACAGAAAGGCTACTGTGGCACAAGTAGCCGGAAATCTTAGTACGTAATGCTTATCTCACAACACTCAGCGCATCATGACCCGCTGCAAATGGGGCCTTAAAGTCACAGACCAGACTGCCCTCTCTGCCTCGTGTCCACCATTGAAGGTGCCAACAGTGGGCATGTAAGTGTCTGAACTGGACCACGGAGCAATGAAAGAAGGTCTGCCAGTACAACGAGTCCCGTTTTTTTTACATCATGTGCTTCAGCTGAAACTTGTGCTCCTTTTGTACTCCAAGATGGCTCCAGGATACGCTGTAGGAAGAAGACAAGCTGGTGCAGGGAGTGTGATGCCCTGGGAAATGTTCGGCTGGGGAGCCCAAAGTCTACACATTTACGTAGATGTCAACTTTATGGAGCTATTTTGCCTGAGCATAAAGGACCAACAGAATATTAGACTGATGGTCGTAATCTTCTGCCTCATTTTTGTATATAGGTTATATAAATACATATTTATCTTGTTTTTGCAGCCCATATAATTATTTCTAAATGTATTGCTCATGTTTGAAGTTTTTATACCCCATAACCTTCAGCCCCAGATGATGTCAGTATAACCAGGTTGGCAGGGTGTATGGAATTCATAATCGTGAGTTTATTGCACATGCAGGGACAACAACCAATTCATACCGTATTTCTACCTTTCACACTGATGATTAATTATCTTGCGGTAGAGACACGCACGCCATCTTGTACCACTGTCGTTGATCCTGGTTGCAGCTAAATATAGCCTTTGACCGTTCCATTATCAGGAGATAATTACCTGGCCCAGCGATCTCCTCCCACAAAAGCAATTCATTTTTTATCGGGACATTTCATTCATGACTGGTTTTGTAGTGCGTATTTATATCTGATCCATTTATACGCTACACCATTTTCTGCCTGAGCGGCGAACAGATGTCAGCTTTTGTGTAAATCTCTTGGCTGCGCATTTCTGTTTATCTGTACCTGATTGCGTGTGAGAGTGTGTGGCATGTCAGTGTTGTGTTGACACTGTGCGGTTTGCGTGAACCTGCGTGTTGCTTTTTGTGACTGTGCTGCGCGTGCTATTAGTCAGAGGCCAAATAGAGACATTCAAGCATTACCTGCTGACTGAACGTAACCCTGGTAACGGAGCTTTTCTGCAATAAAGCCGTCTGCTAAGCTCAGTTTTAGTGGGACGGTTTATTCAGGTACTCCAGCGTATCATTCACACCTTTATCAGAATAGACTCTCAGGCGCGTCATCAGAGGTTAAATGGGGGGGCAGAATTCTGTATTAAAGCGGGATTCCTCTGAGCCAAGTTAATTAGAACCAGATATCAGATACGCTCAATGTTTTCATTGAATTCTGAGTTAAAATCACATTTCATGGTTTGAAATGGTAAGATCAAATATGACTTATATATTTCAGCACAAGTTAGATGCATTTATTTACAGCAAAATGTAACAAACTTTACATATTGAGAGCAAATATACAGAGGTACATGATAGTTTAGAATTTCGTTGGAATGAAAGGCTGCACCCACACCGGCTCTTACTGGGTAAGATTGAGGACCCCAAGGCGATAAAAAACACGGAAAAATCCCTATTTGGGCAAAGGAGTCAATTAGTATAATATGGACATTTCCGCATGCGGGCGCGTATGGCTTTACCAGGTCTTGCGAGATGGTTGAAGCTAAGCAGGGGAAACTTTGGAAAGCACTTGGATTAGAGATCACCAGGGGCATGTTCACGATCGAAGGGTCTCTTGCCAAGATTTCAACATGGCTGCCTATGAGGGTTTATGTCAAATTTCATCAAAAACAAGTTGTGCGGAAGTGGAGGTCCTCTTGAAAAGCCACTCGGAGCTTCTAGGCAGATTCCGCTACTCTTCATCAAGCCTAGGATGTGTGACAGAAAGTTGATATGTTGTAGAGGCAAGACTGCTTGCCTTCGCTCCCACTCGTCTGCACAAGACCAAATGTAGTTTAATCGTTCAAGAGGCAAGAATTTGTGGGCTCTCGCATGAACATAGGATCCCGAACATGCCCCAGGAAAAGCACGCTGCTGCTGGAGGAAGTGTCATTGGGCCACATTGGCAGTGTTCTCTGTTGTCAAATAAACCTCAGTGCAGTGATGGGGACACCGCTGTGGATGATGCTGTCTTTCGGATGAGACGTTAAACAAAGATCCTGACTCACAGTGGTCATTAAATTCCCATAACACTCTTTGTCAAGCATTGGGGGTTCACTAGTTTTCTGTTAAATTCCCGAGGCGCTGACAGAGGGCTGATGAGAGTCCCCATCTCACTGTACTTTTAGCTGCTGTGAGAAACGTGGGATACAAATGCAATGATCATTAAGTCACTCGTTCGTTCAGCTGGCTTTGCCAATGCCAAAAGTGAGGTCTAACAATCTGGGCTGCATAATGGGCTCTTTGAATGTGTTCAGGAAAGGACAACTGAATACGGTCCAAATATACATATGTATAAATGTGATGACAGGCACCTCAACGACAAGAGCGCTTTTTCACAGAGGTCAGACTGAGTCATGGTGGCATGGCAGATCCTCATTTGTTTGGCAGAGGAGTCGAAAGTGACCTGGTCGAAATGAATCACATTGAGCTGCTTGGCACACACTGTGACGGCATAGAGCTAATTTTTTGTGTTATTTTGCTCTGAGGAAGGGCCTTGTGTGACATTTTAGCTCTTACCAAAGGCAAGGCTGTGTCCTTGTCTAATGTGCTGACTGTGGTGGTTGTGTAAGGCTGTGCTGTGTGTTAATGTGTCATTGTCTGAAATACATGCACTTCGCTTTTGCCCGTCTGCTTTCAACGCATTGTATTTGAATGTGAGTATGGAGTTGAGTGTGTGTGAATGTGTGTGTTTGCCCTTATGTAAACTTTGGTCATATCATTCCATATGTCTGTGTATATAGGCTTGCGTGTGTGTGTGTGTGTGTGTGTGTGTGTGTGTGTGTGTGCATCTGGTATGCTTCTTTGCCTGGTGCCCTTGGATTGTTTATGCCTGGGTCATACCCCTGTGTGTGCGTGTGCATGTATGTGAGTGTGTGTTTGTGTGGGTGTGTGTTCCAGCTTCAGAAATGCGAGGCAGTTTTGAAAGCTAGCAGGTGCACAGAAGTACCATTGTGATTTCCATATCTATTATGTGAGCGCGTACACCCGCGCGCGTGTGTGTGCGTGTTGGTGTGCATGTGCGCGCGCACAAGTTCGCCTATGTTTTAATATTCAGGAGTTCAAAGTCTCAAGAGAGATCCCTCCTCTCTTGTATTTCCCACAGTATCTTTCACTCAGTGGAGCAGGAGTCAGAGCAGTGACGGGCAGTGTAAAAAAACTCAGCCAATCATCAGCAGTGTAACTGTTGACTCACTGAATGGAAAAACAAGTTCTCATCATCCCTAGTCTGACGTCTCATGCGCACATCCAATCAGTCCACTTTCTTTTCAGTGTCAAGATCCAACTTTTTCAATCCTGATACCAGTACCTGGGCCTTGAGTATCGGCCGATACTGAGTGCTATTTAATATCAGTGTTAAATGAATAAGCTGTATGCCTCACTGCATGGAGGAGACTGAGATCATCCATCAAGTGTAGTGGCCCAGTGAGCTGCACTGGCCCTTGTTGCTCTTTGCTTGTTGTGCACAAAACATTGATGATGATTATTATTATTATTATAACCTTTATTTAACCAGATAGACAATTGAGATGAAATCTCTTTTGCAGTTGTGACCAGGCCAGGAAGGCAGCACGCAGCAGGTTCCATATTCAGACAAACAAACAAACAAACAAACAAACCAAAAAAGGACAATACAACAGTAACAGGACACAAAACACTGCCACAAAACAGACTACCAACCATGAACAATAAAAGTGGTGCGTACTTGATTAAAATATAAGCTGCATTCCCCAACTGAAAGCTCTTGAATGTGTTCTACAAAAATATAATCGTAAACAATTAAGACCTGGACTAAAATCTAGAATATATAATCTACCCAAGTCAAACATTTAGACCTAAAATCTACAATCTAAACCTTAAATCAATCAATCAAATTTTAGATCTAAAATCTAAACAGCAACTAAAATTCTGAGAGTGACAGTAAAGAATCATACAGAGGAGAGAAAGTGAGGCAGAATAGAGTATGCAGTGTGTCTGTCTGCATGAGTCTGTGTGCTGCATACTGTCCTCTTGTTTCCTCCTCATGAAGTAGGCCAGTATGGCTGCAGGAAATAGTGGTGCAGGGAAGGGTCACCGGGATTAGTAAGGTTGTCAATACTCACCCCCCGCCCCCCTGCCTCTGGGCCCATTTTCTCCGACAACAAAGCTGCTAGCCTTGCATTCATTTTGCATCTAAAGCAGGGGATAATAGCTGTATAATTTGAGGCCTGTGTGGCTTTGTTTATGAGTGTTTAGTTGTATGCGTGTGTATGTGTGTGCGTTTGTGGCTCTGGTCGTGTGTGTGCCTGTGTGTGGTTATGTGTGTGTGTGTGTGTGTGTGTTTGCCAGTTCGATAATAAGCATGGGTGCGTGCAGCTGTGTGACTGTGCGTGCGCGTGTGTGTGTGTGTGTGTGTTTGTGTGTGTGCGTGGGGCCGTTTGCGCGCGACTGTGGCTCTGTGGGTTGGTGAATAGGCTGTGTGTTGTTGTGAATCCCATTAGAGCTAATGAGACACAGATAACAAGCAGACAGGTGCCGCTCGCTCTGGGAAAGATGCCCCGTAAATTATGGTAAGTCAACTGTGATTCAGAGCTGGGAATGTACGTACTGTAAGTGCAGGATAGAGTGTTTGTGTACCTATGTATGCGTGTGAGCACGTGTGCTTTAATGTGTCTATCAGTATCATAAGGTCACTGTGTCAGTGCAGTTTTCCCAAAATGGGGGACCTACAGTTATGGCAGCCTGGGTGCAAAAGCAGACCATGTCTTTTTACTATTGTCAGTGGCTGCCATTTAGAGGTGGCACCCTGAGTTTACAGATCATTGCTTAGTCGTCTCCATTGTTTCCTCTTGCTCTGCCACAAAATATTCGATGTATCTGCTCACACCGATGGATGATCGGTAAGTTTAGTGCACTGGCATTGGCTACTGTGAACCCGTGAACTCACTGCTATTAAAACTATATCGACGTACTGCTGTATGATAATGAATTGTTTTAATCAATGACTGGAACATCTGTGCACTCCAGGAAATGAAACATTGGATTTGTCAGTAATTGTCTATGTATCGGTGGGTCCCATGCAACTGTGTTCAATAAGTTCCATGTGTGGCCGAAAGAACTGTTATGCACCAGCATCCAAAAGACAGATGGTCTAACTCTACGAATCTGCATACATCGTTTTAGCATAAAATTAAATTAAATTGATTCCGTATACTTTTTCAACTGAAGTGCACATTTGGGCGTTTATAATATAAATAGTCATTTCCTTGTGATAACTGCACTGTGGTGTACCTGTGGAGACCTTTAAGACTGGTTACAGGAGTGTAGATCCGTGGGCAAACGTTGACAGGACAGTGTGTTCTGGGGTGAGCTCGGGCAGCATAGTCCGACTCCTCGGCGATTTCTGAACGGCCCGTACCTGACCACTGAACCGGATTTGCTGGAAAGCGCTCTGACACTGTCTCTGTGCAGATTTTTAGTAACATTTGCTGCCCCCTATCTGTTTTGTCCGCGCACTGCAGCATTCAGGACCGCGACATTGTTTCTAAAGAGAATCGCCAACGCAGTGTCTGCTGCATGGATGGGTGACCCGTTCATCCATTAGCTCCGCGGCTACAGTTGCGACTGCTGCGCGGGGCGGGGGGATGGGCGTGTGTGTGAAAATAAGAAGATGAATCATTGCAAAATGATCCATAAAATCAACTCTTACAGAGTCTGTTTGATCCCCAGCTCATGAAGTAATTGATTTTTAGAACATAAAAACTGTGATTGATATAAACATATAATATAAACTTTTGTTATGTGTACATATTGATGGAATAAAGTTCAACGCATACCGTTAGTATTTTTTCTTATAATTGTAAATAAATGTTACATTATATGCAAAAAGTTATGTTATACGCTGAATATTTTAATAGGCCAACCGTAGCTAAAGACTGGTTTTCACATTGCAAGTTTCAGTTACATTTTCTTATTAGATTGAGTGCAGTTATTACACTTGGCCTACATGAATTTATTACGTAGTCCCATTCTGACAATAGTGATCTTATATGGACACTGTAGGAGTTTACATGACTTTATAAGAGTTGATTTTGAACTCGCTGGTGACTGTTCTTCCATGTAGCGGCCAAAGGATGAGTCAGTTCAGGCTTTCAAGTGCTTCTCTTTAAAGGAGCAACAAGAGCAAACACCAACTGGATGAATATATCACCGTTTACTGTGCGTAATGGTTTTACGCATCGTGCAACCTTGCAAGCTTCGGCTATTTTTTTTTTTTTTGTAATTTTTCCCCAGAGGCCAGTTACCTCATGGCTGACCGCGGCACAATCAGCAAGTTTATTTTTTTCTTAGGGATGTTTAAGGCTCATTTATTAAAAGACCATTTTAATAAATCAATTTTTAGCCTGTTTAAATAGTTGATGATAAGTTACAGATACAATTTTTAGAAATTTTAAAATGTGTTCGATTACACTTGTACATTGGAGAGCATGTTCTTTTTCTTCTCTCCTGTTATTTATTAAAAATATTTCAGTGGATGAAAGCGATGGAGTATGATTTAATAAAATATGAGCAAATGTTGGTAGGCTTGCAGTAGATTCACTCATTACAGCCACTCTTAAATCATTTCGTTGTCCCATCCTTAAAAAAAAAAAAAATTACCCCTGAATCTTTCAAAAAAAAGTTTGCCTTTTTGACAGAATTTCCCAATAAATCATTAATTTTTTTTAAAAACCACAGATACAATAGAAGAAACCCCACCTGAAACCAGAATCGTATCCTGATATATTGAACCAGGATTTTGGACTGGATTATCAATTCTAAAACATAGTTGTATAAACGTCGTGCTTTTCTGAGCTACACTAGTCTAAACCACTCATAATTCAGCATGATTGTTTGTACACGTATAAAACAATTGTGAGAGTCACCTAATCTCTGACATACTCTCAGAGTATGAGAGTCACCTAATTTCAAGACATGGATGTGACCTTACAGCGTGCATACTACAGACGTTCTGTACATCTTCAGCCACCTCTGCCAATGTCAGTATTGTTCCACAAGAGGGCACTAGCGACTTATATACCATATCAAATGAGCCCATCCCCGCCTGGGCATACATCCTGGTTCAGGTTCGTTTTTCTGGTTTTGACTATTTTAGTTCCAAAGTTGATCAACTTGCAGACATGAGTTCAGAATCACAGTCCAAGTATGGTCTGAACACTTGATATATAGCCATTAAAATATGTTTCACCTCTATCAACTTGTCACTGGAAGACTACACAGGGTTTTTCTGTATCTCGGGAACCCAGTGTTCAGGGACATTATAATTTCACCTCGTAGCTGTCACTGTCACAACTATTTTCACTGCTGCCACTACCACCTTTGATAACTCAGATAGTTTTTAAGGAAATTGCATGGATGTTCTTGCATTCATTTCTGGTGCATGAAAGCCCACAAACCCTGCCGTGTGGTGTGAGCCTATGATCCTTCCTGTAGTGCCACCACCACGCCAAACTTTGCACTTTCAAAATAAATGACTCAAATTTTTTGATAGGAATCATGTCACATTTCTTGTGATTGTCTCTGGTGCATAGAGAAGTGTTGTTACTGATGTTTGTCCTTTGACTTTTGATTTAGCGCCACCACCAGGCCAAAATTTGCATTTAAAAAAAACTTAAACACTTTTAATGAAAATCCAGTCAAATCTGTCAACATTTCCTCATGGATAGAAGAGGAACCTTATTTATTTTTATTGGCTCAAATACTTTTACTGTGGCACAACTCTTAGGTGAAACTGCATTTTCAAATGCAGTAAATCAAACAGTTCTTATGGGAATCGATCAAAATTTGCTGTGAATGTTCCTGGAGCCTGCAATACTTTGTCTATTTATTTTCCATAGTGCCAATACAAGGCCAAGCACTGCATTTTGCCTTTGTGGAGACAGCTGTAGTTTTGGAGATATGCCCTCCTGTCATACACTGACAGCTATTATCTTGACCCAATTGTCATCCAGACTGTTTCCCTACAAGATATCCTCTTTGATTGTCTTAAAAAAATAGGTTTTTCCTCTTTGTTTGTGTGTGTGTGCATGTCTGTGTGTGTGTGTGTGAGAGAGAGAGAGAGAGAGAGAGAGAGAGAGAGAGACCTCTGAAGGGTAATTTGTTGAGATAAGCAATGTACTTCGATTTGCAGCAAAAGAATATTGCAAAAAGGGACAAATTTGTTCAAAGAATTAAAGCAGAGCAGAAACATTCATGAAAAGGTTTGCTTTGTGTCGGTGGAAGGCAGCCTTTGTCGTATGCAGACAAGGGCAGAGTGTTATGCTCTAATTAAGGCTCTGTCATTGAGTGTTTATGTGAAAAAACCTTGCTGCGCTGTTAGCCTGAAAATTAACGTAGCACATAAAGCATTCTTAATTTTGACTTCAACTTTTCTCTTCTGTAATGTCCGCATTATACTTTAAATGTATTGTTTTTTACTTCTTGGAGCATTATCATCTATTAAGTATTACTCTTTGCTGGAAAAAAGGTATTCACAATATTAAATTTTCGAATGAAAGGTGCATGAACCTCTGAGTTTGTCTATACAAAGGATGGCATTGGCCTGTGGAGCTCAAGTGAAGAAAATGTGATGATATTTTAAATAGTGTGCACAACCATAACAGTACCAACATGCCAATTACTTTTTATTATTATATAATACCATCTACCAAAATAATGAAAATATTTTAAATACTCTGAGTAGTCAGTGCTATAGCTCGCTGGGCTCATTATATTCAAACACCGTTGAAACGAGGTCGTCTCCAATGGCCCAAAACCATGGCGACTGCATCTGAGTGGCGCCTGGAGGCCATGGCAACTGAAGTCTGTACACCCCTCCGGCGGGATTAGTTGCCATGGGGAAACGATGCTGTGGAGACTGACAAAAGCAGTGTGAGTCGGGGAGGCAGACCGCTACGGGAAGATGGCTTTCGATATGGCAGAAGGCCGGTCACACCCTCTCGGCGCTGGTCGGTTATTCGGATGATGTAACCGCTGAGCTGCCACCTGGCCGCTGTTTGCTCGTTGGATGGCGTCGCGCTCTGGTTTACGAGTCCCGCGCTGGCTGTTCGTCAGGGAGAAGCAGAGAATGGAAACCAGTTCAGAGGAAGCATGTCTCAATCATTCCTTATGGTCTAATGCTCATGGTCGTCTTATTTAACAGCTGTTCCAGTGATTCTAAGAGCAAATGTCACCCTGCGGTTCTAACTTTAGAACACAGCTGTCAGAATAACGGAACAGGAGAACACAAGAGAACAGGGTGGATAAGATTGCGCTGTGTGAGAATCTGTGTTTATAGACACATTAATTTGCCTATGTGTGTGTCAGAGTATATGTGTTTTCAAATAGATGAATGTGTATGTAGGCTTGGATAGCCACACTTGTGATAGCCAACTCTTGAGAAACCAAAGATGTCGTGAGGACATTTGGGGTTGTGAGGATATTTAAGGTGGTGCTCTCTGAGTACTCTGGTTTAGTGGTTATGGTTGGGAATGCAGTAGGATTACGGTAAGATTAGAGTTAGGGACAGGGTAAGGCATAATCTGGTTTGGGTTTGGGTTTGGGTGTGCAGAATGAATGCAAGTCTTTACCATGTCCACACAAGTATAGCTATATGGACATGAGCATGAGGCAGAGAGAGAGAGTGAGAGAGTGAGAGACTGTGTGTGTGTGTGTGTGTGTGTGTGTGTGCGCGCGCGTGTGCGTGTGTGTTTGTGTACATTCTCCTTTCCAATACTGACACCATTTCTTGCCATTATGTTTGCCTGGCTGTGGAGTAAGAAGGCGCACACACATACACACATACACATACACACACACACACACACACACACACACACACACATACACATACACACACACACACACATACACATACACACATACACACACACACACACACACACACACGCACACACACGCACGTACACACATACACATACATTCACACACACACACACACACACACACATACACGTACCCACGCATACACACACACACATACACGTACACACATACACACACACACACACACACACACACACACACACACACAGGAAGGGGAGGGACAGAGAGGTGAAACTCTGATTTTTGCTGCTTTTTTCTCATTATTTCTGGACCAGAGATCAGCTTTAACTTTCCCTTTCCACAACAACCTGGAATAAAACCAAGAAACAAAGTCTCTCTCTTTCTCTCCCTTTCACATACTCTTTCTCCTCTTTCACTCTCTCCTCTCTCTCTCCCTCTCACACTCTTTCTCCTCTCTCTCCCTCTCATATACTGTTTCTCCTCTCTCTCTCCCTCACACGTTTTGTTCTCTCTCTTTCTCTCTCCCTCTCACAGTCTCTTTCTCCTTCCCCTCTCTCTCACACTCTCTCTCTCCCTCTCCCTCTCTCTCTCAGACGCACATGTAGACACAGGTTCACAGTGAGGAGCCACCGTGGTTCTTATCTGGTTCATTACTGACTTCTGAAAGATCTATTAAAACTGCAGTAAGCGGCTGTTCCGCTCTTTGCGTCAGAGACGAGCGAGGAGGAGGAGGGGCGGACTGCCCAGGGCCTTCATCTCAAACCCAGCGGCTCACAGGAGCTAAACCCTCTTCCCTCGAGCTGGTAATCACACCTGTGTTTTCTCTCTGCTGATTTCCATGCGCTCGAGGTGGCGATTGCGGCGCGGTGTCAGAGCGATGACTGGCCTATGTTGGGTTGGTGCTGGGGCCGAGATCCATTGGTGGGGAATCACAGGTCTGCGGACGATATTTTTGTGAAGTGGAGGAGATGCGAGTTAGGAGCTAAGCGCGTACGTGGCCCGGCTACATTTCCCTCCCCTCAAAGAGATGAAAATGGAAATTGATTTGCAGAGCCAATTGTTTGGGTGACATTTCCAACCGAAGGAAAATTGGGCTTTGAGAGGAGTCAGAACAACAGAATGGAACAGGGTTTGCGCCGGTGAATTGTGCCATTTTAGTTTTTGTGAGACACTGAAAGAGGGGAGACGAGGTCTTTATCTGTATGAATACATTACAGCTGACCTTGGGTGCCACAGAGGGGGAGAAACAATTGAAAGCATAGAGGTGAAGGGCGGAAAAAATCAAATAAATTTTTCATGATATTTCAGCAGAACTGAAAGCAGTGAAGCTTCACCTTCGTGCTGATGACACTGCGTCAGCTCCTGACATCACTGTTCCCATCTTCTCCTCACCCTCGCACTCTCGCTCTTCTTCTCCTGTTTTTGACATATCCCACAGGAATCCAAGATTAATTTTCACCTAATTTCATGAAGTGGCTGCTCACTGTGATCGCTAGCTGTTGAAGGCAGTGTGCTTTGTTGGAGTCTGTGCGAAACCGTACGAGACGGTAGATCTGGTAGATTGCCAGATACGGTTATGGCTGCCCTGCCGTGATATATTGAATATCAATAAGGTATATTTCAAAAATTCACTATATATGGGCATGTTCAGAAATTATTGACACTCTTTAATATGAGTTTATCTTTGAACGCCCTGCAAAGGACATATTTCTTGGTGCTAAGGTTGACGTAGATATAATGCACTGCCGTGAAGCGTATAGCATTGGCTTTCTTGTTCACATATTTATGATGAATGGTAGCACATCACATTTATAAAGCTCTAAATGTAAGTGGGCCAGCCAGGAATAAGTCAATGTAGTGACCGGTATTGGAACTGTAGCTCAATTTTATGCCGCACACCTTCAGCTATCGGGGTGAAAGGGGCCTTTTGTACGTGATAAAGATGCCTCGGAGGGGTCTGTCCCACAGCCTGTCCACTGCCTATTTCTGGGAATGATGGACTGCCTGTCAGGCAGTTACTGAGACGGCCCTCAGCGTCGAAGCTCGGGTCTTAATAGCCGCCTAAGTGCTTTTTTCTCTGTCTGGGCTGTCTTGGGGCCTCGCGCCGCGCGGGGTGATGGAGTGGCTGTCGCGGGCTGGTCCCGACGGCGGGTGGCGACAGAAAAAGCAAACGGGTCACGGCGATCCGGTTTTCCGGAATCTTCCTTGAGGACGTGGAGCTGGTGCGCCGCAAGGAGCCAGAGGAGGGGTGTAACGCCAGCTGGTTCCCTGCCGCGCATGTTTTTAACATGCTGCTCTCGTCTGCTTTTGGAGAGCGCTCCTGGCACAGAACCAATCCACCGACTTTCGCACTCCCACTATGCCCAGGCGTCCTTCAGGGTGGACAAAAAAAATGACCTCTCTGTTCCCAGTAAAAACGGCCAGCGGGAGCTGCTTGACGGAAAAGGTTATTAAGTGGTCGGGTCAATGAATGGGCAGGCGTCCCGCAACTGACAGTTCGCACTTAGTACGGAGATATTTTAGCAGATGAGGTCTGTCAATATGCGGTTTGCTCCATATTGATTTAAACACCCTTAAGTTTAGGTGATGACTGTCAGCTTTTAGTGCAATAACGTCCCTGTGGATGATACAGTGAAGGAATGGCTACCCTGTTAAACTCTGTGACCAGCCAACTAATTAACGTGTACTAACTGGCTCACTTCACTATATGTGAGGACACTTAAAATAGGTGGAACCTCCTTTCACATAGAAAACAGACGTCTTTAAATTTTTTATATTTTGACATTGAATCGTAAAGCATTGGTCAGTATGGGCTGATCGGAGAGATTTTAAGATTTTATTTGAGGGTATCTTCTCAATTTTGAAATCTTACTGTACATGCCTCCCCCTTTCACAGCTCAAACTAGAGGGCACTCAATAGAGGGCATACCCACGCCATGCCATACATCTGTTCTTTATGTGGCTGGCTGAAGGAGGACCCGGGCGGGGAATTGAATCCCTGACTCCCGGGTAAGAGTCAAATGCACTAACCACATTGTCAAAGAGCCAGGCTCGTTGGCACGGTAGCCAGGGCACATAGAGACATTTCAAGGGACAGGACCCATCAACTGTCACATCTCACCCCCTTTCGGGAGCATGTCCTCAAGCTCCATGCTTTACACAAGCAGCCATCCATTGGGATTCCCTGAGTCTTGCCGATTACGCCAGGATGTGGCAGGTCAAAGGAGGGCCCGGGCGGGGAATTGAACCCCAGACTCCCAGGTAAGAGTCTCACGTGCTGTTCACATTGCCGAAGATCCAAGCTCGTTGGCTAAGTAGCCAGGGCGCGTACTTATTAGGAGGCATTTCTAGTGACGGGACCCATGAACTGGCACAATTAGGGTACAGAATATGTAAATCACTTCCAAAATTAAATGAACTCTTCCTTGGAGTGCCACCTATCATTCTGCCAAATTTTGTGCCAAACCGTTCATAACTTATTGACTTATCCGGTCAGAAGTAGCACACAGACCCGCATTAGACAGATATATTTTAATTCTTCCGGATCCAGAATCCAGAGTATGTTTTAGAGCACTTACAATTAAATCAAATCATCCCTGGTCTACCATCTACCATTCTACCAAATTTCATGCCAAACCATTCATAACTTATTGAGATATCCTGTTAACAGGCAGACAGACAGACAGACAGACAGACAGGGGTGAAATATCCTGTTAACATCCTTCTGTTAGAAGGGGGGTAAAGGGCACACAACATCCTTGTGGTAAAACAGATATGAATGGCAGTGCCCTTTAATGGACTCTGAATGTCTGTTCCATTAGACCATGCTGACCAGTTTATTCCAAATTCAGTAACAATTTCAGATATTTAGAATTTGAAAATGGCAGTTTTCTATATTTGTCAATGAGGTTTCAATGAAGAGTCCACACACTTTGTGGCACTGTACTTTTCTGTATATTAATCATCAGCACCACGCTGATGTAAATAGTAACACACTCTTTCCTTAAAGTGATTTGCACTCTGTTTTTGATCATAAATTTATTGTTCTCTGATAAATAAGCTTGTCGATGAAGATTTTGATTATGTTTGATTGTCAGCTTTCATTTTTGCAGCAGATTATTTTTGCAAGATATGTTGGTCGGAATGTTTGTTTATTGTTTGTTTGTTTTTTTGTCTGTAATCATTTTTCTTGAACACTTTTCTCTGCTGTGCGCGTTGCCTGCTCCTTGTCATCTCTTGTGCAGTTGCCTACCAATGACTCATCACGATTCCCATCGTTCGGGGGACTCCATCAAGGTCAAGATCAAAGGTCAAGGTCAATTTTTGGTAAATTTGAGGGGTTGACGAAACCCTTATTTTTTGAGTAGCTTTGATCGGATCGACTTCAAACTTGTTGTGAATGTAGTATATGGTCAGGCGCTCGACTGATTAGTTTTTGGTGGCGATCGGCCTTGACCTTCATGGTTCTCGCTGAAGGTCAACAAATTTTGACCCCAAGGTCAAATTTTGAACTTGCAGGAACTATGTCGCGTAATGCCTCATATGAAAGCCCTTGATGACCGCTTTCCAGATCAGTCAAAATTTCTGGGCTGTGACGTTATTTGGTGACGTTATGACGAAAAAACTGATTTTTACTAGAAATTTTTCTTGAGCAATTTTCTCTGCTCGGCGCGTTGCCTGCTCCTTGTGATCTCTTGTACATTTGCTTACCAATGACTCATCACGATTCCCATCATTCGGGGGACTCCATCAAGGTCAAAGGTCAAGGTCAATTTTTGGTCAATTTGAGGGGTTGACGAAACCCTTATTTTTGAGTAGCTTTGATCGGATCGACTTCTAACTTGATGTGAATGTAGTGTATGGTCAGGCGCTTAGCTGGTTAGTTTTTGGTGGCGATCGGCCTTGACCTTCATGGTTCTCGCTGAAAAAAACACGACCATTTTGGCAAGATACTGTTCAACCTACGGTTGACATCCTTCATTAATTGTTTTGTCGTTCTAAGGTGATTTTGAGTGCTTCACACTCAGGGGTTATAAAAGGTGACCAAGAGGTCGGGTTATGGGAATTATTGTGATGAGATCAGAGAACTGGAATCTGTGTGTATTTATGAGAGTGTTTTTAAGTGTACATCTGTGTGCAAGTGTGTGTTTGGTGTGTGCATCTGTGACTGAGACTGAGGGAGCTGGACTGTGACTGGCCTTGTATAAGCCTGAGAGCACGTTGTCGTGCATGAGTTTGAGAGTGTGTGTTTGTGTAATTTTTTGCGCAAGACTGAGAATGTGCACGTGTGTGTGCGTGCGTACCTGTGTGTGTGTCAGTGTGTGCGTGTGCGAGTGTGTGTGTCTGAGGGAGCTGCTGTAGGTGAATGACTGTTGCGCTGACTGTGCCAGTGGCCTGGGCTCAGATCCAGGTCCACATTCCTTATCTGTGTGCTCCAGTTATTTTTGTCCAGTAAGATTGGTTTGACAGTACTTACATCGCCGACACCATTCAGTCCTGTCACTGCAGAGGCTGAGACCGA
This sequence comes from Gymnothorax reevesii, assembly GCA_029721435.1. Taxonomy (NCBI): domain Eukaryota; kingdom Metazoa; phylum Chordata; class Actinopteri; order Anguilliformes; family Muraenidae; genus Gymnothorax; species Gymnothorax reevesii. The sequence goes on along the minus strand of CM056578.1, from coordinate 73,114,184 downwards.
GTGTGTGTGTGTGTGTGTGTGAGAGAGAGAGACAGAGAGAGAGAGAGAGGAAGTCACACTGAGATCATTTTCAGAGAGAATTACAAAGTTCACCTGTATTCTTATTCAAACGGCATAGTGCTCTTTCAGTCTCATTTTAAATGACGTGTTGCTCTTCAAGCCGTTGCTCACCTCATACACCGTATACAATGCCCACATAAATGTTACATAATGCCAACATACTTTGTGCAGTAGTAATTGTCTTACTTACAAAAGTGCCATATGATATCTCATTCACCACGTAATGGGAAATATTGAGTACAAATGCCAAAAGTATTGAGTACAAATCTAAGGAGGTGATTCTTCTTTTGTACAACACATTCGTCAGGTCACATCTGGAGTATTGTGTACAGTTCTGGGGACCATACTTTAAGAAAGATATTGAGGCTCTAAAGAAAGTCCAGAGAAGAGCCACTAAGCTTATTCCAGGTATAAAAGATGAAAGCTACGAAAAGAGGCTGAAGATCGTTAATCTCTTTAGTCTTAGGAAAAGGAGACTGAGGGGTGATTTGATTGAGGTTTTTAAATATGTTAAAGAGATTAACAAAATGAATTTCGTAGGATTCCTTCGACCAAGTGTTGTGAGTAGAACTCGGGGTCACAAATGGAAGTTGACCAAAGGTAAATTTAGCACTGAAATTCAGAAATATTTCTTCACCCAAAGAGTAATTTCAATGTGGAATAGCTTGCCTGACCATATTGTTGAGGCAGAGATCTTGGGGGCTTTCAAGAGCAGGCTTGACTTAAAGCTAGATACCATTGAGTCATTGAGTATCTGAAGGGATATATTCACAATAGTAAAAAGAAACTGGCGAGCGTAGTTGGGCTGAAAGGCCTGTTCTTGCCATTCATGTTATGTTATGTCATGTTATGTTATGTTATGTTATGTTATGTTATGTTATGTTATGTTATGTTATGTTATGTTATGTTATGTTATGTTATGTTATGTTATGTTATGTTATGTTATGTTATATGACATGACCAACAATGGTTCTGGGCTGATAAATAAACATTATAGGAGATGACGAGATAATGAAATGTGTGTGTATTTCACCACCACGCGACATTATGAGTTATATTGCAGTTAGCCTTGCATCATACATGGCATGTTTAATGACAATTTTTGTAATGTGTAGCCATTAACAGGTGGCATGATTGGTTATGTTAGTTTTGGCATGACATACTATTTAAAAAAGGTGTTAAATTACACTTCATGGTGCATCATATTTACTTGTGCATTATTTATGATATTAATGATACCATTATGTGATATGACATTTGTTAAGGCATTATATATGCTGGATGAAGAGAGGGATACTGGGATTTCTTCTGTAATATGCAGATGAGAGAGAATCTTTGACTCCATTTATTCTCAGTTCTGTCCAGTCTCTAAGTACTGGATTTCATGAACTTAGATGGGCTGCTGGTTTGTTGTTGACATGTCACTTTCTTGTTAGGGGTGTTTTTACGCCCTTTTCTACGGATGTATTTCCTGGAAACTTGAATTTGAATTTTAATGGAGCGTGAGGGCAGATCACTCGCACGCATTCTTTCGCACCTGCGTTTGTTGTTTATTTGCAAACGCTTGCCTGCCAAGATATGTCCTCGTCCGACTGCGGTTCCTAATGCTAGGAAAATATTTGGTCGTAAGCGTGATGGACCGGTTGATGAGTACCTTCGGTAAACGAGATATGAAGTGTCAGCGGGGCAGGAAACTGAGATCTCCTAGTGTTGCGCTGCTAAAACCGCCGAGAGTTTGGTTTCGGCGGCTTGTGATGGCAAGCTCTGCGCCCACCCCCGCCATCTCCTTCTCTCGGCTCCTACAGTGGGTGAGAAACACAGTGCTTCATCAGGGAAAACATCCTGTGTGATATGCAATATCCAGGAAGGAGTATTAATTCACCTTTCACTCCGTCACTGACACATTCCCGCCATTTTTTACCCAGTGAAAGCAGAAAAACACTTCTTTCATAAGTCAGTAACTGTTCTTGCCTCTTTGTCTCCTCTCAAGGAAATGCAAAATCCTGAAAATACACTGAAATGAAACATTCGATTGAGATATTGCAAAGCTTCACCACATAGAACCATATATTCCCACAAATTATAGAAAATTTACTCTTAGAGCCCTGAATACATTTTCAAGGAATTAAAAATGTAATTATCCTGAGCTGTTGAAAATCTATCCGGTGGCAACTTGTTTGATAGAGCTCCCGGGGAGCTCTTTATAACAAGTTGCCACATGATGGGTTTTCAACAGCATCTGATTTTGATATCTTACATCATTGGGCAACTATAGTTGCTTATAGTGCTCTAAGGGTTAATTATGTATTTCTCCAGACTGGCGAACCCTCCAAGGTCGGTTCCTGCCTCTCGCCCATTGTGTAATAAGCCTCAGCCCCTCTGCGACCCTGGACAGGAATAGACAAAGTAGTTAATGGCTGGATGGATGGGTGGATATATAAATACATTCATTTCCAATATATTACAGTTTGCTCATCTCTGTAAGGGTCACCTCCGTTCCACCCTGGGCTGGGGGTGTTGCTATTTTTTCACTGGGTTTTGTTTGTGGCCTTTCAGTTAATATCCCAGAGTTCTCTTGGGAGCGTGACCGCCGAGCAGTACCACCCAGGAGTCACCCTTACAAGAACAAGCTCTTTTCCCGGCATCACTGACATGTCCTATAGGCGTTACGTCCAAGAGGGACTGTATAATGGCCCCAAACACAACAGTACAACAGTCTTGTTCCTTTCTGTCCTCCGTCAGTGGTGGCAAAGCAGCTCTTTGGAAAATGCAAAAGGACATTTTATGCTGCACAAAGCATTAATATTATTTTATATTTACTGCACAACACTGCTGCTGTGGTTTCTCAACGAGATTCTCAGGAATTGTTTGACGCACTGAGAGGTTCGCCGCTGCTTTGACTCGCCTGAGACGCAGCGGCAGCTGGACTGCTTGGTGATGTAAGATTGCGTGGTGCACAGTTGAGCGGTCAGTCGGTTTTTTTCTGAGACGAGCACCAGCTGCCCTTGGAGAAGAAAAGAGAAGAGAGGGAGCAGAGCCAGGGAAAGAACTGAGACCGGGAGAGGAGAGGAGAGGAGAGGAGAGGAGTGTGGAACGAAAAAAAAGCAGCTGAGCAACGGAGGTATGAGAGAACAAGAACACTGAGCGAGACTATAGAGGGAGGGAGAGGGAGAGGGAGGGATGGAGGGAGGGACTAACACCAAAAGAAGAGGACAGGGGTGGAGACACAGTGAGTGCACCTCCCTATCAGTGGAGAGCTGTCAGAGAGAGAGAGAGAGAGAGAGAGGGACGGAGAGAGAGATGGGAGGAAGGTAAAGACACAGGAGGGAGGGAACAGAGAGAGGCAGAGAGTGTGAACAGATGGAGCAGGCACCAGCTTGGGAAAGTGTGCACGGGAGAGTCTGTGTTTCGCGCTCCTGTCTCCGGCTCCGAACGCCGCCATCGGGAGGTTGTTAAATCCGCGTACCGGACTTGCGGGGGGACCCCGGACGCCATGTCCCAGCCCGGGAGCAACATGCGCTCCAAGAAAGCGGGCATTCGGGCTGCGGTGGTTCTGATTGGACTCCTGCACAAGTCCAGGAAGCACCGGGACAAGACTGAGGATCTGGAGCGGTGGGTAGGCCTCTCTCCTCTGGTTCTGTGCTGTTACCCTCACTCCCCGAATCGAACGAGCCACCTGGGCGGTTCTGAAGGTGTTCTATTGTTCTGGTCCGCATTGTGACACGCTTTGCGGTCCACTTTTGGGGTGTTCACGGCAGCCTGTCTTCACAGTCCGATCGGCATCCCTGAAAAATGTCCGGAGGGCCCAGACTCCTTTGGCTTGTACCTATGCTTGTAGGTGTGGGAACTTGTTAACGCGACGCTGTGCAGTTACCAGGGGGACAGTCCCACAGTCTGTCCTCAGGCGACAGGTGTTTGGCTGTCCAAGGCGGCCTGCCGGACTGGAATTGTGAGGTGTCCGAGCGGAGAGCCGCTGAAAGTAAAGGTGAAATGAAGGAGGCATTGACTGGCCGAGGAGACTGAGCGCATGGCTAGCGTTCAGTCACAGGTGGCTGTTGGTCTCGGCGGCTCAAGTGTTTTTAAACGTGATTCTGTCTCCATGTTCCCTTCTGCCTTCTACCGTCTCTTGGTGATCGCATGCGCTGAGGAGGTGCAGGCGAGAGCCAGTCTCTGCCTTTCACAGGTTTTTATGGCTGTGAATCATATTTCACCTGGACGTTGACCTTTTTCTTGTAATACTGCGCTCAATTAATTTGCACCTACGCCCAGGAGGAATTTATTTTCTCGATCAATAGAGTGCTGTTGTCATACACTTTTTAAAGAGGCTGACAAGCTTGCTGGAAGATTGTGTGTGTGTGCCTATATAAGTGTATGCATGTGCGAGTGTGGGTTTGTGTTGCGTATTTATGTCAGTTTTTGTGTTTGTGAGAGCATCTGTCTGAGCTGTTGAGTGTGTGTATTTATGTAAGTATTTGCACGTGTCAACATGTGTCAGTCAGAGTTGTGAGTGCTTGTAGGTATTTAAGTTCGTATGCACGTAAGAGTGTCCAGGTGCAGTATATGTGTATGTGTGTGTGTGTGTGTGTGTGGGGGGGGGGGGCATGTGTGAGTGCGTGCGAGCATGTGTATTCATGTGTATGCGTGTGTGGTTATTATCACCACTGTGGTTTGAGTTCAGCAAATACTAGCCCAGGTGGAATTTAAGATTCTTTACTCCAGCAGTGATTGTTGTCATAGCAAAGCTGATTATAGTGTGCTGTTGTAAATGCAGCTGTAAGCGAGCTCTGCATCTTTCTCACAGGCTTTATCTGGATCTCACCCCTTCTGCTACTACATCATCTAATCTCACCTTGTTTTGATGCATCTAACTCCTCTTAAATATCTCAGCATCTTTCTACACGTCCAGTTCCTCTTAAATATTTCCCTTTATCTCTGTACCCTACATCTCACTCCTCTGAAATAGTTCACCTTCTCTCTGTACCCTACATCTCACTCCTCTGAAATATTTCACCTTCTCTCTGTACCCTACATCTCACTCCTCTGAAATATCTCACCTTCTCTCTGTACCCTACATCTCACTCCTCTGAAATATTTCACCTTCTCTCTGTACCCTACATCTCACTCCTCTGAAATATTTCACCTTCTCTCTGTTCCCTACATCTCACTCCTCTGAAATATCTCACCTTCTCTCTGTACCCTACATCTCACTCCTCTGAAATATTTCACCTTCTCTCTGTACCGTACATCTCACTCCTCTGAAATATCTCACCTTCTCTCTGTACCCTACATCTCACTCCTCTGAAATATTTCACCTTCTCTCTGTACCGTACATCTCACTCCTCTGAAATATCTCACCTTCTCTCTGTACCCTACATCTCACTCCTCTGAAATATTTCACCTTCTCTCTGTACCCTACATCTCACTCCTCTGAAATATTTCACCTTCTCTCTGTACCCTACATCTCACTCCTCTGAAATATTTCACCTTCTCTCTGTACCCTACATCTCACTCCTCTTAAATATCTCACCTTCTCTCTGTACCCTACATCTCACTCCTCTTAAATATCTCACCTTCTCTCTGTACCCTACATCTCACTCCTCTTAAATATCTCACCTTCTCTCTGTACCCTACATCTCACTCCTCTGAAATATCTCACCTTCTCTCTGTACCCTACATCTCACTCCTCTGAAATATTTCACCTTCTCTCTGTACCCTACATCTCACTCCTCTGAAATATTTCACCTTCTCTCTGTACCGTACATCTCACTCCTCTTAAATATCTCACCTTCTCTCTGTACCCTACATCTCACTCCTCTTAAATATCTCACCTTCTCTCTGTACCCTACATCTCACTCCTCTTAAATATCTCACCTTCTCTCTGTACCCTACATCTCACTCCTCTTAAATATCTCACCTTCTCTCTGTACCCTACATCTCACTCCTCTTAAATATCTCACCTTCTCTCTGTACTCTACATCTCACTCCTCTGAAATATTTCACCATCTCTCTGTACCCTACATCTCACTCCTCTGAAATATTTCACCATCTCTCTGTACCCTACATCTCACTCCTCTTAAATATCTCACCTTCTCTCTGTACCCTACATCTCACTCCTCTTAAATATCTCACCTTCTCTCTGTACCCTACATCTCACTCCTCTTAAATATCTCACCTTCTCTCTGTACCCTACATCTCACTCCTCTTAAATATCTCACCTTCTCTCTGTACCCTACATCTCACTCCTCTTAAATATCTCACCTTCTCTCTGTACTCTACATCTCACTCCTCTTAAATATCTCACCTTCTCTCTGTACCCTACATCTCACTCCTCTTAAATATCTCACCTTCTCTCTGTACTCTACATCTCACTCCTCTTAAATATCTCACCTTCTCTCTGTACCCTACATCTCACTCCTCTTAAATATCTCACCTTCTCTCTGTACCCTACATCTCACTCCACTAAAATATCTCTCCTTCTCTCTGTACCCTACATCTCACTCCTCTTAAATATCTCACCTTCTCTCTGTACCCTACATCTCACTCCTCTTAAATATCTCTCCTTCTCTCTGTACTCTACATCTCACTCCTCTTAAATATCTCACATTCTCTCTGTACCCTACATCTCACTCCTCTTAAATATCTCACCTTCTCTCTGTACCCTACATCTCACTCCACTAAAATATCTCTCCTTCTCTCTGTACCCTACTTCTCACTCCTCTTAACTATCTCACCTCCTCTCTGTACCCTACATCTCACTCCTCTTAAATATCTCACCTTCTCTCTGTACTCTACATCTCACTCCTCTGAAATATCTCACATTCTCTCTGTGCCCTACATCTCACTCCTTTGAAATGTCTCACCTTCTCTCTGTACCCTACATCTCACTCCTCTCAAATATCTCACTTTCACTCTGTACCCTGCATCTCACTCCTTCACTCCTTTTAAATATCTCACCTTCTCTCTGTACCCTCCATCTCACTCCACTAAAATATCTCTCCTTCTCTCTGTACTCGACATCTCACTCCTCTTAAATATCTCACCTTTTCTCTGTACTTCACATCTCACTCCTCTTAAATATCTCACATTCTCTCTGTGCCCTACATCTCACTCCTCTGAAATGTCTCACTTTCTCTCTGTACCCTACATCTCACTCCTCTTAAATATGTCGTCTTCTCTTTACCCCACATCTGACTCCTCTGAAATATCTCACATTTTCTCTGTACCCTACATCTCACTCTTCTAAAATATCTCTCCTTCTCTCTGTACCCTACATCTCACTCCTCTGAAATATCTCACCTTCTTTCTGTACCCTACATCTCACTCCTCTTAAATATCTCACCTTCTCTCTGTGCCGTACATCTCACTTATCTTAAATATTTCACATTCTCTCTGTACCCTACATCTCACTCCTCTGAATTCTCTCTCCTTCTCTCTGTACTCCACATCTCACTGCTCTTAAATATCTCACCTTCTCTGTGTACCTACATCTCACTCTTCTTAAATATCTCACCTTCTCTGTGTACCTACATCTCACTCATCTTAAATATCTCACCTTCTCTGTGTACCTACATCTCACTCTTCTTAAATATCTTTCCCTGTTTGTTTCCCAGTGTTTCAAAAGTTGCCTTTTCACGCTCTGGCTCACTTCACTCCCATCCCTCCTACTTATTCCTCTCCTTCATTCCTTCACTCTCTTTTGTCCTCAATCTTGTCATCATTGAGCTCCGACTTTTTCCTTTTGTATCTTTTGCTTCTCTCCCTCTCTCTTGCTGCTTATTTATTTCATTCTCTTGCTTTCTCCCTCCTCCCGCCCATGCTTAATTATGCTGCTCTCTCTGTTTTCATTTCTTTGCTTTTTTCCCCACATCTGTTCATTTCTCTCGGTTTCCCTTCACCTTGCTGTGAAAAGGCTTGTGATTAGCAGCTGGTGGCAGAGAAGCCCTGGCTGATGTTCCTGTCTGTGTAATTTACCTGGCCCACGGTTCTCAAACCGACAAGTCCAATAAACAATACCAGTCTTTATTGTGAAATCAGTACTCTAGCTGAAACCACATGCAGACAACTCCCCACTCGCTGACCCATGTAAGCAATCCCCCAATGGCATCCTATGGTTTTTTGATTTGCACATTTGACAATGGTTTAAATGGTTGGTGATTTGAACCAAGAGGGCCATTGAGAGGGGCTTTAACCCCAGATGGCTCTATTGGAAATTGGCCCTCACTAAGTCCAATGAATGGTAAGTCACTCATTAACCCCTTTGCGCAGGATACAAATAACGCCACTTTTTTCTGTTGTGCCTGAGCCAATTTGAGGCTTTAAACTCTGCATTTGTTTCACAGAGACTGTGGAAAATTATTCCAGCGAAGCAAGACATTTGGAAATTCAGTCGCAGACTTATTTAGTCATTAAATTTCAAAATTTACAGACGCAACTACATGCCTAAAAATGTAGTACTCGCAGGCACAAACTCTGGGGCTGACATATGGCCATGCCTCATTCACTCACTCGACCAAACACCCACATGGATTTACGCAGATGGCCAGACGGACTGGACCCACCAGGACCCATGCAGTATCCCGCTCCCCGCCGGAAATGTGGTTTGGTTAAGCAGCCTTTTGCGTTCAGTTCTTGTTATTTTTCAGCCGCATGCTTGGAGAGGACCAGAGAGTAGCACAAACGAGCCGTCTCCTTTTCATCTCTCACGAGCGTTGGACGGCATTAACTGTGCCCTCTGACCAGTCCGGCTCACGCTGACCCGGCAGTAATACTTGCTTTTCGGAAGCGAAACGTTTGCTTCCCGCTTTCGCCTCGGTGCAAGTTGCCTCCATTAAATTTTCAGGCTACTGTGCTTGGATAAACAGGCGGACAAGCTGCCAGATGGACGTGGAGGGAGGAATAGATTGAGTTTGGGCCGTGGATAGACATGCTCGCTGGATAGCTTGGTCTGCAATACTGGGTGATCTGTAATGCACCCTTGGGGTATTGATTAGAGCCAGGGGATGAGTTACTGCTCAGTGCATGCAACAGATAACCAGCCTTGCAAGCCATGCTGATACAAAATCAGCTTTGCCATTTTTGGCAAAATTAAACAAGGTTGGGACTCGCGCATGGGTGAACTGATCTCAGACCTGCTCTCCCCTGACACATTTTTTACAACAAGGGACCTGGTTTTCAGGATTAATTAGCTCACTGAGTGTCACCATTAACACCTGTGTGTGTGCGTTTGTGTATGCGCGTCTGCCTGTGCATGCGCGAGCGTGCATGTTTGTGACAGCGAGCTGTTGCTTCGCGCTTGCTGGACGATCAGGCGTCGTCTCCCTAACGAGAGCCAAGAGACCCTTAAAGAGTCGTGGATCCAGGGAGCGGGGAAACAGGAGATGGGGGCTGGTATTTTTAGCTTCTCTTCTTTATCTCTCCTCCTTTCTCTTTGTCTACTCCTTGACACCCCTTCCCCCTTTCACCTTCACTCTCCTCTCTTTGCTCTGGTCATGCCCTCGTTTTTTTTCCTGTCTAGCCAGGGAGAAAGGGGATTGGCGACACAGGGAAAGTTTGCCATTGGAGAACTCTATGCTGAGTTCATCAATGTGCATGGATTCACCAGTATTAGGGATGATCATTTTGAAATGGAAAGCCTCCCAGTGGTGAGTAACTAATTGATAAGCTAACCACTTTCCTGGCTCAATCAATGCAGTGAGTGGTGTGCTTGCACCCCCAAGCAGGTCCTCTTGTCTCTAATTTGACTGTGTTCAATCAGGACGTATTGTGTTAAGTGAATGCCTTTGAAAGCTCCAATTCTGTTAATAACTGCTGTGGTTTTTTTTTCTTGGCTTTATGAGTTTTGTTTTGGACTGTGCAGGATTTGTTTATTCGTAATTTCCTCTGCGCAGGTAAACACTGCGGGTGGCAGAAAGTAAGGCAATGGCAAAGACAACAGGATAATAAAGACGACGTCGTGTTTCATTCCCTCAAAACATCTGCAAGAGAGAGCATGTGTGAACACGAGAGAGTCTGAGGGAAAGAGAAAGGAAGAAAGGTCTGCGGAAGAGAGGAAGAGAGAGCTAAGAAAAGTGAGCGGAGGGAGAGAAGAGAGTATGTGAGAGAGAGGGAAAAGAGAAAGTGTGAGTGTGAGAAAGAGGGGAGAGAAGGAAGGGAGAAAGTGAGAGAGAGAAAAGGAGAGAGTGAGGGGAAAGGGAGGGAAGATGGAGAGAGCAAGAGAGGGTGAGTGAAAAAGTGAGAGAGAGTGAGAGAGAGGGAGAAGAACACATGCGAGAAGAATAATGGAGACTGCAGATCAGGGAAAGCATGTAAAGGAGTGAGTGTGGAAAAGAATGAGTATTGTATGGGCCTTTCTGGGAGAGAGAGAGAGAGAGAGAGAGAGAGAGAGAGAGAGAGAATGCTCGCGGGCAGGTATAGTGTCGGGTTCACACTGCTGGAGTTCGGCTAAAGGCTGCGCCAACATTACGGACGCCAAACAACGACAAGCTTGTCGTTCCAGCCCTTACCCCTGCTTCCCCCTGCTCACTCTTTACAGCTCCACGCACACCATAAAGCCTTGGGCTGAAGCCGCTCTTTAGCTTAGCTTCGGGGAACGCAATGCCTGGAAGGCAATGCCTGTTTACTGTTTTACCGCTTTCTGTTGCCACTCTGGCTAGTTAGCAAAATAGCTGTGTGCTCATCACAGGTCTCGGATTGTGCTACAGTAACACGTTTTATGCAAGGTCACGAGTTTATCAGCTGTCGTGAATTTTACGAGCTACTCAATAAATTTAAATAAAAGTGTCAGCCTGCTGCTAGCTGATTTGGACGGTGTGATAATCAAAAAGCAGAAGCTTGAAATGAAGGAATTGCCGCTAAACATCCAGGAGCTGTTTTCCTATTCCCAATTTATGAGCAAAATCGTCCCTCAATCGCTCGCTCAGTGTAAGGGCGGGGAGAGGTCAGCCTTTCTAGCCGAGCTGCGGGCAGTTTCCTCCCTCGCATAATGAATAACGCAATTGCGCTCCTTTTTCTCAAGGCCACTCGCCATGCCATGCAAACAGTCCGTGCGCTCACTGAGGAGATTAAACCGCATAAACCCCAAAATGCTTTATAAAGGAGTATTTATTGATTGTGCTCTGAAGTAGGGTGCGCATTCTGAAAAGAAGCAATCTCCCCAACTGAAATTCGACTGCTTGAGGAAGCCCGTCTTCTTTTACATAAAAACCCTTGGCCTTCACCTTCTTCCACTTGCACATCCACAGTTCTAGTTGCTGCACTTCTTTTTTTTGTACTGTTTAGATTTCTCCAAATCTATTCACAAAAAAAGCGACATTTCCCAGTGACGCAAAGCGTGTGCCAGAAGACTGATGGCACATGGCTCTTCTGTAATGTATTTTCAATTCAATTTTTGCTTCTAATTGAGACCTACTCATGGGATACTCTAGTGATTCAGTAAAATGTGATTTCTACATCACCCTGCGTAAAGCCATTATATTTCCGGAGGGCTAACATTAAGTCCTCCTGTAGTGACCAACGTAAGAGAGATATTTGTTGGCTTTAGGCTAAAAACATCAGGTAAATATGTAAGATTTGCACAGGGTTAGAAAGTCAAGCAGTTCTGTCGTCTTCATGTGCCATTAATACTACATATTTATATCCCCGAACGCCGAATGGCGTTCCGGGGGATATTATGTTTTTGGTCTGGCCACCGCACTACGTGTTAACGCGATAACTTCAGTAATATTTCAATTACAAATTTTAAGTTTTGCACATAAGTAAATATCATAAAGAGGAAGAACTGATTCGATTTTGGACAATTTAAGATCTCTAGATTGGCCACCAGGGGCCAAAAACTGATTTACATGTTAACGCGATAACTGCAGTAATATTTCAATTAAAAATTCCAAGTTTTGCATATAAGTAAGTATCATAAAGAGGAAGAACTGATTCGATTTTGGACAATTTACAATTTCTAGATTGGCCACCAAGGGCCAAAAACGGAAAAAATCACTGTTTTTATCATATCTCTGGAAATATTTGTCCGATTGACCTCAAATCAAGTGCAAATGAAAGGTCATGACCCGAGGATATGTCCCACATTATACCCATTTGGTGCAAAATTTTGACACAAGGAGGAGCTTTGTCACATAAAATTCACCATTTTTGCTATATCTTTGGAACTATTTCTCCAATTGACATGAAACTATGTGCAACTGCAAGTTCATGGCCTCACAACGTGTCACTTGATGACATCATACCTGTATGGTTCAATATTTTGCCACCAGATGGCGCTTTGTGATGGAAAATTACCATTTTGGCCATATCTTCAGAACCATTTGACCGATTGACCTGAAATTAAGTTCAAATGAAAGTCTATTCAAGGTCTATTCAAGGATTGGGGAATTGGAGGATTGGGGGCATTCGGGGACATACCCCCAGCCGTCGCCTCCGACGGCATAAGCCTAGTTTTTAAGTCTGATCAAGGATTTACAAAGTGCACAGATGAACAGCCTTGCTTGGAAATGATAAGTGTGCTGTTTGCTGATATTACAGGTTGCTAGCCTGATTTGCTAGGACCACTGTGTACCAGTGGCGGGCGGTGGATGGAAAACCGAGGGGGCGGAAAACATCCCTTAAAAAGGAAGAGATTAGTGACCCGATTTCAATCATTATTCTTGGTCAACATTAGTTTCCCTTATCATGAAATGTTTAGGGGAGTGAATAATAAATTCTATAAAATGTTTAATTCACATGCCTGAATAGGCAACTCTTCACGAAAAAAACCACTATGGATTTTCTGTGTTAAATTTAGTCACATCCCAAGCAATTCGTCAAACCTGTGCATAATGATTGTTTCATTGAAAAAGATTTAAATGCGCTTTTTATGCATTCAACTGATGCGTTTGATTTCTCGTCTCAATGAAGACAAGTAGCTACACCTGAGAGGGGTTAGTTACAGTGTCTTTTACCAGGGAAATTGATTGAAAACAGATCAAGACTAATAAGCAGTTTAAAGACAAGTTTATCGCCCTCCTTGTTCTCTGTCCCCCACCTGCCACTACTGTGTACTGTACTGTCAGTTCTTGTTCCGTCTCCGCTGTCAGTTAACCTGGTTTGACCAGGCGTTAACTGAAGGATGACCATTATTTGACATCTTACCATTGAGTATGCTGCAAATTTGTCCCACAAAGAATCGCTGACGGAGATGGTTTGTGCTTGTGTTATGGTGATTTGTTTGATATTCAATTCATTCCAGTAAGTGTTTGCCCTTGTGCTAACTTGGTATAACAGTATAAAGCTTTTTGGCTGGATTTACGTACTGTACATGACACTGGCATTTTTAGCTGCGACCAAGCAGCTCTATGAACGCTTCTGTCTGTCCGTCCGTCCGTCCGTCCGTCTGTGACACCTTTTTCACCATGTTCCTGTCGTCGTATCATCATGAAATTTTCAGGAGTTATTTACCTTCACCAAAGTGATGTCCATGCACAAGGTCGAGGTCAAAGGTCAAGTTCACAGAGGTCACGACCTTGTTTGCGGGTTTTCGCGCTGTAACTCCAGTTAGAATTCTTGGATCGCTATGAAATTTTGGAAATAGCTTCTAGGCATAGAGGAGGTGTTCCCTATTGTTTTTCAAGGTCATCTGTCAAATCCCAAGGTCGCACAGGTAAAAAAAAGTGTCAATTTTGCCCGATTTGACGGTTTTCGCTCTGTAACTCAAGTTTCATTCAATGAATGGCTAGGAAATCTTAGAACAAGCTTCTCGGTATAGAGGAGGGGTTCCCTATTGATTTTCAAGGTCATCTGTTGAATCCCAAGGTCACACCGGTCAAAAAAGTGTCGATTTTGCCCCGATTTCACAGTTTTCGCACCGTAACTCGAGTTTAACTTGATGGATGGCTATCAAATCTTACAACAAGCTTCTTGGTACAGAGGAAGGGTTCCCTATTGATTTTCAAGGTCATTTGCCAATTTTGAGGTCACACTTGTACAAGAAACCACCAGTCATGGACACTAGGCCACGTGACGGATGCTAGGCCAGGTCGCAGCTATTAGATCCCTCTGATCTACTTGTTGTTGAGTAAATGTTTCCAGATCGAATCCATGTATAAAACAAGCATATTCCCACAGAAGTAACAAATTCATTACAGTTGTTATGTAATTATTGAACCCTTATTTCGTGTACATGATAGTCATGCCCCGTACATTGGGCCCCGTTACAGCTGCAGATCTGAGAGCCGGTATCATGCTCATTGCACATCTGCTTATTGTGTCCTACTGGGAGCATATTGCTCTCAAACCAGAGTCTGAAATAAGGACTATCTGTGTTTTCTCCTTTCTATTTTATCATATTAATCATCCAAATTGAAATGTTCAGTCGACAAGAATAATTTCACATGGCTTTGTTCCATGCGGTTGAATACTATTTTATTTTTTGTTCACTATATTTCTCAATTATTTTCTATTATCAAAAATTACATTTGCTATCATTTTTGCTTGGAACTACAGTGCCAATTGAGGCTTACATTTTTTTATTGCTTTTTGAATTTGATGCCCACAACTAATTTTAAAACATTTGAGACGAGGGCAACAAAAGACAGAAAAAGTTGTAAGATGCTAAAAAATACGCAAAGTAAAAATGAGCCAAGTGGAAAACCTCACAGCAAAGGTTAATTGGTAATGGGACACTAACATGATGGGGTATAAAAAGAACATCCCTGAGAGGCTGAGTTTTTCAGAAGTAAATAGGCTGAGAGCTTCACCACTGCAAGGGCAAATAGTTCAACAGTTTACGAAAAATGTTTCTCAATATAAAATTGCAAATAATTTGGGAATTTCATTATCTACAGTACATAAAATCATTAAAAGATTCAGAGAATCAGGAGAAATTTGTAGACGAAGGACTATGCTGAAAACCAGCATTAAATGGCCGTGATCTGCAGGCACTCAGACAGCACTGTACTAAAAACAAACAGGATTTGGTTCTGGAAATCACTGCATGGGCTCTGAAACACTTCAGAAAACCACTGTCACTGAACACAACTGAACACATGTAAACAAGATCCAGAAATGCTGCCGTCTTCTCTGGGCTCAGGCTCATTGAGGATGGACTGAGGTGTGGTGGGAAACGGTCCTGTTGTCTGACCAATCAAAATGTGAAATTCTTTATAGAAATCATCAACTCCACGTCCTCCGGACTAAAGAGGAGAGGGACCATCTGGATTGTTATAAGCGTACAGTTCAAAAGCCAGCATCTTTGATAGTATGGGGGTGCATTATTGCACATTGCTTGGGTAACTTGTACATCTTTGACGAGTCCAGTAAAGCTGAACAATATATATAGGCACTGGAGCAACATCCATTGCCATCCAGATGTGTTTTTACGGGAAGGCCTTGCTGATTTCAGGAAGGCAATGATAAACACCATATCCTATAAGTATTACAACAACACAGCTCAATAGTAAATTGGTGCTGAACAGAGTCTAAATAATTTGTGAATCATTGCATTTTATTTCTGTTTACATTTTACACAACGTTCTGATTTTTTTTGAAACGGGGTTGCCTGTATATTCATATGAAGATCACAAAGAAAAAACGATCAAAAGTCCAAATTTAGCATTTTTGTATATTTTATATATTAGATATTATTATATTTATAATAGTATATTATTATATTTTATATATTTTATAGTTTTTGCATATTTTTTCTGTGCTTTGTTTCCGAGATCGTTTTGAATTTTTAATTCATCATTTCTCCACAACGTGAAGATGTGACTCTTATCATTTTTCCATTGTGGTCTTCATATTGTAATTATAAAATTAACTTTTGGTCGAACTGACATGGATGTCCATTGCTGAGTGACTGAGTTAGTCAGTGACTGATGAAGTTACCCCACTGGTCGGCCTGCGGTGTGTGCTCTCCCCATTGGCTGTTGTTCCCAGTTCTGCACATAGATCATAAATGGCTCAGCCATCTTTTAGGTTTTCAAGCAGTCTTGTTAGGTCTGGACAGTCACATGTTTATGAGAGGTCACACCAGCTGGGCTGTAGAAGTTCCCATAGATGCAAATGCTATGCCGCTAACACTTTACAATAAGGGCACATTAATTAACATTAGTTCATTAACTACCAGTTAATTAGCATGTAGCTAATGCATTAGACAGCTGAATAAGCATTATGCAACCATAATTCTTTGTTTCCTTTATTGTGACGTTGAAAACATCCCTTTAGTATCCCTTATGTAGCACTTCAAACTGTTAAATCATAATGTATAAATTAATACATTATGCCACCCTGCCACTTGCACAACTTCTGTCCCCGCAATTCCGCGCAATGCGTTGTGGCAAGGTGGTTCGGTGGTATGCAGCGGAGCCTTGTTTGAGCCCTGTTCCCGCACTGTACACGCTTAAAGTATGCACTGTCTTTGCAATGCGCAGACAAAAATTTGAACTATGCGCGAACAATGCGTGAACACATCATGAGAAGTTCCTGCCACGCGTGAAAGTTTCGTGACGTGCGCAAACTATGCGTGAGCTGGGCGTGCCATGATCACGTGAACAACTTGTGACAACACCCTAACACGGCACGTATTGACACGCACTGTTGGCAGTTTTTGCGCCGAGTTTGCGTACTGTTCATGCTTGGTTCACGGAAGTGACACGAACATTGCGTGCCGAATTTTTGAACATTTCAAAATTCTCTCTACGACATGGCACGCACCCCCGGACCCTTCACACACTCCTCACGCTTGTTCCCGAAGACTTTAATCTTTGCCACGACGCATTGCATGGCATTACGTGAAAAAAAATCGTACAAGTGTCAGGGTGGCCTAAGTTGATGTGAACATCATTTGTAAAGGATTACCAGATTCATTAGTTAAATGTTAATCAGCTATTAGCTAATGCATATTACTGCATCAACTAATTTTAAATATTGCACCCTTATTGTAAAGTGTTGCCGCTCCGCTCATGGTTTTCCTCTCCCTGACCCTTTTATCCAATTAAAGGCTCTCCTAGAGTGCAAACCTCCGCCAAGGTAGCAGAGTCTAAATCTTGGTGAGTGGGAGCAAAATTCAGTTATCGCGTGTCATACGTTTGCAAGATGGCTGCCGTAGTGGCCATATTGTTTGACTGATCGTGGTGAAAATCAATAGGGTCCATCCCTGAGGTAATAACGACCCACCCACAAAATTTCAGAGATATCCGTTCATTACTTTTTGAGTTGTCTTGTTCACAAACAAACAAACAAACGGCACCAATCACATAACCTCCTGCCAAATTCGTTTGGCGGAGATAGTAAGTTCCATACTAAATTGTTTTTCGTTTTGTTGTCCGTTTATTTTGCCGGAAATGGCTTCCCTTTGAATTCCAAAATGTAAACGCTTCTCTGTGATGTAAAGAATTACCTGATATATGCCTCTTACTACGTGGCTTTGAGGATATATACAGGGCCACTATATAAATAGTAACCACTTACATTTCACTAAAACAGCAAACTATAACTTGAGTAAAGTTTCAAAACTTTTCTTGAGTGGTGTATTTCCCATGGTGCAGAAAAGCTGAAACTACTTTACTTAAGGAGAGGAGTACCAGCACAACAACATACAAAAGCTGAGAGCTTCAAGCTGTCAAGAGGAGGACCAATAAATTGTGACCTGGGATGGGGAAAAATAGTACAATATAGTGCTGTAGGAGTTTTGCAAACTACCTCCCAGATGGCTGCCAAATAATAGTGTGGGCATGGCTTCCTGGAACTTACCCTATTGATCCAATTATATGAAATATCACAGCGAGGCCAGGGAGACACAAGTTTTAAGTGTGGACTGGTGTGTCCTGTGGTTATCTTTTGATTGCATTACCAGCTGTGAATGTGGAGCAGGTGCAGCACATAAGAGATTGAAATCAAAGCTTTAAAGGCAAAGCCTGTTTTCAGTGCTGGGAGCGTCCGCCCTCTGTGAGGCCTGTCGAAGAACACGGCGCCAGTCGATGTCTAGGACGAGGAATCAACCCCATACTGATGAAAACAGAAAATGAATAAAACAACTAGACTGGAGTGACACCGTTAGCCCATCATCCACTCAGTCCAGACCTCCCCTTTTCGATTAGACAGCAGAGGCCCCACAGAGAGCCACAGAGTTTGCTGGTTTTTGTTGATACTCCGTGCTCAATTGATCAAATAAATCGGGTTATTATGCAGTTAACTCGCCGCGTCTGGTTTTGCGGGCAGAGAGCGGTCGAAGACGAAAGCCAGCACACCCTATGGCTCTTTAGGACCCGGGATTACCACTGCTGTGCTAGTAGCGTCTGGTAGCTAGAAAAACATTCTGCAATGTCTGCTCCCATCCATGAGTGATGAGATACTGAGCAATGAAGCAATAAAATCAATCTGTGGTGACGTCAAGCTCTCGCTTTCGTTAGGAAGATGTAGATTGGAGTGTGTCGTCATTGCCGTGCCCTTCACCTAGAAAACTCTCCAGTCTACATCTGTCTAACAAAAGCAATGTGCTGGACATCACCATGAACTGATTTTGTGACGATAGAGTGCATTGAGGTGTGTTGTGTGGATGAATGGAATTGCGTCTATGAAACATTCAATTATAAAGCAGTATGCCCTAAGCCATGGAGTCACGTTGCTCATCGCCAATACTAATATTTCTGCCAAAACAAAACCCAGCCGACTGCAGTCTCATTGTCCCTACTACAGACTGCTCCTTGCCCTTAAATTCAATTTTCACAGAACAGGAACCAGCAAACAAAAGAGTATGGATAACATTTAATGGTATATCCTGCTAGGCCGTCAGGCCGGTTTTTGAAGACCTAAGTGCAGTGCAATGGCATCTATCAGCTAATGGGCTCAAAACAATGGCAAAATAAAGGACTGACGGCCAACTAATGTCTTATAATGAACTGGGCCAGGAGGGAAAAATAATACCTTTCCTTTTGTTTTCATGCATCCATATTTATGTCTGGCGTGTATATACAGTGTATTGTTTTTCTGATCAGGTCCATCACTTCTCCAGATTTTAAATGATGCAAGTCGATGAAAAAAGAACTGATCTTTCAGAGAGACCTACAGGTATTCAAATCCTGCTTTCAAAAGGCAACATTTGACTCCAGTCACTTACGCGTCCGTGCAACAAATCTCCATCAACACTTTCAGTGATCGCTGAAAAAACAGGAAATCAATTCAAGCATTCAGGTAGTGCCCCATGATGCTAGTGTGCGGAGCATTTTGGTAAGTGGGCGATGTTCACCTTGTCCTTCTGGTTAGCCAAAAAAAAGAATGTTGCAGAGAATGGTCGAAGGCACAGAAGTGCTCGTTTGGAGTGATTGAGTGACGTGGTTATGGCTGTGGCTCCCATACAGAATACAGCCATGCGCAGGGTCTTTTAGCCCAGCGCCCAGCGAATGCTTCTCTGCCACTGCTGGAATCAATTTTTAATTTCCCAATTTTGGATGGGCTGTAATTATTCTGCGGTTTTGTGTGAGCCTCTTTTTCCTACTTTGATTACCTGCCCCCCTCCCCCCTGTAGACTGACCTTTTGGCAGGTTGTAGTTGGCTTTGGCTGCCTTTCATCCGTCTGTGTTAGTTTGAGTGTGTGTGTGTGTGTGTCTGTGTGTGTTTCTGCGTTTTTCTGTGTGCGTGTGTGTCTGTGCGTGTCCTTGTGTGTCTTTGTCTGCATTTGCATGTGTGTCTGTGTTTGTGTGTCTGACTGTCTGTCTGCGTGTTGTGTATGAGCGCTTATGTGCGTTCATTTGTGTGTGTACATCATGTGGACATCACTATTAGTCCTCTACATTCTGTCGCACTCAAACATTTGTTAAAACAGATTGCTTTGAAAAAATGAAAAAAACCTTGTGTTGACAATACTTAAAAAAACAGTGAAATATCTCATTTTTGTTCACAAACCTCGTTTACTGCGAACACATGACAATTAGGCTGGCTCTCACAATTTTTTTCAGGTTAATCTGTTTCTTCCAAGTGCAGAAATGACGACTTGGACTTTACCACGCATGAGTGGCTGGAGCTGATCGCCTGCAGTGTGTGAATCTCTGGTACCGTGCTCCAGTGTGACCTCGCAGGGAGAATAGAATCCTCCTGCCGCACTGCTCTGCCAGTCATCATTAATGACCCGGCCCAGACAGTAACTGGCCGTGTCTAGACAACAGGACTCAGCAGATTCGTCATCCGTTCCCATGCAGCTCCCACACCCCTACCATACATGAAATATCGTATGTAGTATCGATATCACCTCCCCTGATACAAAAAAAGCATAAAGGGTAAAAGTATTAAGCAGTAAAACATTTCACCGAATATCTTTAAATGGTTATATAAAAGCAAGACAGTAATATTTAATGCTTTGCAATATTTGAAAGTGGCAATAATTTAAGTATATACTCACCTGTGCATTGTGGAGGTTTGCTGTATCACAGTAGTGCTGGTGGTCCTTGGAGAAGTGGATATACTTGTTTTGGCAGATGGGCAGATCACGGAGAAGAAAGTGGGTATACTCTCCTATGTATTTCAATGGCTTTTTGGCTGATCAGTGATTATAGTCTAATTTGACAGAAGAAGTGGTGGATATAATCTGTGTATCTGAGTACATACTCCACAACACCTCTGTTGAAGTCCATGGTGTGTCCGCACCTTGCTTCCCAGAGGCCAATTTAGCGCGCTGTGGACATATTTTTCACTATTCGATAAGTGCAGAGAAAAAAAATCCTATTGTTCTGATGCTCTATAAACTCCAAAGCCACTTTGTATTGTGTCAGGTCGCC
Source organism: Gymnothorax reevesii (assembly GCA_029721435.1). Lineage (NCBI taxonomy): Eukaryota > Metazoa > Chordata > Actinopteri > Anguilliformes > Muraenidae > Gymnothorax > Gymnothorax reevesii. The sequence goes on along the minus strand of CM056578.1, from coordinate 73,093,368 downwards.
TCCCACTCTTGAGCTACTAATAGCTACACTGAAGTCCGTAAGTATTTGGGCAGTGTCACCGCATACAAAGGGCTTCGGCTCGTATGCGTTTCATGCGACGTGCATGAAAATACCCGTAAATTAAGGCTGACAGTCGCTACTTAAACCTCCCGTTTCAAATCCATTGTGCTGGAGGACAGAGCCTGAAAACAGAAATGGCAATACTGTCCAAATACATGTGAGCTGCACTGCATGTTTTCTGGTTTCATACATTTTTAGGAGGCGTTATGCAGCGCCCTCCAATATGTTTGGGACAAAAACGTTTCTTTCCTGAACAAGGCTGCCTGCTTCACAACATGGAGATGTATTATTGTATTTCTGTTGATTTAGATTAGTCAACAAAAATTCAGACGTGGTTAAAGTGCAGTTCCTCAGTTTGTACTGAAGGACATTTCCTTGAGTGCTACTTGTTCACCTTTTAAAATTATGGGCTGAAAAATTTTTCCCATGAGCAGTGAACCTTGTTCAGGAGTACACTGTACCTTACCACGTAATGTGCTCAGTTATATAAATCGTAGTCTACAGGGAAAGTGTTTAGCTTGTGTGTGCCAGGAGGGGGTAAGTGAAGGACTCTGGTCCGCAGTGAGCAGTCACCTTCGGTCAGGAATGATGTACGGGGGAAGCACACACCTTCAGGCTCGCACCGTCAGCCGAAAGCAGCACGTTGTGCTGTTTCAGACAAAAATAAAGTGAAAAGCAGTTACTTGACAGGATCGCTACGTAATTACAAGTGTGTCCCGACACATGGGCGTTCGTGCGCGTGCACTGCCCTGTCATTGAGTCACATTATAAACGGGGTCGTGTCTTGGCCGGCGGAGGAACAGCAGAGGACAGGGCTATGTCACCTCATCGGTAGCTACGGATTCTGCTGCCTGTGCTTACAGTCCTGCCAGTGATGATGAAGAGGGTTGAGGATGATGATGACGATGGAGTTGTGAATGACTAAGAGGCTGTGCAGATTATAACTGTAGCCCCCAGATGAAGTCAGGCAGCTACTATGGATTCACGTGCGTCGTCTCCGCCGCCGGCCCGTGCGTGTCCGTAGACATTTCCTTTTGGATGCTCTACAGGCAGTAATTTTTGACCTATTACTTTCATATTCGGTATGGACATGTATTATACATCACTTATGACACCTATCGATTTTGGTTGCCATGGCCGGGGTATTGATGGAATAATATGCAAATTAGTGGCAAAACATAGAAATTTCCTTGTGGACGCAGTACATGCTGCAATTTTTCACCAATTACTTACATATTTGGTATGGACATGTGATATACTTCACTTATAACACCTATCAATGTCAGTTGCCATGGAGACAGTATTGGCCAAATAATGTACAAAAAAGTGTAGAAGCAGGCTTTCGGGGGCTGCACCCATGCGGTTGCAGCCGACTGGACTGCCTAGTATATCAATGTGAGGACCTTATACAGTGCGGTCTGTGAGTTTCAACAGTAACATGACATTTGCTCTTTTGCTGTGTACTCAAGCACTTTACATTCAAAAAGGTAAAAACGGGGGTTAAAGTTTCGAGTCTCACCTTTCATTGTGTGAATTTACCTCCTTGTAAACCATGGATAAATTTCAAACTGTTCCATACCATGAATAAATGAATAAATAAATAAATTAATTAATTAATAATAAATAATGAAACAACAATGCCCTAAGGTATGGACTGCTATGCATGTAATTTGGAGTGACTTGTGCTAACAGTCAAAAATGATGATGATGATGATGTTGTCGATGATGGTAATGATAATGATAATGATGATTATGTAATTAGTTGAATAACCATCCTCATGAGGACAGCGGAGACAATGTTAAGGATAACGAGATTGATGACGCTGAATAAATTAGCATGACTAACAGAATTAGCTGTAATTAATATGTGTAATGATGCACACAATGTTAATAATGATAATGTTCATAATGATGAAAATGTAATTAATAGGATTGATGCGTTTTCAATCACGGTGTCGCAGAGACTGTGTTGATAAGAACGAAACTGATGATGGGGTCGTAATGATGACGCCGATGATGATGATTGTAGCTATAAAAAACGACTGAGATGCCCTGCCTGTTGGCTGATTTACAGACATGTATTTTGCATTGTTGTGGTCTAAACAGTCCCAAAGTGAATTGAGGTACACGGCATTCACGTCATTACTGTTTTCTCTTTCCAGTAAAGTATTGCGTGCTGAAGTCATTTACAGGGACTATCTCAGCAATGTCATTCCTGTCCTGGCACAACTGGGTATGTTATTAAATACGAATGCAATTTAAGTGTATTAGGGTGGTGGCCATCATTAATTTTCAATTGGCACACTGTTTCTCTGTGTCGTCCTCTGCCCACATCCCTTTTCCAGTTCGGGATCTGTCAGTTTGTTTGTAATATGTCATCATCAGGATGGAATTACTGCAGGAGACAGAGGACTATTATTGCTGCCAGTGTCAATAATATAAATGTCAGGCAGTCTGTATCAGCGATTTGAAAGAAATTTAACTGTAAGGCTATGGAATGTAGATTTTCCTGAAACAGTGAAGACTAGAAAACATTGGGGAACATTATTGAGAAGTGAGGACTTTTTTTTCGCCTGTCCTGGCAACTACTACGGCAAATTGTGACTTGTTGGTTAAGGTAAGGGGTAAGGTTACTGTCAGTGATAGGTTAAGGTTAGGGTAAGGGTCTGGGTTAGGCATGCATTGCTTAATGCTAAGATTAGGGAAGGGCTGTAGAGACACTCAAAGAATGATGGAAGTTCATAGAATGTCCTCACAAGGATGGAAGTTGAAGGATAGAAGGATGTGTGTGTGCGAGTGTGTATGTGCCTGTATGTAAAAGCCTGTATGTCTGCTATGTCTGAGTTGGTTAATACACTGCTGTATACCTTATAAAAATATGAAAATGGCAAATTTTTTGAAGTTTGGTTTATTTTGATGGCAGGTTACCCATTTCCAAATATCCAAGACTCATACTGTAGAGACGATACTGCATTCTAGTGGCAGTCATGAGTAAGTGCATGGAAAAACTTCAAGATCATAGACATCACATTTGCTGCTGCATTAGAGGAGGAGGCCGCACGTAGGCAAAGTATATTTCAGGGGAAAGTAGAATTCTTGAAGTGTCTTAAACCCGTATTTTAATTTGATAATAACATAACATAACATAACATGAATGGCAAGAACAGGCTTTTCAGCCCAACTAAGCTCGCCATAAAAATCCTGTGTGGCACATTTTTAAACCAGGGAATCTTCAAATTGGCTTCAATATCAGGGGGCAGACATTTTTACTTGGAGAATCTTCTGATTTTCAATTTGATCTTCAGAAACCTCACTTTTAAATGCTGACTAACCTAAACCTCTCGCAGTTCACATCTCCCGATTAGCCACAGTTGCTCATACTAATTGGTAAAAACCACCGACAGTCTAATTTACTTTTGATAGCATTGTTAGGCATTGCACCACAAAATTATGAGGCGTCTTCTTCTGCACATAAATGATTACATAAAAATATCAATATGTCTTTATAATTTCAGGGCTTGCGTTGCTTGTTAAGCACAGATTTGCGTAAATTAGTTTGCGAGGCTGCGAATCCGTTCTAAATTCTGAATGTTGTCATGGCTAAAGTTGCACAGCTGTGTGACAATCCTACGGACGGCGAAAAAAAATGCTGCAAAGTCAGCAAAAGTTTTGGATCTACAATGACCATATCAATTATATAAATGTAGGCAAGGGGAATTCACCTTTTCATTATCATTTGTAATTATAGGTCATATATTGCTCTTAGTCACTCAGTGGATAAATTTTTTGATTGTAAATCAGGCCAGTTTAATTAAAAACAGCTTGCAGGCAGCCAAGCCGTTAAGGGTGAGCTTGCGGAAGGCCCTCTGAAGAACTACATGGCTCAGATGAAAGGAAAGAGAATAATTGACGCCACAAGCACTGCGGCACTGGCGTTTGATTGGATAATGCGTTCGAAATGTACACTTACCCACTGTATAGGGGATTGTGTAGTGAATGTTCTTCATTGAAAACAATATAGAGATTGATTGGGCGAGTGGACCATTGTGCATTCCAAACACAGCCTTCCCCAAGTAAAAATGTCTGCCTCCTGATATTGAAGCCGATTTGAAGACTCGGCGGTTCTAAAATGTGTCCCACTGGATCATTACCAAATTAAAATTTCTAAAACGATGCATTTTGGACACCAAGAATTCTACTTTCTGCTGAAATATACTTTGCTGAGGAGCGGTCTCCTCCTTTAATTTGTTTTTCGATGGCGGGAAACCAATGTCATTAAAGTTTTAGTGCTGTGCTTGTTCATGGGAAGTTTATTTGCACCTATACAATGCAGGAAATTGTCCTCATGAAACAATTTCCTGGGGAAAAAAAAAACATGGCTCACACATAATTATTAATTGCCAATGGAAATAGTCTTTGGAAAATATTACCTGTACATAAGCATTAGCTTTTATGGACATTCATATAGGCTCGTGCCTGTTTTGCAGGACTTTCATTGCTTTATAGGGTCATTGAAATGAATTTCCTTGTGAGGTTTTGACATATTTTAATCTTTGATAATTTGGGATCAGTGGTTACTTTTATCATTTTGTTTGTCAAAGATGCACTCTCAAGAAAGGTGGCCAGCTATGGATTAAGTCCACTTTTAAACTAAAACTCTGCTGAGCTTATGCCAGGAAAAGCTTGCTTTAGCGGGAATACATCAGAAAAAAATCAATAGAATTGGTCCATTAAATCAAAATGTGAAATGTTTTAACACATAAGCTGTACATGTACTGTACTAAATTATTATTCCTTAGCAGCAGTCACGGACAGCACTTTAGCTATGACTCTATTGCTGAGAGCTATGTAACTGTCTGTATCTTTTTAGGTGTGTTCACCGCCACGATCAACACTATCTCCCACAACCATTGGTACCTTATGTATTTCAGTCTCCAACCTTCAGTTGGCTCGCGTGATATCTTGCTGGCTGATTTTGCCACATGACCTTAAAGGGATTACCACCCATTTTCTGGTGTCCCACAGGGCTCTGTGCTTGGTCTTCCCCAATATCTTCTTCAAACTTAACCTTATAATGCCCCGACATAGACATCATTACAGGAAAAATATGAGCCAGTAATATTTTTGAAGTATTGAAGGGTAGTATTCAGATCCACTGTTCATCATTAGGTTTTGTGACAGCAAAATATACATTGCTGAACAGAACTTCTTCTAATTTCAGGAGTATCATATCTGATACATCCAAAGATCAGCACCCCTCCAGAAGTCAGCACTCGAAATTTCAAATTATTTATATGCTCTCTACTATCTATAGCTATCCCGTAACATGTATAAGAATACGTTTTTGTGTAATATTTACCTTGGAATGCCAAACTTCACTGCCAAAGTCCAAGGAAATTCATGAATGCCGAACTTCACTGCCAAAGTCAAAGCAAATTTATGAATTCCCATTCACATGGGAGCTACTACCTTGAAGTGAGTGACTAGAGGAGGGACTACTCCTTTAATCTCACTTCTTCCTTCCAGATGGCAGCACCGTGTATCAGATATTATACAGTGAGCAGTCGTGGTTGTGTTGCATCTTACCAAGTGGACATGTTCCCTCAAATTTGGTGTATCATATATGATACAGGGGGCATTATTGGGTTAATCCCCTCCAGATATATCTGTTCATTAGTTGGTCATATTGCAACACTTTTGCCTCTTTCATTTTTTTCCAGTCTAACCCCAGCACCAAACAATGTGAGAACCATCCAGTCCTGTAGTCTCCCCCTTTGGAGAATCCATCTCTTTATCACTGATGAGGCAAAACAGCTATTTGTCCAAGCTCCTTCATTCCCTCATTTAAACTATTGTTACTCTTTTTTGCTGCTTTCTAGCCTGTGCTAACAGGCTATTCTTCTGGTTCAGTCCGGTCTTCAGCCAGCCTAAATGCAATCACGCTATTCTATTTTTGAATACCCCTCATTGACATCTGGTTGCTGCCGACTTTCAGTTGAAATGGCTAACACTGGAATTAATGTTCTGAAATATAATTTAAAAAAAATATGCAAATAACATTCAATTGAATTAAATGCCGTAAATCAATAATCGCAAAACTGGGCAGCATGAATCATGACTTTGACTGAACAAAAATTAAATTACACTGAATCTGCAAATGAGTTTCGATTGACTGTGCTCCTGGCTTTTTCATGTCCAACTGTCTCCGTAAACAGCAGTTAAAATCCCGTGCAATAACCTTCTCTCAGGAAATTAAAACAAATGGCAAATCGCAAAATGACTTCATCACGCTGTATCTCTAGCTCTAAATGATCTCTGCTTCAATGGGGAATTCAGGCTATTGTGTCCTTTGCGACCTCATATGTTCCCCGGGACAACCTGGCAAGCTTCAGACGATTATCAGACCCGAACAGCGGTCTGCTTTGCAGCACCACTCACCGACTACTTTAAATTCCTGTAACAGTCAATGCTCACCTCAGCTGCCTCCTCTGGACTGTCTGCTATCTGACCACTGCGAAAGTCTGTTTTCAGAAGTCGGGTTTGTGGAAAAGCTGCCCATTCAAACTCAGTCAGAGGGAAGGGGATCGGCTGTGGTTGGTCTGAGGGTTGGGCCGAGCCGTGATCAAAAACCGCAGAAGGCGCCGCCCTGCGCATCTGCGGGCTCCCGAGGCATTCAGTGCACGTAGCGTATGCGTGGTTACCGCAGCAACTGACACACAGAGCAGACTGAGGTATTCAGGTGGGGAAAGAGCAGGTGGGCTGGTGCTTAGAGGCTGGGGCTATGGGGCTGGGTGAAGATTAAGAGGTGAAATTGCTGAGGGGGAAATTCAGTTTTTTGCCCCCTGAATCTGGCACATTGGCTCACTTGCTCCGGCAGAAAAGAGGGTGAATGGAATGTGGGGGTGAAGAGTGAAACAAATGGGTGAAAACAGATGGGGGGGAGAGAGAGCGGATACTAGACAAAACATGCCAACCAAATAACTCTATTTACGCACAAGAAATAAAATGAGTGATGATCTGTCCACAGAGTGATTTGCTCATGACGCAGAGATATCGAGCATACAACAAAACAAAACATTTTAAGTAACAGTGAGGATTTCAGAGGAAATTTACGCAAATGGACTAAATGGGAAGAAATGCACGAGGACAATTAATGTGTCTTACCGAGAATAATGTGCAGGGAAAGCAAGTTTACTTGAAATATCTATTTCAACATCAAACCCTGATTTAAAGATATATATTCCTTTTTTTCGGGAGCAAAGCTGAGCTCCTTGTTGGCCTTGCTTAAACAAGACTTTTCCATGAATGAAGCCTGGTTTACTGCCTGCATATACAAAACAACACAAATTTTTTTTTTCTGGAAACCCTGAACAAAGAAGGATTTAATGCAGCTTCTGAATGCGGAGCAGTCTGATGTACTGTGGAAATTCAGGCTTTGATGCCGTTGGCTACTTGGAGGATGTTGACGTGCTTCACTCGAGTCTTCGCTCAGTTACCCCTGCAGAAACCACACCCCAACACAGTCTCCAAGATTACACAGCCCAGGGGAATGTTAGGTTGTGCGTATGCAGGGTTTATGACCTTGGAGTTATAGAAAAGGATGTAACTGTGGGTTGCACTGTTGCCTCACAACATGAAGGTTATGGGTTCATATCCAGCCCGGGGTATTTCCATGTGGAATTTGCATGCTTTGCCTATGTTTGCAGAGCTTTTTCCCAGTTACATCGGTTTCTTCCCCCAGTCCAAAGGAACGCAGAGACTCAAAATTGCCAAAAGGTATGAGTGTGTGAGAGAATGGAGCTTTGCGATGGATTGGCCTGCTCTCCATTGTGTATACCTGCCTCTCACCCATTGGATGCTGGGATAGGCTCCAGGCTCCTCCCCTACCCCAATCAGGAAAAAGAATGTTTGATGATGGAGAGATGGATGGGTGAAAATTAAAGAATGCTCTCGCTTTTTTCTTCCAGGAAACAGGAGATGCTCACCATCTCGAACGTGCCCCTCGGAGAGTGCCCTCCTTCGCCCCCCCGGACGGCCCCACCAACCATGAAGGTGAGAACACTGAGGTTAACGTTGTCATTCACAGGGTAGTGCACTATAGTGATTTAGAAACAAAACATGAGAGGTTGCTAGCAGGCTAATTGGTTTGCTCTGGGGTCTGCTTCCCAAAAGCGTAGCTGCTAACTAAGTTAGCAACTTCCATAGTTCATCCATTCGCAGTCAGTGGTTCCAACTATGTAAGTTAGCATCTGCGCTTTTGGGAAACGCTCCCTTGTAAAGGCGCCATTTTACAGTGCAGAGTGACCACCATGGCAACTGATCCCGCTTCGGGCCAGCGCTGACTATTGCTAGCAGCTTCAGAAGAGCACTGTATTAGAGCTATGAACAGCTCAGGGAAATGGGAGGAACGCAGTCAGGTAGGATTAGCATTGTTTCTTGCGTAGGCGCCTCCTGCTGGCCATCCGGACGCTTGTCAGTAACATTCTGAGCGAGTATGTTTTTAGTTTCCTCCGCCCTCATTCTGAGCTTGCACGGTCAGAAGCTGCGATCGTAAAATAGGCGGCAGCTGACAGGCGCATTTCATCGGCGACCCGCGAACTGTCTACACCCTATTGAGTCCGTTGCATGAGTCAGGTACGAGCATGTTCATGCATAATTTGCTGATTGGACAATCCTGATTCAGATGCGATTGGAGTTGTCAGTGTTCATTTTGACACGATTTGCCATTTCATGGCAGGGGACTAAGACACGTTAGTGGCAAATACTTGTTTTAATGGACGCCATTCTCCATTATACAGGGGAAATAATGTCACTGTTATAAATATTCACTGCCTTGGCAATCATAAAATGGGCTTGTCACCCCCAAGTTGCAAGTTCAGTTCCCAGTTTAGGCACGTCTATGGTACTCTTGAAGGGGATCACTTTGAACGAATCCTACTGGTACCCACCATTATGAATGGATCTCATGTAATAGAAAGTTTATTCTGTGCTCATAAAACTGCTTGTTGTGTACCTGAAAGTACCCTGTCTTGACAACAGAGGAATGGGTCATGCAGTACCCAAAGATATCAGCCTGCTTTTGATACATCAGCCTGAAGCTCAGGTGCAGCAGCTGTAATTAGCAGTCCTGACAAGGTGGGGCTGCTCTCAGTACTTGCGCGAGTTTGTCCGCCATCGCTGCACCTTGTTTCACCTATGATTTTCTCGCTATCTTCAACTTATTTCTAATACTTTATTCACAGTTATTATAGCCCTGGGGAATTGTTTTGGCATAAAAACTGGTCACGTCAAAGGTCAAGGTCATGACAACTGACCACGCCCCTCAAAATGCTTGTTAACACAATAGCTTCAAAAGTATTCATGATAGAAAGCTGTATCTTGTTATCTAGCAACTATCAAACAGGGCTGAGCTTCTTTTAAATTTTGGGGGAATTTCATGCAAGGTCAAGGTCATAACGAGGTTGTGACATCTGACCACGCCCCACAATTGGCTTGTTAACGCTATAATTTCAAAAGTATTTATGATAGACACCTGTAACTTGGTATATAGCCAATGTATAGCAGGGTAAATGTTCTGTTACCTTTCGGTGGCATTCCACTCAAGGTCAAGGTCACAGCAAAACTTCATTACTGTTGAGGCATCTATAACTTTCTTCCTATCTTGAACTTATTTCTAGTACTATATTGTTGGGAAATTGTCATCATCACTGGTCACTGGTCATGATTAGATCGGGCGGCATGGCATAGTGGTTAGCTACTGCCTCACAGCAAGAAGGTCGTGGGTTCGAATCCGGCCTGGGGCCTTTCTGTGTGGAGTTTGCATGTTCTCCCCGTGTTCGCGTGGGTTTTCTCCGTGTACTCCTGTTTCCACCACCCACAAAACATGCAATATAGGAACCCTCCTGTATGGCTGTGGTGGTGGTGGTGGTCGGAGGGGCCGTAGGTGGATACTGGCAGCCATGCTTCTGTCAGTCTGCCCCAGGGCAGCTGTGGCTACAAAAACGTAGTTTACTACCATCAGAGCGAGAACGTGCGAGTGAATGAATAATGCCTCCATTGTAAAGCGTCTTTGAGTGTCCAGAAAAGCGCTATATAAAATTGATGCATTATTATAACTTCAAAATATTTTATGACACCAAGCTGTAACTTGCTGTATAACAACTATTGAACAGGACTCAGCTTCTAATAACTTTTGGGCGAATTCCATTCATGGTCAAGGTCATAGTGAGCTCATGGTCATGCATGTACTCATATAAAACTTCTTATTGACAAAATATTTTTAAGTGTTTGATTACTCTTCATGAAATTTACTTATTAATGTGTCCCAAGGCCAGATTGAATGGAGGGGCTGCTCTGTTTTTTTGTTTTTTATTGGGGCAGCAATAATGCCTCGTGGTTGGCTGTTTGCCTGGCAAATAAAAAGAGACTGGTTAGAGCCTCTGGTGAACGTTGAGTCTCTACCTTGACATGGAGTATTGTCCTTAACCCCAAAACTATTATGTACTCCTGGGGCTTTTTCCCAAGTCTCTGTTGGTCCCCGCTTGTAACAACTATATCTGGTGTTTCTTACAGGATAGCTTCGATAAAGATAGGCATGTTTTCTGCTGACCTTCCCTGGCTAAAAAATGACGATACTGTCAGTATGCAAAAGCATGCGGGCTGCTGTCAGGCAGTGACAGACCAGAGTCAGGCTGGGGAGGGTGTTGTAGTGATAAACACAAGTCGAGGTGTGCAGTTCATCTCATAGGCTCGTCCAGGTGTGGAACAGATGGACAGACTTAGCATGCAATATTCAGTCTGATCAAGTCAGTGGCCCACATAGGAACTATTGGCAGCTGTCATTACTCACCGAAGGCCACTCAAGAGGAGTTTGGAATCGTCGAAGACAGAATCCACCTGGATTTTGAAACGAGTCATGCTAGGACTCCTTTCTCTGATGAAAAGGTTGGTGAAGGCGATGAAGAATCCTCTTTGCACATCTAACAGTAGCGTTCTGTATTTTTTGCTTGACATGGGGGACAACATCACAGTCTATGCTACTCATTCACTTGCTAATGCCTCTGACCTCCATGACATTTTCTCCTATTAAATGAGATCCGAGATCCCCACCGATGCAGCATGACTCACCTGTATCATCAAAGTCGCAGACACCTCTGCTGCCAGCAGAAACAGCGGTGCCCATAGCAGTGCTTTCAAATGTGTGCCCTTGCCAACGACCCCGCCTTTGACAGGACATGACTACCTCGCTACACCAGGCCCAAATAGCTTCTGTGTGGGGACCAATTCACATCCTTCCTGCTTTACGCCCTTTTGTAGGTGCTAACTCCTGCAAGGAGACTATTCCAATGGCAGTCTTAGTTATATACAGTTCAAGAAATTATTCCAGCGTTGTAAATATCGATGGCCGCAAAGTTCGGGAAGCTTTCAGGTATCTTTCAGATGCCCTCCACTGAGTTATTAGTGTGCATCCAGCACACTATGTGCTGTTATAAATGCTGACTACCATACAAGAGCTAAAACAAATTGAAGCTACAATCTAAGTTGCCCTTCACTTGGCTATTCTACTGTGAAGAACATAAAAGCTATTTAGTGCAGTCATTCCCTTGTAGATATGATGTGCATTACATTGAGACTAACCACAGAGTGCTTATATCACAGAAATAACACTACCTCCTGAGTTTAGCTGCAAAGTTCTGATGCGGAGATCTAAGAAGTTTGTTTATGGTATCGTTATCTGAAGGCTTCTTCCGTTACCTGGCATAGAGCAGAGATTCAAAAGATACAAAGGATATAGCAGCCCTAGAAAAAAAAAATAGTTAATGAATGAGTTTTTCAGTTTATAGTTTTGTACAAGAGCTAGTATAGTTGCTTAAATAACTGGATTTTTCCTGAACATTATGCGCGGAATACAAATAATGCCAATTTTTCCTGTTATGCATGAGCCTATTTAGGCTTTATAACTCAGAATTTGCGTCACAGAGACTGGGGAAAATATGTCCAGTGAAGCAAGACATTTGGAAATTCAATTGCAGAATTTATTAGGAATTAAATATCTGAATTTATGGATGCCAGCGTCTATATCTGCGAGACTGCGCAATGGGGATAAATTAATGAAGTGATAAATACTTTGTATATTCAGACTTGCTTATGTTGCTTTTTGACTTGAGACATCTGTCCCGTGCTTCCTTTGCTCGAGAAGGCCTCAGGATTCAGGTCCTGAAGGTAAATTTATGCGCATTAAAGCGCTGAGTCATTCCCCATGCAAATCCCACATACGGCAATTAAGATTTGTGCTTCCGCTGACAGACCGAACTAAAACACAAAATAGAGCGGCAAGCCCTCAATAGTGTCATTTTTAATTCCAAGCCCTGAAACTAATTCAGAGCAACTTCTCAAACCTGACTATCAATCTGCCACCTCAACAATTAGGGGCATTGTCATTTTAGTCTCCTGAGCTGTGTCTATGTACGTGCGTGCGTGCGTGTGTGTGTGTGTGTGTCTGTGTATGCATGTGTATGTTTATATATGTTCGTGTGTCTTGAACCAGAACTAATGGGTGTCTCCTCCAAGAATCACTCTGATAGTGGCCACTCCCCAATGCATCTGTCATAGATGAAAATAGAAAAGAAAAAAAGGGAAGAGTTTATAGAAAGTCAAATTCTCACAGAAGGGAGGAGGATAGAGAGAGAGAAAGAGAGAGAGAGAAAAAAGCACTTAATAGCCCATACTTGAAAGACCAGTTTTTTTGTGTGCAAGAACTCCTATTCACACCGGGACCTGATTTAAACACTTCAAGGATGAGTGAGAGAGAGAGAGAGACAGAGGGCTCAGATCGGAAGACTGAGGTAAAGTACTGAGAAACAACAAGTGTGTGTATGCAGATACACGTGTATGTATGTGTTTCAGTGCACTCGTATACCTTAGAGTATTCATTACCTTCTGTCCTAAACTGTGTGAGCATGCGTGTCTGCATGCTTTACTCCCGTGTTGTGTGTGTATGTGTCTGTGTCTGTGGGTCTGTCTGTTTCTCTGCGTGGACTTGTGTTTTGCCTGTGTAGCTGTGTGCATACTTTATGTGGGTACTCATCTTCACCATATCATTACTACTGTGACATTGGGAATCTACGTCGCCCGTGAGGGGCGCAGCAGGTGGCAGTGATGATGTCGATTGTCAGATACTGGAACTGATGGCTCAGCAAATAAGGAGCCGGCGAGGACAGAATGAGGAAGTGAATTACATCAGACCGAGGTAGAAGGAAGAGCATAAATAGCTTTAAAAATAATGTACAGTAAGAGACACTGGAGAGAAATTCGGGGAAATAAGTGATGTGTGTGTGTGTGTTGTGGGTGTTGCTATACGCTCATGCTGAAGGGCGGTCTTGGGTGTGTTATATTGTGGACCGCTACTGGAAGCTCAGTGACTGGTGATGACGCGTAAATGATCAGGGCTGGTTGATAAATGTGAACGTACTGCTCTCAACAGTCAGAGTTAGGAGACCTCACCCCATACAGCCTCTGCCCCAGCCGTGGTGAAATAGTGATAAGGCAATTCTGATGTCGCCTATGGAAAAAAGGCGCTCCACTTGTTACTATTTACGGTATTTTGGTACCAACCAATGAATGAATGTTAATGGTGGCTGGTGGATACTTTCCCTCTACTTCCATGTGATTCTAGCTGGGATCTTGAAAGTGTCACAGGAAGGGAGATGCCGATCATTGAGATTATCGTTTGAATCTATTTCACCGAAATGCTCCATGATTGTAGCTTCTTCCTAATTTTTTTTTTTTGAGTTGGTTGATCACCAAGGATGCGGCCTTTAAGCAAGAATGCACTCCAGCCCTCCCTGTTCAGTTCACCTAAAGTATTACTTAAATGATATGTAACATGCAGGGAAAGAGAAATTAGCTTCATTTGCATCCTATAAAATTGATTTTAAAAGCCTGTTCATACATGTTCTACCAGAGTGAAATGCACTGTGTGAATTGAACGCAATGCTTTTGTGTGAAAATCCTTGACTCCTGTTGGCCAGTGCTATTGTCCTGGTAGAAATGTTCATAAATGTATATACTTTTCTTTGGTGTGTCGGTGAGCATCGATGGGCTAATCTGAAGGGTTTCAGCCTGTCAATGAATTTCCGCTGTATATAGCCTTCCTTATCTCAGTCCGAACATGAAGGCGATGCTCCTGTGCCTTGAAGCTGATAAAATAAGCTCAACCGCACACATTCGTGCACGGTCACGTACACACAATCATTACACAGACTCAAATACACTCACAAGCAATAAACGCATTCAATCAGATGTGTGCACGCACAAGCACGCATGCATATTCACACGCATAGATTGGAAGAGAGAGACATGTCTGGTATGCAAACATGAGAAGTGGTGATGGGAACTTTAGGCATCTTTCTTCTGAAAGCCAGAATGTGTTTTGCATCTACTGGCTGCCAGGCATACAAATGAAGAATGGATTTTAAAAAAGAAAAAAAATAGATGCCACGCTGACAAATGCATTACGTGGGACCTTTCACTCACCTGAGTTAGTGAGTTTTGACAGGGTATCGTTTGGGGACTGAGACACTTAAGTCCTGTTTGGTGTGCGGGGTCAGGGGTCAGGGGTAAGAGGGCAGAAGGTCCTGCTGCCTATTCAACCCCCGTTGGGTCCTCAATTCCAGACTTTTTGAATCTCAGAAGCAATGACAGCTTCAGCTCTGAGCAGCGTCCAGGGACCACTCTCAGGTGTCCCTCATTGGGCTGTGATGTCATCACCTGCCCGTATTACGGGTTGCCGAATGTTAGCGTTTTTGTTTGCTTTTCTTAGATAAACAGCGTCGTTTGTGAGTCTGTTGTGGAGCCGCAGCGCTGGTTGAACATTAACACGGAGATAAACACTGCTCTCCTTTTCCCAAACCTTGACTGACCCCCACCATTTGCAAAGTACCTCGTGTTTATTGCAGATTTTGGGGGGGGGGGCCGAGCAGGGAAAATTAATGTCGTCTTATGTCTCCGAAGGTAAACGACTCATTTCAATGGTCCATGGTGAGACGTCTTTGGAGCTGTGAAGGAATTAAAGTAGGCAATGCTGGGAGAGCCCATACGGGGATATTGTATCGCATCAACAAAGAAATGGGATACAGATGAGTCATGTTGCAGATATTTATAGTTCTGATCACTTTGGTTCTGTTAACGAAAAGTGCTGTGTGAATAGGAACGGTCGTGTAGGCATGACATTTACACTTTCATTTCTTTTTATTTATCTTTCTTACTTTTTCTCTTCCCTCTCTTTCACTGTGATATTTACCTCTCTATCAGTCTCTCTCATTCTCACTTCCTTTTGCTCCTCTCCCTCTGTCTCACTCTCTCTCTCAGTCTTTACTCCAGATATGCTTTGTTGACAGTACATTATTGCAAATTATTACCCAAACAGCCTGGCATTCTGTAAATGATTACCCTTTGGGTAATAAAATTTAAAAAAAAAAACGGACGAGTGCAGTTTTAATTTTTTAATACCTTTTTGCCATCTAGTGGTCGATCATTAGTAGTGCAGGTACTCTGCAGGAGCTCTCCCCTTCTCCATGACAATAAGTGCAAATACCTGCTTTTTTCGAGGTGTATTTGAATTATGAACTATTTCCTTTTAATCCTGAATATGTTGTACACTGCTTTATCACTGACTCACTGCTAAAACTTGTAAATTGAAATTACTTTCAGTATCATCCTAATGGCTTGCAAATAGATTGAAGATATTCTTTCTGTTTTTTTATTTTTGTGTCGGATCTGTAGATGTGGAGCTGAAGCAAGCCATATTGCTGTTTGTTCCCACAGCTATTTTGCAGCTCTCGCTCCATTCATCCATCTTCTGTCAGCGTGTAATACATGCAGATTCATCTACCAATGATGAGCTCTCTAATTTAACATCATTACAGATGTCAGCTGTCAGAGATTCTGTACTTTGGGTGCAGCCTTTTGTTGATACAGTCAAGGGTTGAATGAAGTCCGCTTGAGGTTTTGTCGGGATAATTGCCCGCAAGCAGTTATATGCGTGTGTGTGTGTGCGTGTTTGGGGTGGGGGTGGGGGGTGGTGGATGGGGACAAATTCTTTCTTATATTTTAAAATGATTTTTTTTAACAGTTTGATCAAATGTTTATTTTTATAAACTGTTGCTAATAACAGGCATTATTTCCAACTTTTTAAATTTCAAGAGAATGGTCTATCAATGATGGATGTCGATAGGGTTGACATATGAATGCATTCACTGACATCTATTGAGCATTTTCATTATTTCAGGAGTAGTCCCTTCTCATAACTTAAGCAGTTCCCCCAGCTTCATTGGCTCTAGCTGCTGACGGCTCCATGATGACAATATTTTGAAACAATGGCTATTTTTGTGTGTGAAGACTAAGAGGACAGTTCAAAATGTATTCCAACTTTTACCTTTTTATTTTTCAGTCAGCGGAATTCTTTGACATGCTGGAGAAGATGGAGGTAGGAATATTTTTTTCTATCAACTTATAATTATTAAATGTGCAAAGATGTATGGAGGGAAGGGGTATTAAGACAAGGTCTTTTTCAGGCTTAATAGTCGGGAGCAGTAGAGTGTATCTGAAACCATAAACCTTTTAGAGGACTCTTTTAAGTATGCTCAAATGCAGTACATGCTGAAGCAAACAAGATGTACGCAGTGAATTATCCCTGCTGGTTTATTATTGCAGTGTTGTCTAAGTGAGTTCTGGCAACTCTGGCCAAGCAATATTTTTGCTAGCAACTTATACTCTTCCAAAAAAGAAACTATACAAATATCGAATTATTGATTACACTTTCTTTTCAATATGTTTTCCACAATTGTCAAAACATTTCATGTATAATAAATTGATGCTAACAACAATTTATAGTTTCTTTTTTGGAAGAGTGTATAATGAGTCCTAGAAACAGGGAAATTACTAAAGTTGGCCCAAGAGAGCAGTATAGTGTGTGAGCGATATACACGTACATGGACTCTATAGCAGGGAAACAGACAGGGGCAAATACTGAGTAGAAGCGGGCAGACCAATTAATTGCATTGAAAATAAATACGCAAAATGCATAATCTTTTTGTCTGTGTTTTATTAATGTGCAGTGAAAAGTCTGGAATTAAATGAATGTGTGGTAGATTCATTGTCCGCAGTTAATTTTCCTCCCAGCCCTGGTGGGAATGATGGCGAGCAGGAACATTTATCTGGGTTACAGCATTTGAACACATGTCGTAAAATCAAATTGTGATTTCTTCCTCCTACTTTTGTATCAAGATTAGGTGGCTTTATACGGAGAATAAGTTACCATATCACAAGCTTAGGCCATATCAATGATACATTTCCTTATGATGTTTTATTTTTTATTCAAATGGGAAACCATTTAGTGTTTAACATCAATTTAAAAATCATTCATTGTACCTGTTTCCTATAACTGAATTTGGATCAGTCCTTTTATGGGACTGGAATAAAATGAAAATAAAGTATAAATAAAGTATTCTTACTTCTAAATACAAGGGCATTCAAATTGTATATTTCATATTTACAGTACATTGCAGTTTATTGTGCTTTGGTTCTTTATTGATATCAATAACAGTCCTGATGCAATCAGCTCTGAGCAGGTAATGGTGGCTGTGATTGGTTGATGCTCTGTGCTCTGCCGTTCGGCCCCGCCCCCACCAGGTCCCCAGAGCTGAGGAGCAGAAGAGTGGCTCTCAGAGGCATAAGGTCTGAGCAGCATGTGCTAGCGGGCACTGCCATTGGCTCCTCACTCTGTCAATCTAAGCGCTGAGGCAGCACTTTCATCCCAGCTTCTGAGCTCATTCATCCATCTTTTTTTAGCTTTCCTCTGTGATATGTTTTATGTACATTCAGTTGCTTTGTGTTGTGTTTATCTCCATTACTGTGTCAGTGTGATTTAAGTTTTGTGGCAATTTTTAAGTTCCTTCACTGGTTTGTGATTAACTATCATTGGCTTTTAAAAATACCCTCATACATTATGTCGAAATTATACCAAAGACTGGAAACTTAGGATTTATTACTTCAAACCTCACAAATCCTCATTGGTTCATTTACTGAGCTGAGTTAGGAACAATAATTCTACCCACAGGTCCAGTAAACTTGAGCAAGCAATTACTTCAGGTCCTATTTATGACAGTATTGGTCATGAAATCACTTCCTGGACCAGGGCGACAAAAAAGACAATTGAGTCATTGGAACGTAGGAATTCATAGGACCTTTCATGAGCAATATTATTCCCCCAATGCGATAAACAGGGTGTACAGTTTAAAAACTTATGCAATATTCATTACACTTGAAAATGGAAAAAAAAGACATTTCTTACAGCAACTTTACATTACTTGATATTCTAGAGCTGAAAGGAGAGGTGGTGGCGGGTTAAGATGAAACTCCTCGTTAAGAGTAAGTAAAGACAGGGTTTCCAGGTTGTGAATCCCGGTGGATTGTCCGTGTAGTAGACTCTTTTCCATGTTCCCTCCCCCGTGTGACATGGCAACCTTCTCAGCCCGCTGTATCTGAAAAAGGAGCTATATCCCGATGGGATGTCCACAAAGTTGAACCAACTTCAGGTTTTTTTTTTTTTTTTTGGCTGTTCTGTCCTGATATTGCTCTGATGTTGATGTATTCCTGCTGGTTTTCCCTGCCTCAGACGGTGCCCTGAGACATTTCGACATGTAAATGACACGGGTATTTGCACAGCTATTCAATCCTTTTACTTTTAATTCACCACCTTCCCCTGCAGCTCTTGAATGTTTTATAAGATATGCATACTAAAGCAGCAGATATCACTGTTTGAATTGTAATGGATTGTGTTCTTTCACACCTGGGGAACCTATACATCGAAAAATCCGTGTGTTGTATGATAAAGGTTTAATGTATTCGCTGTTGCATCTTTTTACACCCCACTCCAGGAAGTGATGTAATGACCGATGCCTTACTTATTGGACCTTAACTCCTTGCTAGCTTATACATACAATACGTGACCTCATGAAACGCTGAGGGTCGAAAATTTTTTGTAACATAAGGTAGCTCCGTTCAAATACCTTTTAAAAGGAAAAGCTGAGTGTGGGGTCTTCTGTACTCATCTGTCTTGCCATAGCTCCAACACCTACACAGACTCCAGCTCAGATGTATAAACAATTAATGCGCAGGTCACACATTTTTTGGCACCAATTGTGCGACGTAGCATTATAATTATTAAAAATTTGCAGATTAAGCACTTTGAGTTTTGCAATTCAGTTAATTCTCGGTATGATTCTGAATTTCTGATTTTTTTGATGACCTTTTGAATGCAAATTCTGAAGTTGGAAGCTGGAGCCCTCTTCTTCTCAGTGGTGTTGCATCTCCCAAGTCAGATTTTTTTCTACCTCTGTAGCAGTGAAAGATCACTGAAGCAAACTGAGAGAAGCAGTGTTTATGAGGGTGTAAAATACATGCTATTTGTGTCCTCTGTGACCTGAACCAGTGGGTGAACTTAGGAACTCACGGCTCTTTTGGAGATTTTAAATCTCTGAAGTATGAAAAGCTTTTGTGGATTTGATCTTGTCAGCATTTCTGCTTGCTGTATTTTGTGAAACTTGTGTGTTTGTACGTGCTGTACGCATTAGTGGTGTTGGGTAACCTACTTTGAATGCACAGTGGCACAAATTGTGGTGCGGCTCTGCCTTTTTGCAGCTCAATAAAAGTTATCATTAGCATGTTTATGACATGGCACCCATGTGAGCAATGGCTTCCTCTCGAAAATGAGGAGAACCACAGTACAGCAGTTTTTGGCAATTTTCAATTTCCTGTTTTCAACTTCAGAGGAGCAAAGTGCTTCTTACATATCAGGTTTAATGGGAAAACTGATAAGCAGGTTTTATTAGCTGAAAGGTTTCCGAGGCGGAAACTGTTTGGCCAAAAAGTATTTTGCGGCTCTCGAAGTTTACCATTTCTCAAAATTTAAAAAGCAGTTGGGTACAGCCACTGCCACACAAAATCAATCGCTTCATGTGTAGTTAAAATAATGCCCAACACTGCACTACTATTGGAGAATTCTCTTTAGCCAGTGTTGCTTCAGGCTTGTTGGGATGTATTGTCTTCATTATGAGTGATTGTCGGTCTGAGGTGCGATTCCCTGGCACAGATGCTATCTTACATAGTTCGAACCACTGATTGTAAATGGATGAACTATGAAAGTCGCTAATGTAGTTAGTGCCTATGCTTTTGGGAAACGCACCCCTGAGCGTTCATGTCCAGTGTGCATGTGCATCTGTTCGAGGAAGGAGTTACGCGCTGCCATTTTAAATATCTATCGGCCCTTACATTGCCCGCTGCAGTATTATGCAAAATGACAACTTGTTACCATGGCTACTTCTTTAGGGACATTGATGTGTTGTAAATTTTTGACATGACCTTTTCTCACGCTTCACATCATGAAACATCCCAAATTCCTGTTAGCATCATGAATTTGAAATCTGTCAGCAAATATTGTATCTTGTTTTTGTTCTACAGCGCTAATGTATGCATGCATGCATTCTTTCGGTGTAAATTTTGCCCTGTCAATGAGTGTAATGAATAATCTCTGTGAATTTGAACAGCCAGTGTACTTTTTCAATTTGATGCAGATTGTGATCATTTTTTGCAACATCCTGTCACTAATAAAAGCAGGATTTTAAATAGGATTTTAAATAGGACTGTTATAATTCCATTTTCACATTAATAGCCACTCCTCCCATTTGTTAGGGTGAGTAATGTTTTATTTACTGTAGAGGAGACCCACTGCGTTGAAGCATTGGCCACTTAGACCGTCAGCGGGAATTCATTCGACTCGAAGTTCACGGCTGAAGCGGTGTAAAATCCTGAGTAATTTTTCCCATTGAATCCTACCGTGTAAATCACAGCTATTGTTAAAAATGGGTAGGGTATCTGCAATGGGTGGGAGGAGAGAGCGAGAGAGAGAGAGTGTGTGTGTGTGTATGTGTGTTTTACAGCTGAACTAATTCTCATTCCCTCTCCTGTAGGATGACTACATTCCGTACCCGAGGATAGAGGAGGTGAGTGGACTGACATTCTTACTGAGGCGTACGGTCAGGGTGGATACCAGCCTGGCACTTCATCCTTAGTGTATTCAAAAAAATACCATGATTAACATGTGTATGTTTCTTCAGGATTGAAACACATGTTCAGCCCAGTGCCAGCACTGTTTGGTCTTACATACCAGCAACATGCTATTGGAAATGAGTGTGTTTCAATGTACTGTTCTGGACTTACCCCTTTAACAGAGAGACTTGCCCCGATTGTATTCATTCTGAAACACACGTTTCACTGTGTCTCACTGAACTCTGTGATGCCAGGAGAAGCTGTGACGGCAGCAATGCCCTATGCAACCTTTGCCTTCCCAAAGCAACAAGCCCCTGTGGTATCCTGTGGCTTTCGACCCAAGATGAAAGATTCTGGAATCTACAAAGACATTGTGGCTATGGGCAGCTATTCATCACGTGACTGCTGCATGCTCCTGGATGGCTAAACACCATGTCATTATAGCGGTCAATTCTAGACATTCCACAGAGCTGTCAGTCAAGCCTGTCATTTTTTCAGATGTATCGACCCACAGATATTTAGATCGCCTCTCTAAAGAAGAACAATGATATGTTAACGAACTCCACTTTAAAGTTGAGGGATCCACTACAGCACCCACTGCAGATGGGTTGGGGTTTGGCCTATTTTATACATTAAAAACAGCAAGGTCCCTAATGTTACTTGTTCTCCATTTTTGCGAGGTTCACATTTAATATCGACAGCGTGTGGAGAATCCTTCCCTTACTTCTGCGAGGATGAAAGTATGCAAAAGTATATATAGAGAGCTATATGTATTTTTAATCTAGATGGGTAAATAATGCCGTCATTTTGGAGGTGAAAAAGAAAAACATTGTCGAAGCAAAGGTGAGGGCTAATTAGCAAGCTGGCTAGCTACCGAACATTGATGCCAGTCAATAGTTTACGGTTACCAGCCGTTCCGTAGAAGTAGCCTTAACAACGAGTCCCCAGTCACCTCTCTGCTTTTTTAGTTATCCCCGCCGGGTGATTAGCGCGAAGCGGGGGATATAGCATTGGGTTCCTCCAGTACGTATGGACACATAAAATTGAGGCGGCGGGGGATATTGCCATGTTTGTGGCAAACACTTGTTGTTGTTTTTTTTTTTTTGTGAATGAGATTCTGTAATTGCTCAACCCAGGCTTGCCTCCTCGTTGGCCACTGCATCCGACTGATCGACGTACTGTGGTAAAAATGACTGAAGTGAAGAGGCCTTCTTTTGCCCTTCAGATAGGAATTTCCATTCAATTGTGGCATCATGTGAAAACAAAGAATAATTCTGCTTCTCTGACCTTCTGTAGCCAGCGTTAACCAGTCAAGCCAGCCACTGGTGCTGGCTGACAGTCGGCCGGAGTTTTGGGAAAATCAGCACTGCAGTGATCCCAGACTCTGACAAATTTGCATTCTTATTTTGCATCCGATTCTTGTCTCAATTGCTTAGCTTCAGCTGATCAGTAGAATACCGCTTTAAAGCCGATTTGCAAAAACTGCTGCAGGCAAACAGGTGCGCTTGTTGCAGCAGTAACTAAGATGGCACCCATTGGGCCCCGTACGCCCGACGGCTGGGACTGCCCTAAACGGCTCTATTTCTCTCCCTTGTATCTCCCGTAGGTGCTGGAGAAGGGTGGGCCGTACCCTCAGGTCATCCTGCCCCAGTTTGGCGGTTACTGGATCGAGGATGCAGAGGCTCCGGCCGGTACTCCAATCTCCACGGACAGCAGCAGCCTGTGCGAGGAGGATGATGGGGGCGGCATGAGCCCCAGTGGGCCCTTCGGGTTTCGGCTGGAGTGCAACAGCACGGCCCGGGCCTACAGACGACACTTCCTGGGCAAGGTGAGGGGCGGCACTGCTAAGACTGCTAGCTCGCATGCTGAATGCTATGCGCTACAAGCACAGACGATTTACCATTTGCTTTTTGGTACTTGCTATTCTTGCCAGTACTTTTTGGTATGTTGCAGTACTTTAAATGTGTTGTACGTGTTTGGATAGTATTATATAGTTTTTTTTTTTTTTACAAAATTCTCTGCCAGGGCTATGGAAATTGAACAGTGTTCTGGAGCACAGATTTCTAGTTCAGCATCAGAATGTTCTGTTTGGAACCTGTCAATCCAATATTTGAGATCCCAAACCTTAAAGGGTTAACTGCACTGTTTTATGTACGTTTGCTGTGACACTGAGTCGTAGTGTTGACTGGCCCTCCATTGGAGGAATCAGCTCCCTCTATTCTGCTTAACCAAGTCTCTATTCATCATTCATGCACAGACTAAAAAAATCACCTGCTCAGTTACTGAATAGCTTAATCTCAGGGTTTAAATATTCTTTCCACAAGCTGCCGGGTTAGCGCACTCGGTAAAGGGGCTGTATTTATTGAGTAGTAGTGACTACCACGGTGCGGGTTCGATTCTTGGTCGCGGCAACTGGCTGTGGTTGACAGCTTTTTAAGAGCAGCACAGGATTGGCTACGCATTGCGGGGATGTAAATTGGGAAGGGACTGCTGGGATGGGATACAAAAATAGTTTGTTTGTTGCCCGAGCTCCTCCTGTTGGCCAGTCAGGTGCTCGTCAGTAAGATTCTAAGCTTGCTCATGTTTGGGTATCCCCGTCCTCGTTCTGAACTTGCGATGTTTCCACCAGTGAGTTGTGGTAGAAGGAGACACTCTTCTCCTTCTCTTTACCCATCATCCTGTCTGTATCTGGCTATTCAACCAATCCAATCCCATTGTTATCTTTTGAATGTCCCTCCACCCCCCCCCTCTGTTGATCATTCATTGGCTTTCTCTGCCATTTGTCCTTTTGTATCCAATCAGTTTGATCTTTACTGCCAAGAACAGCCCACCTTGTTTTAGTTTAAATCTCTGGGCCTCCAACTTGAGAGCCTCTTGCTTGCTGCTACCAGACAGAGCCGCAGATTTCAGCAGTTGGTTTTCATTGGTATGATTCACAATTTGTTCACAATTGTAACAGTACAATAAACTTGTTAAAAGACTATTTGTCGTAATCTCTCGGTTCTACGACAGAGTGCAAAGAAGCAGTGACTGACAGGCGCGTACTTTGGAGGAGAGCCGCGAACTGTCTCTCTCTCCCAAGTTGCAACACGGGGTCGCATATGAGCAAGGCTTGTACATGGTTCTCAAATTGGGCATTCCGGATTTGGATGAGATTGGAGATGCCAAATTTAAAAAATATACATATTCTTTCCGCTATAACCTGAAATCAGTGTGCTCCTTATTACAGTGCAGGTAGATATCCTCGCTCTCCCTTTTGTTCTTCCCATGACACTTAATGCTGTGTTTGTCTAACACAAAGGTGTTAGACTGGGAAGTTGGTAGTTCACGCTCTAGTGTTGCCAAAATAAGCACAGTGTCACTGTTGAGCTCTTGCACGAGGCACTTCTCCCCACATTGCTCCCGGGGGATTGACCTCTACGTATTCTTATATACTGTATGTTGCTGTAAATAAAGTTGTCAGCTTAATGACTGTAAAGTGATACACGTTGAGGAATATCACTGTTATCTCGGCTGAACGATTTGTATGCACTTTAGCGAACCAGTAAATGGCTAAATGCTACGTACACAGGATACTGTGGCCATGATGACTTGGGCTAAGGCTCCCATGCATGTTAGTGAAGTGCTAAATGACTGAATCCTACATTGGCCAACATGAGCATAATAAACTGTGTTTATCGCTCTCTTGAACTTTTGGAAATGGCTTAATATTAGATTGGATAACATAAGCATAATGAACTGCACTGCACCTGGTAAAGCAACAAACAGCTAAATGCTAAATCTGATTGTATAAGCTTAATGGCCTGTGCTACAGCTCCTGTGAGGGAGACCGTGCTTCAATCTCACCTGTTTCCTTTGGCTCCAGGAGCACATGAACTACTACTGCACAGGTAGCAGCGTGGGGAACCTAATCCTGTCCCTGAAGCACGAGGAAGCAGACGGCCAGGAGTTTCTGCGTATCATTCTCAGGTAGTACCTACCTGCGGGGTGTACTCCTAAATGAGATTTGTGGTTTAGCGAGGTATGGTAAGCCTTTAGCAAGGGTTTTCACTGTTAGGAAGAAGGCTCTCAATTATCCTGGCCATTATAATTTAGGCCATCCCTGATTGCGAGTTTAGGGTTTGTCGAGCTGGCTCATTCAAAGACAGCCTGGATAAAATTGAACTTGCTTTGTGATACACCCCCTGGGCACTCACAAACAACTATATTCCTGGGAATTAGGCTCAGGTGAAAATTTGATACCCCAGCAAAATGTACGCAGAGGAAAACCTATATAGTCATGGGGATTGCTCCCCAGGTTGTAGCCTGTAGATCCTGGGAACCATGTTCAGACTTGACCTATAAAGTTGAAAATTATGCATACTCGATTAAGTACACAAGTACTGCTCCTCATAAGTTAGGATCACTTGCGATTCTTTTTTTTCACAGATTGAATGGAAGAAACATAATGTAATAGAGCAATTCCACTGTTACGGTCGTTACATTCAGAGGGAATTTTTAGCCATTCCAACTAGCCTCACAGTTCAAGTTTTACTCCAAGGAACCCAACCTTACGGGTATTATTAGCTTAGGTCTGCGGCTTTTTGCTTAGAGAAGAAAAGCCATCCAGTAATGTCTGTGTGTTTCGCATGAACCACAAATATGAACGTGGCAGATGCTCTCAACAATGGTACACATTAATCTTTGTCCCAGAATTGTAAGAGAACTAGGCCTCCTAATACACAAATTTTAATACAGCTCCAAATGAGAGTCTCCTAGCAGGCAGTTATAGAATTGCGCAAAATCCTCAGATGGACGTTACGTGACGAATGTTACATTTTGGCTCAGGTGAAGCCAAAGCTGGTGAGATCATCTTTAAGCTGCTATCCGCCATCTTCAGACGGTCTTTAGAAACTGGAGAAATACCAAATTATTGGAAACAGGGCAGTTTAACTTGCATTGCGTGCAAAATATTGGAATCTATCATAAAAGATGAGCTGGACTTATTTCTTGAACGTAACAATATCTTGAGGGATAGCCAACATGGTTTTCAGAAGGGAAGGTCAGGCCTGACAAACCTTCTGGAATTTTTTGAAGAGGCCACCAAGACTTATGACCAGAGCAGGGCTTATGACATCATATACTTGCATTTTCAGAAAGCATTTGACACAGTACCGCATAAGAGGCTAATTTTAAAAATGAGCTCCATTGGAGTTACAGGAGGTATTCTGGAGTGTATACAAAACTCGTTACAGGACAGAGGACAGAGTGGTGGTCAGTGGTATCTCATCTGAGCGAGGAATGGTGGGGAGTGGCGTCCCCCAGGGTTTGGCGTTGGGACCCCTGCTGTTCCTCATCTACATTAATGACCTTGATAGGAATATTGAGAGCAGATTAATTAAATTTGCAGATGACACTAAATTGGGGGGTTTGGCAAATAGTTCACTAAACTATTTGCTAAACTAAACTAATAGTTCACTAAAGTGATTCAGGATGATTTGGATAGAATCCAGAATTGGGCAGAAATGAGGCAAATGAAATTTAATGTAGCGAAATGTAAAGTTGTACATGTAGGTAATAAAAACATTAGATGGGATTACTTTATGGGAGGTTTAAAACTGGAATGTGCTCCACACGAGAAAGATCTGGGAGTGATTGTTGACCAAACCCTCACAGGTTCTAGCCTTTGTGCCGTAGCAGTTAAAAAGCCAATCGGATGCTGGGAGACATTGCCAGAAGTACTGAATACAAATTTAAGGAGGTGATGCTTCTTTTGTACCACACAGTCGTCAGACCACATCTGGAGTATTCTGGGGACCATACTTAAAGATATAGAGGCTTTGGAGAAAGTTCAGAGAAGAGCCACTAAGCTAATTCCAGGTATAAAAGATGAAAGCTATGAGAAGAGGCTGAAGAACCTTACTCTCTTTAGTCTTAGGAAAAGGAGAATAAGGGGTGATTTGATTGAGATCTCTAAATATGTTAAAGGGATTAACAAAGTGAATTATGCAGGATTCTTTCGACCAAGTGCTGTGAGTAGAACTCGGGGTCACAAATAGAAGTTGACCAAAGGTTAATTTAGCACTGAAATTCGGAAATACTTCTTCACCCAAAGCGTAATTTCAATGTAGAATAGCTTGCCTGACCGTATTGTTGAGGCAGAGACCTTGGGTGTTTTCAAGAGCAGGCTCGAATTAAAGCTAGATACCATTGAGTATCTGAAGGGATATATTCACAATAGTATAAAGAAACTGAATAGTATAAAGTTGGGCTGAACGGCCTGTTCTCGCCATTCATGTTATGTTATTTTGTCCACTGTAGTAAAAAACAAAACTCTGCTGAAAAAAATCAATATTGTCCAGTGGAATGATGAAATAACCGCATCTATGCATGACTGTGGTAGGTTATAAGATCATTGTGACTTTGTTTTGGTCATGAGCATTAATTACACAGCATCTTGCAGTTAACATTATGAAATTGTTTTATTCAGGTTTCTCTTTAATCAATCAAACTCCATGGCTGTTTACTTCAGATGTGGAGCAATCAATGCACAATTCCTATGAAGGTCTTTATATAATTATTCTGTTGATGATGCGAGACCAGTTAGACACCAGGAGCAAGATGGAGGAATAAGGTGTTTATTAAAAATAAAGAAAATCAGGCACGAGAGCCAACAAAAACTTGGCCCAAAGGGTTGCAAAAATTCAAACTAAGGAGAGCTTCACAGAGCAAAAAACTAAAAAGATCAAAAACGACAAAAACAAAAGCCACTGGAAACTCTAGGCAGATAACCGTGAACAGAGAAGAATAAATTGATCAGAAATATATACTCAACAAGACTTGGCTTGGATAAAGGAAAAACCGTAAATACTACTATGTTCAAGAAAGACAGCCTTGACATGAACCAAGGACATGAGAAGCTTGCAATGGAACTTGAGACTCTGTTTGCCAGGAAACTTCCACCGCCTCCAGACCTGGCAAAAAACTAAACACGGAAAAGTAAAAACATGAACAATAAACATGAATAATGAAATGCTTGATCCTGATACAAGAAACTGTTAAAACTGTGATATGAATTATGAACATTAACTATGAAACTTGGAACATGAAACTGTTAAAACCATAAACAATACTGTCCTGGCCAAAGGCCAAAGGCCAGGACCCTGGAACACAACAGTTGAAACAATCCTGTTTCTTTAACAGTAAACTGAAGACTGCAGGCTCAATCCACTTGCTTAATACATTGCTTACTCAAAAGGGGAACTGGAGAAACAATTCTGAGTGATAATCACTAACTCAACTCTGAACTGAAAGATTAGACGCCACAAAATGAGCAATGAAACTTGCAGCAAATGATAAATCACGCAGGTTAAATTCTGTGTTCTGACTTTCTAGGGCCAAAAATAAACTAACAGGACAGATCACCAATCTAAAACAAACAAAAAGTTGGTACAGTGATCGAGATTTTGTCTTTTTTTATCAAAACAGTAGAAATTTCACAAATAGAAATGCTTATTGCAAAATAAGCATTTCTATAACTCTAGTTGCATGAGATAGCAAATTCATGCAACTAGAGTAGTAATTTTCATTTAAATTAAAATTACTAATTGAGTTTTATAAATTTGATAGCTCGTTCTTATGAATTTGAGATTATATTTATCCCATTCATGTCAGCAGCATATTATTTGGTAAATGGAAAAATAGCATTTGGCTTCTAGTTTACAGTTTTTCAAGTCAATGGGATCAATAATTTGCTATCTAGCATGCTAATGCTTTTCACCATTAAATTATTAAATTCAAGTGTTTACAATAACAGTTACACGTGTCACTCATCACTGGCCAAAATGGTTTGCATGCTAGCCAACGAATTGTTCAGCCCATTGAATTCAATAGACGGTGAACTAGATGCAAACACCAGTGATGGTAAACGTTTCCAGAAGAACTGGCCCTGTGAAAATATTAGTTGATGTTTGCCAATGAATGGAATCTGAACAATTGTGACACGAGAAAGCTGAATTACACGTGTGTGATACCAAACCTGTATCTAATGGGTTGTATCACACTCATTTTTAATCATTTATGGGATAAAACGTCATTATGCTGCTCGGCCACCAGTGGGGCCCTTTAAGTCCTTTTTTTGATACGCCATTTTCTTTACTCCTTTCCTATTGTTTAAAGCACAGAATAACTGGATACAGATGTTGCTTCATGAAAATTGAAATTGAGCACTTCAAAAAAGACAATCAAATGACAACCTGAGTAAGACTTCATCCATTAGAAATGAGCACAATTACACATTTGAGCCCCAATTCAAAAACATCCATGGCGATAATTCCCTCTTTACCTTTTATTATCTAGATATTATGAGCATTCCTCCACTCTGGGGGTGTGACAGATGTTACAGGACCCTTTTTCCTGTGACGGATGTTACATGTAAAGGACATTACGGATTTTGATCCCTGCTAACCCTTACGTGCCAAACTTTCAGGCAGGCATTGTCTATTATTGACTTTGTCTTGGCTACAGCTAAGGGAATTGAAAAGGTTAAGTCAATATTCCATGACAGTTTCTTCCAATAAAAATAATACAGAATTTCCATGACGGATGTTACATTGGCCGGGAAGATTAAGTCACCCTTACCTTCTGGCCAGCAAACTTTAACAGGAGGGTTCAAGATCCCCTCTAATTTTTATTGATGCTATTGGCATAACAAATTGAATGATATGAATTGTAATACCCATTTAGTTAGCATTAGTTCCTGAAAAAATCATGTGGCTGGCTTTATTAATTTCAGAGTTACAGCCTGTTAAAAATGGGAAAAAAAAGCAAATTTTGCCAACAGGGTGCCACGCCCACTTTTTTGACCTCCCAGAAGATCAAAACTAGCAGGCCAATTGAGCTAAAACTTCGTATTTTTTCATTTGCCTCTCAAAACAAGATTCTATGAACGTTTTAGGAAAATCCATGACTATGCTCACGGAACTTGTCTAAATTGTCTATTGTCTATTAATTGATTTCATATGGAATGACCCAAAAGAAATTAAGAAATATGGTGCAGTCAGCTCTATCTAAACCCTGTAGAATTGTTGTCGGATTAGCTGGATCATAAAATCTTCATGGCCTGCCTATCTCCAAAGAGAATCCTACGTTGTTTACCTCGGTGGATGAAATTACCCTCTTGCTAAAAGGGTGGGCTGTCTCTCTAAACAACCAGACCTTACTCATTTTTTGCATGGACATGGACACCAGTTAAATTCTCCAGTTGTGGCGCACACATAAATATACCGCTCTTAATGTGCTTGTGTGTGTTTTCTGCCTCACAGGTCACGGACAAAGACAATCTATGACAGGATCTCTCTGGCGGGGTTACCACAGCTCCCCAGTGTCCCTCAGATAGCCAAGGTACCAAAGCATTGATTGCCTTTCATAATTTCTGTCCTTTAAAATGCCTTGTACGACAGTTTTCTTGAAAGTTCAACAAAAAAATTGTATGCTTTCTCCCTCTTCAGAGCGTAGATTTTTATTATCTGATGAATAAAGCAATATATCTGAAGGAACGTTTGGTCCATGACCTTGAGTGGAACAGTCATTCCCTGTGGACACTGAGTGCGAGTTCTCTTTGAATCTCGCCTGTAGATAAACACAGTATTCAGTATATACACATCAGTGTGAAGCCCTTTCGACAGCTAGTGCATTTACATGCATAGTCTAACTCTGTTATTGCAGTCATGCTCCAAATAATCAGTTCTCATGTGCCATAAAAGATAATTGTCTTTGCTATTCATGTGTGCAGTCTTCAGTGTATCTTAAATTAGGCTGAAAAAGCCCTTACATGAAATTTCCTGATAACGCTATTGCTTGGGATTGATGTTCGCTTGAGGATATAGTCCTTTGTATTTTTGTAAGATGCAGGGGCTTCAAGTCAAGTATGTTTGTGCATGTAAATTTCCCTATGGGTTTCTTTTATACACATTTAAATCTCCAGCAAGAGATTAGGTGTTTCTTAGCTCAGAGTCTGAAGCAAAAACATTTATACCCCCTGAGACAAAACTGTGATGTACTGCTGGTAAATTGGAAGAAAGCTGTTTATCTTTTTTGATGATGGATTTTTCCACAGTGCTGATAGTTCAAGTACTACATTAGCTACAATTTCCTTTTTTCTTCTACATGAACGGTTTTTTCCTTTATTCTACATGAAAGGTTTTTCTGTTAAAATGTGAATTCATGTGCTGTTTCAGCTGCTGTGTGATGATGTCACGGGCCTGAAGTTCAGTCCAATCCTGTACCCTCGGGTGAGTGGAGGTCTAAGTGCACTACAACCTGTTGGATTTCCTTAAAATATGTCACGTCAGCTGGTTCTACACAACTGGAGAGGTTAAAAGTTACTTAAAACTATTTTGTCAAACGTTTTGACATAAAAATTTGAAGTAAAAATGATATTTCACTTTTTTTAAGTCCCCACCTCTCACTGGCATTCCAGTGCAGGTTATGTTTATTCCAGTATAAAAAACCAATTTACCAGGGCTACAAAGCACTAGTCTCTGTTCCAGAAAGCTCTTCTGGCAAAAACAATAGATTGATCAATTTTTGTATTGGATTGTCGTAAAATACATAGCATGGCCAAAAAAAAAGGTAACAGTTTGGATATAAATAGTAAATAGTGTTGCAGAGATTAATATATTTCAGCTCACAATAATTATTTAACCCTAATTGATGAAGCGCGAAGCCAATCATTTCTTTCAAAATCATGTTAGAAGACCTATCTCTTTGTGGTGGAAATGATGTTACAATATTTGGAGAGGCAATTATTGGCCTTTATCAAGCAAAGACAGCAATGAATTAGGACAAAGAGCATTAGGAATCATTTTCACACACAAATTTGTCACAACAAATCCTGAGCTTAATAACATGGAAAGTTATTTGGCCATGCTTAAGAAGAGTACAGAGTAGTTCAACCATCTTGTCTTCGAGCCAAAAATTACGGCAGCTCTGATCGAAAATAAATGTTGTGATGTTGTGAATGGTTGTGAGAATAATAATGCAAAAAAATTTTCACTGTAATTAAAGCTCCAACTAAATGTTGGTGCGTTCAACTTATTTTTCTTGGACAGGCAGTGTATATTCATCAAGAATACAGTTTGTTGCCATCTACAGCCTAATTTAATGCTGTTTATTTTGATGAATTCTGGTCAAACAAGTGATGAAATTTTCCCTGATATGTGCTCATATAACCCAATAAAGCATCCACGTGCCCTCTCAGAAAGTACGGCTATTTGAAGCCGAACTAGAAAAGCTATTTACATAAAAGGTGTTTCCTGTCTGGCAGTTAATTGTCTCCTTGTTTTGAAAGATTGATTTGGAATGACCTTTCAACATATTGTATCTCTGAAGTGTGTCAAATCATAACGCCACCCATTGGCAGGCCGTCACTGTGCCTCCGACAAGAAACTCTGAGGTATATCTAGCTGATTAACTCGCTTTCACGAGATTAAGGCATTTGGTTGGGGCTTAGTAGTGACAGCAATGACTGCTCTAAAAGAACTTTCGGTTTGTGCATTTTCACTTTATAATCCTTTGTGAAAGGAGCTTAAAGATTTATAAGTAAAATTCTCAATTCTCCTTTCACCATCTGCTTTGTAGTGTATTTACAACTCATAATGATATAATTGGAAAGTAGTGTTTTGGGTGTATGATGTGAGATCACAAAAAAATTTCTCAATATTTTTTCTAATAATTTACAATATTAATTCAGATACACATAAACGATTGACGAATTCTTATGTGTCCGTATGGAAACAAGCCTATGGCTGGACCATTTATGGTCCAGGTGTAAAATTTTGGGCAATGAGCAATGGCCAATGGGGGACGTATATTTGGCTGACTGACCAATGATGTAACTTCATCGGTCACTCACTCACTCACTCACTCACACACTCACTCACTCACTCACTCGCCTTCAGGCATTGGAGAATGTTGAGCCCGGCAAAATTGGCACAATTTTGACCTTTATGGAAGAGAATGTTTAATGACCAAAAAAGAAAAAAAACAACAGTGGTCAGAAATGCAACAGGCACTATGCGTTTGAATCCAGAAAATCCTGAAAGTGGTTATATGATATTACAGTACTTCGATGTTGGCCAGAATTGTTGATTGGGCTGAATTTCCCAAGATTCAAACCCACCCTACAAGGCCATCAACCAGTTTGAATTGTGTCTCTGGATGAAATGATTCTCAAATCACTCACTTCTAGTTCCTATTCTACAATTATTGGCTGCGCTCAAATGATGTGATGAATGACCAAACCTATAGTACTTATGTGTAGTATACCACACAGTGGGCAAACCAGAAAGTGGGTAAGTGGGCAGCAGGCTTGATTAATTCATGAGCATCTGAGACTAGAATCTTATGGGTCCTTTTATAAAAAAAAAAGTCTTGTTGAAAATTTGCCTTTGAGACATTCATTGCTGCTGCTGTTGTTGATGGCATTCATATTCTATTTTTGTTAATGAAACCGCGTTGTTAATGAATATTGTAATATTATCAGATTATTTCATTGTGTTTTTGTGTGGTCTCTATTATGGCAGGGTTCCCAGTTGATTGTCAGCTTTGACGAACATGAAATCAACAACACCTTCAAGTTTGGCGTCATCTATCAGAAGTTTGGTCAGGTGAAGCAATGCTGTCATTTTCATCACCATAACTGAAGTTTGATGGGTAGAAGTAAAACAGTCTTTAAAAATATTTACAGGTTCAGTTCCCAGAGCTGTAACTACCCTGAGAAATTTTTTATGTATGTCTTCTGTATTCTATTATTTTATAATAATGATTTGTATGTAAATGTGTAGTGAATCTAAAACTTGGAATGAATAAAAGGATCTGCTAATTGCATGTACATATGATTTTACCGGCAGCACAATGCTTACACTTTTGTTTTATAAGTGAATTACAGAATGAACATACAAATGAATGAACAAATCATTGTGTTTATAGAGCAGTTTTCTCGCCAACTGGTGCACTGTATGAAAAACTGGCTCTGAACTGCTCTCTTCCACTCTCGCCCCAACCCATCACACACACACACGCACATACACACTCTTACTGCCACCTCTTCATGTACAGACAACAGAGGAGGAGTTGTTTGGGAACAGCGAGGAGACGCCAGCGTTCACGGAGTTCCTGAGCGTGATCGGGGACAGCGTGGAGCTGCAGGACTTTAAGGGGTGAGAGACGGCGTCCTGTCTCCCGAGGACCGGCGGTTCTGCGTTCATTTAACAGCCAATCTTCTCCTCACACCATCAGCTCCCAGACGGCTGTGTTAGCTAGCGATCTGCAAAACACAGACAGCTGTGCTGTCTGTGTCTGCGTCAATGGCAGGCAACTATAAGCACTGAATATTTATAAATCAGTTGGTATAGTGCAGGTATAGCAATGACCATACCACGACTTTCCTTAGTGTAATGGTCAGTGAATAATTATGCCGACTCATTTTATCATTTTTACCAAGGACCCCATCTTTTGAAGAGCCATGGAACTGCATTTTTCAGATGTCCCTCTTTTCTGATTCACACCTAATTCAAACGGTTGCCCCGTCTTTGACCGGCTACAAACATTTGAGAAGAGAGACATCTAAACATGCAGGGCTATGGTTCTCCTAGAACAGGGTCCCCTTGTGCTGATTGATACTCTACTGTATACATTCTGTATTCTACTATTCAGTATATCAGTGCTTCTAATGCCCTTTTGTGCCTTAGTTTCCGGGGAGGGCTGGACGTGTCACATGGCCAGACGGGCTCTCAGTCGGTCTACACGGTCTTTCGGGACAGGGAGCTCATGTTTCACGTCTCCACCAAGCTACCGTACACAGAAGGAGACCCCCAACAGGTACTGCGTTGTGAAAGCCCCTCCCAGTTTAGACCCACATTTACTCTGCTGGTACTTGGCGCATGTAATTGCAGCCCCCGGACAAAGGTGGGCGGCTACTATGGATTTATGCTTGTCGTCTCCGCCGCCGTGTCAGTGTCTGTAGACACTTCCTTGCCGAAGCTGTACAGTCTGTACTTTTTTACCGATTACTTTCGTATGTACCTGTACTCTACGTCACTTATGACACCTATAGATATTGGTTGCGATGGTGACAGTATTGGCCGAAGAATGCGCAAATTTGTGCTGAAACATAGAGATTTCCTTGTGGACGCAGTACAGGCTGGAGAAGCGGGCTTTCGGGGGCTACACCCATGTGGTCTCGGGCGACTGGACTATCTAGGGAATAACTGAATTCGGTCAACGTTCGTCCTTAATAAGACTTACTCTTACGTGACAAAATGTTGGATTTATTCAGTAATTTCTTGTAAACCTCTCCCACATATCTGTGAGAAATTGATTGAATTTCATTCCAAAGATGGACCTGCCATAGACTCACGAACAGTCAGATTTATCAAATATGGTAAATGTGTTACAAACCATGGTTTGTACAAATATATAAATACGTATCATTTATATCACAACAATATTATCCAAGAAAGATTGAATTATTTAAGGATTGCAAAGAAAAATGTAAAATGTGACCATCTGTAATTTAGATTCAAGAGATGTCGCGGTATTATACTGTCAGCAATTCTTTGATTTAATTCTGGTCAGGTATAGTGGGTGGGGAATGTGAATTTTCTTGAGAAAATAGCTGTTTTAAGCGATAGTGCAGTACATCCCTAGTTCCAGCACATGGTAAATATTTCAGTTATTGATTGCGGTATTA
This sequence comes from Gymnothorax reevesii, assembly GCA_029721435.1. Taxonomy (NCBI): domain Eukaryota; kingdom Metazoa; phylum Chordata; class Actinopteri; order Anguilliformes; family Muraenidae; genus Gymnothorax; species Gymnothorax reevesii. The sequence goes on along the minus strand of CM056578.1, from coordinate 73,057,469 downwards.
ATATTTTAGTGTAGGACTGTTTGAGTATTCCAGTCTGCTATAGATCATCTGTGCTGTGGAACGCAGGGAGGAAATGAACACTGTATGAGTGAAAAAGCCTCCATTCACTCCTCTTCCTTTCTCTTATTGTCTTTCTCTTTTCTCACTCTCTCCCTCTTTTCTCTCTCCTGCTCCCTTATTCCTACTTTCCCTGTCATCTATCATCCTAATCTCCCCTTACTTCATCTCGTCTGTCCTCAATTCTGTCTTTCTCCTCCCCTTGTTCCCTCTCTACTCCCCTCATTCCGTCTTTCTTTTCCTTCCGTTGCTCCCCTTTTTCACCGTCTTCTCCTTCTGTTATTCCATCTCCCCACCTGCTCCCCTTGTTCGTTCTTCTCTCTCTTTGAGTTTATCTATTTTCTCATTATTCCTTTATTCTGTTTTCTCTGTCTTATTTTCCTCCTCCCTTTCATATCTTTTCTTTCTTAAACTCTCCTCCCCTCGTTCTGTCTCCATGTCCTCTTCTTTTCTCTCCACCCCCCCGTCTCTCTCTCTCAGCTCCAGAGGAAGCGACACATCGGGAATGACATTGTGGCGGCTGTATTCCAGGAGGAGTCCACTCCATTTGTGCCGGACATGATTGCTTCCAATTTCCTACATGCCTATGTCCTGGTGCAAGTGGAGAACCCCTGTACAGAGCACACTACTTACAAGGTACTCAGGCCCATCTGAAAAACACTGTACTTCCTGTACAGAGCACACTACTTACAAGGTACTCAGGCCCATCTGAAAAACACTGTACTTCCTGTACAGAGCACACTACTTACAAGGTACTCAGGCCCATCTGAAAAACACTGTACTTCCTGTACAGAGCACACTACTTACAAGGTACTCAGGCCCATCTGAAAAACACTGTACTTCCTGTACAGAGCACACTACTTACAAGGTACTCAGGCCCATCTGCAAACACTATACTACCTGTACAGAGCACACTACTTACAAGGTACTCAGGCCCATCTGCAAACACTGTACTTCCTGTACAGAGCACACTACTTACAAGGTACTCAGGCCCATCTGCAAACACTATACTACCTGTACAGAGCACACTACTTACAAGGTACTCAGGCCCATCTGCAAACACTGTTCTTCCTGTACAGAGCACACTACTTACAAGGTACTCAGGCCCATCTGCAAACACTGTACTTCCTGTACAGAGCACACTACTTACAAGGTACTCAGGCCCATCTGCAAACACTGTACTTCCTGTACAGAGCACACTACTTACAAGGTACTTAGGCCCATCTGCAAACACTGTACTTCCTGTACAGAGCACACTACTTACAAGGTACTCAGGCCCATCTGCAACACTGTACTTCCTGAACAGAGCACACTACTTACAAGGTACTTAGGCCCATCTGCAAACACTGTACTTCCTGTACAGAGCACACTACTTACAAGATACTCAGGCCCATATGCAATCACTGTACTTCATGTACTAGGGGTGTCAACATCTACACGGATAAACGGTTACACGGATAACAAATCATAACTGTTTAAACAAATCAATAACCGTGTACACGTCATTTTTTCCTCCTCGTTCATTTCTCACCAGTACATATAGTCGTCTATTTTTACGGGTGATAATGTTGCCTGAAAGCTTCAGATAATAACATTAACTAACAATACACTTAAATGTTCCCACTAGTGCAGTTATCCGCATACAGATGCATGGGGCGCAATGTTACCTTGATAAAAAAAAAAAAAAAAAAAACCTGCAGCCACAGCCAGTGTCGCGCCACATTAAGAATAGGCTGCAGACTTGAGAAGAGCACGGTGCTCATCATCTTCTCCATGTGCAAATGTCGTGCAGCTGAAAACAAAAACTGTTAATGGCTTGTTATTTTAGCCTATATTGTTGCGTGTGGTTGTACGTTATATTGTTGGTTGGTGTTCTGTCGGCTTTTCACTACCTGATCACGCATCCTCGCGTCTAAAGAAGTGGAAGGGAACATATTTTTTTCGCCAATTTTAGTGAATAATTGTGAGAGTCCCCCTCTACTTTTTTAACTTTGTGGACATAAAGGTGAAGTTTTTTCCGCTCACTTCAGCTGACTTTGGCTTCTTTTTGAGCTGCTTTCTCTCGCCAATTCCAGATTACTTTTACTATGAGACGCATATTAAAATTCAGAGACAGCTCCTGTTGCGAGAGAGGGATGCAGTTTGCACTTTAGGTTTTTTTAAAAAATGTACAAAAGTCAGCAATAGTTAAAAACAGTGATTAAAAAAGAAGGTTAAACCTTTTTCAGCTTTCACTTGTACTTTTTCTTATCTGTCAAAATGATAGAGGATTTTATTATCCCCCGCAACAACGTTGTTGCGGGGGATATAAAAATGGGGTCCATCAGTCCGTCCGTCCGACACGTTTGTTGTCCGGGCTATAACTTTGAAACTAATCATCTGATTCTGATCATATTTGGCATCGAGGTGTAAAACCACATAAAGGTGTGTCATGAAAAACAATTTTGAAAATAATTTTGTAATTTCTCACGTTATGGGGCAAAAAGCGACAAATTCGTGGGAAATCTGTAATGTGTCGTGTCCGGGCTATAACTTCGAAACTAATCATCCGATTCTGATCATATTTGGCATCGAGGTGTAAAACCACATAAAGGTGTGTCATGAAAAACAATTTTGAAAATAATTTTGTAATTTCTCACGTTTTGAGCCAAAAAGCGACAAATTTGTGGGAAATCTGTAATGTGTCGTGTCCGGGCTATAACTTTGAAAGTAATCATCGGATTCTGACCATATTTGGCATCGAGGTGTAAAACCACATAAAGGTGTGTCATGAGAAACAATTTTGAAAATAATTTTGTAATTTCTCACGTTTTGGGACAAAAAGCCACAAATTTGTGGGAAATCTGTAATGTCTCGTGTCCGGGCTATAACTTTGAAAATAATCATCCGATTGCGATCATATTTGGCATCAAGGTGTAAAAACACAAAGGTGCGTCATGAAAACAATTTGGTATAATTTTCCGAGTGTGCTGATGCATACTCTCCGGCCTATTTTTTTTTCGCAAGGAAATTAACAGCTTTGCGATAAGTACAGTTCTTTAGAAATCTAAATGCATATAAACATTCTCTGTTCAAAAATGCAATGCCAGTTGCGGGGGATATTGCTTGACAATGTCAGCAGCTTGTTTTCAACTCATTTTACTTTCTGTGGTTATACAGCGCAACTGCGATAGAAAAAGCTCATAAATCTCAACATGTAACCGGGTACACGTCGGTTAGTAGTCCCGTGTACACGTTTAGAAAAAATTGTAAACGTTGACACCCCTATCATGTACAGAGCACACTACTTACAAGGTTCTTTGGCCCATCTGCAAGCACTCTACTTCCTGTACGGAGCACACTACTTACAAGGTACTCAGTCTCATCAGTAAGCACTGTACTTCCTGCTAATCTGAGCCCCAAGTGGGCAAGCCCATATCTGAGCTTTATTAAGTGAGATATCTGCAAACTCAGCTTGTAAAGTAATACACTTCGCCAATCACGCAGAACACAGTCTGATTCAGTCTGCATATTCATTGGTCCATCCATGCTAAAATCTTTAATCTCTCAATTCTAAAGATACTTTGTTACGATAATTGCCAAGTATTTTTAATTGAACTTGGCTTAGTTTTGCTAAATACAAAATTTTCTGTGCATTTTTTACTTTGGACAGCCTGCTATATGTACTACTCATGTGCTTCCTGTGTGGTTAAATCTTGCGAGATCTGGGCAGCCCAATTAGGACTTGCGTGGAGCCCAGTGCCAAGCCCACTTAAAGCCCAGCCTCGTTGCGCCCAGTGTACCCACCATTCTTGAACCTGGGGTCTATATGGGCGTGCTATAAGGGCACTGCTAATAATGCAAATTTAAAAAACTGTGGAATAATTTCTTTAAGAATGTGGCTTTTGAAGGATTTAAGTACAAGACACTAAGGGAGCTGTTGTAATACCTTTGTTTTAAGGTTCTTCCTTAGACTGGGAGGTTAGACATAGAATGGTGTACTTTGGCTTTTTGTCTATTTCAACCTGCATTGTTATTCTTTGGCCATTTCTTAAGTAAGATCAGAAGTCCCTTTCATATCGCCCCTCATCCTACACCAAGCACAGCATGTCTGCCATCTCCATTGTTCTCTCTCTGCCGGCAGGTATCAGTGACGGCTCGAGAGGACGTGCCGACCTTTGGCCCGCCTCTCCCAAACCCAGCCATCTTCAAAAAGGTGAGGGGCGATGATGGCGGGGCGAGATTGATGCCGCCCTCTGTGCGAGTGCTCTTTGCTCGTTTTGAGAGGAGCTGTCAGGGTGACCGGTGCCCTCGTGCTAATGGATGTGCCTCTGACTTTCACAGGGCCCAGAGTTCCGGGAGTTTCTACTGACCAAGCTGATAAATGCGGAGAATGCCTGCTACAAGTCCGACAGATTCGCCAAGCTTGAGGTGAGAGACAGTGAATATAGAAGGTGACAGACTGTGAGAATATTCAAGTGAGTATTTGCTGTAGTAAGGTTTTATGTAGCCTGTGTGGCTCAGGTTTTAGCACCTCGGCGCCTTAGATTTCTCCACCCTGCAGATTTGTTTTCTGCTTGTATTTAATTTCATTTACAGTATTTCTGCTATACGAACTCTTCTATGTATTTGTGTGTTTTTGCATGTGTGTATGCATGCGGTTGTGTGCGTTTATATGTTTTGGATGTGCATGTGTTTTTGCAGGTTTATGTGTGAGTGACTGCATTCACTCCCTTGTATGTGTGCATTCACATCTGCATGTGTATATGTGCATATGGTGATGAGTTTGTGCATACATGTGCATGCGCCATTGTGTGTGTGTGTGTGTGTGTGTGTGCGCGCACTTGCGCATGGGCGTGCATGTGTATGCCTGTGTGTGTGTGTATTATTTGCACATTTGTTGGAATGTGCATATTTGAGTGTGCGCATTCACATCTGCTTGTGTGCTTGCCATCCATATTTGTATATGTGTGCTTTCGTTGGGTATGCACTTATGTACTTGAGTGTGCATGTGTGTGTTTGCCTGCATATGTGTGAGTGTGTGTGCGCGCGCTTGTGTGCGTGTATATGTATGTATGTGCATGTACGTGTGTTCACGTCTGTGCATTTGTATACACGTTAACGCGGTACGCCTGTGTTAAGGGTCGAACGCGGGCGGCGCTGCTGGATAACCTCCATGACGAGGTGCACAGGCAGACGCAGGCGATGATGGGACAGGGCGCGACCTGCGATGAGGAGAAGCTGGAGAATGGCAGTCACGGGGGGCTGCTGGAGTCCTTCAAGGTGAAGAGCATCTCAGCCGCCCTCGGCCTGTTCCTGCTGTTTACTGTAATGCAATCCATTATTGTGTCATATTTCTGCTGATCTAGATCTGATGTCATCGGTCTCATGTGTCCCCGTGAATTAAACTCTGTTGTGGGCAACTGAAGTACCTCATCAATACAAAAAAGTCTGCATTCTACCATTACAGTCTCAATCCGCCTGACATTACTGCCTTGCAGGCACAATCACAAGTATGCATTTCTTCTTCATGACATTTTTATGCTAATATGAAACCTTTATACTGAGGGCAACCCATAGGCTGGTGTTTAATATGCTTGCCCTGTGCACAGTGAATACACTGACAGTGGATAAAGCCCCAGTTAAGCTGTTGGGACCCTTAAGGCTCCAGAGGACTGGCACCTGCTTTGCCTTATCAAATGTAAATCATTTTGGGTGAAAGCACAAGCTGAATAACTATAATGTAAAATTTATTCAGTTTTTTTGTCATCATCATTGTATATTATATCATGCTAAGTTTTGTCATTAAGGTTTATGCGTTTGTTTTCCTCTGTTGATCTGAGTTTATCGCTTTCTCCCCACCCTTTGACTCAGCCTGTACATTCTGAATAACTACTAGTCATATAGTTTATTCAGCTTTATTCTCTCTCTTTCTACCTGTATACATTAGTCAGACACAAAGCTGGTTCGCTACATTAGTGATAGCTGCAGTAGTAACAGGTATAGATGGAGATGTCACCAAATGTATTTCTGTAACAACTAACTACCTCCAAAATAAATGTACCTTAAATAAACTCTGACTACTGATGCAAAAATGCCTTTGAACTGCAAGCATTATTTTGTATTTTAAAAACTGTGAACACACACATGCATATTAGTGCAGAAAGAGGCTTGGCCAGAGGCCTGACTTCAAACAATTTGGTGAACTGCAGAGGAATTTGTCCCTTTCGCAATTTTTGTAATGCGTAAACAAAGCTAGCTTATTTGTGCGCTGAGATGCTACATATACCATTTGGCAAGGCTACTTATTAATTCCTTGTATTCATCAGTTTCTCATAACTCATTGAACATGAAGTTCAGCGTTTTGTCTGCATTGTAATTTTTGAACCACCGATGTGTAAAATGTGTATTTTATATTTAATTGTGATATTTGTTTTTTATACCTAAATAACGTTCCATATATATATATATATATATATATATATATATATGCATCCTGTCAATCTATGTTAATATTCGTGGAAGTAACACACAGTGAGAGAATAGGGACAATATCCCAACTGGAGTCAAAAGCAGTGTTTGGTGATGGACTGAACCATTCCAGGCATGGTATCTGACTTAAGCCCAGAGAATATTTGTCTCTGAAGATTAAAGACAAAGTCGGACCAGGAAAGGAGGGAAAGATGGTCTTTGATTTGATTTTTCTGAATGACTGAAGATATTTTGTGCATATAGCAGACTTGCAGGTGCAGGACGGAGAAGCAGGTTTAGGTCCATCAACAAATGGCTTCTGCACCAAATGAGAAGGCCAGTGATCTTGAATTGTTAAAAATCCGCAAATTTGCCACATATTGGTATCCATGGCCCTCCAAATAAAAGCAGGGAATATTGCAGAAAAGGGAAAGACAAATGCCTAATTTCAATTGAATAGACTGCTATCAGGCCAGAATTGACCTTTTAACACTGTTTTCAGTGCATTCTCTAGCTGTAATGAAGCTCTGTTGAAGGCCATAACTCAGTTACTGAGGTAGCAAGCGAGCTGTATTAAATGCAACTTCCAACAATACATTTTTAATGTGATATTATGTTTTTTTTTGCACCTGAATAGGACGAATTATATTTATATGCCAAACACCTTTTTAGCTGGACTGCCTCAAACAGGGGTCGGGCCTATAAATGCGAAAGTCTGTGACTGATTGAGTGACGAAGTTACATCAATTGTTGGTCATGAGTGATGAAGTAACACCATTGGTCGGCCGAGTGTTGGTTTTCCTCATTGGCCATTGCTCTTTCAAAACGAATAGCCAAGAACATGGTCCGACCATAAGTTAGGTTTTTCACCTGGCCTTGTTCGAAGTTTGGCACTTTGATCATTCCTGGGAAGAAACAGATGTGCAAACAGATAATTTTCCAATGGCTCTCATTCCATTTTCATGCACCATCCAAGGAATCATCGCATTTCTTGGCCATGATCTTTTGCCTTGTAAATTAGTCGTGGCCTCCATAATAACATACAGTCATGGGCAAAACAAAAACAGTGGAGGCAAACTTCTGAATAAATTTTAATTAAGTTTTTTAATTCAGAAATGGCAAACAGAAAGGATGAATCTCAAACCATCTGAAATCAGCATACCTTTTGGCAAAGTGGTTTGACACAGAAAGGATGAGACTTGATTAGAAATAGGAAAATATACAGAAGCTGTCGAAATCTATCGCTAAACAAATGCATTTGAAATGCATCCCATTGCATAGCAGTAGCACTGGCGCTATCCTCTGTATTAGAATCATGAGTAGAATTAGCACACTGTATAAAATGAATGTACCCTCATTTGCATTTTTGAAAGTCTTCACATATCACAGATATATTTTGCTGAATGGGGTGCGTAGAGTTGAAATGCACTGCAGTGAAAGAAACACTTGGCACTTTTAGAGTAAATTTTTGTACCAGACTAACAACTGCGGCCTTTTTTTTGCCAGTCAGTCCAGTGTGTTGATGCGGTTTATTATAGCATCTTTAGAGCAGCCATTTACCTGTTTCCACCTCTCTCTCTCCTGCCCCTGCTCTCTGCTTTCCCTTTGCCTCCCAACCCATTCCAGCGGGCGATGCGGGTACGCAGTCACTCTATGGAGACGATGGTGGGGTCGCACCGTCACCGGAGTCCAGGAGGGGGCTCCAGCGGAGGTGTACCCCCGAGTCTGAGTGGAGGCGGCCTGACGCAGGCGAGCACAGACTGCACCAAGAGCACCTACACTGTGAGACACGGGCCAGGCGGGGGGGGGGAACCGCACCATACAATAATGACACGGGCATTTCATTCGGTAAAAATCCATCCCATCAGTCCCAACGCTCAAAATGGTGTCTTAATTTTTTGTATATGCGTGTACCTGCAGTGGAGCCCTCTTCCCCAAATCACGTTCCTCCCGGGCAAAGAACCCCCAGTTTTCCATCCTCCTTACACCTGGAAGTGAGGTGTGATGACAGTTTGGCCAATTAGTGGCAATTATTTCATCTCTGTTGCCAGGTTGGATTTGGACTGGAAGGCCAGATTTGGCATTGGCAGTCTGTGATTTAGGGAGTCATGCATGTCATTTTGCTCTTGAAAAGTGTGCCCAGCAGCACCTCCATACAGCCCTTGATGCCTGCAACTGTAGCCCTCTGAAATTTGCAGTTCTCTGTGATGATTGGCTTGTATTTAAAGTATGCCACACTGTGTAGTGTGGTATTGCCAGCAGCCATACCATTACTCAATCTGCTCCAGTCATGTAGCTGAAGCTAAGCAGGTGTGGGCTTGGTTAGTGCTTGGATGGGACACAGCCTGGGAAAACTAAGTTGCTGCTGGAAGAGGTGTTGGCAGCCAGAATAATACCCAATGCCCCAGTGCAGTGATGGGGACACTGTACTGAAGGAGAAGCCGTCTTATGGATGAGATGTTAAACTGAGGTCCTGACTCACTGTGATCATTAAAGATCCTATGACACTCTTCAACAAGAGTAGGGGCTTCTCAGTGTCATGGCTGAATTCCAAACCTGGCTCATTGGACCTACCACCTAATCATCCCCTGATCTAATTGGCTGTGCAACTTATCCTCAACCCCCCAGGGCTCCCCTGAAAAAGAGATATCAATCTCCACGGGACTTCCCTGGTTAAACAAAGACTATATAAACAAATAAAGATTTAGGATATCCATCCTTTAGACAACCTGCTGATTCCTGCTCAGAGTTAGGGGGTAGGGCTCACTCTCATGTGTAGCGGCGGGAGAAAGCTAATGCGAACACTAGGAAATCGTGCACTAGGAACTCCCAGATCAGGTTCGAACACTCAGCCTTCTTGCTGCGAGGCAGCAGTTTAAAGTGGGACTTATTTGTGAGTTTGCCAACATTTTGAAGCATCGATGAATAATTAGTTGAAAGCCAGCAGCTGGTGTGCTCTATTAGATGTCCAAGTTTTAAAGATTTGCGTGTGGCTCATTTTGGACACTGATTGATATTGCCGCACATGAAGGCTCTCTCAACATCCACCCCCATTACTAGCACTTCTGAAAGCAGCTGTTATATCCTGAGGGCTGCCAGTAATTGAGCTTTGCCAACAAAAAGCTAAAGCTTTTGTTTGCACTAATTTGGAGGACTTCTGCATTCAGCAAGATGTGTATATTTATAAAGAAAAGGATCCCCTCATTTGCTCTTTCCGTTACTGTTTCTTCCTCTTTGTCTGACTTCTCTCTCTCTCTTCTCTTAGCCTCCAGCTATCTCCGCTAAGTCTCCCCTGAAGAGCCCAGTTAAGCGAAGATCGGGACTCTTTCCTCGACTCCACTCCAGTACGGACAGCCAGACAGACAGACATTCACGCAGGTCAGACACATTAACAGTGCACACATATCGGTGTTTACCGGCGAGTTCACATGTGCACAAACATGCACTTATACCCATACATGCAAGAACGCACATTTCTGTGATATCCACTTTAAAAATATGACTATCCGGCGTCTATTTTTGCAGCGAGCCAAAGGCCTCGGACAGCAGTCATCTGTCACAGGAAGTGAGGTCAGAGCCATCCTCAAACCCCAGCTCCCCAGAGATTTGCCCAAACAAGGAAAGGTGAGATAAAGTCATCACTATCCAAAATAATGTAAAAAAAACACTTTTTGTGACTTTTAGAGATCTTGTGGTTTTTTTTTTCCAATGGGGTTTTCATGAAGAAAAATGTAAATACTTGTGACCAAAATCAAAATCGATTTATAAAATATCTGCAAAATAGCAAAGGGTGCATGGCTTAAAAATCTTGCTGCAATGTTGCTACAACTACCATACTTCAACATTACCTGGTGTGGTGTGGGTGAGGTGTTTGAGTGTGTGTGCGTGTGTGGGTATGTGAATTTATCAGCAAGCATGTGTGTGCTTTTCTATATGTTTGTGTATGTGGTTGCATTGGTGTACTTGTCTGTGTACACGCGCATGTATTTATCAGCAAGCATGTGTATGCTTTTTTTCATGGATGTATGTGTGTTTGTGTATGTGAGTGTGTGTGTTCGTGTGTGTGTGTGGGTGTGTGTGTGTGCATATATTTATCAGCAAGCATGTGTATGCTTTTTTACGTGCACGTGTGTGTTTGTGTATATGTGCGCGCGCATGTGTGTGTGTGTGTGCATATATTTATCAGCAAGCATGTGTATGCTTTTTTACATGCATGTGAGTGTTTGTGTATGTGGTTGCATGTGTGCGTGTGTTTGTGTGTGTGCGGTTATACACTTGTATTCGCGTCTTTTGCATTGACTTTGAATGTAATCTGTCGTGCAAAAAATTTCTTTTGCGTCCGGTGTGAAAGCAGCTTTGCTGGCATGTTTACAATGAGAAAGTTTGGCTGTGCCCTTATACCCCAGCACTGATGTTTCATACTGCACATTAATGATGATCTTGTTCCTGTAGAATCATCAAAGACTGCATTCAGCATATACCACAACACATTTCATACTTCAAAATTTTTAAAAAGTTAACTGCAAGAATGAATATCTTACTTACTCAAAAAATACTGTCAATTTACCCCCGAAGTAATTAATTTTTACTCGCCCTGTCTCTCCAAAAGTTAATCATTCATTACCTAGTTGACAACTGACCTTCAGAGGGACTCACTTTCAGAGTTAAATGATATGTTTTGAGTCATTATGAGATTTGCAAATGATGATAAAAACATTTCACAAGCATTTTTCAAAAAATAAGAATAAAGAAAAACATTTTTATCTCATTATGCCTCTGACTGGTATGCTGTTTAACAGTCGTCTGTCTGTCTGTCTGTCCGACAAGCATAATGCATAACACAATATCTACTGTCGGAGTGGACAGATTTTGACTAAATCACACATGGCAACTCCCCATAGCTGAATTGATGAGGTTTGGCAGGTCATCACATCAAAGGTCAAGGTCACGGAATGTCAACCATATGCAGGGACTGAAGGTCAACTTTTAGGGCGTGTGAAGCTATGGCAGGTGGAGGCACAGCAATCAACGCTTTGCACTGACTTCTACCTTGTTATGGGGCCTAAAAACACTTTAAGGCACTCTTACTTTTCAGTGCAGACGCTGAGGCTGCGGCTCCACACGCCTATCTGCTTTACAGAGTTACGCTTCTGTTTTGACTCAGCCCTCTCATGCCCGTAGGCCGTTCATCAAGCTGAAAGACTGCAGCGGTCGTGCCAACATCTCGCGATCCTCCTCCAGCACCAGCAGCTTCAGCAGTGCCACCGGGGACGGGGAGGTCCTGGAGGAGCTGGACACTGTGAACACCACGGTGGGTCGTCCCTGGGGCAAAGACTATAAAGCAGGGAGAAGATAGTTGTGACGTCACCAAACGACAGTACCGCAGAGAGGAGCGCCATGTTAGTTCTCATGCCGCGCTGTATCATCGCGAAGAGCCACAATAACAGTGACTGATGGATGCGATTCACAATCAGGCGGAGCACAGAAGTGCAGCGACACATCCAGTAATCCATGTACAATAAAACTCAACAGCACTGTCTTTTAAAGCAAACAAAATGCCTTTATTATCATGGGAAGGATATGTTAGACTCTTGAACGAACTTCTGCACATTTTTGGGACTACCGGATGAAGGCTTGATGCCAAAACGTGTTTAAGTTTGTTTTGGTGTCTAATATGACTTTGCCGTGACAGAGGCATTTAAATTATTGTCGCCCCTAGACGAAGTCGATTTGGCCTCCTCACACATCTGCCACTGTAAATATTTCCTTGTGGAGGTTCACAGCTTACGAATTTAAAGCTATTTCTTTCATGTTTGGTATACGGGCAGCGGTTAGGACACCGTGCCTATCGATTTTGGTCACCATGGTAACATCATTCACTAAATAATAGAGAATTTTGAGTCAAAAATAAGCCAAAATGAAAAATGTTGGCGATTGGGGGCTACACCCATTGGTCGCGGGTGACTGACCCGTCTAGTTTTCTAAAAGGATGCCTTGAGAGTTTTCTTGTGCATATGTGACTACATATCCCCCATCCACAAAAAAAAAACACCTCAAACAAACTAAATTTGAGTCCAGGATGCAAAACATTTTTGAATCCTGTGATCCCTGTTTGTAATTTTTGGGTTGTTATCAGCATACGTTATGTTATGACAGGTCGAAATCTTCTCTGTTCTACGTCTAACGTGACATCACAGCTGCCTTATTCTCATTTTATCGTGCCTGGGATGAAGTCGGAGACCTTTGAGGGTTGTGTTGAAGTATGTGCACAGTGTAGCCTGTAGTCCTAATCACAAAATTGTCACTTAAGACGATATTTTTGATGAAAAAAAAATCACTATTTTAAAGTAACTAAAACTCTTGACTCTAAATTCCAGTTAAGTTGTTAAATTTTATTATCAGGTTCCTGATTATTCTGAAAATGGGGTACAAGCTTGGAAACAGCCACTGCAAGAAACTACAAAAACATCTTTGAAAAAAGCACCACGCATCTTCACTGACCTTCAGTTCTGTAGCATAATTTATTTCTTGAAGCCTTCCTGGAGCAGCTCGTTTCATGATGCACTTTTATGTCACGAACGGCTCGCTGTTGACAGTGGCTACGCACTTCTAGCGGAGTGAATAACGGATGATCCTCTTTTCAACCCCTTTCACCCCCCCCAACACATGCACCTCCAGACCGGCCAGCCCTCTGTGGCCCTCACCCCGGTATACAGCCCCTCACTCAGTGTGGACAGCCAAGGGTCCGGGACCCCAGTAATCATGTGCCGGAGTCCCACAGGTAAAGCCTGTCAGCACAGACCCGTCACTGTAGCTCATATTAATCAGGTGGAAGCACTTGCCACTCGCTCCTGTAATCTGCTCTGAATACAAGCGTCTGCTAAATGCCTGTAATGAAACACTTTGCTCACCCCAGCACAAAGCCTTCCCTTTCACGACTGTCACAACATATTTGCTTTGCTGCCCCCTAGCGTATATACATAGTAATGCTTCAGGGAAGATGGGGAAAAAACGCTTTTTTTTTTCTTTTACTCCCCCCTTCAAAAAAAAGACTTGAAGAGCAAAACATCTCCGAGATCCAACTTGAAGTTTCGCTTTGACAAGCTGAGCCAGTCTACTGCAGTAAGTACTTTTATCTGTGGGGTCGGTGTTTCCAACTTTGTGTTCTGTGCTCAGAAATCTATTCGGCAAGATTTTTTCCTGACAAATTTTTCCTCTGTATTTAAACTTGTGCTGCTTGAAAATGGTGATTTCATACCCTCTCTCTTCCCATTTGGAATGAATTTTTTTCTCCCTTTCTTCTACCTTACCAGTCTCTTTGCTAACCTTAGTGAGACAATGCTGCAAACTGAGAAAAGGCTGATGCTCGCCAATTTTGCTAATGTTGGCTGACTTTTTCCTTGCAGACCACACATCGGGATACGCAAACTGATTTATTGTGGGTAAGGCTATATGAAGCAAGACCCAGTTAAACTTCAAGAATATCCTGTTACGGAGCTCAACGCTGTGTGGTTCTTGCCTCACCATTCCTAGTGAAACATAAACAATGATTAAAGGAATAATAAAAAGGATGTGAAAGGGGACAGGATTAAGCATTTGATGAAGAAAACAAATTCAGACTGAATCCTACGTAAATATTATTGGTTGTTACAATAAAAGCCTTACTGAGATAGTCCTGCAAGAAAGTGAACAAAACATTCCTGGGATTCTTCTGTTATTGGTACCAGTGCAGAGGCTGTGAGCATTACTAACATGTGTACAAACTGTAGATGGTGATCCAAGTTATGAACTAGCCATTTCTGAAGACTGCATACCCGCATTGCAAAAAAATTGGTTTTAAGACTGCTGTATCTCTTGACCCTGATATAAATGGTACATCTCTCAGGAAAGCCTGTCTGTAGCATGTTTTGTGTGAAAAAGGTGATGCCGCATTGGCTTTATACTTGTGATTTTGCATCGTGATTTTTATGCCCTCGCCCTCCAAAGAGGAAAGGGGGCATTATGTCGACACCATGTCCGTCCGTCCGTCGTCCGTTAACTTCTCGTTTTCGTGGGATAACTATAGAATCCCTCGTCGGATTGATGCCATTTCTTAATGGCGTATTGGAACTGGCTAGTGGAAGGTTCCTTTCGAAAACCAGCGTCGTGCGATATCTAATATGGCCGCCACAGCAGCCATCTCAATATGGCCTTGATCAACATACTGGCGGGGGCATATGCCACACTCTGCATTGCTCTTGTTTTTTATTCCTGTTCCCGGTAAAACAAAGTTAATTAAATGGGAAGGAAAAATTGAAGACCATTCCTGCCATCCATAACAACGTGATCGCTGAGCAACATTATAGCAACATGCCAGCGCCCAGGAGAGGGAGATAATCCAGGTTTAGAAAGTAAAAGTCCCTCCCTAGTATTTTGTTCTAACCACTTTGGTTTGAATTTAGCCCGATTATTCACCCGAGAGATCAAACTAATGAGTGGGATCAGCTGGCCGACTTCATAGACAGAAGGAAAACAGGCAGAACCTTTACATTCTAACTGCTGCATTTTGTCTGACATCCAGCAGTGCTCTTGAAAATGGCAAAGACAATGGAGCAAATTTGCGTACTGCGTACTGATGGAGATCACTTCTATGGGGGCAACAAATCATGCTGATATACTATGTGTGTTATAATTCAGAATAAAGGTCAAGTCTTCAGTGGCGGCTCCTCAACAGAAAGTGATCTGTTTTCAGTCATTTTCCTTGATTGATGAAATGTTAACATTCTGCTCTCTTAGATGTATCCTATGCTCTTCATTATGATAAAATGAGAATTATAAAATGGGTGCTTCCCATCCTTAAATGTGATTGGCTGAGCCGCATTCCCTGCTGGTATAAAATCGCTGTAACCCACTGCATTCTGAGGCATACCGCAGCACAAAATATCCCTGCGCGCCTGACTAACCAACTTCTCTGCGCTCGACTGACTCGTTATTTGGTTACATTTGTTTCAAGACTTTTAGCTCGCTATTTCAGTGTTAGCGAAGTTTAGCCTTTTAACCCGCTAACCAGTTGGCCATCTACGTAGCTAGGTATAGCATCATAGATTTCGATATCACTTTAGCTTGCTAGCTATTTCAGTATTAGCAATAAATATTTGATTTATGTTTATTTTATGGGCTATGTGTAGGGTAACCACATCCACTGTAGTGAACGCTACCTAGTTGACAAGCTGGCTAGCAAACTAATGCACAATTCAACATATTTTCCTAGACACCGGCAAGTGTGGAGGACAAAAGTCAATCTTGTTCCCTACTCTCGCTCCTGGTTGTAATGATATGGCCGATAGGTGAAAGTTGAGAACAAGGAAACTCGAAAACCGAAATGAACGTAAAATTATTTAACGGGGCCTTCAGGAGACTGAAGGAGACATTCCAAATAGCCTGCTTTCATAGTATCTACATTAACGAGCCCAAATAGCCTGATGTGACATGATAATGGCACTAAATGAAAAAGCAATCTTAGCGTCTGTGTTGCTTGCCAACCATTCTGTCCACCCTATCTTGCTTGGTGGAGGAACGAATATTTCTCAATTTTATTGTTGCATTATTACCAATAAATTGTGGGATTTTTTTCTTGTGTGTTTATGTAATGGGCTATATATTGGGTAACCATTTTATAAAAGCAATAAGCCCCTTGAAGCAGTGGGTTACAGTGACTTTATAACTGTGGAGGGGCACTAAGGCACTCCGCTGCGCATTGCACCTTAGAACGTCCCTCTGCCGTTATAAAATCACTGTAATCCACTGCTCCTCGGGTCTTATTCCTTTAATAAAACACTCCTCAGGGAAGCAAATTTGTGTGCATTTCAATCCTCACTCTCATTTACACAATCGTGAAGCTCAGGTTGTACCAAAGGTTGACACGGGAGATCCAGAGTAGCCTATCTTTCTTTTTCGTAAAGTATAGCCTACTTAGGCAAGTGAATAAAACACTTTTTAAATGTATTGTTGCATTTCCTTAAAATTTTATTGAAAAGGAAGCTGTTTGTTCAATGGTGAATGGATTATTCGTATTAATTTGAAATGTGTCAATCGAGGAATATGATTTAAAACCGGTCAAGACAAATTATCATTTTGAAGTGCTGTTTTAACTGCCCGCTGGTTTAAGTCATCAAACTTATCTCAGATGTGGGGTCCTGTTCTCCTACAGTGGGGATGTCAAGCTTCAGTCCTGACAGCCCGCCGTCTTCGCTGGTTTCTAGCGTGTTTCCGCACAAGTGATTCATTATGGTCACTACTTGGCTAAGATCACCATTTAGCTAAAGAGCTCTCACGCCTAGATATCAAGGCATTAATTAGCTGCTGAATGAGAAGAGTCTGCAAAAGCCAGTAGACCCTGCGGCCTTCCAGGACTGGAGTCTGACACCCTACCCTATTGGGACCATGCAAATCCAACAGACAATAGGTTGAGGCGTTTTGGGGATTTAGGTAGAATCATTACACATTTTCTGCCTTACTCTTCTTCATATTAATCTTCAGTCCTGCCCTGTTTCTATACTGATACTACTGATTGAACTACTCCAGACTACTTTATTTCAACCCTGCCACTCCTTGGGCTCCCCCTGTCTTTCCTTAATTTCCATTTTTTTTTTTTTTTTTTTGCATTTTGTACTAAAATTCTGTGACATTATTTCTGGATGTTTCTGTCCCAGCAGTAGCAGCTGTCTGAGGGCCTTAAGAAAATCTTCTGAGTGGATGCAATGGCGAGAGAGGAAGGAAGAGTTTCCGGGCTGAAGTTAGGGGGACAATGCTCCTCCAACATCATCATCTTCATCATCATCATCGTCGTCATTGTCATCATCAAATGAACTAAATCTTTCCAGATTTTGGAGAAAGGGCAGAGAAATTTGGCCTAGAAAGTGCCACTTTTCCACGAGGTAGCATTTGACCGGAGAATCCTCAAAGCTTCATTTCAGACTGGGACGTAAAGCACAGAGACGGTGCTCAGGAAGAAGACTGCTCTAAATTTTCTCCGTCCTCATCTTTCTCGAGCACTTTAGGCATTTTCAGGAGAACTGACCCATTGTCTGTCCAATGCACTTTCAAACGTATGAGTAAATGCATATACATGCACGAGCACAAACACATGAAATCATGCATACAGCTACAAAAGCAAGTTTTCTCTCCAGTGGACATGTTTGACTGTCAGTTCCAGCCCCCCGATCAACTCATCCCTCCATCCCTCCAAACAGTCATTAAGGTGAATAATACTAAGATAGGACAGTCAGCAACCGCAAATATTGAAAAATGTATAATAACTGTAATGGAAGAAGTCCACCAACCATGGAAAAACCAGCAGAACAATGGTGAAAATGATTGGTGGCTATGCCTTGGATATTATCATAGGTTAACCGGAAATTTGACTCTTACATTTCTTTGGCATTAAGTTTTTCTAAATGAGAGAGCATTGATGAGCCGTGGAGTTTTGGCGCTATAAAACAGTGCCCTTCTGTCAGAGTCATGGATACCATACAGGGATCTCACCAGTACTCACGACTACTTGCGCAGTTTACTTTGTCCAATTAACAGTCAAAAGTGGTGGGGATGCAGTCAGCGGCACTACTGCGAAAAGGCTGTGGGTTCAAACAGTCTCTGTAGACTTTCCCCTATGCTTGTGTGGCTTTCCTTCCAGTTCAAAGCGATATGTGCTAGGCCAGGGGTGTCAGACTGACCCGTGAACAGGCCAAGAGGCTGCAGGTTTTCACTCCAACAATGCAGAAGCGCATCTGATACAACTAATCAGTTGTGCAGGCCTAGATCAGTTGATTAAATCAGTGCTTTCAGGTGAGCTTCTGCTTGATAGGATTGAAGACCTGCAGCATCTTGGCCCGTTTACGGGTCAGTTTGACACCCCTGTCCTAGGCTATTCAAAGACTAATTACCCACTTGTGAGTGAATGAAGTGTGCAATCCCTATGTTGCTTAGATTGGAGTGCAAAGAGTCACACAATGGCCTTAAAATAGTTCTGATGTGCCATGAAACAGTGCCATGTCATACATTTATTTTCAAATTATGCATTTATATACATATATGGCCTATGTTAATTAAGAAATGATAATGGCAATAAGAATTTGGCTATTATGAAAGACTAATGATCAGGCAATATTCTGAATTTATCATGAATGTGGATAGGAAAATGCTTCACGACTTTTGGGTGCAATGAATGAGAAGATGAAAATGACTAAGGCTTGTCATTCTGCTAACTCTTCATTATTGAGTGAATCAGTCGTTTGATTGCTAATCGGGCAAAGTGAACCAGAACAGCTTGTGAGTAATCATGGGTAAAATGGTCAGAGTACAGCAGGTTTTTCTTTACCGTTGATGGCACGTGACTGCGTGTAACAAGGCAGAATTTTTAATGGTTGAATAGCAGGGAAACTTTAGAGTCAGTGCTGAGAGTATGGAATCAACCATCTCATTCCAATGTCTGCGATAATAATTTTGGGTTCCTTGCAGGTATCCAGGAAGTCGTCATCAGTCATGTTTTATTTGCTGCGCCAAATTCGTATCCCATGATTGGTGGAGCTCTGTTCTGTTTTTTCCCCGACAAGTACATTCAGATCAAGCCAGTCATACCCCCATTTGATTATCTAAGAAAAACAGGGTCAATGAAATTGATCCTATTTCCTAGCTTGGCATCGCCATGCCGACTTCATCCGCGTACGCCTGTGCAAATTAAAAAATAGAAATGCTGGTTTGTCTGGTTCCCAGGCTGCCTGTATCCATGCTTGAGAGAACTTTTCACCTGTACTGCTCCATCTGGGCTATGTCTGAAGACATTTACTGTCAGGCACACTCCTACTGCCCAAAGCACATTGATAGGAAGTTTGTTTTCATGAGGAATACTTACTCACTCATTGTCCACTGCCAGTGGTCCTCTACTTATTGTTTTCTGTGCTTTCACTGGGTGGGAAAAATCCCCACAATACTTACAGTATATGGAATCACAAAAAGAGAGGGAATGTTCTGGGGAAAACACCTTAAATTGATCATTAGTACAATTTTTTTCCCCTTAGTATTCATGTATTTTTATTTGTTGTTAAACTTGACCGAGGCCTTGCTGCTCCTTAAACATACTTGCTGAGGTAAACAGCCAGACCCATGGTACAATCCATTGAAGCTCTTATAACTGTTGTTACACTGTAATAACAAGATGCGTCTCGGCAAGCATGACTGATGACTGATAGGATCCAAAACACTGCACAGCTCAGTTCTATATTAAATGAAATAAAATTATGAACTCTTCTTATTTGTAAACTGTAGATGATGCAATGGTCAGATATTTCAAGGAAATCTGTTTTTAAAAAATGACGTGAGCATGTTTTGTCTTAAGTAGGCCAACTGCAAAAATAGCTCTGGGTTTTTGAAAATCACCTATTTTAAATGCATCTATCACAATCCATAACGTTTTGGCACCTATCAAAAGGGATACCCATTATTTTTATTTTTATTTTTAACATTTATCTTATTTTTTTGAGAGAAAGAGAGTACTTTCTGGAAACAGTCCCCTCAGATACGTCCAGTTGAGGTGTCCTCGAGATTGGTCATCACAAGTTAAAGATTGTTACTCCTCAAGGAGGCAATATCCATAGAGCAGTGATGCGAGTCTTTGTCACTGGTACTGAACCAAATGCTTTTTGATGGTGTACAGAATCCAGGCTTTGCTGTCAGAAATGTTTAAAGAAAATAAAACAAGACATATTGCTGGTATAGTTTTGTTCATCTTATAGTTTGAAGCTTGTCAGTGCCCTTAAGTCTACATGATGTTGCTAGAATAATTTATTGCTATTTTAGCAAATGGCCTTTCATGTTGTTGTTATGTTTAAATGAACTCATTAAGTCCATATATGAATAAAATGAAAATGTAAGTTTAATTATTTAAAGAGAATAAATCTTGTATATGTATATTTGGTTAAGTTATGTGTCATGCAGATTTGCTAAATAAAATGTTGTATTTTGTGTCAAAATTGTGTGATTCTATTTCTTTCTCAAATGCAGATTGCAATTCATTACGATGGTTGGATCACTGCACATATTTTATTAGCAATCACCGGATAAAGGCAGCTTTCATTACACTTTGCACAGAAGACAGCATTGCATGTATATTCAAACCATAGACTGCAAAAAAAAAAAAAAAAAAAACCGACGAGTTAAGCCGCTGAAATTTAAGGCGGAGCTGTGAAGCTTATCAATTGCTACTGTTCTAAGGGTATTCAGTGAGGGTATTAACCCTCCTCCAGTGTTCGGTCAAATCTGACCGATTTTACAGCTTTCCTGAAGGATAAATCATGTTTTTCATCGGATTGCCTCAAAACCTCATGATATCCTCCACTCCAGGCACCTGAACATATAAAATTGCTGATCACCATTTTCATTGAATTTTGAGAGATTTATGCAACTTTGTTTCACCTTTGGCGTTCCCGGTCAAAAATGACCGCCATAAGAAATGAATGGATGAGATGACATTATGTTCATCCAGTTGATGGAAAACATCCCCATGCACATATCCACACACTCTCACACCCTCCACACCACGCATCCACACTCCCACACCTCCCCTCTCCCTCCCTCACACGCCCTCCACCCCCCCACCACACCCTCAAGATGAAACAGTGTATCATATCTTCCAACAAAGCCTCTGTTGAGGATCATATTTCAATATTTCTTATCACATTCATCAGTAAATCAATTACCATATTTACAAAACCCAAAACCAGTGAAGTTGGCACGTTATATAAATCGTAGATAAAAACAGAATACAATGATTTACGAATCATTTTCAACTCATATTCAATTGAATACACTGCAAAGACAAGATGTTTAATGTTCAAACTGAGAAACGTTTTTGCTAATAATCGTTAACTTAGAATTTAAAGGCAGCAACACATTGCAAAAAAGTTGGCACAGGGGCCTTTTTACCACTGTGTTACATCGGCTTTTCTTTTAACGACACTCAGTAAACGTTTGGGAACTGAGGAGACCAATTTTTTAAGCTTTTCAGGTGGAACTCTTTCCCATTCTTGCTTCATGTACAGCTTATGTTGTTCAACAGTTCGGGATCTCCGTTGTCGTATTTTACGCTTCATAATGCGCCACACATTTTCAATGGGAGACAGGTCTGGACTACAGGCAGGCCAGTCTAGTACCCGCACTCTTTTACTACAGAGCCATGCTGTTGTATCACGTGCAGAATGTGGCTTGGCATTGTCTTGCTGAAATAAGCAGGGGCGTCCTGAAAAAGACGTTGCTTGGATGGCAACATATGTTGCTCCAAAACCTGTATGTACCTTTCAGCATTAATGGTGCCTTCACAGATGAGTAAGTTGCCCCCATTAATACACCCCCATACCATCACAGATGCTGGCTTTTGAACTTTGCGCCTATAACAGTCCGGATGGTTCTTTTCCTCTTTGGTCCGGTGGACACAACGTCCACAGTTTCCAAAAATAATTTGAAATGTGGACTCGTCAGACCACAGAACACTTTTCCACTTTGCATCAGTCCATCTTAGATGAGCTCGGGCTCAGCGAAGTCGGCAGCGTTTCTGGGTGCTGTTGATAAATGGCTTTCGCTTTGCATTGTAGAGTTTTAACTTGCACTTGCAGATGTAGCGACGAACTGTAGTTACTGACAGTGGTTTTCTGAAGTGTTCCTGAGTCCATGTGGTGATGTCCTTTACACACTGATGTTGGTTTTTGATGCAGTACCGCCTGAGCCAGGGATCGAAGGTCACAGGCATTCAATGTTGGTTTTCGGCCTTGTCGCTTACGTGCAGTGATTTCTCCAGATTCTCTGAACCTTTTGACGATATTATGGACCGTAGATGATGAAATCCCTAAATTTCTTGCAATAGCTCGTTGAGGAATGTTGTTTTTAAACTGTTTGACAATCAGCTCACGCATTTGTTCACTAAGTGGTGACCCTCGCCTCATCCTTGTTTGTGAATGACTGAGCATTTCAGGGAAGCAGCTTTTATACCCAATCATGGCACCCACCTGTTCCCAATTAGCCCGTTCACCTGTGGGATGTTCCAAATAAGTGTTTGATGAGCATTCCTCAACTCTCTCAGTCTTTTTTGCCACTTGTGCCAGCTTTTTTGAAACATGTTGCAGGGATCAAATTCCAAATGAGCTAATATTTGCAAAAAATTACAAAGTTTACCTGTTCGAACATTAAGTAACTTGTCTTTGCAGTGTATTCAATTGAATATAGGTTGAAAAGGATTTGCAAATCATTGTATTCTGTTTTTATTTACGATTTAAACAACGTGCCAACTTCACTGGTTTTGGGTTTTGTAATAACCATAATCAATAATCATATTATGTACTATGTAAACAGCAGTAACACGCGCACACAGACACATGCACACACACAGACACACAAGCAGTTCAGACACGCATGAGCAGTGCACACACTCACACACACAAACACATAAAACGTACACATACAAGCAGTGCACACACACAAGCAGTTGGCTTCTGTAGCTTTGATTGACATGTTCAGTTGGTTCAGGGAATATCTGTTCAGTCATCAGCATTATTCACCATCATTCATCAGAAATCATATGGTCTTGCATGCTCCAGTATTACATTGGAAGAGGGTTGTTATCTCTTGGTTGCAGTTTTCAAGGCAAGTTGGCAGAGTTTTGGTTTTCCTGTCTCTGGGACAACCTGTGACCCAACTAAAAGTCCACTTAAACAATGTAATAGCCTTGAAGTTGTTATTTTATAAAGGATGCCAACTAATGATAAAGGGCTCTAATTTCCTGGTGCAGCGCAGGTGGCGTAGCGAGGCGCAGCCCGCGCAGTGGTAATTTCGTACGGCGCAGCCCGCGTAGTGGTAATTTCGTGAGGTGCGCAGCCTTCGGTAGACGAAGGTGCGCCGAGATGGGTGTGGCGGCGTAGTAGGGGGAGGTGTCACATATTCATCAAGACACAGTGACAATTTCGTTGAAAAAGTCTCCGCTGGAGTTGCGCAGAAAACTCGCCATCTCCAACCTGGTTTAATTTCCGTGCAGTGGTAATTTGGCTGACCGGCGCAGAGTGCGCACACGTCACCGAAATCTCACAGGCAGGTTTACAGAATGTCAGGCACATTTTAATGTAAGAAATAATTACAGGATGCACTATTTTATGTAACTATCTGAATAAGAACATAAATTATAGTATCTATATCGATCGTCCTGATGTCAGATTAAAGGCGGTTGCCACGCGTAATGGAAACTTGACCTGGCTTAATCAACGCAGCTGAATCTGTGATGCAAACTAACGACTTCACATCTTTCTCAGCCAACCACAAACTGTATATATATATATAGAATACCTGCGTTCTATGCTCATTAAAGCCGCTTGCACACTGGACGCGAAACGAATTTTTTGCACGCCTGATTACCCAGCTAACACACTTACGTCGCCAAGACGTGATGACAATGTAACCGGACGACCTTAGATTCGTCGTGGCAATGTAACTACTTACGTCGTGACAACCGGAAAAGTGAAATTCCTAGATACGTCGTGGCGACGTAAGTTCGTAACGTTGTTAGTTCGTCTTCTGCACGTTATGGCAACGTAATTTATCAAAGGTCGCCAGTTGGTAACCTAGAAGTATGATTGCGACCACGATGCTTGCACTCGGCTCTTCCTTCCTTACGCTAATTGGATGGATTCCTCGTGCTTTGATTAGCGTTTTCCCTGCACGACTTAACAGGCCTACTAGTATTCACCTTGCGAAATGGAAAAAATAAATAAAATTTTAAAAATAAAATAAGACAATCAACTTGGCTTATATTGCCACATGCTTAACCCTGCTCAACTGAGAGCACAAAGATTGCAAGTCTGTTAAAAAACAATTTAATTTACCACAAAACTTCCTTCAGTTCAGGAATACCCATTTCGGGTGGCTCAGGATGTTACATGCAGAATCTGCGTCGCAAAACTGTTAAACCTCCTGCTAAGTCACTTATTTCAATTGATGACAATTAATACATGAATGTAAATTGTATATGAACTGCATACATTAGATCTATTTTTAAACAGTATATAATATTTTAATTTACAATAGTAGTACTTTAATGAATTACTAGACAGAAACATGCATTTTGCACCACAAAGTATTTTATTAACATTACAAATGGAATATAGAGTCTGCAGAAGTATCCAACACTTTCCTTTTTCACCAAGGCAAACATCAGTTCAGTTAGGTATACAATCTTACATTCAGAGGGAATCTGATTAGTTGGGTGGTGTATTGTTGTGTATAACAATAAAGGTTCAGAATGAGCCATCACAGATTTCAATTGAATTCACCAGTTTCAGAGAGGATGCCCAGTCAATGAAACTTGAGGCAAAGACTCAATCATAAAAACTGGAAACTTTCCAAAAAAAAAAGAGAAAGAAAAGGATCAGGGGCCTTATTCATAAAAATTCGTGTGAATTTTTATACCCAAGTAATGCACACGCACAAAAAAATAAAAATAACTTTTTGTGGACAATAACCCAATTTATAAACCTATGGATAAAATAAACTGCATGGAATTTTCATTTATTTAATCGGGATGGACTTGGAATTCACTGACATTGTGCATAGTCTTCATAATTTCTCTTTTTATAATGTCAAGTTTGTTTATATAAATCAGAAATCTGCAAAGAAAATGACGTACATATCTTTATTGTGCCTACGCACCGTTTATAAATGAGGCCCCTGGTGCGGTTTAGTGTGAAGCTGCAGTGGCTCCAGAGCATACAGTAGACGTTGAAACCATATTCTGTAAGAAAGAGTATGACCTATAGTTTTGAAACTGACCGTTAATTTCAGTTTTAGGTTGATATATCCCAGATTCACCCCTCCCAACAATCACAGAAATCTGGCCTGGGACCTTGGTCAGAAATTATCTTCAGCCAAGATTATCTGGTAATGTGAGGAGTGTACAGATCCAGTCTTATTCCTGCCAAACTGCTCGCACACTCATCAGGGCAGCCCTGATAATGTCAAACATTTTTGATATTCAGGATATAGAACTGGAATATTCTGTCAGAAAATAAATTTTAATATCCCATTCAGGGTTTCAGAGCTGACAATATCAAACAGTAATGGTAAAACTTTAGCCACTAAGAGGCTAGCTGGGTATCAAAAGTTATAAAACCTCATTAAAACTGACCGTTAAATTCTCACCCCCAGCTGTTGGAGAACAAATTAACTGTGTTGTCCACTTTCCCAAAGCGCTCCCTCAAAATCTTTGTCTTCGAACATCTGCCTTCTGCCTCCCCATGGTCACCTGAGTTGTGGCATACAGTAGCTCTTTCGGGCAAGATGACCTTAATCATAATGGTATGATGGATTGCAAATTTCTAAATGTGCAGTTTGAGCTTGTTTGGAAATTGAGAGAAAAAAATAGGAAAAGTTCATCCTTTTCTGTGAGCTAGAACACAATTTCAAATCAGTGAGGACTTTGAATCTCCTGTAGTTTGAGCCCGGCTCTATGAGGGTCAGAAAAGCCATGGCAAGCAAGGTCATGCGTGCTGCAATTCTGGAATCACTGCAGTGGATGTTCATTCAGCTCGTTTTCTTCATAGCAAATCAACAAATTGCAGACAGGACACGCAACAATTTTTGTTCATTAGCTTAACATTCAGGCTTCATGAAACACACAGCAAAGAAATTTGATTTTAATAAATGGCATATTTTTTCATAAACAAGTAGCGGAAATGTATGCCATCACTATAATTTGAGGAATTAATTATGGAATCTTCAAAAATCCAGAATCCATACTTTGTTGCTCCACCCCAGGCTTTTCTTATGGCCTGAATTCTTGAAGACATGGACTTCACTAATAAAAATACTCCCGACAGCATCTGGGCATCCTGATGAGTCAGTGATGGTTGCCTGAGGGACCTCCTCCCAAACCTGGATCATGGCATCAGTGAGCTCCTGCACAGTTTGTTGTGGTACTTATCAGCATTGGATGCACTGATACATAGCATCCCACAGGAGCTCAATTGGGTTTAGGTCAAAGGAACGAGAGGGCAATGGTATCAATGCTTTTATCATCGAGGAACTGCCCATATGCTGTGACCACGTGGCCAGGGATTGTCCTGCACCAGGAGGAACCCATGACCCACTGCCCCAGCATAAGTTCACACAATCCCTCTCAGGATTTCATCCCAGTGTCGAATAGCAGTCAGGGTAACGTTGACAATCACATACAGGGCTGTGCAACCCCCTAAGGATATGCCTCCCCAGACCATTACTGATTCACTGCCAAATCAGTCATGCTGGATGATGTTACAGGCAGCAGAACATTCACCACAGTGTCTGCAGACTGTTTCACGCCCATCACACGTGCTCAGTGTGAACCTGCTCTCATCTGTGAAGAGAACAGGGCACTAATGCCGAGTCTGCCAATTCTAGTGTTCTCTAGTGAATACCAATCAAGCTGCATGGTGCTGGGCTGTGAGTTCAGGTCCCACTTGACGACATTGGGCCCTCACGCGCCCTCACAGTCTGTTTCTGACAGTTTGGTCAGAAACATGCGCACAAGTAGCCTGCTGGAGGTCATTTTGTTGGGCTCTGGCAGTGCTCTTCTATTCCTTTTTTTCACAAAGGAGCAGAAACAGTCCTGCTGCTGGGTTGATGCCCTTCTACAGCCCTGTTCAGTTCTCCTCGCGAAATGGCTGGTGTCCTGCTATCTCCTCCATGCTCTTGAGACGGCGCTGGGAAAAACAGCAAACCTTCTGGCAACTTCACATATGGAAGTGCTGTCCTGGGAAAGCTGGACTACCTGTGCAACCAGACTGGGCTTTGGGTACCGCCTCATGCTACCAGTTCTGACAAGGACACTAGTAGAACACAAAAACAGAAGAATCTGTCTTGCCCTTATTTGCTATGGAGTAAAATAGCTGAATGAACATCATCTGTGAGGGTTTTCCATAATTTTTTGCCAGGGGTTCCACAAACCTACTTAACTTCATAACAGGTTTCATACTGCTGTTTTTTTCTAATTATGTAAATAAATCACTTAGAACCCGTAATTGTTTGCCATCTCTCACAAGCTCTAAAAATGTAATGAAAGAAGGCTTAAAATGAGTTTGAAAATTATAATGAAGTTATTATTCATTAACATTATCCTGGGGTGCTGTGATGAAATTTAGGGGTGCTTGAGCATCCCTATAAAAAGTCTAAAATCACTAGTTCTTTGGTCAGTTTAGTTTTTTTTACACATCTACAAGTCGTCCTCCTCTTCTTTCACCGAGCGCGCTGTGCACTGTGTCTTCTGCAAGGAACAACACAAACACAGTGTTACGAAAAACACGGGTGGAACACACTAGGGGAACATGAACGTGGAAACGTGAGCGTGAACTTGGAAACATGAGCTAGAACGGAAGGGAGACACAAGAGGGGAGTGAGACGCCATGAGCGGGAATCCAAAATAAAATTTATTTACATAAACACAGAAATAAACCAGGGGGAAAAAGGGGCACTCAGGCCAACAAAAACACCGTGCCTAGCACTGACGCAGGAGAACTCAAGAATCCAAAACACAAAATACCAGGGGAACAGACTCCGAACAAGACATGGAACCAGACTTGACACATGGAACGAGACTAGAGACAAACAAAACTCTGGAAGCTAGGCATACTCACAAGACAAGACAGTTGGCACAGCTGGCAGATGGCTAACTTGGGTGGCACAGCTGGGCAGGAGAAGGGTAAGGGAGAACATCAGGAGGGGGACAGACAGGACACAGGGCAGGCAGGAACGCTGGGGCTATGGCTTGGGCTATGACAATGGCTATGGCATGGCTTGGCTTGGGCTTGGGACTGTGGCTATGGCTTGGCTTGGGCTTGGGACTGTGGCTATGGCTTGGCTTGGCTGGTGCTCAGGACAGGCAGGGCTTGGCTGGTGCTCAGGACAGGCAGGGCTTGGCTGGTGCTCAGGACAACTCGAGACAGGAGGAAGACTGGCACAAGGACACAGAAGACGCTGGAGGAGACAGGGGGCACCAGGGGCTTGAATGCAGAAGGGCAGGCTGGACAGGGAAGGAGGCTGAACTTGAGACACAGAAAAACCTGAGGGGACCAGAGGAGAAGTGCACGAGGCAGAGGGAGGGGGAATGCGTGCGAGCGTGATGCGTGTGTGATGCGTGAGTGGGTGATGCATGGGTGATGCAAAGTCAGATCTGCTGACGTGCAGAAACTGCTCAAAACATATAGGGCAGGGGCACACACAGACACAGGTGTAGAAACTTAATCCAATTAACAAGGGGTGGAACATGAGGGAAACCAATTACTTGAAAACATAAACATTAACACACAGACAAGGATCACAAGACAATCCCAAAGATGGGATAAATAAACTGGATAAAAGACTCCTAAGTGTACAGAAAAAGAGCCAGAAAAGATTATAAGAATGCAGAGATCCTGCGGGAAAACTTTAGCAAAGCCAGTGAACAGTAAAGCGAGGGGCGGAGCTAGAACAGAGCGACTGCTGAGAGATAATTAGTCAATTAGTAAGTGCAGCTATACAATCCCGGGTGCTCGTTAGTAGATTAGTATTATATACAAGGTTAGTTTGGTTAGTAATTTTAGAAAACAACAAACTGTTAGTAATGTTAGTATGAAATAGAAAAGCAAGGGGAAACTAGCAAACGAGAACAGAAGGAAGGATGAAACCCAGAATCCATTAAATCACCCGAAGTAGTGTCACAATCAATTACCACAGAAACTGATACAAACAATGACGCGACCGGGGAGAAAGCAAAGACAGTACATGGGTAAAACGTGGACTGGACTACACAGGAGAGGAATGAAATGTGAACACTAAGACATGGACTAAAAACTGACATACCAAAATGATAGAAACCTAAAATTGACTAACCAGACAGACACTCAGACCACGGAACACAACACACAGCAAAAGAGGTCAGTACATAAAATTTTACCTTTTCCTCAATTTTTTTCAGCAGTGAAGTCTGAGTCTGCAGTTTGGGGTGCAGCTTAAGGCTACTTCAAAGCCCCCTTCAGTGACCGTGTGACACCCATGTCGAAACTTCTCCTCTAAACATTAGTCCCCAGAGAGAGGTGTAGGGTTTATCTACCAACTAGGAGCCTGGACAGCGCTTCACCTGCCTGTATACAATTACATGTTCCCATTGAATACTCCCATTTTACCAGTTAAAACAATGATTCAACCCTGACCTCAAAGCCCCTGCCCTGTTAGTTCTGTTTCAGGTGACACCTGATCCAATTAATTATTAGGCCCAAGAAAGATTTGTGTAACCTTCTTCATATAAAATCAAGGACTTCTGTGTACATAATCATCACAGAACCATAAGTGTTGGACAAAAAGAATACAAATACTGTACCAGGTTCTCAGTCGCCTCCTTTTAAACATCGCTGTGGAGCATTTCACTGATCAGGCTCCTCACATCTTTCTCTGCCACCCCTTGCTTGCATCTCAAGAAAGTCTGTGCAATGCATAGGACAGATATCTCAACAATAAAATTAGAGTCTCAACTTCATTTCAGCTGGCTCATTTTATTGGCTTTCGCAGATGATACATCCGTATAGTGCCTAATTCACATCGTTTACCGTAAATTTCTAATTATAAAAGGCGCAGCAAACTAGCCATAACTGTGACTTGAAATAACTCCATAACGTTACCCCCATAAGGACTACACTCATTAGCTACATCTGACAACTGAAATTATAACGCAGTGCTAATCAGTGTAGTTGTTTGTGCGACTGAGTTGCGCGATTGGTTGAGCGAGTATAGATAACGCTAGCTTTCTTACTTACGACACTCGGTACAAATTAATTTTCAGAAACGATCAGTGGTTAGATTGATGTAAAGTAGCCACGTTTTCCCTGGGCAACAACTTTTGGAAGTTTCAATCGTTTGCCAACGTTAGCTACAAGCTAACATTAGCAATCCAAGTCTCCCCCCCCCCAAGTTTACCTTATATTTATTGCAGGTAACGAAGAAAAAAAATTAGAGATGTCTACATTATTCGTTATTTTAGCTGCTGTACTATTTATATCTTACAGAATGGTTAATATTGATAAATATAATCAAGGAAACTTACCTTGAGTGGACTGAAATGTTGAAGGTCCTTCACGGTTGAGAAAAAAAATCCGTTATGGAATCACTGTCCTCGAGGGTGAACTTCACTTCCCGCCGCTGCTGCTCTTCGAGAAAAACTGATTAACCTCAGCTCGCCAGCATTCGGAACTGAATTACCAACAAGCTGCTTGTCCTCGACGTATTGAAAAGGTCGTGAAGTTTGCCAGTATTCGTAGCTCAATTACCAGCAGGCGACGTAACCAAATAACCAACAAGCGACTAGTTCACGACGTAATGAAAAGGTCGTCAAGTAACGTATCTGAATTACCAACTGACAACGTTGTCAGACCGTTTTCACATGGTCGGTCATTAACTTACCAAAAGGGCACGAATAGTTACGTCGCCAGTTCGTCGTGTGTTAGCTGGGTACAGACAAAGTCAATGCAAAGACGCGATAGTTGGACAGGGTTTTAATATAGCTCCGTGTCCGAAAGTCATAAAAGTTCTAATTTTTCCGAGTATTCCAGGAATTATTAGATGTGCTAACCTGGCTATGTTTGTGTTCGACCTTCACAAAATGCAAATTGATAGCTATCGACTTTTCTTGGTCTTTTTAGCCTATTCGTCTGTTTTCGTTGAAGATAGACGGCAGTCTTTATTCGGTCTTTTTTTTGAAAATTAGTCAGATAGACCAAACAGATTCACGCTTTACTTCCACAGCAGAGATAAAATAGTGCGTCAGCAAATCAATTCCATGACCATTGACAGTGTGAAGAAATTATCGCACGCACGATCAAGACTGTCCCACGCGAAATGCAAAATACTCCATGTCCACCAGCCAGCAAAAAGTAAAAGTATTGATATGAGAACAGATTTATAACGAAATAAAGAATAAAAACCAACAAACAGGATATCCAACAAATAAATAAATAAATCGCAGTGTTCATTGGATGTTCTGTTGTTAAAATGTTTCTTTTTATTCTTTATTTCGGTATCAATCTGTTCAAATCGTCCTCTTTTTTTTCTTTTTTTTTTGGCTGCCAGACACGGAGGCATTGTACATTGTCTCGCGCCAGTGTCGACTTACTTTATTGAGCAGCTTAAACAGAAACATTGATTGAAATTCTCGGTACTCATCTTGAAGAACTGAGTCCTCTTATCAAAACATTCACGATTAATATCTAAAAGAGTCAGCAGATTTGAAGACATTAAAAACAATAATAGACCGTCGGACAGGGAGATTTATTAAAACCCTGTCAGACTTTCGGACACAAGACGCAATCTGTCGAGCGAAAAATTCGTTTCGCGTCCAGTGTGCAAGCGGCTTAATACTAGGCTACTATTATTGTCGCTTAGGTTTTATTGACTTCAGTGGGGGAAAGGAATACATCCTGATTGCTATGATCTCGTACTGAGTTAAGATCACATATTGAAAATAAATCTGTCACGTATCTTGCATTGTTGTCCATGCTAATCCCAAAATTTAAAGCAGTAACAGTTTGTAACTAATGGGAACACGCTATCCATCGTTTCTCTTGCCAGTGGGCAAGATTTGACTCGGCTGTGTCACCTTCTTTGCCAACTTGCGCTGGAAGTAGGGGCAAAGGTGGGACAGAGGAGTACTTGCGCCAGGCTACGCCGGGCACGAAATTGCCGCATACGCCTGGAAACACCCCGTTGGCGCGGCGCACCCCCCATGCGCCGCGCCTGCGCCTGGTCTACGGAATTAGAGCCCAAAAAGAGAAAAACATGTAAGAAGCAGACATTACATTATTGAACCCCTGCAGTGTGAGAAGTCGGAAAAACCATATTTGGAAGATATTTCCTGTGATGAAGGTATAAAAACTGGGTGCGAAAAGCAGAATGTTAGTTCTCCTCGCTGAAGAACACTTGGCTTTATATTCATCAATATGCCTCAATAAAGCCTACGCCAGTTTAGGTTAATGTTGTCAAAGAATCACAAACGCGAGAGGCTCAGTTTACGTGCTGCTGCTTTACTCATGGACCTATAAGGAGATCTGGACGCACAAATCGGGTCGACCACATAATCCTCCATGGTCCTAGCGGCGAATGTGATATTGCAGGTCACGTGATGCCATGGGGGCCAAAAAGAAATTTCTCCATAGGGAATAATTGAAAAAGACAGCAGTTCGAACACTGCTTAGCAAACCATTTATTAAACATTCTTCAGTCTAAAATTATTCACTGACCTTCATACTTGACGACGAAACCTTTCAGCAACTTGACAAAATGTTTTTTTTTGTTTTTTTGTGCATGATCCGAACATCCATGAAAGCACTGAACATGCATACACATTTTTTGTGGTACAGCCTTCATTAGATTAAAGATTTGGGTAGGTGGAGACATCAGAGAATACTAAATCCGAACATCTAATGTTCGTAAGCAGCATCTGAGATCAACCGGAGTGATGCAGGTAGATTCGACGGTGTGGCAGATTTTCATCTGAATGAAGATAATACGAGACTTAAAAGAATGCAACAGTTGGTAGCGTAAATATGCACATTCAGAACAGAAAAGTGATCCCATAGGGTCCCATCCCGTTGACAACTTATGATTTTAGATTTATGTAGATTTTCTATCACTTATAAAAAATCAAATACAGAGCACTGGAGAGGAGTAAATGGTATTGCAATGCTCTGATGCACACACACACACACACACACACACACACACAAATAGAATAAGAATTTGAATTATTTGTGTTTTGTCAGTTTTTGTTTTTTGCCAGCTCTGCTTAACATTTGAAGATGAACTCAAGTACTCAAAATCAAAAGGGGTTTAATGCTTAACTTTCGCAGAGCCGGCCATTATCATAAAATCTACCAAATCTATCAAATACAATCGATGTTAACTCGCACTTAGAAATGAAACGTAGAGACGGTATTAAAATTATAATCGAGACAGACTTTATTGGAAAGGGCTTTGGGGGTGGATAGAAAGGCACGGCCTCTGGTTCGCTGACATGCAGAAATTCATGGATGAGCTGTTCAGTGCACTCCAAGAGGCTCAGATATCTGGGGAAGGGCAGAAAAAGGAGCTTTAAAACAAAGGTAAAAATAACGCAGTACAACGCGTGTAACATTTCACGGTAGACCCACATCTTACTATACTCCACGGAATGGTTATAAGTTACGTAAGCTAAAAGTAAATTAGCTTACCAGAATTGACAAAAGTTTAAAACTCCTGACTTTAAAACATATCGGTTTATAAGGCACGTGAAGTGCGTTGTGTTATGTGTTCGGTTTATTGTCTTGAATCCGGAAAAGATAATGGAATTCGCACGCAGACGAGCAAAAATCATCTGACTCCGATAATGTGGTTATTCGACGTTAAACTAAAGAGAACACGAGCCTGGGGCGCTTTTCCCAATAGCGTAGCTGAAGAAATTTATACGTCCATTCAGTCAGTGGTTCCAACTATGGAAGTTAGCATCTGTGATATTGGGAAGCGCACCTCTGAGCAATGTCATATTAAAGTTACGCAACAGCAAGTCAACTATTTTGCCGAGATTTTTGAGTTGAAATCAATATTATTACTTCCCTGTCAAAGTCGTTTTTAACATTTGTTATTGCATTTGTGTTTTAGAATAGTATCTCAAACCACAATTAAACCTTTACCGGCGGCTATGTTTCGTCAGGGCGCAGTCTGCAGTGATCAGACTTCCATTTCCGGTGAAAAGTGATCGTGAACACGCACCCTAGGTCGGAGTTCCACGAGCCCGAGCCGTTGTCATGGACACCTCAGATACCAGCGCATTCATAAGCCCCACACTACGCATGTGTGACCAAAAATCACACAGCGCATGTCCGCGTGGCTCCGGAAGCTTGGCCCCAATGTCGGATTGCTGCGCCACTGAGCAATTTCCATTGAAATGAAGGGGCGGCCATTTTCCAATTGTATATCCAGTGAAATATAAAACATCCTTGGCTTTACTGCACAAGCGGAGAAGACAGGAAGCACAGAATACATAACCGGGCCACGGGTGAATCAATCAGCCAATCACATTCATGGCGCTACCCTCTTTTCTTCAAAACAAACCCCATCAAAACAGAGGCATAAGGCACACAGAGAACCCAAACAGTGTAGAAAACATTACACTAAACATAAACTAAAGCGGAAAAATGCCCACTACAGCATATAATCAGTCAGTCTTTGCGGTAGCCGCCGCTGTCGGCCAGAGCGTCTTAGTGGACTCTCTGGCAGAGGAGTGGAGTCATGCATGTCCACAGGGGGCGCCGAGTCATCCGCATCAGCATAAGGCAGGTAGGGGACAGGAGGAGGTTCTGAGATGGCCGGGGGTATATCAGGGCCCTGCGGCAGAGGGTCATCAGGTTCATCATCAGGCTTTTCATCCGATGCAGCATACTCAGCCATAGCCTCATGGACCCCAGAAGAACCCTCCACCTTGTAGCAGTCACTCGACTTGACTCTGTAGGAGGTACGGCGTAGTTGGGAGCCAGTGAATTTCTGAATATTACACCATGCACCGTCTACACCGACAACCAGGTATCTGTCACGAGCCTTAGACTTGTTACTGTCCCCATAGAGATACACAAGGTCACCAGTGCACACAGAGATGGGCGCAGACACACGACTAGAGGGCGTCTTGGACCTCATACTGTGTGGGTGGTTGGAGACTCGCTGTGAGTGCTGTGACATAATGAGGACCTGGTCATCAACAGGCAACAATACATGTGAAAACTGGTCCCTCTGGAACATCATTTCGCGGGCAGACAGCCCACGAGACCTCACACGACTATTCAAGCGTGCAGTGGCAAGAGAAAGCAACAAGTGGGAGACAGCTCGGTAGTAAGGCTCAATGCGCAAAATCTCACCCTGAAGCTCCTGCACAGCCTTCTCAGCGACTGGATTCTTATTCACATTCTTGGCATTTCCCACTTC
Source organism: Gymnothorax reevesii (assembly GCA_029721435.1). Lineage (NCBI taxonomy): Eukaryota > Metazoa > Chordata > Actinopteri > Anguilliformes > Muraenidae > Gymnothorax > Gymnothorax reevesii. Next base: position 73,021,943 of record CM056578.1, on the reverse strand, counting down.
AATGGTCAACCTGTGTTTAGCCAGGGTCTCATCACCAGCCAATGCGGTGAAGCCAGGTGCAGGGTCAGTTCTGATCACCGCAGGTGGACCATCGAGAGGGCACAGTCCCACACACAGGCGGAGCAGGGCCTCTCTGAGAGTCTCGCGGCACTCATCTTCGATGAGGGAGGACATGGTAAATGATGTAACACATTCACGGACAAAAAGAACAAACTGGCGCTCACGCCTGAAAACATCAGCCGCAAATGAAGAGCCCACAACCTCGGGAGGATCACTTGTGGTCTGGTCTCGCATAAACACAGGAGCCTTCTTCAATGCCGCACACTGATGGCAGCCATTTGTAATGCGCTGAACAGCAGAATCCATGTCCAACGCATAGAAGTAGCGCTGTACCACTGACTTTAACTGGGTGTAGGTGGGGTGGTCGAGAGTGACATGAAGGGCAGTGAGCAGACCATCAAGGACAGATCTAGGCACCACAATACAGTCCATTGAGGCGGCAAGAGGGGTGTGCCAGCGAACAACTAACAGGCCGTCTTTGGACAAGGTGGTGACATGCAGGTAACGCTTCAAATCACGGATATTAGTTAGTCTTTTGGACGGCCGTGTTCCCTGGCGAAGATGGGCACAAGTCCTCCTGAGGTCAGAGCACTCAGACTGTATAGCCAGCCATGCTGACCTACTAGTAAAAGGCAGCTTCTGAGACCCACACATGATGTCCTCAGCGGTAACCTGGCGCACAACAGTATCAGCAGCAGTATTGACGAAGGAGCATACCTGGCATGTAGGGCTGGCGCATTCAGGTGTGTTGCGACTTGCAAAGTCGGATGGCAAGATGGCCGCTCCTGCTACATGGCGTATAAGAACCTGGAAACGGCTGGCCGTGGACAGGAACGTGGAGACTCGTGGGCTCGCAAAAAATTCTCCTCTGCACAGTTTTTCAAAGGCCTGAACGCCGGGCTTGCTGTCTGTCAGTACACATGTTTTCTGAGCGGACTGGACTATATAAGGTGTAAAGTGCTTCACAGCAGTTGCTATGGACAATGCCTCAATCTCTCAAGGCAGCCAGGAAGTCTGATTCTTACGCAGCTTCGCACTAAAGTATCCAGCAACTTGCACTGTATCCTTACAAGTGACATAGAGCATTGCGCCTAAGCCGGGCTCTCGGACTGCGCCGTCTGTGACAATCCACAGCTGATCATCAGGCTGAGGTAGGGTAATGGCATGATGTGAGGACAATGCGCTCTGAGCCTGGCTGAAAGCGCTCAGCAGCTCATCTGACCAATGAATGACATCTCTGGAATCGCGCCCCGCTACAGCTTCATCCAGAGGAGCTAGTGTGGTTGCACAGTTTTTCAGCACACGGGAAAGCACCTTGTATGCCCCAATGAATGAGCGTAGTCCCGTCACAGTCTTTGGAGCAGGGCACGAGGCAAGGGCTGACACACGATGAGGACTGGCCTGAATGGTCCCCTAGCGCCACACCCAGCCCAGGATGGTGGTCTGAATTGGTGCAATGGTGGTTTTAGTGGCGGACAGGTGCAATCCACAGTGACGCAGAGCAGACAGGACTTTCCTCCATACTGCTAGCAGGTCCTCCAGAGTGTCTGCTCCACAGTACAAGTCGTCGGCCATTTTGGCAACCTGACCCTGTTCGAGAAGCCCCCCAAGGGCCCTGCATGTCAATTCCTCCAGCGCCGTTTCAGACCCTGGCATGCCCATAGCACTCCGTACATAGACGCGTACACCTTTAAAAGGGGTGACGACGCCACAATACTTCCATGAGTCTCTGGATAGTGGAATCTGAAAAAAGGCTTTTGTGAGGTCCGTCGCGATAATATACTTCCACTGGGCTATCAAGCGAAGGGTAGAGTTGACATCGGGCATCAAGGAGGGCTGCGGTTTGCTGTAGCAGCCAACGTCAGCAAATGCTGTGACGAGGCGAAAGCCGCCGCCAGGTTTCTTGACAAGAAACGATCGATTAACATATTCCACATTAATGTCGACATCCTCAGGCTTTCTGAAGATGCCCATCTCCTCCAACGCATCGAACTGAGCCTGGAGCTCCTGAAGCTGGCCCCTGGAGTACTGTGGGACCCTGCCTTTGCGCTGTGGGGGCTGGACCGGGCCCATATTCACCCTAGCCTGGAAAGGACCCACAGCACCATTATACCCTTTAAAGTGCGGGTCAAACACCTCGTCAAACTCCCTGTGCAGTGCACAGAATTTGTCTCTGACCTCTACGGGCATGATGTTGTCTGGATCAAGGAGCATAAGGCCAGAATGCAAAGTGGGCGTCTTGGGCGATGCGGGCTTGGGGGTGTGAGGTGATGGGACAGCAGAATCGCTGGGTGAGGGCACATATGTGGGACGCACACGGCATATATGGTCATTCTTGTGGACCGATTGTGGCTGGCCAGTGAAGTTGGGAATGCGGATCTTTCCAGACACACACCGAACCATGGCCAGAGCAGGCCACTGGGGTGCGCCAACCAGTCCGTGTGGGGTGTCAACGTGAGGCTCAATGGCCAGTTCTCTGTCCAAGTCACATAAGTCGGGAGGCAGGTCAAACTCAATGAACTCCCCAGGCCACACAGTAGCCCTAGCCTGGGCACGTATGACATGGGCACGCCGCACAGCGTGTCTGTCAGCAGCCACAGGGTCAGCGCCATAGCTGTAGACATCCTCACCTAAGCACACCTGGTGTCTAGCAGGTCTGACTGAGGCGTCATTTTTCATCTTAAACGGAATCCCTGCCAGAATGTCAGAGTCAAGATTCTGTACGACAAGTCCTTCAAAGTATAGCATATGATTATCTCTCTGGAAGTATGTCCGTGTTTCTCCCAGGACTTTCAAGGGGGAGGAGCCATCCGCCTGGTGAGCAGACTGAGTGCTGCTTGTGATGGTGATCCCGAGTCTGGTTGTGCATCGGCCGGACAGGGAGGGCCCTACTTTTTGGGAGCTCAGAAACAGCAGCGCGCATAGCCCTGGCATCCTCAGAGGCCTGGACCTCATCTAGCAGTGAATCAAGGGCTTGTGAGATTTCTGGCTTAATGGATGCTAACGTGCGGGACCCTAATTCGGTGCCATATCACTGTTTCACTAGTTTGGGCAAGTCAACATGTATAAGGTGGAGCCATGCGAGCACTACAAAGTTTTCAAGAGAGGGAGACATCTCCTCATCTTCTGTTACAGCAACCCCCATGTGGCTAATGCCAGAGTCTTTAAGTAGCAAATTGTCCTCCGTAAACGCCATCAAACGCTGATACAAATCCTCAGGTCTTTCATTAGGCTCTAGTCTGATAGCAACAAAGTCAATTAAATGAGCCCCTGTACACTGGAAGCCATAATGCTGGAGAATTGTTTGCCATATCTGGTCAATGGAGGTGGAATTTTTCACTATAGAGTGACGAGAAATAACGGGGCAGTAATTAGCAATTTGTCCGAGCATTAATTCCAACATGCTCACTTTTCGCTCCTTTGTGCGGCGCTGCGCGACAGGAACGGATTCCGGGTCATCAGTGAAGCCTATGGCAAGCCGTTTAAGCTTTAATTCATTTTTGGAGGATATCACAAATTAAATTCCAACTAGTTAGAATTCAAATTCCTGATATCACTAATTTCATTCTAACTAGTTGTTATTTTTATTTCTGATAACAGGAATTCAATTTTAACATGTTAAATTGGCAATTTCTGATATCAAGAATTCAATTTTAACATGTTACAGTTACAATTTCTGATATCAAAAATTACATTTCAACATGTTAAAATTACAATTTCTGATATCAGAAATTCAATTTTGGATATCAAGAATTTAATTGAAATTTTTGATATCCACAATTGAATTCCTGATATCAGAAATTGTTATTTCAACACGTTAAAATGGAATTCCTGATATCAGAAATAATAATTTAAACTAGTCAGCAGTGGATTTCTGATATCAGAAATGCGCATTATAACTAGTTAAAATTGAATTTCTGATATCAGAAATGGTTATTTTAACTAGTTAAAATTGAATTCCTGATATCAATAATTCAAATTCAAACTAGTTAAAATTGAATTTCTGATATCAGATATTCCAGCTCCCATTGAAATGAATGAGAAAAACGTTGTTAATCTAACTAGTTAGAATTGAATTCCTGATATCAGAAATTGTAATTTTAACTAATTAGAATTGAATTCCTGATATCAGAAATTGTAATAGTAACATGTTAAATTGAATTCTTGATATCAGAAATTGCCATTTTAACATGTTAAAATTGAATTCCTGTTATCAGAAATAAAAATAACAACTAGTTAGAGTAAAATTAGTGATATCAGGAATTTGAATTCTAACTAGTTGTAATTTAATTTGTGATATCCTCCATAAATGAATTAAAGCTTAAACGGCTTGCCATAGAAGCCCCTGAATGGAGAAGTCTTAGCCTTTCTTCCCCACTCCGCACCGTTGACCAGGAAGGGAGCGAATTCGTTGTCCAAAGAAAGAGTTTACAGAAGATTCTGCCGCCAGTTCTCAAAAGAGTTCACTGTCTCAATTTTGGTTAAACACCACTGTTTCGGAGCTCTGTGTGACGCCGCCATGCTAATCCAACCACTCGCGACTTAGCAGTAGAAGTAATCCACAGTGTGACTCTCTCGGCAGAACACCAAGACGAACGCGGAATTTATTCCATCTTCAGGGTGAGACGTAGGTCCGGTAAACGCTGCCACCACGCCAGTTTAGGTTAATGTTGTCAAAGAATCGCAAACGCGAGAGGCTCAGTTTACGTGCTGCTGCTTTACTGCACATGCGGAGAAGATAGGAAAGCACAGAATACACAACCGGGCCACGGGTGAATCAATCAGCCAATCACATTCATGGCGCTAATTGTCTGAAGATCTGTCTCTCTCCAATTGCTTGAGGATGGGGGAACCTCATGATAAGAAAATATGTCTGAATGAAAACCTCTTCCCCGTCGGCTCACCCAGCCGCTCTCTCTGCTACTTCCCCAATCTCTTCCCCAGCCTCTTCCTCCCAACAAGGACAAGGGCAGAAGAGGAAGAGGTGCCTGCTTTGTGCCCCTACAGACAATAAAACCAGCCAAACATGCCACAAATGTCATGCCTATGTTTGCAAGGCACACTCCAAGTACATTGCCACTCACACGAACACAGGCACGCGCGCGCGCGCGCTCACACAGGACTGGTCATGTGGAGACTGTGTTCATATGATCTCTGTTTTGAATTTGCTTGCTTGTTTTTTTACAATAGATTTTCATTTACGTTGTAGAAATAGATACTTAGTGTCTGTTCTTTGTGCAATCACTGCAATTATCCATGTTAAGGATAAGTTGAAGACATTTTTTCATTGCTGAAAAGGTGTTTAACAAAATTTAATGCTATTGTTCTTGGTCAACATGTGAGTTCCTCTTATAATTAAATGTTTAGGCGAGGGAATAATAAATTCTATAAAATTTTTAATTCACATGCAAATAGGCAACTCTTCACGAAAAAAACCACAATGGATTTTCCACGTTAAATTTTGTCACAGCCTAAGCCAGTCATCAAACCTGTGCGTAATGATTGTTTTATTGAAAAAAAATTGAAATGCGCTCTTTTTGCGTTCAGCTGGTGCGTTTAATTTCTCGTCTTGACAAAGACAATAAGCTACACCTGAGAGGGGAGAGTTCAAGTGTCTTTTACCAAGGAAATTGACTGAAAACAGATCAAGACTAATAAGCAGTTTAAAGACAAGTTTATCGCCCTCCTTGTTCTCTGTCCCCCCCACCCGCCGCTGTAAATATCCACCCACTTTGCCATAATCTATTTTCGTAAATAAAGCGTTGGTCTTGAGTTCACATGATGTAACCAATGCGACATGAAAGCTACAGACGATTACGAGGCTAAATATTGTCTGACAGCTACCTGGTTTCGCTTCGAGCTCAATGGGCCACTAAAAATGATTCATCGCGCTTCATTTGCCCTCTACAACACATGGCCAGCATTCGGCACTGTTGCTTGTAAAGCGGACTTCCTGTCACTCGCTTTTCAGTGTGCTGCTAGCTGCTAACTAAGCTACCTAGCTTTAGCAAGCTCTGCGAGTGAGAGAAGCTGCTATGGCGGCAGTGCGCAACCTCCGCGTTTCTGTGAAACCAGAGAGCGGGTCAGATCGCTCGGAATCAGAGTCAGAATCAGATTCTGACCGGGATTCCCGCGAACCAGAACCTATGGAGGTGGAAGAGGGGGAGCTGGAGTTGGAGGACATTCCCATCCGTCGGTCTCTTAAAGAACTGGTACCGGTAAGTGAATTAGGCCTCACAGACCGCGGGCTCTGGCGCTTCTTAAACACTGTGTGGAGAATGACCTAACGGGGCTGAAGAAAACTTAGGTACCGGTCACATGATGATCTTGTTGCGGCTGTTGTTGCCTCTGCTTCTTCTCCTTCAAATTTTGACTATTACAAGTTTAGGTGCTTTCACATCGGACGCGAAACAAATGTTTACATTCAAAATCAACGCAAAGAAGGTTCGCGTCTTTGCGTTGACTTTGGATGTAATCTGTCGTGCGAAAAATTCGTTTCGCGTCAGGTGTGAAAGCGGCTTTACGGACACGTTTTTCTCGGTGTTAATTATATTGGTAGTTGGAGTGGATGGTGAATGTTATCATTGACGGAAATTAATTGGCGTTAATTATTTCGTTATTCTGAAATTTTGGTAGTCTGCTTGCCAGAAAAAACTTGGCTTATGTTACATTAAGTAACATTATCTAAGTTGGCTGCATGTCCCCCCATCATATTTCGCGGATGCTGCCAGCAAAGTTGCTAATAAAACCTTGAGAAATTTACCAATGGTGGTTACACCAGTGGTGGATTGCTTCTTGCTCAATTATCGGTCTGTGCTGAAAAAAATTGAGACATAGGTTCCAGTCCTAAGTTCCTAAGTCAAACTGTATTTCTAAGTTCAGCTGAGCTGTCTGGCAACCCTGCCACCTTTAAATAGCTGTCTCGGTGTGAGAATTAGCGTGCCTTGTCATCGAAACACTGTAACGCAATTCAGCCTTTCTATAGGACACCAGCCGACGGTATGAGAACAAAGCTGGGACTTTCATTACGGGAATCGACGTGACCTCGAAGGTAACAAAAACCGGCTTTTTGATTATCTTTCTTTTCGCCTTCATGTGAAAACAATGCAGTTACTCTCAAGCTGATGCTGTTGAGTGTTCTTGACTGTTTCAGTAAAAATCCATCTCATCACCGCACTTGTGGTAACCTGTTTATTCTAATCTATACAAGTCCTGAGAGTGTCAGACGGACATGACAGTGGCATTGACTCGGAATATGATGTCTATGGTTACAGGAGGCTGTGGAGAAGAAAGAGAAGAGAGCCAGGCGGTTCCATTTTCGTGCCGAGGGCAACCTGTCCCAGAGGAACGTGGTGGTAGACATGGACATGATGAGGAAAGGTATCAGAGAAAACGCAAAGATGACGTTAAGCTCTCCACGATCTTGCTTAAATACGCACCTTATGCCTTGAACCTGCTGTGCTTCAGAATTATGCTGTAGGTGTCTGTACTGACGACTGCGATCTCTTGTAATGCCTCCCCTACTCCTTGCTGGAGCCATTATGCATAAGCTTCTGTAAGTAACTTTGTATTAGCATTTTCTTAGGAAGCCCAGGTGTTAAATGTTTGCCTCACCTATGTCCAAAGAGGACCGTTCTGATACAGAAAAAAAAAGATGTATAGGATCAGTGCTGGATGCTGTGATGAGAATGCTGTGACATTGGATATTGTATTCTGTATTGATATTAACTAAAATTATCAAGTTTTTGGAGTCAGCGACAATCCCTTGATGCTCCAGGAAGTTGGAGGGACTATCACTGGATAACTGAAAAAGGCGACATAATTGTACCCCTGCAGGTTATTGGCTATGCCCCATGCTATACAAGTGATACTTGTGTTCATGAATATTAATAAAAAAGAGTTCTAAGGTTGATCTTTCTGATATGATTCACATGACCGACGGGAACAGGCTTCCTCTCATGTGATGTGATCTAACTCACTGGGCTCACTCTTGTACCATGTTAACAGTTGTAAGGAGCTACTTGCATGGATCGGTAAATCTGCGGTCCTGCTGTTTTGATGTTCATGAATCAGTCAGAGAGCTGCTAAAAGAATGAATGACTGGAACCAATTAATCACCCTTTTCCACGAATGTTCAGATTTTAGTGAAGAGTCTTGTATAGCCATGTGTTTAAAAAATCTTTCTGAGCTATATTCCTTCGGATCTCTGAGTGCAAATTGCCAAGATACCTGTGTGTTTATTTGCTCAGCACAGCTTGATTTTTTTGTGGTTGACTCTCAAGCTGGGTTGAAATTGAGGGGTTGATGTTTCTTTTTCCTTGTGAAGTACAAACCCAAAACCAGTGAAGTTGGCACGTCGTGTAAATCGTAAATAAAAACAGAATACAATGATTTGCAAATCCTTTTCAACCTATATTCAATTGAATACACTGCAAAGACAAGTTACTTAATGTTCGAACAGGTAAACTTTGTAATTTTTTGCAAATATTAGCTCATTTGGAATTTGATGCCTCCAACATGTTTCAAAAAAGCTGGCGCAAGTGGCAAAAAAGACTGAGAGAGTTGAGGAATGCTCATCAAACACTTATTTGGAACATCCCACTGGTGAACGGGCTAATTGGGAACAGGTGGGTTCCATGATTGGGTATAAAAGCAGCTTCCCTGAAATGCTCAGTCATTCACAAACAAGGATGGGGCGAGGGTCACCACTTAGTGAACAAATGCGTGAGCTGATTGTCGAACAGTTTAAAAACAACATTCCTCAACGAGCTATTGCAAGAAATTTAGGGATTTCATCATCTACGGTCCGTAATATCGTCAAAAGGTTCAGAGAATCTGGAGAAATCACTGCACGTAAGCGACAAGGCCGAAAACCAACATTGAATGCCCGTGACCTTCCATCGCTCAGGCGGTACTGCATCAAAAACTGACACCAGTGTGTAAAGGACATCACCACATGTTTCTCAGGAGCTCTTCAGAAAACCACTGTCAGTAACTACAGTTCGTCGCCACATCTGCAAGTGCAAGTTAAAACTCTGCAATGCAAAGCGAAAGCCATTTAGCAACAGCACCCAGAAATGCTGCCGGCTTTGCTGAGCCCAAGCTCATCTAAGATGGACTGATGCAAAGTGGAAAAGTGTTCTGTGGTCTGACGAGTCCACATTTCAAATTGTTTTTGGAAACTGTGGACGTCGTGTCCTCCGGACCAAAGAGGAAAAGAACCATTCGGACTGTTATAGGCGCAAAGTTCAAAAGCCAGCATCTGTGATGGTATGGGGGTGTATTAGTGCCCAAGGCATGGGCAACTTACTCATATGTGAAGGCACCATTAATGCTGAAAGGTACATACAGGTTTTGGAGCAACATATGTTGCCATCCAAGCAACGTCTTTTTCATGGACGCCCCTGCTTATTTCAGCAAGACAATGCCAAGCCGCATTCTGCACGTGTTACAACAGCATGGCTCTGTAGTAAAAGAGTCCGGGTACTAGACTGGCCTGCCTGTAGTCCAGACCTGTCTCCCATTGAAAATGTGTGGCGCATTATGAAGCGTAAAGTATGACAACGGAGACCCCGGACTGTTGAACAACTTAAGCTGTACTTGAAGCAAGAATGGGAAAGAGTTCCACCTGAAAAGCTTCAAAAATTGGTCTCAGTTCCCAAACATTTACAGAGCGTTGTTAAAAGGAAAGGCAAAGTAACACAGTGGTAAAACGCCCCTTTTTTGCAATGTGTTGCTGCCTTTAAATTCTAAGTTAATGATTATTTGCCAAAAAAAATAAAGTTTCTCAGTTTGAACATGAAACATCTTGTCTTTGTAGTGTATTCAATTGAATACAAGTTGAAAAAGACTTGCAAATCATTGTATTCTGTTTTTATCTACGATTTACATAACGTGCCAACTTCACTGGTTTTGGGTTTTGTATATGATTGAGAGTATATGACCTAATGGCACCTCTGGCATTCACTCCTATACTCCTCTTTCTTGCCGCTTTGAATTCTCATCATAACAGCTTCATTGTAACATGTGGCACGGCATGGTGTTTGTGTAATTGCCTCTGTTTTGTTTGGTCCCTGTGTCCCTACAGCTATCCCAAAGATTCGTCTTGAGGCCCTGTTTCTCAGTGGAGTGGACGACATGAGCACGCAGGATGTCTTTGGGTTTTTCAAGGAGTACCCGCCTGCTCACATCGAATGGATCGATGATACCTCCTGTGAGTTTCGTGGCCCTCAGATCCACTGAGGACTCGCTGGTATTACATGGGAGAAACAAACGGCTCTATTACCATTGTGAAATGTGTCTCGGCCATCTTGTTCAAAGACAAATCTGGCATATTTGCTGGTTAAGAAAGTAGTGAAAAAGGCCTTTGCGTATTGCATCCACTATAAATTTATCGCAGGATCAGAGCATTTCTACATTTTTATGACATTCTGCTTGCATTTTTGTAATTGCTCGCTTTTTTATTTTATTTGACAAAGTATTGCTGGCAATAACAGTGTTTGCACAAGATCACCATAGTGATTGTTTCATTCCAGCCACAATTTTATTTGAGCTGGATTCTACTGGACTTGGTTGAAAATTATTAGTTTTTAGTAGATGGGTTGATGTTGCTTTTTATTCTTCTCTGGAATATCCCAGCCTAGTGAGCGGAGAATTACAACTGGAGGAGAAGTGTAGGCTTTTTTTCTGGCTTTATTTCCATATTTGCATGCATACTGAGCTAGTTGTCTCTTTGTGGGTGTAGTGGGGAAGCCTGTGTTATCTTTTCCAGTTATGACACATACTTTTTCAATGCACAACTTGTGGTACAATTAAAATGATGTAGAGTTCTGTAAAGACCAGAGGTCTTCTGGTCCTCCTCCTCTGCTAATAGACCAAGTCGTACTCTCATTCCGAACCCTTAAGGGTAAAGTTCCCATTGTAATCAGAAGTTTGCAGACTTTCTCATCTTGCAGAATTTCTACCAAGAATGTCCACCTACCTTTTTTTTTGCATCTCTTTTCTTGGCTTACTGAAGTATTAAATGACTGCAGTTTCCTTCAGACAAATTTTTGTTTAGCACTGCATCCACTAGATACAACCTGCTAGTTCCCCGTGGCTTTTTTTTTTTTTTTTTTGAATCCTATTTCTGACACGTCTCCCAGGCAACGTGGTGTGGCTTGATAACGCAACCTCCACCAGAGCTCTCATCAACATCAGCTGCATGCCCGACCCAGCAGTGGCTGCCGAGGGGACGGATGGCAATAAGGATGTGGCAGACCCGTCAGTCGAGAAGCGCAAAGGTTTGTTTTTGGTCGGCACTGGGGTCTTTGTTCCCGCGTTTACCAACTTTATTCCTGGATTACCCCCGACCAACGCATTTTGGACGTCTGCCTGTTTTTACACTCCGGAATTAGCTGAACTGCTCATTAGCGGAGTAGTTGATGAGCTGAAAGGGGGTTTGTCAGATCAGAGAAACGTCTAGAATGTGCAGAGCAAGGCTTATTTCCGTAGCAGGGCAGGGCACCCAGAGAGGGTCGGTGTGAGTGCAGGCACTTGCTGTAGCAGTTACACAGCTGATCCAACTAAATAACCCCCCAGAGCTGTGTCTCTCTAACTCAGCCTACTGAGACTCTGATGTACTCTGGTTTTTTGTTCCAACCATAATGACAGTCCAAGAATCATTACCAGCTGCTCATTTATTAGAGTTCTTTGTGGGGTGGGGAGTGGGTTACTTTAATTGTTCATTTAAATTCTCTCAGAATTGGTTATGCATGTAATATATATGTTTTAATATTCAAAATGGTGCATGAAAAGGGGTAAATTACTTGCAGTTAATTAAAATGGTCCACAACTAATTTCTGTTGTTAGATTTCTGAAATTGCTGTTGAGGTTGCTATGAAAACTAGGGGTGGGGGGGCGGTTGGCGGCGTCGCCTCGCCCAGGTACAAGTTTGAGAGCCGCTGCCCTAGACCAAGGCCTGTATTCAGAAATGACTCTCACAATCACCCTACACTCACCATATAGTGAGTACGATTGAAATGTAACTGGAGTGTGAGAGAGAGAGAGAGAGACCTATCACTAACCGAGAGAGCGGTCCCACTCCTCGCCAGGTGATATTCACAAACGCCACTCGAGCATAACTGACAGTAGTGGGAACTGGGTACCACAGGCAGTGCGTCGGCTGCTGCAAAGGGACGGTCAATCCTCACCCTTCAGTGCTGAATGATCTAAACCTGTTGCAGTTTACTTTTCTTGATTAGAAAGTTTCTCAGACTAATTGGTAAAACGACAATGCAATTTATTTTTAATAGCGTTGTAATACATTGCTTCACAAAATTGAGGCATTTCTTTTGCACATAAATGACGATGTAAATGCCTGCATGTCTTCATAAATTCTGTGGTCGAGTGGCTCGCGAAAGGTGCAGGACAGCCCGCGAGGCTCACGGAGCAACAAGCTGTGAAACGTGCCGGACATTTCCTTCTACATTCAGCAATTGAGAAAGAAGAAAAGAATGGATTCTCGTGACTAACAGCTACGTGAGCCCCGCAGACCAATCCACACGAGCCAGCTGAGCGCAGAATTTTCCAACCCATCAGTAAAGAAAAGCGCGAGAAATTCGAATGTGTGAGAGTTGACAGATAATGCGTCATTAATGAAAACTGTTCACATCTGATAATGTTGAGAGTTTTCAGAGTTTCTGCAATGGTAATTTAATGAAAGGAAAACGGGGCAAAAATTATCAGTGCTCATTCTAACTTAACAAGTAGAACTGGCGAAATATAATCTTTCGGATTTTTGGAGGACAAGTAAATAAAATTTTATTAATTGATTGGATATGACCTTTTTTCAATCATTATTTTTAAGGGATGGTTTTGAGCTTCTCCTATTGCCAGTTCACCAGTAGGTACTGGTGGGTACACAAATGCTAACCTTGAGTTCACCACAATGCACTTTGTAAACACTGAAACCAGGTGGTCAGTTAGTAAGTTACTGGCATCGTTATCATCATTAAAGTTAAAATTTGCATAGTTACGATTGCGTCGAGCACGTGGCTTTAAATGAGCCAGAGTTTCTAATGTTTGTAACCACCTGAAAGCCCTGACAACGAAATAACTGTGAAAGTTAGTGCGGCTCAAGGGAGGTGTTCCCTGCACTCAACATTCACTCAGAAAGAGGCGCTATTTTCAGTGTGAGTGAGGTCTCTGAAAGCAAATGAGTGTTAGGAAAACCTCTGACTCATTTAGTATAACCTGACACTAACTAAATTTTAGTACTCACTCGGACTCAATTAGTGCGAGTGTCATTTCTGAATACGGGCCCAAGGATCACCAAATCAGGATGTCGAATCAAAATCCAGCCCAGGGTTCCTTTTCTCTCAGATATTAAATGAATAAATAGTGTCTGATTGGCCAGACTGACTTCACATCGGACTCCCTGCTAAAGGGTGGATGGAAAGCCAGCAGTTATTAAACCTTGAGGACTGTGTTTAGTTAAATCTTACCCTGTAGGTCTGTACCCCAACTAAAATTTGACTCGCATGATTCGGCTTATTAGCAGCTCATCAATATTTCTAACCAGGAAATGAGGTGTGCTTTGCTTTGGTTGGAGTGAAAATCTTCAGGTTTGTAGCTCATCAGGAATAGGTTTTGAACCCATTGCCATTGAGTCTTGAGGAGGGCCGTGACTGCTTGGTTGGAGTGAAGGCCTGCAGCCTTACTGGCTCTTTCAGGTTGAGAACCTGTTTTTAAGTGTAGTGTATGGTGTAAACCAGTGTTCCCCAACCCTCTCCTGGAGGCCCACCTGTCCTGCATGCTTTAGATCTCTCCCTGCTTCAGCACTGGTGATTCAAATGATCAGCTCGTTAATCACCCCCTAAAGCTGATTGATGACAGCCTGATCATTTTAATCACCTGTGCTGGAGCAGGGAGAGATCTTAAACATACAGGACAGGTGGGCCTCCCGGAGAGGGTTGGGGAACACTGGTGTAAACGTTGCTTTAGTGCCCTCTTGTGGCCATATACAGCACCAACACAATTTTAAATTGTTTTTCATGGTCTGGAAAATTTGCATAGATGACCATTAATTTTATGATTTTTTTTTTAATCTCTTGTCTGTCTTGTTCTAATTTTATTTTGTGAAGGTTTCCATGTGTTGTTGCTCTGAAGGTGCAACATAAAAGCTGTTCAAGCAGCTCTAAACATCTGTGAAAATGCTACATTTGGCCGTGGAATGATGAACATTTCAACCTTTAAATACTGATGCAAGGTTGCTCGGGGGAAAAAACTCCAACAGAATTTGTATTTGAAATTTCACCATCCCTGATTGTTCAGGACTGTGGGCTTTAGCAACTATCTCCGCTTCCTGCTTACTGCTACGGCTCAACAAACATGGGAAATATTGAAGTGTGCCTTTACATAGATCACTGATAACTTTAGTAACAAGTCTGCTGCTTGCACTCAGAACTTTTCAATTTTAAAGGGGAACTTCATTCATCACACTAACTTACAGACTTTCAGTAGCATGTGCTGCTCCACTTAATGTATTATTTTCTGTGTTTTCAGGAAAATCAAACTATATGGGGTTGAGAAAATGGTGTTTTTTCAGAGAAAAAAGAAGTTTGAATGGCCGCAGCCATTCAAACCAGTCACATGATCAGAAGTAGCTAATATGATATCATCTGTGCACTTAACTGCAAAATTGCATCGTATTCTTGTTATTAATGTGTCGATTTAACACAGGCAGCACCCTATTGTGTGCCAAAGTACTTGGGAGTCTCAGATATTAACAACCCCAAGGATTATCATTGTCACAAAATCTCATCGAAGGCGTCAAGACAAAGCCAGTGGCTTGCAAAAATGTTGCCAGTGTTTTGACAATTAGTGCTGCCTTTTCTAAGAATGCTACCTTAATGCAAGGCGATTGCAAATTCTTTGTTTTTGCCTTAATTTTGCATTTATGAATGCATACTCATTTACTAATACTTCACCAATCCCCCACCCCCCCCCCCAACCAGCACTGTATTACTACAGTGTGGTCAGAGAATGCTAATAAGCAATTATTAACTTTCGTCGACGTTGCCTGGACCAAGAATTTTCTGTATACTGGTCAAAAACTATCCGCTTATGCATTTTAGGTCATCTGGTGCACAGCTTCTGTGCAGGGCTGTTGAACAAAGTACAGATTGTAATACAGCATATTTGTCGTACTGCTGGATCCCAGATAGAAACTAGAAATAAACATAAGCCAGCGGGGTAAAAATGATGTCTTTCGTAGAGTAAGTGCAATATTGACAGTTTTGTAACTAACAGGGCAGCGTTACCATATGAAATCATGCAATATGCAATTTGATTTATGCAATCCTAACAGTTCGGCTGAAAAATAGTCGCATTGTCCATCTGTTTACTGCGCAGTTGGTGTCACTTCCCTGTCTGGGATCATGTGACTGTAAGAATGGCGGTCCTCATCATGAATGCAGATCGATGACCAGTAAAAATTGATTTAAAATGGTAAACAATGTCGGAAATCAATGAATTTCAGCATTGAAGTTAGTTTGCTGCTAGACTGTAATCGTGCTCTCTAGCCTCAACTGCATGCCCGCAGTGGAGATAACTTGGGTCATGCACACAGGCAAGCATTGGAAGAAGTGGTGTATGTTCTCTTACCCTCATTTAAGGTGGATGTAATTTGCTGGCTCTCAAGAAACAATATGATTTTGATTGTTACTTTCTTACACAGACCTTGAGCTTCGCTGTTGCACTTACTTGCATGGCTATTGTGGGCAGAGAGTATTTTGACTTTACCAATAAGTGTGAAAAGGAGAAGAGCTCCCTTTTATGATTGGTTGAATAAGAGAGATTTGGGGAAATATAGCAAGACCAGTGTTCTGTGAAATGTGAGAGACTGGCCTAGCAGGAAAACCTATGGAAAATCAATAGCTGAGTAACTTTGTGCACCAGCTGCTATATGACCATTTAATATGACCTTTGAATTCAGTATTCTGGTAGTTTAGGGGCCTCTCGCATGTTGAAAGCAAGCAGCTGAATGGCCAGAAAAGGTGTATGGTCCCTATATGATACAATATGCATGGATTGAAAGCATAGTTTGGAGTGTGTGTTTATTGTATTTTTTTCGTGTTGTGTGTGTGTGTGTGTTTTTTTTTTTTTTTTTGTAGCCAGGAGAGATCGAGGCTCCGAGGATGAGGAAGATGAAGATGAGGAGGAAGATGGGGAGGTGGTTGAGGATGACGAAGGCACCAAAGCGGAGAAGAGCAGTGAAGAGAGTGAGGGAAAGGGCAGTGAGAGCGAAGAGGAGGGGGTGAAGAAGTCTGCTCATGAGAACACGAAGGTGCAGTAATCCAGGAATGAGACTCGCTGGGCATATTCAATTTTACTCCTTCTAAGAACTTCAAAAATTCTACCCTTAGTCTGTCAAAATTGATGCTGATCTTTCCTTTAGGCGAACATTTTCTGGGGAATGTTTTCTAAAGAATAACCACACACCTGAGAGGCTAGTTTTCTAGCTTGGTCATGTCTGGGAACCACTGGCTGACTTGGTGTCTTCACTGAAATATGCTTTTACTCACTCTGAGTTCCTGATTGAGGGTTAAAATATTTTCAGTCTTTGAATAGAATGGGCCATACAAGTAAGAGGTGGGGGGATAAGTGCAGATGGGCCAAGTGGGAATCCTCGCAGGATCCATGAGGATCCTGAGAGATCCTGCCGGAATTCTGCAAGGCCAGGATCCTTCAAGGATCTGGGGAAAAAACAAGAGTAAGGATTAACGATAAGACAGGATTCTGCAAAAATTCTTGAAGGAATCTTGAAAACAAAGATCCTTGCAGTCTCTCTAGTGAGAAACTTTGCTAGGATCCTGTAAGGGAGTCTGACAGGATGCTTGAAAAGATCCTGAGGCATCTACAGGATCCTTGAAGATCCCTGGGAAAATCTTGTTGATCCTCAAGGATCCTGAGCTTATCCTAAGGGTTCCTTACATATCCTGAGAAAATCCTTGGGGATCTTTAAGGGCCCTGGCCAGATCATCAGGCATCCTTAAGGATCTTGGCAAAATCCTTTGGGATTCATAAGGATCCTTGAAAAATCCTGAGGGGCCCTGGATAAAGTAAGCCCGGATGTTGCCAGACCAACTGATGTCTACTTTGAATTATTTCTTGGCATGTTTGGAATGCGAATGCTTAATCAATGCTGCAATTTGTGAGTGCAGGCTTTTTAGTCAGATCTTCAAACTTTATCAGGATCCCCATGTCAGCAACCATACCACAACTCGGTCAGCCACGTGGCGGAAGCTAAGCTGGTGTGGGTTTGGTTAGTACTTGGATGGGAGACTATCTGGGAAAATAAGTACAGCTGGAAGAGGTGTTGGTGGGCCAGTAGGTGGCGATCTTCTCTCTTGTGGGATATGCCCCAGTGCAGTGACGGGGACACTATACTGAAGGAAATGCCATTTTTGGATGAGATGTTAAAATGAGGTTTCTGACTCACTGTGGTCATAAAAGAACCTATGACACACTTTGACAAGAGTAAGGGGTTCCCTGGTCTCATAGCCAAATTCCCAGCCTGCCACTTAATCTTCCCCTGATCAAATGAGCTATGCAATTTGTCCTCTCCCTCTCCACCTCAATCCCCGGGGCTCCCTTTGAATAAGAGATTTCCTGGTTAAATAAAACATAAATAAATAATGCATTTTCCCAGGATCCTTGAGGATTTAGCCAGAATCCTTAAGGATCCATAAATATTTTCCCAGGATCCTTGAAGCTTTAAAAGTATTTTGTTTTTTTCCTTAAGCATCTTGAAGGATCCTATTACCTGGGTCCTCAACCCCTCTGTATAGATGTTTAAGCCAGCAGACATGGTGCAATAAATTTTTGCTCGCAGTTACACTATTCTATCATTAGATGGCACACCTGGATCAGTTATTGAGTATTCACTAGCAAGCTGAGCTCAAACACTTATAGAACAGGGGTCCCCAATCTTTCCTAGAAAGGGCCGGTGTGGGTGCAGGCTTTCATTGCAACCAAGCAGCTACACACCTGATACTACTAATCAACTCCTGGACTCTGCTAATATGCTTGATTAGTAGCATCAGGTGTGCAGCTGCTTGGTAGCAATGAAAGCCTGCACCCACACCGGCCCTTTCTGGGAAAGATTGGGGACCCCTGGTTTAGAATATGGACGAGTTCACCCCATCTCTGTTTTTCAGGAGTTGGATGAATTAAACTCCTCTGCTAAGCCTGATGTGCAAACTGCTCAATATACTTACCCATAGTATCTATCCAGCAGTTCAAAAAATTATCTCTTGCGACGAAAAAATCATCCGCTGTAGCAACCACTTCAGCTATAGATAGCCAGTGGTATCCCAATTAGTAGTGAAGAAGAAAAGGTTTTCAGAAGCAAAAATTTAACATGGTATTGCTACTATGTTAGTCTACTATGAAGTATAGTCATCATATATCAAAAACGCGTTGTTCCCTACTACGGATTTGCGCGTAGATTCCTCTGTTGACAAATTCAGCGCTCCCTTATATCCTCCTAAGTACTCATGTTGATAGCCAATTACTCAATTATTTACTTGGGCTTATCTGCTTAGCGCACACTTGTAGTTCACGCCCACATGAACTTCCCGGTAATGATGTATTGATTGACTTGTTTCTCATCTAATTCCAGTAGGTATATACTTTCCACTGATAAACATTGATTGGACAATCAGGAAAGTATACAAACCTTTGTGCAACAGCAAGGTAGTTTGTATTCTCTTAATATTTTGCACAGTTTTGCAGCTAAAAATGATGCGATGCAAAAAAAAAGACTTCTGAAACCGGCCTAATGTGTTCAGATACATTTACGGGATTTAAATAAGGTGCGGATGATCAGTAGGAAATATTCCTAATGAATCAGGACTGGAGGGGTTCCCTCTACCGGATACATCTGTCTCTGGAAGAGGGATTCAATGAAAAAAGGTTATACAGCTGCTGTGGTTAGAATATTGCCTGATTTTTTTTTTTTTTTTCTCCCCTCCTGATGGTGAGAAGTCTGTTCTGTTAAAGTATATTTCAGATATTACTAAGTTAGTGAATTATACTTTCATAGCTATCGCTCTGTCCGTCTGTAAACATGACTTTGTCCGGGCCATATTTGGAAACTATATGTGCTAGCTTCACCAAACTTGACACATGTCAATCATGATGTGTAGATGTGCCTTTTGCTGTCGCTCTGTCCGTACGTCTGTCCGTTCGTCTGTGAACATGACTTTGTCCGGGCCATATCTCGGAAACTATATGTGCTAGCTTCACCAAACTTGACACACGTCAATCATGATGTGTAGATGTGCCTTTTACTGTCGCTCTGTCCGTCTGTCTGTACACATCACTTTGTCCGGCCCACATCTCGGAAACTATATGTGCTAGCTTCACCAAACTTGACACACATGTCAATAATGATGTGTGGATGTGCCTTTTGCTAGCACTCTGTCTGTCCGTCTGTAAACATGACTTTGTCCGGGCCATATCTCAGAAACTATATGTGCTAGCTTCACCAAACTTGACACACATGTCAATCATGATGTGTAGATGTGCCTTTTGCCATCGCTCTGTCCGTCCGTCAGTCTGTCCGTTTGTAAACATGAGTTTATCCGGCCCTTATCTCGGAAACTATATGTGCTAGCTTCACCAAACTTCACACGCATGTCAAGCATGATGTGTAGATGTGCCTTTTGCCATCGCTCTGTCCGTCCGTCAGTCTGTCCGTTTGTAAACATGAGTTTATCCGGCCCTTATCTTGGAAACTATATGTGCTAGCTTCACCAAACTTCACACACATGTCAAGCATGATGTGTAGATGTGCCTTTTGCTATTGCTCTGTCTATCCTTCTATCTGGCCATCTGTTAACATGACTTTGTCTGGGCCATATCTCGGAAACTATAGGTGCTACCTTCACCAAACTTGACACACATGTCAATCATGATGTGTAGATGTGCCTTTTAAAGGTTGTTGCACAACCTACAGCCGGGGGGATCCGCCATTGCCAGATGGCTCTTGTTCCTTATTAGGTGTGGATAAGTGCTCATTTGGTCGCAAGCTTGGAAGTGGGAACTGCTAGCTATTCATTGCAGGGTAAATGTTCTGACTGTTAAATAAGCAGTTCCTTTAATGAGTATGTTTTGCTGGCTTGTGGCACTCTGAAGAAAAATGGACAAAATGCTAAACTTTACCATGGAGAAAAGGCATGTTTTGTGTTTGGAGAGGTTGCTGATGCCCTCTGATGTCCATCTGCACCTGTATTGATAAATATAATGTTAAATTCAACCAGAAAGTCACTTGTTCACATTGGATTTCATGCATCAAAAGTTGATTTGTGTTAACTATATGATTATTTTATGATTTGACAGTGTGCCATTTTGAGGGACCTTAGTTTGTAGAGTCACCTGGATAGGCATCTTATTTGGCTCCTAGAGAGTAGGGATGTAACGGTATGAAAATTTAACCTCATGGTTATTGTGACCAAAATTATCGCAGTTTTCGGTATTATTGTGGTAATTTTAAAAATTGTCAATATGCAAAGCACTGATAGGCCTACACAAACTGAAATAGTTTTTAAAAATGTAACCGTGTTTATTATATTTCAAAAATATAATACATTTTATTTTAAAGGCACCTTTCAAAACACTCAAGGACACCAAACATGACATGGTATTAAGAACAAACAGTAATTAAAAGGAAAACAATAAAAATAATGATAAAATAACCAAAATGATAGAAACAATGATCCATAATATAATTCCAATTAAACAGAGTTGGCAAGTCTATAAAGGTGGGTTTTAAGCCGAGATTTGAATAAGGATAGAGAATCGGAATCACGGATGAATAGTGGGAGAGCGTTCCAAAGACGAGGAGCTGTACGGGAGAAGGCTCTGGACCCCATGGTAACTAAACGGGCGGGAGGTGTGATGAGAAGCATGGACGAGGAGGAGCGAAGAGAACGGGAGGGTGTGTAGATGCAAAGGAGATCAGAGATATAAGGAGGTGCCAAGTTGCGGAGAGCTTTGAAGGTGAGGAGGAGAATCTTGAAATCAATACGGAATTTGATGGGGATGGAGAATTTGATGCCAGTGAAGTTGTTGCAGAACGGGTGTGATATGGTCAGTCGGAGCGATTCTAGTGATTATCCGGGCAGCTGCATTCTGGACAAGTTGAAGTTTGAGTGACCCTGTGAGGGAGACCGGAGAAGAGGGAGTTACAGTAATCTAAATGGGAGGTGACAAGTGCATTGAGAAGGATGGCAGTGTTGGTGGGAGTGAACGACGGACGGAGACCATTAATGTTTTGCAGATGAAAGTATGCAGACCTAGTAATGTTATTGACGTGTGAATCAAAAGATGGAGTGCTGTCGAGGATGACACCCAGACTCTTGACTTTGGAGGAAGGAGAAACTGTAGAGTTGTTAATTGTAAGTGTAAAGCTGTGAGATTTATCTAGAGTGAGCTTCGTGCCAAAAAGGAGAAATTCAGTTTTAGCAGAGTTAAATTTGAGGAAATTTTGAGTAAACCAGGATTTGATTTCAAGAAGACAGTCAGAAAGGGAAGATGGTAGAGGGGTGGTGTTGGGCTTGGTGGAGAGGTAGAGCTGGGTGTCATCCGCATAGCAATGAAAAAGTATACCAAATTTCCTAAAAAAGTGACTAAGTGGGAGGAGAGAGATGATGAAGAGGAGGGGACCAAGAACAGAACCCTGAGGTACACCGGTGGTGACAGGGGAGAGCTGTGATTTGAATTTTTTGAGTTGAACAAATTGATGTCTGTCGGAGAGATGAGATCTGAACCAAGTGAGTGACGTGCCAGTGAAACCAATAGAAGATAATCTGTCAAGGAGAATGTGATGAGAGATGGTATCAAATGCAGCCCTGAGGTCGAGAAGGATTAATAATGACAGGAGTCCAGAGTCTAAGGCGATCAAGAGGTCATTAATGATTTTAACTAGGGCTGTCTCAGTACAGTGAAAGGGACGGAAACCTGATTGAAATTCTTCAAACAGATTATTGTTGGAGAGGTGAGTGTGGACCTGGCCTGCAACTATTCTTTCGAGTGTTTTAGATAGGTAGGGTAAATTGGAGATGGGACGGAAATTATTTAGATTGTTAGGGTCTGAACCGGGTTTCTTGAGGATGGGGGTTAAAGCAGCAGTTTTGAGCAAAGATGGAACAAGACCTGATGAGAGAGAGGCGTGAATTATTGAAGTTATTTAAGACGACAGTGATGGTAAACAAACTTTAACCAGGTGTGTAGGAAGTGGATCCAACTGACAGGTAGAAGATTTGGATTTCTGAATAAGACTACATATTTCCATTGCAGAAGGAAGTTGAAAACTGGAGAAAGGAGAGAAGGAAGGATTATAGGAGAGAGAAGGACCAAAGGTGGAGGGATTCACGGAAGAAGACAGCTGTTAATGGACTTTTTTAATGCAAAAATTGTCACTCTCCATGAAGTTATTGCAGTAGTCAACGGAATACATGTGAGGTGGAAGAATGTCTGGAGGTCGTAGGATGGTTTTGACAGAAGAAGAGTGCCATGGTGTTCCCTGTGTTGGAGCCAATTAGTTTGTCATAGCAATCTGATTTGGCCCTGGAAAGAGTCTTTGTAAATTTTTAAATGATCATAAAACATGTTTTTGTGTATAGTGAGACCAGTTTTTTTAAACAGGCGTTCCAGAGGATGACCTTTGGCTTTGAGGTGGCGGAGATCTTGGGTAAACCAGGGGGCAGAGGGGGCAAAGCGAACAGTGCGAGTCTTTAGTGGGGCAAGATCATCCAAAATGGCACTAAGACTGCCGTTATAGTGAAAAACCAGATCGTCAGGGGAAGATGGATTGTTGTGATTGGGGACGCTGTCCAATTTGTTTGAGAGTGCAAAAGGGTCTATATTCTTGATATTACGAAAGGAAATGGAGCGAGGAGGGTGAAATCTGGAAACCGGTATGTTGACATTAAAAGACACCAGTTTATGGTCAGATATGGATAAGTTGGATGCGGTACAATGAAGAGGGGTTAAACTCGAACCGCAGACAAGATCTAGAATGTGGCCTTTGGAGTGAGTGGGGAAGTCAATGAATTGTTGAAAGCCAAAACTGTCGAGGCAAGATGTAAAATCTCTAGTGAGTGCGTTTGTAGTGTTATCCATATGTGCATTAAAATCCCCCAGCAGAATAACATTATGAGACATGGAGTTGATGAGGGTAACAAAGGCAGGGAATTCATTTAAAAAAAGACCATTACTACTCTTAGGCGGAAATGTAGGCAAAACCTTATCAAAAGTGCAACTCTTTGCATCAAAGGAACAAGTTTTCAGCATGTAAACAGCTTATTTGTCAGGAACATTTCCAGTAGTGCAGGTTTAAATTATACAAATCTAAACGTTCAAGACATAAAGGACACCACTTATTATATACTTGTTTCTTCATCTAAATTAAAATGTAGAACTGTACACACGAGCACTTTAAAGTAAACCTTAAAAGAATAAGACACAAGTGCATTATGCATTTAAAATGGCCACTATAAACAAATTGCAAAAATAACTAGTACAATGATATGTAATCAAATCCAAATGTTCAAGTGTTGATGACATACATTTTTTTTTATTTTTATATGTAAACAAATCAGTGGAACAGAACTGAGTGTATACTTATTCTATCCATCATCAACAAATAATATGCTGCTGATCTAGCGTCATGTAGTATTATCATCATCATCATTGAGCTACCATTCATATCAATGTTCATATGATTTCGCCTATAGCTGTTTTTGTTGCAAAATCAAAAGAAACGGATTGGCAAAAATTCATTCTTACAGGGCAAATAATCATGTTTTGTGTTTTCAAAGATGCTTGGCTCAGACCATGTGACTTAGTAAATTAAAGTTATCCAACACAGCTAGAATTAAACCACTCACTGACCTTGGACAAATATAACTGGACGCGCTACTGTGCGAATAATGTTACAACCCATCCTTATTGGCACAGCTGCTAAGTAGCTGCTCAGAAGGAGCGGCTGTGCAATTAAAACAACTGCACAGAGATGCGGCTATGGCTTATTTACACTGCGGCTGTGCGAATAGCCACTCCGAATACAAATTATGCAATCTTTTAGAAATCAAGAAATGTATGCAAAGCAATAAAATACTGTAATCTGCTACTGTATAATTCAATTCAATTTATTTTGTATAGCGCTTTCCACAGAGACTGTCACAAAGATGCTTTACAGTGAGAGTTTTAAGAAATAAAAAGGCAGTGCCCAGCCTATTCCCCACTACAGCAAATGAGGCAAAAAACTCCCAGTAGGGAGAAAAATCCTATAACAGTGGTGAGAAAAAACTCCCCAGTGGGAAGAAATCTCAGGAGGAACCCGGCCATAGTGGAGGAGCCCATCCTCCGCGGGCTTGCTAATTAAGAACAAAAAAGTAAAAAGGGAGTGAAACGACAGAAGAGTTCCATTTAAGTCCATCTAAACAGTGGCAATGGTAGCTTCAGAAAGTGGCAAGTTGAGGATGGTGCAGGACTGGACCAGGGCCGGACCGGATCGGACCAGGACAGCAGGACAGCAGCAGCCAGCGCTCATGGTGAGGGACAGGGCTCATACGGTCAAGGACTCAGGGAAGTGGAGGGAAAGATCCTCGGAAAGAGACACAGAAGAGAGGGATGTGAGGCACTGGATAACTACTGCATGATAATAAAAGTACCGTCCCCTGTCATGTGCCAAGTGAGAAGTTATAAGCAGACTGGTCAGGAAACAGTCAACACCCCTCCATCCACTTCCTGCAGCACAGAGGCCCAACACTTATTCCAGGCTGTTAGATCACTTTTCATTTTCTAAACAATAGTACCATATGGACCTCCCCGGTGACTAAGGCTGTAGCAAGCCCCACCGGTGCCGTGTAAGTGCAATCTCAGTGCCACCGGTTCCACATGGATTTAAGCAATTTTAACGACCAAAAGCTTGTATCCTTCATCCACTTATTGCAGCACAGAGGCCCTGAAATTCCATCCAACCAAGGCTGCGTAATTTTTCAATCAGATACCACCAACACCATGTGGACCTACCCGGTGACTAAGGCCGTAGCAAGCCCCACTGGTGCTGTGTAAGTGCTATCTCAGTGCCACCGGTTCCACATGGATGAATAATAAACGCAAGTGGGCATCCGTCTAGCTAAGGTTAAGAAAGTGTCCAGCAGCTAGCGCCACACTGCACCACTGAACGAAAATCTGGGTTTTGGGTAGACTGCTTCTGGGGCCCTGTCATTCATTTCAGCAAATGTTTATGACATTGCTGATTAGTAGTGTTAACCGTTGTCATAGTAAATCTGCTAGTGCAATTTAGCTGATCTACCTGCTAGCTCGTATTTGGTTGATTCCAACGGCGATTTAATGATATATGGTAATATACGCATAGTCACTGTCAATTAAATTTCTACAAAAAACGAAGTTTATGGCATGTTTGATGCCCTCAGTTAGCGCTAAATAATGCCTTGTTTTCACCATTTCACCGTCTCTTTGTGAATTAAAGTTTAGCCGTTTAGCTTAGAATATTCGCAGCTAGGTATGCATTCTCGATGGTGGCAGGCGCTGTACTTGGGGTTCTGTTTACATTATTGACAAGGCAATAAGTTAGACTGACGGATCATTACAATCAACCTCAACCCGATGTCCCCAAATCATGTATTTCAGCTAAAATGTTAACGTTAAATTTGCATTGGCTATAAAGTTGTGGGTGATTGTCACAGTGATGTGCCTTGAGATTTGATGTATCGCTGCCTTTAGAAGAAACTTTTTCCTGCATGTTCTGCAGACAGGATAACTTTCTTCAATCAAGTGCCCCCCAGCCTTCTTGTAATACCCAAAATATGCCCATACTTCAGATCTAGTCCTCTAAGAGGGCTGATGTCCCGAACGCAGTCGTCTCCTCCTTCCGCCATGATTCCATTTCCAATTTAAAGAAAGTTCAAACCCAAGTTTTAGGCTACACAGTGCGCCTGCATGGCTACTTCAGGAGACTCAGGAAATGGTAATTTTTGTCAACATTTTCATTGGGGTTTACCGTTACACCAGTAATCGTTACATCCCTACTAGAGAGTAGGTGATTTGGAATGTAACGCTCAGATTAACTATTTTTTGTGGTCAAAGGAGTTTATGACCCCAGAAATGTATAGTGTTAATCCCCAGCCATTTTTAAATTCACAGTATTATTTTTTTACAACTTCAATGCTGAATTTTCATGGAGTTTTTTATGTTTAGGCGAGACTTTTTTGATTGTTTGGTTCACGGATTTTTTCAGGCAAAATATTTTGGGGAGGGGGGAATAAAAATAAAAATAAATATTTATTTTCCCGATATTCATGGATTATGTCAAGATATCGGAAGACAGAATAAAGATCGGAAGACAGAATAATTTTTTTTTTTTTTACAAAATATTAGTTTTCCAATACATTGAATGTCAATACTAGAACATTTATGAACTAAGTAGGTACTATGGCAAATGCATTTGGGCCCTCAACTCCAATCAGTCAAGTGAGAAACTGATCACAAATGAATAAAATATAGTTCAGACCTGACTTCTAGCGGGCGATAAAATTTGGTGTACATTGAGAAAACAGTAGTACCAGCCGTCCATTTGTGCATGTGAAACTTCAGATTTGAAAAGTACAGGAGAGTTCAAAATCACTCTCTTAGGATAGCTTGGGGGAGCCACACTCATTAATCATACTCAAAGAGACATGATGGGGCTCTTACTGCCTTACCCTAAACAAAGAGAGCCCCATCATGTCCCCCCCCCACCCCACTCAGGCTCACATTGGTTCACATTGCTCGCTGCATTAGTGTCGACATATTTTTGCATGATCTCCTCTATTGTCATTAATTAATATGTACTTTGTAGTATTGTTCAGTGTTCTTTCACAGTAATACTCATTCTGGTGGTGGAGTGTAATCCTGCCTGATACAGCATAGTCTGCACTTTCCTTTTGCATGTCATCACATTGTCCCGTTAATAGTTGTCTGTATAGAGATTCACTTTCTTCAATTTCTTTTATTTCTTCCTCAATATCACTTTCTCTCTTTCCTCTTCCTTTGCCCCATTCGTCCTCCATGTGTTTTGTTTTTCCTGCCGTTTAAGCATTTTTGCGCAAAATACGAAAGTTTTGCGTAGGAGCAAGACCGCTATAATAGAGCCTCTTTACGCACTGGCGTTCAATGAGAAATACGCACTCAATTTCCCAGGTTTCCCGAGACAATGCGGGGAAGTGCTGTCCCTCGTTGTAAAGGTCTCCTTATTGGCTACAAGGACATCTTGGTCCCATCTTCTTAGCTTGTGATATGACGGAGCACCCGTCAATCAAAGAAGTTAGTGTGATTTCAAGTATGCGAGACTCATTGGCTTTCAAGACTTGTAACTCGACAACGATAGATCCTACAGACATTAGTGCTGCAACTAACGATTATTTTGATTGCCGATTTGTCAACGATTATTGAAACGATTAATCGACTAGTCAAATTGACTTGCACATTACAATGGTTATTTAGCTATTGGCTTTTCAATTTAGCTTGAGGTCATTTTACCCATGTGCTAACAATACAGACAATAAGGATTAATATTTCTTCCAAAAATGTTTTATTAAACTTTGCTAAAAATTCAAGTCAGCATTCAAGGTTTTGAATTGTTGTCAGGCTAAAGTGTGAATATAAAAAACATAAATACATTATTTTTCTGATCACCAAGGATAGGTAGCTGCAGCAGCAGCAGCAGCAAAAAAAAAAAAAAAAAAGTTTTCCTTTAATTAAATCTGCATTTTGTGAATAACATTCTTTGGTCTAGAGTCTTTGATATTAAGCCAGGTATATCCAGAGGTGTATAAAGTACTGGAATAAAATAACTGAGTAAAAGTAGAAGTACCATAACTGACAGTTACTTTGGTAAAAGTTGAAGTCACCCATAAGAAAATTACTTGCAAAAAAGTCTTAAAGTAGCTCAGATTAAATGTACTTAAGTACCAAAAGTATTTTGTGAAAAAAATACTTAAGTATATATAACTATCAAAAGCTTTAGTACAAGTACAAAGTATTTTTTACAGTACGCATTGAAAGAAGAGGAACAACCAATCTTTGTTCTCTCATGGTGCTCTTTAATCAATTTTTAGGTGTATGAAAAATACGGTATTCAGTATTCGGCTTGCTTGTGAATGTTCAATAAATGATCCTGGTGTGCTATCTAGTGATAGAATATTGTAACTGTGTGTATAAATTTGCAGCTCCATGCAAATGAAATACTTTTTCAATGACATAACGACAAATTATCGATGAATAAATTAGTCAATAACGAACTTTGTTATCAAATTTGTCGACAATGCCGATGAATCGTTGCTCCCCTAACAGACATGCATAGGGTGTCTACGTGATCGTGAGAGTCAAACGAACACGGCGAACAGTGTCAATCCAGTTGTAAGGCTCGCATACCCTCATGCAGTAGGCCTACACCCTGTGCATTTTAAGATGAGCTGCCCATTGGCTGTCATTTTTTTTAGTCAGGTTTGTATCAGCAGTTGAGTTGATCTGACAATTAACTTTAGTAGTCAGGAGGGAAATGACGTCCACGTAGGAGCCGGCGTCTGTGGATCCCAAGCGGCGTATTTTGTGGAATATCCCTGTCGATTTGGATTTCTTTTTGCTTCTGTTATGACTTGGAAAAATCACAACAAAGAAAACTGAAAAGTACAACTAAAACAAATTTATTCTTTACAAAAAAGTTGTACAAAAATTATCCACTAATTAAATTCTCTAATAACACTCTGCCACTATTTAACTGTTGCCAAAACAAAACTCTGGTCTGCTCTCTTCTGCTGTCTGCTCTCTTTGTTGTCAGTCTCTCTCGTGCTTAAAATCACAGCCTTTATATAGTCTAGCAACCTTCCAGAAAGATCCACAGGACTCTAGGGAAATCCCGCCCCCTCCAAGCAGGAAAGTGCCAGAAGCTTCTAGAAATTACTAGACTTTTCTTAATGATTATACAAATACGCCACCAGATGGTGCCAATGAACAAAATAAATATAGCTGACCAGCAGGGCAGCAAAACAGCATGTAACAAATCTTCATTTACAAATGGAATATATAGCTGTACAAAAAATTATCATACATAACACCTCCCCTCTTTAAGAAAAGAAAGGTTTGCTAAAAGCTTTCTTTTGTTAAAATTAACACAGTTTTATAATCAGAACAATATTGAACTTTACACAAACGTATTATTGATCATGATAACAATCATATACATAACAAACAGTGTAAGTCTCACAATCAAATAGAAAAGTAAAATTACGTTTTTCACAATCATGAAAATAAATAAAATTACATGCGTGAAAGTGTATCTGGGATTACATTATCTTTTCCCCTGATGTGAGAAATATCCAAATCATACTCTTGCAAAAGTAAACTCCATCTCAGTAATCTTTGATTCTTGTTTTTGATCTTGTGCAAGAATGTGAGGGGATTGTGATCACTGAAGACCTTGATGGAAGTAGCTGAACAAGTCAAATAGACTTCAAAATGTTGTAAAGCCAAAACAAGTGCCAAACATTCTTTTTCAATTGTTGAGTAGTTTTTCTGATGTTTATCAAACTTTTTGGAAAAGTAACAAACGGGATGATCTACTCCATCAGTGTCTTCTTGCAGTAAAACTGCACCTGCACCAATGTCACTGGCATCAACTGCCAACTTGAACTCCTTTTTGAAATTGGGAGATAAGAGAACTGGTGCATTTTTGAGAATCGCTTTCAGCTGGTCAAATGAATTTTGACATTCTTCATCCCAAACAAATTTTGCATTTTTCTTCAGTAAATTTGTCAAAGGTTCAGAGATGATAGAGAAATTTTTACAGAATTTTCTGTAGTAGCCAGCCATCCCTAGAAATCTCATGAGCTGTCTTTTAGTTGTTGGCTCAGGAAATTCAGTGATAACTTTGACTTTTGCATCAACTGGTTTGACTTGACCCTGTCCTACAACATGACCTAAATAAACAACTGTAGCTTTACAAAAGTCACTTTTAACAAGGTTGATAGTCAGCTTGGCATCACTCACTCTCTGAAAGAAGTTTCTGATGTAGGTGAGGTGCTCTTGGAAGCTGTCACTGGTGATGATAATATCATCGATATAGGCCTCACATCCTGGCAGTCCAGATATCACTCTGTTTACCAGACGTTGGAAGGTGGCCGGAGAATTTTTCATTCCAAATGGCATGACCTTATATTGGTATAATCCATCTGGTGTGACGAAGGCCGAGATCTCCTTTGCTCTATCTGTTAGAGGGATCTGCCAGAAGCCCTTGAGGAGATCAAATTTTGTGACATACTTTGACTGTCCAACTTTGTCAATGCAGTCATCAATCCTGGGAATAGGATATGAGTCCGTTTTTGATAAAGCATTCGCTTTTCTGTAGTCTGTCACCATTCTATATGTTCCATTGGGTTTGGGAACTAGGATGCATGGAGAACTCCAGTCACTGTAACTTGGTTCAACAAAGTCATTTTCAAGCAGATATTTCACTTCTTGTTTCAGGTATTCCTGCTTCTCTGGATTCATTCTGTAGGGATGCTGTTTTACAGGCTTGGCATAGTCTTGTAGGATGACATCATGGTAAACCAAATCAGTCCTTGATGGAACGTCAGGGAAAATGTGACTATATTCAAATATGAGCTGCTTTAGCTGCTGTTGTTGAAAAGGGTCCAGGTGGGACAACTTGCTGTCAATATTTTCAAGAATGTCTGAATTTTCAAGTTTGACTGGACCAGGTTCATTTTCTAAGGGGCAGTCACAATCTTCGGAATTTTCCAGTTCAACTGTATTTACCACATTGACTGGCTTTTGCTGTGTGTCTCTATCAATGTATTCTTTCAGCATGTTGATGTGACACATTTGTTTTTGTTTCCTCCTTCCAGGAGTTGAAATTATGTAATTTAGATCACTGACCTTTTTGAGGACAGTGTAAGGGCCGAAATATCGGGCCCTTAGAGGGTTTCCAGGAACTGGCAAAAGTGCAAGAACTTTGTCACCAGTTTTAAAACTTCTATCTTTTGAATGAAGGTCATATCTGGCTTTCATTTTGCCCTGAGCTTCTTTGAGATTAGACTTAGCAAAGTCACAGGCTTTAGAGAGACGATTACGGAAGTCAGAGACATACTGAAGCAAGTTCATTGGGACATCATCTTCAGCGAGCAACTTTTCCTTCAGTAGCTTCAGAGGTCCACGGACTGTATGCCCAAAAACGAGCTCAAAAGGACTGAACCCAAGAGACTCCTGAACAGCTTCACGGGCAGCAAACAGAAGAAGATGGACACCTTCATCCCAATCTTTCTCTGTGTCAAGGCAGTAGGTCCTTATCATGTTCTTCAGGGTTTGATGGAACCTCTCCAAAGCACCTTGACTCTCAGGATGGTAAGCTGATGACCTGTATTGTTTAATACCAAGCTCATGCAAAACTTGTTGAAATATGCCAGACATGAAATTTGATCCTTGATCAGACTGAATAGACTTAGGAAGACCAACTAAGCAGAAAAACTTGGTTAGAGCCTTGATGATAGTCTTCGCCTTGATATTACGAAGTGGAATTGCCTCAGGAAACCGGGTGGAAGCACACATGATAGTCAGTAAGTACTCACAACCAGACCTAGTCTTCGGCAATGGTCCAACACAGTCAATGATGATCCGACTGAAAGGTTCTTCAAAAGCGGGAATGGGCTTAAGTCGAGCCTTTGGAATATTCTGGTTTGGCTTCCCTACCATTTGACAAGTATGACAGGATTTGCAGTACTCCTGCACATCAGACCTCATGGAAGGCCAGAAGAAGTGGTGTCTGACACGTTGAAGGGTCTTCTTGATACCCAAATGACCTGACATAGGATTGTCATGGGCCAGACTAAGAGTTTCTTGACGGTACGGCTTTGGAAGAACAATTTGATGGGTGATCATCCACTCTTCATCTGCAGGAACATCGGGTGGACGCCACTTTCTCATAAGCACACCATTTTTGTAGTAAAAACAGACAGGAACTTGAGTAGCCTCTTGTTCACTTGCAGCCTGAGGTAGAAGATGCGCTAGATCACGAGCTTGTTGTTGCTCATGAATAAGTTGTTTACGAGACAAAATGTCATTAGAATGACCTGACAAGGACAAGTCTGAAGATTTCCCAGATATCTCAGGACTGGAAGGTTCCTGATGAAAAGACTGCCCAATGAAGGTGTCAGCCAGGTTAAAGTCCAGATCAGCATCATCTTGAATAGCCTTTTTGGCCATAGAACGAGTAACTGCACATGAAGGATAGAGGTCTGGAATTTCCTCCTCTATAGAGTCAGATTCTTGATGAATCAAAGGAGTGTCAGTTACAATAGGGTAGGGTACAACCTTATCCCCAGCAAGATCATTACCAAGAAGCAAATGAATGCCTTTGAAAGGAAGAGAAGACCTAACACCAACAGTAACAGGCCCAGAGACTAAGTCTGATTTGAGATGAACATTATGGAGAGGTACACTTGTAAAACCACATTCTACTCCTTGAATAAGGACATTAGCCTGAGTAAACGATTTGTCCGAAAAAGGCAGAATATCTGCAAGAATAAGAGATTGGGAAGACCCAGTATCCCTTAGAATTCGAACAGGAGCAGATGAGGAAAAATCATGTGAAAGTGAGACAGAACCATCAGTGATGAATGGCTCAAAACCCTCCATAACCGGATCAGACACAGAAGGTAGAAGATCAGGTGAACTGACCATTGATACAAGAGATTCTCTCTTTGTCAAAGCAGTTGGCTTGGTTTCTTCTCGTTGTTGTTTTTTCTTGAGAGCATAACACTCAGAAATAAGGTGACCTTGCTTTTTGCAGTAATGGCATGACACAGAGGGTAAAGAATCAGAGGATTGCTTCTCACTGGAAGGTTTCCTTTCAGAAGTGGCCTTAGAATCATTAGAAGTGTTATTGGAAGAAGTCTTGGACTGAAACTTGCTTTGAAATTTCGAAAAAGTGGATTTTTGTACAAAAGAAGACTTGTGAGTCAATGCATAACTATCAGCTAGCGTAGAAACATCTTGCAAAGTAATGGCTTGTTTTTCTTCAAGGAAAGTCTTAATATCAGGCTGGACACACCTTTTGAATTCCTCAACCAGAATAAGTTGCCTCATTCTATCAAAATCTTTTTCAACATTCATGGAATTACACCACTGATCAAACAACTGTTCCTTTAACCTGCCAAATTCAACATGAGTTTGACTGGCTTCCTTGCAAGAATTCCTAAATTTTTGCCTGTAAGCCTCAGGGACTAATTCATAACCCTTCAGAATGGCAGATTTGACAAAATCATAATCAGCACACTGTTGGACAGATAACTGGTTATAGATTTTTCTAGCTTTACCAGTAAGAACACTTTGTAACATCATTGTCCAATGCTCTTTTGGCCATTTCAAATTTTCAGCAATTTTTTCAAAATGGGTAAAGTATTGGTCAACATCATTTTCTAAGAAAGGAGGAACAAGTCTAATATGTTTAACCACATCAAAATGATCAGAAAGTCCAGAAGATTTTGGAACAGTACCTGCTTCTATTTTCTTCATTTCCAATTCGAACTGCATCCTTTTTTCTTCTATTTCGAGTTGTTTCTCCAACCTTCTTTCCTCCATTTCTTTCTCCAATCTTCTTTCTTCCATTTCTTTCTCCAACCTTCTTTCCTCCAGTTCTCTTTCCTTCTCCCTCCTTCTCTCCTCCAGTTCTCTTTCCTTCTCCAACCTTCTCTCTTCCAGCTCTTTCAGGCGTAGCTGAAATTCAAGTCTTTGCAGCTCCGTTGCAGGCACTTCCACAGCTTTAATTAATTCTGCTGCTTCTTCCCCAAAGATATCTTCATCGATGAAATGTTGCACCAAAATGTTGAATATTTCTTGTTTCTTCATTGATGACTTCACATCAGATAATCCAAGGGTTGAGGCTATTTGTAGCAAGTCCTTCTTCTTTGCCAACAAAATTAATTCCTGGGTTGGAGTTTTCAAAAAACTTTCCACATCAAATGTCATGATTGCTGGTTTTTAAACTAGTCAAAAGATTTAAAATAATACTCTTCGGTGAATCCAATCTCGGTGGAACCTCCAATTTGTTATGACTTGGAAAAATCACAACAAAGAAAACTGAAAAGTACAACTAAAACAAATTTATTCTTTACAAAAAAGTTGTACAAAAATTATCCACTAATTAAATTCTCTAATAACACTCTGCCACTATTTAACTGTTGCCAAAACAAAACTCTGGTCTGCTCTCTTCTGCTGTCTGCTCTCTTTGTTGTCAGTCTCTCTCGTGCTTAAAATCACAGCCTTTATATAGTCTAGCAACCTTCCAGAAAGATCCACAGGACTCTAGGGAAATCCCGCCCCCTCCAAGCAGGAAAGTGCCAGAAGCTTCTAGAAATTACTAGACTTTTCTTAATGATTATACAAATACGCCACCAGATGGTGCCAATGAACAAAATAAATATAGCTGACCAGCAGGGCAGCAAAACAGCATGTAACAAATCTTCATTTACAAATGGAATATATAGCTGTACAAAAAATTATCATACATAACACTTCTTTTGGGGGATCAAATTTCCTGGCGTCCGTTCTGGACCCCCTTCACCCGGCGTACGGGAGTGGGTGAGCTATACCGCAGTGGAGTCAGTCATCTACTGCCGCGGCGACTCTTTCTCATCTCACCTGAACTCCGGATCCTACACTAACTGAGTGTTAAGGTCGACATAATTTCTTTTGGGAAATTTGGGACTTTTTTTATATGCACTTGGGTTTTGCGAATGCAATCTGATTTGTGTTTGTGATTATTATTTCCTTTGATTGTTCCGGCGCGCACCTATCGCCCCGATGTCTTTTGAATGCTTTCCGTCCAGTGAAGATGCGATTTTTTTTTTTACTTGTTACATTAATATACTTTGGAAAACTGAACTTTCTCTCGCCTTTTTTCGTTAGAGTGTATTGTATTTAAATAATTAAGTCACTTAAAAGTGAGAATTTCCTCTGATCTTGGCATTTTTCGTTGCTTTTAGGTCGGCGCAGTCAAATAACTGCATGCAATATCAGGTCCGCCTGCTGCCTTAATTTGCGTTGTAGCGTTCATTTATCTATTTGGTTTATGTGAATTGTTACACAGTGTACATGTCGGAGAACTATTCAAATTGTGGGCGGGCGATAAAATAATATTTTTTTCCTAATTTTGGTGAAATATAGATCGGCGGATCCGCGAATATGCGAAAAATAAAAAAATATTTTTTTCCAAGAATGCCAATTTTTTACGTCGGCGGATCCGTGAACCAAACAATCAAAAACGTCTCGCCTTACAGCCCTTTTTTTACAACCAAAATCAGGAAAATAAACTGGAATACGATAGAATTCTAAATGCTTTGTGTCGTGACTCAGTTGAGCCATTCTCTTTCTCTCTGTGAAGCTGCAATCTTTAATCATAAAGCCTTAAATAAGGTGGCGCTTAAATGGCCAGATTTCACCTTTGCACAAAGGGGTTAAGGATCTTTGTGACGATCCTGTCAGAATCCCTCACAGGATCATCCTAGGTTCCTTGCGAGGATTCCCACCGGGTGGCATATTGGTTGTAATGCTCGGTGACTCGCTCCGCTCTTGGGATATGACTTATCCCTGTGTTATCAATGTTTTCCAGCCGGACTTGTTGTCCTCGGCAGAGAGGGAGTCGCTCTTGCGCAACGACCTTCGAACTACAATCAAGGAGTTCAAGGGAAGGAATCTCTTCCTTAGGTTTGCTACGCAGGGTGAGTGACCCATGACCGTTACGCACTCATAATTCATTGGTTGTGAATTTTCTATGGTGGGGTTGAATGGTGGTGCAGTGGGTAGAATAATGGTCTTTCATAAGAGGGTCCTGGTTTCAACAATATGCATGGAAGGCCTATTTGGAGTCATAATTGTCCATGAGTGTGTGATTGAATAGTGCATTATCCTATATACCACCTGCTATTCACCCAGATAGGGTCCAGCCTCCCCTTTGTCCTTCCCAGGAGTAAGCAGGTTGGTGATGGATGGATTTATGGATGTTTTGTGTTATATTTTCATGCTCAGATGATAAGAAGGAGCTGGGAGCTGCCAGGCGGAGTCGGTATTACATGAAGTATGGCAACCCCAACTACGGCGGGATGAAGGGCATACTAAGCAATTCCTGGTGAGGGTACAAAGGAATCACATACTCCAAAGATTGGAAATGAGTTTTTAGTGATTCTTGCTGTTGAGCTTCTGGTATAGGTGTCTGCTTGCAGAAGCCATTTTCTGGTTTCCAGGTTCATTGACTGAAAATCTTGTATTATTTTGACATGCTAGTCCTAAGACGCTCCACTTGAAATTATATTGAGTTTTACCGCTTGTTAAAGGAATCTATGATCTTATCCTTTGACCTCTGCCATCCTCCTCTGTAACACAGCTGAAGCCATTGGTGTTCCTTGAGCAAGTACTGAGCAGTCGGTCAGTGTGCCTAGTTAATTGTGATTGAAGCAGCATCAAATTCAGTTTCTCCTTGCATTATACTCATGCTGAGTTTGTGGGAAATGGGGAGGGTTGGAGTGAGGAAAATCTGTGTTCTGCAGTGTTTTTGGGGTGGGGTATGGAGAGTTTTAATAAAGCCCCCCGGGGCCTGCATTCTCCCCTCTGCAGGAAACGGCGATACCATACACGGAGGATTCAAAGGGACGTCCTGAAGACCAAGAAGCCCCTGATCGGGGACAGTTTGGGCCACACGCCCCCATACAAACACAGGCACTCGGGTGAGTGTGAGCTTCCTATGCTCACTAAGAGGAGTATATCTCAACTGTTGTAACTGCTTACCAAGACTAATTAACTTGTATGCTTTCTTGGTTTTGATATGAAACTTTTACTTTATTCACTTGAATTTGCTTTGATGCCGTTTGTAATAAGCGGTTGTCCGGCTGTCTAGACAACCTGAAATGGATCCGGACAACCTAAACTACTAACAAGGTTGTCCGGGTTGGACAAACCAAAAAAATCCCGGCAGTTTTACTAGTTTAAATATTCCAAAAGTTCATCTCCTTGCCTCTGCTATGGACGCGACCATTTTGGCAAATGTAAGGCCTACTGTGTATAAGTTTCATGCATCTAGTATGGGCGAGAATGTGAGTCTTTTTATAACTTACTGCGGCAAACTATAATCTAGAAATGGACCGTGCACTGCAATTCAGTTTTGTAAACCCGGAGGCGTCATTTCTTCTCCAAAGTTAGTTGAGCGTAGATCCAAAAAGTGGGCATGGCCTGCCTTAAGCTGCTTGCATACTGGAAGCAAAGCGAATTTTTAGCAGGACAGACTACAATCAAAGTCAATACGAATACACGCGGAACAATCCGTGTATTCGCATCTTCTCATTGCCTTTTTAATGTAATCTGTTGTGCAAAAAATTCATTTCTCGTCCAGTGTGCAAGCGGCTATATTTGTAATAAGGTGACCTATATAATGTTTTGGAAGCACACCTCAGAACAAATTTTAAACCCACCCAACTACACACAGAAAATGTTTACCAAAACTTAGGCCCTTTATCAGTTTGTTTGTTTTAGCTCATCATAAAAATCTTCAGCGGTTAACCCTGTGTTAGCCCAAGATCATCAGTAAATGCACTCGCTAATTTCTAGCGTTTCTTCGGCGTAGAAAATAATGCTAACATTAGTTATGATTGAGTCACTTTTTCTCCCAATTGCTATGTGTGAATGTATTTAGCTGGCGAGCCTACACGTTTGAGCTTGTGGGCTTCAAGTGTAACGTTATAATCATTCAAAATCAAAATAATTAGATAGAGCTGTTCAGAATTTAAACTTCATATGGATTAATGGTTCCAAATGCCTGGAGTCACAAAATGATGACATGCGCGCGAGGAGAAGCAACTGCAATTAATCCATTAGGGGTTGCAGCTGAAACTGGTCCAAGAAATTTTCAGTTTTTTGGGCGGTACTTCATGTACATGAAAATTCACCCATGCACAAAAATATGCAGTTAAGAGTACGGGGATATGCTCTCTGCTGAAATATTGTGCCAACATGAATTTACATATTGTGTGCGCATGGTTCTGTGGTTGCACATTAAATGCTCCAGGTTAATTTAAAGCTGGCTAGCAATATCCAACAAATCATCTACAGCATTCATGGACACATGAAATGCAATGTAAATTTGGTCATCGGCTATGTCAATAGTTGGGTCTCTTGCAGCGTCTTTACAGTGAGTGAGCAATATCCGAGATCTGCGTTGTTTACTTCAGCATATTTATTCAGGGTTTTGTGAAGGGGGCTAGATTATCTACAGTACATTTATCATAAATATAGAAGTGACAAGACTCAATGAGCGGCAAAAGAAGAGAGATTATCATCTCTCTGATCTTTCCGATCTTGCCACCACTGGCTAGATCAGTCACAAGTCAAAACCCCTCCCTTCTGGTTCTCGTGTAAATATGCCGATCTGTGGCTGAGCAAGCGAGGTACCGAGGTCAAATTACGCTCCGCGCTCAAGATCTTGTTTTGAAACAGCATGCCTCAGCAGACAAGGAAAGGGTCAAATACAGACTGCAGAATGTTTTAATTTGATACCGTTTCCGGGTTGCTTGATTATTTGTCAAGTAACCCGGACCTGGTTTGAAGCTGGAAAGCTTGATTGAATGGCTTGAATAACGGTACTATTTCTTACACTGCTTGTTCTGGGAGTTTTGTCTCAGCAAGCTAGAGCACCAGAAGTGCAGAATCATTGGCATTTTAGTCCATAAAACTTCCTAATGAAGTGCTTTTGCTGTATAAGCTTTTATATTAGCCGTTTTTTTAACTTCCATCAGCTAGGATATCAATGTACTTTTATCCCTGAGTGGATAAAGGGTTTCCTTTTTAGTGTGCTGGCCATAGATTTTGTAATGGACTACATTTATTTGTTGCCTCTCCTGGTCTATCTCTTACAGACCTGGTTAACCTACCGGAAGAGCCTATAGAGGAAGAGGAAGAGGAGGATGATGATGACGAGGAAGAGGGAGAAGACATGGATTCGGAGGACAGGGTGGTGGAGTACCGGGAGGAGCGGGGCAGAGGGGACAGAGAGCGGGACCAGGACAGGGAGAGGGGCAGCGGTATGCGCAGTGCTGGTGGCGGCATCCGTCGGCGCGGGTCTACCTCCGCCTCCTCAGACTCCGACGAAATGGACTATGACCTAGAGCTGAAGATGATCTCCACGCCCTCACCCAAGAAGAGCATGAAGATGACCATGTACGCCGACGAGGTGGAGTCCAACCTCAAGACCTTACGGTGAGGACTCTGCGTTACCGTGAGAACCAGCTGGGCAAATCAAAGGTCCCCTGCGGCCAACTCAAGATTATCGTGAAAACCCAAATGTCTGCATTGGAGTGACTTCGATATTCATTGTGGTTGCATGTAAAATAATGTTTAGATATCGATCCGCTAACAGCCGAGTGAGTGCGCGAGAGAGCGAGTAACACAGGTCCCCACGATGGCATGTTTCCACGCTTTGTGTATCCAGGAGTTAAAAATAAAAATAAGATAGTTATTGGGTGTTTGTTCCAAATTTTACTCTAGGGTAGAATACATTGGCCAAAAAAACAGTATTGGTTGTGTAGTTTTGTTTATTTGTTCTTGGCCGAAACTGAAATTGACGTTGGCGATTTCAGACAAGATTAAGAAAATATTACTTTGGTCTGTTTTTGAGTCACATGAACCTATTTCTTGCTGGACATAAGTTTACGTGTCTTGCCCACATAATCCAAAATTATTTAGAACACTCAAACCCTTTCTTATATGTCTGTGCGATATTGAACTATGATGATTTTTATATCTGCAAAATGAATTCTGAATTTGATTCTCCTTGTCCGCTGTCACTGCATATGCTGCAGATCTTTCGTGTTGGCACAATAACTGAGACAGTTTTTATGGGAGTACCTTTTGGTGTTCATCCCTTGTATGTGGAGGATGAACCCTATTGTTTTATGTGACCTTTCCTGTAGTGCCACCACCGGGTGAAACTAAGCATTTCCATGTGCAATGACTCAAATAGTTTAGATGGGAATCGTGTTGCGCTTCTTTATCATTTTGGGTGCATGATGAGGAGCTGTTCATGATGTTGGTCACCCAGTTATCTTTGCTCTTGTGCCACCACAGGAATTATGAGTGATACAGGGTTCCCTCTTGGTTTTGAAAAATATTCACTTTAGACCCAGAAAGGTAGTTAAAAAATATTCTTCACTCTGCCTTTGTCTTTATTTTTTCTGAGGTACTCATGGACTTGACATAACTTTTAAAAAATCTTCTGAGCAAACTAACTGCCAATAACAAGAATGAGGAAAAGATCAAACCTCAAATATTTGTGCACAGACAGGCGGCTTCTCCATTATACATTTGACTGTGTCTAATTTTGGCTCCACTCCAGTCCAGCCTTTAATAGTGGGCACCCTGTGCACCATAAAAACTAAATTAAACCTCTTGAGCTGTCAGCGCGGAATTTATTCAAGAGTGGTATCAGGAATCCCTGTAAACCCTTTTTTTCTTGATTTTTCTCTGTACAGTTTTATTAATATAACCATTTTGAGCATCCCATAGTTAATAAGGGGGACACACCCTTTAAGGGTATCAATTGTGTCATGAAGAGGCCTACCAAAAATTGTGAAATTAGACTTTGGGTGAGAAATGTTGTGCTGTTGGATTCAGGATTAATGGAATTCTGAAATGTTTATTTTAAATGTTAAACTTCTGAGATTTCCATTAACTCTGATTCTAAATTGAACTTTGGGTGAGCTCAATGATGTGTGCACAAACATTATGTTGGAATCAAAATAAATGGAAATCTCAAATGCTTATGGTTTGTTAAACATTTAATTAACATTTATTTACACTAATTCTGATTCCAGCAACTTACAAGTCCCAGTGGTGGCACCTGCATCAACTCCAGTCTTCTCTCACTGAGGAGTGCTTACAGATTGCTGGACTTTCCTCAAGTGCCATGTAATATTAAGCAATTGGGCTTCAAAAAAAACCGTTTGGATTTTTTTATTTATTCTATCTCCCCGACTACGATAGTTGGGAAATACTGTGATTTTAGTTCCGGGGCCTTTGCTGCCGCACAGATTTTCTGTTCTGGGCTCTGGAAGCTACAGTTATTACCGGAATTACTTCAGATTTCACACAGTTGAAGATATTGATTGAGTAATGCTCAAGACCAATTTTTGAGAATTTTGGACATCCAATATAGTTCCCTGTGGCCATTTTGTCCAAAATTTGGGGATCGGGAACGACCGTTATCTACAACCCCAATTTCGAAATCGTTTTGGATGAAGTGTAAATTGTGAATAAAATCAAAATGTAATGACTTTCAGACCACATGAGCCAACATGTTATTTACAATGGAACATAGATAATATTTCAAATGTTGAAACTGAGACATTTCAAATTCAGCTTATTTAAAATTTTCTGGCTGCAGCAGGTCTCAAAAAAAGTTGGGTCACCGGCAGTGGTTGCGTTAACTGAATATTTTCTGTCATTGTCTTATTTTTTATTTTTTATTTTTTTCAACAATGACTGAAGAATTTTGAAGGCCATCCATCATTTTGACAGAATGTAATTCGCACCCCCGTCCAATTGGTGGTGGGTGTCATATTGTCTCGAGTATTGTCTTTGATCTGTATGACAGAGATGCCAAGTCTCACGCATTCGTGTGTAGGTCTCAGACATTTTTTAGGCTTATTCACCATAGTCTGCAATTATTCAATGAAAGTTCATTTCTCACGCGGAATTAAAATCCTTGTGCATTGAAGTTTCAGTTTCACTTGCGAGAAGGTGGACCTCACCATGGAAACAGATTATGACTCCGGGCTTCTCATGTTTCTCTTTACTCAGGGAAAAGAAACAATGCATGTGTTTCATGATCGTTTAAATTTTTTAAATGAAATAAAACCATTTGAAACGTCTTTATACAATTCCATTACTTTCAATCCCTCAGTAAAGACAAGCGTGAGAATTCCCGAGTCATAATCGATTTCTGTGTCACTAGTGGGCAATCCACCGTAATGCACAATGACTTTAATTCCGCGAGTGAATTCCTTCAGTGCACGTTGATTGAATAATGGCTGACTGTGGCACAGGATCGTGAATGCCACTAAGATGCGAGAGACTCACGCCGAATATGTGAGACTTGGCATCTCTGGTATGATCCTGTATTCCTCATATTTTTGTAATATGATCATTTGCTCTTCATTTGTAAAATATGCTGCTCTGCTGCTGGTAGACGATTCGTCATATGCTACAAAGGCCATATCTCTGTAATGTAAACACGCAGATATTTATGTCGTGAAAGCCCCGGTTTACATAATGAGTTGATAAGCAGCTTCGTGGGACCGCTTAGCGAGACTGCGGTTGTTAGGCTTAGTGAAGCCCAGCAATTAATGAAAGCATTGCTCATTTGCGCACTGTTGCTGTGTGGGGGAAGAAATCATTTGTTCTGCTTTATAAAGTTCATACTGCAGTAAGTTAGAAAATCCACGCAGTGCTCTATTTAACACAGTGCGCTATGTCTGCATCAGCTAATGCATAATCTATGAATTATTCTATTTATTTTATTTCAAAAAAATTAACGATTATCATTTTTTTTTTAAATTACATTGACTGATAATTGATTATGACGGAATTTTTACAACAAAGTGTAAGGCAACCTGCTTTATTTCCAAAGTTCTTTCATTTTGTTAGCCTGTTATATTGGCCATCACAGTTGTAGCGTTAAAAATGGCATGATTGTACTCATCAAGAGAATGATAAGTCTTCATCATTAAGACTCATCAAACTTAGAAATGACCTCTAAAGATTCGCTGCTAGGTGCGTCAGTCGACACGTGAACATGTGGCCACTGAAGTTCGGTCACATACGCACTGAAAAAGATGTAAAGGATAGATCAAATGATAACATTAGCTAGTAATTTATTCTGATCACATGAGTTCATCTTAATGCATTTTTTTATGCCCCCGTAAACGAAGTTTTGGGGGCATATAGTTTTTCACCTGTCCGTCTGTCCTTCTGTCCACACTATAACATGGCTATAACTTCTGATCGGCTCATGATAGGCCTTTGATACTTGGCATTTGCATTGCTTGTGAGTAAGCATTTCAGATTTCGGAGGCAGATAGTTTATCGTCTGTCCGTCTGTCTTTCTGTCTGTCCGCACTTTAACATGGCTATAACTTCTGATCGGCTCACGAGAGGCCTTAGATACTTGGCATATGCATTGCTTGCGAGAAGGCATTTCAGATGGGGTCATGACTCTTCACCTTGTGACCTTGACCTCGGAGCATGACGTTTGGTGACAAAAACTTTAACATGGGCCATAACTTTTCATTAGCTAGTAATAGGCATTCGATACCTGGTATATGTATTGACTCATGACAGGCCTTTAATGGTTAGCATGTGCATGTTATGCACGGGGGCATCAGTGTTTCACAAACGCATCTTGTTTTTTCTTGAGGAAGCGCAGAAATAATATGACAGTGCTGAATTAATTTGGCATGCTTACTGGTTTCTTTTGCCTGTAACATCCATTTCACGCACTAGCTGGAAAATATTTAAAAACTGGCAGCTCAGTCATTTAGCTAAGTTATGGGGCACTGAGATGAGGCGCCAAAATCTGCGCGGCAATTTGGTCTCCTAGATGCGTATTGTACAAACCAGTGTTCTGTTGCAAGTGGGTTTTGTTACCAAGTTTTATTTATAACATGAGGCTAAGCTAGTTTGGTGTCACTAGCCAAGGAGAGCCACACCGACCGTTGGGTGTATTACTTGTGCTCTGCTCAAATCACATTCACGTATAGCTTGGGACTCATACACATTTA
The DNA here is from genome assembly GCA_029721435.1 of Gymnothorax reevesii. Lineage (NCBI taxonomy): Eukaryota > Metazoa > Chordata > Actinopteri > Anguilliformes > Muraenidae > Gymnothorax > Gymnothorax reevesii. The sequence continues at coordinate 72,977,955 of CM056578.1, read as the reverse complement.
CACACCTTGTTCTCCTGGCTCAACGAGGCAGGATATTTGTGCTCCTGCTTCAACCGTTTTACAAGTAAAAAAAAATAAATAAATAAATCAGCATGGCTATATTCATTTTCTCTCACTCACTGTGAGAACAGCATTTGGCACATCATACACTCAACACCCTTTTTTTTTTTTACCAGGCCACGGTGAACTTGACCTTGAAATGTGTTTCCCAAATGCATCTTAGAAACTATTAACATTAGAGCTTTCAATATTTGACTCAGTTGAAAGCTTTTTATGCATAGCTGTGCCTGGGATGGTATTAATTTTGACCTGGCAAGGTCTCTGGACTGTTGCTGTTGCTGTAGGCAATTTTTAAAAATTGCATATACTCGAATCACTTTAATAGGTATCTTCTCACATCTGCTTTCAAAATTGCTGATTCATAGTGGAGGGTGTTATTGTGGTGGCTCTGCATGTTTCCTGTTGCACCATCACTCAGCCAGAGTTAACATTTCCAAAAGCAATAATAGGCATGTTTGCTGGGAATCACGTCAAACCTCCTGTGATTTTTCCTGGTGCGCAGAGGTGTCGTTGGTGACTTGATCGACCTCCCTGTAGCACCTTCCCTGGGACAACTGGTTTAAATGGGAATCCTGTAAAATCTGCTGTCAGTATTCCTGATGCATACAGGAAGAGCCTTATTGATTTTGGTGGCATATTACTTTCACTGTAGCACTTCCATTAAAAGAAACTAAACTTCCAAATTCAAAAATTCAAATTGTATTAATGTGAATTGGATCAACTTTGCCGTGAATATTTTGGTGAACTGAAGTGAGTGCTGTAATTCTTAGGACAAACCCAGCAGTCATTTGTCTAGTTTGTTTGAGTTCCCCACACTAATACCGCATTTAAACTGGCTTAACAAAAAAAAACCCAGAATGTATGAGTTCTTGTTCACAAAACTGAAAACCACTTCAAGGAGAACCTACAGAGGATGACTTTTTAAAAAAATATATATGCTCTGCTTGTCTGCGCATGATGAAAATGTTTCAATTAGGAGCTACTTCGTAGTTGTGTAGAAAACTACCATTTTGTTTTCACTACCCTTGTTGGAATCAAATCTTGAAATCCTTGGAGGGGAGGGTAGTCCTTCTTGGCTGATTGTAGTCCCCGGACGCAGTCGGGGCTAGTATAGATTTGGCCTCGTCACGCTGCCATTGCTGTAGAGATTTCCTTGTGGACTCTCTGCGGGCCACAAATTTAAAGCTATTTCTTTCATATTTGGTGTGTATGTGGGCAGTAGTTAGAACACGGCATCGATCAATTTAGGTTGCCATGGTAATATAATTCACTAAATGATAGACTATATATATATATATATATATATATATATATATATATATATATATATATATATATATATATATATATATATATATATATATATAATTTTTTTTTTTTAAATCAAAAATGAGCCAAATTGAAAGATGCAGGCGACCGCGGGCTACAGCCATTGCTCATGGGCAACCGACCTGTCAAGTCTAAATACACTGCCCAGCCAAAAAAAAAAAAGTCACCGTTTGGAAATGAATGAACAAATTTCATTATTGGATCATGATTGCGCTTATTAATGTTTCAGCTGGCAATAATCATTTTAACCCTGACTGATGAAGCGCATTGCTACTCATTTCTTAAGAAATCATGTCGGAAGAAGCATCCCTTGATGGTGGAAGAGATGTTACAGAATTTCAGAACGGGCAAGTTATTGGCCTGTGTCTAGCAAAGAAAACAATGAATGACAAAAACAAGTATGAGGAATCATTTTCACAAACAAATTTGCCACCATAAAGTCCTGACCTTAACCACAATGAAAGTTATTGGGATGTGCACTAGAAAGACCACCAAGTGGTTCAACCATTTTGTCGAGAAGACAAGATCTCGGCCAAAAATTATGCCATTTCTGTTCTAAAGCTAAAGGGGTTCCAGCTAAATATTTGAGTTTGCAACTTTTTTTTTTTTGGCCGGGCATGTATGGTCAGCAGTGGGAGCTCTTCACTCTGAACCAAATGGAGAGATCCAGTGCTCTGGTACTGCAGTCAGGGCATTGCTGTAGATGTTGGAATTTCCAATAAACTGACTTCGCGTCTGTCAGTATTATCGCCCAAACGTTTTATTCGCAATGCCTTGTGTTCCTTCCTCCACTTGCCTGATCATACATACACTATCATATATTAAAAAATAGCTGTAGTTTAATTGATCAAATATCCTCCACAAACTCCTTAAAGAGAATTTGCCATTTGGTACAAACACCCTCACCACTAGCATTTACATTGTTTTTGTCGTTGAATTGAGACAAAATGGAGCCCATGAGCTGTTTCTCCCCCCCCCCCCCCCCCCCCTGCAGGAACTCTGTCCGTGGGGAGAGCGGGTCCAGCAGCAGCGTGCGGAATCGGATTGGGGGCGGCGTCGGAACCAAACCAGCGGAGAAAGTGACAGACGTACGACAGCTGCTGGAGGAGAAGAGGCAGGGCCTGGTGCCCCAGCGGCGATGCCCGCAGCCCTACCTCAGCACGACGGCCCGGACAGGTGCGTGCATGAGCGAGAACCCAACCCCCCCCGGGTCAGCCAGTTTGTAAAAAAATGGGGGTGGGGGGGTTAAGCCACCTGCATGTCAACGTGCGTGAACACCTCGTTCTGCTTGCTTTGTGAGTGCTTCAGATCTGCAAATCAATCTTGACAATCTGCTTCCCCCCCTCCCCCCCCCATCTGCATGTCCTATTTTTTTTCTCTCATGCTTGGCTGCCTGACGAAGCGCTTTGACATAGGCACCAGAGTGGTGGTGTATATATTGTATATGTGAATAATATTTATATATGGTCTTGTATTATAGCTCAGGAGCTAAACCGTCAACCGATTTTTCAGTGTATCTGTTGCCATTTTTATCCCATTTGTGACAATGCAGATTCCATCTGGTAATGGAGAGACCCTGATGCCTTCCTTGGACTCATCTGCCTAAAGAGGAGTACTGACTTTGTCTCACTAACAATGCTGGTGTCTGTGTGTAGATGTTAGGAAGAGGCTGGGAAAGAGGCCGCACTCCCCTGAAAGCCGGCGCTCTGCCTCGCCGGTGGCCCCGAGGAGCCCCCCTCCTCGGCGCGAGCCCTTGACAGACGTGCACAGCCGACTGGGGGTCCCAAAGCGTGACTCTCGCAGCCACCGATCCCAGAGCCCCAGAGAGAAGAAGACTGGTGGGTAGCGGTCTCTGCACTCTGGTGATCTCCGAACTTTGTATCTGTCCAGTTGCTTTTAGACTGTTGTTGCCTCCTGAGTTGAGCGTCCAATAATTACGAACAAAATGGGTTTGCTAATATGGGGGAAAATTAGTTCAGTGCTCCTATACATTATATATGAGCGGTTGTGACATTGCTCGTATTTCCTTTGCACAAAACTGACATGCAACCTGCCACCAAAGTGTGAGGACGCTTTCATGGGAGTACATGCTAAGATTTTGCTTGATGTAATGGGCATGATTTCATAGATGCTCAAGTAAAATCTGTAATGGTTTGGTAGTATTTTGATGCTAATTGTAGTCATTGCTAATGCGCAAACCAGGCAATCCTGTTCACAGGTCGTGCTATTGCCTGCTCATGATGGGCATCACTGATTGGCTTGGGCTTTTGACATGTTGCGTAGTCATCGCTGAATTGTTCTGAACTTAACTTTCCCTGGGATTTCCTGAAAGGGAAGAAAAAAAGAAACGGGCACTGCGAGCTGAGTTTGCGAGGCTCCTACATGCAAACGGGTCGGCAGCACTCATTCTGTATGGGCACCGCCCCCCATAAATGATGGCTTGTCTCTCCTGGTAGGTGGACTGTGGAGCAGACTGGGCTCCTCCCAGATGGATAAGGTCCTGGAGAAGAAGGCGGAGAGCAGGGAGAAGGGCGGGGCCAGAGACTCGCAAGTGCGGCCGGAGGAGGAGGACTCGGAACTGCAGAAGGTCTGGGGGGCCATGATCAAGAAGAAAGAGCAGCAGTCTTTGAAGAAGAGTCGCCTGGACAGCCTGCCGTCCCTTCAGATCGAGATCAGCCGGGACAGCAGCAATGGTTCAGAAAGTGACTCCTGAAGCACAGGACGAGCAGGACGGCGGGGTCGGGGGTGGGGTGACAGGGGGTCGTGGGGGGGTTGAGATGAGTTCTGGGACTTGGGCGGTACCAGGGAGAGGACGTTACTAAGGATAGGTCCTGGGGCAGGGGGACTGGTGCAGAAAGGTGAGTAACGGGCCATTGCTGGACGACACGGGCAAGTGATGGACTGAGGCGAAAGAAAGTGGATGCACGGGGTGGAGAGTCCTATCTTCGCACTTCTCCTCAGCAGAGTGGGAGCGAGTGTCCCCACCCTTTCCCTGCTACATCTCTCGCTCTCATTCCCACATGTATCTCTGACCGTTACACTCCCTTCCCAGCCTCATCCGCACGGAGGTCTGTTCACAGTGACCAGTTGGCTCATCCAAGCCAAGAAAGAATCGGTCACTCGGTACATTACCTGCGACGAGACTGAATTACTGTTGTCGCTCCTCATCCACTTTTATTTTGGTACTCTTCCATTTTTATTTTATTTTTTTTTTTCACAGCCAGGAAACTATGTGATTAATACAACTTCGAGTAGGGGCTCTATTCTACAGTTCAGATGCACTCAGAAAACGAATTTTTTATGAAAAACTGCTGCCTTGGAATTGAGCACCATTTCAGGAATGGGACTGCTAGCTTGTTCTGCAGATGTGTGTATGGGGGCGGGAAATCACAGAACTTGTCTGCTGTACTTTTGGGGGAATTTTCTAGAAATGGGACCGGATTCTCTAATGCGGAGACGGGAGCATCCATTCAGTCATTGGGATGATGAGTCGGGAATCCTCCAAAAGCCCTTTTCACTGACACTTGATCCCCTGTGACACAGTTTTCCATTGAGTGAGCCAGGCTGTGAAAGTGTTCGAGTCCTAGGTCGGGCGCAGTGGGGCGGAGCAGAGGCTGACCAAACGCATTCCACTTTTCCTGTTTTATGTTTTGATATTATGTGTCATCTATGTAATCGGGTGCTCCTGTTTAAGATTAAAAACATTTTTCAGGAACCTCATCGCCTTTGACGAGTACAATGTACAAGGTGCCATTGGGGCTTAAGTGTATGAGAACTGCGATAGTGTTGTACAAGAGATTTCATTTGGCACTTCGGTGCTTTTGTAAGGCATTCTCTCCTTCAGTTTGCAGATTGAAGTATGCCTATGAGAATGTCTCCACACGCACGGTCAAATTTGCTTTGACTTGACGAGTATCACTCATGAATGTGGTTGTAAGTATCAGACATTAAAGCTGTATTATGCAATGTAACATGCATTTTTGCAGAAAAGAAACAAACCCCCTGCAATGTGAGAGTCATTGTTTGTAGGTCTCATTGCACCTTACAGCACATAACCAACCTGCTGATGTTTCTTGGTCCAACAATAAGCCCATCCTATGCCTATGCTATGCTTTCCCCTCTGTTGGCCGGGGACTCTCTGAAAACTTCTTTCATCCAGGTGGGGCGTCTTGCAGGATGTAGCAATGCGCGTCTCCTGTGCCAGGAGTGCACAATAAGTGAATTGGCAATAGCCTGGCTCATGTTTCGTGGTGTTTTTTAGCTCGTATATAAAATACATGGAACTGTACTCTGATCAGACCAATTTAACAACTGGTACCCTAATAAGACTTGACTGACTAATGTCAGAGTTAATTATCATTCCCTTGAACAGTAAACTTGGTTAACTACTGCTAGCTAAAGTAGCCAGCCAACTATAGACATGGCTAGCTTGGTCCTATTTCAAAGCAGTAACACTACTTGCTGGCTAACGCACAGATTAACCACAAGTAGTATGTATTTTTACATTGTTAAAGGCATAGAACTCGCGCTTTGCGTGAACTCGTTAGGTTAGACATGGATTCCTACCTGGTCGCATCACATCCTGTTCAGTTCTTAATACCATCCACATCCAATCACATTGATAGCTTGAGTACATTGCTGCTAGCTGGCAAATTCCTCGTAGCACCAGCCCAAAACTAGTGCACTGACTAAATAAGCATGAACTATGGCTGTAGATGGTCGAGTAGCTAGATGCATAGTTTTAATGAAGGTACCAATGATGATAAGTGAAAGTTGGACTGAATGGCAAATTATGGGCTAGTTTTATTTATAAAGCTTGGAAAATTGGGCAAACTAGACAATTACACATGCATACAATATGAGATCAGTTTATTTCATCCATATAAAGTATGAAGGCATTCAGAATATACTGTTCATGTTTTCCTATTATTTGTCTGCATTGTATGCCTGTTTGAGCTGGTCGTATGTTGATTCAAGATATCACTGCATTAATACATTACTGCGTCAGAATGCGTATTTTCCTGTATAATGTTCTGGTCTCTTTGAGAATATATTGACTCTCTGGTAAAAAGCATTTGAAAATTTGCAGGAAAATTCTAGTCGCGGTTGTAGTCACCATCAGCTGTAAGGAACAAAAATCTTAGTGTATCTTCGTTAATGATCACAGAAAAGAGCATCATCTCAGTTTGAAGGTACAGTTTGGCATGAGATCTTCTGTAGGTTTAATCCTGGGGTTAAGGCAAGATTAGTTCAAAGGGACATTTTGCCAATACATGGTTTTAAAGTGTAAACTCTATAAATAAGTTGAACACAAAATCTACACATCCTCCCACAACAGCTGGAGATATTATCCCATTTATCACCCCCATGACTTCTATATAGGTAAGAAGACGACCATCACGTGCACTGCTCTAGCTCAGGGCTCCAGACATGCCCTCAAGCCTGTATGGATCTGCTAAATACAGCTATCATAGCATTGCATTTGAATATCATTCACATTATTGTTAAGATTGTTAAGTTGTGATAATGCGAACAGTTTCCTTGTTTCTGGCTACAGAAAGGCAATACTAGCAGAGTCATTTTTCACACTTTGCTTGGAAATACTCTATGGGAAGCGAAATGGCAACAAGCGTACCAAATATGATATATGATGTAGAAATTTACAGTCAGCATTTTTTTTCTTGAGGACTGCAAGAGACACCTTAAGTTGGCGTATTAGGTTCCCCTCTGGAACTATTACTGAACGACGCAGACTCATTGTCCATTTTTTGATCCAAGCCATTGGCGTTAGTCAAGACTTCTTGGCCTGGAAATCCTTGCTGGAGAAGAGAATTGATGGAGTCGCAGGTGAGATAACAAGCTTTGTTGACATTTTCTTATGTTTGTGCAATGATGACAAAACTGTGGGCTACAGAACTACAGTATGACGGGCAAAATTTTCCATGAGCTGCCCGGCTCCATCCAACCCACGTTACAACCATAAGCCAGCATTATTTGACAGAAATGAAGCTGATTGAGTGAGAACAGTAACGCATTGCTGAAATTTCTCAAAATTTTCCACTCACAAGCTTTCTCCAGTCTACTGCAATCACATAACAGAGAAGTAATGCAATGAAAGTCAAAATGGTGGGAATTAAATGTATTGAAATGCATTGTAAATACACATTTGAATGTAAGAAATACAATGAGAATTAAGACGAGAATTTTAATCAAATAATTGCTATCCAGGTAGTTATTTTTCGGGCGTTGAAATTTTACTTCTATGACTGGGTATGTGTGTATCAATGCTACGTGGGGCCAAAAAAGTACGGCTTACGCGGGATGGGAATATTTCAGCCAGTGCTGTGAACATGGAGTAAATTACTTTTCGGATCAGGAATTATTTAAGTATTCAACCTTGTAATTTCTCAATTTCCTTTGAACACACAGACTTTTTACCCCCTGAATTCCAATTCTACTGTCTTCAGACCGTATGGATATTAAATCCACAATTCTGTCTATGAATATGAATTTTCAACTGCCAATACTCCTGTGCGCTAATTTCACCCAACTTTTAATGAGGGACACAATTAGGTAACCTGCAGTTAGCAAAAATTTGGCTTTATAAAATGGTCCAAATGTACCCAAGTAAACACACAAGCGATTAAAACCCTGTAGTGTGAGATTTGAATCATCTAGGACAATTACAATGTATATAGATGGGAATATTTGCTCCTGACATTCCCTGCTCTGAAAATACTATTGTGCCTCACTGCAAAAAAAATCTGAGTTTCCACTCGTCAAACCTCCATTTAACACCCTTATCACTGTCAACCTGTCAACTACCAAGAACTGGAATGACAAGAAAATCGATGAGACCAAAGTTGAGTGCTAAAATATAGCAACACACATTACTCAGCCCCACCTGCCAATAGCCTCAACACAGCCTGACCATCCCCCTGTGCTTTGGCCAACCGAGTAACTCCAACTTGGTATCGGAGTATTATCGGAAGGGCAAACCAAAATCCACACTGGTGCACTGAGCAAGGCAAGCTTCAGGTGATCAAATGCAGATTGGATGGCATCTGCCTGTTGGACGTGGGTTGAATACCATTGGCATTCTCTCGCATGGAGTGACGGAGCGGGCCTGCAATTATCATGAAGTCTGCAATCATGTAATGGCTGTATTAAGCAAACCCAAGAAAGGAATTCACTTGGCATGCTGCAGTCGCTATTTGCTTGTTCCACACTGCAGCAATCTTCTGAGAGTCTGTAATTATCTTCTGCTTACCGATAATGTATTCCAGATATTAATCCCTGGTACCAAAACAGTAGGTACATTTTTTAAAATCTCAGTCAGTGTTCCTGTAGATGCAGAAATGCCCTCTCCAAATATTGAAGGTGGTCTTCTGGAAGTCAGGAGAATAAACAAATGCGCCACTGTAAGCAAAGTAGGAGCAGGCAATAATGGACATGAGGGCCCAGGCAGCGCTGTATCAGAAGTTAGAAGATGGCTGGAGCATCAGGTAGGCCAAAGGGCATCCATACAAACTGGTGTATCCCACTAGCATGTGGGAAGGAGTATCATCTATGCAGAATCATCCATTATTGTTATTCATTGTATGCTGAGAAACTCCTGGACTGTGGGGCAGAACATCAGACCATAGGTTGCGTGTGGGGGGGATATGGTGACTGAGGCTAGCCTTTCCAGATTGGCTGCTCCTGGTAGTACCCCATATGGAGGCTTGAGCACGAATACATACTACTTTTGGGATGTTTTGCTTGCCCCTTCCCTGCTCACTTGCTCCGTAGCGGCCTAATGTAATTTAGTGCATATAACATCATTGATCCCTGTTTGCCTTAAATTGATTTTAACTCCGCATCATTATAGATTGCTTCACCTTGATGATAGAAAACATAAGTAATATTTGCTTCCCAAGCTATTGCCTCTCATAGCTCCACATTTTCCTCTTCATTTCCCTCTCCACCCCTTCGCTGCCTTTCTTAATCTGTGTGCAATATTTAAAGAGTTTTATTGACTGCTGGCTTTAGTAGTTCTGGCGTTAACTGTGGAAGGTGCAAGCTCAATGCTGAACTAACAGAGAAGATGGCCAAGTTGGAGACCCTTATCCATGCCTTGTATACTATTAAAGCTAGTGAGGAGTATATCTAGTCTTTTTCAGTAAATTTATTAAATACTTGAGGCGGGCCACCACCCTCCCCTAAAGCTGGCGTGACTTCGCAAAACAGGTGGGTTACTGTTTGTGGGAAAAAGTATTCAGACCTATGGTGGCAAAAAAGCCAGATGGATCAAGTTCTCAACAACTTTGGCACTTATTGAGAAACCAGCTAAAAATTCACATAATTGTGGTGACTTCATTCTGAGAAATGTAAACAAGGAGACCCTGATGACCAATGTAGGCCTGGAGACTATTGATTACGTCGTCCGTGTGTGTGTTTGCGCGTCCATCCAGATCTATAACTCTGAAACTGCAGCAGCCTTACCATTTTACACTGACTTTATGACCTCTACCAAAGCTTCATATCGATTACATTTTTTGTGATGTCTGACTTTTGACCGTTCAGCAATGACCTCCATCATTAATTTTTTTTTTTAAATTTTGTTTCCAGAGCATGTCTCTGACACTGTTGATAGTGGCCTTTTGAAATTGCTGGAGTTGGTTGGCCGTTCTCTTTAGTGTGCCCCTTGAATGTTTTGATATGACAAAATAAGACACGAGTTGCGCAGAACAAAGATGGTGGACTGAAAGGAGAGAGCGTGTCATGGACTGCTCTCAAACATAAGACCCTGTCTGAAAGCCAGACCAGCTCTATTTTTGTCCTGATTGTTTAATTTGTTTTTATACTTTTCCATGTACTGCCATCATGGTTTAACAAAAATGAATTGATATCAACTGAACTTCTCTGGTGGAGCGTTTGCTTGGAATGGCCTGGTGAACTGAAACAGCTGCCTGGATCAGGTAAACCTTGGTTTATCCTTGCATTTATCACCCTTCTCAGCTCGGCCACCTCCTTGTATGCATGAATTTACACTCCTAGACATACATATCTGCAAGAACTAACCTACAGCAAATCCATGACATCATTTTCTGAAAGCTGTTGAAAGGCACAGTCAACTTGGTGTATATTAATTTCTGACCTACTAGAATTGTAATATAGTGAATAATAAGAGAAATATGTTGTTAGCAAACAGAAAAATTACTTATGCCAAGCTCAAAGTGGGCATCCTAACTCACTTTGCAAAACTATGGTTTATTTAAATGAAATCTGGAATTGAAAAAAAAATAGTTTTAATGAATTCAACCCATGTACTTATGTAAACTTCCAACTTCAACTCCATATTACCCCTGGGTAACATAATCTGTAAACGTGACATCAATTTCTGCTTTTATGCAGATGATATTTTGTCAAAAAAGGGAAAATTTATTGGAAAGCATACAAGCATACATTGGGCTTGGCGACATGACTTTGTTCTGAGAGATTCCTGCCTGTCAAAGAGTGGAAACGAATGCAGAGAGCTGCAACTTCATTCTCCATAGAACAGAGCCTACAGCAACAATGACCTCAAAAAGAAGAGACATTGTTATTGAATGGTAATTTATTCATAAAAGAACAGGATGAAGGAATGCTAAGAATAGGTGGAATGGGTGGAGCTGAGGAGGAGGTTGGTTGTTAAATGAGCGTGCTGAGGAGCTGCTTCTCAGGACAACAGGCTTAAGTAAGCCTGATTATTATTGGTCAAGCAATCATTTGAAGCAAAGTCATGTGCACTCAGGAGACTCTCCGGTAGGAGAAGCGTCTCCACTACGTTACCAAGCTTTACTCCGTTGCCTATCTGAATTTATGTCAAAGCTCCATTTGTGATACAACCATTTTGTCAAGAAGAGAATATTTATTGAAAGGATGCAGGTTTGGTGACACCGCTCTGTTCAGACAGATCCCTGCTCATCCAAATGAGGAACCGAGGGAAGTGAGCTGCAACTCACCCCCCAAACAGAATATTGCCAGGCATAGGCTAACACAATGAAACATTAAGTTTTCAAATGTTTATTGGCAGCCCGGAGGCTGGCATGATTTCTATTGAAGCCGATACAGGGGAAATATTACACGTGAAGTGTGCTATGTATAGTGCCAGCTCGGCAGCTGGCTTAATTTCTCTTGACGCCGATACAAGAGAAATATGCTACATGAAGTGCACTATGGGGTCTATTCTCCCATAAGCGTGTAAGTCCTTTTTTACAAAATTCGAGTGAAGCGCTTTTGAGTTATGCGTATTCTCCCCTACTCGCTTCGATCACGCCCACAGCGCTTACCTTCAGAATGTAGGCGGCATTATGAAAGAGGTGTGACTAATCCCAAAGAGACGCAGACTCTGTACAAATCTCATTGATTATGGCTATCAGGAAACCATGGAACAAGGATTTTCTGATTAACCATGAAAATGCAGTTGTGGTCCATGGAAAACGCAAACCAGACTTTAAACTTGAAAATCGTGGGCCTGCTGATAAAACCTTGTATCTCCAAACTGATAAGAAACAAGCTATTCTTACATGCAGTATGGCCTTTCAGCCCAACTAAGCTCGCCAGTTTCTTTATACTATTGTGAACATATTCCTTCAGATACTAAATGACTGAATGGTATCTAGCTTTAGGTCAAGCCTGCACTTGAAAACCCCCAAGGTCTCTGCCTCAACAATATGGTCAGGTAAGCTATTCCAGATTGAAATTACTCTTTGGGTGAAGAAATATTTCCTCATATCAGTGCTAAATTTACCTTTGGTCAACTTCCATTTGTGACCCCGAGTTCTACTCACAGCACTTGGCCGAAGGAATCCTACATGATTCACTTTGAGGTCTTTAAATATGTTGAAGGGATTAACAATCAAATCACCCCTGAGTCTCCTTTTCCTAAGACTAAAGAAATTAAGGATCTTCAGCCTCTTCTCATAGCTTTCATCTTTTATACCTGGAATAAGCTTGGTGGCTCTTCTCTGAACTTTCTCTTGAGCCTCTATATCTTTCTTAAAGTATGGTCCCCAGAACTGTACACAATACTCCAGGTGTGGTCTAACGAATATGTTGTACAAAAGAAGCATCACCTCCTTAGATTTGTACTCAATACTTTTGGCAATGAATCCAAGCATCCGATTAGCTTTTTTTAACTGCTACGGTCTAATGGCTAGAACCTGTGAGGGTTAGGTTACCAATCACTCCCAGATCTTTCTCTTGTGCAGCACATTTCAGTTTTAAACCTCCCATGAAGTAATCCCGTCTAATGTTTTTATTACCTACATGTACAACTTAACATTTTGCTAGATTAAATGTCATTTAATCAAACCTTTCTGCCCAATTCTGGATTCTATCCAAATCGTCCTGAATCACTTTAGTGGACCCTAGACTATTTGCCAAACCCCCCAATTTAGTATCATCTGCAAATTTAACCAATCTGCTCTCAATATTCCTATCAAGGTCATTAATGTAAATGAGGAACAGCAGGGGTCCCAACACTGATCCCAACACTGGGGGACGCCACTCCAGACCTCCAAATAAAATTCTGCTTACCTCTGCTTGCACCGGGTACCGGTAGAATCCCGGAGAACACTACCGTTGAGGATCTGCTCCTAAGCTTCTCAGCTAATTCCACAAATTTGCCTTGCAGAACCTCAAACCTACCCTTACCTATGTCATTTGTCCCAACATGGACCATGACAACTGGATCCCTCCCCGCTCTGGCCAGGAGCTTGTCCACACGCTCCAGGAGGTCTCCTACCTGGGCACCAGGCAGGCAACACACCATACGAGACTCCTTGTTGCGCGAACAGACTTGTTGCGCGAAAAGAGTGAAGCCGCGGTTCCCTTTCATTAAAACGGACCGAATAAATAAGTTGTTTACTATGTGAGCGAAATAAACACGGTACCTCCCCCAACAAGCTGTCCTAAGCACTCAAACAAGCAGTTAAACTTTAATCAGCTGATCAAGGCACAGCAACCGGAGGAAAATACAAAGATAGGTTATTTACAATGTGTTTAATCAGAAGAGCCCTTTCGTGATAATAAAATGTGAGAAAGACAAAAACCCCGGTTCGCGTTAATATTCGAGCTTGGCAATGCATTTATGCGGTAATGCAGTCAGGATAGAGAACGAAGGGGACTAAAAACCCCAGTGAACGTCAATATTTATAGGCTAGAAGACTGTATGAAAGGCAAGCAACCAAGTATGAACCAAGCTGGGCTATAGTTAGATATCGAGGTAATTCGTTTATATTCCTGGCGTTGAGAGCTTTCAAGGGTTCGTTTGCTAAAACAGCTACGGAAAAAGAAGAACAGGCGAGTACCACAGTCCCTGAGAACTGTTTTACTTTGTATACCGCACAATTCACTTAGTTCAACAATTATTTAGCATTTAATTTATTCTCTTAATTTAGAGTTTAAATTTATTTTACTTTACCTTACTTTGCTTTGCTCCCAGGAGACTGAAACCCCCCCGAAAAAACCCCGTCACTTTTATTTGACCAGATTAGCGACTTAATTTGGCTGTTTGCTCACTGAGTTGTTACAGGGGGAAAAAGGGGAAAGATACGAGGGGAAAATTCTCCCTGTCCCTACTGCGACAAAGGTTATACCTCGGGAGCAAATCGTCTAATCTCTATTATTGTTTGAGTCTTAACACATGAATTATTTTAAGAAAACCCCGTAAACACAAAGGTAAATTCTCAGCTTCAATTCCACACGACTTCCTCTCTTCCTCTCACAACTCCAGCAGAGTGATCACCATCAAACAGTGCTACAGCACAGCCAATAGGTCAGCGTTATGCAGCTGTAATAGTAGGCCTATGTATGTCTGTGCCAATTACAAGAAGTAATACAGACATCTCTTTTTTATTTCTTACTCTAGCCACCATGGCATTAAAGCTGTGCAAACAAACAAATTGCCATGATAATTAAATAACAAAAAGAATTTAGCGCTTCTCCACCAGCCCAATCAGAGCATTGAATATGTGCCCCTCCTACACCAGCCTGTTTGTTCCGTGGAAAACAGGGAAGGAGACAAATAAGGAGAACATTCTTAACAATCAAAGACAGTTTATATGATCTCATTTAGAAATTGCGCACTTGAAATCTCAAACTACTCCGATGTCAGGTTTGCAACTAAAGGACATGGAAACACTTTAATAAAGGATTCTTACCCTGCATGCAGTCATCCCCCCCGCCCCGAAACCGCCTCGGCAATCACACAATTCCATATCCATAGGCTATTATGTCCCATTTGATTTGAGCGACACATTCACTTGAACTTGCGCCGAATACTTTATTATTATCAATTATCCATTTTACTGATAATGATTCTACCCATGTCGGCTATTCTTTATTGGCTAAAATTGATTAACAAATGGGTAGTGCTTTGGTATTGGCCAGGGTAGGGCTCAATCTGGAGTGGCCTATTTAATAATATCTTTATTCACACATTGAAATACACAGTATTATCAATGGTAAAAAAAAAAAAAAATTAAAAAAATAGGCTCCAAAGACACAAGTTAGTTAATACAGATATCCTCAATTAGAAAATGATTCCCCTCCCTCGTGAGAATATCGCAACTTTTTAGATTATCACGAACATATAGGGCAGTCGCATTTGTTAATAGTACATGTAGACAATGATGACGACGTCGAGCCAAAGCCAAAAACCAAATTTCACAGATGTGGACTGTGATTTCTCTGCACTACTTTGATATAATTTCATCCCCCTTTAGAAATTGTTGTGGCTAATAAAGCCGAAAAAGGCGGAGATTAAATAGGTAATAGCTCCCTCTAACTGTCGCGTACTGTCCATAAAGCTGCTTTCACATCAGACACGAAACGAATTTTTCGCAGGACAGATTAGCCTACATTCAAAGTCAATGCAAAGATGCGAATACACAAGCCGTTTTCACACCGGATGCGAAACAAATTTTTCGCGCGATAGATTACATTCTAACTAAGTCATGACCGCTTATCAGCTACTGCATGTTTTTTCATGTGCTCTGCAAATTAAAAATGCCTCTGGTTAACTTATACCCAATCTGACGGTCGAATAACATGGTGAACAGTTGTAGTGCCGTCCGCGGCTGTAGTAAAAGTATAGCCTTGTGGAGAAGTATGTGTTACGGGCCTCACGCAGGAACGGTCCGTGAGCAGAAGAAAGATTGTTAATTGTCCTGTTTTCGTGCAAGAAATCAGAGACGAGAGACATTAGTTGCGTTCTCCTTGCAAGCAGTCTTCAATCTTTATTTAACAAATTTCTTTGTTGACAAACATCTTTTTTTTTGTTCCCGCTTGTACAATCTTTCTTTTACCAAGTTCACATTTCACTCATTAATACGCGGGCTTCAGCTAATCTGCTGGGATAAAGTAGATTACTGCATTTACATATATAGATCTGCCACTTGGAAGCAGAGACCGTTAAAATATCACAATTTTCCTTTGTGATGCTCACCATGTATTAAAGCTGATTTTAAGCTATTAAAACACATTTAACCAGTACTTTAATACTGTAGTTTAGCTTGCTTTTTCCCGGAATAACACGCGTACAATATCGTCAAATCGAAAACAAATGCATAGGGCTATTTTACACAAACGTATTTAGCCATATATCACTTGCAATACATCGTCTCAGTTACAATTTTATCACAGTCAACATTTATAATTTCTTACAGTAACCACATTTTACTCAAAACCTGGATAAAACAACTGCAGTAATAAAAGAAGACGCGTCACGGAGCTTCCATAGAAAAGAATGAAAACTTTTAACATGAGGCCGCCATGTTATCACATTGTTCTAATGGAAACAAAATTATAAGTTTCTCGAGTGATAAAACTCGTGATTTATCCATTGGAATTAATTCAAACAATGACGGGATCGTTTCCTTTTAAACCTCAGATGTGCTTTGCGAAGAGAACTCACTTTACTAACCTGTTTTCGTGCAAGAAATCAGAGACGAGAGACATTAGTTGCGTTCTCCTTGCAAGCAGTCTTCAATCTGAGGAACGAAAGCCTAACGCAACTCCAACAAAACTAGAGTCTGCTTAAAAAACTGCTCCCTCTTGAGGAAGGATTATTGAACTGCACCTTCAGATGATAACACTGAAACCCATTAATACAATTAATTGATAAGGGCCCCTTTTTTTTCTTTTTCCACATAATAAATTAACAATTGTGACAATATAATTGTGGTGTCACACACTCCCCAACAAAAAGAAATGGCTCCGGACGTTTTAACTCTGAACTCATACTTTACCTTACCGCAAAAATTCCCATCTCAACATACCCTTCTCAGCTTTCTAAAATGCGTAAATAGGCCTGTTATAAAGTATTGGCAGAGTGTGAGGGTGTCGTAAATATGAGAAGTTATACGGCACTGGAAAAGGTAACGCTGTGAGGTGGTATGGTAGTAGACCCCAAGATGCCATATTTGGTACTTCTTGAACCTCTACACTACTAACTGATGGAAGTACCTGAACAGAGGGCTGGCCTAGTGCATTGTAAGTGAATATTGTTGCTGGACGCCTGTCTCTAGTAGACCGTCTGGGCATATATTCATCAGTGTCCTGGATCAAGTCAGTACGTGTCCCCTCTGGGCAAGGCTGCTCTATTTCACTTTCACTCCCAGTGGTTGGTGCGTGTAAGACCCCAGGCTCCTCAGTCCTTGCGTGTTCCTCTTCTCCACCGTCTCTATTCAGGTCTATGGCTTCATATTCACCATGCTGTACTGGTTCCATTTCTCTTTGTCTTCTGGCTACTTCTATAGGTGTCTTCTCCATGGGTACTGACCCTCTTCTCCTCGAGGGCTGCCCGCAGTCGGAGGTTTGTCTGGACTCAATGAGAGCTGGACTCCTGAAAGGAGCGCTAATAAGTTCCTGGTTAAGTGGAACGTCTCTTTGGCCTTCACTTCTCTGGTTATATCTTAGTTCATAGTAGGTAGAGTTGTCATCGTCATCAGAACTCGTCTCGGGGTCGATGGATTTCGACTTTCCCCTTTTCTCGGATGGTGTTTTAGTTTCCTTTTTCACGGCTGGTAGGTCAACAGGAAGGTCATTCACAAGATGCAGCAGATTGCGATGCAGGACACGTGACTTTCTCCCATCCATTTCTGTGACCACTTTGTAGACTGGGCTGTCGCCGATCTGTTCTTTCACAACATAGATAGTGTTTTCCCAATATGACCTTAATTTTCCCGGGCCGCCCCTTTCAGTCAAGTTTCGTACCAGTACTCGATCACCTTGTTGCAACATGACTCCTTTTGCGTGTCGGTCATAATATTTCTTACCATGAGCACTCGACCTTCTACTGTTCTCTGATGCTATCCGGTAAGCCTCTGCCATCCGCTCTGCCCACTTTTCGGCATAACCCCTTGCTGTCAGTGGTTCCTCATCGCTAGTCATCCTGAACAACAAATCCACTGGCAACCGTGGATGCCGGCCAAAGAGCAGGAAAAAAGGTGAGTAACCAGTCGCTTCATGGCGGGTACAGTTGTACGCATGGATGATTTGAGGGAGGTAATCCTTCCATTTGTCCTTTTTCTCCTCACTCAGGGTCCGCAGCATCTGTAACATCGTGCGGTTAAACCGTTCAGCTGGATTGCCCTGAGGATGATAAGGAGTCGTGCGCGAGTGTCCTACTCTGCTCAGTTGTTGCAAAGTCCGAAAAAGTTCATTCTCGAACTCGCGCCCTTGGTCGTGATGCAGCTTTAAGGGGTAGCCAAACCTGGGAATATAATCATTAAAAATCTTCTCCGCTGCCGTTTTCCCACTCTTATTGCGGGTTGGGTAGGCCTGAGCATACCTAGTGAAGTGGTCTACTACAACTAGTATGTACTGGTACCCTCCTCTACTTGGTTCTAAATGCAAATAGTCGATGGAAACAAGCTCCATGGGGGAACTGGTGGCTATGCTAGACATTGGGGCTCGTGTGTGAGTCACTGGCTTCTTTTGCTTGATGCAAGGACACTGTCTTGTCACATAAGCCTCAATCTCTCGCCTCATGTAGGGCCAGTAAAACCTTTGCCGTGCCAAATGGAGGACTCTTTCAGCCCCAACGTGGCCCATATCGTCATGCAAATGCCTGAGAACTAGAGACTTGAAACAAGTAGGCAAGACTAACTGGCGTCTGTCTGCTGTCTTTCGGTAAAGAACCCCATCCTCAATGTGAAGCCTTGTCCATTCATGCATCATTTTCCTGCTAGTGCCTCTCACACTACGTTTCATGTCATCTGTGACTGTTTTGTTCAACTCTTTCATTTTCAGGATTTCACCTATCACTGGATCTGTTCTCTGAGCTTTTTGCAGGTCAGCTAGATCTATGGGTACTACCACTTCTCTACCACTTAGTTCAAGCTGATCCCCTTGCACCAGAGCCAGGGCAGCAACCCAAGCAACATCTCCACGCTTACCTGCACCACAGCCTTCCCATATGGCAGTGACAGCCTCTTTAGGGAGTTCCTGTGTGCACTCAGTAACATATTTGTTTACCTCAAGGGGGCACCTTGAAAGAGTGTCAGCGTCAACATTTACTCTACCGGGTCGGTACCGAATGTCAAATCTAAAATCAGACAGTTCTGCCACCCACCTGAAGCCCACTGCATTTAACTTGGCGGTACTCATGACATACGTTAAGGGATTATTGTCTGTGTAGATTGTAAACTGTGGCGCATAGAACAAATAATCCCGAAATTTCTCACAAACGGCCCACTTTAAGGCGAGAAATTCAAGTTTGCCAGAGTGGAGTCTGTAATTCTGTTCAGCTGGTGTGAGGGTTCTCGAGCCATATCCAATGACTCTCAGCTTCCCACTTTGTTTCTGGTAAAGGACAGCTCCAAGTCCCTTATCTGAAGCATCCGTGTGTAGTACAAAAGGGAGCTCAAAGTCGGGATAGGCGAGAACAGGGGGATTTGCCAGCATGTCAATCAGCTTACACAGTGTCTCCCGGTGTTTCTCAGTCCATTCAACTGGAGTTCTGGATGGTAACTGTGCGCCCTTACCCTTCTGCCTCCCCTGCTTCCCCTGAAGCGCTTTGTTTTTCTTGGGCTGCAGAAGCTCATAGATGGGTGATGCCATCCTGGAGAAATCTTGGATGTAAGAGCGGTAATAGCCCAAAAATCCCACAATCCTCCGAACATCTCCAACAGTGGCAGGTGTCTCATCCTTCAGAGCATATACTGCCTCTAGATCTTTGGGGTCGATGCGCACGCCCTCAGCTGAAACCAGACGGCCTACGTATCTCACCTCTCGCTTAAACAGGTCACATTTTGTGGGCCTGAGTTTAACTCCATGACTCTGTAGAGCCCTCAGGACCCTTCTCAGCCCTTCAACGTGGTCTTCAAATGTCCTGGCATAACACAGTATATCATCCAGGTATGGTATACAACATTCATCACGAAGGGGAGCTAGCATCTCCTCCATACTGCGTTGAAACGCAGCGGGAGCATTAGTCAATCCAAAGGGGATACGCACCCACTCATATAAACCCCAGGGGGTGATGAATGCCGTCAGGTGGCGAGACCCCTCCGCTATGAACCCCTGGTGATACGCCTTCCCCTGATCTAGAATGGAGAACCAGCTGTACCCACCTAAGGTATCTGTGAGATCTTGGATTCTTGGCAATGGGTGTCGGTCAGGGACAGTACGCTGATTTAAGAGACGATAATCGACACAGAGTCGGAGTGTTCCATCTTTTTTCCGCACGCATACAACGGGTGCTGAGTAAGAAGATTTGGACTTTACAATCCACCCTCTCGCCAGAAGATCCTCAATATACTCTTTTACCTCCTTGTAAAGGGGTTTTGGGATGGAAGTATAAGATTTCTGAATTGGAGTATAGTCTTTGAGGGTGATAGACATTTCCAGACTAGATATACAGCCCATATCGTCGTCATCTCGAGCAAATACTCTCGACTCCTCTCGCAACATTTTCCTTACAATTTTCTGCTGATCGTCACTCAAATGGTAAAGATCTACTGGTGGGTCCCACTCTTGGGCCATACTACACACTTGGTCCTGCTGAATGTCAGCAGATCCTTCCCAGTTGACTGCCAGGGGAGCGCTCAACTTTGTCATGTTCGGTTCGTCTGTCTGTACAATTTTAGATATTGGCTCCACGCTCCCAAGAGCGGTCTTACAGAACAGGGTCACATCATGTTTGGTGTGGTTACCAATTGGGACTCTTACAAAGGGAACTTTCGACTGACATATCTCTAGGAGACTGTCACCAACATCTAGCTGTTGTAACTGTGGATTACTCTCACTGGGTTCAAAAAGCACAAGTGGATTAGCCAAGTCAAGGGAAGACGGTACTTTACACCTGATGTGTCTCACCTGACCAGCTGGAATGATGACATTGTGCACGCCTACTTTCAGCACTCCTTGACTAGCATCATTATTACTGGTAAGTTTTGTCTGAATAAAATTTACTAATGCCGTGGCTTTGTCATCCTGCAGATTCATTGCACCACGAAGGAGGTTCACAATGGTGGGTATGAGATCTGTGCTCTCCGTTGGTCCCAATACCAGCTGCTCAATCACATTGAAACCAAGCAAAGGACAGTCCATGGGCATAGTACTCACTAGAAAGGGCACCTGTATCGACAGGTTTGGGTCGCTGTTGTCTGGAAGACTCACCATCACTCCTACCCAACCATCAAATGGCAATGGCTGACCATTCACAGCCAGCACACTGAGGCCCTTTGGTCCTATAAGCTCAGCCAACGGCCGTAGTTTCTGGTCAGGAAGGTACGTCTTTACCCACTGTTGATCCAGAAGACTCACTTGGGCACCAGTGTCCAATAAACAGTCCACTGCAAAACCATGAATGTAACATTTTATCTTACATCTCCTCCCCACTAGCTGAGCAACCCTTTCATCAGCTTCAGCCGGTGTGGACGTCACATAATTAGTCTTGACATCGGCAGGTTTTTCCGTATGCATCTCTGACTTTGTGGGGACCTGCTGTCCGCTGTTGCTTAATGATTGGTTATCAGCAGACAGCTGACTAACGTTGCTTGATTGCCCCCGCTTCAGACATCCAACTGCCCTGTGACCCAACTCCCCACAAATGAAGCAATGATTGCATGAGCTAGCATTCTTTTCAATACACATAGGACAGCCATATTGTTTTGTTGGTTTGGGCTTTCGGGTGGTGTGGCTACACTGACAAGCCTGTTCTGGGGCCTTAAGGGCAGTGATAGACTCCACCACTTTAGCCAGAGCATCGAGCTTGGAACTCAGTTCTTCTATGCCTTTATTTTTATTCTTGGCTTTGTGATCAGATGGTGTCTCGGTACCTACATTAGAATCAAGTTGAACACTGTGAGCATGTGTTACCTTTTGTCGCGAACAATGTCCGAGTCTCCGCAGTCTCTCACTCTCCTCGCTTGACACTTTATTTACCCGTCTAATCAGTGCTTCATCTGAAATGGTATAATCACCAAGGAGAGGCTTGAGTTCATTGCGAATATCACTGAACTTGGGGAGTAGGCCCTGTTGGATTGTTCGCAAAAACACATTCTGTATCGTACGAGGCTCATACTCAATGTCCATGCTATCTTGTCTAGATGCAAAAATTACTTTTTGTTTTAGTCCTATCATCCTGTACAGGAACTGTTGGGGACTCTCAAAATCATATTGCTTGGTGCTCATTAACTCCTGAAATAACTCACTACCACTCTTTTCACTCAGGTGTGAACGCATAAAACTTTTAAGCTCACTGAGGGTCAAGTCGTCTTTGTTGATCAGCATGTCCTTGAACTGTCCTGGTTTGACGATGCGGAGCACACCCTGAATTATCTCGCCCTCTGTGTGGTTCACTTTGAGCCCCTCTTCAATCTGCTTACAAAGTCCGTGGTAACTGATATCAGATGCATTGTCCCCCACCTGACCCCCATATACTTTGAATTCTCTACGCTGGAGGAATGATAGATCTCTCAGAGAAACCATTTTATCAGGTGTTATGTGGTTTGGTTCTGTTGTCGAGTGATTATGAGCCATGCCCACAGCTCTAGAGCCTGGCGCGTGTATAGCACGGGGGGAAGGAGTGTGTTGAGCTTGAGGTGTTGTTCTGAACTCAGCTAACCACCTACCCAAAGCCTCATAGTTAGACCTCAGCGTTTCGTACTCAACTGCTTGTGGATCAGCAGAGTCAATACGAAACGCATCTATAGGATTACTCTCAACACATTTTTGTTCAACTTCAACAGTAGGGGTGAGTTTTGGAGTCATAGTAATAACATCATCATCTGACACTATAGGCTGACTCACTTCAGTGCCTCGGTTAGCGATAAATCCAGTCATTGCATCCCTCAAAGACAGTAAATGAGAAAATCCTTGGTCCTCTAAGTCAAGTAATGTTTTACAATTTAGATAAGTGTAAATGTAATCATAACAGCTTTCCTCATCGCCCTGAGTCACCTTCAACGGATCAAGGTCAGGCACTGGTGTGATATTCTCAACCACCCAAAAAAGCTCCTCAGCTGTCAAAGTGTGAAGAGTTTTCTTTATCTCCCAGGTCAGCAGCTTTCTGTCACAATCCGCCATGTTCTTTCGTTTGGTCAGCAGTATCTCACAGTACAGTCACCTCGAGCAAGCAGGACAGCGCTCCTCCAGTTGGGGTCCCTCTCACAACCTGTGGTCCCTAAGCTGCCTCAACCGCCCATCTGCCGCTCCACTCCGCCGGTCCTGTGATGGCTGTTTTGGGTTCGTAGATTTTAGGATCAGCATCAACGCGCACCAGACGCCGATCCCAGCGGTGCCTCCAAAATTCTGTTACGGGCCTCACGCAGGAACGGTCCGTGAGCAGAAGAAAGTTTGTTAATTGTCCTGTTTTCGTACAAGAAATCAGAGACGAGAGACATTAGTTGCGTTCTCCTTGCAAGCAGTCTTCAATCTTTATTTAACAAATTTCTTTGTTGACAAACATCTTTTTTTTTGTTCCCGCTTGTACAATCTTTCTTTTACCAGGTTCACATTTCACTCATTAATACGCGGGCTTCAGCTAATCTGCTGGGATAAAGTAGATTACTACATTTACATATATAGATCTGCCACTTGGAAGCAGAGACCGTTAAAATATCACAATTTTCCTTTGTGATGCTCACCATGTATTAAAGCTGATTTTAAGCTATTAAAACACATTTAACCAGTACTTTAATACTGTAGTTTAGCTTGCTTTTTCCCGGAATAACACGCGTACAATATCGTCAACTCGAAAACAAATGCATAGGGCTATTTTACACAAACGTATTTAGCCATTTATCACTTGCAATACATCGTCTCAGTTACAATTTTATCACAGTCAACATTTATAATTTCTTACAGTAACCACATTTTACTCAAAACCTGGATAAAACAACTGCAGTAATAAAAGAAGACGCGTCACGGAGCTTCCATAGAAAAGAATGAAAACTTTTAACATGAGGCCGCCATGTTATCACATTGTTCTAATGGAAACAAAATTATAAGTTTCTCGAGTGATAAAACTCGTGATTTATCCATTGGAATTAATTCAAACAATGACGGGATCGTTTCCTTTTAAACCTCAGATGTGCTTTGCGAAGAGAACTCACTTTACTAACCTGTTTTCGTGCAAGAAATCAGAGACGAGAGACATTAGTTGCGTTCTCCTTGCAAGCAGTCTTCAATCTGAGGAACGAAAGCCTAACGCAACTCCAACAAAACTAGAGTCTGCTTAAAAAACTGCTCCCTCTTGAGGAAGGATTATTGAACTGCACCTTCAGATGATAACACTGAAACCCATTAATACAATTAATTGATAAGGGCCCCTTTTTTTTCTTTTTCCACATAATAAATTAACAATTGTGACAATATAATTGTGGTGTCACATATGCGTCAGAGCAGACGCAAAATAACCTTCCAGCGTGAATTGCGGTCTTGGCAGACGGCATAATAGCTCTTAAGCTATGTTGGCGCTTGACCTTAATACAGCCCTCAAAAGCGGTTTACAGAGAAAGCGCGTAAGCCAGGGGGGGAATACGAGTAAATGTTATTTGCATGAGAAACGCCCGAAAACGCCCCGATTTTGACCTTGCTCCGCCCCAAGCGCATAACTGCCTTCGACGCGCGTAATGCACAGACTTGAGGGAGAATATGCGTAGGCTGAAAAGCGCGTAGCTACGCGCTTTTTTCGACTTACGCGCATGGGAGAATAGACCCCAAAGTGAAGAAACTGCCCGGCAGCTGTCTCAATTTGGCATGAAGCCGATTCATGAGAATTACACTGTATGATTGATGAGTATTATGAAAAGAGACATCTTTACAGCTCGTCTTTTTTTTTTTTTTACCCAGAATTGAAGTACCTTGGGGAAGAGGAAAGAAGACTCAAGATAACATGGCAGCATTGATGTCACTGCAAGTTTTAAAATTTCAAACTTTATCTCCATGATATTTAAAAAGCATTAAGTTTATCAAAGCTATGGAAAGTACGTAACAAAATGCACAAAGTACATCAATGGCATATTTAAATGGGCATAGCTGGCTAACTGAAGTAATTCTGCCTGCAAATTGCTATTAATAGGCCTGAGTCAAGGCAAATGAAGATGGGTCTGCAATCCATGAGACCTTAGAACCTGTTCAAGCGAAACTCGGACTGAACATGCACAGTCAATCTACGTGACATCATATTCGTGAACCCAGGTTGTAGAGTTAGCCAATCGAACTAAGCCAAGCAGTTTGAAACTTGAGTCACTTGACCAAGTAGCACCCGCCCAGGGTTGTTACAAAAGTTGAATTTGCCATCTCTAAATACTTCATTATAGCCGAGTGAATTCCATCTGGAGGGCTCCCCCCTTTATCATGCATTATGTTCAAAGTACATGAAAAATCAAAGAAGCTTAGAAATTAGTCCTGTTTATATAAGTATTGTGAGAACAGTAAAAAATGGAGGTCATTTCCTGAATTTTGAAGCTTTTATATATAAGTTCCAAGTCAAATTTTTTTGACTGTAAGCACCAAGACATACAATTTATTTGTAGCTTCAATGCATTTATTTAATATTTATTTATTGTGAGTGATTGTGAAACAGAAGGAGAGAGACTAGTAGTGGGAATGAACTGTTTCACAAAATAGCCTAATTTTTCATTTATGTATTAGTAATTTCTTCCCTTTGACACTGTCACATCTGATCATAAGTCTGTGAGCACTGTTTATACTCTTATTTTTTAGGGGTGCTGGGACTCAGTTTAGGTAGGGCTGGACAATATGGCCAAAATTTAAATCACAATATGAAGAGTTTGAAGTGAATATGTAGAGCAGTAAGTGCCAATATTACAAAAATTGAGATAATACCATAGAGCAATAGCCCTGTGCCTCTTACATATGGTGCAAAAGTCTGTTTTTAGAAAATAATACTGTAAAAAGTATTCTTTCATGGTCAAAGTGCATTTTTTGATGAAAATGCAATAGACCTCAACATAGAAAAAGCTGATTTACTCAAAATGAGTAAAATGATATATTGTTTTTTGGAAACAAACTCTTCATATATATCTTGGTCTATGCGAAATAATTCCGATATTGATATGAACCATATTAAAGCTGCAAAAAACTTCCAAGAAGGCCCACAATGGGCATCTTTACCTATAAACCTCTTAAAAATGAATTTGCCATGGGTATTCAACCTCCTCTGTGTAGGCTATTTTACATAACATAACATAACATGAATGGCGAGAACAGGCCGTTGAGCCCAACTGCGCTCGCCAGTTTCTTTATACTATTGTGAATATATCCCTTCAGATACTCAATGACTCAATGGTATCTAGCTTTAAGTCAAGCCTGCTCTTAAAAATCCCCAAGGTCTCTGCCTCAACAATATGGTCAGGCAAGCTATTCCACATTGATATTACTCTTTGGGTGAAGAAATATTTCTGAATATCAGTGCTAAATTTACCCATAGTCAACTTACATTTGTATGACAACCTTTTTGTTACTGCAGTAATTTTAGAAACAATAATGTTCGCTATTCCCAGGCTAATATGGCTATAAACTGAGCGAGTGATTGACTATCTACCGTCAAGACGGTTCCAGCTATAGCCTCTAATTTCACACTCTAACAGATGCAGTATAACAGATGAGCTGATAACAGCTAGGAAGAATTTGCACCATACTTCATCAATGTGCCAAAACGCACTGCACCCTGTACAATCCAGTAGGACTGCACATTGGTTCTGTCAGTTAGCCCGAAGGATCCCAGACTCTGTCCAGGGGGCCCACTGTGTATGCTGGTTTTCATTCTAATGACAAATGCGACTCAAGAATTTTTCAAAATAGTGGTCGAACAGGTCTACAAAGGGACTAAATTAGGGGTGGATCCAGGAATTTTGGAGAGGGGGAGTGCAGCCCCCATACAGACACGATGCCTGAAGAAAAATTTGAAAATTAAAGTGCCAAATATGCGTTTCCGTGGTATCTGGGAACAAAATTCAAGGTCTTATAGCTAGCTGAAAAAAAGCATTTTTTTATTAACAATTATCACTATTGAAGGTATAAGTTTCCACTTGACTGCAAAGACAATCAAAACAAAGAGACTTAGGTCCTATTCTGATAGAAACGGACAAACTGTGAAAATGGTCAAAGCATTCATCAGGATACATCATGGATAAAACATTTAAAACACAACACTAAAGTTGTTTTCTTTCATGGAGAATGGTATTTAATTCACTTTGAAGTGAATTTCCTACTTGTACATTATGCATATTCCTCCTTGTGCATAAGGCATGCTGAGCTACAAAATCATTTTTCATTCTCACTGAATGGGTTGATGAAGGGCACTCTTCGAGGGTATCTACGGGCATACAGCGACCTCCATAATTATTGGCACCCCTGGTTAAGATGTGTTCTTTAGCTTCTAATAAATTCAGTTTTTTGCTAAATAATATATTCACCACAATGAAAACAGAAGAAAATCCAACCTTTAATTCAAGTGCATTTATTTAAAAAACTCCCACATTAAGAAATGATTGTTTTACATCAAATCATGTGTGCCACAATTATTAGCACCCCTGATGTTAATACTTAGTACAACCCCCCTTTTGCCAACAAAACAGCACTTAACGTTCTCCTATAATGTTTCACAAGATGGGAGAATACAGAAAGAAGGATCTTTGACCATTCCTCTTAGCACAATCTCTATAAATCATCCAGCGACCTGGGTCCTCTCCTCTGCACTCTCCTCCTCAGATCACTCCACAGGTTTTCAATGGGGTTGAGGTCTGGGGACTGAGATGGCCATAGGAAGAGCTTTATTCTGTGTCTGGTGAACCATTTCTGTGAATATTTGGCCACATGTTTAGGGTCATTGTCTTGCTGAAAGACCCAGTGACTACCCATCTTCAGCTTTTGGGCAGAGGCCACCAGATTTTGATTTAAAATGTCCAGGCGTTCATGAGGCCATGCACCCTAACAAGGTTCCCAGGGCCTCTGGAAGAGAAACAGGCCCACAGCATCACCGATCCTCCCCCATACTTCACAGTGGGCATGAGGTGCTTTTCTGCATACTCATCTTTTGTGTTCCACCAGACCCACTTAGGGTGTTTGTTGCCAAAAAGCTCTATCTTGGTCTCATCTGACCAAAGCACACGGTCCTAGTAGAAGTCCCAGTACCGCTCCGCGAACTCCAGACGTTTGCATTTATGATTGTTGAGAGAGGAAACGTTTTTTTCGTGCATGCCTCCCAAACAGCTTGATGGCATGTATATAGCGCCTGATGGTTGTTTTGGAGACTTTGTGACCCCAAGATCCTACCATTTGTTGCAATTCTTTAACAGTGAGCTTTGGAGAACTTTTTTTTCTCTTACCATCCTCCTCACTGCGCATGGTGGCAAAATAACCTTGCGTCCTCGTCCAGGCTTGTTTACGACTGTTCCAGTTGTTTTAAACTTCTTAATGATTCCTCTGACAGTAGATATGGGCAGGTGCAAGCCAGTGGCTATTTTCTTGTAGCCATTCCCTGACTTGTCAAGGTCGACACACATCTACCTTACTTGAATGGTGTGTTCCTGTGTCTTTCCCACGTTGAAGAGTGGATAAGCGAAATGGCCTCTTTGTCACGTCATATTTATACCCCAGGGAAAAAGGAAGTGATGAATTACTAATTAAATGTTCCTAGATACTCTGATCAACTTGGCAAACTCCTGTCGAAATGACATAAATACTTCAATTACATTTATTTCCTAGGAATTGTTAAGGGTGCCAATAATTGTGGAACAGGTGATTTTATTAAAAAAATTTTTTTCTTTGTTAGGGATTTTTTTTCCCTTAAAATTCACTTGAGTTTAAGGTTACATTAATCTACAATTTTCAGTGTGAGAGTATGCTTCTGCACTAAAAATTGAATTTATTTTAAGGCTTTTAATGCATTTTAACCAGGGGTGCCAATAATTATTGCGGGTGCTGTATATATCGATCACTTTGTCACCATCAAGTTTAAAATCCAGTTGCACTGGCAGGAAGATATAGCGCTGTTATCACCACCACTTAAACAAACGTTATAGCTTGTCTTACAATTAATCTATACATACTGCATATAACCGACAGTGTACAGTTGTCAGTGTTGAATAGTCACTTGCTATTTTACACATTCATCGATAGAAATCATTAGTATTGAAGAGGCCTAGTTGTCCCGTGTTGAAATATTGCATTTAAACTGTAGTGCAATAAATACTCAGATGATTAACTAAAAGTGTCAATATCACAATGTAAATGCTTTAATAAAAGTAGAAATCCTGCATTTAAACTAGGCTTATGCCGTCGGAGGCGACAGCTTGGGGTATATCCCTGAATGCCCCCAATCCTCCAATTCCCCAATCCTTGAATAGACCCAATACAATATAAAGCCCCTCAGGTCATGACCTTTAATTTGAACTTAATTTCAGGTCAATCGGACAAATGGTTCTGAAGATATGGCCAAAATGGTAATTTTTCCATCACAAAGCACCACTTGGTGGCAAAATATTGAACCATACAGGTATGATGTCATCATGTGACATGTTGTGAGGTCATGACCTTGCAGTTGCACATAGTTTCATGTAAATTGGACAAATAGTTCCAAAGATATGGCAAAAATGGTGAATTTTATGTGACAAAGCTCCACCTCTTGTCAAAATTGAACCAACCAGGTATAATGTCATCGTTGGACACATCCTCAGGTCATGACCTTTCATTTGCACAGACAAATATTTTCAGAGATATGATAATGTTATGGCCCCAATTTGACATTTACGACAGCAAAGGATGACAGACACAATTTTAAAACTTAAACACATTTAATTTAACAAAGACTAACACTAACCGACTCTACTCTACTGACCAAGATTGATATATACAAGAAGAAAAAAAATCCTACTACTTTACTCTCTCAATTTTTCTTCTTATATACTCTTTTGCAGCCCCCTCCCACATTTAGACTTTTTTTTTTTACCTCTGGAACTTTCCCCTCTCAGACATGCCCAGGACATGCCCAAACCTAGCTCCAGACTGGGCTTAACAAAAAAAAGGTCAATCCTGCCATCTAGTGGTTTTTTTCCACATTACACCTCCATTCCAAAAGGTAAAAATTTTGACTTATAAAGGCAAAATTTTTCTTTTCAATACAAAAATGATTAAGTAGACACTTGTGAATATATACATATGATACAATATGCTAATAAACGTGACATATACACATACTCAAACACGGGATAAGCAATCAGCAATTACATTGTCAGTGTTAAGGAGGCCAGGACTGAATACTTGACAAACATTATTGAATCTAATCGCCAAAACCCACGTGTTATTTAAAACAATTGACTCCATTCTTAATACCCTGCAGACTCCCCAGTTGGAAGCATCCCCAGATATGTGCAATAACTTCCTGCACTTTTTATTGAAAAGGCTGTTACCACAAGGGCTCTCATCTCTGCTCCTACCTCTGACCCCTCAAACTGTGTCTCTTATTCGGCTCTATTTGACAAGTTTACGCCTGTGACTATTTCGCTTTTAGAGGAAGTAGTTGGACGCATTAAGCTATCAGGCTCCCCTTGTGATGCTATCCCTCTTCACTTTTTCAAAAAGGTTTTCCCTTGCATAGAGCGGTGTTTCCCATACCTCCTGGCATACCCCATTCTCCTGCATGCTTTAGATCTCTCCCTGCTCCAGCACAGGTGATTCAAATGATCAGGTCATAATTAACCCCAGAAGCTGCTTAACAATAAGCAAATCATTTGAATCACCTGGGCTGGAGCAGGGAGTGGTCTAAAGCATGCAGGACAAAGGGTACGCCAATTGAGGTTTGGGAAACACCGGCATAGAGCACACAGTCTTGCCCATCATCAACCGTAGTCTGTCTTCAGGTGTTGTTCCTGCAAGTTTTAGACATGCAGAAGCGCAACCCCTGCTCAAGAAACCTGGCCTTGATCAATCTATTCTGGCAAATTTTAGGCCTATCTCTTAGCTGCCTTTCCTCTCCAAAATTTTGGAGAAAGGTGTTTTTGATCAGTTGAAGTCTTTTCTAGATAGGCAAAATATTTTGGAAATTTTTCAGTCTGGTTTTAAAATGCTGCATAGCACAGAGTCAGCCACATTCAAAGTCAATGCGAAGACGCGAATACTCGCGAAAAGCATGCATTCACGTCTCCGTATTGACTTTGAATGTAACCTGTCTTGTGAAAAATTTGTTTCGCGTTCAATGTGGAAGCAGCTTTACTGTGACCCAAACAGCTGATCGCTACAGCGCGCAGTTTACTCCGACGGAAAAGCCTACATCAGTTGGTTAGTTCAAGAGCAACTGTGTTTTTTTTGAGCACGGAAAGCACTGATTTTTTTTAATATATCGTACAATTGAAATTGGTATATTATTTTCAGGTAGGACCACTTTTAGGCCGCAAAAATACGCTGTTTCCCTGGTCCCATTCACAACAGTGTATCGCCTAAATCTCCACCCAGCACTATGCGCTGGTGCGGCTACCTGGATGAGATCAGAGAGCTTTCTACTGCATCTAATGTAAGTAGGGGCAATTTGCAGCTAACACAACCCTACTTCAAAAAAAGTGAACTATCCCTTTAAGGGTTTTTATTGACATCCTCTTGGCCAATGACGCAGGTGATTATGTAATTCTTGTCTTGCTGGACCTAACAGCTGCATTTGACCCAGTGGACCATCATATTCTAATTTTGCGGTTGCACCACCTAATGGGCATGTGTGGTATTGCTCTGGAGTGGT
The DNA here is from genome assembly GCA_029721435.1 of Gymnothorax reevesii. Classification (NCBI taxonomy): domain Eukaryota; kingdom Metazoa; phylum Chordata; class Actinopteri; order Anguilliformes; family Muraenidae; genus Gymnothorax; species Gymnothorax reevesii. The sequence goes on along the minus strand of CM056578.1, from coordinate 72,946,334 downwards.
GTAGGTCCTACCTAGCAGACAGAAGTATTCATGCAAGTCTTGCTGGTTCAGAATCCCCCTCTGCTCCTCTGTCATAGGAGTTCCGCAGGGCTCAATTTTAGGGCCCCTGCTGTTCTCAATTTACCTGCTGCTACTGCGTTCCATTCTCAGAAAGCATGGTATATCATTCCGCTGCTATGTTGATTTCAGCCAGATTTATGTACCACTAAACAGGGAAGATGTTCTCTCGATTGAGCCACTTCTGTTATGTCTTGATGACATTTAAGCCTAGATGACCCTAAACATTTTAAGTTTAGCCCCCCCCCCGTCAACTTAGGTCCATTGGCATGCTAGGTCAATCCAACAGCTTTAAACTTGGGTTTTAAGATGGGCAGTAATTTTAAATTGGATCAACAAATTGGTGCCGTGGTTAAGACTAGCTTTTTTCATCTAAGACAGTTGGCAAAGGTGAAGCCTATTCTTGCACTTCAGCACTTTGAGACAGTAATCCGTGTTTTTGTTACATCGCAGCTGGATTACTGTAATGTTCTTTAAATTGGAGTTAGCTAGTCCTCCCGCGCACGTCTCCAGTTGGTTCAAAATGCTTCTGCCCGTTTTTTAACTGGGACACACAAGAAGGAGCACATAATGCCTATTCTGGTGTCCCTCCACTGGCTGCCTGTGCATTTTAGAGTTCATCTTAAAATTCTTTTATTTGTTTTTAAATCTTTGAATGGTCTTTCCACGCCCTACCTCTCTGAGCTCCTCTATCCCTACACTCCTCCTCGGTGCCTCAGGTCAGCTGATCAGCTGCTCTTGGAGGTGCCAAGGTCAAAACGAAAGCTCAGAGGGGACAGAGCTTTTTCTGCCGCTGCTCCCAAATTATAGAATGGCCTACCACTGCACATTAGACCGGCCTCTTCACTGTCCATTTTTACCCTTCAGCAAATTTTGGTCAGGGGGGTATTGCTGTCACCTTTCCGTCTGTCTGTCTGTCTTTCGTGTGTAGACCCATGACTTTGTCCAGGCCAATACTCAGCAACTATTGATGGTAGCCTTTTCAAATTTGGTATGGTGACTCTCTGTGATCCATAGATAAGCAGTGTCATTTTTTTTTTTTATTTGACCTTTGACCTTGTGGCTGTGAGCTGGACATTGGAAATCTTGTCCGGTCTAGTACTCAGTAACTATTGATAGTAGCCTTTCTAAATTTGGTTTGGTAACTCATCATGACCCATAGATGTGCAATGTCAGGTGTTTATGGTGATTTGACCTTTGATCTTGGCACTGTGACCTTAACATTGGAAATATTGTCCAAGCCAGTACTCAGCAACTATTAACGATAGCCTTTTCAAATTTGGTATGGTAACGCTCTGTGACCCATAGATGTGCAAAGTCATCTTTTTTTGTTATTTGTCCATTGACCTTGGGGCTGTGACTTTGACCTTGGAAATCTTGTCCGGTCCAGCACTCAGCAACTATTGATGAAAGCCTTTCCAAATTTGGTACGGTGACTTACCGTGACCCACAAATGTGCAATGCCACGTTTTTTAGGTGATTTGATCTTTGACCTTGGCACAGTAACCTTAACATTGGAAATCTTGTCCAAGTCAGTTCTCAGTAACTGTTGATGGTGGCCTTTCCAAATGTAGTATGGTAACTTATTGTGACTCATAAATGTACATTTTCAGTTTTTGGGTTGATTTGACCTTGGCACTGTGACCTTGACCTTGGCGATCTTTTCCGTGCCAATACTCAGCTGCTATCAATGATAGCCTTTCCAAATTTGGTATAACAATGCCAGCCTTATCAACATGAGATTTGTAAGATTTATAATCAAATTTGTCCTTTGACCTTGGCACTGTGACCTTGACCTAGATCATGAAAAAGTATCTGTCACTAAGAAAACTTAAATGGTCACATATGTTACGTAACAATAATTCTTATAGTAGTAAATTGAGTTAGAACATCCTGTACATCCTGACTTATCTATTTGCAGAGAAAAAAAAAAGATGTACACCAAGCACATCTTTTAAACCCTGGACTCACAAACCCAACCAATTAGGTTAAAGGAATAAGTTTTGCCCACGAACAAATCAATTAATCAATACCTCTAATATGAATCAGTCTGAGCACTAATTAAAAAAGTACTGATAAATACACAAACGTACAAACCCAAACACTGAATTATTACTCTCTCATAAATATAGCAATGAATAGTGAGGGTGTAGGGGCAGTAAATCTGACTGTTGCATGTCATTATAGTTGTTCAACAATATTGTGAAAATCTGATTTTATCCATTGTAGCAATTATTTATTGACAATAATTTTTAATTGCTTTTCAATATGTACTCTACTACAGCAATAATTTTCCATTTACTCTTTATTACTATGTGAGAAGGTGTAATTTTTCCGAAATTGTGCAAAATCTAACTCTAAATCTGAAGCCTACCTGCACTATTATCTACATAAACAGGCCGGGGGTATTCAGCAATGCCTTGTGTTTAAAACTTGTCTTAACACGCACTTTTATTCCATGGCTTTCAACTCAGCATGAGATCATGTTCTTGTTTTTTTGTTTTTATTGTTTCTATTGTCCCTTTTTTTCTACTGTTTTCATTTTTTTATTACTTATTCGATTATTGTTTTTATTGTTCTATTGTTTCTTGTTGCTTTTCTGTTTTTATGATTACTTATGTACAGCACTTTGGTTCAGCTGTGGTTGTTTTTAACTGCTCTATAAATCAAGTTGCGTTGAGAATTTATCACATTAGGTATGAGCATGCATATAGTTAGAAAATGCATGTTGAAGTATAATTTGTGCAAAAAATGAATAGTGTCTGCCTGTCGGGTTGAATTTTTGATCTGCCCTGCCACAGCAAAGGAGGCGGTCCCTCTCGTATGGCCTGATATGAGTCACTTGAAGGAACAAGTCAGCAAATAAAGATTTAAGATATGAAAATGCTTTAGCACGTTTGATTGCATGCCCAAGGCTGTGGATGTTCCAGCTCACCAAAGTGACACCGCTGCTCATTGTGTCATCCCTATGCTTCATTACGAAGTGTAAATTGTATTACACAAGCAGTGACATGGCCCCAAGGGGAAAACTATGAAACCCACGGGAACAAGAACATGCATGGAACCTGTGCTCAGCCACCAATCACTCCCTGTTCCTCAACAAAGCATTTTTGCTTTGTCATTCATATTTTTCGAAAATAAAATTCCCCCCAGACATTTTTTTTTCTCCCTGTTGTAACTGGCCATTACTGACTTCTGATGTAATGAAGTGTTTTATTCATGTACAGTTAGCCCAGGGGTTATGGTGAAAGTTGGGGGCAGGATCACACGCAATGCTCAGTTTTAGATGTTTTTTTTTTTTTTTTTTTTAGCATTGTCATCTCGAGGGCCGAGGATTAACTAGTTCTATCTAGCATTTTTTACTTTTTGAGAAAAATGAGTTTTTATATTTAGCTATTTGCTATTTTAAAACAATAAAAGGTACATATCTCATAACTTATTTGTAGTTAGGATATGATTACTTGATTTTGACAGTAGACTACAAATTTGCTGAAATGTCATATAACGCTGCTATACAGAGAATCTACAATATCTGTAGGTTTGATACACTCCACTTACCTCTGAAATACGTCTCCCAATTCATCATCAGTCATAAATTTTCCATGGTGATTTCTTGTCAGCTTTCTCAAGCGTGCCGCCATTTTGATCAAGCATGTATCACATGACCAAACTGAAGTCACAGATTGGCTGACAGCAGATAGAACCTGTTAACACTAATATTTCTATCGAAAATTCAGATGTACCTATGTTACATTGACCTTTGGCCTTTACAGGTAACCACTAAAACATGGAACTATACCTCAAATGAAACTAGTTAGTACTGAGACTATTGTAGGACAGATATCTCATTTTTGAGTAAAATGTCAGATAGAACTAGTTAATCCTCGGCCCTCGATCTGTCAGTAAAACTAGCCTGGCGCAAATGGGTAAACATGGACAATGTGTATTGGTACTGAAGCTACAGTATAATGATGCCATTTTGAGGTTCTATTGCAAAAGACTTCCCACAGAGACAAACTTTTCTGATTCATCAGTTGTACTGTACATAATAATGCAAAGAAGATGATCAGAAATCAATATGCACGGAATCTGAGCCTTCTTAATCTGCCGGAGGAGCAGATTGTAGACCATAGCGTCTATCAAACTGCTGAAATGGTGCAATCAGTTGCAGAATCTTATCAATATGTTATACGCCCAAAATCTAATTTGAATATTCATGGGATTGTGGTGGTAACAGTACAACATTGTTACCTAGGAATTAAATTAAAGTCCATTGCCAAGTCTGATCTGTAAACAGCTGCACATATTTGTCAATAGTCTTTAACTAGCAGCTAATAAGAATTATCTCTTCCGATGGAGGGGAGAAAAAAAAATTCCATCCTTACAGAAAGCTGAAGCCCCAATGGCCCAAAGGTATGGAAATTTAATAGTGGTAAAAAAAAAAAAAAACAGGTGTCTGAAGCAAAAATTCAATTTTGTATTGATACAACATCATCTTACTGTCCATTATAGTCATCAGATTTTAAATAAACATATTACCCTCCCATTGATTTACACATCGGTGCATCCCTTGCGGTATTCTGTGCTTAGTTTTCACTGCATACAGTCTGTCCCGGAAATACAGTCTGATTAGTAACTACTGATATCATGCTGTGTAAATGCACACCTGTAGTTTGCGCGAACATTACTCTTGCTCGATAATTATGTTTTGATTCACAAGTGTTTTATCCAAGAGAGGACAACGTGACCTTTCCGACGATAATTAAAATAATTTAATTGGGCCTCCAGAAAAAGTTTATAAACCCTTGCATAACAACAAGTTATGTTGCGTCTTCTCAACTTTGTGCATTTGAAATCACAAGAGTGCATGGAAATTTATTTTAGACTACTCATGTCTTGCAAGACCCAGCTGTGCCTATTAATTTATCGGCCCATTCCAAAATAGAACTAGAGGATTAGCGAGTATGAATCCTCCTCTTGTTCTTAAAAGCCCAAACTTTCATAGGAGGACAGACGTCATAAGGGTCAGAAATGAGTTGTGTTCCGTGGTAAAATATCTCTTGATGTCTGAAGTAATAAATGATGTAGCAGCGGTTGAGAGACCTCGGTCAAGTAGAGTTCATGCATATCTTTAGACTGAGGGAGGTTTGCAGCTGGAAATCATAAAGAATTGGAAGATTGACAACAAAGGGACAACGAGCTATAAAGATGGGGACTTAGGAGAAGATCGGGGCTGCTTTGAGCCCTCTGGTCCTCAATGACCAGAGCTTCTGTTTATCTGAGTATTCTTCTTTCCAATTCTTTGCGAAAGATCATCAGTTGTATATGGTTTCTGTATCATCTGATGGTTTGATTTAAATTTCCTTTGATGCTTGTTGCCTTTATTTGATTACATGCATATGATTTCTCTTGATTATGTATTGTCTTGCTGTCTGATTAAAAGATGAAGACACAATTACAAATATAAACTGTGTTTTGGGTTCTTAATTTAAGGTCAATCTTAACCAGTGCGAATTCCTCAGCAAGATTCAGAACAAGAAACATTTTAGGCACAAATGCACAGACCCTATTCCCAAATCCTGATCTAATTGTGAGTACTGTATGAAAATAAACTGAAATAAGATGGCATTCAGATGGCTACAAATGTCTTGTTTCATTTAATCCTATAATGCCCAGACAGTGTTGAAGGGTAGTATTCAGATCCACTGTTATTTTTTGGGTAAAGTGACCTTGACAGGTGAACAGAACTTCTTCTAATTCCAGGAGTATCATATCTGATACAGCCAAAAATCATCACCTCTCCAGAACTCAACACTCAAAATTTTAAATATTTATATGGTCTCTACTATCCATAGCTATCCCTTAACATGCATAAGAAAAAGTTTTTGTGTAATAAACCTTGGAATGCCGAACTTCACTGTGAAAGTCCAAGGAAATTCATGAATTCCCATTCACATGGGAGCTACTACCTTGAAGTGAGTGACTAGGGGAGAGACCACTCCTGTAATCTTACTTCTTTCTTCCAGGTGGCAGCACTGTGTATCAGATATGATACAGTGAGCAGTAGTGGTTGTGTTGCATCTTACGAGGTGAGCATGGTCCTTCAAATTTGGTGTATGATATATGATACAGGGGGCATTATAGGGTTAAGCTAATTCTCTGTGAATCTCCAATCTACAGTTACAAAGCCTAAAGAGGGTAACGCATACATTTCCAGATTTGGCTTCTACATAAAGGGGTTAACTGGAGTCTTGCCTAATACTGGTTCTTTGTATAACTGTCACTACTTTCTGACAAGCCTGATGGCCCAGGGGAAAGTATAAATGATTTAATATACATTTCACTTGATTTGTCATGGAATGCTGAAGTGGGCCATTTTGCTTTAAATGAAAGGTGTGTGAATACAAAAAAAAGAGACAGTTGAATAATTGCTCTGTGCACCTTTCCGTTATGTAAGTTACAGTACATTTTGTGCGGTTTTTTTCCCCATAGATATACTTGTGTGATTGATCATAATCCCATTGCATGATCAATTTTTACCAATTTTCTTGCTGTCCCACATTTTCCATGAGAATACTCTGATATTAATAAGTGCATGCTTTGTGATAAATCATAATGAGTAGAATCAGAAAGGAAAATAAACAAAAGTTGAAAAGGGCTAAAGTGTTTTTCATCTTCTATAATCAAGGGTATCCTAAGATTATCATGGGTTTTTGTGCCCAGAATCCACAAATGTCCAAAAACGGTTTAAACATCTTGAAGGATGTGCTTGATCAACGGGTAATACATGAGGGATGGCCTCAACCTGCATCCTTTGAAAGCACTTGAAATAACACCTTTCATCTGCCCCTTCTGATGAATATTGAAGGTCTGTTTTATAAGTATGCAAGCATGCACAAAATTCCTCGGCCTACTAGCCTTTTGCACAGCCAAGTTCACCTTCATGCATGCATATTTCCCGGTCTTTCTCAAGCCAAAACTACGGCAAAGATGGACTACTTTGTTAGTAGGGTCCACTGTATACAAGTTTGATGCATACCCTGAATCAAGTACAGATGAAATACAATTGATTGGCAACTATAGCTAAAGAACTGTTAAATTGTTTTCTTGGTAGAAACTCACTGTTTGGGCGATATAATTTTCTGTTTGGCCATGTGAATGGATCAAGACCGCCCTGGTTGAGCTTGTAGCCACCACAAATTCATGAAGTCATGAATGGGTGAATGTCACAAATGTGTGAAGTTACCTAACGTTTCATAACTTAATTCTTTTTAAAAGTGAACAGTCTGTTTTTGAGAAATTGAAGAACAATGAACATAATCTATGATTGAGCAACGTGCCTAATTTCATGTAACTAGAAAGAAGAAAGTCTGAACATAAAAACAGTTACACTTAAAGGAGAACTAATTTTTTTCCCCATGAAAGTTTCTTGATTTGGTTTAGCTTTAATGCTGCAAGAGTGGTTCAACCACTGATTATGTAGAGCCGTCTCCTGTTATATTGGGACAAAAATTTGAGGTTGCCCACAATTTTTGTGATGCTTAGAGTCAACAGGGCTCAACAGAGTCAACAGAGATCATGTCTTGTGAAATTGAACCCCCCTATAAATTAATCTAATTTAGTGGTAACTATAGAGGCAATTACTTGTTCTACATAAGGCCAGGTAGGTTTGGATAGCTTTTTTTCCCTTAAATCAATGAAATTGTCTTTTCAAACTGAATTTTTTGTTTATCCTCATCTAATACTAGAATTAGTTTGATGATCTGAAACATATAATCATGATAAATTTGGAAAAATAGGAGAAATTGAAAGGGGGAAATATTCCTTCACAGCTCCATGAGTAGCCATTGAAGCTGCATATGTCAGTATTATTCTGAGGGGCAGTTGAATTTTTAAAAAAATCCTTCAAATAATCAGTTGGACACATGAATGCCAACATGACTCAATGAGGTATTCACAAAACAGGAAAGTGGGAAGGAGTCTGTGACTCAGTGCATTCAGTTTGCATTAATCTATGCAGAATCACACAAAAGACATCATTTTTTTTTAGAGTACAATGGAGCAACGCAGGGACTCTAGCTTTTCCTGAATTGTATATTAAATCTCTTGTGGCAGTGATCTCACTTTGCGGGTGGGGCTGGGTAGCACTAGGCAATTCCTGTCATTGATGGGCATAGCAGTCCTGGTAATGCTAATAGAACTTAATGAGGAATTCACATTGGCAGAAATTGCTTGTCTCATTTGAGTCAAACTTCTTACCGGTTCCTTGTATGTGACATGCTACTATTTTCTGCCAAACCTGTTGCCCCAGGCGAAAGAGAAATGATTGGTTAAATTTGCTCTTCACTTGATCGGTCTTGGAATGTTACAGACGGCCGTTTTGCCTGAAACAAAAAAGGTGTGCAAATACGAAGCAATGAGAGATTGCAGAATGATTGATGCATCTTCTTTTCCCTTATATAAGTAAATTTTGTTCATTTGTACATTCTGTACATTTTACCCTGGTCCTCTCATAGATCCACTAGTGCGTACAGCCAGTTGCACGATGGATTTTCAACAAACCTTGAGCAGTTAAGCAGGTGGTCATGTTTCCCCTGAGAATACTGCCATCAATATGGCACTGATGTGTCGTTTGGGTATGCACTGCATGCCCTGTGATAAATGGCAAAAAGTATTACCAAAATATGAATTAAAACAAAAGTAGCCAATGGAGCTTTCAATGCCCAAAATCCACAAATATTCTAAAATTTTTCAAAAATCTTGCACGACCTTCTATAGTGACTGGGAATAAATAAAGGATTGCTTAGAGTTGCGCGCATTAAAAGCACCTAAATTTGCATCTTTTGTGCTCTCCCTCTAGTTACAATTTAGGGTTAATTATACAAGGGTATACATGAAGTTCCTCGGCCTAAGGATCTTCGTACTGCTGAGTTCACCCTTCATGTATCCATATTGCCTGGTCTTACTCAAGTGAAAAACATGGGGAAGAGGCACTGCTTCTTTAGCTGTGTCCACTGTGTGTAAGACTGAGTTGACCCGTAGACTGAATCGAGATCGATGCAACCAAAGCTCCATCAGTTGATTTGCTGCTATAACTATGAATCTGTTCTACTGTTTTCATGAAGGGAACTCAATGTTTGGGAGATATCACTCCCGGTTTCGGCACGTGAATCGACCAGGGCTACACCGGTTGAGTTTGTGGCCACCGCACATTCATGTAATCACAAATGGGTAAGTGTCGAACATGTGCAGGGTTAGCTAATGTTCAAAAGTGAACAGCGTACATGAAGAAATTGACAAAGAACATAATCTACGGTATGAATGAGCATTATGCCTAATTTTCTATAATTTGAAAGAGGAAAATCTGAACATAAACAGTCGGGATAACAGTTGATCTATTTTTTTTTCTCTTTAAAGTTGCTTGCTTCACTTCTGGCTTTAATGTTGCAAAGGTGGCTCATCCACTGATTCTGCATTGCAATCTCCTCTTACCTTGGGTTTCAACTATTAAGTTACCCCCATGAAATCTTTTTGTTAGCCATTGCCATGGGGGAAAAAACAAAAAGCTTTGACCTCAAGGGACAAATAGATTGTTGACCTGCACTAATTTGATAATCGATGCAAGAAAACTTATGAACAGTGAAAATGCTACTTCTTGATAGTTACTGAATAATACGGCCGACAAATCTGCTCAAGCAATCATTTGAACATCGACCAGAATCTCAATGGAATGTCTGAAAGATCTTGTGGAATCCGTGCTATAAAACAGCTGTGTGAATGGAAGATGACTTATAGTTGCACCTGCCTCTCCCTTATCTAAGTTTCTGCACATTTTGTGCTGGCATGTCCACATCATACTGGTGTGTGATGGATAAAATTCCAGTTGCATAATCGTTTTTCAGCCTACCTTCAACAGTGCGCAAGATCGACTCACATTTTCATGGATCACGCTCAGCTCTTGCAAGGTAGACTCTGATGGAGGTTTGTTCAAGTCCTGTGACTGCATACAAGCCCAAAATGTTCACCCTTCTATCACCATGCAAGGGAGTTTGTTTGTGGTTCATATAATAGGGCTTGTTCATGACATTTCTTTTCCTCCATAAAAATATGGCCTTTGCCGCTACAGAAAATCTTCTCTCATGTCTGTCCGAAAGTTGTTTTGTGTTCCAGGTTCATTCAGATGCAACTTTGGATTTTTACTTAAGGACAGAAGTAAATTTTTCTTAGATAACCTTCCAAAAAACCATACTGCTTTTGGACCTTCCTGATGATGTAGTTACTGGCTCTAGCATTCATCATACTGACAAAGGTCTGTAGAGCTCTTTATGATGCCATACAGCTCTTTGCAAATTCTTGGAGCATAAAATGCTCAAACATTGTTGACAATTTGCTTTGGTCCCTAGCGTACTGTGTGCACACCAGGAAAATACCAACAAACTTCACAATATCATGCCAATCTTGAGTTGGATTGAGATTTTTATTGAGTTTTTATTTTTCATATTTAGTGTTGCCCTTGAAAAATTCCAAATGCCACAACTGTAGTGCTTTTATCTATTTACATGTAAATTAAATAATTGGGAAATAACAGACACTTGCCTAAGTGACTGCTGGATGAAAATTTGTACACAAGTAAAAAGTTGGTATTCCTCTTGAGGCTTGGAAACAGCCAGACTTCTCTAAATAACCCCAAAGTTCTCACCCCATCAATTTACTTAGATCATTGTGAGGTTCAGGAGCCCAAGTGCGCCATTGAGGTTTTCATGCCCATTCTCATGAAGGTCAGATGATGCCTGCAGTATCAGCACTGGCCAAGTGCAAAGGTGAACACAAGCAGACTGGAAATGATGCACCTTTGGTAGACCCAAATCCACCTGGTATTAGTATGCTGGGCTGAGCATGTGAAGGATCAATAGCTGGGCCATTTCAAATGTTTCGGTGACCATTTTTGGGCTTGCTGCATGGGCCTACAGGCAATTCAAGATGTATTTATACCCTTCATTAAAATGAGTGAAATGATACAGTAAAGCAATAAATATATGACTTGGCTTCTAAATTTAAGATTTGATAATATTGCTTTTGCGGTAATAATTGTCACATTATTTGGTAATGGAGTGTAATGTATGTATATTACGAGCATCATTCTTTTAAACATTGGGGTCATAATTATCGCCATCCCTAAAGGGAACATCCAAGAAATCCAAACAAAAAGGTATTTGAGATTAATATTCTTTTTTCTTTTGAACTTACTCTTATTTGCCAGTCTTATTTGCCATTACCTGTTCAGGCCTTTCCTTATGGATTTATGAGCTTTAGCATTTATTATGTAGAAAGGAGCCTGAAGGACATCTTAGAATATCACGCAAATGAATAAAGCTCCAAATCTTTTCAACATGCTCCAACCTATTATCATCCCTATAGGCCCAATGCTATCAGTACCTACATATCTGAATATTGAGGAGTAATGGGATGACAGCTTTTGGATCGCTTGGAAATTCCAGCGTCTGCAAATTAGACTGTTCCTGACCATCTCTGGGGGAAGCCCAGCCTAACACAACAATTCCATGGTTCTCTCTTATATTGTGGTGTTGTTATCGTAGATTTGTCACAACAAGGGTGCCTGTCTTGCATGAGATTGGCGCCAAATTAAAAAAAAAAACTCCCTCAGGTGGGGATCAGTTTAAACTGGCAAAAATGCTCAGGGGTCGGACCTGAAGACATTTTTGTGGGCGTAGGCTTTCTTGCTGCGTGAATATATAAGTCTCGTTCATTGTGCAGCAATATGCATTCCTGTGGCTGGTCTGCAAGACAGAGATCAGAGATTAAATAGGCTACTGATATACGTGATCGTAAACTGCGGACCAGGTGACTTGTATCAGTGAAAAGTCAGAAATATTCTTTGGAACCATGAACAACGGTAAGCAAGTTATAAAAGATATTTGCTCTTCTAATTGTGCTCCGATGTAATTCACAAGATAATTTTGAATTAAATTTTTCTGTTAAAATTCTAGTTGTTGCTCATTAGTCGAATTGAAATTTCATTAGAATGAATTTACTATAAAATGTTTACAGATTTTATGGCAAAAGTCTGCAATACCACAGTATAAAATAAAAAATGTAAAATGTAAATAAGTGTATTAAAATAAGTGTATAACAAATTCAGAAATGCATTAATAATAAACTACAAATGTAACAAAATGAATGCTTACAATGCTTTTACTGCTAGTTTTTCCACTGTAAAAATGTAATGGAAAAATCTTTGGAATTGGAAAAGTTTCTAGAATGTTATGGCATAAATAATCTTGAGAATGCATCAGAAAAACAGTTGCAAGCCGTTTATTATATAGTGTTTTACCGTGTATGACATTTTGGCTGTTTACAGTTCAATACCTCAACTAGTATTTTAAAAACATTTGTTGTAATATACTAAAATACAAGAAAAGGTTCTTCCAAACAGTGAGGGCTAGTTTGTTGGAAACTGGAGGATGCACAAAAAAGTCTCTTTTAACTGATCTCCAAAGATCAGGAAAATTCATCAGAAATTAAACACACAGCTTTCTTCTTAATGCAGTGTTGCAGCAATTAAATACTAAATTCAATTAGGAAAAATGTTTCATTCACATTACACAAAGCTCTATTAGCTTCTGTATTTGCCTTTAGCACATAGTGCAATCTGGGCTGTCCATGTTCTTCATAAATGTATAAATTGCAACAAAAAAAAAGAAGATTAACCCTTAGACCGCTAAATATACTCTTCCAAAAAAGAAACTATACATTGTTTTTAGCATCAATTTATTATACATGAAATGTTTTGACAAATGAGGAAAACATTGAATATACTCTTCCAAAAAAGAAACTATACAAACATTGTCTTATTGATTACACTTTCTTTTCAATATGTTTTCCACATTTGTCAAAACATTTCATGCATAATAAATTGATGCTAAGAACAATGTATAGTTTCTTTTTAGGAAGATTATTGTTACTCAATGATATAAGATATCAAAATTAAAGCTGTGGAAAACCTATCCCCTGCAGGAGCTCTTTTAAACAAGTTGCCGCATGATAGGTTTTTAACAGCAAAAGATAATTAAATGTATATATATATATTTTTTATTTCTGTCCTTTAAGAGTTAGTATGCATAACTGAATAATGTTGATTATAATGCAATAATTTTATCTCTCATTTCACCTTGACAAAACAGCATAACAGCACTTCATGCAAGATCTAACATTAGTGAAGTGACCCACATTTGAGCACAAAACATAAAGAGTATCTTGGAGCTTTATATGCAATTTACTGCCTTTATTTCATCCCATTTTTCACCCACCAAATAAGTGTTTGGGGTTTGTCTTGTTCCCATTTCAGGTCTAACGTTTTCCTTCGTCTCGCTCTCATTCTGTCTTCCTCTCGGTCCAAAGACCTTCAGTTTTTCTGTTCATCTTCCAACTTTTTGTTCCAGTTTTGATGCGCAAACTCATCTCCCTCTTTTGTTTGTTAAGATTCAAGCCTGACTTCGGAAATGATTTCCGAGTTTGAAAAGAGCCTTCAGAGTAAGCCGTCCTACCGGATGGCCCAGAATCTCTCCACCTTTGGCGACCCTATGGAGGCTGGTCTGAATTGGAAGAAAGTGAATGAGGCATTGCATGTCTTCCAGCACTTCATCCCCACAAATGGAAAGCCAAATGGAAAGCCTGTCACCAACATGAGATTGGAGGCAAAGGACTCTGGTACAGTCAAAGGTGGGCCTTGCACAAACACTGTTTACATACCTGTTTATCTAAGGTAGCACTGACAAATGCACTCTCACATAAGTCTCACATCAATCTTACACTCAGTGGCCACTTTATTAGGTACACATGCTCGTTACTGCTAATATCTATTCAGCCAAATATGCTATGGAAACTATTTGCTCATGCTTTAACGCATTTATAAGAGCACGCACTTATGGCTAAGAGATTCAGCTGGTGTTCAGACCAAACATCTGAATCGGGGGAAATATGACAACTGCAGATTTGACGAAGGGACGACTGTTGGCACCAAACAGGGAGATTAAACTTCTTCAGAAAATGCTGATCTCCTGGAAATTTCATTCACACTAGCCTCTGGATTACACAGAGAATAGCGCAAAAAAAAAAAAAAGAAACAAAACAAAAAAAATCTAGTGAGCAGTCATACTGGGGGCAATGCTGTGTTATAGCAGGAGATCAGAAGATAGTGCCCAGAGTGGTTCAAGCTAAATGCACAACCCTTCTAACCTTGAAGTGTATGGGCTACAAACTGCAAACCACACTATCCCGATGACAGAATTAGAGTTAGGCATAATCGATCTGCCCCATGTTAATAGCCCATGCTGGTGGTGGAGGTGCAGTGGTGTGGGGAATATTTTCTTGGCACGTTTGGCCCCAAATACCAATTGAATATCATTTAAATGCTGCAACCTACCTACCTGGGCATTGGTTCTAATAACGTATATCACTTTATGGCTGGAGTCTACCCTTCTTCTAATAGTCACATCCAGCAAGATGGCAAGCTTTGTCACAAACCGCACGTCATCTCAACCTAGTTCCACTAACAGGACAATGACCTCAGAGCACTGTAATGCCCTTCACCAGATTGCGATCAAGTTGAGCATTGTTAGTGCGTGGAGGATCAGGAAAATCACAGAATGAATTGGCTGCAGATGCATGTCGGTGTCTGGTTGGCATGGACCATGTGCTCAGGCTGTATTTGTGGAAGGTGGTCCAACTCAGTTCTAGAAAGGTGTACCTAATAAAGTGGATCCCACATGTACATTCTCAGAATTTCTAGTTATTTAAATTTGAATGTGGAAATACTGTGAAAGGTTACTTGTATGTGTGTTGTTATTTACTTGCCAAACATACCAAAATGAAACAATTTGTTTCAATTAAACTTATAATGAGGCACTGCAGCCTATGCAGACTTGCTATTAGCTTAACGACTTGGGTACGGACACTTTGAGGGCATTTGCTTCTATGGCATGATTTGAAAAGCTTTGGACTGACATCTCTAACAGAAAATTGTAATTTACCTGTGATGAACAAAAAACATTTTTCAGTCATACTCATTTGATTGGTCTAAAAAATTCAAGTATTAAATATTATTTTTCTTTGTTCCATTTTTCACCATTGTAGAAAATTCTTGGATTACCTGTGGCCTCAAAGTAATGGGTCTTTCCTTCATGAAAAAGTTCAAACTTGATGAGTTCGAGTTCAGTCAGGCCTACCTCATATTCTGGGACAAGGTGAGGCTTTATTATTAGGGGCCGGGGAGCCTGAGCTGCCGGGACCCTGTTGTTATCCTGCATGTTCTTCATTCTTCGTTCTTCTTCTTCTTCTTCTCCTCCTTCTTCTTATGAGGAAATCCTACTTCCCATGTGTGAAAAATCACCAAACTTTGCACAAAGGTCCAGTCCCATGCCAGATTGCCTCAAAAACAAGCCAAAAGTCCCGATGGTGGCGCTACAGCAAGCCTCTAAACGTTTGAAATTTTGAAAATTAATAAAATATCAACAGTACGTGCCACAGATTTGCAACTTTCACCAAAACGTAGCCCCAATACTGAAGAAACATTTGTACATTTTAATCCATTGAAAATTATGAAGTCCATCACTGTTTTTTTTTTTTCAAAAACGGTAAAACTTCCTCCCACATTCTTGCTCAATTGACAAAAAAAACTTGCTACTGAGCATCTTCAGACTGTCCACCACAAATGATCCTCATTGATTTTTGATTTTTTCAATATTGAGCCTACAGTGCATCAAAATATTATTAGTATTGTAAACATATACTTACAAATTCTTGCTAAATACATTTTCAATGTTCATTAAAAAATGACAAAATTTTGGAGGCTTGGTACATGATGTTTTTGAAAATATCAGAATTTTATCTCAAAAATAGAATTTTTTACAGTATTTTGAATTTCGCTCTCATGCAAACAATTGGAGTCAATGCAAAAATGGCATTTTTAAACATCAGTTTTCCACTTATGGAGCCAATAAATCATTGTTAAAAAATATTAGTCTTTTGCGCCAGAAATTGTGAGTTCAAGCCTCAACTGATGTAAAATGCACATTAGAATGCCACCTTTTTTCATCTTCCTACACTCTGCTTGTTGCTCAGAATTGCCTAATTTTGCCCAAAATCGCCTGGCCCCAACCATTGCTGCGCAGCAGCTATAATTCCTGTTTACTACTTATTTCAAGGCATTTCAAATGGTCTTTTATTTCATTTCATAAATTTAAGTGATCACGAAGGGCAGGTTAGATCAGTTCGTGATGAAAAGGTAGCACGGACGTTCTAGAACAGTTTGTCTTTCGTAAAGCAAAAGTCTATTTGAGGGGGCTTAGAACCAGAGCAGTCTAACCCACAGAACATTGTTTTTAAAATAATAGATGTCAAAGTATTTTGACCATATGAAAACATGGGTTTGGAGCCGTGTGCACGCATGTTTTACTCATGTAGACGGCATCAAACGGTACTTGCGCTCATCCTCAATTGTCTCGGACCCCTTGCCTCATGATCAGTTTTGATTGCTGTCTGGAATCTGTTAGCACAGGCTGTAACCAGATGTGGCGCTCTTGAGCTACCATAGTCACTCGTGGCTGCCCTAAGTGGGGTCCGTCAATGACAGTGCCTGTGTTCCATTCTTGGATAGACAGCTGACTGATTGTTGAACGGTGACGGTGCAAATGACGTGCCGCCTCTCGATGGCTGAGACCTGCCCGTAACATGCCAACGGCTCTTTTTCTCTCTTCTGTGCCACAAGCCGTTCCATGTTCTTGATGCAGTAGCATTTTTCGTTTTTTTTGTTGGTTTTATGTAGGCTATTGACTACACACAGAAGAAGTCAAGTGTCACTGTTCACATCACAAGCAGCTCAATGTTTGTTATTACTGAAGTGCTTGGCGCATTCACGTGGCGTGCGTCAGGTTTACTATACCACACACTTCTTTATTTCCACTCATGCCTCACTGGAAAGCGATTAATTAATAGAATCTTCAATTCGCTGCAAATACAGTACATACCTGACCGTTGCATTTTTAATGGCGCTAAGTATATACATATACAGGTATATATATGAAGAGTTTGGTTCCAAAACGCAATAAGTGCCAAAATTACAAAAATTGAGATAATGACATAGACTGGTAGTCCTGTGGCTCTTGTACATGGTGCAGTCATCTGTTTTTAGGAATTCATACGATAAGGTGTATTTCTTCATAGCCAAAGTTTGTTATTTTCCATAAAATGCAATGGATTCCAACATAGAAAAAGCTCATTTACTCAAAATGTGTAAAATGGATATATATTGCGTTTTGGAACCAAACTCTTCATATATAGCTAGTTCACGAGCCGCCACTGATATATATTGTCGAGGCCACGTTTGTCTAGAGATATAATTTTGCTTATAAAAGAAGGCAGGCTGGTTTGGACTGGTGAATCTGGAAGGAAAGCCAGGACTTGCCTCCTCTCAGGACGGCACCGTAACCCAGGGCCAGCTCAAGCGGCAGCATCGTATGGCTTCTCTGGTTCAGTTTAGTGAGCGATATCTAAAAATATTATATCATGGCAGCCTGATGGATGACAATTTAAGTAAGTCACGCAACGTGGACAAAAACCAAGAGATTGGGAAAGGTGTTCTGCACTTCAGGGCTCCGGCATATAGCAAGATCCACCTTTGATTTTGGCAAATTTAAAAGGGACGCCTCCTCCCATGACCAACCGACGCCCAATCAGGACACAAGGTGTCGTCCCGATTTCCCCAATCATTCAGCCGCCATGCCAGTAAATGTGTGTTACCCTATATCTACATTTTACTACAAAAAGAGGAGACATTAATATTTGCATTATTATGCCTCATTCCCAGATCAGAGGCCATAAGAAAAAAAATATATATATATATATTATAATAATATATAATATGTATATACACACACACACAAAATATATTACTCACAATGTCAGTTAAGAATAATAACATTAATACCATGTGGTTGGAGCAGATCGAGATGTGGTATGGCAACTCACCGTAACTTGACAATTTTTATGGGAATCCCATTAAACTATTTCTCAATTTTTCTGTTTTGTTTTCTCCAGTTGGAAAAGTGCTACTACTTCTTGCACTCTATTGTTGAGATGGCTATGGAAAATAAACCTGTGGAAGGGCAGCTGGCACAGTTCCTGCTGACCAATCCTGTTAACAAAAGGGGGCAATGGGACATGCTGGTCAACCTCATTGGTGAGCAGCCGCCATCCTACCTAAACCAGCTCTATCTTCATGGCCTCTCCAGCTCCTCTCTTTAACGTTCCATTGGTTGCTGCATCTACAGTTTCCTTGCATCACGGTATCTTGCAGATACTCCGCAATTTACGCATTTCATTGGTTTTACACTCTGAAGAGCATTTCATTTTCACAGATTAGTATAAACCAAAAAACAGGAAATTTAGGTCAAATGCCTAAATGAACTGAATTACTATAAAAATGTCTGAGGTTAAGACTTGCTAGAATTCAGTTTGAATTTTGACAGAAAACGCTGGGCTACAGATTCCAGGTTTGTTGTGTCTTCAAAGACAAATGAAATGGAGCCATCCAGTTATATATATATATATATATATATATATATATATATATATATATATATTTTTTTTTTTTTTTTTTCCCCCCCGCAAATCTGGACTTGTATTAGGGCAAATTCAGAAAGCACTCTGGAGTAAAATGACATGCAATGATGAGCACAAACATGCAAACTAACATGGATGAGGCGACAAATTGTTGTTGACAAATGTGAAGAAAGTAACGTTAGGCCTATGACAGTTGACAAAGTTGTGGGAGGGAGCAGGGCACACAGGTAGACCAGGTAGGAGTGAACTGTGCAGGGCAGGTTTGTTTGCAGGGTAGAGAACAGCAGAAATGTAAAACTGCACCTTTCAAATGCCTAAACAGAGAAGTGGGGGGTCTAACAGCTGAACTGAAGGGTCTTTAAAAGCAACTGTGAACTGTTCCAGTGAAGGCCAGTTTGCAGATGGACTGAATAGGAAAAAGTATTTCCCATAATATGTGTCCTTTAAGGTGTTTTATATGTTTGTCAGAAAAATATGGAGTCATGCCAAAAACGTGTTTCCCCGGGCCTATCAGCAGTGATTCCATCTTTAGAATGGATGAAATGCTGCAACGCATGGTAAGTTAGATATCATATCATTCCAGTGTGAATTTCACCAAATATCACCTTAAATTATGTTGCATATTCATACTTTACCAAAAAAAAAACAGTTTCTGCCTTTTTATCGCAATATAAAAAGTGAATAACCTAAATGAAATCTTTGATAAATACCCTGAAAAAAACATTGCCCAAAACTTTTTATGTTTCCTTGTTTCCATGGATGTCGGCTGAAATTACAAATATGATTGATGTGATTTAGTAGTGCTGCATGTATTTATTGCACTGGAAATTTCAAAGCCACTTTAATTTGCTGTGCTTTCCAGATGAGAGAAAACTATATTATACTGATGAGAATGGTAGAGCAGCAAAGCCAAGAATCGGAGTTGAAGAATACCATTGACTCCATGATTGAAGAGGTGAGTATATACTGTCTACTGGCTGTGCTCATATGATCAACACTGCTGATTGGGGTGGCACACACTTTTTTAGGGATTAGGCAGGGCACTGCCTTTCTTTTGTTGGTGAAGCGTCTTTGTGACAGTCTTTCTGTATAAAGCACTAAATAAATAAACTTGAATTTTTGAAATTGGATCTCATCTGTGGAGGGAAAAGGCTGTCAATGGTTTTTACCTCGGCCTAAACCAGGTGTGCAACACACTGGGGGTTGGGGATCTAGAGCATCAGGACCGGCGAAAATAGAGAAAAGCTGGGAATGCTCTACACCCCCCACCTCAGTTCCCTAAGATGTGGTCCCTCCTCTCCTTCATTGCCAAAAAATTATCTCATAATTTCTGTCTCTTACACTGTGACCTCCCCTATTCATACTATCCTGAGTTATTCTACGCCCGGTTGATGCATTATAAGAGTTTCACGAGCATGTGTGTTTGTGTGCACGTGTGTTTGTGCATGTGTGTGCTCAGGTGTACCGAGTGGTCAGTGTGTGCCTGGGCACCCCTCCCAAGACCTTCTGCTGGGAGTACAGGGACAAGGACAATAAGTTCCATCAAATGCCCCCTCTCACACCACTGCAGTTCTACACTCAGCACATTAAGAAACAGTACAACATGGAGGATAAGGTAGGGCGCTCTCTGAAACCCCTGGTAACAAGAGTGGCTCCTCTCTTCTGATGCACCTCTCTGTGGCTGAATCGATGCACAATCTGGATGTCCCTCTGTGCTCACTGTAGGTCTGCCTGGTGAATGACCCCAGAGCCGACCACCCCTATGAGAGGATGTATACCGTGGAGTACCAGGGGAACATGGTGGGCGGCCGCAAAACTCTATACAACAACCAGCC
The DNA here is from genome assembly GCA_029721435.1 of Gymnothorax reevesii. Classification (NCBI taxonomy): domain Eukaryota; kingdom Metazoa; phylum Chordata; class Actinopteri; order Anguilliformes; family Muraenidae; genus Gymnothorax; species Gymnothorax reevesii. The sequence goes on along the minus strand of CM056578.1, from coordinate 72,925,803 downwards.
CACTGAGGTGTTGAAGAAGGCCGCAGCCAGCTCTATCAAGGCTGGAGAGGTGCGTTTGTGTGTGTGTGTGTGTGTGTGTGTGCTGTGTGCGTTCATATAGGTACATGTATGGTTTCATGTATTTTTCTGTGTTCTTGTCAGCATGAGAATGTCTCCTCTTGGTTGCAGGTTTACGTGCAAGCCCTCCATTTCACTTATGTTTTTACTCAGGATGCTCTAAGAAAGGCCTGGTATCATCTCTTTACCTCCACATTTAATTTTTTTAAAAATGCATGCCATGTGTTGTGTTCTGCAGGCAGTGTGGTTTTGCTGTGATGCGCAACAGGAGTCTTACAGAAAACTGGGAATCAATGACAAGAACTTGTGAGTATCCGTCAGTCACTACTTTTTTGACTGTTAATCTGATACCTGCACCCATCCTCAAAATACATATTTCTTAAGTACTTGCAAGTGTTTAACAAGCATCCCTTTCATCTGCATTCGGCTCCAGCGTGTGTGCATTCCTGGGTTTTACGGTCGGGTGACAACATGTTTGTGTTCAGAATCTGTGAGTCCTGCTCGCTCGTCACTTGTCAATTTCTTTCTTTAATTGGCCATTTGCAGGTATGACTACAGGCTGCTGTTTGGGATCTCAGCGAAGGATATGACTAAGGAAGAGAGGCTGGTACACAGGGACTCCTTCATGACTCATGCCATGGTCTTCACAGGCTTCACAGAGAAGGTACTGATTACAAACAGGCAAGGTTGGAAAACAGGGTACCGGGTAACTGAGAGAGAGGGTGGGGCGGTCTGAATAAGGGTAAAGAATTGACAGAAATACACTGAGGTTAAAAGTAGGTAAATAATAAGGGAAAAATGTCAGGGTACTAAAATGGCAAAAGGAGAAATTAACTCAATTGAGCAGAATTAGGAATATAATGAGGAGTTTAAGTTTGGGTTTGGCTTGGTAGCTGAAGAGAGCTGAAACCGCGCCTCTCGCAGGCTCCTTTTAATCTCAAATTTGTGCGTATGATATCCATCTTCATGGGGGGCATTTCCTTGTTTTTTCTTTTAAAATCGATGGCTGTTTGGTCTTCAGTAAGAGGCTTTAGATGTTTACCATGTTTCTCATGTGGACAGGGCCAACTGCATAGAAAAATAATAATAATAATAATAATAATGATCAATTTCATTTAAAAACAAAAATCTCAAAGTGCCTACAGAGCAAAACAGTCATAAAAACACACGAAAATAGCTTGCTAATCAGCATAAAATAATAAAAACCTGCTTGAAGAGGAAGGTCTTCAGTCCTCTGTTAAAACATTCAACAACTGTGGCGCTATCAAGTGGTCTGGAAGGGAGTGCCACAATCAAGGGGTGGCTGAGGAGAATGCTCAATATCCCACTGTCCGAAGCTTGGTTCAGGGTGTTTGGAGCAGGTGGGTGTTTTGGGATCGTAGGTGGCGGGATGATTTTTGTTGATGGAGCAGTTCCTGGAAGTATGTTGGGGTGTTGCCATAGTGGCATTGGTGGGTGAAGAGAGCGAGTTTATAGTCAAGTTATAGTTATAAAGACTGAAGTTTTCTTTTGAGCAGCTAGGAGTCTGTTCAGATGTGAGCAGGCCTCAAATTACATCACATTACAATTGTCAGCCATCCTTTTCTACGGTGTCAAACAAAAATGGAGAACATTTCCCATGGGCTCTGTCCAAAGGCGCTTAGTCTCAGATCAAGCCAGTCAAACCAAAAGTCGGTGTTAACCTCTTTCGCCCAGGTCTTGCCATCTAAGGGATTTTGGCGCTGCCTTCACCTCGCCATAAAGTGCTTTACATCTCCAAACCCATGCCCATTTGGTTTTCCCAATTAGCAACTAAGGCTACGTTCAGACAGCAGGTCTTGATGCACAGTTCAGATTTTCCGATTTTTTTTGTGTGCTCGTTCATATTACACAGTATATGTTACTTCTATCAGTTTTGAGTATGAACTGAATGCGACACTGAAGTGACCTGTATGCGCAAACGAGGTTGTGCGGTAATACGTAATCATGCAGGCACGTGCTGTTCGTTTACGGAAGTAATTGTCGAGACATCTCGTGTCAGTGCATGCGTGGCACTGAAAAGCAAAGGTCGGATAAATGCGACCTGGCCATTCAGACAGCAGTCGCATTGCAAAATACGTACTGGATTTAGGACCACATATGAAAGTGGCCTGGGTCGGATTTAAAAAAGTCGGATTTGTGCTACTCAAACTGTCTTTAACAGATCGGATACAGGTCACATATGGGCTAAAAAATCGGATTTGGGCCACATTTGCCTGCTGTCTGAAAGTAGCCTAAGTGTTAATTTGTTCAGTTGCAAGGATCAATTTGCATCAATTTCCCCTTAGCTTGCATTATTCTTCATTGCAAAAATTATCAACCATTTTCCTACTCACATTAATGGTAACATGAAAAAATCAAGGTTTTATGAAGCTCCTGAATTCCTGCAGCTCACGTTTTTTTTTGTTTTGTTTTTTTTTTGCGCCCACGTCCAATCGGTTTGATACGCCCAAGATAACATTTCTAAAAATGTGGTTTTGCCAACTCAAGTCCATATGTTAAGTTTGCTTATGTAAAATAAAAATCCGTCTGCACCCAGGGACATTACCATAATGCAGGTTAACACTCAGACTGTTTCCAGATAAGAATCGGATAATTAATAGAATTAATTTACTGAGCAAATAGGCCACCAATAAACAGCGCTGCCATAAATGACTAAGACATACAGCTTTGCGTCACAGAGGTAGGCTATATTATGAGATTGCATGGATGGCTATTAATTGAAATTTCTCGAAAGTCCATCCTGAAGTAGAATATGAAGAAGTAAATGCTGCTGAAGATGGTATTCAGACAAGATTCAGATTCCCTCTCTAATTAATTAATTACATCATTTACGTTCTTTCAATTTTCCCAAAAGCTAGACTATAGGGACATCATGAATGACTATGCTACTGTGAACATGTGACCCATAGCACAAATTTTAAATGATTTTAATTGCATGCCATCCGTTTAACTTTCATTATGCACTCATATCCAATTTACTAAATTATTCAAGTACCAACGCTTCCGTGTAAGAAACGCTGACAATTCAATCAATTAATTTTTATCGCTGCACACAGCAACCAGTGTGCAACAAGCTTCCCCGCAAATGCAGCCCATTCTTTTGAACGCCAAAAACATTTTGATTTAGTGCAAGCTTAAAATAAATTAGGTTGCACTGTTGAAAAAGTCTGAGAGCAGGAGATGGAATTCAGGGAAAACATTGATTTAATTATTTTTTATAATTGTATATTTTTTCCCCCTCATCCTCACAATATCACTATTAAGTACGTAGTCGATGTAGCCCTTTAGTGATCTGTCATTTCTTTACTTTCTAAATAATTACAGGCCTATAGATTGGTCTTGATCATTCAACAAATAAATTATGTGATTATTGATCATGCAATATTAAACTGGAACAGCTTGAAAGCAGTTATGCGTTTAAGGGTCAGAGGCTCACTGCCCATCATGTAACGCTGGCGTTACTGCCAGGGGGACGTTGGCTTCAGAAAGTTAATAGGTCATGTTAAAGGCTTGGCCAGACTGTAGCTGCTATGCTCTCCCTGTCCATTGGTACACACAATTTTTGGCACAATCACAGAATTTATTCCCTCATACATACACAACATGCCAAAAGTTGGGGTCACCCTCAGATAAAAAAAAAACACATCAACTGTTCTTTCCTTATTTTTTGCACATGAAATGACTTCAGTGTATAAACTATTGGAAGCCAATAAGTTTTCTGTGAATTCCAGATCTCAGACCACATTTTTAGGCAGTCTTGACTGATTGATCTCTGACCACAAATTTTTTATAATTGAGTTCCAATGCCTTTGTGTTAAAATTGTTCACGTCCTAGTGACATAAATTCATGTTATGTAACAAGAAAACATGCTGTATAAATGCCTTCCCCAAAACCAAGGGGTGATATTGCACATTGCACCATAAAAAATCTGATGGTGGCCCCAAACTTTTCGCCTGTAGTGTATAAGATGAAAACCTTCATCCTTCAGAAAAGTATTTGTGCAGCCATACATACATCAGAGTGGCTGGCATTAGAGGACAATCCAAAGGCGAACAAAGCCCATCCACTATGGAGCAAGGACCAGTTAAGATAGTTTTTTCATTTTTCTTTCCTTCTTTCACTTAAAACCTCTCACTGCTCTGACTTTGATCTCCCTCCTCTCTGTCATTCCTCTTTCTTTTTCTTCTCTTTTCCTTCTCTCCTCAGCAGGGGGATGATGAAAGCATTGAGAAGTGGAGGGTGGACCAGCCCCAGAATGGATTTTATCATGATAATGGTGAGATGTAAAATGATGCTCTGAAGAACCAATCAATCCTATAATCTTAATAAAAGAGTCCCCTCTGATAGATCGAACAGTAACTGTATCTGAATAGAGAAATTTATTCAGATTTTTTCCAGGTTGTCAAATACATCTGACTTCAAAATCATGGTTTAACATTTCTCTTTGCTAACAGTAAGGCGCCTGCTAGTATCCTTACCACCAGCATTAATATCCTTACCAATATATTATTATCATGCAGTTTAAAAGACAAGGAGTGCCGAGAACCCTATTAGGCACTAACATTTCAAATAATCGATACTGTTGGACGACACTTTTTTCTGTTTCTCTGACATCATTTTGGTCACCGGAAACTGTCGACATAAGACACAAGTCTTACAAGTGTAAAACAGCCTTGAGTCTCTGCTATTCTGACCACAGTGGGAAGGGAATTGCACCAATCCAGAACAGACTAGAGACTTGATCAGGTAGCACTGGAACAGAATCGGGGAAGTGCCAGTATACTAGCGGAGGTAGTCCGGAGAGGTTTAGCAGGTGCATAGGGTCTCATGAATTTCTGAAGATTGGCTAGGACTGTCCTCGGACTTTATGGGCAATGAAGGGAAAGCACTGAGAAGGGGAGGGATGAGGGAGTGTCTGGGAGGGTATGTTTATCAGCATTCTAAAACAGCTGCATGGGTTTGATAGTAGATACCGGAAGGCCAGCAAGAAGCGATTTGCTGTTGTCTTGGCGGGACAGAACTAATAACTGAGCCAGAAGCTAGATTGAATCAGCGGAGAGAAAGGAGCAGATTCTCCTGATGTTATACAGGAAGAACCTGTATGCACCGCTCACCACAGAGATGTTCTCAGAGAGTGACCATCTATTATCCATCACAACTTCAAGGTTCCTCGCAAAAGGCGACGAGGACATCATTCTGTCCCTGACAGAGACAGTGAAGTCCAAGATTGGAGACGAGGGAACAGAGTTGAATACCTTTGTCTTATCTGGGTTGAGCTCAAGATGGTGATCATGCATCCAGTTCTGTATATCTCTCAGGCAAGCAGAGATCCGAAGAGCAACTTGTATGTTAAGGAGAGGATGAATTGAGTTTCGTAGGCATAACAGTGATAAGACAACCCATGGGCAGAGACCATAGGACCAAGCGAATGTCTGTTGAGGGACAAGAGAAGGGAAACCTGGACTGAGCTCAGGGGCCTCCTGTAGCAAGGATGTGAAGTGCTGATACTGCCCCATTCCAGGAAACCCAAAAGAAGCAACCCACAAATTAGACCCTAATCCAGTCAAGGCCTGGTTTGTATATGCTGCCATGTATGACAGGAGGATGGAGTGGTTTGCAGTACCATAGGCTAAGGAGGATCAAGACAGAGGAAAGAGTGGCTGTGTTTGCAGCATGAAGTGATTTATTGAAAGACTGAAGTGCAGTTGCTGTTGAGTGGCCTGGTCTAAAGCTGGACTGATGAAGACCCAAGTTATTCTGGGACAAGAAATGAGAAAATAAGTTAGAAGCAGGTCTATCGGGTGTTTCAGATAAAAAAAAGGAAGTGGATGGTAGTTCTGTAAGAGAGAGGGGACCAACGTCGGCTTCTTAGGGAGTGGGGTGACATGGGGACATTTAATGAAAGGGAGGAGAAACCTCAATCCTGTGTTGACATGGTAGGTGAAAAAAGGAAGGATATCAGATGTGATGACCTGGAGGAGAGATGAGGGAACAAAGTCAAGGGCATAAGTAGTACAGCATTGAGAGTGGAGACGAGGAGAGAAACTGGAAAAAAAAGAAGAGGCAACTAAAGGGGGGCGACTTGGATGCTTTTGCATCTAAAAAATCTGCAAAGTATTCAGCAATTAAATACTAATGAGGTGGAGGGGGAGAACTGAGGATACAAGAGAAAAGGGGGAAAAAGTTGTTGGGAGTTAGTGGCGGAGCCACTTTTATTTTAGAGAGAAAATAATTGAGTGAAAGCAGAGGGGAAGATTTAGAGATTTCAGGAAGTTTTGAAAAGGCAGTGACTGGGAGCGAGAAAGAAAGGAGAGAGAGAGTGAATGCAATGGCAGACTTTAATTTTGGGGTGGGGCAGGATGAAGGTCAAGTTGGAGAAGGAGATGAAGAGGTGGTCGTACCGGTGCAGTGGGGTCACTACGAGCCCAGAGGTGGAGCAGTTCCTCAGGATGACAGTCTGGGAGATTACCAGCCTCATGGGCTGGAGGTGAATGCAGAAGGAAAAGGTCAAAAGACTGGAGCAGAGACAGGAAAGCGTCAGACTGGGATGTTTCTAAGTGAATGCTATAGCCACCCAGAGGACCACAAGGTTGCCATACTTGAAGAGGAAACTAACCGAGATGTTGAAGTCATCAAGGAAGATTCCCAGACGGGCCTGGAGAAAAGTTACACTGCAATAACAGCTTATAATTTAATGGGATTGGTTATTGAAAGAAAAGGAAATTTCCAAGAGGGGGAGATGATCAAACTGTGCCAACATCACGACCTTCTGGCTGAGGGGTATGGGGGAATGATGATGTGAGGGTGGCAGGGTGGGTGTTGCTGTGTTGTTTGGTGTGATCCAGGTCTCTGTGAAGGCAAGTAAATGGAGGTAGAGGGAGGAAGCCAAGGCAGAAATGCAGTCAGCCTTCTATGTGGCAGATTGGCAGTTCCATAGCCCCCCTGAGACTGTGAATTCACTGCAGAGAGATCAGCACAGTGTACAGGAGATTGGAGAGATTACGTTATTACGGAGAGCCACAAAGGAGGAAACGTCTTCGATGGAAGAAGGAACAGACCAGAATAGAGTTGCATATGGCACACTGAGGGAATAAGAAAGTCGGGAGGAAAATTTAACGGGCCCGAAGGGGGAGACAGACCACATGTCCTACTAATTACCAATACAAAAACAGCTGATGGCGGTCAACAATAGTACCCTGTTTAAATGTGCTATCAAAAGTGAAGCTTACAGCCTAATAGAAGCTAATCTCTGCTACAATCAATGCGACTGCAAAAAAAAGACAAAAAAAAAGAAAAACAGGCAACCTTCAATCTACCACTAATCAGCAACAGGTAAATAAAACAAGTAGCTGTTCATGCGGATACCTTAAATGTCCTGCAGACCAAGTAAGCAAGGCTTCATCCGATTATCCACACTTGAAGTCTTTGCACTTAGTCGAGTGGCCACTTGAGTGATATATTTCCGGGATCTTATGAGGTTTTGTAATCTCACATCCGGAGGCACTTGATAAAAGAGAAATGTTTCCAGTTGAGGCAAGAATGTCATAATTAGTGTACATATTATATTTTGAATACATTTGTGAATCAAGACCCAATTAGTGAACCGAATACTCAAACAGCAAACAGCGAAAGATCCTCCACATTCATAAATAAATACAGTAATTAATTAGGCAATAAAGGTATCAATAGATAAGCAATCACTTTGATCACAGTTGCCTAATTTTAACAGAGCGTATTGCTTAATAACAGAGTTTCAGTAACCTGATATAACTTTACTCACTTTGAATATTTTCTTGATCATCATCCTACTATCCACTCCTCCTTGCTGAATACAAAACCTTGATGCATTGTGGGATACACTTAGGGCCTGATTTACTAAGACCTTTAGCACATGCAAAATCTTTTCCCCGTGCAAAACCAATAACATCACCCATGATTGGCCAGGGTACTTGCCTTGCACCAGTCAGTGGCAAGGTTTCTGGTTTTGCACGGAAAAAAAGATTTTGCATGTGCTTAAGGTCTTAGTAAATCAGACCCTTAGCCCTTTATACTGCTCCAAAGCTGTAACACAACAAGGATTCCTAAATTGTGGATTAAGTGCAACCAAGCTTGGGCGTTTTTAGAGATTTTTAGATGATGCTGTATTGGTTCCCCTTCCTCCTCCACTGCAGGCCATCTGGTGATTTCAGACGATTGGTTCTCGGAGTATGTGTACGAAGTTGTAGTGGACAAGAACTTCCTCTCTGAGAATGTTGTGGAAGTGCTGGAACTGGATCCTATTAAACTTGAAGCCTGGGATCCAATGGGACTCGTGTGGTAGCCTCTGACACAGAATATGCTGCCTGCCCTGGTCGCAGCCCTGGTCTGTATCTCATCTTTCCATGGAGAATTTCTCCTAGGCAATGATCTTCTCAATACTAAATCGCCTTTTTAACTGGAATTTGTCTGCAGCCTTCCTTTTGCATGATCACCCTCTCCATCTGTTGTTTTGTGCATTTTTCTTTTGGGCAATTATGTTATTCATTCAATGAGACATTTTATTACTGCTTGTAAACCGAAATACCCCTGCCTATCCCACCCCATCCCTGGCCCTAATATTAAATGGTTATCATGGTTTCTGTGATATGCGTCAATGTTACTCAATTTTTGCTTTGCTGAGATCAGCGACAGACGGGCGGTGTTTTGTGTCGCCTACGGTGTAAAAGATTTTTTTGTTATGCTCTCCTCCCTTTTGCTATGCTCCCCTTTTTCTTTCAAAAACCCCCTGGCCTAGAATATCTTGAACAGCAATCGTGAAGAGACCTTGTATCCACAGCAGTTAAATAAAATAACCAGATATTTTTTTTCTGTCACTTTTAGGTGGTGACTTGCAATTGCGGGCCACAGTGAAGCAATGTGGGGTGAAGGGTCTGTCTCTGATCTTATTGTGTCTACAAGACTACATTGTGACTTCAACTACCAACCTTTAGGTCCAAAATGTATTTTTCTACATCTGCGTGGATAACATTTTTTTCAACTGGCACATCTTACTCTGTGAACTGCCATTTCTCTCATTAAAGCTGAGTTGTGTCTTCATCTTATTGCCTGTGTCCTCATTTTAAGTCAAGACAGATGGGAAAGGATATATATTTATAATTCATGTTCATATTTTGTTTAGTAAACAAAAGAGATAGTGAGGATAAAACTTGAACCCAAGTCATTTTTTAAATATAATTAATTTAAATGATTTTTAGCTCAAATACGGACAACAAATTGTGACATCTAAAATACATATATATCAGAAAGGATGTGGGAAATTAAAATTAGTAAGCATCATGTCCATTTGCCCATTAATTATTTACTTGCAGTCCAATATATGAAGTAAACTTTGTTACCAAACATTTCTGGTCAGAGCTTGGAATGATATCTATTATATATCCTATTATAGCTAAAGTAATTGCAGCAAAGGACAACAATTTCAGTGACAAGAGATCATTTATATTAACTGCTGGATAGATACTATGGGCAAGTACATTAGGCTGTTTGCATACCCTGTCTGAATTTATAACATTTTTTAAACATGAATGGCCAGGCAAAACGCATTTCTTTTAATAGGGCCTAAGCACCACAGTGCGAGGACCCTACTGAATGTTATAATTTTTCTTTTGTTAATATTATTTTTCACCAAGTTTTTTTCATGTTTGGAGGGCTTATCATGCTCAAAAACTCACCAAATTTCGTACAATTGTCAGGTCTGGTGAAAATTGACATATTTTAAAGTCATAAAAGGCGGGGCAAAATGGCGCCCTAGAAAATTTCTAAAACCCTGCCCCATAGGGCTTTTTTTGGAGTTCCTAGATGAAAATTAGTACGCATGTTGAAGTTTTCCTGACGCACAAAAGTCTCTGGCATCCATTGTCTACACCAAACAAAAAGTTGGCCATTTTGATTTTTAACTCCTCCTACAGATTTTGTAAACGTCATCTCAATTGCTCATAGGCAATCGCCCTCATGGCGCCCCCTTGTGGAAACAGGAAATGCCTTATTTTACATTGACAAACACCAACCCCAAACTCTTGAGCTGATCAACTACATTTTGTGGCCACGTGATGATCAAGTTGATGAATCTCCACAGTGACACACATGTCCCGTCATGTTGCAGGCTGGCCTATTCATGGTCTGCACCTGAACACATGCATGCCCACATCTAGTTACACTCATAGCGCCACCTAGTGGATGAACAAAACGTTGCATTTCTTCGCTCTTTCCCATTTTTTTCCTCTCTTCAGGCCGCGGCACTCGCATGCCGCAGGCCCCCACAGTCACGCTTGAATGCAAGGCCCTGATCACAGCTGCTTTAATTTCTTATTGGATTAATTTCCAACTGTCAGCCATGTTGAATGGCACAGTCATAAAATAAATCATGGCAATCTGGGAAATAAATGAAATGAACCCTGTTCAAAAGTGTGCATACCCTTAGTTCTTAATACTTTGTATTGCCCCCTTTTGCATAAGTAACAGCATGTAGTCTCTGGGATAGTTGTCAATGAGGCCCCTAATTCGCTCAGGTGGTCAGCTGCCCATTCCCTGCAAAATGTCTCCAGCTCCTGCAAATTCTTTGCTCATCTTGCATGAACTGCACGTTTGAGATCTCCCCATAGCAGCTCAATGATATTGAGGGCAGGAGAATGTGAGAGCCTATCCAAAATCTGTGGGAATGGTGTTGACTGCTCTCCAAACATAGCGCTTGTGGTTGTGACCATAAAGTTCTAATTTGGCCTTGTCACTCCAAATGAGTTTTCCAGAGGTTGTAAGGTGCGTCAAGGTGTTGTCTGGCATATTGAAGTAGCTTGTGGATTTTTCTTTGTGTCCCGAACAATGCTCCCGGTGGTGTGGGCTGAGATCTTTCTTGGCTTACCTGACCATGGCTTGGTATCAAAATATCCGCAAAATTTCCACGTCTTAATTGGCATTTTGAAGTTTTTGGGTATCTTTTTATATTTTTCATTTATTCATTTATTTGACAGGGGCCATGCAAAACAAAATTGTCAAGCCAGAGTTAGCTATAAAGCTAATTTTCATCTGTGGTCCCTGGGCAGGAAGATGTTAAGAATATTAAGAAAAAAAAAATATAATAATAAAATAAATTAACAAGAATACTAACATTTAAAACGATACATACTATACAACATTCCATCACTAAAAACAACACATTTAAATTTACATTTCATTGTCTCTAAGATTGATGCATTGAAAAGATTAAATCATTGATCACATGATTGTTTTTTCTTGAGCCATGATTTCAGTTTACTTTTAAAAACACTGAGGCTTGTACAGTCTCTAATATGAGTCGGAATTAAGTTCCACTTTCCTGCTGCTCTGACTGAAAAAGCAGACTGACCAAATGCAGTTTTCCTCAATTTAGCTAAACAGTCTCCTCTTGCTGATGCCCTGGTCTCCCTAAGATTGTTCCTGCAGCGTAACACACATTGTTGAAGTGGTGGTGGGGCCTGATCATGAATTATTCTATACATCAAGCACATATCTACGTAACAAAGAAAGCTGTCAAAGGACATTAAGTTATATTTTTTAATAATGTTACAGTAGTGGTAGTTCCTTGGTTTTTTATCCAGAGTTTTCAGTGATTGTTTGTAGAGGGTGTATAATGGTTTAAGACTGGTTGCTCCAGCCTGAGACCAGCTTGTAACACAGTAAGATAAATGGGAAAAAATCATTGAGTGCATGAACAGTTTTGCAGCAGCCAAAGGTAGCTGATGCCTGACATGTCTGAAGTTCATTAGGCTGGCTCTTACATTTCTACAAACGTTTTTTACATGTTTTTTAAAATTTAAATTGGAGTCAATTGTTATGCCCAGAAACTTGAAATGTTCTACAATCTGTATTACTTCTCCATTTACAGTCATATCAGGTTGAAGTGTATTATTTTTTCTGATAGAAAAATACATTCCTACAGTTTTGCTCACATTAAGCGTTAGACAGCTGTGAGTTAGCCAATCAGAGACTTTGTTTAATGCTGCGGAGAGTTTGGATGCAGCTTGTTCTCTTGTTTTAGCATGGGTGTAAATAACTGTGTCATCTGCGTACATTTGAATCTGTACCTGTGAACAAATTAGGGGCAGATCATTAATGTACAAACTAAATAAAATCGGCCCTAAGATTGATCCTTGTGGCACTCCAACATTACAACCAATAAAAGAAGAGCATGTGTCATTAATTCTTATACACTGTTTTCTTGAACATAAGTAGGACTCCATCCATGTCAGTGTTTTACCAGAAAAATTAAACTTTGACAATTTAGACAACAAGACATTATGATTTACAGTATCAAAAGCTTTTTTGAAATCAAGGAAAACCGCAGCAACAACACCTCCACTGTCAAGACTAGATTTGATTTGCTCTATAAAATAGCATATTGCTGTCTCGGTTGAGTGGTGTTTTCTGAAACCAAACTGCATAGGATGCAATGGAAAATGACTGGTGTTTAAATAATGTATCAGCTGGTCACAGATGACCCTCTCTGTGACTTTGGAGATTACCGGGAGAATACTTATAGGCCTGTAGTTTGCTACATTGGTTTTATCACCTGCCTTATAGATGGGAGTTACAACTGCTGATTTCCAAGCGCTGGGAAAATTGCACTGTTTTATTGACAAATTAACAAGATGACTAATAGGGGCACAGAGGTTACTTTTGTACTTCTTCACAAATGCAGTATCACAATCGAAAATATCTTTAGCCTTAGAGGTTTTTAATTGGTTCAAGACTTTAATTATAGAGGATTCTGACACCTCAGAAATATTAAAAACAGGGAAATCACAATTTGGTGAAGTAATGATTTTACTTCTTATGCCAAATTTGTGTGTCAAATCTTGAACTGAATCTATGAAATAATTATTAAACACAGAGCAAATTTGGTTTTTGTCTTGCATTAAAATTCCTTGAACTCGTAATTCAAATCCTTTGGCTCCTTTGCTCTTGTCTTTCTTTAAAACTTGATTGATATTTTTCCAAGTTTGCCTATTTCCTTTAGCTTCATTTATCATATTTATAAAAAATTTTGCTTTTTCCTTCCTCAATTCATTGACAACTCTATTACGAAGACACTGAAAGGTCCTCCTGTCATGAGGTAGTCCTGATTTTAGTGCGATTTTCAAAGAATAATCCCTTTGTTTCATTAAACTCCACAGATGTTGAGTTATCCAAGGCAGATTTTGTTTTTTCCTAGAACATTTTATGTTTTTACTAAATTCATTTTTAAGTTTGTTCATTGTGGACATAAAACATTTTGAAGCAGACTCTAGATCATCTGAGGACAAGATATCAGTCCAAGTTAGCTGTTGAAACTTTCTTTCGAATTCACTGGCAAGTCTCTTAGGAATAATTTTGATCATATTTTTACTTGCTTGCTGGTACATGAACCTGTGCTTCGTTAGTTTCCTTGCTATCAACGTCAAATTATGATCTGACATCCCAGTCACTAAATTAAATGATTTTGTTATTCTTTCTGGTTTGTTGCTGAATATTAAATCTATCTGGGTTTTGGATGACTGAGTAATCCTAGTAGGCCCTTGGATAATTTGTTGGAGGTCGAACTGATTTGTAATATCTTTAAGTTTTTTCCTATTTGTCTTGTCTGCCCAATTTATGTTGAAATCCCCAAGTAGGATTAACTCTTTATTTTTATCGAGCTCCTTTAAAATGTTTTTAAATTTTTCATAAAACATGTTATTTGATGAGGGAGGCCTGTACACACCAACAACAGTAAAGGACATAGATGGAGACAAAATTAATTTTACAGCGAGGCATTCCATATCCATAGTGGTGTCAAATTCAATTTCTGTACAGTTAAAACAGTCTTTCACGTACATAATCAGACCTCCACCCCTGCCGGCTTTTCGGTCTTTCCTGAAGACATTATATCCCTTTATCATATATGCAGAGCTGGGTGAAGAGTCTGTCAGCCACGTTTCAGATAAACAAATGAAATCAAGGTTTGAGTCAATAAGTAATTTTTCAAGTTGTTCAGTCTTTGATGCGACACTTCTGATGTTTAAATGTCCTCCGAGTAACCCTTTAGGCTTTGCACGCGGGTCCCACAAAACTTTTGCGTGGTTCGTTGTTTGAAACAGCTTTCCCATCTTTGAGAAGTTGAACTTCAATCACAAAGATTTCTGAATTAAAATGTAAAAAATTCATTTCATTGTTAAATAAATCAACAATGAAATGAATGAAGTCCTTGGTGATGACTCCGTCCTCTTGGACCCTCCAGCAAGGAGGGGTGCTGATCAGCCTGGGTAGCAGGCAGAGGCGAACCCCTCCTCCTTTGAAAGGTCATCAGATCGCCATGGGGAGGATGGATTCGAGGCTGTAGAGGCCGAAGTCGGAAGTTGGTGGTAGTGGAGAGGTGGTGGGCGTTGAGGAATCTCTAAAATAGCAAAACGGAACGTTTCATTGCCATTTTTATAGAAGATCAATGATTATGATTGGGTAAGACTGACTGCTTGGTGTCCTACACCCCGTGATTGACCTTTCATTCACAATCCCATTTCAATCACAAAGACTTTGGAATTAAAATGTAAAATTCATTTCATTCAACAATGGCGAGTGGTGTGAGGTGGATACCCACGTGGTATCCATGTTGGCTGGCCAGCTAGGCAGCACGTGACCCCGGCGCTAGCTAAGCGCTTGTAAGCTGTGCCACAGCGAGTGGATGTGGGGTGGACACATGCGTAGTGTCCATGATGGCTGGCCAGTGAGGCAACTGTAAACAGAGCAAGTGAAGGCAAAATCTGCAAGACAGTCTACCCGGAATGAAACCTCAAAATCATAGATATATCATCAGCATCACAATACATGCCAAGAAACATGCCAAGACATACATAAAATGCACCCAATTCTGACCCACAATCATGCAATTCCCGGCGTATTGACCATGCATGCATCACCCAACACCAAATTCTGTTGACTCAACAACCATCACCAACCCTGAAGTAGGGATATCACTTTAAAGATGCCATGGAAAGCTGCTCGGTGATTATAGATGAGATAGATGGGTGTACGTATGAAGCATATGCAGAGGATGAGCAGCGCCCTAGGACTTGCAAAATCGGAGCATTTGAACCAGATTGGGCTGCTGTAGTTGCAGGTCCAATCCTGAATGAATGTCTGGAAAAGCATCCCGGTGGAATATCACCCTTCTTCAGAACAGCATTGCAGTGATAGTTGAACCAATGGCGGCTAACAGGCAATCCAGTTGATGTTAGAAACAAAGGTTTATATCTTTCTGTAGGAGGCCTCATATGAAGATAAGTGATCATGGGTGAATAAGGACATAAAGTAGAATTGATATGAGCTATTACTACATGAGCCCCATTACCTGAAGAATCAGCTTTTGAGTGTCTTAGGAGAAGGCGATAATGGTCAGAATAAAGATATATTTGAAAAACAAACGTCACGAGAAGGAAGAAAAGAGGCTGAATAAGTAGTGAATTCCCCACAATGAAGAAATCCGTAAAATGCTAACAAAAAAATGGAATCCAGTAAAATGTCTGAGTTCTTTGTAAAACAACCAGACCGAAGAATGGTTTATAAACGATGTAAAACCCAAGGTGAGATAGGTAGTCTGCAATCAGGTGAAGAGGGAGAGGTCATTTTTTTTCACCTTTAAATAGCTGTTTCAGAGCCGGGTTACAAAAGAGACTTTCGAAATTAGGGTCGTGACACCGACAGTGTAATTGGATACCCGCCACCAGACTGTGGAGATAAGAAGGTTGTACATGAAGAACATCAAAATTAAAAACAATAAATGCCCAGACAGTAGCAATTTGAACAGGACATAATGGAATGCCTAGGGAAAAACAAAATTAAGAAAATAATTTACAAGCTACATCATAAGCTTTAAAAGTGGAGGAGGCTAAATCTTTCCGCATGTATTTTTTTGCAGATTCAATCCATTCAGTCATATTATAGTTCAATGGAGAGCAGTTCTGATAGAGGGGGAATGGGTACTGGCTTCAAGTTGGCAGGATAAAGTTGACGGAATTCCTGAAACCAAAATCGTTTTTGCAACCAGGAATATGCAGAGCTCTGAAAATAAAATTATGTGTCACGGACAACCAAGTCAAGCACCTAACCAGGGGCAGAATGTCGCTAGATTTAGAATGCTCTTTATTTATCATTTCAACCACTGCCTCGTTGTTGCAATGAAGTAAGATTTTTTTCCGATGCCACAGGGAACCCTACACAAAACATGCCACAACAATAGGGTAGAATTCAAAATGACAGCAAAATTTATAAATTCAGAAGACCATTCACTTACAAACTTCCAACCTTGAAAAAAAAAACACAAAACCTACGGATGGAGCAACATCAGTGTAAAGGTGGAGTGACTCTGAGGATTCTTCATTATTCCGTTCCATTGATCCAGAAAGGAGAACCAAAAACGAATGTCAGACTGGCACCCGTCATCTAAAATGATCATACCAGAAAGAAAATTTGCCCATTTGCTCAAATCCAAAAGCTGAGAAATAAATGACCTCCCTTGAGAAATGGCAAAATTTAAATGACCCAACAATGAAAGTAGCTCTCGTTTTGATATGCGAGACGAATTTAGGTGAGATTGCGCTATGTTTTTCATACAGTTCACTTTCTCTAAAGGAAGTGATGCTTCTTGAGAAACACTATCTAAACGTATACCCAGGAATTCAAGGGAAGTAGACAGACCGATAGTTTTCTCATCAGATAAAGGGACACCCAATACCCGGAAAGTGCTTTTGAGCATATCAAGCATGGGACTTGGGAGTTCGGAGGCAAAATCGATTAGAAGAAAATCATCTAATAAATGCAGTACAAAAGGAAGACGGTCATTGTTTAACAAAGTCCAATAAAGCGCTTCTGATAGGTGAATAAATATTTGAGGGCTACTCCTGCAACCGAATGTAAGCCTGACAGCGAAATAAAACTCTCCATCCCAGTGAATACCGAACTTGGACCATTCCGATGAATGAATGGAAATTATTACACACGCCTGACGAGGCGGCATGGGTATACAGTTTAGCACCGTCCGTCCGTGTGTGTGTGTGTGTGTGTGTGGCTGTCCGCACGACAGCTCGGCCACCACTGAAGCTAGGGTGACCAAACTTTGTGGGGTAGATGATCCTAGGGTACCCTGCCCAAGTTTGCATTTTGACGTCGAAAGGTCAAAGGTCAAGGTCAACAGGAGGCGTGGGTTAGCATCTCTATAGAGTGCACATCATCTGGTTTTAAATGCGACAGTTATATCCTCTTTAGCTTACCAGGCTCCGTGGCTAGCAAGTGTGATTAGCTGAATAGCATGATCGACGGTAGCATAATGCATTGAGAATAGATCGAGGGGATTTAAGCTATTAATTAAGGTATACGAAAAAGAGAAAGGAGGAGATTTAAAGGGGCTAGTCTGATAACCTTCATTTACTTCCTTCTGAATGAGCTCCCTAACGACGTCTGGTTCAATAGACGCTGAATGCAGATTTTTACAAACAAATGATCTATCTAGAGAAGCAAGGACTCCCAACCCAAAAACCTTGAGTTAGACCATTGAGTAGTGAATCAAGAAATTCAGAATTGGGATGTGAAGACGGTTTGGATGATAGAGCTGGGATGTTAATAAGGGTTGAAGGATGTTTTTTTAAGGCACGTGCTGAAAGTCGGTATTTTTCTTCAGAGGTTGGTTTCGGTGTGTTCGGCGAGGGCATACACATTTCGGATGGGCGTCCTTGCAAAAACTGCAAATATGAAAAAATTTACAGTTAGACCATCCCCAGACACTTTTATTTAATCATTACAAACTGGAGCTCCATTAAAATAAGACACCTTATGCCCCTTTGAGTCATAGTAAGTACGCTCAGTGACATTTTTTCCATCAGTTTCACTGGACCAAACTGGGGAAGACGCAGAAGCTAGAATGACTGTCTTAGGGCAAAGTTCATTGGTGTGACCGATACTGCAGCATACGATGCAAGCGAGTGCTCGGTGACCTCAAAAATGATGAATAAGCAGCTCAATATCCAGGCTGGACCAGTCAACACTAATATTACACTGAGATAACTGCAGGGCTGCTTTAGCAGAAAAAGGCTTGGGATTCTCAACTAATAATGCCCCTCTGTAACGCAGCTGCAGGCCGCAAATAATAGCGAGATAAAAGTCCAATTCCTGGCCGCGTTTGGGATAGTCTGAACAAACAATGTCAAAAAATAAATTCCAAAGGCGACAACAAACTCGCCAATAGAAAGAGACCTCTGTAGACGTGGGTCTGCTGCCTTTTACAATAGAGAAACGTCTCTGCAATCAAGTACACGTCTGTCGCACTGGAGTGAAGGCAACAGGAATGAAACAAGATTACCTTGTTACCTCCTTACCTTGCAGAACTTGCAAACAAATATTAGGAGTGATGCAAGTTGCAAAGGAGCAGGGATAGCGGAAGCCGGGCAAAAGCTAGGCGACACCTTAGAGGAAACGAAACAGGATTCCACTTCTGAGGCAACGGGCTGAGCCGAATGGGGGGCGGAAGCTTCAACAGCACAAATTCTCTTTTCGAGGCTTCCCACGGATTTTACTAGGAATTGGATAGATGATAGGAGAGATTCGGAGACATCAGTGCGAGAGGATCCAAAATCATGGTGCTGGACTTTTGCTGAGCGTCTGGGACCTGGAGAGGATGATTTTGCTGCTCTTTTCTTTCCCTTTCTGCAACGTGACATGGAAGGAGTACTTTCTTGGATGGGAACCAACAAAGAGTTATCAGGCTCGTTCGAGATGAGCCAAATCTGCGCAGATTCGACCACCAGCGATCGGCGCACAATGCGTTCCGGTTAGTTTTGTGTTCGACTTCATCCCGCCTTGCTCTGACGTATTACAAAACTGGATGGCAATAAAATTGCCACAGCGAGGTGGCCACATTTTTTAAAGCCAAGCGCTGCAGTTGCTCTCCACTGACTGCACTGCCTGGCTCTAACCTGATCTAACAGCCAGGGGCGTTTCTAGTCACCTTGGGGGCCCTAGGCAAGAGTGACCATGGGGGCTCTCCCGGCCCAAAAATACCAAGAAGGTCATTCAATCCAGAAATCTTTTATTTTAAATAACAGAACATATATATATATATATATATATATATATATATATATATATATACAAACCCCAAAACCAGTGAAGTTGGCACGTTGTGTAAATCGTAAATAAAAACAGAATACAAGATTTGCAAATGCTTTTCAACCTATATTCGATTGAATACACTGCAAAGACAAGTTACTTAATGTTCGAACAGGTAAACTTTGTAATTTTTTGCAAATATTAGCTCATTTGGAATTTGATGCCTGCAGCATGTTTCAAAAAAGCAGGCACAAGTGGCAAAAAAGACTGAGAGAGTTGAGGAATGCTCATCAAACACTTATTTGGAACATCCCACAGGTGAACGGGCTAATTGGGAACAGGTGGGTGCCATGATTGGGTATAAAAGCAGCTTCCCGGACATGCTCAGTCATTCACAAACAAGGATGCGGCAAGGGTCACCACTTAGTGAACAAATGCGTGAGCTGATTGTCGAACAGTTTAAAAACAAAATTCCTCAACGAGCTATTGCAAGAAATTTAGGGATTTCATCATCTACAGTCCGTAATATCGTCAAAAGGTTCAGAGAATCTGGAGAAATCACTGCACGTAAGCAACAAGGCCGAAAACCAACATTGAATGCCCGTGACCTTCGATCATTCAGGCGGTACAGCATCAAAAACCGACATCAGTGTGTAAAGGACATCACCACATGGGCTAAGGAACACTTCAGAAAACCACAGTCAGTAACTACAGTTCATCGCTACATCTGCAAGTGCAAGTTAAAACTCTACAATGCAAAGCGAAAGCCATTTATCAACAGCACCCAGAACCGCCGCCAGCTTCGCTAGGCCCAAGCTCATCTAAGATGAACTGATGCAAAGTGGAAAAGTGTTCTGTGGTCTGACGAGTCCACATTTCAAATTGTTTTTGGAAACTGTGGACGTCGTGTCCTCTCCAGACCAAAGAGAAAAAGAACCATCCGGACTGTTATAGGCGCAAAGTTCAAAAGCCAGTATCTGTGATGGTATGGGGGTGTATTAGTGCCCAAGGCATGGGCAACTTATACATATGTGAGGGCACCATTAATGCTAAAAGGTACATACAAGTTTTGGAGCAACATATGTTGCCATCCAAGTAACGTCTTTTTCATGGACGCCCCTGCTTATTTCAGCAAGACAATGCCAAGCCACATTCTGCACGTGTTACAACAGCATGGCTCCGTGGTAAAAGAGTCAGAGTATTAGACTGGCCAGCCTGTAGTCCAGACCTGTCTCCCATTGAAAATGTGTGGCGCATTATGAAGCGTAAAATACGACAACGGAGATCCCGGACTGTTGAACAACTTAAGTTGTACATCAAGCAAGAATGGGAAGGAGTTCCACCTGAAAAGCTTCAAAAATTGGTCTCCTCAGTTCCCAAACGTTTACTGAGTGTCATTAAAAGGAAAGGCGATGTAACACAGTGGTAAAAAGGCCCCTGTGCCAACTTTTTTGCAATGTGTTGCTGCCTTTAAATTCTAAGTTAATGATTATTTGCAAAAAAAAAAGTTTCTCAGTTTGAACATTAAACATCTTGTCTTTGCAGTGTATTCACTTGAATATAAAGATTATGAAAATCAAAAAGATTTGCAAATCATTGTATTCTGTTTTTATCTATGATTAACATAACGTGCC
Source organism: Gymnothorax reevesii (assembly GCA_029721435.1). Taxonomy (NCBI): domain Eukaryota; kingdom Metazoa; phylum Chordata; class Actinopteri; order Anguilliformes; family Muraenidae; genus Gymnothorax; species Gymnothorax reevesii. The sequence continues at coordinate 72,904,965 of CM056578.1, read as the reverse complement.
AACTTCACTGGTTTTGGGTTTTGTACATTTATAAGACCTGTAATACAATTCTGAGCTCTATAGCTGTTTTGGTGATAAAATATGTCATTATAATATGTCAATATGTATTCAATATTTCAATTGTGATCTTTAAAGGTCACAGAATGTCAAGTTGTGGTCAGCAAAAGGACTTTATATATGATTTTCTAAATGTCTCTATACAAACCTTGGCTCAATCTGTGAACATTTTTGTGGTTCAAGTCATTGTAATTTCACTGTCGAGTTTGACCCTTAAAGGTCACTGACAGTCAACTTGAATGTCACCAAAGGAAAGGTCATATGTGCCTTCCTAGATGTCAGTCACACAAACCTAGGCTCCACCTGTGACTTTTTCAGTGAGAAAGTCATTGAATTTTCTCTCGGTCAAGTTAGACTGTCGAAGGTCAATTTGATGGTCACCAAATGAAAGTTCATGCATGCAAAGTTCATGACTTCCTATACATCTCCAATACAAACCTACACTCAATCTGTAATGATTTTGCTGATGTAAGTCATTGAAATTTCACTGCAAAGTTTGGCCGTTCAAGGTCACAGAAGGTCAAGTTCCAGGTCACCCAATGAAACTTGATACATGACTTCCTATATGCCTGCAATACAAACCTAAGCTCTTTCTGTTATAGTTTTGGTGATAGAAGTCATTGAAATTTCACTATGTGAAGTTTGACCTTCGAAGGTCGCCGAAGGTCAAGTTCAAGGCCACCAAATGAAAGTTCATACATGACTTCCTATAAGTGTTCAATGCACATATGTTCCCAATCTTCGATATTTTCAAGCCTATAAGCCTTTGAAAATTATAACATTTTGCTTGACCTCAAGTTTGAGCTTTCAAGGTCATCTGAGGTCAACTTTAACACAGCCAAAGCAAAATATAGGTCATATATTACTTCCTATATGTCAGTTTACAAATGTAATCTCTATCTGCAACCATTTAGCTTCCACAGGCAATTTGGCCCATTCTCCATACGACCCGACGTTAAAGTACAGCGCCCCCACTAGACCCACTTCAGTCAATTGAACCAAAATGGCACCAAAATGTTCCAAGGTGAGTTGATTGGCAGATTTATAAGACAGTTTTGAGAAATAATTTTTTGAAATTTCAAGCTATATCTTTTAACATTGTTAATATATTGCCTGACCTCTCAAAGTTATCTGTGGTCGCATTTAATATTGCCAATGTCAAGGTCATATATGACTTCCTGTATATCAATAATACAAACGTAATCTCTATCTGCAACCATTTGGCCTCCACAGGGTATCTTGCATATTCATAAATTACAGCGCCCCCAATGGACCCACTTCCGTCGATTCAACAAAATGGTGCTCGGTCTGTGCATTGACGGTACCAAGATAAGTTTATTCCCTGATTTAGAAAAAAAATTATCTCGCAGTTTTTGAGAAATAATTTTTTTAAAATTTCTCAGTCCTATCTTTTATATTGGAGTGAAAATTTCAAGGGCCCATAAAAGGGACAAAAATGATTCAATCAAAAATCTGAGAAAAATACCCAAAGATATGGTCTAGTAGCATGTTACTGCAAATTTACATGGAATTCATCCGGCCAAAAAAAGATAAACCAGGGGTACTTGTAGAGTGCAAACCTCCACCAAGGCAGCACAATCCAAATGTGCATGAGTGGGAGCAAAGTTGAGTTATCGCGTGTGATAGGATTTCAAAATGGCTGCTCTGGCGATCATATTGTTTCACTGATCGCAGTCAAAATCAAAATGGTCCATCTTTGATGTAATAGCAATCCACTCACAAAATTTCAGACAAATCCGTGCATTACTTCGTGAGTTATCGCATGTGATAGGATTTCAACATGGCTGCCTTGGCGATCATATTGTTTCAGTGATTGCAGTGAAAATCTATAGGGCCCATCCTTGATGTAATTGCAATCCACTCACAAAATTTCAGACAAATCCGTACCACGCTTTTTGAGTTATGTTGTTCACAAGCAAACAGACAAACAAACAAACAGGCAAAAACATAACCTCTGCCCCAATTTTGTTGGCGGAGGTAAAAATGTACCAGACGACGGACGCTGGACAATGGATGACAGACACCATACCACAACAATAGCTTATCGATCCATAGGGTTATCTAAACACAAGATACAGGGATTTTGCCGTAATCCAAGAATGGGATTTCGTGATCGTGATTGCCTCTCTGAACAGTTCCTCCTGAGATCTTCACGAGATCTGGGCAAAACCTCACGTCAGGTTGTGCCATCCAATTAGTACAGAACTAGCCAGAGCCAACCACTGCGCTGGACCTGCCCACACCAGAATCCATTCTAGCGGGCACTAACAACGGAAGATCATACTATGCCTTAGTAGCGTCTTCACTTTTGGAAATACAAAAGAGAACTGCAGATGACTTGAGGTGCAATTTTGTCAGTATCTCTCCCAAAGCTACTTGTCCGTTTACTTTTGGACGCGAAGAAAAACAAATATTTATCTTCCAAAATACGATGCCACCAGAAATCAGTGGATAGCTTTTTTGTTTGCTGGCAGCAAACAGCCACGGCCAAAGGGAACGCTAGCTGTTTGTGCTCAGCACCAAAGACAGCTTTGTCAATAAAGGATAATTCGACACAGGATAAGCCTTTCAGCTGCTTCTCAAACCTGAAGCAGTTGCATCGATCAAGCGCTCAGAGCCACAAGCTGTAAGTAACCATATAACAGCAAATAATGTAAGTGAAGCTAACTTGTTACGGGTGGCTGGCAGGATTGCTAGCGATAGTTATCACTAACAACTGGCCTCAAACGCAGGCTTTGTAAAATATCTGAAGATAAAGCCTATATCGGTCACGATGGTCTGTGACTCACAGACACAGAGGCTGTAAGTTGCTTTTACTGCATAAGCCAACCTGACGTGATAGCCAGTTGATTGTGGCTGTAGCACAGTGGCTAACGTAGCCAAGTTACTGTTGCTAATGTTTGTGTCCTAAATATAAAAGAGTGATGTCAGGGGAAATTCTACAGAAGGTGTGTGAACATAAACCTCATTTGAAGCTAACTTTCAATACTTGTTTGTAATTTGGATGCTTGGCACAACTGTTCACAGTAACAGAACTTGCTGTCTGTAAAAAGGGTTTGTCTCTGTGGTTATGACCGCTCGGTTACCAGCTACTGCACGTTAGTTTGCATGTCGTGTTAATTAAAAATGCTCCTGGTTAACGTATATGCAGTAATTCTGATCGGTATGCTTGTGTTACTTTGGTAAGCATCAATGTGGCAATTTCATCATAACGTTGCACGATTGTAGCCACTACAGTTAGTGATCGCTTCACTTATCCATGGCTGGGATCAGCCGGATACTTCACAAATGTCTGAGCAAGCTCTCAATGCGAAAAGCAGAAGCTCTACCGGCTTACAAATTATTTCTCTGCACTACCTTGACATAATTTCATCCCCGTTTAGAAATTGTTGTGGCAAATAAAAAGCCAAAAAAGGAGGAGATTAAATAGGTAATTCTTTCCTGTAGAAGTGATCAATTCGCAAGCACCATATAAGCAGCTTGTCCGCGCTAACAGAACTTACGGTCTGCAAAACCTGTATTATGTTCATACCATAACCGAGCTCTCTCTAGCTATCGCATACTATCAATAAAGCTGCTTTCACAACAGAAATGAAACAAATTTTTCGCAGGACAGATTAGCCTACATTCAAAGTCAATGCAAAGACGCATTAAGCAAAGACGCGTTAAGCAGCTTTCACACCGGATGCGAAACAAATTTTTTGCGCAACAGGTTAGCTACATTCAAAGTCAATGCAAAGACGCGAATAAAGGCGCTATGGGCGCGTTAAGCAGCTTTCACACCGAAGGCAAAGCAAATTTTTTGCGCGACAGATTACATTCAAAGTTATGACCACTTATCAGCTACTGCATGTTAGTTTGCGTGCTCTGCAAATTAAGAATGCTTCTGGTTAACTTATATGCAGCAATTATGATCGGTATGCTTGTGTTACTTTGGTAAGCATCAATGTGACAGTTTCATCAGAACGTTGCCTGATTGCAGCCACTACAGTTCAAGCTAAACAGAGAAGTGCTGTATGTGTCTGCCGAGTTGGGCTGCAGTTAGACCAGACGTAGATTTTACAGAGCTTGGGGTGCATTTTTGGGTGCTTATGAAACGATCGCTTTACTTATCCATGACCGGGGTTAGCCTGATACATCTCCAATGTCTGGGCAAGCTCTCTCCTACCACCGGTGAAAGCAATAGGGAAGCGCACAGGCTATAACGGTCCAGTATAACAAACGCTGCATTGCCATCGATTGAATATTAAATTCTTTCCTGTAAACGTGATTGATTCGCTAGCTCCACAAAAGCAACGGTTCACGCAGACGGAACTTACGGTCTGTAAAACCTGTAAAAGCTCTGTCGAGCTCTGGCACACTATCCATAATGCGCCCATTTTCCACGAGGAAAAGCTGGTCATTTCGAAGCAATAAGTAAACTACTAACGTTACCACAGGCAATTTCCGAAAGCGCCGTTTTGCCTGGAGCTTTCGCACCTCCGTTATATACCAGGGCGGAAGCTGTTCGTTTCTCCACGCTAACACCACAGCTATGTGCATGAACCAGCAGGTCCTAATACACAATACCGATACCTGGGCAAGCAATCAGATGCTACCGGTGAAAGCAAAAGGGAAGCGCACAGGCTATAACATGTCCGGTATAACAAATAATTTCTCTTATTAAATTGGCGATTGAATATTAAATTCTTTCCCGTAAAAGTTATCGATTCGCTATCTCCACATAAGCAACGGTTCACGCAAACGAACCTTACGATCTGTAAAATCTGTATTATGTTCATGACATAACCGGAGCACAGCTCTCGCGCACTATCGATAATGCGCCCATTCTCATCAAGGAACCCATTGCCACAGACAATTTCCAAAATGGCCGTTAAGCCTGGAGCTTTCGCCCCTCCATCATATACCAGCGCAGAAGCTGTTCATTACTCCATGCTAACGACACACCGCAGTTATCCACACGAACCAGCAGGTCCTAATGCACACTGAAGCAGTCCATAAGCTCTTGGTCCACTTTTAGCTGCTCCTCACTGTCCACATTTCCCTCTAAACTCAGACGGTCTCTGGTCTACACATTGGCATGTCGACCCGTTCTACAAATGTGTCTATATGGGGTGGATTCTAGCTTTCCCTGCATCCAAGCTACGGAGTAGTAAAACCGCTGTACTCACCAACTGTTGCCGTAAGCAAATCTGTGCTTGAGCTGCCAGACTTTCGCACTGCGTCCTCCACTTTCGCCGTTGCGTTTATTAAAATTTTTTGGATATCATTAGATCTATACATGTACTGCGTTAGATTCCAGAATGTGCCCATCGATTCCCGTCAGTTTCACTCTTTTTGCCGGACCAGGAAAACTGCGTTCTGCTGCCTTGTCCCGCCTAGATCCGCCCTCTACAGAGCAGGCCAGTCAGAGGAAAGTTGGCACACGGGGAGTGGGGGCCATAGCGGAAGAGCCACCCCAATGAGGCATTTCAGGCAGAGACTACTATGGACTACAAATGGGTTTTTTTGAGGATGGCAGTATGAGCAAAATAAGCACCCTTTTTTTACTTTGCGCAATCAGGAGTACTGTAGGGGAGTCAAAGACCAAAATATAAACTTGGAAAAATAGCATATTAGGTCCCCTTTTAAAACAGGCATAATTCTGCACTGGAATTCATTGCAAGCCAACCAGGAACACTTCCAGAAATCATTGTCTGTGAACACAGCTGGCCATGCAATCTACTAATGCAAGCTAAAGCTATATCATGCAAAGGAGAAGCCATATGTGAACACGATCCAGAAATGCCGCTGTCCTCTCTGGGCCAAAACTCATTTAAAATGGACTGAGGCAAAATAGAAAACTGTTCCACGGTCAGATGAATAGAAATTTGAAATTCTTTTTGGAAACCACGGACACTGTGTTGTGGGGACTAAAGAGGAGAGGGACCATCCTGCTTATTGTCAGCGCTCAGTTCAAAAGCTTGCACCTCTGATGGTATAGGTTTGCATTGGTGCCTATGGCATGGGCAGCTTACACATCTGGATAGGCATTATCAATGCTGAAAAGTATGTAGAGGTTGTACAAAAACGTCTCTTTCAGGGAAGACCTTGAATATTTCAGCAAGACAATGTCACCCCACATACTGCATCCATCACAACAGCATAGCTTCACTGTAGAAGTCCCAGTGATGAAATGGTCAACTTGCAGTCCAGACCTTTCACCAATAGAGAACACTTGGTCCATCATGAAATGAAAAATCTGGCTTAGAAGACACAGGACTGTTGAGCAGCTAGAATCCTACATCAGACAACAGTGGGACGACATCCCTCTTCCAAAACTATAACAGTTGGTCTCCTCACTTCCCAGAAATTTACAGACTGTTGTTAAAAGAATAGAGGATGCCACACAATGGTAAACATGGCCCTACCCCAACTTTTTTGAGATGCGTTCCTGCCATCAAATTCAAAATGAGCCAATATTTTTCATAAAGAGGTAAAATGGCTCACTTTCAACATTTGATATGTTCTCTTTGTTCTATTGTGAATAAAATGTGGGTTTATGAGATTTGCTAATAATAGCATTCTGTTTTTATTCACATTTTACACAACGTCCCAACTTCATTGGAATTGGGGTGTGTAAAACTCAAAATGCACAATGAAAAAAAGCCTTGCACAAAATTCCAAACAGGAATTAATTTAAATCTCTGGTGGTTACTCTAAAGAATTTACTAACCATGATACGGATGAGATCCTGGCAGTGTGTCTCAAATTTGAACTCAGCCGAACTGATTTATCTAACTCGGGATACTCGAAAATGCTCAATGTGAAAAAAGCTTAATGTGGCTTAATGCACCAAAACAGTGACTAATCACCAATCATTCCTCTCTGACTTTTCTTGTCTGGAGCACTTGCTCCCATCAATTAAATAAAACCGAAGACTGGCGAATAAGGTGGTTGTATCATATTTAGCGTTTTCCCACCATTGACGTATGTTATGAGGAAAAAGCTTAATGTAGTTTAATGTACCGAAACAGCGGCCAATAATCAACACATTTCTCTCGGCTATTTCTTGTCAGGAGCACTCCCCTATTCAAATATTATTTTTTTATTTTATTTGCACTTACAACACACAATAAATTAAAGAAAAACAATATATGATAAGATTGAGAATGTGCAGGAAAAGGTCAAAAAACCTGTAAGGTTTATAAGCGACCTTCCTCTTTAAGACAATTAAAAAGGAAAACAAGAAATCTAATCCCTACACCACCCCTCTCCAAACACGCACACATCAGTTAAACATCCATACATCTAACTCAGACACACTCACTTAGTCCTCCACACACGCACACACACAGACACAGGACACTCACTCACCAACACTCACACAAGATACATTAAAGAGAAAAAAAAAAAAAAAAAAAAATTTTTTTTAACAATTTAACGAAAAATAATTACATTGAAATAAAATAAGCACAAAAGTACACAGGTCATATAATAACTATAATGAAAAATAATTACATTGAAATAAAATAAGCACAAAAGTACACAGGTCATATAATAACTATAATGCATTTTTAAGTTTGCTTTTAAAGGCATTTAAAGTGAAACACGATTCAGTCAGGTATTTTATATCATTCCATATCACTGCACCATGGTAAGTAAAAGAAAATTTGGCAGCAGAAGTCCTGCAGAATGGAATGTGAAGATTATTATATTGTCTTGTAAAATGCGTATGAATATAAACATTGGACATAAAATAACTTTGAAAACAAACAGGAAGAGAAGAAGGTAAACACATAATTTTATACATAAGAACTCCAGTTTGGTACTTGTTAACTTCATAGACCGTGAGTAAATGCAGTTTTAAAAATAAAGGTTTACTTGGAGCTAAATAAGGAGAGTTTGTGGCAATTCTTACAAATGATTTCTGATTTCGATGAATAGCTTGTAAGTAAGAAGGATAAGTGCTAGCCCAGATTATGTTACAGTAAGAAATATAAGGATAAATTAGACTGTAATACAATGTTAACAGTGTGCTAGTTCTCAGGTAGGGTTTAACCCTTTTTATAATACCTAGTGATTTTGAAACCTTCTTACAGACATGTTCGCAGTGATTCTTAAAGCTGAGTTTATCATCAATAATGACTCCTAAAAATTTTACCGATGACACTTGTGTAAGTTTATTACCATTGATCCTAATCTTTAGTCTGTCCGAACTAAAGTTCTTGTTTTTATTCTTAAAAATAATAAAATTGGATTTCTTTACATTTAGTGATAACCTGTTCAACTGGAACCAACGAGCAAACAAAATGAGTCCAGAATTTGCTTTTTCGACGAGTGAGTCAAAATTTTTATCGCTGACAAAAAGATTTGTGTCGTCAGCAAAAAGTATAGGTGACAGATCACTAGATATTTTTGCAAGATCGTTTACATATATCAGGAACAACAAGGGTCCTAAAATGGATCCTTGTGGTACACCGCAATTTAGCACAGCCAGATGTGAGCAGTTGCCATTGAAAACAACATATTGCTTTCTGTTGGTAAGGTAGTTTACAACCCAATTTAAAATGCATTTTTTGAAACCATAACATGACATTTTTGATACCAGGATTTCATGATTCACACTGTCGAAAGCCTTTGATAAATCTAAAAAGATACCAATGGAGTATTCATTTTTATCCAAGGCAGCTGTAATTTTTTCTCGGAGATGCAAAAGCGCCATGTACGTAGAATGATTCTTTCTAAAGCCATATTGATGTTTGAACAAGATATTATTGGCATCATGGTGTTTCATAATTCTAATATATACCAGCTTCTCAAGAATTTTCGAAAAACAAGGTAATATAGATATAGGACGATAGTTCAAAAAAACTGATGGATCCTCGGCCTTAAACAGAGGAATAACCTTGGCAACTTTGAAGGGAGCTGGGATAATGCCTGATTTAAGAGACATAGAAAAAATAAATGTTAAAGGATCAATAATTAAGGTTGCAACTTGTTTTATCAGTGAAGCAGGGATTTCGTCATGACCTGGGGAGGAGTTTTTGAGGCATGCAATAATCTCAAGTACTTCAGCAGTACTTACATCCTCAAAGACATTTAAAACAGAATAATTTCCCTTTATAGAATCGGTGGGAGAACCACCAACCATGACAATTTTCTTTGCAATATCTGATCCCACATTCACAAAATAGTCATTAAATTTGTTTGAGATTTCGGATGGCTCTGTTATCTCGACTTCACCATCCTTAAACACAATTGGGGAGGGAGAAGAAGATTGCCTGGTATTGAGTAGTCCCTTCAAGGTATCCCATGTAGTTTTAATATTATTAACAGAGTTATCTAATTGATCACTATAATACTCACGTTTAGCATTTCTAAGAAGATGGTTGTACCGGTTCCTATGTGTCTTGAATATAGCATAGTTCAAAGGAGTAGGATTTTGAAGATATTTTTTATATACTTTATTTTTCTTAAATGCATAATTATTAAGTTCCGTTGTAAACCACGGTTTATCTAATTTGGAATTTCTTTTGTTACTGAACGTGATAAGAGGAAAACATTGATTGAAGACAGAAAAAAACTTAGTATAGAAAAGATTATAAGCAGTATTTACATTGTCAGCCTCATAGATTGTTTCCCAGGACACTTTTCCCAGTCTCTCTTTGAAGTTGTTAATGTTTGAATTGATGAACCTTCGAGATGAGGATTTCTTTTGTTTTTTTATAAATGGATTTAGGTGCATGGAGGAAAATTGAAAAATAGGCAGGTGATCTGAGATCTCGGTATAAAAAATTCCAGATTTTAAAACATTAGACAATGCATTGGTGAAAATGTTGTCTATCAAAGTAGAATTATTAGTTATTCTTGTAGGTTTGCTGATTAGAGGAAAGAAATAATTGGAAGACAGTATATTTGTTAAATCATCTATATGATATTTGAATTTCTCATTTAGTAGGTCAATATTGAAGTCACCTAAAAGGTAACAAAGTGTAGTCTCCTTATTAACATGTTCAAGCACATCAGATAAACCTTCTTTGAATTTGTTCACGTCAGTATTTGGGGGACGATATATGCATCCTACAATCACTCTTTTTTTCACATTCAGGACAACAGTTTGTATTTCAAGAAAAACAGATTCACTATTAGAATATTCAAGCATTACTTCAAGGTCAGATCTCTGTTTAAATTCAAGATCCTTTTGGACATAGAGAGAAACTCCACCACCACCTCTATTTCCTCTACATCGATGTATGGCTGTATAGTCAGCAATTTCAAAAAATGTATTTTTTTCCTCTGTCAGCCATGTTTCAGTCAGTGCAATAACTGAGAAAACATGGTTCAATGAAGAGAGATAATGATAAAAATTGTCGTAGTTTCTAGGAAGACTTCTTATATTCAAATGTAAAGTAGAAAACATATTAGTGACATTAAAAGATGCAATAAGAGAGTTCAACTGGTTTACAGAAAAATAATCACATAGAGATGAGTCATGAGCATTGCCATTCAAGTTCACGTTAACATCATTTTGAAACAAAAATAAATCAGGATCTAAAGAATTATTGTAAACCTTGTCATTGTTCTGGAGTTCCAATGAATGAAAAACTGTGTTATCTATTGTTATACTAGATTGGGACATTGCAATAGGAATATTACTGGAGGAAATCATCCCATTGACAGCATGTGGTCACTAAGCTTGGGTAGACATAAGATATCAGAAAGGAATTGATATCAGGTTTAAAACAACAAGGGCTACAATTTCTCATCTACTCAGGAGAGTCATTTTGCTGATCTCTCCTGGGTTGCACAATGAGTCTATCGTATTTCAGATAAGCCCAGTCTCCCCTGGCTCTTGCAGCTCTCATCTCCGGCAGCAAAGCTTTTCGTTTTTGACGCACTGCATCTGAGAAGTCTTCATTCATATATATGTCTGTACCTTTAAGGCGGTTAGCTTTTGAGAGAATTGTCTGTTTATCTTTATACCTAAATAACTTTACTATCATAGATCTTGGCCTCTTCCCTACAGCTGAAACCAAAAGCTTTCCAATGCGATGTGCTCGTTCAATTTCGATATGCTTTTGGTCAATTCCCATTTTGTCATTCAAGATTTCTCTGAGTTTCTTTTCAGAATCAGACCAACTCTCGTTTGGTGATTCTGGGATCCCATCAATAACAATGTTATTTCTCCTGGACTGGTTTTCTAAATACTCAACTTTGTCCAAACACTGTTTCTTTTCAATTTGCAGAGCCTTGGTGTCAAATTGGAGGGCTTTTATATCACATGTGGTTACTGATTTAAGGGTGGCCTTCAACAGATCTACTTCTTTTTGTGAAAATTCTAGACTGCTTTTTAACTCCTGAATTTCCCTGGACAACTCATTATGTTGTTTATTACTGGAGTCATAGATCATTTGAACAAAGCCCCTAAAACTGCTCTCTTGCTGAGCAATCAGGTCTTTAAAATAGGATTTCTGCTGATCCAAAAGATCACGAACAACTGGGAGAGAAATAAGCTCTTCATCTTCCTCAACCTTTTTCTTATTTGGTGGCATTTTGTCAAATTTTAAATAAACAGGGAAAGCAAATATACAAAGTCCTACCAGACACTACTGTCACATCCGCAAATAACTTACAGTATTAGAAGTCCCAATGGTAGATCAACAATAGTCCAAAGTAAGGGCTGGCAGCTCCTGGTAGTGGATAGCTACTCCAGAGCCTGGTGATGGTTAGCTGCTCCAGGGCCAGATGGTGGCTAGCTGCTCCAGGGCCTGGTGATGGTTAGCTGCTCCAGGGCCATGTGGTGGCTAGCTGCTCCAGGGGCTGCTGATGGTTAGCTGCTCCAGGGCCTGGTGATGGCTATTTCCTCCTGGTGGTGGCTAGCTACTCCAGGGCCCGGTAGACAGCTAGCAGATTCTGGTGATAGCTAGCTGCTCTAGGGCCTGGTGATGGTTGGTGATGGCTAGCAACTCCTGGTGGTAGCTAGCAACTCCAGGGCCTGATGATGGCTAGCAGTTCCTGGTAATGGCTAGCTGCTCCAGGGCTTGGTGGAGGCTAGCAGCTCTAGGGCCTGGTGATAGCTAGCAGTTCCTGGTGGGGGCTGGTTGCTCCAGGGCCTGGTGGATGGCTAGCAGTTTCTGGTGGTGGCTAGCTGCTCCAGGGCCAGGTGATGGCTAGCTGCTCCAGGGCTTGGTGGAAGCTAGCAACTCCAGGTCTTGGTAGAGGCCGACAATCCTAGGTCTAATGGGGACTAACAGCCCCTGGTGGATGCTAGCAGCTCCTGATGATGGCTATTAACTGGCTTCTCCTGGAGCTTCGGCCTAGTCAGGTGGTAGCAGACTCTCACCTTCAAAGACTTTACAATTTGACATTGAGGAACATTGTTTTTTAAAGTAGTCCACAATTGCTTTACACAAGCCTTCACAGGTTGAAGAGCCTCTGACTATCTTTACTTCTGAAAAAAAAAAAAACTGAAGTCCAAAGAAAACAGATATTATATCGCATTAAAGTTTCAACGGAAGAAAAAAAAAGTGACACTGCCTTTGCCTCAGATGACTTTTACCCTCAGTATCCAATTCATTACTTCTAAATGTAGTGGCTCACTATCACAGTTGTAATGCGAAAAAATACCAATAGATGGCAGCATTGACTTTTTTTTTTTGTTAAGCCAAGTCTGGAGCTAGGTTTGGGCATGTCCTGGGCATGTCCCAGAGAATAAAAAAAAGTCTAAAAGGTGGAGGGGCTGCAAAAGAATATAGAAGGAGAAAAATTGAGAGTAAAGTAGTAGGAGAAATTGCAAGGAGAAGGATACATTTGACCAGACCTGCCACTCTTTTCAAGACCTGTGAAGGTTTTTTTGTGGAGTTTTTCCCTGTGTTGGAAGATTTCCCTGTCCCAGGACATCACCAAGCAACCCAACCAAAGGGACTAAATATTTTTTTTTGTGTATATGTCAATCTTGGTCAGTAGTATAAATAGTAGGTTTGTGGTCAGTCTTTGTTAGTCCCCGACCGGAAACGGAGGGGGCTATAGGATTGTACTCTGTCCGTCAGTCCGTCCGCATTCATGTCCGCTCCATAACTTCAATACCGTATGACCTAGGAACATCAAAGTTGGTGTGTGGATGTATCTTGGGGAGAGGGTGTGTCATGTAACCTCTTCAGGTCACTTTGACCTACTTTTTAGGAAATATAATATGCATACACCGGTAGGGGACTAGTATTGCGCAGCAATACGACATTCGCCGATAGGCGGTGCACTTGTTTAATTAAATCTGTTTAAGTTTTAAAATTTTGTCTGTCATCCCTTGCTGTTGTAAATGTCATAACAAATTGGGGCCATGACAAATTGGGGGCTCGTCCAGGAGAGACCATTGTGTGAGTCATTTATTGAAAATCTAACATTTCAAATTGTGAAATTAAAAAAAAAATCATTTTCCTAGATTTATATTGACAGATCAACAGCAATGGATGATTTCTTGGCATCACCAACCGTAGGGGTTTTGAAGTCTTTTGAAAAGACAGAACTGTTGGAAATATGGAGACAGTTAGAGCTGACAGAGGTAAAACCAGCCATTCGAAAAGCAAGACTGGCTAGAGAGGTCTTTGAATATTACATTGATGAAAATATGTTTGCACCAGGAGATCTGGAACAGTTTCCAGTGGAAAATCCAAATGTAGAAATGAAATTAAATTAAAAATGCTAGAGATTGAAAGGGAGGAAAGAGAAAAACAAATAGAATTTAAGAGGGCAGAAAGTGAAAGGGAAGAAAGAGAAAAACAAATAGAATTTGAGAGGGCAGAAAGAGAAAGGGAGGAAAAAGAAAAACAAGGAATTTCTGAGGGCAGAAAGAAAAAGGGAAGAAAAAGAAAAACAAAGAGAATTTGAGAGGGGAGAAAGAGAAAGAAAGGCAGTTTGAGTTAGAAAAATTAGCAAGAGAGAGAGATTTTGAGTTACAGAAATTCGAAGAGAATTCGGACAGGCTCCAAATGGAGCTACTAAAAATCAAAATTGAAGCTAAAAACAAATTTTGTGCTAGCCAGGAGGTAAAACTGGTGCCTCCATTCTCTGAGAAGGAGGTTGATAAGTATTTCCAGTGTTTTGAGAAGGTAGCTAAGAGTTGCCAGTGGCCAAAGGAGCACTAGCCTCAGATGTTGCTAACTGTCCTCAAGGGTAAAGCTCAACAAGGCTATTCGGCTTTGTCTGCAGATGTTTCCTCTGATTATGAGATTGTCAAAAAGGTTATTTTGAGAGCTTTTGAGTTGGTCCCAGAGGCTTCCCGAGAGAAATTCAGAGGTCTTAAGAAATCTGACAATCAGACTTATTTGGAATTAGCTAACGAGAAGAAGTTGAGTTGAGCGCTGGTGTACTTCTATGGAGTTCAAGGATGATTTCAACTCACTAAAAGAGATGGTGTTAGTTGAAATATTTGTTGGTAAATTAATAAAAAACCAAGAACGTTGTCCCGATGAAGAAGTAGACTCCGATGTTCCTGTCAAAAAGCAGGAAAGAGTTTATTTCACAGCCGGCCGTGAGAACAACAGCGTGATGCAAAGTTCTAAAATTCCTTCATTTTGGAAGAAGCTTTATACATGTTAAAGTACAGACATTTGCATATGGCTTCTTTAATGTTATCAGAAGTTGTTGCTGATTGGTTCCAGGGTTTACACATTGATAAAAAGCAGTACTCTACAATTGGGCCTCTCCTGAACCATATGTGGGCATACAGAGCCTCCAATTAATAGGTGCTTGTGCCTATTGTCCTGTTGGGACTGAAGACAAACGGAGCTCTCTTTATCACCTAATGCACATTCATTACCCATTGACCAAACCGTCTGGCTCAACTCATATTGCCAACACCCAAAAATTCTGTTACCCAACAGATTCAAGAACTGTGTTAAGGATGATAAAAAGACCTACCTTAATGAGAAGCAAGCACTGAATTTACAATCAGCTGCCAAATTTGCAGACAAATATGTTCTCACACATAAGTCCAAATTTCAGTCTAGCAGTAACAATGGATGGTTCCAATTTCAGAAGAAAGGTAACGGTGATACCCAAGATTCCTCACCCAAAGACAAAGACAAATCTGGTGATGGCGCTCAGAAATCCAGTCACAGGTCTGATCAAAGTGTAAAAGCTGACAGTGACAAAAGTGGTCTAGTTTGCAGTTATTGCAAGAAATCTGGTCATGTTACAACTAACTGTTGGCTCCTTAAAGCTAAGAAAGAAAAAGGAAAGGATACCAAACCCAATGCC
The DNA here is from genome assembly GCA_029721435.1 of Gymnothorax reevesii. Classification (NCBI taxonomy): domain Eukaryota; kingdom Metazoa; phylum Chordata; class Actinopteri; order Anguilliformes; family Muraenidae; genus Gymnothorax; species Gymnothorax reevesii. The sequence goes on along the minus strand of CM056578.1, from coordinate 72,889,650 downwards.
TTTGTGAAGACAAGGTTAGAAACCCCTGTAGTAGATGACCGATCTGCGAAATTACCTGCTCCTTGTGGGCTTATGAAGCCTGATAGTGCTGACTTTGTGTAGGAGGAATTTCTTCCATTTTTGTCAGAGGGATTTGTGGCTCTGAATGAGCATTCTCCTCCTGTACCCATATATATCCTAAGGGATACCGGAGCTTCTCAGTCACTTTTGGACTCTTTGGAGTTAAGTGATGAGACCGCTTCTGGGAATTTCATACTTGTACAAGGTATTGAAGGGAGGACTGTATTCTGTACCTCTGTGCTCTGTATTCTTGAAGTCAGATTTAGTTACAGGTCAGGTGAAGGTGGGACTTATGTCTACCTATCAAGGGTGTTTCTTTGTTGCTAGGCAATGACCTGGCTGGGGGCAATGTAGTTCCCCTTGTTCATCTTACCTCACAGCCGAGCACTGAAGATGGCGATGAAGACCCATCCCTGTATCCTTCCTGTGCAGTGACCCGTGCTATGGCTAAGAAGGCTCAAGAAGAAGATGACGTAGTGCCGTCCAGCACATTGGATAGTCATGACTCAGGTGGTTTGCCTCATGACTCTGTTCAGCCTAATCTGGTTTCTCCATTTGAGGACTTATCAGACATGTTTATCAGTTCTCTGTTCAGCTAGCCAGAGGGGTCTGGTGATTCTGATGTGTCTGGAGACTTGTCTCTGTCCAGAAAGTGGTTGATTCAGGAGCAAACTAATGATCCTGAAATTTCTGTGCTAAAGAAGAGAGCCCTTCCTGATAAAGAAATGGACACAGTTCCAGTTGGGTATTATCTCAAGGATGGAGTGTTGATGCAGAAGAGGCGCACGCCTAATATCCCAGCCAATGCAGATTGGGCAGTGGTCAGGCAAATTGTTGTTCCGAAGGTCTACAGGAATGAGATCTTAACAATGGTTCATAGTTTACCTTTAGGAGGTCATCTTAGTGTTAACAAGACTGTTGACAAGTTGAAAACACCAGTTAGACCCACCTGTTGCTGCATTGCAGCCTATCCCACCATTTTGGGAGCCCTTCTCCAAGGTCATTGTTGATTGTGTTAGTCCATTACCCAAGACTAGATCTGGAAATCAGTATTTGTTTACAATAATGTGTGCATCTACCAGATTCCCTGAAGCCATACCTCTACGTAACATCAAGGCGACTACAATCTCGAAGGCTTTGATAAAGATCTTTACGTTGTTTAGCCTTCCCAGTGACATTCAGTCAGACTAAGGTAGCAATTTCACTTCTGTATTGTTTCAGCAGGTAGTGTATGAACTAGGTGCGAAGCAGATTCTTTCTAGTGCCTATCATCCAGAGAGTCAGGGTGCCTTAGAGCGATTTCATTCCACTCTCAAGACAATGATGAGGACTTATTGCTATGACTATGAGAAAAACTGGGATGAAGGTGTTCATTTGTTGTTGTTTGCAGCTAGGGAAGCGGTGCAGGAGTCTACTGGATTCAGTCCATTTGAGCTAGTGTTTGGCCATGAAGTGAGAGGACCTTTGCTATTGTTGAGTGAACAATGGCAAGAGAAAGTCTAACAGACTGATATGTGGTTCTATGATAGCAAGTTCAAGGAAAGATTGCGTGCAGCTTGTGACCTAGCCAAAGAGAAATTGAAATCAAGTCAGGGAAAAATGAAAACTTGATATGATCATAAGGCTAGAAGCCGTGAGTTTACACCAAGAGACAAGGTTCTTGTGTTGTTTCCCTTGCAGTCCAATCCATTGCAGGCTAGATTTCACGGTCCTTATGAAATTCTAACGAAACTCATTGATCTCATTTACATTGTAAAGATTCCAGATAGGAGAAAGCCAAAAAAGTTGTGTCACATTAATATGCTGAAGCCTTATCATGATAGAAATGCTAGGGTTGCAGCTGTCACTTCAGATTCTCCGATGGACAAGACTTGTGAAGATGAGGGGGTGTTTCAAGATGATGAACCTAGAATTAAAGCTGAAGTTCTTTCATGTAAATTGTCAAATTCTGAAGTGTTACAAAATCTTGATGTAAAACTCCAGCACCTAGAACCCTCACAGAAAGATCAGTTAGAGAGGTTGATCAAGAAATATAAAGGTTGATAAAAAATATAAAATATAAATCTATTTCCTGATGTTCCAAAGAGACTTTCTTTAGCATCTCATGATGTAGATGTTGGTGATGCCAAACCAATAAAATAGCATCCGTACTGGATGAATCCCGAAAAGAGAAAGATTGCTGAGAAAGAGGTTGAGTACAAGTTGCATAGCGTTTGCTTAATAAAAAGATTGTTCATGCTCTTAGTGGTTACTTTGTGCATTCAAAAGGGACAGCAGTTCTTTGATAGCACTGTTGCCTCACAGCAAGAAGATCATGGGTTAAATTCTGGCCTTGGGCATTTATGGAGTTTGCATATTTTCCTCAGGTACTCTGTTTCCCCCCACCCACAAAAAATGCATCACAGGAACACTAACCAGTGCCCCTGACCAAGGAACTGGCTTTAGAACTGCAGTTCTTAGCTGAAGCTAAGCAGGTGTGGGCTTAGTCAGTACTTGGATGGGAGTCCACTGAGGAACACCAGGTTGCTGCTGGAAGAGGTGTTGGTGGGCCAGTAGGTGGCGATCTTCCCTCTGGCGGGATAATCCCAATGCCTCAGTGCAGTGACGGGGACACTGTACTGAAGGAGACGCCGTCTTTCAGATGAGACGTAAAACCGAGGTCCTGACTCACTGTGGTCATTAAAAGATCCTATGACACTCTTCGATAAGAGTAGGGGGTTCCCCGGTGTCATGGCTAAAGTCCCAACCTGGCTCTTTCGATCTGCCGCCTAATCATCCCCTGATCTAATTGGCTGTGCAATTCCTCTGTCTCCCCCCCACCTCTTCCCCCAGGGCTCCCTTGAAAAAGAGATTTCAATCTCAACGGGACTTCCCTGGTTAAATAAGGGTTAAATAAAATAAAATAAAAATAAATAAATAAAGTTAGTCCCTGGCGCTGCTCTGTGGCTGCACGCTGCTCCTAACTATAAGATGGGTCAAATGAGGACAAATCATCCCATGGGGTTCAATAAAGTGTTTCTTATCTAGCAATTTCATGTAAAAACATTAGCCTAGTCTATAATTGTTCATATTTAATTTCTGTGTGACATCTAAATTACACCTCCAGTCATCAGAGATTTTAACGACAAAAAAGGGCCTCTAGGTTGTAGTATGGCATGGTGTGATATGGGTAAAGAGAAATCTCTGATTGCGCCCCCAATCAATGCAGTCTAGAACCAGCCCTGAAAGAATGTACAGTGAATTTCGAGTCTTAAACTTGATTTTTTGTTCAGTCCTTTTGTGGAAATATTTTGTTTCCTGCCTAGTGTCAAGATTGGAGGGGCAGTGACCACCTGACTGCGGAAATGCGGTGGCAGTTGCTCCCGCAGCGCACCCCCTGTCCATTTTCCTCTTTGCATTCATGTATTGGTTGTTCAATCAAGAGGGTAAAATTACTGACCAGCATCAAGCAAAGAAAACCACTGAGGAGATCACTGAAATCACTGGAACTGAGTCTGACTGAAAAATTGAAATTGAAGGCTGACTGAGAAATTGACTTATTTGGAGGAATAACGTGATGAATGTGGAATGCTTGTTAATGAAGATCTATTTGATAGTGAAAGTACAATCGAAAGGAGGAACAAGATACAGGGCCTTCTGAGCCATCATACTAGATTTGTCCGTCCCTCTGCTTTGTGAATAAGTTTTACTTGTTTTTGTGTGTCTTCTCACAGGTTGCGAGTGAAAATGGTACAGTAAAGCCATACAGCACCCGAACAATGTGAGTGTTGCTGAAAGACTGGCGTATGAAAGGAAGAACACATGCTGTGCTGTGCCCTTGCATAGGAGATGGCTGCGTTTGTGGACACAACTCCACTCAACTGAGCTCACTCTCTGTAAACACCAATAAAAGAACTTTCGATACGTTACATGTCTGCCTTGCACTATTGGAGCACCCCCCAAGTTTCTATGAATGATAATGTAATCAATTGTGTTACTCTCTCAGAAATAGGGGTACAGCAGGAGTCCACTGCTGTTCCCCAAGGTATATTCAGCACTTATGTATCCCCTAGGGCTAATTATAGGACCTCATGGTACCTGTGTGAACCTTTTTTGGGCCTAAAAGGTACTTTTATGTTCCAAAGCAAACAAGTACCCACTCCTGAGGGTCCAACAGCAGTACTTTTGAGGGTACTGCCCCAGTGACAAGCTGAAGGGACAAACAGGTACTTTTATTCCTGAGAGTGTACCTGTAATATTTCTTCTATTGGCTCATTGTGTGTGTGAATTTTTGGTATGTTGTGTAGACTAGAATGTTTCGTCTTTTTGTGCCAAATAACTGATGAACAAAATGCCATGCTTTTGTCCTGTGCTTCTTTTCTGTTTGGAGTAGTATTTTGCATTGTGTCCTGGCCTTTTTAAAAATGATTTACTCCCACCACTAATCAATGTGGTGATGAAAGCATGAAAATCTGCACTGGCTGCTAATTGTGGCCAGAGGTAGATTCAAAGTCCTAACTCTGGCCTATGCTGCAGCAAACAAGACATCCCCTTACTATTTGCAAGAGATGATCATCCCGTACACACCTGCTTCGCCACTTCATTCTGCAGCAGCATGATGACTTCCCCTACCCTGGGTTGGAAAGCTCGTCATTCTACCAGATCACTCAGCTTCTCCCATCTTGCTCTCCAGTGGTGGAAGGAACTTCCCACCTCCTTACAGACTGTTCCATCCCTGCTGCTTTTCCCCCGTAACCTTAAAGGTCTTCAAAGTTAAGGGGGGGGGGGAAGACACTTTGAGACCTCTCCTTAAAACTCGCGACTGCCACATATAAGTAGTAAGTTGCACCGGAGCTAGTGCAGAAAATGACTTGTTTCACTCCTCATTTCAACAGCCAATTTGTTAAAAACAGACAAGTTATAGTTCTCATTTGGGACAAATATTCTTATCGATACATTTTCTACATCCCCAATGAAATGATTTGCCACAAACTGTCCAGATTTTGTCTGTTTTTAACTTCTCCGAACAAAGCTCTGATCTCATCTGCGATTGCAAAACGAAAAATTTGCATCGGTCATAAGCGCGTGTACAATTGTTTTACGTGTTCTTGCATTGTATACTGTACAAAATGAGAGCTCATTTTGGACTTCGAACATAGTAAGCGACTGAGAAACACGGCAACTTCTTACTCGCATGGACTGGTCGCTTGTGTTTATGTTTCGCTTTCGGATATGTGTCGTACCGAAGTCCTAGTAGTCCCTGGTGACTAGGATCACGATATGGCCAGTGTTTCAGAAACAAACAAATGCAAAATTTGAATGTCGTCAACAACAACAATGATCAACGATAGTAAGTTACTAACAAAGCAACGTAAACACAAACTCACTTGTCAGCTCGTCTTCACAGCACTCTTACATAGACATTTACACCTAAGCCGTACAGCGGGGCTGGGCCGTGGTCTACCTCCGACGGGGTAGCAGCTGAGCCAGTGGGGAGTAAGCACGAGAACGGACCTCAGAGATGCCAAGTCGCACGCATTCGACGTAGGTCCTACGCATTTTTAAGGCTTATTCACCATAGTCCGCAATTATTCAATGAGAGCTTATTAATGAGATTTTCACGTGGAATTAAAATCCTTGAGCATTGAAGTTTCAGTTTCACTTGCGTGAAGGTGGACCTCACCACAAGCAACATGGAAAGCGATTAAGACTCCGTAATTCTCGTGTTTCTCTTTCCTCAGGAAAAAGAAACAATGCAGTGTTTCATGATCGTTTAATTGTATTAATGAAACAAGACCATCTGAAACATCTTTATGCAATTCCATTGCTCAATCCCTTAGTAAAGACAAGCCTGAGAATCCTCGAGTCATCGATTTCCGTGACACGTGTGGGGAAATCCACCGTAATGCTTGTCAAACTGATTAACTTAATGCACAATAACTTCAATTTTGCTGGTGAATTTCCTCGGTGAGCGGTGATTGGAAAATTGCGAACTACGGCACTGAAAGGTGAATGCCACTAAGAGGCGAGAGACTTTATCGAATGCGTGAGACTTGGCATCTCTTTTTTGGAGTTCGGAGTGTTGTTACAGCCTACCATTACACACCTATAGCGCCTCGATAAATATTGGCACCCCTGGTTAAGATGTGTAAAAAGCCTTAAAATAAATTCAATTTTTACCGCAGAAGCATACTCTCACACTGAAAATTGTTGAAAAATGTAACCTTAAGGGAAAAAAAATCCCTGACTAAGAAATAATTATTTTTCATAAAATCATCTGTTCCACAATTATTGGCGCCCCTAACAATTCCTAGGAAATAAATGTAATTGAAGTGAAGTCATTTCTACAGTAGTTTACAAGGTTGATCAGAGTATCTAGGAACATTTAATTTGTAATTCATCACTTCCTGTTTCCCTGGGGTATAAATATGACATGACACAGAGGCCATTTCTCTTGTCCACTCTTCAAGAGGGGAAAGACAAAGGAGCACACCATTCAAGTAAAGGCAGATATGTGTCGACCTTCACAAGTCAGGCAATGGCTGCAAGACAATAGCCACTCGCCTGCACCTGCCCATATCTACTGTCAGAGGAATCATTTAGAAGTTTAAAACAACTGGAACAGTGATAAACGAGCCTGGACGAGGACGCAAGGTTATTTTGCCACCACGCACAGTGAGGACGATGGTAACTGAAATAAAAAGTTCTCTTAAGCCCACTGTTACAAAAATTGCAACAAATGGTAGCATCTTGGGGTCACAAGTCTCCAAAACAACCATCAGGCGCTATCTACATGCCAACAAGCTGTTTAGGAGACATGCATGGAAAAAAACTTTTCTCACTTGCAATCATAAACACAAATGTCTGGAGTTCACTGAGCGGTACTGGGTTTCAACAGAGACCGTGTGCTTTGATCAGATGAGACCAAGATAGAGTGTTTGTTGCCAAAAAGCACTAAGTGGGTCTGACGGAACACAAAAGATGAGTATGCAGAAAAGCACCTCATGTCCACTGTGAAGTATGGGGGAGGATCGGTGATGCTGGGGGCCTGTTTCACTTCCAGAGGCCCTAGGAACCTTTTTAGGGTGCATGGCACCATGAACGCTTTGAAATACCAGGACATTTTAAATCAAAATCTGGGGGCCTCTGCCCAAAAGCTGATGATGGGTCGTCACTAGGTCTTTCAGCAAGATAATGACCCTAAACATGTGGCCAAATCTGCACAGAAGTGGTTCACCAGACACAGAATCAAGCCCCTCCCATGGCCATCTCAGTCCCCATGTTGTGATCTGTGAATCCTGCATGTCATGTTTAAGTTCTGTGCCTGGCTATGCCATGTTGTTTGATTCTGTGCTTAGTGACCACTGCATATGTCTGACTATTCTTAGGATTGTGTTTTGTGTTTTGGTAATTTAGATTTCTTGTTTTATTATTTTTCATCTTCATATCATTTAAGTTTCCATGCCATGTTTTCATTTCCATGCATTGCACCAAGTCTACCCTGTCTTGTCTTGTGTAGGTCTTTGCCCACGGTCCCTTGTCTTGCGTGCCACTCATTCGGGTGATTTATTGGTTTCTGGGTTTTAATCTTCTTTATATCGTGTTCTTCCTTCCTCTCTCTTTTACTGTCTTACTAACACATACTAACAGTTTATTGTTTTTGCTAATTACTAACCACACTAATCTTGTATATTTTTACTAACTTTCTAACATGCACTCGGGATTGTATAGCTGCACATACTAATTGACTAACGATCTCTCAGCAGTCGCTCAATTCTAATCTCCGCCTCCTTGCCTATCCCTAATTATCTCTGCTGCAAGTTTCTGTGGATTTCCACTTATACTTTGTGCTTTCCTTTTCTTTTATCTTGGCACTTTAGCACTCCTTAACCGGAGTTGTTGTTTTGTACTTAGGTTTGTCTTGTGATCCCTGTCTGCGTTTTGGCTACAGCCAAATTCATGTAATTAGTTTATTCCTCATGTGTCTCTCCCTGATCATTGTTACCATTGATTGCACCTGTTCTCCCTGGTCATGTGTTTACCCTGGGTGTGTATATAAGATGTCTGTTTGGTTCACTCTCTTGTCAGATCGTTCTCTCTAGTTTTTCGTGCCAAATTTCTCGCCTTGATTTCTCAGTGTTTATCTTTCTGACTGGATTGCCCGACTTTCGATTTTTGCCTTTGTGATTTTGGATTATTGTTGCATCTGTGTGTTTTGACCATTTTTCTGCTCGACTACGAGATCTCTGTTTGCTGCCCTGGTAACGATTCGGATTACGTTCTGTGGATTCTGGCTTGCTTCTCTGATAGAACTGTTCCTGTGTACCATACCCATTTCTGTCCGACTACGATTACTGTGATTGCTGCCCTGGTTTTTGATTCTATTTTTGCCCAACTGGATTTTGACTTTTGGATTGTGGACTCTGTACTTTTGCCTTCTGCCCTGCCGGGGTCCTCCCCCTTTATTAATAAAACAAGCTCTACTGCATTTCCTGGTTCTCGCGACTGGTTCCTGATCGCACCATTACAGTACGATCTGACCAGCATGGAGCCAGCGAGTTCCCAGCCTCTTCAGGCTGCAGTAGAAGGGCAGGGCGTCCAGTTGGCGATGCAGCAACGGCAGCTACAGGCTGTGATGCAACACATACAAATCATGAGCAACCAGTTAGCGGATCTTGCTTGATCTCTGCTGAGCTCACCGATCATCCATGCACCCCAGCCTCCTGTCATCACTATGACTGCATCTAGTCCTGCCTCTGCACCTCCTGCTCCATCCCAGGAACCATGTTTACCCCCTCCTGAGAAGTATGATGGTGATCCGGGGTCTTGCCGTGCCTTCCTCACTCAGTGTAAACTGATATTCAGTCTCCAACCTTCCACCTTCCCCTCTGAGCAAGCTCGAGTGGCGTACGTCATCATGCAGCTTACTGGCAGAGCGAAACAGTGGGCAACAGCTACCTGGGAGGCGAGGTTACCCTGTGTCCAGTCATTCAACTGTTTTGGAGAGGAGATGAAGAGAGTTTTTGATCGCTCCAGGCACGGGCATGAGGCCGGGTTGGAGATCTTCCGTATCCGCCAGGGGAATCGCTCTGTGTCAGATTATGCCATAGCGTTCCAGACCCTTGCCACGAACAGCAGGTGGCAGGAGAGAGCCCTTTATGACGCATTCATTTTTGGGCTTTCTGAGCAGATTAAGGATGAGCTCCTGCCATGTGACTTGCCGGAGAGCTTGGAACGTGTCATCAACATGGCTATCCGCATTGACTCCCGCCTGGAGGATCTTAGACGGTCCAAGACCCGAACCAAATTCTCCAAGCCCCTGAAGGTTCCACCCCTGCCTCAACCTGGCTATGGCGAGCCCCCATCCGAGTCAGAACCCATGGAGTTGAGTCGGATGAAACTGTCTGGGGAAGAAAAGGATCGTAGGCGCAAGGAGCGGGCCTGCTTCTACTGTGGCCAGAGAGGGAACTTCGTCTCTCGGTGTCCAGAAAAGAGGCAACGGCTACTAATGAGGAGGGGAGCAGTTGTGGGCGTTACTCCTGTGGATCACTCTTCAAAGAACTGTACCTGTTTCTCTGTCTCCCTTAAGTGGGCAGGGGGAGGTAAGAAGACCACTGCACTGATAGACTCGGGGGCAGAAGAGAACCTCATCGAACAGGATCTAGCCCGGAAGAAGGGCATCCCCATTGAAACAGTCACTCCTGATCAAGTTGCCAGCTCCCTTAATGGCCAGAAGATTGGCCACATCACCCACGTGTCCAGCCCCATTAAATTACGGATCTCCGGCAATCATCATGAAAATATTAAGCTCTACCTCATCCAGTCACCTCATGCCCCGGTCGTCCTCGGCCATCCATGGATGGCTAAACATCTATCAGTTATTGACTGGGAACGACATGAGATCAAGGAGTGGAGTCCCAAGTGTGCACAATAATGTCTTAATGACGCTCTGGATCATGTTCCTATTTCCCCTTCAGAAGACATCCCGAACCTGGAAAAGGGTCCTCCCGAATACCATGACCTCAAAAAGGTTTTCTCAAAAGCCCGTGCCACCAGCCTACCCCCACACAGACCATATGATTGTGCTATTGAACTCAAGCCTAGAACCATGCCTCCCAGAGGCCGTCTCTTCTCGTTATCACGCCCTGAGACTCAAGCAATGGAAAAATACCTCAGTGAGTCACTCGCTGCCGGCATCATTCGCCCATCCTCCTCACCCGCCGGAGCGGGATTCTTCTTCGTGGGGAAAAAGGATGGGTCGCTACGACCCTGCATAGATTACCGAGGACTCAATGACATTACCATTAAGAACAGATATCCCCTTCCACTCATGAACACTGCCTTTGACCTTCTCCAGGGGGCTAAACTGTTTACTAAGTTGGATCTACGTAATGCATATCACCTGGTTCGTATCCGTGAAGGGGACAAGTGGAAAACTGCCTTCAATACCCCTACCGGGTACTGGGAGTATCTGGTCTTATCCTTCGGTCTCACTAACGCCCCAGCAGTCTTCCAAAATCTTGTGAATGATGTTCTACGCGATATGATTAACAAGTTTGTCTTTGTGTATCTTGACGATATTTTGATTTTTTCCAAGTCGCAGGATGACCATGTGCATCATGTTCGACGTGTACTCTAGCGCCTGCTGGAGAATCTGCTGTTCGTGAAGGCAGAAAAGTGTGAGTTCTCAGTTCAAACCACATCCTTCCTGGGGTATATCATCTCACCAGACTCCATCCAGATGGACCATGTCAAGATCGAGGCAGTCACTAACTGGCCAACACCTCCCGATCGTAAGTCATTACAACGCTTCTTGGGTTTTGCTAATTTCTACAGACGTTTTATTCGCAATTACAGCTCAATCGCTGCCTCTCTCACGGCCCTCACATCTAGCAAAATCAAGTTCCTATGGTCAGAGAAAGCTGAACAAACCTTTCCTGAACTCAAGTCACGTTTCACTTCCATTCCTGTACTAACCATCCCTGATCCTAAGCTTCAGATCGTGGTAGAGGTGGACGCCTCCAATGTGGGAGTTGGTGCCATCCTGTCCCAGAGGTCCACGGAGAATGGGAAGATCCACCCCTGCGCCTTCCTCTCCCGTCGCCTCAGTCCCGCTGAGAGTAATTACGACATCGGTAACCGGGAGCTGTTGGCGGTGAAGCTGGCATTGGAGGAATGGAGGCAGTGGTTGAAGGGGTCTGAGGTTCCATTCATCGTTTGGACCGACCACAAGAACCTGGAGTACCTGCAGACTGCCAAAAGACTGAACCCGCGACAAGCCAGGTGGGCTTTATTTTTCTCATGATTTAATTTTCATCTTGCCTATAGACCTGGCAGCAAGAATGTTAAACCGGACGTCCTTTCCCGGTGTTTTGAAACCGACAAGGATCTACCCAGCTCTGATATCATTCTCCCGAAGGAGACCTTCGTCCACGCTGTTGCCATGGACTTTGAGTCAGAGGTGAGAAATGCCCTAGACGACTCTTCTGCTCCCAGTGCTTGCCCTGACCACTGTTTGTTTGTGCCTGCCCATCTGCGCTCCCGAGTCCTGGACTGGGGGCATTCGTCCAATCTCTCGTGTCACCCCGGAATCAAGCGTACCCTGGACTTCATGACACGTCGCTTCTGGTGGCCTGGCATAAGTGACGACGTCCAAAAATATGTCTCAGCCTGCTCGGTCTGTGCCCAAGCCAAAGTATCGCACCAACCCCCTCACGGTCTGTTACAACCCCTACCTACCCCACACCGCCCTTGGTCACACATAGCATTAGACTTCATCCCCAGTCTTCCCCCTTCCAATCACTACACCACTATCCTCACCATCATTGATCGTTTTTCTAAAGCTGTCCATTTCGTCCCCCTCACCAAGCTCCCATCTGCACAAGAAACAGCCAGCCTCATTATCCAACACGTCATTAGATTACACGGCATTCCTACAGACATCACTTCAGATCGCGGTCCTCATTTCACGGCTAAATTTTGGAAAGCCTTTTGTAACTCACTAGGCACATCAGTCAGTCTTTCGTCTGGTTTTCATCCCCAAACTAATGGCCAGACCGAGCGGGCTAACCGGTGTGTTGAGACAGTTCTAAGATGCCTCTGCCTTAAGATCCTCCTGGAGCCATCAACTCCCTTGGGCAGAATATGCTATTAATAGTCACACTTCTGCAGCCTCTGGTCTTTCCCCTTTTAAAGTTTGCCTAGGGTACCAACCCCCGCTGTTTCCATGCCAGGAGGAGGAGGCTGCAGTCCCATCTGCCCGCGAGTTTATAAGCCGCTGTAGACGCACTTGGAGGACCACGCGGGAAGTGCTGCTCAGGTCGGTAGCCTGTATGAAGGCCCAAGCGGACAAGAGACGCGTCGCTGCTCCATCTTACCGACCTGGGCAGCGCGTATGGTTGTCCTCCAAGGACATTTCTTTAAGGGGGAGTGGGGGAAAGTTGTTTCCTAAATTTCTGGGACCTTTTATCATTGAGAAAGTATTGAGCCCCTCTGCTGTCTGCCTCCTTTTGCCCCTGTCCATGCGCAGGATTCATCCCACATTCCATGTCTCACAGATCAAACCTGCGGTAACCCACCCCCTGTCTTCTGGACCTGATCCCCCACCACCCGCCCGCATCATCAACGGAGGCGAAGCCTTCACTGTGTGGGCATTGTTGGCCTGTCGTCGACGGGGTCACGGACTCCAGTACCTCGTCGACTGGGAGGGCTACGGCCCTGAACATCGTAGTTGGGTGCCTTCCCGGCACATATTGGATAAGGACCTCATAAAAGACTTTCATGCCACTCATCCACATCCATCAGGTTAAACGCCAGGTGGCGTTTTTAGGAGGGGTGGGGTACTGTTGTGATCTGTGCATCCTGCATGTCATGTTTAAGTTCTGTGCCTGGCTATGCCATGTTTGATTCTGTGCTTAGTGACCACTGCATATGTCTGACTATTCTTAGGATTGTGTTTTGTGTTTTGGTAATTTAGATTTCTTGTTTTATTATTTTTCATCTTCATATCATTTAAGTTTCCATGCCATGTTTTCATTTCCTTGCATTGCACCAAGTCTACCCTGTCTTGTCTTGTGTAAGTCTTTACCCACGGTCCCTTGTCTTGCGTGCCATTCATTCGGGTGATTTATTGGTTTCTGGGTTTTAATCTTCTTTATCGTGTTCTTCCTTCCTCTCTCTTTTACTGTCTTACTAACACATACTAACAGTTTATTGTTTTTGCTAATTACTGACCACACTAATCTTGAATATTTTTACTAACTTTCTAACATGCACTCGGGATTGTATAGCTGCACATACTAATTGACTAACGATCTCTCAGCAGTCGCTCAATTCTAATCTCCGCCTCCTTGCCTATCCCTAATTATCTCTGCTGCAAGTTTCTGTGGATTTCCACTTATACTTTGTGCTTTCCTTTTCTTTTATCTTGGCACTTTAGCACTCCTTAACCGGAGCTGTTGTTTTGTACTTAGGTTTGTCTTGTGATCCCTGTCTGCGTTTTGGCTACAGCCAAATTCATGTAATTAGTTTATTCCTCATCTGTCTCTCCCTGATCATTGTTACCATTGATTGCACCTGTTCTCCCTGGTCATGTGTTTACCCCGGGTGTGTATATAAGATGTCTGGTTGGTTCACTCTCTTGTCAGATCGTTCTCCCTAGTTTTCTCGCGCCACGTTTCTCGCCTTGATTTCTCAGTGTTTATCTTTCTGACTGGATTGCCAGACTTTCGATTTTTGCCTTTGTGATTTTGGATTATTGTTGCATCTGTGTGTTTTGACCATTTTTCTGCTCGACTACAAGATCTGTTTGCTGCCCTGGTAAAGATTCGGATTACGTTCTGTGGATTCTGGCTTGCTTCTCTGATAGAACTGTTCCTGTGTACCAGACCCATTTCTGTCCGACTACGATTACTGTGATTGCTGTCCTGGTTTTTGATACTATTTTTACCCAACTGGATTTTGACTTTTGGATTGTGGACTCTGTACTTTTGCCTTCTGCCCCGCGGGGGTCCTCCCCCTTTATTAATAAAACAAGCTCTACTGCATTTCCTGGTTCTCGCGACTGGTTCCTGATCGCACCATTACACCCCAGACCTCAACCCCATTGAAAACCTGGAGTGAGCTGAAGAGGAGAGTGCAGAGGAGAGGACCCAGGTCGCTGGATGATTTAGAGAGATTTTGCAAAGAGGAATGGTCTAAGATCCCTCTTTCTGTATTCTCCCGTCTTGTGAAACATTGTAGAAGATTAGGTGCTGTTTGGTTGGGAAAAGAGGGTTGTACAAAGTATTAACATCAGGGGTGCTAATAATTGTGGCACACATGATTTGATGTAAATGAATTATTAAAGTGGGATTTTTTTCCCACTGAATAAATCCACTTGAATTAAAGGTTGGTTTTTCCTCTTTTTTTTTCATTGTGGTCCTATATCATTTAGAGAAACTGAATTTATATAAAGCTAAACACACCCTAACCAGGGGTGCCAATAATTATGGTGGGCAGTGTATTTGGCATGTTGATGAATTTTATCTCAAAATCAAGGATTTATAAAGGCAAAATGACTAGGAGTCTATGTGCAACGACTTTTTTGAGGGGTGGGGCTTAGGATCATACAAACCAGCCCAATATTCGTTTTCAAATAATGATAGAAAGTTATAGAAAGCATTTACAAATGTGTGATGCATATTAATTTGCTACATATGATCCATTCTTCAAAAAATAGCCAAAAAATGTTGAGTGAACCTTTAAGACTCACTTTAGACAGATTCTGACTTGATCGCCCTTTTGTTGGAACTTACATCATGATTGAAGGCATTTATTGCCATCTGCTGGTTACTATAAGTAGTGCTTCTTTTGGCTTCTGTCAGAATGAACTTTCTTCTGAAGTATGAAATTGTTTTTGAATTGGCAAAAAAAAAAAGGCATTGGCTAAGCATATTGATGAGGATAAGACAGCTTGGCCACTGAAGTATTGTGTATGCAATGGGGAGGAAAGGTGGTATTTTATCAGATTACAATATATTTTTTTCGTTCTCAAACATTTGCAAATGTTTATATTATGCAAATATAATTAAAGTACATTGAAAATGTGTGGGGAAAGAACTTTTACAGGAATATCAACAATCTCCCTTCTTCTTTACAGCATCGGTAGGCAGTCATGGGGTCTAGCTGGTAGATAAATGCTCTCCCCTGTGCCAAAGGAGCACACCCCTCCCGGGATTCAAAGTCTCTGCTCAAGACTCTCGCTCTTGAGGGGGCTCGACTCAGCCCTACTGTGCATACAAGAAATCTTGGTTGCTCTGACTTTTGTAGGATTTTTTATTTTATATTCCTGGTATTACCTTCACAAAAAGAAACCCAGACAACTCAGAGAAAAAAATCAGTCGGAGGCAGAGAAGTCAAAGGCT
Source organism: Gymnothorax reevesii (assembly GCA_029721435.1). Lineage (NCBI taxonomy): Eukaryota > Metazoa > Chordata > Actinopteri > Anguilliformes > Muraenidae > Gymnothorax > Gymnothorax reevesii. The sequence continues at coordinate 72,874,207 of CM056578.1, read as the reverse complement.
GTGTAAAGAAAAATCAGAGATTTGTTTCAAAACATATAAATGTTGCAAATTAATTGTTAAAAACACACAAAAAGACTCACTTCTATTTAGTGCTTAATTTTTGAATTAGACGGTTGAATTGTTTCACTCTGTTTTAGTGGTTTAGGGTTTTTTTGGGCGGGCTTAAACGGGGCCGCATGATGCACTGCGGCCCCTACTAGCATAACTCCTCCCACCCCCCATAACATTGTAAATACTTCAGGCATGCTGGAATCAGTGGTTATCCCGCTCGTTTTCGAGTCAGAATATCGTGATATTGTCTTTTCTTTAGCTTGTTAGCCATGCCCTCATCTCGGAAGTGTATTTTTCCGGTTGAGTGAGTTGAAGTTATCGGTGCAACATAATCGATTTATGGGGTTAAGCGTTAGCTTGCTAGGTATGTAGCTAGCTAGCCATCTTAATTAAACGAGCTCAACAACAATCTAGCAAGCTAACAACATTCTGTCATTCCCCAGCATATTGTAAACACGCAAGTCGCAAATCTGTCAGGCTAACTAGATGTGAAGTTAGCATTAAACAGTGGAGCAACATAATTTGCCATTCTCACCCTTCACCATTATGAGCCATTTTGACAGAGAGCGAACACATGCTTCGCTGGCCAGAGTAGCTAGGTAGTGCAAAGTAGACAATCCATTAGACCCCGGCTAACTTATTAGGTCAATCAACGACGTAATGTTGACTATGGAGTTAACATTAATGTTTGTTTACTGGATACCGAAGTTCGCGGAATCTGTGTGTTAATAGAGCTGTAAAATGTTTCCAGTCAAGCATATACAATCCAGGCATTAAGTACCAACTAGCTCCTGATTTGATTAATAACTTGCTAGCAATCCAAGTTCCATGGATTTCAACTAGAAAACATCCTGTTAGAGCTTGATGTGAGGTGAGGCTAACGTAAACTTTAGTATGAGGAGGTCAATTGAGAAATGAGGTTCGCTACTCAGAACATACACGTTACATTGTTTGATAACGATCGTTGTAACATTATGAAACTAGAAGAGCTCTCAGAGAGCGCAGAACCTCCGCCGCCAGGGGGAAGCAAAGCCAAAAGCACGGCGATTGGAACTCCGGCCCATTGGAAAGACTTGAAATCTTGAACTTTGGAGTATATCTCAGCAGTACTTTGGCTTAGATATGCGAAAATTTTATCACCTCTTCCTTGACTTAATACCCACCTACCCTGAAAATTTCATCAAAATCCGGCCATTAGGTTTTCAGTTATCTTGTACACAAACAAACCAACAAACAAACGGCACCGAAAACATAAACCTCCTTGGCGGGGGTTACTGAGATAGCTCCCGCTAGCCCAGCCGAAATCACGATATGTTCAATTTAATTGTAGATCATGTCTATAGGTGTATAAGATAACATTACATTTACCCTCCAGGTAATAACGGCCTTGCGACCGTCATCCCGGAGCTTCTGTAACCGAAGCCCAAGGACTGAGCTCGCAGCGGTGTTCTCCTGTCAGTCTGGGGTGGCCTTGTCATACAGAACCACAGTGTTCATTTTGCACTGTTTGGCAAACTTCCCCCAGGGCTTAAAGTTCTCCGTCCTGGGGACGGATTTCCGTCCTGGAGATTCCCTTGGGACTATTTATGAGATCGATGCAGATTTGCAAAAAAAAAAAAAAAGTTATATTGGGGGGTCTAGCCATGGCCGCGATGTCAATGAAAAAAAATGTTAAAACTTGCTAGTGAGGTGATTTCCAAACTGCGATGCATCCCTCCCCAAGGAAATAATGTAAATTTAAACATCTATGAAGATACGCAGCTCAGAGTGCACTCAGTAGGGTGCCGCTGGCTGCTGAGCTCTGATGTAACCTGACACCAAGCATTATCTTAGCGTCAACCAGCTAGCGTTTGTTGTGTCGTGTTGGAGTAACTAAAATGGCAGATCAGCAATGTGACTTCATGATTCATAGTGCTGCGGACTTTAACGGTGAAGTTATGAAATTCGCTCAGTATGGATGACTGTGTCCAAAAGATGAAATCACAAGGAATAATGGCAGTCAGTGGATTTTTTCTTAAACATCGAAAGTGGATTACACCATGTGAACATCAGGTATGATCTAAATATTTAACGTTAGCCTATATTTACTGGGAAGGTAGCAGCGGCCAAATCCCAGTGACGGTCCGTTGGCAGAAACACAGGGCCAGTAATAACCTCACCTTTCACTTCTTAATGACAGAAACCTCTCGCAATTTACCTCCCCAATTAGAAACAGTTGCTCAGACTGATTGGAAGACGAGAATCTAATTTATTTTTGAAAGCCTTGTTATACATTGCGTTACGACATTATACGTCGTTTACTTCCGCACACCAATGGCTACGGAAAATATCAATAGCCTAACTGTTACGTCTTTATAATTTCTGGATTTTCGTAAATTAGTTCGCGAGGTTCATTGAGCAATAAGCCATGAGAATCTGTTCTATAGTTTGAATGTAGTGACAGCTAAAGAGCGTTGTTAGGTACGATGCACAGCTGAGTGATAACGAAAATAATTGCTGCCGAGTCCGCGAAAGTTTCGGATTTTTTCAGATTGTCATCCTTGCGGAATCACATCAACTATATCAACAAAGCCAATCGCTTTGTCATTAACATTTCTTAATCATTACTTGTCACGCATTGGTGGTGGCTGTTCTGTTAACTGTTTGATTGTTAATCAGGCAAACCTGATCGCAAACAGTTTAAGAGCAATTATCCGGGAAAGGTAATGTTACTGAAGGCCTTCCTGACATTTGACGGTACGCCACTGCCAAATCCTCATCATTGAAGCGCACCAAAACGTTCAGCACACGGTCCATGTTTGTATTGGTGGCCTCGTCAGCATGTAGAGAAAAATAAATCATGTTCAACTTGTCTGATAACTGTTTTTTTTATCTGAATGGAAATTCCATGGATGTACTCAAATGACGCCTGTGTGTTTGTTTTAGTAGACCATGTACTACCCAGATAACATGCCGGAGTTGGCCCGACGTTGTCACAGACGTTGGTCTGACGTCACACGCCAACGATGGGCCAATGTAATTTTGGCCGTCGGGGACCATGGACCTATAAGGAGATCTGGACGCACAACTCTGGTCGACCACACACGCCTCCATGGTCCTAGCGGCGAATGTGATATTGCAGGTCACGTGATGCCATGGGGGCCAAAAAGAAATTTCTCCATAGGGAATAATTGAAAAAGACACGCTGAGAAATCCGTGAATAATTTTTTTTGACAGCCACAAATTATCGATACCGAAACGGTTTATTTTTCTATTTTAAATCATTAATCCCTCGTTTCTCGGCAAAGACAAAATCTTTTATTTATATTCAGGCTATGCGAACACCAACGGGTCCTCATGTGTGAGCGCGTTCCCGCTCCTCCGAATTTATCACTGCAGCGGATGTGAGTGGGTGGAGCAATGGGCTTTCATTGCCGTCTGTCTGTTTAACATTACAAACGAAGCGAAATCGGTGAAGTGAGCTGGCCAGCCACGGAGCATATGTATTGAGCGACAAAAGAAACGCAAGTTAAATAAAGGCAAACCGGAAAATAAGTTTGCGCGTTATTATTTTAAATCAAATTTATTACTAGCGTGGGCGCATTTATACTCGTTTTATCAACCTTTTCTTTGTTTTGCCATAATTATGAGTACCCAGATAGCAAGCTCCTCCGCTCCGGATTTGCCTTGACTCTGGAGCCAGGGCAGATCCGGAGCGGAGGTGCTTGCAATCTGGGTAACCATAAGAGCACATTAACTAACTAAGTTGGCTAACTTGCGTTTTTTTTTGTTGCTCAGTAAATTTTTGCCATTTTAATTGCTGAATGGCCGTAATACGTTATAATATGTTACTTAGCACCTCGATTGCTGCACTTCATGCAGCGCGAGAAAATGTACAGTAAGCTAAGGCCGCTGGTGTGACATCCTAGAACCATGACGCAGGCAACACTCACCTTACTTATTCAAATTAAAATGAAATGGTTAAATCCATGAATTGCATTGTGTATTGCCAGTACTTTGAATAGCACCAATTCGCATCACTTTATTCTGATGCGTTATGCTTAACGTGTCAGCTGAGTTGCATCTACCGCAACGTAATGTGCGTTTATAGCAGTATATAAATTAATTTCGAACACTGCTTAGCGATCCATTTATCAGCCTAACCATTCTTCGTTGTTAAATTACTTACCGGCCTTCATACATGATGACGAAACTTTTCGGCAACTTGTCTTGTGAGATCCAAAATGAACTATTTTTGTTCATGATCCGAACCAAGTGGGTGGAACAACGCGCATTCCTTGCCGTCCGTCTGTGATGAACATTCTTTATGTGGCCAAGTCAATCAAGCGAGCCGGCGTTACGGTGCAGATATTTTATCCATTTTATTTTAATTGATGAATGGCCGTAATATACTCGATCGCCACACTCCATTATGTAGTGCCACAAAATGTACAGTAAGCTAAGGCCGCTGTTGTGATATCCTAGAAGCATGTATACGCAGCTAACACTCACCTCACCTTTTCATTGTTCATGGTTATCATTGTAATGAGTTGTATATTTCCATTACTTTGAATAACACCAATTCACATGTCTGTATTTTGATTTGCGAACTGGTGATATCTTGACCGCAGTCATCAACTGTCAGCTGTGTAGCATCTAAAGTAATGTCCATATGAGTGCATTTATTGCAATAGATAAATTCAGTTCGAACACTGCTTAGCAAACCATTTATTAACCATTCTTCTGTCTAAAATTAATTACTGACTTTCATACTCGACGACGAAACTTTTCAGCAACTTGACAGATGACATCTAAAATGTTCATTTTTTGTGCATGATCCGAATATCCATGAAAGCACTGAACATGCATACACATTTTTTGCGGTACAGCCTTTATTAGATCGAAGTTGTGGGGAGGTGGAAACGTCAAAGTGTAATAAATCCGAACATCTAATGTTCGTGAGCAGCATCTGATGTCAACCGGAGTGATGCAGGTAGATTCGACGGTGTGGCTGATTTTCATCTGAACGAAAATAAATACGAGATCTAAAAGAATGCAACAGTTGGTAGCGAAAATATGCACATTCTGTACCCCATGTCGGATGTAGCTGTCATCATCCATCTGCTCACCCCCACCACCTGTCATATTTGTCACCCCCAAGGCATTATTTACATATATATATTAAAAATGTTTTCAAATAGATTTATTTGTGTTTTGTCAGTTTTTGATTTTTTTTGCCAGCTCTGCGTAACGTTTGAAGATGAACTCAAGTACTCAAAATCAAAAGGGGTTTAATGCTTAACTTTCGCAGAGCCGGCCATTATCATAAAATCTACCACAAATACAATCGATGTTAACTCGCACTTAGAAATGAAACGTAGAAACGGTTTTAAAATTATAACCGAGAAAGACTTTATTGGAAAGGGCTTTGGGGATGGATAGAAAGGCACGGCCTCTGGTTCGCTGACATGCAGAAATTCATGGATGATATGTTCAGTGCACTCCAAGAGGCTCAGATATCTGGGGAAGGACAGAAAAAAGGAGCTTTAAGGGAAAAATAACGCTGTACAACGTTCGTGACATTTCACGGTAGACCCATTATACTCCACGGAATGGTTATAAGTTACGTAAGCTAAAAGTAAATTAGCTTACCAGAATTGACAAAAGTTTGAAGCTCCTGACTTTAAAACATATCAGTTTATAAGGTAGGTGAAGTTCGTTGTGTTGTGTGTTCGGTTTATTGTCTTTAATCCGGAAAAAGATAATGGAATTCGCACGCAGACAAGTAAGAATTATCTGACTCCGATAATGTGGTTATTCGACGTTGAGCTAAAGAGAACACGAGCCTGTGGCGTTTTTCCCAATAGCATAGTTGCAGAAATTTATACGTCCATTCAGTAAGTGGTTCTAACTATGGAAGTTAGCATCTGTGACTTCGGGAAGCGCACCCCTGAGCAATGTCATATTAAAGTTACGCAACAGCAAGTCAACTATTTGGCCGAGATTTTTGAGTTGAAATCAATAGTATTACTTCCCTGTCAAAGTCGTTTTTAACATTTGTTATTGCATTTGTGTTTTAAAATAGAGTCTCAAACCATAATTAAACCTTTATCGGCGGCTATGCTTTGTGTTCCGTACATCAAGGTGCAGTCTGCAGTGGTCAGACTTCCATTTCCGGTGAAAAGTGATCGTGAACACGCACCCTAGGTCGGAGTTCCACGAGCCCGAGCCGTTGTCATGGATACCTCGGATACCAGCGCGTTCATAAGCCCCACACTACGCATGTGTGAGCAAAAATCACACAGCGCATGTCCGCGTGGCTCCGGAAGCTTGGCCTCCATGTCGGCACGCTGCGCCACTGAGCAATTTCCATTGAAATGAATGGGCGGCCATTTTCCAATTGTATATCCAGTGAAATATAAAACATCCTTGTCGGGGACACGTTGGGCCAACATTGTGTTGCCAACGTATGTGTAAATGTTGGCAATAAGTTGGCTCATAACCCATTACTGAGGGAAGGATCACAACAAGCTCACCAACTTGAATTGGTCTCCCATCCAGGAACATACCTGCTTAGCTTCAACAACATGCAGGAAAAGATCAAATAGTGCCAATGCTGCTGCCACACTTCATTGGCCTAACCCTGGGTCTTTACTAAAACTTGAATGTAAAGAGGAGTCTGATATGGATGAAGTCTGCAAGTTATAATATTCATTTACACAGCAATTAATAATCAAGTCATTACAATCAAACAATTACGCAACTTAATTACAATATCAAAAACAATAATAATGATGATAAAAATAATATTAATAATAGTAATAATAGCTAGCTAAACGGGGCCAACCTCAGACAACCAACAACCCCTCCTTCAAATAGCTGAACACCCGTTTGTTCTCCAACATGGGAACTCCCACTTTTATTGTTGCCCAACCTATTTATTTGGTTGTTTGCCTTATGTTGGTTCAATGTTGGCCCAACGTTGGCAGTGGTTGGCAGCGTCAGAGTTGGAATTCCAACGTTGGGCCAACACTAAACCAACAATAGTTGCCCAACCTATTTATTTGGTCGTTTGCCTTACGTTGGTTCAATGTTGGCCCAACGTTGGAATTCCAACTCTAACGCTGCCAACCATTGCCAACGTTGGGCCAACGCCTGCTATGTTATCTGGGTAGTGAACTGAACTGTTATGAAACAGCAAACTTCTAATAAAGTCATCAATCAATGACTGTGCAACTGTGAACGAAAGGTCGTGCTCTGCAATAAATGTGCAGATATGCACTTTATGATTGCACACATGATCGGTCATCGATTCGTTGTTGTTATGTATTCTTACGTTATCTTGCATTAAAAAAGCATTGTTACGTGTGCAAATCTACTGTTCTGGGTAATGTTTTAGATCAACCGCGTCTGCAACTACTGTATCATGATTGGTTGGTGTATTCACCGAGTTGCATTGTTTGACTCAAAATATTACCCACGTGTGCTGTCACTGCTGTGGTACCGGTTCAGTCTGCGAAAAATCATGGAGCGGTTAGTTGTGAAGGAAGGATCAGACGTGACTAATATTGGCAGCACTGTCAAAAACAAATGGAGGTGGGCTTGGTTGGATGAGATAGGTGACACAGGAAAGCCATTCAGGTCCTGGTGCCAAAAATTGAAGGAACCAGGAGCTTGTTTCTGTTGTGTTTGCAACAGAAAGCTGTTGTACGGTTCAAACGGCAAAAAAAGCTTTTCAAACACAACAATGAACAAGGTCACAGGGCTGCTGTCAGTGCTCTCCAACACTGTACAGTGCAACCAGGTGCGTCAACAACGAGTGAGGATGCTCGCCAATCAATGACAGATCGTGTGTGCAATCATAAAGTGCATATCTGCACATTTATTGCAGTGCACGATCTTTCGTTCACGGTAGCACAGCCACTTGCTGAACTGATTAAAACTGTCACACAGGACAAAAATGCACTGTCTAGATTAACAGTTTCAAACACGCAGGCGTCATGAGTGTGCACTCACGGAATCTCCACTCAGATAAAAAAGCAGTTATCTGACAAGCTGAACAACATTTATTTTTCCCTAAATGTTGATGAGGCCACCAATACAAACATGGACCGTGTGCTGAACATTTTGGTGCCCTATTATGATTAGGATTTGGGCAAAGTTGTTACTCATCACTTGGCCTCAAGAAAAGCCAATATTGCTGATACAACAACCCTCACAATCGAGCTGACAGATGTCATAAAATCCTATCGCCTAAACTGGAACCAAGCTGTCAGCATTCTGCTGGACAACTGTGCTGTCATGAGAGGAAAGAAGGCTGGAGTGGAGACAATGGTCAAGAAGGAGAACCCTGCATTGCTTGATATCAGTGGAGATACAGTGCACATGGTATGCACTGCTTAGCAGTGTGTAAAAAGAATAACATGATTAGACTGTTTTGCTAGACTAGAGTTAACTAAGTCTGAGCAGGTGCAGTTAGTATATTAAAGATTTGTCAATATTGCCAATGCAACATTACAGCCTGGTAATACTACTTTTTCTCTGGACTGGTATTTTTATTTAGAAGGTTGTAACAGCTTGCCTCCATTTAGTGTAAGTCAACATACAATTTGCTCCCACCCAAAAAGGCGTGTGAGGACTGGGGACCCCCCTAAATACACGCGGTCTGTGAGCATTTCATGCGGGAAAACCACAAAATTTGCGCCGTGGGCCCTGCGGGTGCTTCGCGCCCGCGCATGTGTACTCAAAAAAAATTGCCAAGGTTGGCAGGTCTGCTGCTACGCACTTTTGCTTTAAAGTCCTACAGTAATTTTAATATTTGAAATAGACCAGACAAGCAATAGACAGACTACAACTTCAGCAGGTGTTTATGTTAAAATGAAGCACGAATTGTACACATTCACAATTAAGGCATTTGAGAACTGTGAAGTAGCATATCACCCAATTAATTGGTGTTTGCTGGGCGCAAAATGTTGTTTATATTTCTCTTATATTGCTATTGTCTAGGACAGGGGCCAGGGCTAGAGCGTTGCAAGCTTAGAGCCCCTTTCAGAATGTCTTATCCCACGTCTGAAATTTTCAGTCCTGGGATTTTTTTTTGCTTTAAGCCCTGACATCATGAGAGGCTATAGAAACTCTTTTTGGAACATCAGGAAACAGATCCTCATATTTCTTGATTAACCTCTTAAACTGATCTCTCTGTGAGGGTTCTAAGTGCTGGAGTTTTACATCAAGATTTTGCAACACTTCAGAATTTGACAATTTACATGAAAGAACTTCAGCTTTAATTCTAGGTTCATCATCTTGAAACTCCCCCTCATCTTCACACGTTTTGACCATAGGAGAACCTGAAGTGACAGCTGCAACCCTAGCATTTCTGTCATGATAAGGCTTCAGCATGTGACTGTGACACAATTGTTTTGTTTTGGTTTTCTCCTATCTGGAGTCTTCACAATGTAATTGAGATCATTGAGTTTTGTCAGAATTTCATAAGGACCATGAAATCTTGCCTGCAATGGATTGGACTGCAAGGGAAACAACACAAGGACCTTGTCTCCTGGTTTAAACTCACGGCTTCTAGCCTTATGATCATACCAAGTTTTCATTTTTCCCTGACTTGATTTCAAGTTCTCTTTGGCTAGGTCACAAGCTGCATGCAATCTGTCCTTGAACTTGCTAACATAGTCTAACAGACTAATGTGCGGCTCTTCCTCTTGCCATTGTTCACTCAATAATAGCAAAGGTCCACACACTTCATGACCAAACACTAGCTCAAATGGACTGAATCCAGTAGACTCCTGCACTGCTTCTCTAGCTGCAAACAACAGCAAATGAACACCTTCATCCCAGTCTTTCTCATGGTCATAACAATAAGTCCTCATCATTGTCTTGAGGGTGGAATGAAACCGGTCTAAGGCACCCTGACTTTCTGGATGATAGGCACTAGAAAGAATCTGCTTTGCACCTAGTTCATACACAACCTGCTGAAACAATCCTGTAGTGAAATTGCTACCTTAGTCTGACTGAATTTCCCTGGGAAGGCCAAACAACGTGAAGAACTTTATCAAAGCCTTCGAGATTGCAGTTGCCTTGATGTTACGTAGAGGTATGGCTTCGGGGAATCTGGTAGATGCACACGATTGTCAACAAGTACTGATTTCCAGATCTAGTTTTGGAGTAATGGACCAACACAATCAACAATGACCTTAGAGAATGGCTCCCCAAATGCTGGGATAGGCTGCAATGGAGCTACAGGTGGGTCTAACTGGTGTTTTCCAACTACCTGACAATTGTGACAGGTTTTGCAAAAGGTGGAAACGTCTTTCCGAAGCTCAGGCCAAAAGAAGTGTTTCATGATCTTATCAACAGTCTTGTTAACACCAAGATCTCCAGACACATCAGAATCACCAAACCCATCTGGCTGGCTGAACAATGAACTGATAAAAGTGTCTGATAAGTTCTCAAACGGAGAAACCATAGCAGGCCAATCAGAGTCATGAGGCGAACCACCTGAGTCCAGACTATTCAATGTGCTGGACGGCACCACAACATCTTCTTCTTTAGCCTTCTTGGCCATAGCACGAGTCACTGCGCAAGAAGGATACAGAGATGGGTCCTCATCCCCATCTTCAGTGCTCGGCTGTGAAGTAAGATGTACAGGGGGAACTACTTTGCCCCCAGCCAGGTCATTGCCTAGCAACAGAGAAACACCCTTTATAGGTAGACTTGACATAAGTCCCACCTTTACCTGTCCTGTAACTAAATCTGACTTCAAGAATATAGAGCGCAGGGGTACAGATACAGTCTTCCCTTCAATACCTTGTACAAGTATGAAATCCCCTGAAGCGGTCTCATCACGTAACTCCAAGGAGTCCATCAACAAAAGTGACTGAGAAGCTCCGGTATCCCTTAGGATATATATGGGGACAGGAGTAGTATGCTCATTCAGAGCCACAAATCCCTCTGACACAAATGGAAGACATTCCTCCCTCACAAAGTCAGCAGTATCAGGCTTTTTAGCCCCACAAGAAGCAGGCAATTTAGCAGATTGGTTATCTACTACAGGGGTTTCTAACCTTGTTTTCACAAAGGCATTTGGTTTGGTATCCTTTTCTTTTTCTTTCTTAGCTTTTAGGAACCAACAGTTAGTTGTAACATGACCAGATTTCTTGCAATAACTGCAAACTAGACCATTTTTGTCACTGTCAGCTTTCACACTTTGATCAGACCTGTTACTGGATTTCTGAGCACCATCACCAGATTTGCCTTTGTCTTTGGGTGAGGAATCTTGGGTATCACCGTAACCCTTTTTCTGAAATAGGGACCATCTATTGTTACTCCTAGACTGAAATTTGGACTTATGTGTGAGAACATATTCATCTGCAAATTTGGCAGCTGATTGCAAATTCAGTGCTTGCTTCTCATTAAGGTAGGTCTTAACATCATCCTTAACACAGTTCTTGAATTCTTCAACTAACACCATCTCTTTTAGTGAGTTGAAATCATTCTTGACCTCCATAGAAGTACACCAGCCCTCAAAGCAAACCTGCTTCTCATTAGCAAATTCAACATAAGTCTGATTTTCAGATTTCTTCAGACCTCTGAATTTCTGTCGGTAAGCCTCTGGAACCAACTCATAAGCTCTCAAAATAACCTTTTTGACAACCTCATAATCAGAGGAATCATCTGCAGACAAAGCCGAATAGGCTTGTTGAGCTTTACCCTTGAGGACAGTTTGCAACATCAGAGGCTAGTGTTCCTTTGGCCACTGGCAACTCTTTGCTACCTTTTCAAAACACTGGAAATAGTTGTCAACATCCTTTTCCGAAAATGGAGGCACCAATTTTACCTCCTGGCTAGCCCGAAATTTATTTTCAGTTTGAATTTTAATTTTTAGTTGCTCCATTTGGAGTCTTTCTTCTCTATTGAATTTCTCTAATTCAAAATCTCTCTGTCTTGCAAATTTTTCTAACTCAAATTCTCTGTTTTTCTTTTTCTTCCCTCTCAAATTCTCTTTCTTTCTCTTTTTCCTCCCTTTCTTTTTTCTCTTCTCTTGCTAATTTTTCCAACTCAAACTGCCTTTGTTTTTCTTTTTCTTCCCTTTCAATCTCTAGCATTTTTAATTTAAGTTCCATTTCTATATTTGGATTTTCCACTGGAAACTGTTCCAGATCTCCTGGTGCAAACACATTTTCATCAATGTAATATTCAACTATCTCTCTAGCCAGTCTTGCTTTTCGCATGGCTGGTTTTACCTCTGTCAGCTCTAACTGTCTGCAAATTTCTAGCAGTTCTGTCTTTTTAAAAGACTTCAAAACCCCTACGGTTGGTGATGCCAAGAAATCATCCATTGCTGTTGATCTATATATATGTATTCAATTATAAAAATCAATTTTACAATTTGAAATGTTAAATTTTCAATAAATGACTCACACGATGTCTATCCCGGACTTGAGCCCCCAATTTGTTATGGCCCCCAATTTGTTATTACATTTACAACATAACAGTAACAGCAACAGCAAGGGATGACAGACACAGTTTTAAAAACTTAAACACATTTAATGAAAAAAAACAAAGACTAAACTACTATCTACAACTAATAACCAAGATTGATTTACACAACAAAAACAGAAATATTTACAGTCCCTCTTTGTTGGGGTGGCATGGTGATGTCCTGGGCAAGGAAAAATGCTCTAACACAGGCAAAAATCCACAAAAGAAAACTACACAGGTCTTGAACAGAATGACAGGTCTGTTCACGCGTATCCTTCTTCTTGCAATTTCTCCTGCTACTACTGACTCAATTCTTTTCCTTATATACTCTTTTGCAGACCCCACCCATATTTAGACCTCTTTTTTTTAATTTTCCGGGACTTGCCCCAGACATGTCCAGGACATGTCTAAACCTAGCTCCAGTCTGAGCTCAATAAAAAAAAAGGTAAATACTGCCATCTAGTGGCCTATATTCACATTACATTATGGAGACATCATTGCATGTAAAAATACAATTCCAATCATGCATTGGAATGATGAGGCTTTAGGAGGTTTGGGGGGTTCACTGGAGGATTGATAGCTTTGAGAGTTGTTGGTGTGTGGTTACGTTCTTTATTTTTCTAGGTTTTTTTCCTTTCATTGCTATATTATATATTTTTTTCTTTTCTTTTCTGTTTTTTCTTCGTTTAGTCCCTCCCTCAAGAGGTGATATATCATTGTATTTAAGTCCGGCAAAATAATAAAGTTGTCCTCCAAAGAGGGGGGTGGTGGCGGGCTAAAAAAAAAAAAAAAAAACCTCCAATATATTCAGCATACCAAGCGGTGTAATTCCCGGCAGGCTCGATGATCATTATTTTTTAACCGCTTTGATTTCATACTCACCTATCGCCCGGGCTTTGAAAATATTAAACCTGATGCCTTGCATGAATGTATGATCGCACTGATCGCGATCCTATCCCGGAGCCTCTTATTCCTACTGCACAGGTCGTGGCACCCATTAAGTGGGAGGTTGAGGCGGTGGTTCAGGAGGCGTTGCAGTCTGATCCCAGTCCTGGGGGGGAGCCTCCTGGCTGTTTATTTGTCCCGCGTAAAGTTAGGCCACAGGTCCTCCAGTGGGGACACTCTTCCCGCTTGGCGGGGCACCCGGGGGCCCATCGGACAAAGCAGTTCCTGGCCCAACGTTTTTGGTAGTCGGAGATGATGAGGGACATTCGGGAGTTTGTTACTGCCTGTGGCTTCTGTTCCAGGAATAAGACTTCCCATCTCCCTCCCGCTGGTTTCCTGCGACCTTTGCCCGTTCCCAGGCGCCCTTAGTCGCATATTGCATTAGATTTTGTGACGGGGCTGTCTGTATCTGACGGCAACACAGTCATTTTGGTTGTGGTTGCCCGTTTTTCTACAGCGGCTCATTCTGTCGCGCTACCCAAGCTGCCTTCAGCACGGGAGACATCTTGTGGTCAACAATGTGTTCCGGTTGCATGGGCATCCGCAAGATTTGCGGCCAGATTTTGGCAGGCGTTTTGTAAGCAGTTGGGGGCCACAGTGAGTCTCTCTTCAGGGTTTCTCCCGTAGACCAACGGGCACACAGAACGGACAAATCAGTCTTTTGAAAACACTCTCCAATTTTTGGCGGCAGATAATCCCTCATCGTGGAGTTGATTTTTAGCTTGGGCCGAGTATTCTCATAACTCGTTGTGTAAATCCTCCACGGGGCTTTCCCTGTTTAAGGCCCAAGTGGGTTATCAACCCCACTATTTCCAGAGACTGAGAACGATTCCGAGATTCCCTCAGTCAACTAGTTCATTCGACGCTGTCGGTTGGTTTGGACTAAGGTCCGTTCTTCGCTGTTGCGCTCGGGGCGCAAACAAAAATCCTTCGCTGATAGAAGGCGTCGTTTGGCCCTGTCTTATGGGGTGGGGCAGAGAGTTTGGCTGTCCACCCGGGACCTCCCTTTGAAGGTAGAATCCCGAAAACTGGCGCCTCGCTGTATCGGCCCGTTCAAGATTGTGCAGAAGATCAATCCGGTTACGGTCCAGTTGAAGCTCCCGAGATCTTTTCGTGTACATCCTTCATTCCACGTCTCGCGGATTAAGCCGGTTAGCACTAGCGTCCTGGCATCCGCCGACACGCCGCCGCCGCGAATGGTTGAGGGGGGGCCGGGTTATACCGTGCGCTGCATTCTGGCCGAGAGGCGTGTACCTCATGGAGTCCAAGTCCTTGTAGATTGGGAAGGATATGGTCCCGAGGAGCGTTGCTGGGTCCCTTCGTGGGATATTCTGGATCCCTCGCTTATTTCAGATTTTCGTGCGCGGGGTTCCATGGGGACTTCTGGAGCTGTCCCTTAGAAGGGGGGGGGGGGTCCTGTCATGGTTTGGAGCTTTGAGAGCTGTTTGTTGCGCTCTTCGGGACGATATCGTTTGCTCCCTATCAGACTCCTGGGCCAGCTGGCATTGATTAGGGACGTGGCCCGGACTCTATTTAAGCTCCTATTTCGCCTCGCTCCCATTGATAGAGTGTCAGTCCTTCTTTGGCACTTTAGCTGGTAAGGTCTCTAGAGATTATTGCCAGGAACTTAGTTGCATTACAGGAATAGTGTTAGTGAGCAAGGGAATCTTTGGTTTATTTCCCTTTTCATTTGTCTTTCCTCGAGCTCGCCTGTTTTCTACCACGGGAGGTGTCAGGTCCGTTGGTAGCGTGAGTCTCATTATTTTTATCTGTCTTTAGTCTCTCAACATGCTGTGAGTGTGGTCTTTTATTTCCGGCCGCTGCTCTTGGCGTCCAATTCCAGCAACCATCACAGAAATATGATTGGACTTCTTACCTTATCAATGTTTGTGTTTGGAGTGAACACCTGAACTTTCCCTTGTGCTCGCTGCCATTTTGAATTTTTCCCATAGTGTACTGTACTCTTCTGACACCATAAAATAGTACTGTAAGTGTCAACATATGTGGGCCATAAGTTATGCAGAATTAACGACTGAAGTAATATGACCCAAAATGTGATGTCCACGCATGTGGACGGCAGGTCGTAAGAGGTTAAATGTTAGAAATGACAAAGTGATTTATTCAGCAATTTGCTTTTACAGGGGCAGCAATAGGGCAGAACACGCACTGTGCATAAGGCCCGATGTTAGCGGAGGGGGCCCCATTAAGTGCGAGGCAAAGGTAACGACAGCTGTACTCTGACACCACATACCCCGTCACGATGACTGTCAACAAAAAATGGGGGGGCCCATTTGAGAATTTTCAGCTAGGTGCGGCACTGTTGCCTCAAAGCAAGAAGGTTGCGGGTTCGAGCCCCGGTTTGCCCGGGGCTTTTCTTTGTGGACTGGTGGACAGGTTATCCCTGTGCCTTCGTGGGTTCACCCAGCATACACAGGCTTCCTCCCACAGCCTGGAGACTTGCAAGTTAGGTTTATCGATGACTCTAAAATGTGAAGTGATAGTGGTTGTTTGTCGATAAATATTGGCCCAGCAGTTGACATTTAAATAGAAATTTCTCCAGAGACAGTAAAAATGAATTAATTTCAGTATGTGAGTAATCAGAGATGCCCAATACTCAGATATATCAAGCATTGCCTGAAATCATGGAACAATTTGTTTTTACAGAATCTCAAACTTTCATAAATGTAACATACCAAGGTACAGATGTAGGACTTTTAAACTAAAATTTCTCCAAACTGACACAGTAAAAATGAATGGTCTTCACAGTGTCAATAGTCACAGATTCTTCATTAAAGGGGACCTATTATGCTGATCCTTCTTTTAATTCATATTAGCAATGTTATAATGTTGGTTGTCCATACTCAACCTCTGAAAAGGTTATAAACAGAAGATACAGAGGTTTTTCTGTAATCCAAGAACGTGATTTCCTCTCTGAACAGCTCCTCCCGAGATCTTCGCAAGATCTTGGCAAAACCTGATGTCAGGTTGTGCCCTCCAATTACAAAAGTACTACAGACCTAGTCAGAGCCAATCACAGTGCTGGACCTGCCCACACCGGAAACTATTCTAGCAGGCAATAACAGCGGCAGATCATACAGTGCCTTAGTAGCGTCTATAGTTTTGAAAAAGAGGAACTGCAGATCATTTGAGGTGCAGTTTTGTCAGTATCTCTCCCACAGCTGCTTGTCCCTTTACTTATGGACGCAAAGAAAAACACCTATTTCTCTTCCAGAATAGGATGCCACCAGAAATCAGTGGGTTGCTTTTTTTGTTTGCTGGCTGCAAACAGCCACGGCCAAAGGGAATGTTAGCTGTTTGTGCTTAGCATTTCACCAAAGACAGCTTTCTCAATAAAGGATAATTCGACATTGGATAAGCATTTCAGCTGTTTCAGCTTCTGAAACCTGAAGCAGTTGCATCGATCAAGCGCTCAGAGCCGCAAGCTGTAAGTAACTATATAACAGAAAATAATGTAAGTGAAGCTAACGTGTTATAGATGGCTAGCAGCAAGAGTTAGCACTAACAACTGGCCTCAAACGCAGGCTTTCTAAAATATATGAAGATAAAGCCTGTATTGGTCGCGACTGTCCGTGACTCACAGAAACAGAAGCTGTAAGTTGCTTTTACTGCATAAGCCAACCTGACGTGATAACCAGTTGATTGTGGCTGTAGCACTGCGGCTAACGTAGCCAAGTTACTGTTGCTAACGTTTGTACCCTAAATATGCAAGAGTAATATCAGGGGAAATTTTACAGAAGCTGTGTGAACATAAACCTCATTTGAAGCTAACCTCTAATACTTGTTTGTAATTTGGATGCTTAGTACAACTGTCCACGGTAACTGAACTTGCTGTCTGTAAAACCTGTATTGCAAGGGTTTGTCTCTGGTTGTTATGAATGCTCGGTTTCCAGCTACTCCACGTTAGTCCGCGTGCTCTGCTGATTAAAAATGCTCCTGGTTTACTAATATGCAGTATTTCTGATCGGTATGCTGCAGTAAGCATCAATGTGGCAGTTTCATCATAAAGTTGCCCTATTGTAGCCACTACAGTTAGTGATCACTTCACTTACCCATGACTGGAATCAGGCGGGTACATCACAAATGTCTGATCTAACCACCATACATGGTGCTACCGTGAAAGCAATGCGAAATGCAGAAGCTCTACCATGTCTGGTATAACAAATGATTTCTCTGCACTACCTTGACATAATTTCATCCCCCTTCAGAAATTGTTGTGCGTAATAAAAAGCCGAAAAAGGTGGAGATTAATTAGGAAATTCTTTCCTGTAGAAGTGATCCATTCGCTAGCTCCACAAAAGCAACTTGTCTGCCCTAACAGAACTTTCGGTCTGTCAAACCTGTATTATGTTCATAACATAACCGAGCTCTCTCTAGCCGTCAGGTACTGTCCATAAAGCTGCTTTCACATCCGACACAAAACAAATTTTTTGGGGGACAGATTAGCCTACATTCAAAGTCAATGCAAAGACGTGAATACACGGGTTATGGGCACGTTAAGCAGCTTTCATACCGGACGCAAAACTAATTTTTCGCGGGACAGTTGACATGGAAAGTCAATGCAAAGATGCGAATACACGCGTTATGGGTGCGTTAAGCAGCTTTCACACCGCATGCGAAACGAATTTTTTGCACGACAGATTATATTCAAAGTCATGACCGCTTATCAGCTATTGCATGTTAGTTTGCGTGCTCTGCTAATTAAAAATGTTTCTGGTTAACTCATATGCAGCAATTCTGATCGGTTTTTGTGTTCTGTGGGTCTCCGTGCATTTGGTTAGTCAATTTTAGGTTTTTGTTATTTTTGTGATGTCGGTTTTGAGTCTGATGTCTTAGTGTTTCACATTTCATTCCTCTCCCGTGTTATTCCAGTCCACGTTTTACCCATGTACGGTCTTTGCTTTCTCTCCGGTCGCGTCATTAGTTCGTGCAGTTTTTGTCTTAATTGATTGTGACACTATTTCGGGTGATTTAATGGATTCTGGGTTTCAGTCTTCCTTCCGTTCTCGTTTGCTTGCTTCCCCTTGCTTTTGCTATCTTACTAACCTGTACTAACAGTTTGTTGTTTTCTAGAATTTACTAACCAAACTAACACTGTGTATATAAGACTAACGTACTAACGAGCACCTGGGATTGTATAGCTGCACTTACTAATTGACTAACGATCTCTCAGCAGTCGCCCTGTTCTAGTCTCCGCCTCTTGCTTTTGTTTAACTTGCTTTGCTGTGTTTTCTGCAGACCCTCTGTGTTTATCTTACCTGTCCTGCTTCTCACTCTATGCACTGTGAAATATTTATTCAGTTTATTTATCCCTCCTTTGGGAAGTGTCTTGTGATCCTCGTCTGAGTGTTAATGTTTTTCTGTTTCATGAAATTAGGTTTCCCTTGTTAATTATATTAAGTTTCAGCACCTGTGTTTGACCGTGCCCCTGCCCTATATCTCTTCCCAGCAAGCAGAACAGTTTCAGATCTGACTTTGCCTCGCTCCACGCACACTCAACACCACTCCTTGCCCCCTGCGCACATTCCCTCTGGTCCCCGTTACTTTCTCTGTGCTCTCTATCTGTCTCATGCCCCTGCCCAGCCGGCCCCTGCCTGCCGTTTCCTGCTTCAGTCCCGTCCGAGTCTGCCCCCCACCTGCTGTATCCTGAGCCTTCTCCCAGCCAGCTGTGCCTGAGTCTGCCAGCTGTGCCATCGCCCAGTCCCATCTGCCCTGCCTGATGTTACCGAGCCTCCTGGCGCCCCCTAGATGCCCTCCGAGCCCCCTCTGATGTTCCAGTCGTCCTCCAAGTTGGTTCCAGTCGTCCTCCAAGTTGGTTCCAGTCGTTCTCCACGTTGGTTCCAGTCGTCCTCCATGTTTTCAGTCGTCCTCCAAGTTGTTTCTGTTGTCCTCCAAGTTGTTCAAGTCGTCCTAGTCTGCCCCCTGATGTCTTCCGAGCCCGCAGATGTTCCAGTCGTCCTAGTCTACCCCCTCCAGAGTCATCCACCTGCCAGCTGTGCCCATTGTCTCGTCCTGTGCCTGCCCTCCACCTGATGTCTCCCAGCCTCTGTCTGTTCCAAGTTGCCCCTGTTCCAAGTTGCCCCAGTCCAGTCCGAGTTGCCCCAGTCTGTTCCCGAGCCTACCCCGAGTCTGCCCCCTAGTGTTTCCTCTGTCATATTATATAACAACCAATTGGGGCCATAACCCTTGTTCCGAGTCCAGTTCCATGTTTTCCGAGTTCCCAGTGTTTTCCCTTGAAATCCTAACATCGGTATGTTACTTCGTTATGCATCAATGTGACAGTTTCATCATAAACATGCACTATCTATGATTTAACTCGAAAGCAACAAAGCATAGTGGGGGGCTTGAAGCAGCGGCCACATGGGAAATTAAGGGGGAAGAGCATTAGTAATAACCTGAAATGTTTTTATTTAAATGCAAGAAGCATAAGAAATACATTTCCAGAACTTGGGGCTGTAATGATTAGTGAGGGCTATGACATAGTTGGAATTACAGAGACATGGCTAAGTGAAGAGGATGGAGATGAATATAAAATAAAAGGTTATAAGCTCTTCAGGAAGGATAGATGAAATAGGCGAGGAGGGGGGGTAGCACTCTATGTGAGCGAAAACATTAATGTACAGGAAATTCCCGAAATTGAACATTCCTTGTCCTGTGAAGATATCTGGGTCAGGCTCATTGGCAAACACGAGACAGGTTTAAACATAGGAGTATACTATCGGCCACCAGCTTTGGACAGTACAATCAATGAAATACTTTTTAGGAGGATTACGCAGGCTCGTACAGGTGGTGGGAATATTATTATGGGAGACTTAAATTATCCTGGTATCAATTGTGAAATGGTGAAAGGACAGGGTAGGGGGGAGGAAGAATTTCTTGATGTTATAAATGATAATTTCTTGGTGCAGTATGTTAATAAACCTACCAGAGAGAAGGTAATTTTAGACATAGTGCTCTGTAATGACCCTGATAGAATTAGCAATGTTGAGGTACTGTAGCCACTTGGGACAAGCGATCACTCTGCTGTTAATTTTGATGTTTCATGGGAAGTTAAAAAGGTATATTCTAAAACAAAAATTTCAATTTTAGGCGAGCAAACTTTGACAGAATGCGCTCATATCTAGGTGAAATAAAATAGGAGACACTCCTGGACTGTGAGTCTGTAAATGAAATGTGGGAAAGATTTAAGGGGGTTTTACTTGAATCACAATGCAGATTCATTCCAAAGGTGCCCAAAAAGTAAGCTGAAAAATCAGAATCCTCAGTGGATGACCAAAAGTATTTGTGGGATTTTGAAGGAAAGGAGGAATCTTTATAAGATGTACATAAAGGATAACAATGAGAACACTAAGGCTGAATACTGCAAAATGCGGGATGTGGTCAAAACAGAGCTGAGGAATGCTAGAAGACTGTATGAATGACAAATTGCAGAGGGGGCAAAAACTAACCCTAAGCGCTTCTTTCAGTACTGTAGCAGAAAAAGGAAAGTTAAAGAGCAGGTTAAGTGCATTAAGAATAAAAATGGATCGCTGCTATATGATAACAAGCATATTGCGGTTGCCTTAAACAGTTACTTTGTTGAGAATTTTACCTCAGAGGGGGTCTTTATTTGGCCAGAGGGCATGTCAAATGCTCAAGATTATTTAGCGGAAATTGAGGTTCGGGATAACAACGTATTAGACAAGTTGCATTCCTGATGGCTTATATCCTAGAGTGCTCAGGGAAGTTGGTGAGATCATCTTTAAGCCGCTATCCGCCATCTTCAGACGGTCTTTAGAAACTGGAGAAATACCAAATGATTGGAAACAGGGCAATATAATACCAATATATAAGAAAGGGGACCGTACCGAGCCAGGATACTACAGGCCAGTCAGTTTAACTTGCATTGCATGCAAAATATTGCAATCTATCATAAAAGATGAGCTGGACTTATCTCTTGAACGTAACAGTATCTTGAGGGATAGCCAACATGGTTTTCGGAAGGGAAGGTCATGCCTAACAAATCCTCTGAAACTTTTTGAAGAGGCCACCAGGACTTATGACCGAAGCAGGGCTTATGATATCATATACTTGGATTTTCAGAAAGCATTCGATACAGTACCGCATAAGAGACTAATTTTTAAAATAAGCTCCATTGGAGTTACAGGAGGTATTCTGAAGTGGATTCAAAACTGGTAACAGGACAGAGCACAAAGAGTGGTGGTCAGTGGTATCTCATCTGAGCTAGGTATGGTGGAGAGTGGCGTCCCCCAGGGATCGGTGTTGGGACCCCTGCTGTTCCGTATCTACATTAATAACATTGAGAGGAATATTGAGAGCAGATTGATTAAATTTGCAGATGATACTAAATTGGGGGGTTGGGAAAATAGTTTAGGGTCCACTAAAGTGATTCAGGATGATTTGGATAGAATCCAGAATTGGGCAGAAATGTGGCAAATGAAATTTAATCTAGCAAAATGTGAAGTTGTACATGTAAGTAATAAAAACATTGGACGGGATTACTTCATGGGAGGTTTAAAACTGGAACGTGCTAAGTTATAACATTGCCTGATTGTAGCCACTACAGTTGAAGCTAACCAGAGAGGTGCAGTTAGACTCGACATAGGTTTTGCAAACCTTGGGGTGCGTTTTTTAGTGCTTGTGAAACGATCACATTACTTATACATGACCGGGGTCAGCCTGACACTTCTCCTTTACATGGGCAAGCAATCAGATGCTACTGGTGAAAGCAACAGGTAAGCGCACAAGCTATAACGTGTCCGGTATGAGAGACAGTTTCTCTGCATTACCGTCAATTGAATATTAAATCGGCAATTGAATATTAAATTCTTTCCTGTAAAAGTTATCAATTCGCTAGCTCCACATAAGCAATGATTCATGAAAACGGAACTTACGGTCCTTAAAACCTGTATAATGTTCACAACATAACCACCCGGAGATCAGCTCTCGCGCACTATCCATAACGCCCCCATTCGCTGCGAGGAAATGCTGGTCATTCCGATGCAATGGGTAAACCATTGCCACAGGCAATTTCCAAAAAGGCCATTTAGCCTGGAGCTTTCGCCACTCCATCATATACCAGCGCAGAAGCTGTTCATTACTCCACGCTAACGACACACCACAGTTATCCACACGAACCAGCAGGTCCTAATGCACACCGAAGCAGTCCATAAGCAGTTGGTCCACTTTTAGCTGCTCCTCACTGTCCACGTTTCCCTCTAAACTCAGACCCACCGGATTTCTACGGTCTTCGGTCTACACCTTAGTATGTCGACCCGTTCTACAAATGTGTCAATATGGAGTGGATTCTAGCTTTACCTGCATCCTAGCTATTGAGTAGAAAAACCACTGTACTCACCACTGCTGCCTTAGCAAACTGTAGCCGATAGCAAGTTAGAACTTGAGCTGCCAGACTTTCGCACTGCGTCCTCCACTTTCGCCGCTGTTTATTAGAACAAGTTGATTTCCCTAGATCTATATTCAAGTATTGCCGTAGATTTCGGAATTTCCCCGCTGATTCTTTATCCGATGGCAGCCATGTCTCACGTTTCACTCTGAGGAGACTGTGAAAACTGTGAAAACTATGTTCTGCAGCCTAGTCTCGCCCTACTCCGCCCTCCACAGAGCTGGCCAGTCAGAAGAAAGTGGGCACACGAGGAGTGGAGGCCATAGCGGAAGAGCCACCCCAATGAGGTGTGTCAGGCGGAGACTACAATGGACTAAAAATGGGAATTTTTGAGGATGGCTGTATGAGCTAAATAAGGATCCTGTTTTGGACTTACAACGATCAGGAGTACTCTTGGGGAGTCCAAGAACAAAATATGGCCTTGGAAATATCGCAAAATATGTTCCCTTTAACTGTTTCCAATATTTCGTTTTGAAAAACGGATGTCCCAACCACCACAAAAGCTAGAATACGCGGGCACTATAATTTTAGTGTCGGCTGATTTGACCACGGAGAAACGAACATCGGCTGGCTTGACCACAGTAATTCAAGGCACAGATGATATATTAAAACAGTGGTATATTGCATTCTCTGATTGTGGAGCCACGTCATTTAGAAGAAATGAATTGGAGGTTACTGAGGGTAATAGGCCTCTGAGGCGAAAGCATTGTTATGTTTTTTTCTTTTACTGAAACTTTACATCAAACAGGCGTCAGTACTGTTTCCGCGAGTGACTCTCCAAGGGCAATGACGTCAGTGTGGAATCATTTTTTATTGACTCATTTAATTATTATTAATTGTTTATCCTTGCTTGCTCCTACTTTGCTTTGTTTCATAACCTTTTAGCCCTGAGTGTGCACTCTTGCATGTTTCTGATTAGCCTGGGCCTGCATAACTGTAAGTTTCCATAAATCTGACCGGTGCGTCACGGCATATAGCCTATCTAAAGTCATGCAGACCTGAAGAGTCTGTACCAAGGACAAGATCTTTCTCTAAATTTTTTGTGTTTATAGAAAGCTCCGGAATGCATTGCGAGATAAGCTGGAGCCGGGGCTGATAGAGAAAACAGGTGCTCTGCTCCCTAACAAGATGTATGTGCGCACCCCAAGACAGCTTGACGTGGGATGCATGAGATGGCGAGGGCTCTCCAGATTGCCTCATAATGTGTAAATCAGCGCGAGGGGAGGAGAACATCATGGAGTGCCCCTACAAATACTAGAGAGGGACTAACTGTATCATCCTCGATTTTGCTGACTTGACTTTGGGGGGTCCTTTTTCTGCAGAAAAGTAAACTCACTTCGGCTTGGATATTAACTTCTCTGCCTCCGACTGATTGTAGTCTGAGATTCTTTTTGTGAAGGTAATACCAAGAATATAACATCAAAATTCCTACAATATTGGAGGCTACGTCCGGAATTCCAATTTCTCACCTGCACTCCCGGGAGAATCAGCGCCGACTGAAAACCGTGCGCATGGTCGTCCAGGGGATGTTGTGGAAAGACCTCAGCCCAGGGCGCTTGAGAAGGCCCTTTTGGGGTGTGTAGGAGGTCAGAAACGGGGAGTTCTCCAAACTATGAGTGGAGGTGCAGGTGAGTGAAGGAATTTTTACTGAATTCGGCTTAGTTGTTGTGAGGCGGAGAAAGTAATATTGCCAATTATGGGACTGATGAACAGTAAAGGGGTTGTTATTGTTGTAAGGACTGCTGTTCTGGGACTGATGATGACGTGACTTTGACTGAGACTGGGAAATTTGTAGGAAGTTGACATAATGGTTCAGGGAATCATTGTGGGTCTGAGACTGAAGACTAAGTAGAACGCTGACAATGATTCTGGGAATCATTGTGGGTAAAGGAATTTGGGTTTAGTTGAAATAGGGCATTATCTGTGTATGTTATCGAAGCAACAATGGTGTCAGGTCATAAGAAAATTAGAGCCTTGGATCTTTTCCAGTGTGAATGAATGTGAGAGAGGAAAGTGCACTAAGGTATGTGTGTGTGTCCTGAGCTCAGACTGCGTGTGCATATGTGGAAGTCAATGTGAATGAACCTAACTCAGTGTCTGTAAACAACTGCATTGCTGCCATATTTGTTAGTTCTCGCTTTGTTAGATTGAATCCATTCCATGAAGTGCATATAGATGTTTTCAATAAAATTAGCATTTATTTGAGAATAATTGAAGGTGCCAGTTGATTAGCTAATATTTACAGTATATTATGGAATCCTTACTATAATTACAGGATTGGTAAAAAGTGAAAATTCTGAAAAAAAAAGTGTATATTAGCAGTGCAAATTTGTAGGAGTTAAGCCATTTTAATGACTGTGGTGTTGTAAAAGGACAAAGTTGCAGAAGTAAACAGAATAATTTTTCCTTATGAAACCGAGCAAAAGTCCCCATTTCTTGATAAAATAAATGCTAACTCCTCTTAAACGATCGGTAACTATAAACAGAAGGAAGTTTAGATGAAGTAACAATTGAATGTAAATTATACAAACATGGACAAATGTTTCTCATGTTGAAGCGAACTGAATTTCTTTAAGACAAAGGACAGGACAAAGTGAATATTTAAATGCTCTAATATTTGGCGGAAATAATACACTGTAGAGAAAACTACCAGTGATATCCTCTATGAACATGAAGTAATTAAACTATTTGAATTTGCTAAATGTTTTTAAAGAGCTAGAAAATCTTAGCACTTTTCTGTAAATAATTAGGCTGTATGAGATTGGTGTCCTAGAAGCATATCTCTGAAAAGAAAATGAAGGAAAAGTAGAAACAAGAATAGCACAGTGTGTTCAAAATTTGCCAAAGTACTGTTTAACACTGTATACAATGAGAGACTGTGTGCCAAATTCAGTTGATGCAGAGGTTTTTCTATCAAGCATTGAAAAATTGCAATTGCTAACTGAAGGAAAAAAAATTAAGGTAAAGTGATCAGAACAATGCAAGTAAATATGAAATATAATATGAAATGTTATTAAATTAATATTTAAAAAAATCAAATGAACTATTGTGGGAGAGGGAGGATGAACAGATGTGATTGAAAGTTTCCCTGACCAAAGAAATGCAATAAAAATCTTTTCTCCATTTTGAACAGGAATTGTCAACGTGTGTCTTCATGGCAAAGGAACTGAGTGGCTGGTAACCTTAATCTGTTTATTTCACTTTTGCAGGGAATGATTGGAATGAGTTGAATTAAACAAAATTGTTTATTATTGTTTGTCTCTAACCCCTCTTGGAACTTTTCCACAGAGAGCACTGCTGAAGATAAGTGATGAGCTGCCCAGCTGGGGATTCAGCTGTGGGGTTTTAGCTTAAAAGTTTACCTTCTAAAATAGATTTGGGGAAATACAATTTGAAGTATTAACGCAAGACTAAATTCAAA
This sequence comes from Gymnothorax reevesii, assembly GCA_029721435.1. Lineage (NCBI taxonomy): Eukaryota > Metazoa > Chordata > Actinopteri > Anguilliformes > Muraenidae > Gymnothorax > Gymnothorax reevesii. The sequence continues at coordinate 72,847,895 of CM056578.1, read as the reverse complement.
AGGGGGACCACCACATAATTGAAAAAGTCCATTAGTAATGTAATCACATATTACTTTGCTTGTGATTTTTAAATTTATTTTTGATTAAGTGGACAGTCAAATAAAAGGTACTGACTGAAGCGACCTTTATGTGCCAGGAGCCCAAAGTGAAAACTACTATTAAATATGTAGCCATTTTTGTGAATAAAAATATTTTTAAAAAATAAGCAAATTGTAACATGGTCTAAAGTGACTCCACCCGGTTCTGCTGATGATGTGGGAAAACGTAAGAATGGTTGGGGCTAATAAGCCCTGACTGTGCATTTCCTCCATGCTTTTAGCGGAACCCTAGACTGAGGTGGATTTCTTAATCACAATTCATTGAGAGGAAAAAAAAAGAAATGTATTTTCCATTGTGTAAAAGGAGTCCTATCTAATAAAACTGTATGTCCTGGACTTAAGTGACCCCACTATGAAAACTTGATATTGAATACTTTGTTAATGGTTCAGCGTCAAATGTCGATAAAGGCAACCCATCTGTTGGATATGCTGTCTGTACTCATGATAGCTGTGTTGATAGTGGCCCTCTTCTCACCAGTGGCGGCCCGTGACAAAAATTACAGAGGAAGCCAGAATGAACAACAAATTTAATTCAGTGTTTACGTGTTATTTTCCTGCAAACAAATTAGCCTACTGTTACAGTACCTTTATTCTACCGACTTTAATTCATTTTAGTGTAAAAAAAGAGGTTAAAAAAAGAGGACTACGTGTGTGAGAGACAGTGAAAGCGCGAGGGAGAGCTGTGGATGCGTGCTTCGGGCTGTGCGCGTGGTTATGGCTCTGGCACACAGTAGTATGTGATCAGTTAGAGGAAGCCCATGCAAAGCTGGTAAACGTCTCGTAGCTTTGTTACAGCAGAAAGCTAAACACATAGCGATCAGACGGCAATTATGGCAAGATCTAGATATAACAAAAACATTTTAGCCATTGCACAGACAGTATTGATGAAGTTCAGTCTTGTGGATAATGCTTCTCTCTGACTCATATTTAATTAATTTGCAACAAAAGCATTTGCAAGATAGCCGTGGACTATTGTACAGAAACACAGGCAAACCCCTCCCACCACCATTAGAAGTAACAATGTCATATGTGGCAACCTCGCAATCGAAATTAACAAATTACAAGGATGCCCAATATTCATACATCCAAAAACACACTCAACATGAATGCACAACCCTTGCACAACGTCTGAATTACATAAACTAAATATAAAACACATAGTTACAAAAGTTTATATAAAAATTGATATCAACTGTGCTGCAGCGCTATCAACTGTAACCCTTACAGCTGTCAGCTGATTGTGCAGCTGATGTCAGCGGACTTAAAGGCAGTCTCGGTAAGGATTGAGAGTATAAGAAAAACAGTATAGCTTAGCCATCATGCTCTGAAATCCACTAGACACGACAAGAATAATAAAGAATAAAACACCATATTTTATGCATCACAAAAGAAAAATGTGACAGCAACCCAGTCATCAAAAAGGCCACAGCGGGCCATAGGAGACATGGCCAGCAGAAAAGCCTGTTAAGATTGGCACTTCCTGTTAGCCACTCGTTTCTAGCATAGTTAGGTTCACAAAAAGAGAAAACTTTTCCATCAGCTCTCCCCTTAGTTAAATTGAGCTTTGAGTCGGCCTACCGTCCCGCTTGACTTTAGTTGAACCTCAAAAGGAAGTTTTGTGAAGTAATTTTTTACAAGAAACTCAAGGTTCGTGTCACCATCCATTCTCTGACTTAATGGCTATACTGTCTGTGTGGGCTAGCTGGTGCCTGGCGGGACAGTTGAGTCTGTGTGTGTATTTTCCGTAACAGTTTCTGATTGGTTGGAAGCCAGATTTGATTTGGCCTCCCTCATATTTTTTTTAATGATGCATCGACCATTAAGAAATTAGCCTTGCTTCAATCTGATTGGCTAATACAGGCTGTTTTTTTTTCTAAGGGAGGCAATGTGAAGCTGGCCTCTGAACTGACAGACAGGGCTTGACAGGAGGGGCGCTGTTTTGCTCCTCACGGTCAGCCAAAGCAGAAGTGTGCTGATGTAGTGTTTTGACAAGGATATGACAACAATATAAAATACATTGTGGTGAAGCTTATTTATATTTTTTCTTTCTTGCAATAATTTTTGGGGAAGCCAGGCTTCCCTTGGCCTCCGTGAAAGACCGCCACTGCTTCTCACTCTGTAGAAGCACTGAGCTGAAAGCTCACACCAAAAATGTTGACCAAATCAGTTTGGCTGACATGTTTGCAGACACAGGTGCAAGGGCAGCAGCCAAACACACTCTTGTGGGGCTATTACACCAATCTGAAGACACAATATTCATGTGACCTGCGTGAGCAGAGCATAATGCTGCTCCCCCGCAAGAAAAATGCCAGTGGACATCACATGGAATACAATACACTGATGGCGGGTGGGTAGGACCCTATGGAAAGCCTATATTACCAAAATCCCTCTTCCATATTGCTGTAGATTTGGTGCATGGGCAGTGCCATGCACTTAGAGGGGGGACTAAGGGGTTAATAGATCAAAGTACTATCACTTCTTTACTAAAAATTTTTTTTATGAAATATGCAACATGACGAAGTTGTAACACACAGGACACGTGGGGATGCGTAGTAGTACAGAAGGGGGCAATCCCTAGACCCCCGGGGCCATTCCACACCTTTCATACATTTAACACTGTGAAGCGAGAAGAGGTATGCGTTATTATTGATGTGTCCTTTTCTAAATGAGGAAAAAGCTATAGATGCAATCACAGAAGCAAAAATCCTGAGTAGGGAAATTATTCCTAGGTGGGGGATTCCAAAAAGCATTATATAGCGGTAATGGGCCAGAGTTTAGAAATGAAGTACTGAGTCATTTGGGAGTAAAATTGGGATTAGAACTGAAAAAAAACATTGTGCTTATCATCCACAATTAGCAGAATTAGTGGAGAGAACTAATGGAACCCTGAAAGCAAAACTGCGCAAAGCCATGGCAGAAACTAAATGGAATTGGGTAGCATGTCTGCCATTAGTATTAACTAGCATGAGGATAACCCCACAGCGGGGGTTGGGGTTGTCACCTTATGAAGTAGTACATGGGAAACCTTTTGAGTTACCACATTTATTGCAGAGAACAGAAGTAGAAGAAGCGACTCTGGCAGAGTATATGAATAGAATGTTGACTAACGAAAGTGAGATTCGAAATGTGCTTCCTCCCAGATCAGTAGCGGAGCTGCCACCCAGTGAGATAAAGCCTGGAGATTGGATCCTGGTGCGGAGTGTCAGTAAAAAGCGGAAGTGGAGTGAGCCGGCGTGGAAGGGTCCATATCAAGTGCTCCTGACCACACCAACAGCAGTAAAAATGCAGGAGAGGGAGATGTGGATACATCAGTCACATTGTAAAGTGGTATCTCCTCCTTCAGCGGGTGTATAGGTACATCTGGGTGAGTCAGGATAGACTTGGAGGGAGTCCAGCTACAAAGGGGGGCGTGGCATATAGAGCACGTCCGTCTCAAACCCGATGAAGAACTTATTTACGCTCCAAGTCAGTAGAGACTCCAAACTTATTCATATTTTTAAAAAAAGGGGGGGGGGGGTGTTAATAAAATGGCTTATCTCTCCCTGTACCTGTTCATTTTAAACATATGTTGCGCCTACAATGAATGTGAACAGTTTAGTTAAATGCATCATGGCAGTGTCTACTGCTCGTAGCGGATTAGTTTCAATAGACCCCAGTCAATCCCCACTTAATATAGTACTGGGTTGAAATACTGCACTGATAGGGGTGGATATCTGAAGTTGGGAAATATGAGTTCTAATGTCACACTCATGGTAGTCCATTACAGTTCGGAGCAGAAGTTTTGGAGATGTGTCAAAGGAAATGGCACAGGGTAACCTAGGGGTGCCAGGGGAAACTATTGATTTTCTGTGGGTATCCACAAATAAGTGACTAGAACAATTCAGAATGACTAACCGCCCTGGGGGAAGGGTTTGTATCTGGGGAGCCATTTCCCTATGATGAAATTAAATTGTTTGCATTAATGGCTGCACCGACGAGTGCTTGGAAAACCCTGATTGTAAATGACACACTAATTTCTTTTCTATGTGACACGGGGGCATGTTGAACTTTTATCAGAAAGGTAAGTGCATTTTTTCAACATCAGCTCAAAACTAATGTGACACAAACTTGTGCTGCGAATGGGGCAACGGAACAGCGTAGCAACAGAGGAATTTGAATTTGAGGGTCCTGAGGGAATTGCTACACTCTGCTCTGTAATAGTGTCCGCACAGTGCCCAGTAAACCTCCTGGAGAGGGACGTAATGTCTAACCTGGGGCTCGGGGTGGTTCCTACAGGTCCTACTACGTGGGAGGCAATGCGTGTGTTTGAGGGAAAGAACAGGGTGAGATTGTGGGGGATCAGATGGTGGTTCTGGGAACCGGACCCTCAGCAATCTACTAAGTGTTGCAATTTGCAGATTCGCCCCCTCGCAAGCCGATTACAGAAATGTTGCAAATGGTGCTGGGGAGAGGACTGAAGACCCCCGTGTCTGGGGAGAGGACTGAAGACCCCTGTGTCTGGTGAAGTGGTGTCTGGTGAAGTATGAATTGACATATTGCCGTGGTACTATCTTGTCGGAGTGTTTGTCGCATGTAAGTTGAGGGCAACACGTGGTCCTAGCAGAGGGTCGATGGAGACGACCTCTGTGAACAGGCGAGGCTGGTGAAATGGTTTAAGCAAATGCACCAGTCAGCGAGTGGTGCTTCTGTGATTGGTGGGCTCTGAAAAGAAGACACCGGGAAGCAGAAAGCAAAGTTCTCAACCTGGGGGAGCCTGGGCGGAGATCTCTGTGGAAAGGGATCAAGCTGGGGACTGCGCCCTGAATGGGAGTTTTCAAAGGATCTAGGTGGTCAAAAAATATGTGTCCAAGTTGGAATTGCAAGATGCTACTGCTGCTCATTATATTTGGTAACGGCGGCACAGGGCGGGGTTTGCCAGCTTGTTGGGCCAGTGTGTGTACCTATATACCCGCCAATGATGAGGCAGGAGGGGTGACTGATCAAGCCTTGCAACGTTTAAAAGACATATCTGATGCACAACCGCGGGACCTCGCACCAGCATCGGCAGACTCCTGGTGGGACTGGCTTATGTCTGAAGGTTGGAAGGCGGGAATTACATCTGTAGTAAGTTTTGTGATTGGGGGATTTGCAGTACTGCTCTTCTGCAATTGCTGTGGTATTCCCATAATTAAAAGAATGATATCAAGTGTATTGAGTAATAATCCACAGTATCAGATGTTTTTATTACAGGACAACAATGAGATGTATACTCTGCTCGAGGAGCTGAAGGAATTATACAATGATGTAATTGAATTGGAGGGTTTGTTTGAAAAAAAGAATAGAGAGTAATGGTGATATGATGAAACATCTTTTCCGTGAATGAAGCTCATGCTGAAAATTGAGAGAAGTAGCAGATAATCAGTTATAAATAGGGGGGAAATGTGGAATCATTTTTTATTGATTCGTTTGATTATTATTAATTGTTTATCCTTGCTTGCTCCTACTTTGCTTTGTTTCATAACCTTTTAGGCCTGAGTGTGCACTCTTGCATGTTTCTGATTAGCCTGGGCCTGCATAACTGTAAGTTTCCATAAATCTGACCGTTGCGTCATGGCATATAGCCTATCTAAAGTCATGCAGACCTGAAGAGTCTGTACCAAGGCAAGATGTTTCTCTCTTTCTCTAAGTTTATGTGTTTATAGAAAGCTCCGGAATGCATAGTGAGATAAGCTGGAGCCAGGGCTGATAGAGAAGACAGGTGCTCTCCTCCCAAACGAGATGTATGTGCGCACCCCAAGACAGCTTGACGTGGGTTGCGTGAGATGACGAGGGCTCTCCAGATTACCTCATGATGTGTAAATCAGCGCGGGGGGAGGAGAACGTCATGGAGTGCCCCTACAAATACTAGAGAGGGACTAAGTGTATCATCCTCGATTTTGCTGACTTGACTTTGTATGGGGGATCCTTTTTCTGCAGAAAAGTAAACTGATTTTGGCTTGGATATTAAAGTCCCTGAAAAGGAAAACTAAATATGTTTTATGAGTTTATGATACCACAGAAAAACATGCTATTAATCACTCTGTCAAATATGAAGAACTAAAAAAGTCGCTAGGTATATAAAATTAGGCCTCAAAGTTGTTCAGAAATAAGCAGCATTCTCAGCCACAGGACGGTGGGGGCGTGTCCCCTGGAGGCATGGAAAACTTGCTTCATCGTGGGAGAGGTCCTGCCTCTCCCAAGTCCAAACGTCTGTACCTCCCAGGCATGCGCAGTTGCCACATCACGCTCGCGTATTGGAAAGCTCCCCAACCTACTAGATATAGCTTCTGTACGACTGTACAATAATTTCCGAATGTAATGCCTTACTTTATAGCTAGCGTGAACTCTATTCGTGAAGTAAAAATGTTAACTTGCTTGTCATTCTTGCGTCAGTACATAAAATTACGTTTTCTGACTCTCCATGATTTACCAAATTTACCTTGCTCTTCTCTGGTAGTAAAAAAGGGGAAATGCATGGCTATAGCTATGAGTAACTACAATGCCACGATCAGTGATGAGTGTCACATGAAATGCTTTTGGCATAATAAAGCAGGTTAATTATACCTCAATCACCATAATCAAGCACTGCATAGCATGTCAATAAGAAAAAAAAAGTTACAATTCAAGGCAGTGTAGATATCCATAGCTTGGGCGAGAGTGGCTAAGGCCCGGAACTGGTGAGCTAGCGCGAAGTGGGAGCTGCAATCTAGCTTTGGAGGGAGTATGCCTCTCCCACTCCAAAACCATGCGGTCCTGATGTCGCGACGCTGGCTAATACCTTCAGCTCGCTGGCAGGACTGTGTGGAGCAAGCAGGACCTAGACTACCACGACTTTCAATAATTTTGCCGCAGATCAAAGAAATGTATTGGAATCATTTTAAACAACATTCATTTCATCTCCCGTGTTTGTGCTGACATAGCACAGGCGAAATCCGTTCGGTCCTTTTCATAGCAAATAATATGTTGACAGGATGAATATGCAAAGATCTCTGATATGAAAACGCATAGGTTTAGTATGGAAATGTTTTTCATCATTATAAACATGAGGAAATACTTTGGCACGTTCAAAGACGTTCTCATTTTGTCTACATATATTAATGAAAGGCAATAATCATCGCCTGGGCTGAAGCCTCGGAAGCTCAAAAAGGGGAATTTGCCAATACGATCAATTATTCCGAATAATGAGGATGTAGATGTTGGTGATGCCAAACCAATAAAACAGCATCCGTACCGGATGAATCCTGAAAAGAGAAAGATTGCTGAGAAAGAGGTTGAGTACATGTTAGAACATGATATTATCAGACCCTCCAACTCAGATTGGCGTTCACCCTGTGTGCTAGTTCCAAAACCTGATGGAAGTACTAGATTCTTCTCCAAGAAGTTCAATCGCCACCAAAGGAACTATTCCACAATAGAGAAGGAACTGTTGGCTCTGGTTCTTTCTTTAAAACACTTTGAGCAGGGCCGGCGCTAGCCATTTTGGTGCCCTAAGCATAAATGCTTTGTGGTGGTGCCCCCCCCTCCTAACCCTAACCCTAACCCCCCCCCCCCCCCCCGCCCCACACACACACACACACACACACACACACACATACCGACCCACCCAACCCCACCCCCTGACAGAAATTTACAATATCTGAGTATTTGTCAGTTTGCTTTAATTTACAAAATAAGTTGTCAATATTAATGGTTCAAAAACTGAGATAGAGATAAATAATAATAATAATAATAATAATGAGATGAGAAATAATAATAAGTCTTTATAAAACACTAACAATGGCACCAAATACTCAAATAAATAAAAATAAATAATCTAAAAAAAAATGATAAATGCCACGACTATTAGCAAATAAACATCTGTTTTTAAACTGTAAGCACAGTTCTGAGTAAGGAACTTTAAATACACATTTTAAAATGCAAGCGCCAGTTGTTAGAGGCCCTACAGAGGCACATGTCTGCATTTCCGGGCTGCGAAATCAGCTATCAGGTCATCATATGACAGTTTCTGAGCAATTTCTCCATTGATGCTGATGACAGCCAGACCACTTAAACGCTCCTGGCCCATTGATGAGCGCAGGTATGTTTTAATGAGTTTAAGTTTGGAGAAGCTTCGGTCAGCAGAGGAAACTGTGACAGGGATAGTCAGTGCAATCCGAAGAGCAATACACAGATTAGGATATACCTCTTGAACCTGATTTTCAAATTTCAAACAAATGGAAAAACGGATGTAGCTAACGAGACGCTTTATGGACACCAAACTGATTCGCTATCAGCCTATACTCTCCGCAGCTAAGCGAGCTTGTATAACGAAATCGCCACTCGCATTTCTAGAGGTACAGCGGTCATCTCTTCTGGGCTCATGACATCCTTAATCTGATCACAGTTTCACGAATGCTCCCCGAGACATCCTGAAATTCTCTCTCCATTTTGCATCTGAAAATTCATTCAGCACCACTCTCTCCCATCACTCCTAACGCACACACGGGTTTTTGGTAGGAGTGGAGGAAGGCCTATGCTGAGACCAAGAGTTTTACGTCATGTACTTGGAAAGAAATCGAACTATTGACTGAACCACGTAAACCAGGTTTTTCCGATTATCGCATTACTGAAGTACATGTAAACGCGTCAAATCAGATGATTGCCATTACCCCATTATTCCCAGTTATCAGATCATTGCGGTCATGTAAACGTAGCTGTTACAAAATAAATAATTGCTAATTAAAACATTGTCTTACCTGCAAGTGACGCGCGAGCATCATCTCGCTATTTTTTTCTTTTCCGCCCCCGACTCTTGATGCCTTTTCGATGACATGTCCAGATCTCCGGAATAAACTTCTGCCAAATTTGCGATTGAAGCATAATGGAGCAAACTACTAGGGAATGGGGGGGGGGGGGGGGGGGTCACCAAAGGTAGACCGATGAGAGGGCCGCATAGGAGTTCTTTTTTCGCGTAAATAAGCCTACGTTATTTTTGTATTACTTATATTTATTAACATGCTTTACAAACTTTTATTTTAAATACTGTTATCATTATAATTTTTTTTATGGGCTTGATTTTTTTGGTGCCCCCCCAGGCAGTTGGTGCCCTACGCGCAGTGCGTGATAAGCGTATGCCGAGCGCCGTGTCTGACTTTGAGGTTTATGTTTGTACAGGGGAAAAGCCAATGATTGTGTACACTGACCACAATCCGTTAATGTTTCTGAGTAAGATGAATCGGAGATTGTTGAATTGGAGTTTGATTTTACAGGAGTTTGACTTGGAAATTAAGCATGTAAAGGGTGTTGACAATGTGATTGCTGATCGCTTATCCCGTGTTTGAATATGTATATATATATCACGTGTTTATTTGAATATTGTATGAAATGTATATAAAGACAAGTGTCCACTTAACCATTTTGTATTGAAAAGAAACATTTTCCCTTTATGAGTCAAAATTTTTCCCTTTTGGAATGGAGGTGTAATGTGAATATAGGCCACTAGATGGCAGTATTTACCTTTTTTTATTGCGCTCAGACCGGAGCTAGGTTTAGACATGTCCTGGACATGTCTGGGGCAAGTCCCCGAAAATTAAAAAAAAGAGGTCTAAATGTGGGTGGGGTCTGCAAAAGAGTATATAAGGAAAAGAATTGAGACAGTAGTAGTAGGAGAAATTGCAAGAAGAAGGATACGCGTGACCAGACCTGTCATTCTGTTCAAGACCTGTGAAGTTTTCTTTTGTGGATTTTTGCCTGTGTTAGAGCATTTTTCCTTGCCCAGGACATCACCAAGCCACCCCAACAAAGAGGGACTGTAAATATTTTTGTTTTTGTTGTGTAAATCAATCTTGGTTATTAGTTGTAGAGAGTAGTTTAGTCTTTGTTTTTTTTTTCATTAAATGTGTTTAAGTTTTTAAAACTGTGTCTGTCATCCCTTGCTGTTGCTGTTATGTTGTAAATGTAATAACAAATTGGGGGCCCTAACAATAAGAAGAAGAAGAAAAAAAAAACAAAAAAACACAAACTTATTCACGCAGATAAGATTCATTCATATGGTGAGTAATGCCCATCCCTCACCTGTACTTATTTTCTGCCACACCCTGCCCAGGTTTCTCATTGCTATACCTTCCAGATTATAGCTCTTTTTAACAAACATTTTGAAGTTACTTAACCTTAGTGCATTCTTATTTTGTGTCTTAAAAATAAAGATTTTTCCAAGAACTATAATTATATTATTTAATTTTGGACAAGTATCTCTCAGGTCCCCCAGCATAACTGTAAACAAGGTCACCTCGAATGGAATATTAAGTGTTTGTAGCCATTCCTGCACCTGTATCCAGAAGCCAACAGCATATGGACAATACCAAAATAAGTGGACCAAGGTTTCTTCCTCGTCCTCACAAAGTCTACATGTATCGGATTCCTTTATCCCCCATATTTGCAACATTTTATTTGTTGCCAAGATTTTATACAACAATTTGTATTGGAAAATTCTAGTCCTTGTCCCAATAGAAATTTGACTATTTAAGTTAAAAACTCGTAGCCAAGGGATTGGCGTGTCTACTATATCAACCCGGTCTCACCTAATGGCGTACAAATAGCACGATTTTACACTTTCAAAGTACGTGTCATTTATACGCCAAAGTCAAATTTCGCGTGCAGTTGATACGCATATTGCCCCATTGACACCTATACAGACGGGTTTGATCACGTGATCGGAGAGGCGCGGATCTTCCGAAATTCAAAGAACACAGAGATAAACGAGGTAAGGAAAACTTTCTTTTCCCTTGTCTGCTGCTATTTATTAAAATAATTTTACATTCACTAGACCGTTCATTTAATTCCCCAACACCAATTATAAAATGAGTAGCATAACAATTCTAATTTTGAGAAACCTGTAGTCGTATTTTGTGTGGTGTAGCGATACGGGTAACGAATGTCGAGAGGTTTATACCCACTGACAGCTAGTCGCGTTAGCTGTTCTCAGGCCAGCAAGTATGGGGCTGGCAGCGGTCACTGTCCAGTAGAGACTGATGTGAGATCTGCCGTACAAGTGGAAGGAAATTCTGTGATATCACGTACGCACATGCAACTCATTACTCTGTTTGCCCGTTAACGTGTAAATCTCAGTCAGAAATATTAAACTATATGATGGCTGGCTTAAACATGAGTGAATAAATAAAATTGTTATTTAAAAATTTTGAAAAGCACGTGATAAGACAGCACACTCAACGAGTCAGCTGTGGCCAGGTCCGTGTTTTTCTAGCCAAAGGAGACTTGTGTCAAAAAAATACCAACTGATTTGGAACTGGACTGAAACACCAAATTCAAGAATAAAACTGTAACACACACCTGCAAACCCAATTTATCCTTAGATTATTTAATGATACTCAGTAGACTTTTATTTTAATAATAACAATAATAATGATAACCCAAGACTTCTGCCCAAGAGTACCTGGGATTGGCTCCTGCCCCCTTAGTTGTCACACATTTGTTTTATTAGGGACCGAGCCTGCAGGGAATAGGTCCCTATTGAATTTCTAGTTTTTAATTGTAATCTCATTTTGACTATTAAGTTATGGTACATCAAGAAAAGTACATCTCAATATCTTAATGTAAACCTTTTTTATGCACAGAATGTCTGGAGAGAGTTCAAACCCAAAGCTATTGGCTTTGCTTCAGCTTGGCGATGCCTTTATTGAAGAGTTGCAGGTAAGTGCTGGTAATGGTTACACTGTTATAGAAATTACCAGAGTAATCCTCGTGTTTAATGTATACTTGAGTCTTCAATTAGAAAGCTTTCTCCACAGAAAGAAAATTTGCAATCTCAGGCAGCTGCACCAGTGCAACACAGGGTCAAGTGGTGGAAGAGGGACTTGGATGGACAGAGGGTAACAGGGAAAAAAAGAAAGAAACAGAGGGTATCATCTGCTGGTAAGAGTCCTGTTGTAAAAATGCATGTCAGTCTTAATATTGCACGTGTTAAGAAATATGTGGGGTGTACAGTAAATTTTACTGCTTTGTAATTACAATTGAACATTTTAGCTAAGGCTTTTGAGAGACAGAATCAACATAACTCAATAAAGTTATATTGTGAAAGATTTAATGAATTTGCCCAGGTTTTTTTTTTTTTACCTAATCATTAAATCATCAAAATTGAGGAAATAAATATGCAATAAAACTAAATAAACAAGAATAAAACTTCATTGAATGACATTTTTATTCTACCTGTGAGACCTTCAATTTAATAAATTAGAACTTAATAGTTACACAATCAACGAAGGCTCTGTTTCTAATCATAATCATTTTTGTTTCTTGGCAGGTGCTCATGCTGCTGTTGATCCTTCTCCCAGTGCGTCGATGTCAACCCCATACCTGGATGCTGGTAAGTTGAAAGCACAGTTTTTACATTTATGATTTATTATTTTCATACACTATAACAGGTGTCCTAATGAGGCTCTAGTGCACTGATACTCGTAATTGAACTAAATAACATTGCTTTATATATTTTCTAAGATCTTGCTCTACAGAGGCTGGAGGAGCTTTTCCAGGAGGATAGTATTCCCGAGGGCCAACAGCCGCCATTGTCAAGCTGGTGCAAAAGGCAGAAGGAGGCTCAGCAACGCTGGCAAGATTCACGACCACAGAATCTTGACAGCTTACTGGCAGCCCAGAGCACCCCAGAGAGACGCTGTAGCCACTGCATGTCCAAAAGAGCTGTGATCTGCTGTAGTGATTGTATGCCTGTGGAATGGTTTTGTGTAGAATGTGACTGTGCCATTCACAAGCACCACATTCTGCACAACAGGCAAACCATCATTGATGGTTTTTACAAATACATCGCTCCATCAGAATCACTGACTCTTGTGGACGGGAAGTACACCATCTGTGCTCAGGGTAAGTGTTTTTATTAATGCTGGAGGCATTGTCTGTGCATATGTCCATCTCATTCTCATGACCAGGAGTGGCATTCAACCGCAAGGAATTCATTCATTTTTACATTTGTTTTCCATAATAGTACCCTGTAATGCAGACGTTCTTCAACATAATATTCTAATCCTTCTTTGTTCCTGCAGAATGTTTGTTGCCAGTCATGATTCCACCCAGGGACTGCTGTGCCTTCTCTGACTTCACTGTGTCAGCTGGTAGACCTGTCATTCTGGTTTGCATGAATGGTGTGTAAACTGTATGTTTTCTAGTAATGTGTATTACCTTAGCAAATCAATGTATCTAATATTCATGTTTACACTGCTTTCAGGCCGTTATGATCTTCATGTGCCACAATTAATATGCGGTCACTGTCAGAGCCAGTGGACTCCTGATGTGGCCGATTTTGTGAGGAGTGGCTACTGGCCGACCACAATGCAGGCACAGACGCTGTTCCAGCAGGACCTGTTTGAGTCATTTCAGGCTATGAAGACCACAGCCCCAGGGATGTCCCGACAGGCTTTCACAGCAATGCTGGACCAGAGGACAAAGCACTTTGGAAGAGTGAGTGATCATAATGGACATTTTATGCTATCCAATGAAAAACGTAAGCAATGGAGAACTTGGTTATAAGATGTGAATATGAGAAGGATTGAGTAATTGACCAGAAAATGTAATTCCTTTACAATATCAGTTTTAGGTAATTAGTAAGCATCCATTGTAATTGTGTCAACATAACTCAAAGCATATGCAGAAGTTAAGAAATTGAATGTCAAATGTGGCATGCTCTACCAAATTGATTTATGCCAACCCATTGAATTTGGTCATTTTAGGTTTTGTTTGATTTTACATAAACAAAGTGAATACAAAAATGTATTGATAAGACCATAAATACAATTTCAAAACTTTTAAAGGCATGTTGGTAGGCAAGTAGCAAACTGATTTTGTAAACTTTAATGGCCTTTCCTTAAAACTCTAACTGTTTGACAGTCAGTATGTAATGTGAATATTTTGGAGTACACAAGCTGTAATGATAAGGCAATAATTTCTTCCTTCTCACAGTGTTAACTAAAACCTTGTGTTTTGATATTGCAGACAGGCAAAGTTAATGCGGATGCCTTCCAACGAAGCTTTTTGCAGTATATTTACTGCAAATTTGAAGAAAGGCAACGGGTTGGCCCTGAGTCCTTTGTCTGTCCTGCTTGTGTTCCTGAACAATTGGTTCTCTCACTGGATGGCAACAGGAAGCTTTACCGGTTCCAAAGTGGAAATCAGTGAGTTTCATGAACAACACGCAGACAACCCAGACAACACCGGCATTATTTAGCTGAAGTAAACCTTTAATAGGTTGCATCTTTACTTTCTGTGAAGACAATCGCTTTCTTGTTGGCAATACAGTGTTGGGATGTTTTCTTCTAGGGATAAGGAGCCTGGCTACTTTGATGGGGTCTTCCTGGCATAAGACGCTGAGGTGTCCTGTTTTGTTGAGGAGGTCCGTGGAGCAGTCAGGAGCGTAGGTTCATCAAAGGTCTAAACTAAATCAGCTGATGGTAACATTGTGGTGTATGTAATACATATCAGCAAAACTATTTACTGCTTTGTCTGAATTGATGGGTTGAAAATCTTTTCTCTCTGTGTCACTTCTGTTATTTTGGCAGACTGGGGGAAAAGCCATGTGTGGAGAATCCCACTGGACAGCAGCCAGAGAAACCTCCAGGAAAAGAAACAAACTGGATGAAGAGGGTTTGGAAATTGCTGTTTGTAGGCATGGATTTCTTCTGAAAGGTATATTTTAGTTAGTTTCTTTTTTCATGTTTTTTGGAATATCAATGTCAAATATTTCTGTATATATATGTTCAATGATGATTATTTTATTCTTATTCTTATTCTATTTCATTCTTAAAGGTCTGAACATGTTTCGAGGTGAAATATTCGCCTATCCAATGTTCCTGCAAAAACAGTTCCCCACCTCCAAATTTGTTGCCATGGACGTAACCTGTCGATACTTTCCCTATTTGGTCAAAGTCATCGATGTGCTACCTCATCTGGATCCCCTCAAAGAAACTAAGCCATGTTTGTCTGTAATGCATGCAAAGGCACACAACACTAAATGTGAGGTTATATATTTGAGTGTTAGGTAAGAATATAAGAATGCTATCACAACCTTAACAAAACATTACAATTCCCGGTTAACCAAATTCACATCTCCCTGCAGATAACTTTGAGTGCAAGGAACCAGGAGGGGGTAGGCCTCACCATAGGGGAAGAAGTTGAGCAGGTCAACAGTTTCCTGTCAAGATGTGCGGTAACCACCAAGTACATGGCCAAGTCAGGTTTGTGAATGTGCAAGATTTAGGCTTATAAGTCTATACTGTTTTTCTGCAATGTAGCAAGTACCGTAAGATGGCACTTGTGCTATTTCTGGTGGTTAACTCTGTGATATGTACATACTGCCTGTTAGCATTTCAATGCTAATTCAGTTTGTTAATTCATTTTATACTTAACAGTTAGAACAGACATGTTAACTGTCCATGCCATGGGGTGGAATGACCGGAAAAGGAACAACCTCCACAGAGCCTTGTCATCAAGATACATCAAGGTTTGTTAAGATTTTCTATCAAGCATTTAGATGTTATTTGCTTTGATCTTATTGAAATTTTGTTTCCTAATGAGCTGCTATTGCTCAGGAGGTTGAGTCAGTTGTTCAGTAAACATAGAAATTTAAGGTAGCAAGTATGATGTGTTTGTGTGACTGGTTGAATGAAGATGGAGTGAGCATATAGAAACAAACTGCCCATCTTGGAAAAGGAAAGGTATCTATTTGCAATGTTTCGGTCCAAGATATTCATCAGACAACATGAAAAGATCCATGTACAATCATAAATACAAAAGTATATGAGCTACATATTTAAATGTTCTGTTTGAAATCATGGCAAAGAACCTTTGTGTATTACCTCTTTTCTTCTTAATCCAGTGAGAGAAATACTGAAACCATGTAAATGGAGTGTTTTATATAAGGTTTGATGCATTTCTTACCCTTAAACAGACACTATAAAACACCCAGGAGGCAACAGTAACCTTGAAAAACATGCAGGCAGAATGGCAGTGTTCTGATGAGACACTGAAACAGTGGGTGGCTCAGGTTAAGAAATGGGCCAGCACTGGTAAGATCATGGCTGTTTTATGAAACTCAGAGTTTCTTACTTAGTTAAGGCTTTGTGCATCTGTCACATACATGATATTGACAATCCTTAGTGTTTTTAGCTCTTTTTCATCAGGGCAGTTTTTAATAAAACCTCTAAACTATAGAAACCTTTTATATATTTATATACAGGAAATCCTGTGGTACCTTCTGGTGATGTGCCTGGGTTGCAGAGCTCAATTGAAACACTTTTTACCAGCATCTGCCAGAAGAAGCACTATCTGTACCGTAAAAATGGTAGGTTTAACTCAATAAAATAGGCACATGTTATGCTAGACCTATTCTGAAAAAAATATTGTTTCATTTAATAATTTCTTTATTTCAGACCGCAATAAAAAAAGAAAGAACATGGTCCATAAGATCTCCCAGCTGAAACAGCGGTTGCTCGCAGAGATTGGCAGATACAATCAATTGCCAGGCATCATAACCATTGACCATGTTACAGTCGTGCAAAAACTCTCTAGCAAATCCGACGAGCATGTAATATGGCCATGGCAGGAGCAGAATACAGGTATTTCTCTATTGAATATTAAATTAAATAACTGTCACTTTTGTCAAATGCAGTAAGTTTGAGTAATTTATGATTGTGTATTATCTGTAATGTCTTTACAGATGGGGTTCCCCTTGTCATCAAAAAGAGACTTTTTGACCAGCAGATGCTGCTCTCCAGGTTAATGGAGGAAAAACAGATCCTTTTAAAGGAGATGATGCAGCACTGTGTGTACATCAGGGACTCCATGGGAAAGGCCCACTCTTTGATGACCACCATTTTAAACTCGCACTCAGAGAGTGAGTTAACTATGCTCTCATATTTATTTATTTGATCTATTTTCATATATAATTTAAATCAATTTACTGTGCCACAAGTCAAAAAATTGCAATTGTGTCTCAAATATTTCTGTCTATGTATAGGTTGCATGACTGGGTTCTCAGAGGAGGGGTCCAGGGGCCTTATCTGTATGCTCAAGAGGAGATTAGCAGATCTCAAAGGACACAAAAAGACTGTTATGGATTGCTATAGAGCTATTCTTGATTCTGAACCAAGTCTGTGGTTTGGGGAAGAGGATGACAGGGAAGGAAAGGAGATGGAAATTGAGGAGGACAGGGACTGGCGGCATGACAGCAGCTCTGATTCAGAAGAGGACGAAGAGGATGAAGTGCAGAGCTGTTGAGAGCTGTGGGGCAAATCTTGGCGGTAACCCCGCCCATGGTGGTAAACCCACCTCCTGCAGTCCCTTCTCGGGTTGGCCAATGGGCAGTACACTGTCTTTCACTGGAGACGTAGCCGTGGTGCAAGTGCTGTGTGTGCTGTATGTACAGGAATGAGTGTAACGTACCCATGTATTGTGGAGGCAGGAGGGGTGCAAGACTTGGAGATTATTATAAGATTATTATCAAAACTTGTAAACTGTTATTTCTCTTTTTTCTGTGATCTTTAAACTTAAATATTTTGTGTTACAAACTCTGCATTTAGTAATTTTGTCTTTTGAATTTATTACATATTTTATTATATCCAAAGTTTCCTGATTCCACTTAAAATGAACCTGAATGCAAATTGATAATTGCCATCACTTAAATTAGAAAATGGATTTTAAGAAATTAAATTTGGAAATGATTTCTTCATCTGTGTTTTTCAATAAATATTGTGTTTGGACAATTCAGAACACTCTGGAGTTATTGGAAATGTTTGAATCATATTTGAGTCAGAAAAAATCCCACAGTCAACCCTGCAATCTGATTCTACAAATATGTAGTGTTAACTTTATCAGAAACTGTGAAGCAATACAAAATTGGAACAATATGAACACAACATGCACAAGCTGGGCATTGGAACAGCAAATAATTTAGATAAAAAATTAAAGATTTGTATCTAGCTTGGCCCTGAATCATCCAGTCTCATTCAGAATTGTATTATATGGTCCACAGTGCAAAACATAGCCATCTCACACCCGCTTAGAAATTGGGCCAGAAAGCTAAAATTTGAGACCCTGTATCCAGCTGCATATCTGATTTACATTTTTAAGATTCACACCCCTTATTCAAAGGAGACCCCAGTTTTGAACCAAAACACTCAATGAGGGGGTTATTTATTTATATACGGACATATCTACTTTGGATTTTGAAAAGATAAACAAGGTGGGAGAGGGACAAACTTCACACATGTCCTTGAGAGGAGGTGCAGGATCTTAAATCCATTGCCATTTGGGGGCTAAAGTACTTTTTGGTCTTTATATGTTAAATGTTGCAGCATAGGGGGTAAAAAACATACTGCCACAGACCCTGTACGTGCCAAAGGAGAAAATTTTGAAGTTTGTCCTAGAGACAAACTAAGCACATCGCTGGAAAGGTCTCAGCATGGGGAGTAACATACCCAAAGCTTGGGCCCCAAAGTGTCTCCCCCTAGTGGTGAGAGCAGTTTAAAGTAAAAAAATTCTCAACTTTGGGGACCTATATCTCTGAAACCACACTGAGCACAGGCAAAATAAAAACAGTTTTGGAAAGCTCTCAATGTCTACTTTAAGAGGTGGGGAGTCATTTGGCATTCCTCTCTCATTTAAGGGGGGTTTCTAATTACCAATCAGTTTAGGGGGGCACATAGACAATCAAACCCAACAGCATTAATTGGCATCCCATCAGAACCCTTAAATCTAAATTTTCAAGAGGTTTTAACCATCAGTAACCTATAGCCCAAGGTCAAATAACAAGGAAAACACATTTGAACTACAACATGGCGCAATGGCTCCATGTTGTGTAATGTAACCACAATTGCATCCTGGTTCTTATTGTAGTTCTTGTGTCGTTTTTCCAGGTTAGGGTTAGGGTTGTGAGATTAGGTTTGAGAATACATTCATCCGTTTATTTGTAAAGCAGAAAAATACTTGATTTAACATAATAGATCATAGCTTGACCTAATATAGGTTAAATAATCATTAAATCCTTAAGACGACAACGTTCGACTAGCGCCGCCATTTGTAGTTTTTTTTCTAATACGTCTACACTGAAACATGAGTTAAAGTGACTACATGTCCCAAAAGCGAACAGTGCTTTCCGCCAGATTTCGGAGGAAGTGTCTCCCTCGATCCCCACAGATGAACAGTGCCTGTTGGCCGTATCTTTTGATATAAAGCTATAGAACACAAAGCAATCTAAAAAGAATGGAGAAAATCAAACTCGATGTATGCCAAAAGACTGGGAAAAAAAAAAAAAACTAATGGGAGCGCTCCTGGAACGGGTGTTGTCTTTAACGGAAGCAGGATGGAGGTTGTCGTCATTCGAGGGGGGAGGGGGCACAGCAGGCTGGCCGCAGATTGAGACTGGCCGGGGCGGGAGGGGGGGGGGGGGGGGGGGGTGGGTAGGGGTGTGTATGGACGTTCATTCCGTGATCAATGCACGTAGGGCAATTTTTGATGTCGCATCACAAACTTTGGAAGTTATTTATAAATGTCATAAAAATGTTCCTGGCCATTCCATTTATAAAATCAGATGCTTCATGGTGAGGTTTTTCTTGCAAATGAAACTTACCTTTCATTTCTTGAGCTTCTGACTGACCCCAAAACAGCATCCACTTACTTAACGTTCAATTATAATATCTTAAACTAGCAGCCCAAGATAACTAAATGGAACTCAATAGAGTAAAATGGGGCATTTGATTTTAAATGTTAATTCTGCACACATGACGTATGCTTACCACTGTTTCTACATGGTAAGAAAATATTGACATGCGATTCTCCAGTTCATTGCAAACTAGGCCTATCATTACACTAAGCAGATCTCTATAGAAACCAGTTAACATCTTAGATCATTTATAGCAGAAAACAAATATTTTTCTTATCAATGCACAGACAAACCAAATAATTAATTGGTTTGTTAATTTGTTGTAATTGGTTTTTATTTAACCAAATATTAAACCAAGTAATTCACAACAAAACAAAAGAAAAATGCAGTAGGACAAGCAACCATTTCGTAGAGACATGTAAACATAGTCAGTCAATCAGTTTAGATGATCAATGAGTTTATTTTCGGAAATGAACACATTCTTTCATTAAGTAGTCTTGTCAGAACATACAAAAAGATCAAAATAGCATGGGGTGGGTGGGTTAGGGAGGAGACCACAAACTCCCAGCTCCTTCAGGTGCTCCATCATCACTCAAAGCCAAGGAGATATTGCTTATGGGTTCCCAGGATGGAGGCCAGACCATTTTGCTGCAACAAGTAACAAAAAAAAAAAACAACAACAACAACCCACCTGCATATTTTAGCTGACATAGTCAAGACATGTATAAAGAAAAAAAGATCGTACAGACTGTAACTATATAATCTTAAATAAGTACAAAAGATATTCTGTGGTTGTTATATAATTATAAAAAGTCAAAAGTAAAATGATATATAGCTTGATGTCAACAAACACACTGAAAATTCAACAAGACTTTAAAGAAACCAACAAAATCGAATGTACTGCCGCAAATCGTTGAGAAAATACACTGTATAGACTGTTTAAATTTTGTATAAATTGATATGATTTTCTTTATGGTCATATTATAATTCTTCATTTGTCTTTTACTTACCATGCAGGGCATGGAAGCCAATTCACAAGGACCTCTTTTTGACCCTTGAATAAGAACAGGTTATGATTAAAGCAAAAAAAAGTTGAAATACACCTACTATATTCTATACAATGGTAATAAACAACTATGAAGCCAGGTCTTGGCATTGAAATATTAGTGTTTAATGTCAGGTCAGTGAACTTATAGCCACTTGACACTCATTTACATTTATTTGCTCATATTCACCTTCATTCTATCAACTCAATCAAAAAAGAAGGAGGGCACATCCCTGTTTTGCAAGTATGATGACTGTGCATCACCAATCATAGACCATGTTTACCTAAACATTCATTCCCCAATCACTAACCTTTCTTTCACGTTGCTTTGACACAAACTGCACTGGAAATACCTCCAGGGCATTGTGGTATGAGCAATCTGCAAATTAGATTTAAAAATGATTTGTAAGACTAATACTCCTGAAGAATTAAACAACATGAAGCCAATTTTACAGTGCATTCACTCATTCATTTTCTGACTGCTCATTCTGTGCAGGGTCATGGATGGATTGGGCCTATCCCAGCTGTCTTTGGGTCAGAGGCAGGGTACACCCCGGACTGGTCGCCAGCCAATCACAGGGCTGACACACAGAGACAAATAACTTTTAATACAAACTGACACCTAAGGGCAATTCAGAGTCACCATTGAACCCAATAAGTATGTTTTAGACTGTGGGAAGAACCCGGCGTACTGCCTTATATCAAGGTTTTTCATACATTGCCAAAAGGTTTCATTATCTGTATACTTAATATATACATTAGATAACATATTTATTTAACTGTAACCGTTTTTATCTGAGGTTAAGAATGTCAAATATGAAAACATAAAAATGTTCACCCACTATCATCTTTCCTTGGCCTGCCTTTACCACGTTTCTTCACTATGATCTTAGCAGTGGACCTGCAAGGACATGAAACATGTTCTCCTGTGTTATACAAAACTGTAGACATTTATTTCTTGAAAATCAGTAATCTGTGCAATACCACACAATGTCCTATTTATGTCTGTGAAAACATATTATGTATTGTGAAAAAGAATATCCCAAAGGGACAATCAAGTCGAAAGTCGGACTAAACATCATCATCTAAAGGCATTGCTAACATATGGTAGTTCACCTGTAAACATATTAAAAACATAAAATAGATGGAACATGGAAGGAGTATAGACCCTCTTCTGTAAGTAACAGTGATTCAAATGCAAAACTTTATAAATACCACTTTTCTTCCTGCACAGACACGAATGTAATATTTATTCTGCTCTGTCTGTCACAGCAGCTAGCCCCACAGCTAATAGTTGACCATCACAAAAAGATTTAAAAAAAATGAAAAGGTTTAAATCTTTCAGACTGGGTTTACTGAGTGAGACATAGCCTCTCCTTCTACAAAGAGACAGACTCATAGCAGGAGAGGAGGGCTCTGAGCATCTTCACATGTTTACCATGACAATGATTCTTTCTATTTGCATCATGTTAAATTAAAATAAGATCTTATTATGGATAATTGTGGTTTCTTATTTCTTGCTCCACTGTCAAGCTTACTTGTTCATCACTCCATCCCCTTCCTGTCCTCTCGGGTTCTTAACAGTGTTCTTTGCCTTTTCTGTGCACCCTCTTGCCTTCTGCTCAATGTTAAGAGAGGTTTCCTGGAATGCCAGCCCTGTCTCCACTTCTTCCAGCTCTCCTGTTGCACTTCCTCCCTCTTCAATCCCTCCTATCATACTTCCTCCCTCTTCCATCTCTGTCGCTCTTCCTCCCTCTTCCATCTCTACTGTCACTCTTCCTCCCTCTTCAATCCCTCCTATCATACGTCCTCCCTCTTCCATCTCTACTGTCACTCTTCCTCCCTCTTCAATCCCTCCTATCATACGTCCTCCCTCTTCCATCTCTACTGTCACTCTTCCTCCCTCTTCAATCCCTCCTATCATACTTCCTCCCTCTTCCATCTCTACTGTCACTCTTCCTCCCTCTTCAATCCCTCCTATTATACTTCCTCCCTCTTCAATCCCTCCTATCATACTTCCTCCCTCTTCCATCTCTGTCGCTCTTCCTCCCTCTTCCATCTCTACTGTCACTCTTCCTCCCTCTTCAATCCCTCCTATCATACGTCCTCCCTCTTCCATCTCTACTGTCACTCTTCCTCCCTCTTCAATCCCTCCTATCATACGTCCTCCCTCTTCCATCTCTACTGTCACTCTTCCTCCCTCTTCAATCCCTCCTATCATACTTCCTCCCTCTTCCATCTCTACTGTCACTCTTCCTCCCTCTTCAATCCCTCCTATTATACTTCCTCCCTCTTCAATCCCTCCTATCATACTTCTTCCCTCTTCCATCTCTGTCGCTCTTCCTCCCTCTTCCATCTCTACTGTCACTCTTCCTCCCTCTTCAATCCCTCCTATCATACCTCCTCCCTCTTCCATCTCTACTGTCCCTCTTCCTCCCTCTTCACTCCCTCCTATCATACTTCCTCCCTCTTCCATCTCTACTGTCACTCTTCCTCCCTCTTCAATCCCTCCTATTATACTTCCTCCCTCTTCAATCCCTCCTATCATACTTCCTCTCTCTTCCATCTCTGTCGCTCTTCCTCCCTCTTCCATCTCTACTGTCACTCTTCCTCCCTCTTCAATCCCTCCTATCATACATCCTCCCTCTTCCATCTCTACTGTCACTCTTCCTCCCTCTTCAATCCCTCCTATCATACGTCCTCCCTCTTCCATCTCTACTGTCACTCTTCCTCCCTCTTCAATCCCTCCTATCATACTTCCTCCCTCTTCCATCTCTACTGTTACACTTTCTTCTCCCTCTCTCCATCCAGGAACTTCAGGTTCAATTGCCAGCTCCATCCTGTTCTCACTTTCTTTCTGTTCAGGCTCTTCCTCTACTGCTTCCTGACTGATTGTCCCACTCTCCTCTGCCCTCTCCTGTCTTTCCTCCCTCTCAGGATTCCAAGCTTTTCATAAAGCAAATTAAAACAACCAGGGTATAGTCGATATTATGCAACATAAAATAACCAAAATAAGCATATTATAACATGTAGTTAAATGTACTTACAATGTACTTAACAAAAACATTCTATAAAACTTGGTTCATTCAGTGTGTTGCATCTAATAGTCAGAAAAATAGAAGTTTATGTACTGACCATGTACAAAGCCAAATACTTACCCTCTAACAAACCTTCAAATAAAAGGATAATTTTTTCAAATATGGCATGCACTGCAACTGGAACATCAAATGGAAACTGAAGCTGGGCAGTCCACTTCTGGTCTCCTGGCTTGTATTTTCCCATTAATAAGAGGGGGGCAAACCCAAGGGCCTTGAGTCTCTCAAGCTAGAACACAGAACACATTAGTGTACAGAAAGGTTTGTTATCTTAGACTAAGGCAGGTATAAGAGAGTATGAACCACACTCAAAGAAAACGTGATAAGATCAGCTTGCAAGTGTTCAATAAATTTATGATTGATTTTAGAAAGTAATGAAAGGGCATAAGTATACATACAATAGACATATTGTAAAAAAAAAAAAAAAACACTCATTTTAGTCAGGGAATCTATGTATAGATGGATACTGCTCCAGGAATTTATTTTCTCTTTTAGTGATTCAACAGATGCAAAATTGAATCAGATGCTGGATTACTCAAAGGTAAACAGAACAGGGCGAAGTACGTGAAACGCCAGTATATTTCCTGCTATATTCCTATAATCTGGAAACATACCAATGGTGTATCAATATGGCCCTAAAGATACAAATAAGTCTTTCTGAATAATCTTCTTTGGAACCTTAATCAGAGGTACGATCTGAGGTCCTTTTCAATTGTAAGTATTTTACATATAGTAGATGGCAATGGGCTTGCCACCAGTTTGGAGACAAACACAGGAGTTCTGACAGGAGGCAATGCTATGTAAGCTTTGTGAATAGAATCTCTTGTGCTCACCTGGAATATACTGGTCTTTAAAATGCTAACGGTCATGACAAACCAATTAAATTCTCCTCCAAATTGTTCAAAAGCAGCCGCAGGTGACATTTAAGATTTTGTGGACCCTGTAATCTACTCTAAATTCATTACTGTAACACATACGTTCCTGCTTTTATAACTTTAAATTAAATGATTTCATCATTACATTCCCTGAAAGAGGAAAAAACATGTTCAGTGCAATTACAGAGTTTTGGCAAAATAGGTACTTAGGTTTATGGTCAGAATTCTGAGTGTGTTGCAGCATCAACTTCATTGTAAATTTACAATTTATGGCTCTGAATAGCCATACTGGTGCACAAGTGACTGGATATCATTGTATAAATTAAAGGATATATGCACAGTATTTTATTACAATATGACAACAACCTTAGATGATCAACCATGCCCTAAAAGCAATCCAATTTTCTAACATTGAAACTGCTCATACAGTCCAATGTCTCTAAGTTTGACGGTGAAGAGTAGATGCTCTTACATACCAATAAAGCAGAGTTGTCAAAGACTTTGCTTTGATTTCTTGATTTTTTCATTTTTGCTGCCCATTCATTGGCACATGCACGAAATTTCCCCATGCGGACTGTTTGACGGGCTTTAAAGGCCAACAGCTTTCCACACTAAAAAAGTTGAGAAAGAGCAATTCAATCAGTCAATATTTGCATTACAGGCTATGGATGTGATTTTATTTGAGTTCAACATTAAATTCATATAATCTCCACGATGGTTAGTAAATAATGGCACAAAAAATCCACATGATAACTTGGATATACGTTAAAATCACAGTTATTCCAAATGAATATTTATTGATAGAGGAAAGATGCATTTATGGAGCTGGAATAAAAGAAAACCTGTGTTTTAAATTGTAATTTTTTTTAAAACCTGAAATGCAACTTAAATTAACAAAAAGAGATGTTAGAAGGAAAACAATACCATAGACAATGGCAAAGTTTTACCTTGGTGCATCTTCTGTTTGCACAGTTAATTCTCTCTGTGCAGTGGGGGCACTGACGGAAGGTGGATCCAGGCATTCTTACTATGAAAACAAAAGCTATAGTTACTTGAATTACAAACTATCTATATCCCATAATTAAACAATGAATGAAATGGATGTGTGTGTGCTAGCCTTATAATTTTATTCATGCATCAGTTGTTTCAGCTGATCCCAGAGAAGTTTGTACCCTTTAAACCCAAATCTGCCTTGACAAGAGGAAACTAATTTACTCATGACAAAGCTGGCCATAATATTGTTGATATCTTTGACAGTTAATCGCATATTAATAGGGAGGCTGGGTATAGACTAGCACGCTGTGTACGAGAATCACCAGTTTTATCTTGCCGGGCAGTACAGGGGATCCCAGAGCAGTTTCTGACTCACACGCATAGCACTTCAAACAGAACCTAAGAGCACTTCAAATTGACCTGGGAAAAGCAAAGGTTCAGCGGCTAGCTCGTTAAGCGTGCCACGCTAAGTGCCATGTCTGAGCTGTGCATCAAACGCTGTGGTTATTATTCAGGCTGTTAATCGCATTTATTTCAAGGTAGACTATGAAGACATTTAATCACCAAAGTACGATAATTGAGAATACGATAGATAGTCCACCAAATTATTTGAACATTTACCTTACCTTTCTCGCAATCTTCTACTCTTCCAGTTCAGACAGGTCCGTCTCGTATTTTGGAAGATCCGAGCCTCTCCGATCACGTGATCAAACTCGTCTGTATAGGTGTCAATGGGTCAATATGCGTATCAACTGCACGCGAAATTTGACTTTGGCGTATAAATGACACGTATTTTGAAAATGTAAAATCGTGCTATTTGTACGCCATTAGGTGAGACCGGGTTGACTATATCCTCCCAATATGTATGAATTCTGTAGGGAATTTTTTTCTCCATAAAAAAATCGTACATTTTCCTATTGATTTTTTTATGAGCAACCCAACTGAAATTTTTTATGGAGGGCCGACATACTAGTTCCTGAGAAGTTATTTTGTTAGTCTTTCTTTTCCATTCGGAAGGCAATGCTGCAGCCAATTGATTGTAATTCTGTATGGAGCAAAGGGCACCATACCTATTACAAAAACTATTGTATCACATAAGTTTCCCATTTCCATCAATTAGATCATTCAGAAAGTAAATGCCCCGAGCAGACATTTGTTTCCATATAAATGGATATCCTTTAATTGTAATATTTGAGTTAAACCATATTATTTGTTGTAAGATTTCTTGCGGGTGGTCTGGTGGATGGTACTGGAAACTCACCCAAGCTTTTATAGACTCTTTTAGAAAGACTGATGAATCGGCCATGACTTCTTGAATAAACAGGGGAATATGGAGTGATCTTAATTGCAGAAATGGAAAGAGCTGGCTTTCAAATATGTGATGAAATGTACGTAATAATCTGTAAGAAAACCAGTTTGGCTTATGATAGATTTTTTGAATCACCGATGCTTTTAAAGTTAGATCCAATGCTTTTAAATTTAGTAATCTTAATCCTCCATGTTCATAGTTGTTAAATAAATATTTCCTCTTTATTTTTTCTGGTTTATTATTCCATATGAATTTAAATATCTTTTGTTCATATAATTTGAGGGTAGAATCTGATGGTGAAGGTAAGGACATAAATAGATACGTAAATTGAGAAACAATCAAGGAATTAACTAGAGCAATTTTTCCATATAACGTTAACTGTTGACCTTTCCAAGGTAGCAGCCTTTTATCAATTTTGTGACATTTTAATTTAAAGTTTGTATCCACTAATCCCTTCATGTCTTTTGGTACATGGATCCCAAGGACATTTACTGGTCCATCTGACCATTGTATAGGAAAGAGGCATGGTAAACTGAAGTGTGTATCCTTTAATGATCCAATTCTCAATAAGCTACATTTTTCATAATTTGGTTTTAGGCCTGAGTATTTTGAGAAAGTATTTAGGTCTTCAATAAGGTTTTGAAGAGTAGACAGTTGAGGATTTATGGGAAAATTTGTATCATCTGCATTCATCGATACCTTAAATTCCACCCCATTAATTTCTAGTCCTTTTATACTGTCATTGGCTCTAACTTTTATCCCCAACATCTCTATTGCTATGATAAAGAGGTATGGCGATAAAGGACAACCTTGTTTAAGTCCTCTGAACAGTGGTATCCGGTCTGAAAAATGCCCATTATTTATAATTTTACAGCATGGTTCATGATATAGTACTTTTATCCATTTTATTAGGGACTTCCCAAAATTGAAAAAATCTAGGCATTTATAAATAAAATCTAATCTTACTTTATCATAGGCCTTTTCAAAATCAGCAATAAAAACTAAGCCAGGTTTTTTTGTTTAATCATAATATTCCATTATTTCTAATAGTTGACGAATATTTTCTCCAATATATCTTCCGTGGAGGAAGCCTGTTTGGTCATAATGAATTATGTCCGGTAAAAGTCTTTTCATTCTTTGAGCAATACATTTTGCCAGTATTTTTGCATCAAAACATTGTAACGTTAATAGCCGCCAGTTTTTAAGATAGGCTGGGTCTTTATACTGTCCTTGTGGGTCCTGCTTTAATAATAATGAGATGAGGCCTATTTTTTGTGTATCTGATAAAGAGCCGTCTTTAAAGGAGTAATTAAAACATGAGAGCAAAGGGGCCTTGATCTCCTCATAAAATATTTGATAAACTTCAACAGGAATGCCATCAAGTCCAGGTGTTTTATCACTTTGAAAAGAAAAGATGGCTTCCTGTAGTTCTTCCTCTGAAATTAAACCCTCACATGTACTTCTCTGTGTCTCAGAGAGCTTGTTAGTGTAGTCAATGGGAAAAAAGTCCTCACATTGCTCATCAGATAGTGCCTCTGGTTTATTTTTAAAGGAAAATATTTCTTTAAAGTATTTTGTTTCTTCTGCCAATATTTCAGCTGTTGACATACAAATTTCACCATCATTTTTTATTAATTTAGTTATATTCTTTTTTGAGGAGTTTCTATGTAGAAGTTTCAGAAAGAACTTATTACATTTTTCCCCTTTCCCGATCCATTAGCCATTTTCTTCAAATAAATATCCTCAGCTCTTTGTTTATAAAGTGCTTCAAGTTCACCTTGTTTTTCATCCCGTTGATCTGTCCAGTCCATTGGTATTATTGTAGATTTGTCTATTTTTACATTTAGATTTATAATTTCTTGAATCAAGGAATTCTCTTTTAAAAGATACTGCTTATGTTTGTAGGAAGATATTTTAATTGCGTGTGCTCTGAAGGCACATTTAAAACTGTCCCAGACTACATGTGGACTTGCAGATCCCACATTGTATTTAAAAAACTCTGTTATAAACATTGTTGTTTGAGTAACAAATGTATTGTCTTTTAAAAGGCTTTGGTTGAATTTCCAATTTCCTGGACCTCTAAGAATTTTGCAAAGTGTCAGATGTAAAGTTATAAGATAGTGATCTGACCTAAGAGAGTCTGCAATGGTTGTTTCAGTGACTGTGTATTATTGAGAAGGATATTAAAAAGAAATCTATCCGACTTGCCTGTTTTGCCCTTTTCCATGTAAAACGTGGAGTGCCTGGATTTTTTAGCCTCCATATATCTACCAGATCAAATGCCTGCATCATATCCTGAATAGCCTGAAGTGCTTTTGGATGGTAGTTTGTGGCATGGCCACCTTTTCTGTCAATTGTTGTATCTAAAGTCGTATTGAAATCTCCTACCATTATTATTTGACCGCAACCTATGGGTAAATCTTTTATGATGGCATGAATTTCCTCAAAAAAAAGCGGGTCATCATTATTTGGTGCATATAAGCTGACAAGACATATTCTGTTTTTATCCAAGGAAATATCCAATATAATCCATCTTCCTGCTGAGTCTATTTGGGAGGAATGTAATATGAAATCCAAACTATTTTTAAATAATATCATCACTCCTTTGGAATTACTTGTACCATGAGAAAAAATAGCATGCCACCCCAATCTTTTCTCCATTTAACTTCATCCTTTTCCATAGAATGTGTTTCTTGCAAGCAGATAATGCTGTATTTTTTATCACTTAGCCATGTGAAAACCTCTCTCCTTTTGTTTTTATCCGCCAAACCATTGCACTTATAACTTTATATAAAGATATCTGTTCTATTGACATAGTATCTTAAAATGTTTTTTTTTCCTTCTTTTTTTTTAATAGGGCTTTGCAGAAACCAGTCGTCAAATACATCACTGCTGAAATCAACCTTTCCTTGAGGGTCTGATTCGAATGCTTGAATACAATTATTACATTTTGAACAAGATGGAGGATAAGTGCGCTCCGAAATTTCGATCGTGTCCACCATCCCCCCCCCAAACCCACACCCACCCACCCACCATGTTGCACAAAAATAAAAATATTAAAATTAAAAAATATATATATAAAGAAGAAGATACAAACAGAAACATTGAAAGACATCGCTGGATGCAATATTGCGTCTCAGAAAACACTCAGCAATAGTTGTTAGGCTATAGTTTAGACAATGAAAAAGGCGAAAACGACTTGTGGTAACATGAAGTGCTTTCCATTATTCAGATCAGCCGACAGCCGGTGTACATCGCACGCACCTGGGCTGCATTAACTAATTTGCATCGGTGTTGAGAGGCGCACCGCCATCACCTGCAAACAGTTAAACCATTGCGATTACACATTTAACCTGATGATAGAAACATTCAAAAACACAACATAGTTAGACCATTCAGAACAACCAGGGTGTAATCTTTGAATCGCGATACAGCTGATCATTAACATATAGCTTATCCAATACGAGGCGTGCTTTTAGGTTTTGTGCTCTGCGTTCCTTCATCCTTGGTAGCAATATCCATCTTCGCTCCATGATCTCCGGAGGGAATTGTTCATTTAGGGAGAGTTTTGAGCCTTTCAGTTTTCGACCTTTTTGTAGCGCTGCCATTTTCATTTTAAAGTCGAACAACTTTGCCACAATTGAACGAGGCTTTTGTGGAGACCTACGACCAAAGCGGTGTGCCCTCACAATTCCAATTCCGTGCCCCTGGTCGTCGGGCATTTTTAGGTTTTGTTTTAAGAAAGTTTTTACCAAGTTTTCCGTCACCTGGAAAGTTTCGTTTCCTTTCTCATTTAGGCCCATTATTACAATATTGTTACGCATAGATCTGCACTTCAAATCGAGGAGATCCGCTTTAATTTTTTTGTTTTCAGTCTGAAGTTGGTCCGTTGTAATTTGGAGCTTGTTTACGGTTAGTTTTAAAGCTTTATTCTCCTCTTTTAATTCTTCAATGAGCTTGTTGTTTAAAATTACGGCTACCTTTAATTCTGCCACATCCTGTATTAGCCCTCGTAAATGGTCTAGTTTTTTCAATTGCTCGCTCATAGACTTGAGCAATCTTGTTGCGACAGTATGGACATTTCCTCAGAAATATCCTCCTTTTTACGAGGGACCGATTTTCCTTCCTCTGTTTCACTTGAAGTCAAGGTAGGTCTTGGTCGCTTTTTTTCTTGTTTGTTTGGCATGTTACCATAATAACTGTCTATAAAATCTTCCAGCTGCCGAAGTTCATTATCCAGGGTTTTAGTTTTGTTTTAATTAGCTACAACCGACTTGCATTTGTTAATACATTGAGACGCGTTTCCGAGGGCAACTCACACTAGCAGCCATGCAGACGCCATCATTCCCAGCATTCCCAGTCCCAGCATGGGGTTTGGCTTGCCGGCGTTCGATGGCCTGCAAAATCTAAGTCTCAATTAGTTCTTCACATTTTCATATTACACTTTGT
Source organism: Gymnothorax reevesii (assembly GCA_029721435.1). Lineage (NCBI taxonomy): Eukaryota > Metazoa > Chordata > Actinopteri > Anguilliformes > Muraenidae > Gymnothorax > Gymnothorax reevesii. The sequence goes on along the minus strand of CM056578.1, from coordinate 72,816,352 downwards.
CAGTGTATATTTTATGGTCGGTCCATACCACAAAAGGGTGCTCAGCTCCCTCCAGCCAATGGCGCCACTCTTCGAGGGCCAGCTTGACCGCAAATAACTCCTGGTCACCAATACTATAATTGTGTTCCGCGGCAGACAAAGACCGGGAGAAGTACGCATATGGGTGAAGCTTATTATCCCAACGAGGGCGGTGGAACAGAATAGCACCCACGCCCACCTCCGAAGCATCTACCTCCTCAACAAATGGGAGGGAGGGGTCGGGGTAAAATCAAAATAGGCTCCAAGCTAAAAGGTTTTTTTAATTCTTGAGAGGTAGCATCAGCTCCAGGAGACTAAAAAAACGCTAAGGAGGTATCCTTTTTAGTGAGCGCAATAATGGGGGCAGCAACCACGCTAAAATTACGAATAAACCTCTTATAAAAATTTGCGAAGCCCAGAAAGCATTGAACCTCTTAAACACTCTGCGATGCAGGCCAATTCCTGACCGCAGCCACCTTGTCCAGGTCCATCCGCACTGACCCCTTAGAAATAATAAAGCCCAAGAATGAGACAGTTTGGGTGTGGAAAACACATTTTTTGGCTTTAACAAAAAGTTTGCCATTGAGCAGGGCTTCCAGTATACGTCTGATGTGTTGTTTGTGCTCCGACAGTGATGAAGAAAAAATTAAAATTTCGTCAAGATAAACGAAGACGAATTTCTCCAACTTCTCTTGGAATGCCTGAAACACCGAGGGGGCGTTAACCAGCCCGAACGGTAAGACCAAATATTCGTAGCGCCAGTCATGAGTGTTAAAAGCCATTTTCCAATCGTCCTCCTCCCGAATGCAAATCAAATTATACGTATTACGAACATCTGGCTTCATAAAAAATGACGCCTCCTGCAGACGTTCAAATGCGGAATTCATTAACGGAAGGGGGTATCGATTTTTAATCGTGAGTTTATTCAAACCCCTGTAATCAATACAAGGTCTCAGACCGTCATCCTTTTTCCGCACGAAAAAGAATCCTGCTCCGGCAGGGGACGTGGATGGCCGAATAAAACCATTGTTGTATGGAGGGGATTTACAAGTAGTGAGAAAGACGGGAACTGTGACAGTGACGGCAACCGGAGGACTGAACTGACTAACTCTGGAATGATTGTTTTCCTTTATGTGCTGGGATCCCAATGAAAAAACTATATTACAGATGAATATTCAATATATTCCCGTTGGTGAATTGTCTGGAAAAAAATATATAAAGTATATTTGATAAAATCTGGTACAACTAAGACTTAAAGTGAAATTTTGCATGAACAGATGACCATCGTTCTGCATGTGCCACAGAGTGAATCTGCATGAGCAAGTGTTTGTATTTTTGTTCGTATTTTATTTTTTCACTCCAGTGACGGCAAGTGGCAGTTTAACATACCAGCCAGTCAAGGCCGCTCCTTCCTGGAGCCTCCCCAAAGTTTTGAACAAATATGCTGGGACAGTGATTCCAGTCATGAAGGCCCGTTCACCAAAACAATCAGATGGAAAAATTGCAAATCAATGTTGAATATGGACGTGGACAATGGACTTGAACTTTGGACTGAAAACCTGCAGTAAGCAACACTACTGGAGTCAAGTGGGACATTAAACTGGGACTTTATTCACCACAGCAACGAAAGACCTTGAGGCCTTGCGAAGCCTTGAAGCAAAAACAACTGGAGTTCACATACTGCACACATGAAAGACTGTTTCGTCTCAAAGTGTTACAGTTGAAAAGGTCCAACAAATGATTTTATGTTCGGGCTTATAAGTAATTCACTTGTGTGTAGGATGGGGGCAGGGGAAAACAATGCTGTGCCATTTTTCGACCGGGGTTAATGTGAGGCCATGATTGGATGGCCTCAAAGGGAGGAATGTTGAAGATTTTATTTCAGCATTATTCATTATATTCACTAATACTGATTATGTATTTTTTTATCATTATTCATTCATTGCTCATTGCTCATACTCATAATCAATAACCATATTATGTAGGCAGCAAAAACGCACACACACATACATACAAGTAGTTCACATACTGCTGTGCAAACACACAGAGAAATACACATACAAGCAGTTCACACATATATAGACACACATATACAAGCAATTCAGTTCACACATGCATGAGCAGCTCACACACACATAAGCAGCGCGCTTCTGTAGTTTTCTGTAGTTCTGTAGTAAGCAGGCTTCTGTTTAGTTGAGCCCATGCAAATTGACAGTTCGTTTGACAGTCGGGCTAATATAACATTACATTACAGGTTCTTAGCAGACGCTCTTATCCGGGGCGACGTACAAAAGTGCACAGCATCAGTACAAAATTGCAGAGCTCCAAGGAGACCAGCACAAGTGCTAACAGTAAGTGACAGAACACTTTCCATTGTTACAGATTGTTACAGATCTAAACCAACAACAAAAGGGCAAGGTAAAGTGAACAAAATGGCAACAAGGTCAAGTGCAAAGTCAAGTGCAAACAGGGCACTAAAATAAAATCAGTGCAACAAAAGGGGTAACAGGTCAACTGTAACAAAGGGGCAGGAACATGAAGTAAATCAACAACAAAATGGGGGGCAACCAAATTAAGCGGTAACAAAATCAGGAAATAAAGTAAACAAAATTAAGTGCAACAAGATAGTGAAAGGGCAACAAATCAAGGGAAGTAGGGACAGGATTCAGGGCAGTGGTGTAGGGGAAAGGTGGACCTGAAGAGGTGGGTTTTCAGGCGGCGCTTGAAAGTGCTCAAGGATTATGCTGTCCTGACCTCGATAGGTAGATCATTCCACCAACAAGGTACCAGGACAGACAACAGCCTTGAGCGGGAAGGGGAGGATCGGAGAGGGAGAGGAGCCAGACGACCAGAAGAACCAGAGCGGAGTGCTCTGGCAGGGGTGTAAGGTATGAACAGTCTCTGGATGTATGCTGGAGCTGTTTTGTTGACTCACTGGTAGGCTAGCACCAAAGTCTTGAATTTGATGTGAGCGGCAACAGGGAGCTAGTGGAGCCTTGTGAGCAGGGGGATGACGTGGGAGTGTCTCAGAAGGTTGTGGACCAGGCGAGCTGCAGCGTCCTGGATGACCTGCAGGGGTCTGATGGCAAATGCTGGGAGGCCGGCGATGAGGGAGTTGCAGTAGTCCAGGCGGGAGAGGATCAGCGCTTGAACTAGGAGCTGCGTCGAGTAGCTGGTGAGAAAGGGCCGGATTCTATGGATGTTGTAGAGGAAGAACCTGCAGGTCCGAGTCACTGCTGCGATGTTCACAGCAGAGGAGAGCCTGTCGTCAAACAGGACCCCAAGGTTCTTCACACTCCGCAATGGGGAGATGGTGGTATCCCCCAGGGTGATGGTCAGATCCAGGAGAGGGGAGGATGGAGCAGGGATGTAGATCATCTCCGTCTTGGTTGGGTTGAGCTTCAAGTGATGGTTGTCCATCCAGCTCTGGATGTCTTGTAGGCAGGCGGAGATGCGGGCGGAGGCCTGGGCATCAGGGGGAAAAGAGAGAAAAAGTTGAGTGTCATCAGCATAAAAGTGATATGATGAACCATAAGCAGAAATTACGGGACCGAGAGACTGGAGATAAAGAGAAAAGAGGAGTGGACCAAGAACTGAGCCTTGGGGGACGCCTGTGGTAAGGGGGTGTTGATACTTCACCAGCCCAGGCAACCTCGTAGGAGCAACCGAAGAGGTACGACTTCAACCAGATGAGGGCTGTACCACAGATCCCCAGTGCAGACAGGGAAGAGAGGAGGATGGAGTGGTCGACAGTGTCGAATGCGGCAGAGATAATAAATAATAAACTAACCGACTAGCAGAAGAATAATCTGCTTTAATTGTAATAAGCCGAGTCATACCCGTCCTCATTGTCCTAAGCATCAGGGAAAATGGAGAATCTGACTGGCAAAAGTTCAAATGAAAGTCTATTCAAGGTCTATTCAAAGATTGGGGAATTGGAGGATTAGGGGCATTCGGGGATATACCCCCAGCTGTTGCCTCCGACAGCATAAGCCTAGTTGTTTCGTGGGATTTTGTACTTTAATACTAAATATTTTTAAATGTGAAAAATCAATCACGTTCTGGAAAATAATTAGCTAATGTGTTTAGCTACAGTTTTCACACTGGTCATTCTCTCCATTACCTAAACGTATTGCTGCCACACCAGAAAAATAAATACGGATCACTATCACATTATAACGTGAAAACAATTTATCAAGTTATACGTGAAAGGCTTCATTTATATCACCTCATCATTTTGTCTCATTTAACGTAATAACTCATACGTCGTACAAACCTCTTTCTCACAAGGCTCATTCTACTTCTTCAAACTGCTAAACTGTCCATTTAAGTATCTTGAGTATCTTTGGAGAATTTGGAGTATCTTAAGTTTGGAGAATTGACTTGAAAACAAGGCATGGAAAGCATCATCACAGCTGGAAGCAGGAACTTTATGTTACATTGATTAAAAAAAAAAAAAAAGAATCGGTAAATTGCAAACAGAATGTTGTGGGGTTTTTTTTGTTTTCACTACCTTTGGAAAGGTAAGTGTTTTTCCCACAAATCTGTACTTTCTTGTTATTGTCTGTATATATGACAAAAAATAACACTTTATATTTAAGTCTAGAAAAACTGTAAAAACAGCGAGAGATATTGTTGCACTTATCGACAAACTTCAGGCCTCAGCAAATTGTTTAAATTGTTAGTCAGACAGCTGATTCGGTCTTCCTGTGTGCAAAAGTTTATTTTTAAATGTACTACTGAAAACTCTAGAAACCTTGGCTTTATAAATGATGATTAAAAACAAAATTATTTTCTATATTCCTTGTGTAGTGCTGATAAAATGTAAGAAATACACAGGGACAGCTGGGACAGATTCCCATGCAGCCACTTATGTGCACCCTGAGGATGCCCAGATAGGCTCATCTGCGGCCCCATCGCCAGAAGCACACAGAGTCACACCTCTGCCTGCTCTGACAGACACCAAGGTAAATATTGTTACGGTCAATCAGGAACTGGCAGTTATGCAATTCAGACTACTACATGTCTGTGTTAAAATGAATGAATGCAGTACAAAACACCTGCTTGGTCCATGTAGACACACCAGATTGGACGATTTCGTACAAACCTACACGATCACCCTGAAAGTCTTATAAGGGAGTACGGAGAACTTGAAAGAAAACAATACTTTCAAAGTATACAGGACCTCTTTTGATGGGTGTCAGTTCTCTGATGCAATGTCACATAAGAACATTGCAACGGAGTTCTGTCCATCCAAAATTCACTTACTTGCAACTTAAACATTTGTGATTATATAACTTATATGGTTATCCCCTCACATAATTTTTATTGATTAGATGTGTTTATAACAGTCTAAGCGAAAATCATATCATCCCACCATCAACTAGACACACAAACTTATATTCCAACCCCATTCACTGCATATTCCGTGACCACAAAAACAATTTCATTGTATAATGTTAATTCAAGAGCTTTTTGGATGTTACTTTAACACCAGATCATGTGGGTGATGTCGTAAACACAGCACACAGAGGAAGTTTCAATTGAAGTCCTGTGCTGAGAACCTAAAAGGCTCTTGAGGAGTGCAGTTGAACAGTTATGTAATGGCCGATAGAATCGAGAAGCCAAGATCAGCGGTAGGAGAAAACCAGAGCCGCAGGGACTTGAAACGCTCACAGAGAGAGATACAGGCTAAACAACAGAGACAGCTCTCGTGCTTCCAAAAGGATGCCTAACCATCCGAAACAAGGAAGCAAAGCGAGAGAGGGAGAAAGAGGAAGTATCTCAGGAACTGAGAAAACAAAGCACCTAAAATGGTGCAACACAAAGGTAAGAGGGAAAGCTGAAAAGGGAATTTCCTTAGAGAAATAGGACTCACAAAAATAATACGGTGATATATCGCCAACACTTCCTGACTACAGATATCTTCTGGCTGTTGTGTTAGCTAATCGATTTATTCGGCCCTCAACGTCTCCTGCCGGAGCAGGGTTCTTTTTTGTGGGCAAAAAAGATGGCGGCCTGAGACCCTGTATTGATTACAGGGACTTGAATAATATCGCCATTAAAAACCGATACCCACCTCTGTTAATGAACTCCGCATTAGAACGTCTGCATGAGGCGTCATTTTTTACAAAGCTAGACCTCCGGAATGCTTATAATTTGGTTCAGATCCGGGAGGGGGATGAGTGGAAAACGGCATTTAATACCTATGACAGGTACTATGAATATTTTGTCATGCCGTTTGGATTGGTTAACACCCCCTCTATGTTCCAGGCACTCGTTAATGGCACCTCTGAGAGATGTTAGAGAGATTAGTTTTTGTTTACCTTGACAATATTCTGATTTTCTCTTCAACTCTCTTGGAGCGGAAACAACACGTCAGACAAGTGCTTGAGGCCCTCCTTAAAGCCAAGCTTTTTGTCAAGGCTGAAAAATGCGTTTGCATGCAGTGCAAACATTGCTCAATTCAATCCAGTTCGGCCCCAAAACTACCGGCAATATAAGGCTAAAAATCCCCCCAATATCTCCTGAATACATCTTTTAAGGTTTTAGAATAATCTTGCCTGATTAACCCATGCTTAACATAGTTCATACGTGTAATTTGTGTGACAGACACTTGTCAAAGTGATGCAAATGCTCCACAGATCAATAACACTGTCAACTGACATGTCAGCAATTGCATATGCTCACTCTGCCGTGAAATTATGTCACCATTTCAGCCGACCAGTTTGTATTCCAGAATAGCCAGCATTCCTTCAAAGAGTTACGCATGTAGAAAATTTAAGGCAGACTGCCACAAGGGTACACTTATAGTGGTTTTGCATTCAGGTACCAGCTGCTGAGCTGGCAGGAGGGGCCAGACAAGCAGGGGCCTTGGATCATGTGTGCATTAATGTATACATGGATCCCTTTGGGACCACGTTTTTATGGGGGGAGGTGTAACGGCTCTTACTCTGCTTGCATTTGAGGCCAATTTGCAGGTGCCTGGCGGGCGGAGCCAGGGTTCATTGGTACAATAGAGAGCACCTGTGGCTCGTTTACCGAGCAAATAAAAAAAGCCCATTTCCCATGTTGGGAGCTCTCTCCCTTGTTACTTTTGCTTTTCGGTTGGATGACATACAACACTGCTTCACAACTCTTTGCACTCATCCACTCACTTACATTACTGATGATACTGACTTTCACGCCCCATATTTGCATAGTCTTTTTAAGTTGAAGTTAAGTTGAAGTTTGTGAAATAAATTAAATCTTGCCTTTTTTTAAAATGCATCAGTTTGCACCTCCCTCCTTATTACGTAACAATAAGGTCGTAACAATCAACTTCTAAATTATTGAAATAAAATGGCCTCATATTTTCTATCCGTGTCAAATCAAGCTTGAAAATGGTACACTTTGAAAATGTCACATTTTGGTGGGAAATTTGACTTCGGACATTTTTTTATTTTGGCAATATTTTTCTTTTGATTAGTCTATTTTGATCAATATCGCTTCTCATGGCTCTTTACAACATATTCTAGAGGGCTAATAGCCTTAAAGTTATTTTAAAAAACCAGGATTTATATTGGAAAAACATATCCGTAATAATATCAAATCAGTTCTAGATTTAATAGATCAGTTACCTCACTCCTGGAGATAGATTTATTTGATTTACTGCTTTTACAAGGCTTTTGATACAGTAAAACGTGCCTTTTAATTTCCTTTTTTTTATAAAAAGCAATGCAGATCTCATGTACGGGATAGCTTCAGTGAGCTGTTCTATCTCATGAAACCTCACATCCTTGTCTGATATTATATCTTTTACATTTCATCACTGTCATGATGCAAGTAATGACAATGCAAAATAAGAAGTATAAATTCTTATGTATTTCAGCGTTAGAAAAAGTGATAAAATGAGGTCGACTCACTGAGGCACTGCATTATTCTTAAAGGAGAAGGTTTATTTAATGTTTCAATTCATTCATCACATTCGCCACGGGTCAGAACTTCACATACTTTAAGAATTTGGCAGTTATGCCGGAGCAGGAACTGGTTGGTATTTCCTTTCACCCCAAGGAGATTCTTTAGAAAATTCTGAAAAACTCTGAAAAATTAATTAATTAATTAATTAATTTAATTAATTAATTCTGAAAAATACAACACAGGTTTGAGAAACTCAAGTATGGAGTTGTGATTAAAAATAAATGATCTTTTTTAATGTTTTTATTGTCTTAAAATTACATACAGATATCACTCCTTGATTTAAAAACTAGCGCGGCAACTAAATTAGCAGTGCATAAGTTATTGCACAATGCCTTGCAGGGCTCGAAATTAACCTTTTTGCTTGGTAGCGCTGCGCTCCCAAGTTCAAAAAGTTAGGAGGCCGAGCCAAAATTTAGGAGCGCACGCACCAAAATCTAAGAAGCACCAACATATATTTTTTAATGTTTAAAAAACTACAGTATAACACTCCACATTAACAATACTACTGTTTCCAACAAATGGCAGTTATTAAACAATATGAAAGTCTTGAGTACATTGATTAACAAAGGTTTCCAGTACATCAGCTTTATGCCATATCCGGAGGCCAGGATTCAAAAATTGGGTTTCCCTGCACTCTGCCCTTCCACCTATCTCTTCACTGCCTGTGAGGCATCAAATATGTCCAGAGGAGGACCCTCCACACTGATCCGAATCAAATCTTCAATTGTGTTAGGGTTAAATGCAGATCGGACGTAAAGTTGTAAAGTCCTTGTTTTCGCCTCAATATTGCAATATGAATCAGTTCACAGAGATAACTTTAATATTTAGCTTATTATAACACAAGCAGATGTTATGAGTTGGATATGTTTGTTTGAAGATATAGTGTGCCACACGCCATTCTCATCTAATTTCTGCTTTCTCAGGAAAACGTTGTGTGTACATGCAAATATATAAACGTTAACTCATCTAAAGATGCGTTGAAAAAATGTGTGTTTATCATTTTTGCAGATAGGCTACTGAAGATATGAACAAAGAAAACAAGACGAAGATTTTAGGTCTGCACAAGCGCAGAACCGCAAGGCAGCATATTTTGATAGGTTGCAAATATTAACAGAACACCAGACCTACTCGTTGATGCACATTTGTCACAGTATTTTATGTGTTTTGTGCTTTCTTCATCTTTACAATGAACACGGCGCACTTCACCTTCTTATAACCTCAGCCATTCAAAATTTTGAAGCTACTCTTTGTGAAAATAATAAACTGATTTTGCCCCCAGTTCATCCAAATCACCGTCATGATTCTCAGTTTCAGTAACTTTTGTTACGGAATCGACTTTTTTGAATGTTAACAGTAACAAAAAAAAATTCTTCCATAGCTCTTCGTTTCATTTTCTGTCTAAATCTTGTGTATAGTTACAATAGTAACTCTCAGTACCGCAAAATGGAGTTATTGACGACTAATATTAACCATTCTAGAATCAGTAGGTCTAGGACATTAAGCTCCCCTTTGATTGGTAAGAATGGTCACTGTCAGCTCAAGGGAACACACTGGGGTGCGCTCCATTCTTATACCGGCGCGCCCGGCTGCGGCATGTCCAGTAGATTATGCAGTGACTGCTCCAAGACATATGCACATCTCTATTTAAGCTGCAGCAGCGGTTGGCATGCCTTCTGACTACCAAATTCTTCAAAAAGAGGCATTAAATTGGGGGAAAAGCGGTTACACAGGTGCGACTATTTTAATTCAAACGTCACACAGTGTGAATTTTAGTCTCAATTTCGAGCCCTGCCTTAGAGCCCTTTTAGCTTGCCAAGAAAAGCAGATGACCCCAGGAACAGGGTTGAGGGCTTACCATGGCAGAAAGGACTGGGTATGAGGGGAAAGACCCAGCTGCATCAAGCCAATTGTGAACACCTCCAAACGGCACCTTGGGAGTTCCACAATAAAAGATCAGTAAAGAAACACTATCCCGGTTGAATGGGCCTGCCAAGGCCCAGTAGCGTCTGTCCAGTGAAAGAAAAGTACCAAACTGTCAGAAAAGTCAAGCAGTGTGAGGGTATACAAAACACATAAATTGGTCCTTAATTAATACAGAGGCCCTAATCTGTTCCAGCTGAGAAGCATCCAGCCTTGTACACCCGCCACGCCAGTGCTGCTCAGTAGCCTATACCAGGCCAGGTAAATGTCACTACAGTGGTCAACTGAGACGTGATCATACAAATTATAATCACACACACACACACACACACACACACAGTTGATCAAATGGAGGAACAGGTGGGGAAAATCCAAAAAAATGAAAAAAATACAAACACTGAAGAAAATCTTGCAATAATAAGCAGGTAAAAAACAATGACACCAATAAACACAAAAATAAATAAATCCTCCAAATAAATGAACAAACTAAAGAACATAAATAATGGATCTTCATGACCTGTCAATCAAGTGTAAAGTAAGAACCAATCAGATTGCCTTATCTTACTAAGGTCCAGCCTACTCCAACAGGACCACCATATTGTCCCACATTCAATGCTGTCATTAGCTGTGTGAAAAGGGCAAGGTGTCTGACTTTATTGAAAATGGATAAATGCACTTGGGGAACTTGGAGTACTGACGAAAGATTCCCTGCCTGGCAACAGAGAGCTCAATTAATTGTTTTCCGAAGGTCAAAAAAGCAGTTGAAAAAGTGTTTGCGATGGATTACGGCATGTGGAAGGCCTCCCACTCAACTCAATATGAATAAGATCAACAAACACTAGGCTGTCGCTCAAAGGTAAAAAAATGATTTTTTTTTATATTAGCCGTCACAATTTATGTATATATTTTGCCGAGAACACAGAATAATATCAATAGCATCATTAATGCATACATTAACATAGCATTTTTTTCGCCAGTGGACTTCTGCACGCAATTCCAGATGTAGCAACAAACCAGTAGCTATTCTGCTGAGAACATGATTACTTCGTGCCACCCAGCACAGGCATTTGCAACACTAGATAATATGAAACATTTAGCCAGATGGTGAAGGATTTTGTAATGGGATGATGCAGTCTGCTTAGAAACTTTATTTGGCTTGGTAGCTAGCCAACATGCTAACTACACCGGATTTAGAATGTCAGTCACTTCGCCAAAATGAGTAGTTATCTTGTCATCGAAATTAGTTTTGAGAAAAACGTCGATATAACGAACGTTTGATTAATAGCTTGATTATGTCTAATGTAGCTAGTTTACGGGTTTGCTGCCTTGCGTAATATGATGTATTACAAAGTCTAGCTAGCATATTGTCTGACTCAAGGCCAACTGATGTTAGACAACATACTTGATCCAGTGTTATTTTTAGCTCAGTGAGGGCAGCAAATGTATGAAAACTACTTTGCGCACGCAATACCATTCCACTATTTTGTCCGGATTGATCTCAATGTGCAGTTTATGGGGTGTTTGGCATTTCTGCATCAATTGCCAGCACTTCACTGTGACTGTTGCATTTCCACCAGTTTCATCTAAAATTCTGATTTCATGGATATATCCTTGTGTAAAATAGTTAAAGCGTACCTCCGCAGGTCATCAGTCTACATCTCAGCACAACCTCTATGGTGCCAAAACAAAATTTTTTGTTTTACTTAATCACGGAAAGTCAAATTCACACATGGATAGTAAACATAGCTTGTGTCAAATTAGTAATCCACCATTACAAATCTGCGCACTGTGTGACGTCAGCAAGTTGATTCCTGCCTGTAATCCTGCCTAGTACTAGAAGCAGAAAAAAGAACGCACATCCAGACAAAAAAGTTCACAGGTGCTCGACTCAAAAGGACAATGTAGAAAAATGAACAAAAGTCAGCGCACTGTTTTGATAGCTCCCCAAGTGAGTTTAATATCCACAACGTTTCGGCCGACGTGGCCTTCGTCAGGTGCACTTCCAAACATGTGACAGGGGTGAGGGTAGGGGTTTATATACAGAGGAAAATGGGGCAAACCAAAACAGGGTGAGATTGTAGTTGGTACAGCCAAGGAAATCTTAAAACAAACAATATTTTTTTATATAATAAAACTCATAGTAATGACTGATCCAGCCCCATAATGCCCAGAATTCCAAACACCACAAGTAATATATAGCAGAAAACATGTCAATAGTACAAAGTATAGTCAGACAGGTCATTTCTTGAAACACTGCCTAAAACAAGGGATAGTGTGCCAATGTCTGGAATGTATACATCCATATATTATGTACACATGTTGGGAAATATGCATAAAGTAAGACTCAAAAGTAAAACAGAAACGAAAAGACAAAATCGTCATGAGTCTTAATTATAAAAATGGTTTGATATCAAACTCCTCATTTGGTTTGAATAGCAGAAGACTGACAAATTGTCTTATGTCATTTGCATAATCAATTTGTCACTGCAACGTCCACTAGGCATGAATTGTTTAGAGGTCGTGTGAATGCCCAAACCATACGCAATCGTCTGCACACTGCTCTTATTCAAGTTGTAACTTACCATTTTTACTCTTGGACATTTCTGTAGCATTTCCGGTGGAACTGGTTACATTATGGACATTATTTTTATGATACACAATCTTTAAGGGGTACAGAATTAAATAAAATCATTCTTTAAAATCTCATTTCTAGTATATTGAACTTATCAACCTCCAAACGAGTGAAGTTTTTATTTTGGCTGAGTATATGTTAGCAACATAGCTACACGGTTCGAACCATGTATGACCTTATATTATTCTAGTTATGATTCTGGAAAATAAACATTCATTGGCTTAGTTGCTGACTATACGCGATTTAAAAAATCGTATTAGCAAACCTTTCTAAGATAACATAACGATAAACTGAGACTGCATTCACAAGGATAGATTGTGGGAGTACAGAGAAGACGGTTTTTGTAACTTAGCAACAGCAAGTGCAGGAGAGAAGCGCTCTGAAAATATGGTCATGGGCACTTTCAAAGCAAAAACACATCCTGTGTACACAGGCCCTGATGCTGTCAAACAATTGTACTCTGTACTTGGAAATGAAAACAACCTCCAACACAGAATATGGCAACGAAAAGATCTTTGATCTTAAAAGTATAATTCAAAAACGTATGCAAATTCTAGTAAGCTCAAGTTCATTGACATAAGCACACCTGACGTCAAGGAAATATGGTGGTGAACACAGTAAAACAATAAGCACAATAACTATCTCATGACATTTTTGCCCATGTATGCATTTATTCCCCAGTTGATGCAGGGACATTGCTACCCATCTTTCTTGACCACAAAGAAGAGACCAGCTATGGCTGGCGACAAAGAAGTTTGAATCATTCCAGAAGCTATGGTCTGATTCATGCACTCCTCCATTGCTTGGCACTCCTCTTTGTACAGCTGACCACTAGGGGCCAATGTAGGGGCAAATATTTATATATACTAAGTTGTTTATTGGGTTGATATAAGCAACTTAATATATGATAACCTTTGCACAAGAGCAGCTTTTCGTATTTCTTTCAATGTTTCCATTTTCGGCGATCAGCGCTTTTACGCAGTGTGCCAAAATCGCATTGAGGGATATAATTTTGGTAATTACACAATTAGAATTGTTTGTTATATTTATTTAAACATTTTCCACCTACTGGAGAACAAATTTGTAATTTTTCCACACATTTAAACACTCTGGCAATGCTGGCAAATTCACGAAAAAGATGCCAAATGCGGGATATCAGAATGAAATGTGAAATGCCACCGAGATAACCTTTTGTATTTCTGTACGTTTCTTTGTACATGCTTGATCACGATTGTACACAATAAGGTATTTATTTTCAGCTTTCAACAGAAATAGCAGACATGTTTGTTTCCAGATGAGACCGCTCATTGGAAAGAAAGGTTTAATTTCAGGCAGAAGTAAAATTCTGTTTTCCAGATGTCAACAACGAATCATTGTTAATTGGTGAGATTTTTATCCCTTTACTTATATGTAGCCTAACTGAATTTAGTTAAGAATATTTAATTCAGAATTTAGATCTATGTTATCAACAATAGTAAAAGTTATAACTTCCAGGAAAGTGGACTGCTGACCCTCAGTAGATAAGAAGTAAATGTTTGCTGCTTTCGAATCCTTAAAAGCATGACAAGTTCAGCAACATCATGATCAGAATGGGAGTCTTCCACACAATCTGTAACTCGCTTTCCATCCTGGGTAAGCGTTTCCCAGATGCAGGGCTGAGGGATCTCTGTGCGGAGTCAGGCGTCATCGCTGAAGGCCCTGCTGTGGGTGTCATGGAGGGTCGAAGGTACAACCGTGCAGTAAGACTACTCAAGCTAGTCTATGAAGCACTGATGAGGCTTGCATGGAAAGGATTCCTTCCATGGTTAGAGGCCACGCATCCCACAGAGATCCATCACCTGCAAGAATCGATGCAGAGCATTGCCAGCTTCCATGGAGAAGTCTGTGGGGCATCATTCATAGAGCTCCTGGAGAACACACCTTGCACTCGTATCATGGAGCTGTTTCAACCCTACATGCACTCTCTCAGAGGTCAACCCGGTCTTTGAACATTCTGGATGTTCTACCTGGACATGACAGAGATCATGCCAGACTGCTTCGCACTTTCAGAGAAGGGGACTGGATGCTTCCCCGTGCATCCATCCGACAGATGATCCCGTGGTGCTTTGCCTATGACAAGCTCAACTACGTCCGCTTCCTGCCATACTACTACGCCAAGATGTCGCGATTAGCGATTGATCACCTTGAAGTACACGAGCACTTCATGCAAGGTGGATTCTCAGTGAAGATTGGCAGGAGAAATCCATTCGGATGAATTCCTGTGGACCAGATGATCGAGCAGACTGTCAACAAGAACATGTTGACACCCAGAGGAACAAAAGGCTTCATTCGGAAACCCATAGCCATCAACAAGTACTACTTGACGTGTGAGTACCGCAGTGCCTACCTCCGGCAGCTGAGATACATGGTGGTTTGAAGTGAATCTCATCTCAGTCACCTAGATCTGCAGTTGCCTAGGATCAAAAGAGATGAAGCTGATGTCCAATCCCTTGTTGAGCTCATGGAGACATGCTGGCTGAACCCATTCAGTCCAGATCATGCAGAGTTTCTCAGCTTGTCAACTGCAACGGTTGCCCTGCAAGATGTAACGAAAGATCTCCTTGATGCTCAGCAAATAGGAGAAGAAGCGTATCAAGCATTCAGGCAAGAGTGACTGGAGGCAAATCCGCCAACTAAGCAGTTCCATGACACAATGACAAAGAAGGAACTGAAAATGTTTTCAGACATCCACAAGAAACCTCAGAACCGGTTCTGAAAGCTGACAGGAATCTGTTTGGCCACATGATTCTGGTTTCTGAGAGCCGAAAGCTTCAAATGAGTGACGTTTTGGCTCACCCCCTGGGTCCCCTGCCATAGGCCCTTGCCAATGGTGATGGATCGCTGCGCATAACCAACACAGCAGCTCTAGATAGGGAGGTGGAGAAGAAGGTTTCTACTGCAGAAGTCATCCCAGAACCATCAACAACCATCATCGATGGCATGAGCTTGGTCCAGAAGATGAAAGGGAGTGACAAGTCCTTCGCCCAGCTGGCAGAATCGGCCCTAGCCAGAGTTCTCCATGGAGCCAGCAGCCAACGCTTTCATGTAGTCTTCGATGTCTACAAGGAAATGTCCATCACAAATGCAGATCGA
Source organism: Gymnothorax reevesii (assembly GCA_029721435.1). Classification (NCBI taxonomy): domain Eukaryota; kingdom Metazoa; phylum Chordata; class Actinopteri; order Anguilliformes; family Muraenidae; genus Gymnothorax; species Gymnothorax reevesii. The sequence goes on along the minus strand of CM056578.1, from coordinate 72,800,691 downwards.
GTGAACAGAGGCGCCAACAGAGGCATCCAGCTGAGGAACATTGCACCAGGCCACAACATCCAATAGTGGAGAAAGTTAATCTGTAGTTCTGCTAACAAGGAAAGCCTGATCCTGGTGGACGAGTGGAAAGGGCCCAAACACAGAGAAACTCCACAACAAGATGCTGTATGTCACCTATGAGGACGACTGCTTTAAGATCGACCAGGATGGATTAGAGGAGGGTCACAGAGCACAAATTGTCTCAAGAAGAGACGGATAACCACATGGTGTTCCACGCTTTTCACGCAACAGAGTCTGGCTACAAGGCCATGGTCATCACTGCTGAGGATACTGATGTCTTGGTGTTGTGCTTAGGCTTCAGCAAGCAAATCCCATGCTGCATGTACCAGACATGTGGCATGCAAAACAGGACAAGGTTCCTTAACATTACCAAGCTACACCAGTCCCTGGGAATCAGTGTATGTAATGCTCTGGTTGGCATGCATGCTTTCACGGTTGTGACACCATCAGTGATTTTGCAGGTCGTGGGAAGATGGGTGTGTTCAAGCAGATGAGGTTGAACACGATCTATCAGGAGGCCTTCATCGAGCAAGGCCATTCATGGGATGTGCCTGATGAGCTGTTCAAGAAGCTGCAGGAGATCACCTGCCCCATGTATATAGCCTCTACCCACACAACAGATGGCAACACCCTTCGCTACCAGGTCCTCTGTGCCAGACATGGCGAGGTGGAGTCCAGTCAACTCTCGCCGTGTCGGGATTGCCTGTTTATGCATGAAATGCGTGCTAACTACTAAGCTGGCATATGGAGGTGGGCTTTGTAGCCGCAAGTATCTGTGCCAGACCCCAAGTACTGTGGGTGGACCACGGACGATGAGGGAATGGCGCTCAGCATCGACTGAATGTGTGGGTCACCGGCACCAGATGCCGTGCTGCAGCTGCTTTCCTGTAAATGTGCGAGATCGTGCAAACTACCAGAGTGCACACGTCTGACCATCGGCCTGAAGTGCACAAACCTGCGCCAACCAACTAAGTGAAGACGAGCCCACTGTGGAGCTTACAGACTCTGACAACGACGATGATGATGTTGACTGAATTCAAAGTGGTCTTAAGCATACTTAGTACTTTCTAAAGTTTGGACTACACGTACATCAGCCCCAGTTATTGTGTTAATATAAATTATGTCAAGTTGAGCAGCTACTTGATATTCCAGGAAATTACTGTTGTAGGAAACATGTCAACATAGTGTATTACGGGTATCAAATTTTAGTTTGGTATCAAGTTCCCCTGCATGTAACATTTTATTGTTCTAAAATAATGAAGGGAATTAAAATACTTGACATGCAACATTGTTTTCAATTTCACAAAATGGTTTATATATGGCTCACTATACCAGTGTTTCTCAATTCCAGTCCTGAGGACCCACTGCCCGCCACATTTGTCTGCCAGCTCAACAAAGGTATGATTCAGTCAATCAAATCCTGATCATCAGTCTCTTGAAATTGAAATAAGTGTGGTAAACCTGGGCTTGTACAATCATACATGATACTTTGGCTACTTTTTGAGTTAAGAAACACCATTGAAGAGGATTTGCAGGTTGACAAAATTGAAATTTGATGTCACAGCGACAATTCTTTATTTAAGAATAGATTTTCATGATTATCTCAAGCCTAGGGGACCAAATATGAAATATTTTATTGTTATCTGTAATTCTGGCTTCCAGATGAAATGGAATAGGGTACTTCATGAAAAAAAAAGACCCACATGGTGAAGTTAGTCTTCTGTTTACTTTTATTGCCTCTTGTTCTACTTAGTGTGCTTAAGGTCAGGTCATCGTAAAATGCTGTTCTTAATCAGAAAGTTTAATGTCTGAAGGCAGAGTTTCTTTATTGGTGACACCTGATTCAATGAACTAAGAGATTGACAATTACTATTAGCTGATCAAGTGAAGCACCCCACTGCTGAGCTGGAACACAAATTTATAGTGTTGTGGGTCCCCAGGACTGGAGTTGAGAACCACTGCACTATACAATATGGGAGACTTGTAAGCAGCAGAAAATAAATTGTCTGAGAAAAAATTGGGATGAACTGAAAAAGTATCTGTAAATCACCCCAAATGTCCAGACTGAACTGAGGAATAAACCTGATCACGGTTAATGTTGTGTTCCAGGGCCAGGACAGTGTTTTTTATGGTTTTAACAGTTTCATGTATCAGGATTTCATAGTTCATGTTCTTTATTCATATCACAGTTTTAACAGTTTCTTGTATTAGGATTTTGCATTTCATAATTCATGTTTATTGCTCATGTTTTTACTTTTCCGTGTTTTGTTTTTTGCCAGGTCTGCCCAGCCACTCCACCGCTTGTCTGCGTTCCGCCCCGTGCCTTCGTTGTTGCACATATTCAGAGCTCTGGTTGGCTTTGGTATTTCCCCCTTCCTTCTGTGCTGTGCTGGATTCGGGGCTGTCTAAGCTTAATTGGCAATTAACTGTTTTTATGTTACTAACATTTAATAACATTCACAGGGAGGTGTAATTCTTAGATAGGCACAATACTAATACTACTAATTTAGATAGGGAGTTTATTGTCATGATTCCCGCTTTGCTATTTCAAGTCTTGCTGTGCTTTTCTGTCCTAAAAACATTCACGCTTCCTTCCAATCTGCATGCCTCACTGTTACTTAAGCTGAGCAAACTCATTCCCTTAATGAGCAAGTCTTGTCAACCAATCTCTGTCCATGTCTAATGATCTTGCTTTGCCCATCGTTTCTCCTCCAGGTGTTGCTCCTCATGTGTCCTGATTTCTCTACCTTTATCTGGGGGCGGTGGAAGTTGGCTGGCAGACACAGTCTCAAGTTCATGTTTAAGTCTTGCCCTAGTTTCATGGCTCTCTGTGAGCTTTTCAGATCTAGTCTTGTCAGTGTGTTTCACAGTCTTGTTATTTTTGTATATAATAGCCTTCTTGTATCTTGTCCTGTTTTGAACCCTAGCATTATTATTCTTTTCTGTTCATGGTTATTCTGCCTGGAGTTTCCAGTGGCTTTTGTTTTTGGATTCTTTCGTTATTAGCTTTGTGAAGTGTGTTTTTTTTTTTTTTTTTTTTTTTTTTTTTTTGCAACCCTTTGGGCCAAGTTTTTTGTTGGCCCTCATGCCTGATTTTCTTTATTTTTAATAAACACCTTATTCCAGGGGTGTCAAACTGACCTGTAAACGGGCCAAGAGGCTGCAGGTCTTCAATCCTACCAAGCAGAAGCTCCCCTGAAAGCACTGATTTAATCAACTGATCTAGGCCTGCACAACTGATTAGATGCATCAGGTGCGCTCCTGCTTTGTTGGAGTGAAAACCTGCAGCCTCTTGGCCGTTTGCGGGTCAGTTTGACACCCCTGCCTTATTCCCTCCATCTTGCTCCTGGTGTCAAACTGGTCTCGCATCAGTTAACTTGAATGCGATCCCAATCCTGGAAGCTCAATAGACTTGGGACCTTGTGCGAATTAAGAAAGTAAAGAGGAAAGCTTCTGCAAGTTGCTATCATTTAAGGTGACATTTAACTTTATAATGAGGAAGAGTTTCTACTCGAAAATACTGCCGGTTTCTAAAGCACAAATATTAAATAACAATCCAGCAACTTGTTAGTCAAAGCAAGGGGTGTACATACATGTCAAAGGTACATCAGGAAGTAAGAATGACACAAAATACTGTTGAGGATCATATTTCAGTATTACTCATCCTATTCACCAGTTAATCAATATTCATAATCAGTAACCACATGTGTGCAGCAGTAACACACACATTTCATTATCACATTACATTACTGATTTCATCAGAACCTGTTCAGTAATATCATTAGTTACATTTATTCCTGGAAACATCAGTTGGGCCATTTACATATCCATTTGTATCCTATTTTTAAATATATTTTTCAGAAGTTCATCATGCCACATGGACAAAAGATCATAGCAAGTCTCTCAGCATCCATGGTGATACAGTTTTACTGTAACTTCGAGCAATTTCGATATAGATGAGGTCTGAACTCAACGGCAGCTTGATTCCAAATGAGCTCCTGGTCCATTTTTCCCCGTATTTATAGCCAAATTCTGGTCCCGCTCCGACACCTCTATACCAACGCCAAACCAAAGTTCATCGCCGCCATGGCTCGCTGCTTCAACGCCCGACACCGTTCCAGCAACCCCGTGTCCGCTCGTAAAACGCTTACAACCGCTCCACCGAAGTTTGTGCAACGTTTAATCGCCACCCCGGCAACGATGGCGAAGCAGCGGTGGTCCAGTGTTCAAGATTTCTGCGTTGGCCTAGCGGACCCAAGCGTCCACGAACTTGCGTCTAGCGGTGCCAAACTTTGAATGGGCATTGGTGGAGCGGGGCTGAACTTTGTCGGGGCGGAAAATTGCCCCCTCCTCATCGCTAGCAATATTTTGTGCAGCTCAAAACTTTCGGAGCGGTAGGAGGGCCCCTCGAGAAACATCAGCGGTGGCCGTGCGTATACGGCGTTGCTTTAACGGGGGCCAACTTTTGTTAAACGGTGGTGAACGGTTACGAGCGGTGATTAATTTTTTTCACCGCTCCAGGAATGCTCCAGCAAAGTTCGGGCGGTGTGACCGGGCCGTAAAGAACTTGTGTTAGAAAAACCTAACCACTGAAGAAACATTGAGAAATTCCACCATTTAAACATCTAAAGGGACATTATCATCGTACAGCATGTCACAATCTATAGCTGCATATCCAAAATCAGTCGTGTTGGACATTTTTCATGTGGGATCATCCTTTTGAATTGTTTAGATGTTTGTGATACGTTTTTGGGAGGCGCTATGACACTTCTGGAAGACGCTATTTTTGAGGAAATACCGCTAGCGGCGCTGTAAATGGCGACGTCATCCCAGCTCACTATGGCAGTCATTTTCATCTGAATTGATGGCATTAACGCATTATGCATTGTGATGATAATTTTCAAGTAGTATGTGTTTTCTGTGTGATATCTGACTAGTAAAACCAATCGGCTGCCTCGAATTAAAGCTGGTAAGTTAGATTTCCTGCACCTAGACCTCGACTATGACTGCATGACTGGCATACAAACATACATGACAAATGACACAAACTTTATGTGCAGTACGGTAGCCTACTCTGGGGATATGCATGATATAGAGGATCTTGTAAGTGTGTCAAGTTATGAAATGAAAATTGTGAAAGTTATGAAATGAGTTGAGTAAATTTTGCGTTTGTTGCAAACTCTATGTTTGTACAGAGCAAAATTACTAAGATCTGCCTACAGATCTACCGGTGTGCAAGGGATAAAATTCTGTTTGCAAAATAGATGAATACATTTTATGAATACATGTTTCTGTGTATAGACTTTCTATTTTTGGGTAACTCGAGCCAAGTGGCATGGACCAAGCGAGTCTAGTGTAATTTGCAGTGAACCTATGAAGATGGCCGTGTGAGCGTGCTGTTGTGGTGCTGCTTGCAAACTTTTCAACAGACTTTGAACAGACTTCCACAAAACCTGATATTTATCAGTCAGGACTGATCTTTATTTGGTCTGTAAAGCTTACATCCTCGTATTGTGGTGTGAAGTGCTTCATTTTGGATAAAATTATGGGGGACGCGACAAGAATGAGAGTGACTGTTGCAGCAGCAGTACTGCGGTCATGATAGAACTGAAAGCGATTAACTCAAGACTGGACCGCATGCAGAGCGACATGGACAAGTCAATTCTAGAATTGATAGCATGGAAAAACAAGTAAATTCTAGAGTAAATAAGTCGCATGGATCGATGGAGAAGAGGATTGCTGAAAATCAGGACGTTGTGCGGAAGTAGATAGAAAAGGCCATAAAAGACATGAAGGCAAATCTGGACACTGAGGTGGGAATTCTGTGCGCAGAAATTGAAAAGTTGGAGCCGAAAATATCGGAGAAAGAGGCCAAGAGGAAGACTTTTGATCTAGATGTCTCCCTGATAGCTGTGGGGCTCCCTCAATTAGAAGGAAAGGATTTAATGGCCAAAGTGAATGATCTGCTGCATGTCGGCCTCGGATGTGACACTGTGCGCTGCCCCATTGCTGTGGAGCGGCTGCAGGCGCGTGACCGACTGGGCTCGTTAAAGTGGAGATGAGCTCGGTTCAGGAGAAAGTGACTGTGTTGTGTAGAAAATCAAAGCTTAAAGATAACGACAGCTTCAATAAAGTTTTTGTGTCATCAGCTAAATCATATGGCAAACGACTGATGGAACTTAATTTCAGAACTTTAATCTGCGAAACTGCAGTCGGGAAGGACTTTTATTTGACTGGGAGTGGACGCATGGTGAAGCGAACGGAGTCGTTTTGGCGTGTGGGGAAAAATGGATCGGGAGCTGACGGTGAATATTGAGAGGGATTTGTCCAGCCCGTCAGGTGTGTTACTGAACAGTTTTTGTTGGCCCACTGGAATGCTAATGGGTGGACACTGTCAAACTGTGAATTCAGGATTAGTCAACTTAAATCCTTAGACCCTGATTTTATTTCTCTGAATGAAACTCACTTATGCAGAGATACACTGGACTTTGATGGATTCACCTGGTTTGGACATAATCGTATTGCCCATAAGAGAGCTGTTACTGGTTAGCTGGTGGAGTTGGATTCTCAATTAATAAAAATGCAGTGTTGGAGCAGTATTCAGTTGGTATTGTTGATAAAACATATGATGGGATTTTCTGATTACGCTTAAAAGGCCTGGTATCTGCGGCAAAGTATTTTGTATCCCATATGACAAACTATTCTGTATGCGTCCATATTTTCATAGGTTTTGTTATGTTATGCTCTGTTCTATATTTTGCCACGTGGCTATCGTACATTACTTGATAAAGTGTCTAATAAGCCCATGAGGGCTGGGCACCAACCATGTTTTTGACAGATAGATAGATAGACAGACTGTTTATTTACTATCTATCTATTGAAAATCTTAATTTTCAAGTCTCATACTGTGTGATTGTGTTTAAAATGTAGCAAAACTCCAGTGTACTACAGTGCTGTGAAAAAGTATTTACCCCCTTCTTGATTTCTTATTTTTTGCATATTTGTCACACTGAAATGTTTCAGATCATCAAACAAATTTTAAGAGTGGGTTTGCAGGTAGGGCAGGTGAAAAGTGTGGAAGTGGGGGGTCAAGAGTTTTCAAAGATATTTTGTTGGTAGGACCCCCTAACTGAAAGATGACAGCCCACAAAATAAGAGCTCACCCCCTGGTCTGGTTTCGGAGTAATCAGCAAAAGTTCGATTTCAGCCTATCTCAGCCCTTTTTCAATGAGAAATTTTGGTTAATTTCTAGCTTTTGCCAAGGAAAAGATACCAAAGCTGCAGGCTTCCAATATTTTCTCAAGCATGCTTATAAAGTGGTGTCCTGTTACTGCCAGTAGGAAAAAAATTGATACTACTGGTAGAGAGATCTAAGCACACCTATACGCCCACCCTTGAAAGCCATTTTTTCGTTTGGTTCAAAGACACCCCTATATCTGATATGCTGCAAGCAAGGTATGTGCTGAAAGTTAAAGCCCTCATAATCAATATTCAGAAATAAATCCCTGGAGAGGGTGAGGAGGCCATGAAAAACCCTATTTTCATTCATAGACCAGTGCTGCCATCTGTCGGGGAAGTTGGGAACTATATATTACATTCAGTTTAAAACTTTCCCAACAGATGGCAGCACTTATATCATTCAATGACAAGGATGTTTTGCAAGATTTGCAAGATTTTGATATCTATTGATTATCCTCTGAAAGTGGAGGTCCTTTATGGCAGAAAAGAAAGAGATGCTGAACAGGTCTGGAGATATTTTGAGAGAATTCACACCGGAACAGTAGGGATCGCGAGATGGGCATTGATAAGGAGGAGAAAGCAACAAAGCCAAGAAATGATGAACTTGTAGTTATATAAGTATTTTGATATTGATAAGATTCCATTTACATCATCATTATATGGTGTGTTGGAGCCAAAGTGAAACCACATGGCATGCGCAAAATATACGGCAAGAATTGAACATGTATTCATGGAATTTGACGAGACTTCATTCAAAATTAGGCAATGTATGACAACGCATTAACTGGAGGAAGTACTACTGTAACACAGGAATTTTTTGGAAAATGGGAAATCCCGAGATGGGTAATCCCTGGTAGGGTCATCCTGGGATGACCCATTTATTTTAGTCCCATTTACCGTTGTTTATCGACATGGATTTGAGCCTATTCAACAGGGCTGCCGGCGGGATGGACCTCCGTGGCCGTCGTAACTCGTTCCTCATTTACGACTGCTACCGCCCTCCCAACCCGAGCGCTGATTGGACGCGGCTGTAAAATGACGCTCCAGAGCAAGGTATTCCCCGAGAGGTAACCAGCAAAATCTATGAAACCTACCAGCAGATCAACTGGGCATACGACCAGTTCCCCTCACAGCACTGCAGGCTGTATATTTTTAGCGGACCCAGTCCCATAATGCCAGCTGCTTTAGAATGCGCACGCATCAGCCATTGGTGTGAATCCCTACCAGACTAATTGTTTGCTCGAGGGTGACAGCCGTTGTAAATGAGGAACGAGTTACGATGGCCTTGATGGTCAACCGGCAGGACGTAAACAAGCACAGACAATCAATATTTGTGATGTAATCATGACACCTTTTGTGTAAAATCCCACAGGGTAGCAGCTACCATATACGCAAACATTTTTGTGGCTAAAATATTTAGCGTAGGCCCCTCAAAGCACCTTTTCGCAAGTAAAAATGTTCGTGAGCGTGGCCTGAAGCATAATTTTCAAAAGTGTAGTATTTGCCGCCAAATCCCCCTCGCTTACGCCCAGTTAGGAGTTGTGCACATGAACATGTAATAACAAAACACCTGGCTGATTGATGAAAATCACGGACCAGAAAAATTGACTTACCAGCAGAGTAAAATGTTGGCATGTAATTGGAATCGCTGCACTAATTGACACTTCATTATTTTCGTGATAATTTTTATTTGTGACAAATTTTAGCGTATGCAATACTTCATTACACCACTACTGGCACTAGGCCTAGGCCATTCAGCTAAAAATACAGCGAGGTTCAGATCAGCAACTGATCACTTTTCCTAAATAGGACATCATGCACAAAAATCATGTAGGCCTACCCTACATTGAGGGCTAATTTGTGTATATTTCCAATATACAGGATAAATGCCACATTCACATTGCAGCTGATCTTGACCTCACAATGATAGGTTTATTTTCAAATGGGATAGGCTATGTGATCCAACTGGCAAGAGCAACTTCCACTCCTCTAACATTTTTTTGCTGATTGCTCTGTCTCAGCAAGGTTTACACTTCGAGCGGTGGTTGCGCTGTGGGTGAAGGCACTTCCTTGATGGATTCCAACACAATCCCAGGCCATATTGATGTGCTGGGCATATTGTTATGTCAGTCACATCCAATCCAGGCAAAGCACTGGGATCACAAATTTCAGCACGCAACAATATCAGTTCCTGCTCATTTCTCACATCGGCATGGGGAATTTTAAGCTGTCCAACATATGCTTGGACGTCCTTGGTGCACTTTGTAAGCAGAATCACCTTCGAATCAAGCTTGCACTTCCTGTGCCAGCTAACTGAATGTCCATGTGACTGATGTCGGCTAAACTGCACTTCATCACAGCAGTCATTTTTGATTATTAACTGAATAGGCCCAGCAAAAAGAGGACATTCATCTGAAAACTTCACTATCAATCACAAAACAGTGCAAATAAGTTGGCAGAAAATCAAGCCATCAGCTTGTCCAGGAAGAGAAGGTGGAGACCATGTTGTGTAACATCATGAACATGATAAACAGGAATATGCCCTCATGAGGCAAATTTTTAAAATGAGCTCCAGTGGAGTTACAGGAGGTATTCTGGAGTTGATTCATAACTGGTTACAGGATAGAACACAAAGAATGGTGGTCAGTGGTATCTCATCTGAGCTAGGTATGGTGGGGAGTGACGTCCCCCAGGGATCGGTGTTGGGACCCCTGCTGTTCCTCATCTTCATTAATGACTTTGATAGGAATATTGAGAGCAGATTGGTTAAATTTGCACATGATACTAAATTGGGGGGTTTGGCAAATAGTTTGGAGTCCACTAAAGTGATTCAGGATGATTTTGATAGAATCCAGAATTGGGTAGAAATGTGGCAAATGAAATGTAATGTAGCGAAATGTAAAGTTGTACATGTAGGTAATAAAAACATTAGACAGGATTACTTCATGGGAGGTTTAAAACTGGAATGTGCTCCACACGAGAAAGATCTGGGAGTGATTGTTGACCAAACCCTGACAGGTTCTAGCCATTGTGCCGTAGCAGTTAAAAACGCCAATCGGAGGCTGCTGGGTGGCTCACACGGTAAAGGCACTGTTCTGCAGTGCAGAGGTGATCACTACGTCGCAAGTTCGAGCCCCGGCATACCCACCGACAGGGTTCGGCAGCTTTTTCAGAGTAGCGCACAATTGGCTATCGCGCTAAAATTGGGAAGGGACTGCCAGATTTGGGTATACAATAACAGCTTTGTTCGTTGCTCCAGCGCCTCCTGTTGGCCAGACGGGCGCTTGTCAGGAAGCCTCCGGGTTGGTTCATGTCCGGGTATCCTCCGCCCTAGTTCTGAACTTGCAAAGATTCAACCAATGAGTGTATAAGAATCAGTGGCAGACAGGCACGTGCTTCGGAGGAGCGCCGTGAACTGTCTCCCAATCCTGAGTTGGCAGCAAGGGGTCGCATACGAGCAAGCTTTGTACATAGTTCTCCAATTGGGCATTCAAGATTCGGGTGGGATTGGAGTTGCCAAATTTATTAAAAAAAAGAAAAAAAAACGCCTATGGGATGCTGTGATACATTGCCAAAAGTATTGCGAACAAATCTTAGGAGGTGATGCTTCTTTTGTACAACACATTTGTCAGACCACATCTGGAGTATCGTGTACAGTTCTGGGGACCATACTTTAAGAAAGACATAGAAGTTCTAGAGAAAGTTTAAAGAAGAGCCACTAAGCTAATTCCAGGTATAAAAAATGAAAGCTATGAGAAGAGGCTGAAGATCCTTAATTTCTTTAGTCTTAGGAAAAGGAGACTCAGGGGTGATTTGATTGAGGTCTTAAAATATGTCAAAGGGATTAACAAAGTGATTCCTTCGACCAAGTGTTGTGAGTAGAACTCGGGGTCACAAATGAAAGTTGACCAAAGGTCAATTAAGCAATGACGTTTGGGAATATTTCTTCATCCAAAGGGCTCTAATTCCGTAGACCAGGCGCAGGCGCGGTGCAGGCGCGGCGAATGGGGGGTGTGCCGCGCCAATGGGGTGTGTCCAGGCGTATGTTGCAATTTCGTGCCCGGCGTAGCCTGGCCCAAATATTCCTCCGTCCCGCCTCTGTCCCTCCTTCCATCGCAAGTTGGCAAAGAAGGCGTGTTTGGGTATAACACAGCAGAGTCAAATATTGCTTATTGGCAAGAGGAACGATGGATAGCGTGTTCCTATTATTACAGCCTGCTGCTGCTTAAAATTTTGGGATTAACATGCATGGACAACAATGCAAGATACGTTACACATTTATTTCCAATATGTGATCTTAACTCAGTACGAGATCAAAGCAATCAGGCTGTATTCCTTTCCCCCACTAAAAACGATAAAACCTAAGTGTCAATAATAGTAGCCTATTATTAAGCCGCTTGCACACTGGACACGAAACAAATTTTTTGCTCGACAGATTGCGTTGAAAGCATTGTCTTGTGTCCAAAAGTCTGACAGGGTTATAATATATCTCCGTGTCCGACAGTCTATTATTGTTTTTAATTTCTTCAAATCGACTGACTCTTTTAGATATTAAACGTGAATGTTTTGATAAGAGGGCTCAGTTCTTCGAGACGAGTACCGAGAATTTCAATCACTGTTTCTGTTTAAGCTCTGCTCAATAAAGTGAGTCGACATTGGCGCAAGACAATGTACAATGCCTCCGTGTCTGAGAGCCAAAAAAAGAGGATGATTAGAACAGATTGATAACGAAATAAAGAATAAATAGAAACATTTTAACAACAGAACATCCAACGAACACTGCGATTAATTTATTTGCGAGTCATCTTTTTTGGATGTTCTGTTGGTTGGTGATGTATATGTATTTTTATTCTTTATTCCGTTATAAATCTGCTCTCATATCAATACTTTTATTTTTTGCTGGGTGCCGGACATGGAATATTTAGCATTTCGCGTCAGACAGTCTTGATCGTGCATGCGATAATTTATTCACACTGTCAATGGTTATGGAATTGATTTGCTCTCTGATTGCAGGCACAATTTTATCTCTGCTGTGGAAATAAAGCGTGAATCTGTTCGATCCATCTGACTAATTATCAAAAGAAAGACCGAATAAAGACTGTTGTCTATCTTCAAAGGAAGAAAACAGACAAATAAAAAGACCAAGAAAAGTCGATAGCTCTTTGCATTGACTTTGACTGTAAACAGTCGTGCGAAAAATTTGTTTCGCATCCAGTGTGGAAGCGCCATTACCGAGCATAGAACGCAAGCATTATATATGCAGTGCCTGATGCCGAGGCAGTTTGTGGTTGGCTGAGAAAGATGTGAAGTCGTTAATTTGCATCATTGATTCAGTTGCGTTGATTAAGTCAGGTCGAGTATTCATCACGCGTGCTAACCGCCTTTGATCTGACATCAGGACAATCGATGTAGATACTATAATTTATGTGCTGATTCAGATAATTACATTAAACAGTGGTTGCTGTAATTATTTACTGTATTGAAATGTGCCTGACATTCTGGAAACCTGTGGTGACGTGTGCGCACTGCGCGCCTGTCAGCCAAATTACCACTGCACAAAAAGTGAACCAGGTTGGAGCTGGCGAGCTTTCTGCGCAACTGCAGCGAAGACTTTTTCAACGAAATTGTCACTACGTCTTGATGAATAAGTGACACTTCCCCCTATTACGCCGCCACACCCATCTCCGTGCACATTCATCTGCGCACGGTGTTGCACCTCACGAAATTACCACTGTGCGGGCTGCCCCGGACAAAATTACCACTGCGTGGGCTGCGCCACGCTTCGCCACCTGCTCTGCGCCAAGAAATTAGAGCCCAAAGAGTAATTTCAATGTGGAATAGCTTGGCTGATCATTTTATTGAGGCAGAGACATGGGGGGTTTCAAGAGCATGCTTGACTTAAAGCTAGATACCATTGAGTCATTGAGTATCTGAAGGGATATATTCACAATAGTATAAAGAAACTGGCGAGCGTAGTTTGGCTGAACGGCCTGTTCTTGCCATTCATGTTATATTATGTTATGTTATGTACACTGGGAACGGACTCGACGTGTAATGTGAGAGGGGCGTAGCACAGCGTTTCATCTGCTACACCAGTTCCGTTTCTGCAGCGTACAGTCGCCGGCTGGACATGTTTTCCAGAGGAGATGTCGAGCACTCAGCTGTGGAAAATGAGTGCGTTAAAGCATTTTTTACTTTAACTATTACAAAATACGACCTGGGTACACATGTACTGTAAATTTATTTGCATTCGCACTTTCACATTTTGGAGATCCTATCCATATTGCAAATTTTTGTTGTGTAAATGAGTTGACTGATTAGCATTTTTATGCATGGAGTTGTGCAATAATAAGTACTTCACAGATCATTTTATTTTCACCCGCAGACAGCTCCGGCTATTAATAGAAGGAAGGCAATTGCCCTCTTTTTATTAATTCGGAGGCTATAAAGCAGGAGGAAAAGATTTTGGGTACATCTGCTGAGTCTTCAAAGATGACAGTTGGGAGCCTTCCACAACCTGGTTGCAGAGGTGTCTAATTGAGACAGTGACAAACACTACAGATCATCTGATGCTTCAGTCGCTATTTCTGTCCATATAGACTCATTTTTAAGGTTGTCCTTATAAAAAGTGTTTTCTGGGTCGTACAACTCCGGGTGTTTTTAAAATTTTTTCGATCAACTTCTCCTTGTCCATGTTTGTGCCAAACTGTTTTGCAAAATGTCTGTGACCCTACTGAAAGATACCCCCACCTGGAAATTGAAGTGGAACACCCCCTACCCCCAACTCATTTCCATTTCTCCTGCTGTGAACCTTCCTGCTGTTTTTATCCACAGATGATCACCTTCACTGCTCACATTGAGTATTGGCAAGTGATATGTTTGTTACCAGGGGTACAGTAGGGAACGATAGCCTGCAATAAAATGTGTTGAATTTTAAATAAATTGTTTTAACTTCAGAATACACTTCGATAAGATTGTTCGTTTTTTTTATGCTGAAAATACAAATCAAACAAAAACAAAGCTAGACTCCAATGACTTTGTTACAATCAAAATTTTACTTTGAATCACTTTTAAACTTTAAAAAACTACTCGTTTTTGATACAGTTACCAAAAAAAATTGCATGCATTTCTCCATAAAGGTTCAAAAATTAATTGAAAAGCGACATTCCTTCATGAAAAATACCTTAAAAATAGGTAGAATAGGGCTAAAGTCTAATTCACCCCTTCACTACAAAAGGGTTAAATAAATTTTGACCCCCCTCCTCCACACTTTTTGCAGATTACACAAGCCCATTTCGTGGATCCACAGTCAATATGAGACAAAGATAACCCGAGTAAATACAAAATGCAGTTTTTAAATGCTGATTTCATTTTTTAAGGGAAAAAAGTTATCCAAACCCAGGGGCGTCACTAGACCTAATACTGTACTGGGGCACAGCTGGGGCGCAAACAACGCGAGCAAAAATTTTTTTAGCACAAATTTGTCATAAAAAAGCATAAATAGTGCTTCAAATTATACATTCATGTCAGATTATCATGTCAGATTACCCATGTTTTAACGTGAAATAGCTCATATATGCTCATCAAATATCAATAGCAATCTCCAGAAACCGAGTTGACAGTGCTAGGCTAACCATTATGAATCAACGTTATGCCTATCATGATCCAGTTAGCTATTAGGCAGCAGCTAACGTCTGCACTAGGCTACTTCAAATTACAGCCAGAGCTAGCTGGCATGACGGCAGCTCAAAGTTTAAGCAAAGTTGTGACATTTAAATTCCCATGGAAATGGCGACACAGAGGAGAAAACAAACAGTAAAGACAGGCAGTTGCCCAGCACTAACCTGAATGACGGCGAGAGCAGTCAGCACTGACAGGCACCGTTGTGTGTGTGGCCTTGTGTTCCAAAGTTCTGAAGTGAGCACTAGCCGAATCACAGCCAAAGCCACGTGAATATTAAGTAGCCACATGCCATTGTGTACTATACTGAGTGAAGTGAATAAAGTAGCAATAAGTTCCAGTTATCATATTAAGTAGTTGGGTGCCTATGCACTTTCTGCTACTGTAGATTCTCTTACTGTAGATTATGTGGACATGTAGACTTAAAATGTGATTTTTTTTTTTTTTATCCCCTGGAGAAAATTATACTGGGGCACTGCAAACCAATACTGGGGCACGTGCCCCAGTAAAATATTTAAAATATGTTCCGCCGTCCAAACCTACCTGGTCCTTTTTAAAAGTAATCCCCCCCCCACCCCCCCACCAAGAAAACAACATCTAAAGAACTGCAGGCTTCACTTGCCTCAGTTAAAGTCAGTGTTCATGATTCAACAATAAGAAAAAGACTGGACAAAAATGGCATCCATGGGAGAGTTCCTTGGCAAAAACCACTGCTGACTGAAAAGAACACAAAGATTTGTCTCACATTTGCCAAAAAACATCTTGATGATCCTCAAGCCTTTGGGAAAAATATTCTGTGGTCTGACTAGACAAAAGTTGAACTTTATGGAAGGTGTGTCCCGTTACATCTGGCGTAAAACTAATACAGCATTTTATAAAAAGAACATCATACCAATAGTCAAACATGGTGGTGGTAGTGTGATGGTCTGGGGCTGCTATGCTGCTTCAGGACCTGAACGGCTTGCTGTGATTGATAGAACCATGAATTCTGCTCTCTACCAGAAAATCCTAAGGGAAAATGTCAGACCATAATTCTGTGACCTCAAGCCCAAGCGCACTTAGGCTATGGAGCAGGACAATGATCTGAAACACACCAGCAAGTCCACCTCTGAATGGCTTAAAAAAACCAAATTAAGGTTTTGGAGTGGCCTAGTCAAAGTCCAGCCTGAAATCCGATTGAGATACTGTGGCATGACCTAAAACAAGCCATTCATGCTCGAAAACCCTCCAATATGGCTGAATTAAACAATTCTGCAAAGAAAAGTGGGCCAAAATTCCTCCACAGCGATGTGAAAGACTCATTGCCAGTTATCGCAAATGCTTGATTGCAGTTGTTGTCACCGAGGGTGGCACAACCAGTCATTAGGTTTAAGGGGCAATCATTTTTTCACATAGGGCCAGGTAGGTTTGGATAGCTTTTTTGCCTTAATAAATGAAATTGTCATTTAAAAACTGCATTTTGTGTTTACTGGGGTTATCTTTGTCAAATATTAAAATTAATTTGATGATATGAAACATTTAATTGTGACAAATATGCAAAAAAAAAAAAAAAAAAAAAAGAAATCAGGAAGGGGGCAAATACTCTTCCACAGCACTGTATGTAAACAAGATGCCCAGTGGTGTAGTGGTGAAGTGACTCACAAAAACTCCTCACTTTCTTATATTGAAGACTTACTCAGCAGCCTGAAACATGCCGAGACATACTGTGTCATCAATCTGGCAAATTGGTATTGGCAGATTAAGGTGGCCTCATATGAATATGAAAAAACCACATTAACCACTCCCCTGGAGAACTTTAGTTTGGTTTTATGCTATTCACATTGTATAATATTCCTCCCACCTTCTAACTGCTCATGCAGCACTGCCTGGGGGCCTATGTCAATACTTGCCTCCTCATGTAATCAAATTATGCTATCAGTTCTTTCCCAGGATTCCAGATCACGACCTTCGACTTTTAGAGAGAGTGTTCCAGCACCCACGGGAGCATGGGCCGAAACTGTATACTGTCCAGGATTACTGATCCATGTGTCAGGCCAGATCACTGTTTAGGGTTATTACATTATCGAGCAGTTATTACATTATCACTCAATTTTATTACATTATTTGTCCGTAATTACATTTTCATTTGTAACACGCACACAAGAATTTGGCTCGATGATAAAGAACTTGTGTTCGGGAAAACTTAAACACTGAAGTATCTGAGAAATTCCACCATTTGAACATTTAAAGGGACATTATCATAGTACAGCATGTCACAAACTGTAGCTGCATAACTATCCGAAATCAATCATATGTTGGAAATTTTTCATGAGGGTCATCCTTTTAAATTGTTTAGATATTTGTGATAAGTTTATGGAAGGCGCTATGGCACTTCTGGCAGACGCTATTTTTGTGGCAATACCGCTAGGGGTGCTGTAAATAGTGACATCATTCCAGCTCACTATGGCAGTCATTTTCATCTGTATTCCATTAACGCATTATGCATTGTGATGATAATACTTAAACATTACACGTCTTTTGTGTTATATCCAGCTACTAAAACAAATCGCCTGCCTTGAAAGAAAGCGGGTAAGTTAGATTTCCTGCACCTAGACCTCGTCTATGTCTGCATGACTGACATACAAACATACATGACAAATGTCACAAACTCACTGTGCAGTATGCTAGCCTACCACGGGGATATAAATGATCTAGAGGATCTAACATGTAAGCGCATCACATGAAAGTTATGAAATTAGTTGAGTAAATTTAGCATTTCTGGTGGTGGGTATAATTCTCTGTGTTTGTATTGTGTCTGTGCTGCTCGTTCTCTCTCTGGCCGCTGAACTTAGCCTCTCAATTTTACCTGCCACTACACACTATATGTAAAAGAAACCAAGCGGTGTAGTGGTGAACTGACTCACAAAGACTCTTCTACTTACTCAGCAGCCTGAAACAGGCTGAGACATATTGTGACATCAATCTGTCAAATTGGTATTGGCAGATTGAGGTGGCCTCATATGAGTATGAAAAAACCACATTTACCACTCCCCTGGAGCACTTTAGTTTGGTTTTATGCCGTTCACATTGTTAAATATTCCTCCCACCTTCTAACTGCTCATGCAGCCCTGCCTGGGGGCCCATGTCCATACTTGCCTCCTCATGTAATCAAGAGATGCAATCAGTTCTTTCCCAGCATTCCAGATCACGACCTTCGACATTTAGAGAGAGTGTTCCAGGACCCACGGGAGCATGGGCCGAAAGCAAGTTTGGTTTTCTCCACCCTATTTAAACCGAAGACACCAGGTGAGATGAGTTAATGGTGTAATCAGCTGCTTTCATTCATCAATTAAGTGCTGAGCAACGTCAATATCCAGCAGATACTGCGGCTCTCCAGGATCAGGGTTGACAACCACTGCTTTAAACGGAAAAGAAAGCCAAGCTTTGGCAAAAGTTTTTTCAATAGATTATCAATATGCATGTTAAATGTCAACTTACCATTAAGCCAAATGCCCAGATATTTGTACAAGGTAACTCTCTTTGTACATGTACCTTCTAATGTTGATAATGTGAAATCAATGATCTTTGAGCAAGCTCGAGTGAAGGTCATATATTTGGTCTTTTTTGGATTGAGGACCAACTTCAGTTTTAACAAGTGCACCGCCTTTCGGCAAATGTCATATTGCTGCGCAATACTAGTCCCCTACCGGTGTATGCATATTCTATTTCCTAAAAAGTAGGTCAAAGTGACCTGAATAAGGCACATGACACACCCTCTCCCCAAGATGCATCCACACATCAACTTTGATGTTCCTAGGTCATACGGTTTTGAAACTATGGAGCGACACGAATGCGGACGGACGTACGGACGGAGTGCAATCCTATAGTTCCCTCCGTTTCCGGTAGGGGACTAATAATGAATGTTGCAGGGACTGAAAAGCATCCTGCAAATGCTCTAAGGCTTGATTCAAAGAGGGTGCGACCATATAAATAATCGTGTCATCAGCATACCAATGTAGCTTAGCAGGATTTATTCCATGACCTAGGTATTTATAAAAACAGATAATAAGATGGGGGCAAAAATAGATCCTTCCGGGACACCTTTTTTTACTGTATGAAAGGTTGATGTATCATTTCCTACAGAGATGCACTGCGTTCTTTCAGTTAAATAGTTCTTTAACCAATTTAAAGCTATGTCACTAAGGCCTATACAGGCAAGTAATAGGAGTTGGTGGTCTACCGAGTCAAATGCTTTTGACAAATCAACAAATAGAGCTGCGCAGTGCTGTTTGCTGTCTAGAGCTTTGATAATATCATTCATAACTAGCATTGTTGCTGTTATAGTACTGTGGCCTGATCTAAAACCTGACTGACATTCACAGAGAATATTATCATCAGATAAGAATTGTTTCAATTGATCATTCACAAAAGATTCTAAGACTTTGGCTGTAACAGAAAACCTGAAAATGGGCGGTAGTAATATGGATCGGAGGGGTCTCCACTCTTTAATAAAGGGGAAACCTTAGCAGATTTCCGTGTATCAGGTATGATATTCGAGGTTGAGCTCAGATTAAAAATAGAAGCAATTGGCTCTGCAATAATATCTGCAGCAATTTTTAGAAAATAAGGCTCTATCTTAACAGGGCCAGAGGATTTCTTACAATGTAAGCTTAATAAGGCTTTATGGACTTGAAGGACAGAGATTGGAGTAAAAGTGCATTTCCGTGCAGGGGTACAAAAGACAGACTATGGGTTTCCTTCATCACTCAGGTCCTTCGTAACACTGGGGTCATTTGTTGCACCAGAAGAAATGAAATGTCAATTAAAAGAGTCTATAATATTTTTTACACCCTGGATTATACTTTGATTTGTTTTAAGAACATTAGGAAGACTAGTTTGTGTAATGAAACCTGAGAGGTTTTTAACCAACTTCCAATATTTGACAGGATTATTCAGATTTTCATTCATCGGGGAAAGGTAATCACTAGTAAATCACTTTTAGAATTTTTGACCAATTTTGAACATCTATTTCTTAGAGTTCTGTATAGGGTCCAATCTAAAGGATGATTGGACCTCTTTGCTTTTGCCCAAGCAGCATTTCTTTGTCTAATACAGGCAGAGATGCATTTGGTACATTGTATTCGGTAAATTGGATGTGAAATAATCCCTGGCGAGATCCACACCAGACATTTGTGAGACAATACTGAGGTCACAATCATAAAGATCGTGCAAAAAAGCCTGTTCGTTAAAAAGTTTAAACAGTCGTTTATAAATAAGCCGTGGTTTATTCTTAGCAATGATACAGTTTCTCACACAGACAACTGCACAATGATCGCTAACATCATTACAAAAAATCCCAACAACCAAGAATTTGTGAGGGGCGTTTGTTAAAATAATGTCTAGTAATGTCGATTTGCTCTGATGTTTTCGGTCAAGCCGGGTCGGTGAGTTTACCAATTGTGACAGACAATTTTGCACACGAAGATCCTTGAACTGATCATAGGTTGACGAGAGCCAGTCCCAGTTTAGGCCTCCGAGTAATATCAACTCAGTTTGCCCAGATAGCAAAATTCTTTGGGCCCATATCTGGCTCACACCTGGCATGTTCATCCGGCCCACATACCGCATGGAATGCTGGCTCTTGGGAGGCCTGCTCCTGTTTGCCAAAAATGGGCCACACCCAAGCCATCACAATGCCATATGTCAATCAAGACCAAATAAACCAGCACTCAACCAAATGTGGGCCACTGTCCAGCTTTATTCTGGCCCACATACCACATGGAATGATGGTACAAGGGTGGTCCACTGTTCTTTTCCAGAAGTGAGCCACAACCAAAGCAACACAGTGCCAAATGTCAGCCGAGACCAAATAAACCACCACTCAGCCAAATGTGGGCCACTGCAGAGTTTTATTCTGGCCCACATACCGCATGGAATGATGACACAAGGGTGGTCCACAGCTGTTTACCAGAAGTGGGCCACAACCAAATCAACACAATCTCAAATGGCAGCCAAGAAGAGACCAAATAAACCAGCACTCACCCTAATGTGGGCCACCACTGTACAGTTTTATTCCAGCCCACATATCGCATAGAATGATGCCACAAGGGTGGTCCACAGCTGTTTGCCAGAAGTGGGCCACAACCAAACCAACACAGTGCCAAATATCAGCCAAGAAGAAACCAAATAATGCAGCACTCACCCAAATGTGGCCATCATTGTACAGTTTTATTTTGGCCCACATACCACATGGAATAATGACACTTGAATGGTCCACAGTTGTTTGCCAAAAGTGGGCCACAATCAAACCAACACAGTGCCAAATGCCAGCCAAAAAAAGACCAAATATACCCGCACTCACCCAAATTTGGGCCACTGTGCATTTTTATTCTGGCCCATCTAACACATGGAATAATGACTTTAGTGGTCCACACTTGTTTCTCACATACAGTACAGCCGCCGTTAAAACCAAAGAAAAAGTCGTTAATCTGCCAGTACGGAGGCGTTAAACTCTTAATCTCTTCGTGAAATCTCGTCGTCAGCCGTGCAGTTGGACTGGCGTATTGACGCGCATGAAGACGAAAGAAGACCTCATGCCGCCTACTCCGCACGGGGTAGCTGGGCGATTATAACTGAGCCACGAGGGCTGTTGGGACGGTCGTTTTGACAGTAGTCCGCACATGTAGATAATGGCACTGCTTGTTGGCGATTCATTTCCATATATGATTGCAAAAGTAACGTAAGCCTACATAAAATATTAATTTGCTTTGGCGGGGGTGATGTTGCCGGTAATCATTTCTGCAAACCTTTTTATATTTGACGATAGTTTGCTCAACCTGTGCTACTATTTAAAACTTTAGTACGGTATAATGCGCAATTGGATTATTAAATATCATGCTATTTTTGGTGAGGATATTACTTGTCAGGTATCATTTCTGCAATGTTTTATGGTCAGAGATAATACATGCTTTTATGTAGCCTACTATTTGGCCTATTTTACTCTTAAGTGCCGAAATAGATTATTTTTCCTGTTGCAAACCTGACATTTGGTAGGCTATAGCCTATTCATTCCTACAGCACGTTGACCGGTTCCGCAAATGGGATTTGTTTGAAGTGTCTGGTATCGATACAGAATTCGCTGGCGGAAAGTTATCTGTTCACGAATTTGCGGAAATTACTCACGCTTTTTGTGGATCAGTTAGTTTTCTTCAGTCATTAGGAATAAAGCCTTGCACAGTCATTTTTCAGTGGCATGTCCTTTGATTGGTTCCGCAAATAATTTCCAGTTTCGCAAACAGCACCCTTTGTCAGGCCATTCAAGTAGGCCTAGTAAATGCCAAGTATACGTTAAAATTATCAGGATGAGACTACAAATTCAGAACTAGAAAAGCACTCAGAGAGCGCAGAATCTCCGCCAGGGGGCAGCAAAGCCAAAAGCACGGCGATTGGAACTCCGGCCCATTGAAAAGACTTGAAATATTGAACTTTGGCGTATATCTCAGCAGTACTTTGGCCTAGATATGCCAAAATTTAATAATCTCTTCCTTGAGTTAATACCCACCTACCCTGAAAATTTCGTGAAAATCCGGCCATAGGTTTTTACGTTATGTTGCACACAAACAAACCAACAAATAAACGGCACCGAAAACATATACTTCCTGGTGGAGGTTAATAACACAGGACAAGAGTCATGATCAGCCCGTTAAGCTACAGAAAAACAGTTATGGTGGGAGGGAAAATGTTTTATTTCACACTGACTACAATAAACTTTCATAAAATTATTTCAGAAAAAATAAACAAGAATAGACAAGTTTGAAAACCGACAAAATGGCGTTTGCGGAACTAGTCAAATGACAAGCAGTCACTCCAATGGGTGTTGATGAAAAAGTATCAATAGTACGAAATTGGGATTTATAAGGTGAATTATACGATAATTTCCGATCATAATGGCACTAATGACGTGGTGAATCCCAGGAATACACGTGTTTAACGGCCACACACTGCACAGTGGGCCTTATCACAAGCGTTGATTTGGTAGCCTACTGCTGCAACGGCAAGCAACAGTTATCGGGAATTTATTTTTCTATGAAGCCGAATATCTTGAAACGATAGTTAAGAGTTAAATCCACAATAATTTACCGTTCTTGCTGTGTCAAACTCGAGGCTGACAGCAAAGTCTTTTTCCCGCAAAAAAAGTATGAAAAGTATGAAAAGCTAAATAAACTACTTGCGGAACCTTACACAGGATGTTTAGTAAGCTTATTCTATATCTATCAATAAGGAAACGGAATTTAAAAAACATTTCTTTTCTCTAAAGGACAAGGTCACTTAAAACTGAATGGCTCTTTCGTAAACTGAATTCACGGAATTAAAAGCAGATACGCACTGATTCAATACAGCTCAGTTCGTGTCATCTCTATTTATCACTCATTGTCACCCTAATATTCCCTTTAAGCTCATTGTAGCCAAAAGAATTAATCAGTGCGTGGCAGAAATTTTCTATAAAATGCCCGACCATAACTGACATCACATTCACAACTATGATACCTGTCACGATACGACGCATTTCCCCAAAGTTTAGGACAAAGATTGACTCCTAGGCGAGAAACAACCTCTGAAGGTCCGAAAACGCATAATTTCGGAGAATAACGTGAGCATAAGCTCACAGGCTTTTAAATTGTAGATTGCCAATTTGTTTATTTATATTGCGGCTGGCTTTTCAACACCAATAAATCAATTGTGGCAAACTTCGCTGAAGATCTACGCACAAACTCTCAGAATCACAGTTTCTGCAATGAAAAGACTTATTTAAAATACCAAAAAAAATTTCCTTCAAGAACACAATTTCCTATATTTCGCTGTCGAATTTTTCATAATAGGCTATTTTTTTTCTTGTTCATGCTAGGCTTTTTAAACAGAGGATCAGCCACGCGCTTTCCAGAGGTCGCATAAGCTCTCACTGGCACTTTCGCTGCAAGAGAAAATAAAAAGATGTTAAAATACATAACGGCAAATACACGTAATTCTAACAGTCAAAATGCCCTCTATTCTATTACTTACACGCGGTACTACATTCAGTTCCGCGGAGCCACATGTGGTTAGGCTATTACTGGCGGTAAATTGTCCTGTGATACGGCTCATTGATTAGATCGTGGGTAGAAATGGTTAGAAGGGGTAAAATATTCGAGATAACGGGGCGTGAACTAACGCCGTTTCTTTGGTTTTAACGGCGGCTGTACTGTATGACCCACAACCTAGTCATAATGCTACAATGTTTCCCACACCATGTTAATACCTGGGCGGGCCGCCCAAGTAAACAGACGGCCGCCAAAGAAGTTTTCAAGAGAATTTAATATATATAAATATTCCCCCCTCAAAAAAAAAAACAAACAACAAAACGGGTCGCGACCGGAGATACCGCATGTAACGTTAGTTCGCCGTCACTCAAGCCTGGTTTATACTTCTGCGGCACGTGGCAAAAATGTGACGAATTAGCCAATTCGTCGCTCTCGCGGAGCGCTCCACACCTACCCAGCCGCGTTGCCGCACACCTCTCCAAAATCCAAAGCTGCCGCGTACGGGGAGGCTGTGATTGGTTGGCAAACACAGCACTGCAAAGTCCGTCACCGTTTTGAGTCCGTAGGATATTAACAATGGAGTAACATTAACAAACTGGTTGTCTTTGTGTGTTCTGTTGTGTCTTTACTGTGAACCTTAATATGAACAAACACCGACGATTTTGCTGTCGTTCATTATCACCGTCAGGGGAAATTCAGACAATATGGTGTTTATCTAATGTTCAGAATTCATACGCATCAGCCCCATTGACGACCTTGTTCTGGTTTTCTATGTGTGGTTTGCAATCTTTGTTGTACACTTTCATTGAACAGGCACTTGAACGATTTTGCTTTCGTTCATGATCAGCTCTAGGGAAAGTGCATACAATATGGCTAAGTGCTTTCGCTCGTAGCAGTGCACTTGCAAATAACGAACTCTTGTTCTCGTTGTGCGGTTTGTCGTCTTTGCAAGGAATCGACGGAATACCTTTACATGGGTATTGAAATACACCCCGGTAGTTTTAATTCGCAGCTTTGGGGTACAACCGTTCGCTGCCAAATAATATTCAGCTATTCAACTGAACTAGACACCCTCTCATCAACCCACCCGCTGCGCGGCTTTAAACCCTTCGCAAAACTATCATATGCCCGCCCCCCTTGTGTAGCTCAGGCGGCTACGCGTGACCATAGACCTATAAGGAGATATAATATATTTAATAAATATAAAACATCCTTGCTTGCTGTGCCACTGAGCAATTTCCATTGAAATGAATGGGCGGCTATTTTCCAATTGTATACCCAGTGAAATATAAAACATCCTTGCTTGCTGCGCCACTGAGCAATTTCCATTGAAATGAATGGGCGGCCATTTCCCAATTGTATATCCAGTGAAATATAAAACATCCTTGCGCGCGACGGACGATCACATGACTTTTTTTTTTTTTGTAAGACAACACTGAGGCAAGATCCGGCCTCGCAGAGTTTGCATTCAAACTTTTGTCAAAAGTGCAAAATCTCAACTATATACCATGTTTGAATGGTCTCAATAGGCCAAGTTAAACCATACTTAGGATAAGTCGATCGCACCATACTTTTCATGATTATTTTTGTCACGTTCGATGAAGGGGTCGTGGTAGCCGTTCTGCTACATGGTCATTCAAATTCTGTCCCCAGACTTTGTGCACTTCATGCTTGCAAAGCACTTTGTGCTTTGGGATCGTGGATTAACATCTCAAACAACATGGTGTTATATGTTTTAAGGCTCAGTATGTTTGTTTTTCGCTGGCCCCATCCAGTTTTTTCTCTTACGCTCCAATGACAGCCTTATTTTATTAATATTATTATTTTTTTATTTGAATACAAAATAAGTGCAAAAAATGTGGTGTCACTGAGTAATGTGGTAACAATTTTTACTCTGAAAATTCACTAGAATGCACGATATGAAGAGTAAAATAACAAAACACAAAAAATCCCCCCCCACCAGTGTCCACCCACCCAAGTAGATTTCAAATCTGTGGGAAACACTGCTACATATCAACCAAGAGCTGAATACATTAGAACTCACTCAAATGGGAGCCACAGTTAGCTCTCAGACGTACCCAGACTGGTTTACAGTCTATGATCTTGTCTAGCTTGCACTTAAAAGTCACAACAAAACCATGATAAAGTTGTATGTCAAATATGATCAAATAGAATAAACCAGAACTGGTCTGAATTTGTGGCTACATGCCATTATGGTACAACAAGATACTGTGTTGAATGGTGGCATGCAGTGGTCCAGTCTTGTTGGGACTCATCTCAGAGTCTAAGATGAGGAAACCTACAGAAGAATTGAAGAAATAACCAGACATGAGAAACAACTGATGAACAGTAGAGAACTATGATATATATATATATTTTTTTTAACCTGTGCCACAAAACAAAGGGCAAAACAAAACAAGATTCAGGCCATATCAGCGGAACACAGTTGACCTCCAACGCTCACTTCAAAAAAATCTTGCCTGGCCCCAACATCATGGCTCGTCTTCTTGTGGCCCTTTGAGAAATTCACAAAAGAACATATTTTGTTGACTCAGTAAAGCAGCACTGTGGTTGCAGTGAAATGCAAAATACAAAACCTTATCAGGAGACCAAACAAAAAAGGCCCTGTAAAATGATATAAAGTTATACGATATTGTGTTGATGTCTTTCAATTCTTAAATCCATAGTCTGTTTTTAATTACAATTAATCTGATACTATAGTTTTTATTATGTCTGATCACTGACCCAATATCTGTCTCAACCCCTTACTGTTCAGACAACAATGAAAGACGGTATTGATAACAAGCAAAGTGAGCTGGAGTAAAGTAGGTTCATCAAATATTCAAAATTCACATTTTATTTATTTATTTATTTATTTATTTATTCATTTATTTATTTCTGCTCATGGGGTGGATAGCCCTTTTAGCACAGCTGATTTTCAAAGGGGTCCACATTACATAGTTAAAACACATATAAGTCAACATGCAACAAACAGAGAGAAGGGAGGGATTTAAAAATAAAATGTGTACATACATACAGGTGAACATACTTATAGATAATCAAATTCAATAAAAGAAAGAGAAAACAACAAAAACACAAGGATTAATCAGAGGTAACTTAAAATATAGAATGATAGGATAATAGGTTTGGGCGTTATGCTTCTCTTAATGACATTACCCGTTTCACTTCATTAGTGAAACTACTTAAGTTTTGGCTTTTACGTATTTCTTCAGGTAACATATTAAATACAAGTCAACTAGAATAAGAAAAGCTACGTTTCATGAATCCCGTTTTAGGTTTGTGAAGGCTTAATTTACTGTTATGATTTCTAAAATTATAGGTACTATGTTGGATTTGAAGTCTAGAGTTTATATTTTGTGCAACACCTGTGTGCCAAACTATAAAAAGGATGATCAATTTAGCTATTTTCCATCGAAGATCTATAGGTTTTACAAAACCCAAAACCATTGAAGTTGGCACGTTATGTAAATCGTAGATAAAAACAGAGTACAATGATTTGCGAATCCTTTTCAACTTTATATTCAATTGAATGCACTGCAAAGACGAGATGTTTAATGTTCAAACTGAGAAACTTTTTTTTTTTTTGCAAATAATCATTAACTTAGAATTTAAAGGCAGCAACACATTGCAAAAAAGTTGGCACAGGGGCCTTTTTACCACTGTGTTACGTCGCCTTTCCTTTTAACGACACTCAGTAAACGTTTGGTAACTGAGGAGACCAATTTTTGAAGCTTTTCAGGTGGAACTCTTTCCCATTCTTGCTTGATGTACAGCTTAAGTTGTTCAACAGTCCGGGGTCTCCGTTGTCGTATTTTATGCTTCATAATGCGCCACACATTTTCAATGGGAGACAGGTCTGGACTACAGGCAGGCCAGTCTAGTACCCGCACTCTTTTACTACGGAGCCATGCTGTTGTAACACGTGCAGAATGTGGCTTGGCATTGTCTTGCTGAAATAAGCAGGGGCGTCCATGAAAAAGACCTTGCTTGGATGGCAACATATGTTGCTCCAAAACCTGTATGTACCTTTCAGCATTAAGGGTGCCTTCACATATGTGTAAGTTGCCTGTGCCTTGGGCACTAAAACACCCCCATACCATCACAGATGCTGGCACCTATAACAGTCCGGATGGTTCTTTTCCTCTTCAGTCCGGAGGACATGACGTCCACAGTTTCCAAAAACAATTTGAAATGTGGACTCGTCAGACACAGAACACTTTTCCACTTTGCATCAGTCCATCTTAGATGAGCTTGGGCCTAGCGAAGCCGGTGGCGTTTCTGGGTGCTGCTGATAAATAGCTTTCGCTTTGCATTGTAGAGTTTTAACTTGCACTTGCAGATGTAGTCACAAACTGTAGTTACTGCCAGTGGTTTTCTGAAGTGTTCCTGAGCCCATGTGGTGATGTCCTTTACACACTGATGTCGGTTTTTGATGCAATACCGCCTGAGGGATCGCAGGTCACGGGCATTCAATGTTGGTTTTCGGCCTTGTCGCTTACGTGTAGTGATTTCTCCAGATTCCCTTTTGACGATATTACGGACCGTAGATGATGAAATCCCTAAATTTCTTGCAATAGCTCGTTGAGGAATGTTGTTTTTAAACTGTTCGACAATCAGCTCACGCATTTGCTCACTAAGTGGTGACCCTCGCCCCATCCTTGTTTGTGAATGACTGAGCATTTCAGGGAAGCTGCTTTCATACCCAATCATGGCACCCACCTGTTCCCAATTAGCCCGTTCACCTGTGGGATGTTCCAAATAAGTGTTTGATGAGCAATCCTCAACTCTCTCAGTCTTTTTTGAAACATGTTGCAGGCATCAAATTTCAAATGAGCTAATATTTGCAATAAATTACAAAGTTTACCTGTTCGAACATTAAGTAACTTGTCTTTGCAGTGTATTCAATTGAATATAGGTTGAAAAGGATTTGCAAATCATTGTATTCTGTTTTTATTTACGATTTACACAACGTGCCAACTTCACTGGTTTTGGGTTTGTTTATTAGGTTCTTCATATATTTTTCAAGTTCTTTTATCAAAATCGGATTGAAAAACAATTCTCACTGCCCTGTTCTGTGAGACCTGTAGTTCAAGTAGGTGAGATTGGCATTGCTACATACACCTGAACAATAATCAAGCTGGGATTGGATTAAGTTATAATTAAGTACCTTTGCTGTACTTATATCAGCGTATGACCGCAGTTTTCACAAAAAGAATACGTTTCGACTAATTTTACAGTTTACATACTCGATATGAGGTTTACACTTGAAACAA
The DNA here is from genome assembly GCA_029721435.1 of Gymnothorax reevesii. Classification (NCBI taxonomy): domain Eukaryota; kingdom Metazoa; phylum Chordata; class Actinopteri; order Anguilliformes; family Muraenidae; genus Gymnothorax; species Gymnothorax reevesii. The sequence continues at coordinate 72,771,362 of CM056578.1, read as the reverse complement.
GGATCTAGAATGACACCTAGGTGTTTACAACTATACACCTCTTTAAGTGACTTACCATTAATGTAGAAGGTCAAGGGATGACTATGAAATTTTTTTAAACGCTGACTAAAGCCAATAAGCATAAATTCTGATTTTGCTGCATTTAGTATCAAACGATTTGCTGATAACCAGGAGGACACTCTTTTAAGATCATCATTGACAAAAACAAATTCAGTTGGCTTACTTGACGAAAAATAAAGACGTGTCATCAGCATATAATGATATTTTACAATGTTTAACGGTATTAATCATATCATTCATGTAAACCAAAAACAATGTGGGTCCAAGTATCGATCCCTGGGGGACGCCATGATTCACTTCAATTGGAGGAGAGATTTACCTGTTCACTACCGTGGCCTGAGATCTGCCACACAAATAGTTTGTAAACCAAGACACACTTACTTAATTGGAGCCATACCAGCTTAATTTCAAAATAAGGATACTATGGTCTGCAGTGTCGAAAGCTTTCTTTAGATCAAGTGTAATAAAAGCAGTCACCAACCCTTGGTCCATATTATACAAAAGATCATCAGTAAGATTAAGCAGAGCTGTCGCAGATGGATGACCTTGCCTAAACTCAGACTGCTGCGTCGACAGAATTGAATTATCAGAGAGGAATTTCAGGACCTGATCATTAACAAGTGTCTCAAGCACTTTAGACAAAATAGGTAAGATGGAAATAGGGTGGTAATTCCCAATGTGGGTTGGATCACCACCTTTAAATACAGGAACAATTCTGGCGGCTTTCCAATCTCTGGGTATGGCCCCAGTTGTTAGAGACAGATTAATTATGTGAGTTAGAATTGGAACAAATCCTGGAATGACCATGCGAATAATTTTGACTGGTAAATCGTCGCTTCCAGTAGCCTTATGGACTGGAATTTTGTTCAGGACATTTCAAACATTTTCTTCAGAAACTGTATGAAATGTGAACTCTAATGAGGTTTTCAGAGGCATATAAATATCATAATTCAAGCCATGTTCTTGGTCTTTCCTTAATTCATTTACAATGTTTTGGAAATAATCATAAATGCGTATGCCAAAGTAAGTGGATCATTAACTAACTGACCATTTACTTTTACATTATGTATTGAACGCTTGAAGGATTTATTAGGTAGAACACAACTCAAGGCATTCCAAATGTTTGCACCATTACCGTGATTTTCCATTGTTTTTGTTTTCACATACTCCTTTTTAAGGCGTCTCATTACAGCCGTAACTTCATTTCTCGATTTTCTGTAATCACTCCAATCAGCCAGATCGTCTGATCCAATAGCTTTATCCTTTAATCTGTCTCTTTATCGCATCATTTCTACAACATCTCCATTAATCCACAGAACATGGTTTACCTTTACCCTCCTCATTTTAACGGGGGCATGTCTATCAAGTATTGATTTGAAGTTAGTGCACCATGATTTATAGGCCTTTTCAGCTTTATCTATATTCAAAATGTTGTCCCATTTCTCATCTCTGATTTCCTAAATGAAATCATCCTCATTCATTTTGCCTGTAGCACGCGACCTAACATATTTATGGCTATTGCTCTTAGATTTTGTATTTCCCCATGTAACAATAATCATGTAGTGGTCACTAAGACCCAGTTTCACAACATCATTATGGGGTGTTTTCATTATATTGGATGTAAATATAAGATCAATGGTTGTACAGGAGTTCCCGGCTACTCTGGTGGGTTTTGCTATCAACTGACTTAGATTATACTGATGAGCCAATGCCAGCAAACGATCTGTATTAGAATTCATATTTTTAGCAGAGACATCACAATTCAAATCTCCCATCAGCAAAAGTTCATACTCACCTGATTCAATTTTCTGCAAAACACACTCAAATTTGGGGGTCGGTACCAAATGCATACAAGAAATGGCTTTTGCTTATCCTGTCCAATCTGTCGAACAATCATTTCCAAGTCAGGATCAGTAAGATCTTCTCGAATATCAAAACAAATGTTGACTTTAATGTAAACAATAATACCACCACCATTTTTATTTCTGTCTTTCCTTACAATTTTATAGCCATTGATCATGATAAATTAGTCAGGAACAGTAACATCCAACATTGTTTCACTGAAACATAAAATATTGTACGGAGCTACTTTGATTAATATTCGTAGCTCATCAATACATTTCCATAAAGAGCGTACATTTAGATGCATAATGTGAAGACCATTTAAGGACATACTCGATTTCAATGTAGTACATGCATCGATACACCCATGATTTAGACCCATGATATCCTAGAGAGTCTGAAACCATACTTTCTGCTGCAACATGGTCAAATGGTAATTCAGAAAACAGGCAGACTTCACATATCCATAGCTTGATTGATCACATACGGGTTTACTTGTTGGTCTGCACTTCAAATGGCACCACAATCTACATTTAATGCACAAAAGAGCATTTTGATTATTTCTGACAGATTGTTTGCAACTAAGACATGGGTAGTGTATAGTCATATTTAAACATACAATCTGCTATTTCATACCGAGAGTGAGAGAGTGATTCAAGACTCACAAGTTATCAAGCTTTTTGATGTCCCTTTCGCTATGAATTGACACTTTCTTCAGGCTTTTTGTGAGCGCCGTAATTCTCCTGTCCTGTATCCATGTTTTGTGTACGTTGGTGTGGCGCTGGGCTTGTATTAACAGTTGTTGCCTGTATCCGGTCAGGGATTCATGGATGTAGAAAGGTTTTCCTTTTACCTTCGACTTTGCTTTGTACACTTAGTTCTGAATGTTGTAGGTTGCGAAACATACAAGGACAGCTTTAGGTCTGGCCAGCCCGCTCCACATATCGTCATCTGGGCGATGTCGTCGCAGAAGTCGATAGCTCCAGTCAATATCCCCCGGTTGGATGATGATGTTGAATTCCTCCTCGGTGTATCTCGCTATCACTTCATCGGTGTTCTCATGCGGGGCCTCTACTAAACCATATATTTTCAGGCAATTTCGGCGACTGTACTGCTCCTGGTCGTCCATTTCATCGTCGACTTCATTCAGTCTTTCCTGAAAATTTCTCACCTGTGCTGCAAGAGTCTTTATTTCTTTTTGCCTGCTTTCAAGGTCAAAACTTAGGGATTCGCAAATCTGTTGAGTTACCTCTCCCGTGAGCAGCCATGACTGTTCGAGAGAAGGGTTCACCAAATCTTTTCAACAAGGAGGCTATCCAGATCATGGTTCCCTTTGTCGGACGTCTCATTGTCCTCTGAGTTGCATTGCATACCAGACACTTGGCTTTGTTCAGGGGTCTGCAATCCACCCGGCTGGTTACCGGTGCTGGTGTTCTGTTGGCCTTGAGAATACTTTCGTCGAGTGTTCAGTGTTTCGAATCTGAAGGGGAGGCCGAACTTTAACCAAAAGTTACAGTAATGAAACATAAACATAAAATTCACTTCATGACAGGTAAGATATGAAATATTACCAACCAAAACATGTTTTCACTGGCCACTGAACTGCTCACAACACAGCATGCTTTTGGAGGAACATCTGAGTTCAAACAGTGCATAAAAGTACATAAACTGAATAATTGTAACTGTTAACCATTTCAATGTTTTTCCATATTCCATGTTAACTGTTTTCTTGTCTGTATACAACATCTGTGTCACATCTGCCTGTTCTGGGTGAGGGATTCCTTCTCTGCTGCTCACCCTGAGATTCTCCAGTTATTATGCCCCGCCAACACGAAGTGGGAGGGGGATATAGGTTTGACCTCAGTCCATCCGTCCGAGATAAAGGGGACAGCTTTACTCAGAAACTACTACAGATGCAGTAACCAAATTTGGTGTGTTGCTTCACACCATAAAGGCCTTGATCGAGTTCAAAAATAAGAAGCGCACGATTGGCGGGGGAAGTTGTAGACCATGTCAACTTGTTTTTTGGGAGTTTTTTCCTGAGTGGTTGTGAGGGTCTGGGCAGAGGATGTTGTTTTGATGCTATGCAAAGCTATTTGAGACAAACTGTTTGCCTTGCCTTGTATACTTACTATTAGGGCTGAACGATTTTAGAAAAAATATAATTGCGTTTTTTACCCCCAATATTGCGATTGTGATTTAATATGCAATTTTTTTTCCATTTTACCCTCTTTCTTTTCAATAAAACATTAATAATGATTTAATATGACCAACACAATATTGGATACATTTTGTATAAAATGTTCTTTCCCATTGGCTGGGCCTATTTGTTAGAATTAAATAAAAACATGTATAACTTGAAATAAATTACATTTTTAGTTAATTGCTCATAAGTGCTGTCATTCAATTAAAAAATTTAACTGATTAATCACAGTTTTAGCCTCTGATTAATCACATTTTTGAAATACTACAAATTCATGAAATCTACTTTCTTTATTAAGAAGTAATTGAATTACTTTATCATTTACTGTATGTAAAAGTGATCATTACTGCCAGAAAAAAACTTTTGCCTTACTTTAAGTATTTGCTTTAGTGTGCCTGCATTTTCTAGAATTTTCAACACACCATGACAACTTTTTTGTTTACCATTGCCTAATAGTAATTTTCCTGAGCCGACCTTGAACACATCATAACCTTATGGCACCTCATTTAGTTCGCCAATTAGCTTTTATTCTGCGGATTTCAACACGGATTTCGACATCAGATTATTATTTTGAACTAATGGGACTTGTTACAATGTTTGAGTGCACTTAAAGAGGCTGCTCTGAGCAGACGACCTGTCCTGCAGCTGCAGCTGCAGCCTGAGGAGATGGAGTGGTTTCATCCAGCAGACAGTGAAGGTAACGGGACTCTACTGGCCAGAGAAGTTACTGAATAGATTGACGCATGCAAATGCCTGTGGTGATTTTTAAAGTGCCGGCTGTGAAGTTGGTTGTGTTTCCGCTGGATGTTGCAACTTTAGCGCAACAGGTTTTGCACAGTACTTGTTTCCGTTGCACTTCTGCAGCTTCAAACCCAAAATATTCCTAAATGACCAACGTGCTGTTTACTTAATTGGGGATTAAATCCTCTAACTCTGCTTCTGGTTCCGCTGAAGCCATTTCAAACATGTTAACGTTACAAAGCACAAGGAGCAAGTTAATACAATTTGTTAGCTTGACCTGTTCACGAGTAGCATGCTGCTTCTAAGTGAAAACCAATTTCTCTACAGGATAATACAATATTTCCATAGAAGAACCCACAGCAATCACAGCACTGGTCACTGTAACCATCAATAAAACTGAATGTAACTAGCTAACATTTTTTTTGCAGCACAAGCAACCTGACAAAACAATATTTGAAGTTTCAACAATGAGAGCTAAATATTTCCCACAGATAGATTAATTCATTTATTTATTTTATTTTTCGTTCAGGGACTCACCTCACCGTGACTTCTAGGCTGCGTTTCAATTCAAAATAAGATACTCCCTTCACTTCTTCCCTCCACTCGAGTGAGCCCTCCGAATGACGTAGCAGGCGAGTATAAGCCCTCCCCGAGCGAGGGAGGGCAATAGAGGGGACTTATGCTGCGTTCCATTTACCTCGGATGTCAGAGGTCGGAGCTGGGAATGACGTCACAGCCGAGTTATCAGCGTTCCAGTTACAAAGTCAGAAAAAAGTTGCAAACTGCCATAAACCCTGAAGAGGAGTAGTAAAACAAGATGGTCGCGTCTATGAAAGCTATTCTCGCGTTTGCCTTGTCCGAATGCAAGCAACACCTGGAAAAATATGCAGTCCTTCTGCAACCTTCAAACACAGTGGATTTCCATATATATGCGTCGAACAATGTATACGGCTGATTTAGTGTGACAAACACAAGTGAGGAGTAATAAACGGAATATTACAGGAGCTTCTAATGACTGTTTACACCTGGGGCAGCCATCTTTAAATGTTAACTCGGAGGTAGTGAAGATTCTCCGCCTTTCCGAGTGTTCAGACTTTCAAGTTGAAACTTCCGGCTCAGAACTCGGAAATTCCGACTTCCGAGTACAAATGGAACGCAGCATTAGGGGGAGGGTTGTGAGAAATCGATTGGAACGACTCTCGCCGCGTTTCTACCGCACTTCGACATTTGTCAACAAGCTAACGGGAAATTTGCCTTGCCATGGAGCCGAGTGAGTTGCCCGTACATTTCACTTTTTACAGTTAACGCAGAAGCGTATCGCATCTTTTTGGCAAGTAGAAGACGGCGTGCTCGTTTGATTGCTGCGGCACTTGTGACTGTTTTATGAGAAAATGAAGGTGCTTTCACCCCGGACGCGAAACAAATTTTTCGCACGACAGATTGCATTCAAAGTCAATGCAAAGCGGCTGGACATGCATGTATGCAGGGGCGCCGTATAGGGGGAGGAAGTCAGAAAACGATCAAAAAGACTCTCTTTAGTTTTACTTGTTTTTGGCAGTAAAGAAATATCCACATTGCCCAAAAAGTAAACATCCTTATAGACCGACCACCAGGGTATCTGCATGAAATGGCTTGGTCCTGCCTTAGGGTACTTACCGGTGTCGTTGCTTAGTACCAGTCAGTAGTCGTGCCAGAGCGTGACAATGCTGCCTAGTACTAAAATAAAATCCGGTTTTCAAAAAATGAGAGAGAAGAGAGGCTTTAAAAAGGGTGTCAATATGTAACCCAGTTTTTCTCCAAGATAGGTGGGTAGCCTAATCTACAGACTGTGAGTGGTAGAAATTAACCTGTTAGCTTAAAGGAAATGTTCACCCAAAAATGAAATTTCACTCATCATGTTCTCACACCAAGAGGAGAGCCCAGGCAAGATGGCAAATTGGGTGCATCGTTTGTGCTGAGCTCCATCTCGTTGTCCCAACTTTACATGCATTTTACTCTCCAACCAGGTTTATAAGAACTTTTAAGAAACGCAAACTACTCCTTAACCGTTAAAGGCTCTCATATATGAGTAACAGTCTCTTGACATTAAAGAGAACTTCTTTAGCCAACCACGATTTTATGCGATGAAAATGGCGTCTTCTGCTGACAATTCCAAAAGGAAAGAACCTCTCTTACCAGCCAAGACCCAACCAGCAGCCAAGAAAAAGGACACAGGTACTGTAGATGATTCTTCACTTGGAAGAAGCGCAATCTTGGAGGCTATTAAGCAACTAACTACCAAAGTTGACACCCTTGGGAACCAACTTCAGCAAAACTCAGTAATGTTAGCTAGCATTGCAAAAGCAGTCGAATTTAACGCGGCAGAGATTAAAGATGGCAAAGTTTGCATTCCGTGAGCGGAACAAGAAATGTCAGCTTTAAACAAACATAAACAGTGCTGCTCGGGCGAGTGTTAGAACTTGAGCGTTACAAACGGCACTGGAATTTGAAAGTTCGAGGGCTAAAAGAAACGGAAGGTGAAAATATCCGTGAAGTTGTCGCCAACCTGCTGATTTGGATCTCCCCGTCATAGGCCCCGAGCATTTATCAGATCGTGGATACAGTTCACCGCGTCGGAAGGCGAGAGGTGAACAGAACGAGGCATGTTATCATCCAGTTTACCAGCAGAGCACGCCGCGCTATGGAAAATGACGTTGGATTCAGATATCTGCAAAGAGCTAAGCATTGGTTTCATTGAAGATCTCTGCAAAGCTGACAAGGAGACACGAGCAGCATTGTGGCCGAAGATAAAACAAGTAAGAGCTGAGGGGAAAAGTGCCTATTACAGAGGAGGTGATGGGTACATCAATGGACAGAAAATTACTTAAAAGTTCATGGACTAATATTTCTATATGGAAAGTAGTTATCAATCTTTAATTGGTTAACAAATGCACGCATGTTGGTGAGTTAAATTTACTGACCTTGATGCCAAAGGGACATTATGTTCTGTCAGGGCAACTTTACAGCTCAATATTGCCTAGCAATTGCTAGTCTTCATTTGCTCCAAATAAGTGTTAATTTTGCATGTATTTCATTGAATGTTCGGGGCTTGAGAGATAACATAAAGAGAAAGTCAATCTTTTTATTTTGTAAGGGGGAAAAAGCAGATTTTACTTTTCTTCGGGGAACTCACTAAGCCGGAAGATGAGAAATTTTGGATAAACCATGGGGAGATATTATTGTGTTTGATCATGGTTCCGCTAAATCAGCAGGCTTGGCCATTATTTTTCATAATCCACCTGGTAAACTGTTAGCCACTAAATTTAGTAACAACAGCCACTGGCTTATCTGTGTCGTAAATCTGGATGATCAGTGCTTTATTTTAGCTAATATTTATGGATTTAATAGTCCAGGTCAAACAAACAGTGGAACAAACAGTGACCTGGAACTTTTATACCCGTCTGCCTTCGTAGTTGTGGGGGGTGATTATAACATGGTTTATGATGAATGGCTTGACAGACACCCCTCTAAACATCAATCTAGCAATGTTAACCCTGCCCTGTTGGATATTTGTAGCCCTCTCAATTTATTAGATCCCTGTTGCCTCAAATATCCCGATACCAAACAGTACTCCTGGTTCAAACCTAATAATACATCTGAATCACGACTTGATTTTTGGCTTGTTTCTGCCTCTTTGATAAACTTGATCACCCATAGCTATATTTCAGCAGCTCCCCTTACAGACCATGCTCTTATTAAGTTAATTTTTCAACCTTCTGGTAAATTCAAGACTAATAAAGGATACTGGAAATATAATTCTAGCTTGCTCAAACACCCCTCTTCTGAAGACGGTATTAAATCCTTAATTCTCCAGAAGGCACGAGGAGCTGAGACTTCACCAGGAAACACTGAGACAATACGGAGGATCCGTCTGACAATCGCTTCCAGTACTGCCACATACATAATCACGAGAGGAGGTGGGGACTCGGAAAGCAGTCACGGACTGAAACAGAAACACAAGGGATTAATAAACAATTACACCGGAACCGGGTTAACAATAAAGATTCGAGACAAGACGCTAAGACCATCAATCAAGCTTAGACAGTTTAGATTAAAGTAATCTAAACGTGACAAGGAAAAAGCACCACAAGAAAAGCAAAGGAAAGCATACTTTTAAATGTAGTTAATCAGATACAGCTCAGACTGAAATAAAAAAGGCAGAAACGCACACGCTCACTAGATGAGTTAATCAAGGTTAGTACTACCTGACAAATTATTTACAATCACCCTTAAATAAGTACTGGTTAGTACTGGTTAGCAATATTTTATCAGAAAGCGCATTCACTCAGGCTGTGTCTCAAACCGCACACTTGCATGCTCGCATCCATCTTTGAGTGTGAGTCCAAACCGTAGTGCGGTAGTGCAGAGCACGGATAAAGTATCCGGATGTGCACTCCGTTTGGTCAAAATTTGGAGCATGCATCAATGCAGACTTCGGCTGGAAACAATACAATCATTCCTTTCGGGGGAACAAGTTTTGAAGAGAGTCAGATATTCAATGGCTGTCGATAAATGTTCGAGTGGAGCCTCATTAGGGACTTTCTATGAATGTAAGTTGTTCACACTGCTAACATTTATTTGTTATTTTTACATGTTCAAACGTACCATACAGTTAAAAATTCCTGTTAAATGTGTAGGGTTCGTCAGTTTAATTCATTAATTTGCGGTTTTACAGCCATAGCTAATCCTATATTCCGTAACACTCGTAAACACAAGTTGTGTCGTGAATTAAGTCGACGGTACTAGGAAGGATCATTTGGACAGTGAGGTCGTGAGGTAAAGAGAACGGAATTCATCAGTCGTGTCTCGAAAACACAGCTCGTGGGACGCGTTACCGAATGCAGCATAACACTCCAGTCAGCTAGTGAAAACGGGGCTTGCCATCTTGGCTGTTCGTAGTTGGTGATTGTTGTTACCAAGCTAGATAGTCGGGAAAAATATGAAAGTAAGTGATTGATTTTGACAGGTTAGCTGAGTCGTATGGTAAATGTTTACAGTCAAGTCCTTTGCGATGCTGCTGTTATGTTCTGGGTAATTAGCTAGCTAATCTTACTTGTTTGACAACCCAATTTTACCCAGGCAGCTGGGTTTCTTGCTTGCTTGTTTGTTATACACAATAGGAGCGAGACACCAGAGGCACCGGTCATTAGTACAGGAAACCGTATCTGATATTTTACACTTGTGGGTTATGCATTGGTCTGTTGAATACTCGCCATTTCTCATCTTGTACAAAATTGCCGTTCTTTAGCTAATTGTGTACTAGTCATATATCCCTGAGATTGTGTAGTATGACGTTATTTCTTCAGGTTTTATTTCACCTGAGTTCTCATTAATTCAAAGGGATTTTTTAAAATCTATAATGGCTAAATGTATATCCAGCACTAGTTAAAGCCAATAAATAAAGCAAAAGCATTAGCATGTTCAAACATAAGCAGAAAATGACATGAGACATCTGTTCCCTGCCCAGCAGCGCAGGTCAGATCTGACTTCACTCACACTCAGGTTCCCTTCATTCCCCATCGCCCTCTCTCTGTTCATTCCATTCGCCTTCATGCCCCATCTCTTCACGCTCCGCTTCTCTCCTCACTCCCCTCCGTTCCAGCTGTGCTGCATCCGAGTCCGTTTCCTGCCTGCTGTGTTCCCGAGCCTTCCCCCTCCGAGTCTGCCCCTGCCTGTTCGTCTTCCGAGCCTCCGCTGCCCCATGCCAGCTGTGCCATCCGAGTTAGCCATCTGCCAGCTGTGCCCGTCGCCCTGTCCGAGTCTGCTTCCTGCCTGCTGTGTTCCTGAGCCAGCCCCGTCTGAGTCTGCCCCCTGCCTGCGGTGTTCCCGAGCCTGCCCCGTCCGAGTCTGCTTCCTGCCTGCTGTGTTCCCTTGCCTGCCCCGTCCGAGTCCGCCCCCTGCCTGCTGTGTTCCCAAGCCTGCTCCCTGCCAGCTGAGCCCGTCGCCGAGTCCTGTGTCTGCCCCCCGCCTGTTGTCTTCCGAGCCTCCTGGGTTTCCCGAGTTGCCCCCAGTCTGTTTCCCGAGTTGTTCCCAGTCTGTTTCCTGAGTTGCCCTCAGCCTGTCCCCGAGTTGCTCCCAGTCTGTTTCCCGTGTTGCCCTCTTTCAGTGCTGTCGCACGGTGGCTATTTTGGCCCATGTGCCACGTTTTTTCTGAGGTTTTTAGTTGTATTAATAAATTCTATGGTTTCCCTGCGTATGGCGTTTCTCCCCTTTGTTCCTTCTTCTGAGTCAGTGTTTCCGAGTCCGAGTTCCATGTTTTCCAGTGTGTTTACAGCATTCGGTAACAATACATGTCTTTGAATTATTACAATCTGCATTTGATGTTGTTCAGCTTTGCTTACAGAAACTAAAATTGGTTTTCAATGCAGACAGAACAGAAACTCTGCTGAATTACCGCCACATCTCCCAAACATTCTGACCGCTCAAATTATTTTCAAAACAAATCCTCCGTTTCATTTAGAGTAAGAAAATATCTTGTATCATCAACCTTCTTGCCTTTGATAGATTATGGGGATGAGTTATACATGGATGCTTCAGCCCAAAGTTTGCGATCATTGGATTCTGTGTATCATTGCACTTGATTTGACTTCAGTGTGCTGCATTTATAATAAGGGGTCTTGAAGTCTGCTTGTTGCTGACACCTGCTCTGCCATTCTGTACCCCAAGTGCTGTCCAGATGTCTCTGCATGAGGATTGCGTCGGAGTTTGGGGTATTCTCTTTTGAAGAGCTCTTTGCCTTCAGGACCCAGGCATTGATTATGGAGGACAGTACAGGCTGTGGCCAGCTTTGCTGAAAACCTTTGAAGCTCCTTCACCTGATTTTCATCTGACCAAAGGCTCACTTGATTGTGGATTTAACTTTGAAATTTGGCAGCCAAAGTGGGTCTCAGCTGGCCCCTTGGCAGGCTCCCTGTAGCGGGTGGTGATCTGGGTCAGATTCTCTAGACATCTAGTACATTGCCATGGGGCTATAACAGGTGCTGAGCATAGATGGGGCTATTCCACTGGACCGTAGAATTGTTGAGAGACACAGAGAAACCCACAAATGCATCCAAGAAATTTCCAAGAGGGGCTACAGACTTTCCGCATTTTATTTGGCAGATAACTCTTTCTCCTGCTGTTGCACTGTTTTGTGGTCCTTACAAGTGGCTTTATTCATATATGGCTCTCAATTATGGCCCCCACAGCCTTTCCAGAATGCTGTGTCCTGCCAGCTTGCAGATCTCTCCGCCATTGGCTTTCAGATTCCCTAAATTGGGGAGTTTGATTATTCTTGAAAAGAAGGCCATCATGTTGCACATGGCATGAATCAACTGTAGGGGACAGCAAACAATTCTGACAAAACTCTTTGATGCTCTAAAGATGACCTTGTGCACTAGTATTGAAACTGTGTGGCCCCAGCCATGATGCATCATACCAGGTAGCATCCCCTTGAGCATGTGTGCATCCTATTCGTCTTTTATATTGCAGTGTTTCTCTCTAAAGATTTATATTTCAAGTGAATAAAGACTTTCCTAAAGTTCTATCTGTCTTTGTTTTTTCCTGACACCGAGTGGTTCGAATCAGAAATTGTCAATTTCAAACATTTATGTGGTGGGGAAATTACTGAATTATAAAACTGTGCCAATGGCACAGATGAATATATGAATAATTAGTCGTGTGAACTGCGTAGTCTCTAATTCCAGTTTTTCGTATCAGTTTCAGCATATTTGAAAACATAGGCTGATGTCAAGTACTGTTAACAAGCTAGCTAGCAGTACTGACCTCGCAACAGACATCAATGCTGATGAGCGTGAATGTCTCGCGGAGCACTGCCCTTGCATCAGCTCTCCAACTGGCTAGCCTCCATCGTGTGTTTTTATAATAATTTATCGCTGCCACCAAACCGTTTTTTCCCCCATTTTCAAAAAAAGTAATAAGAACAAGAAAACGAGCATAGCCACAGAAAAATACCAGTTCCACATTTGATGATCATTTGCTGGTTCACTGCTGGAAAATAACGTGCACGAACGCTGGTGTTTAAAAAGCTAGAATGTCGCTTTATCATGTTGCTTGTTGATTAAATATTCAGAGAAGCTCTGAATATTTGTGTATTATCTTTCAACTGATAAACGAAATGAAAAGTGAGAATTCAACTTTAGTTAGCTGATGTAGCTTGCGACTTATATGCATCTGCATTTACCAAATAATTTCACTAAGAGTAAACCACATGCTCTTCAGTTTAACTGGAGCATCAGAAAATGTTAATGGTAACGGGTCAAATGTCACTAAGAAGTGTGAGTGCGTTCCACAATGCTCACAAAGTTCCGTGCTACTGCACTTCCACACTCCCCAGTCTGCACTTCCCCGCTATGACTGGAGGGCACACTCGGGAGCACCGTAGTGCAGAGCACACAAGTGTGCGGTTTGAGACACCACATCACACTTTCCCGAGACCCAGAATGAGACACAGCTGGAAGCAATGAATTAAATAACAAGGCCGAAACCGAAAGAGGAAAGGTGATTGGACGACGAGACGCAGGCATGCTGAAGGAGACGGATGGTTAGACGGCTGAACTAAAATCTGGAATTACAAAATGAAAGTAAAGCACAAGCACAAATAAGCTCGGGACAACACATGAATGGGCAGAATCACAACAAGACCTCTAGCTACGGTCACCAACGAGGGCAAAAAATTCTGCAACGGTCCTAAACATCTCTATTTGGAGAAACGCAATGCAGTTTTGAATGTTCGCATTCACTGAATGAACAGCGCATATTTATGGTCGGCCAATTTAGCGAGGTCAACTCCTTCCACGAAAATAAACAGGGCTCTTTTAGCTAAGTGGCTTGATCGGATATTGAGGCTAAAATATCGTGAAAAGACGTCTTTATGTCAGCATACATGACAATCACTCCCATTATATGAGGAACATCCTGGCTGGACGGGGACTCCATTAGTGACCAGCTTCTTCATCCAGAATGAGTGAAGAAGCAATATTTCTGGTCATTGCTACTGCAACGTTGTCAATTTGCCCATCATGGGACCAAAAAAGGAATATCTACTCCTCTTATCTTATATTATCTTATCTATTATCTTATGTTAAGGTTTATTTATTTGGCACAAAAATGCATGAAAACAGAGTGCAAGGAGGGAACGAAGTCCTCACGGACTTGTACAATGTTCTACCCCAATCAATAATACCAAGGAAAGACACAGCAGGCAACCACAGATGATCTAGACAAAAGATAAGTGCAAAAAAATTAATAGCAATGGGAGTTAAGGAGCATAGATACAACCAGAAGCAAGGAATAGTGGACAGAGCAGTTCAATGAGAAAAGCAAACTTAACTAAACTTTCCCTGTCTTGTCTTGTCCTGGCATATTTGTACTTCACAAAGTATGAACCCCACCATGTTAAATGTGGGCCACTTTAGGCTCACATCCAGTTTAGTTGATGCCAACTTGCCATATTTCAGTCAAAACTGGCCCAAATATGTTTCAGCAAAGGTGAGCCACATGCTTTTTATTATATATGGGCCACTTTAGGCTCACATCCAGATTAGTTGATGCCTACTTGCCAAATTTGAGACAAAACTGGCCCAAATATGTTTCAGCAAAGGTGGGCCATGGGCCTTTTATTATATGTGGGCCACTTTAGGCTCACATCCAGATTAGTTGATGCTAACTTGCCATATTTCAGCCAAAACTGGCCCACACATGATTGAGCAAAGGTGGGCCTCGTGCGTTTTCTTACATGTGGGCCACTTTAGCCTCACATCCCGATTAGTCGATGCTAACTTGCCATATTTCAGCCATAACTGGCCCAAATATTTTTCAGCAAAGGTGGGCCACGTGTGTTTTTTGTATTTGGGCCACTTTAGGCTCACATCCCGATTAGTCGATGCTAACTTGCCATATTTCTGCCAAACTTGGCCCAAATATTTTTCAGCAAAGGTGGGCCACGTCCGTTTTTTATATTTGGGCCACTTTAGGCTCACATCCTGATTTGTCGATGCTAACTTGCCATATTTCAGCCAAAACTGGCCCAAATATTTTTCAGCAAAGGTGGGCCACGTGTGTTGTTTATATTTGGGCCACTTTAGGCTCACATCCAGATTAGTCGATGCCTACTTGCCATATTTCAGCCAAAAAAGGCCCACAAATGATTGAGCAAAGGCGGGCCACGTGCGTTTTCTTTTATATGTGGGCCACTTTAGGCTCACATCCAGATTAGTCGATGCTAACTTGCCATATTTCAGCCAAAACTGGCCCAAATATTTTTCAGCAAAGGTGGGCCACATGCGTTTTTTTATATTTGGGCCACTTTAGGCTCACATCCAGATTAGTCGATGCTAACCTGCCATATTTCAGCCAGAATTGGCCCACATATGATTGAGCAAAGGTGGGCCATGTGCCTTTTCCAATATGCGGCCCATTTTAGGCTCACATCCAGATTAGTCAATGCTATTTTGCCATATTTCAGCCAAAACTGGCCCAAATATGTTTCAACAAAGGTGGGCCACGTGTGCTGAACCATATGTGGCCCAGCCTTGGTTCACTCACAGAATAACCATTCCCTACTCTGCCACATATTTGCCAAAGATGGGGCATATTTGTTTTGTGATAGCATTTACTACATACTACATGAGCCAGTTCAGGTTCATATCTGTTTTGTCCGGGCCAGGAGAATGCCTACAGTGCCGGATCGTTGCCTGAAGTGGCCCATAGTGGTATCTGGGTGTCCAGTTCTGAAGAATGTGCATAAGTGAAGTGGGCGCTTCACTTGAAGCTGAAGGCGGACGATAACATCCGACCACAATAACATTAGCGCCATTAGGAAGGGATGCTTGAATTGCCGAAACTTCAAAACAATTTGGTTTGCTAATAGATTGAAGGCAAGTTCAATTCAGGTTAGATTTGGTGTAAATTGCTATCCCTCCCCCTTTTCCAGTGCGTTCGGCTCTAAAGATGTTGTATCCTTCTATTGAAATCATGGAGTTTGTGATTAAGTTCTTCAGCCACGTTTCAGAAAAGACCATGACATCCGGATCGAATCGAGTTAGCCCATATCCTTATTGAATCCATTTTATTTACCAGGCTGCGCACATTCAGATGGAACAAGAGCAACGCAGAGCGTGGCATATGCACCCCCTGTATGTTGATCAAGGGCATATTGAGATGGCTGCTGTGGCGACCATATTAGACATCGCACAACGCTGGTTTTCGAAAGGAACCTTTCTTTAGCCACTCCCATTACGCCATTAAGAAATGACAACAATCCGACTAGGGATTCTATAGTTATCCCACGGAAACGGAAAGTTAACGGACAACGAACGGACGGACAGACATGGTGTCGACATAATGCCCCCTTTCCTCTTTGGAGGGCGGGGGCATTAAAAACCAAGTCCATTTCTGGATTTAAATTCATCTGGTGTTTGAAGTTGCAGCAGCTCTGGACCTGGGTTAGGTTGGATATTACCTGATAGAAGGAGGAATAGAAAGACAATCCAGTTTCTCCTCGCTTGAGACTTAGTACAGCTGCTGCCGCAGGTGAGCGTCGCGTAGGGAGACAGCCTTCCATTTTTCCCGCAACAAAGACATCGCAGACCTCTCGGTGGGTCCTTCAGAGGAAAACACGGCCAGGAAGAGAAGCCCATCTGGAATAGTTGGGTCATCATGGCAGGATCTCTAACCGGATCTGAGAATGTCACAGAGTGTACGGAAGGCCATTGACAAGGCGATGGTGCACTTTTCCAAGCCTCGGCGTTGATAGGCATGTCATTAACTGGAATCCATAGTGCAAGGTAACCGAGCAGGGGTGCGTTTCCCAAAAGGGTAGTTGCTAAGTAAGTTAGCAACTTACATAGTTTGTCCATTCACAGACTATGTAAGTTAGCATCTGTGATTTCGGGAAACGCACCCCTGGTAAATTAAAAGGTAAAAGATCCGCATTTTGTGGCGAAATTATAAAACAATAAATAAATGAAATTAAATCCCCAAGGGATCCACAAAAATGAATTTGAAACGTCCGTGTACAATTCTGAATTACACTGACTAAAATGCACGAAATTATGCGTGCAGATAAATTATTATCGCCCTACCGGACAGTTTGGTTCAGTCCATTCTCCCAGTCTCCGAGCTTACATGCTTTGTGTGATTTCAATGGTCTCTGGTGTTTCATATTATGACTTCAATACTTGTTTCCTTCCTCGCCTTGCCATTTTTAATTACTAATAATCAGTGGCAGCTGGCCAATAGAGGGTGTTAGGCCCGCCCCACCAATCACCATTCACCACATGACCTTGAATAAGACACACACAAAAAATGAAATTCAAATGAAAAAATAAAATAAAAGTATGTCGAAATATATGTATATCTATTTTTAGATGAGCTAGATAAATATTATATAGTTAAAGGAGCAATATGTAAGAATTTTATGTTGATTAATCATGAAATGGCCCTGATATATCACCCGACATTAAGGAATGACGTTAATTTCAAATACCTATATCACTGACAACAGTAGTCCAACCAGAATATTCTCACTAAAAAAACAAAGTTGCAGCCCACAGCTAATGTTTATGTTGACATTTTGGGTTTTAGCCTGTTGCGCTGCTCTCCACCTATCTCCCAATCACAAAGTCAGTAGCATTTTGGCATCCAGGCTGCCAGTTACCACTGAGCTGCAGCTACCAGTGTTTCAGAGCACAAATGGTCTGACGTTACTAAATCTAAAAGGCCTCGTTATGATTCTGAAATACATTGTGACATAATCACAAACAAAACAAGGAACTGTGTGGGACATGCCTTATTTGATGGAGATGGCTAAAAGCAGAGAAGAATTTGAAGACCGACGCCGAAGCTACTTTTCTCTGGGCAGGTAAGATTTAGCTAAATTTGGCTAACTTAATTCTATTTCATGTAGTCACAGACATTTCAAATATTCTCTACAGTCGAATAACGTTATGTTCGTTCATGGTATGTTAGTGCGTATGCAGGTGGGTCATCGAATTGACAAGGTAACAAATTGTTTGAGAAATAAAAACCGTGGCTTTTCGTTGCTCACATTAGCAATGCATTATTAGTCCGTTTCTCACGCATTATGCTGAGGCGCTGTGGTTACTGTTCCAACATTAACACAGCCATTATGGCAATATGAAATGTAATTGAGACAGTAAATTAGTCAAATGAGTCCTCATTCATTCTTTACGCATATTACAGTATGGACTTTAGTGGGCTATCCACACTGAAGAGTGACAAGCAAGTTGACCAATATGACCTTTGCTAAAGTTAGTTATTAGTCTCGATCTTTACTGAACTGAACTGAACACAACCCTGTGAGAGCAGATGATTGGGGATATTGAAATGCAGCCATAGAAGCTCCGTGTAGTAGACGTTCTTGCTGGATCCGGCAACCAAGCTGGCAACCTCTCGTCTGGGGGAGAGGGGGAGGTGATACTGCGCTCTGCACTATTTCGAATGTGACTGCACTACCAGTTTTGGCCACAAACTTACATATAGCTCCTTTAATGATCAGTAAAGTTGTTTCGTTCATCTGTGTGGTGTGATTGGTGACATACTTCCCTGGGCGCCCTGGGGCGCAAAAATCTTTGCCCATAGACTCTCGTTAAAAGTTGTACATGCGTAGTAGCCCCTCTTCAATACAAGAGATAGGGCCATGTTGGGGTGCACCAGAGCTGAATGCAGCTGGACTTACACACCACCACCCTTCCGCCAGCGAAAATTTTGACAATATTAGTGCAAGGCCAGTGAAGAGTGAAAAAATGTTACTGTCTCGAGGTCCGGCACAAGGTCTCTGATTGGCTGCAAAATTTATGTAGAAAAAGTAGAACACTTCATGACATTATAATGTTTCTTTTGTTGTTTTCATTTATGTAAATACTCTGGTGTGATGCCTTAGTACATGGTTGCTTGCTTGCTTGCAATTGCTATACATTGGTATACAGTGCCCTCCGTAATCATTGGCACCCCTGGTTAAGATGTGTTAAAAGCCTTAAAATAAATTCCGTTTTTATTGCAGAAGCATACTCTCACACTGAAAATTGTAGAAAAATGTAACCTTCAACTCAAGTGAATTTTAAGGGGAAAAAAAATCCCCGACTAAGAAATAATCATTTTTCATAAAATCACCTATTCCACAATTATTGGCACCCCTAACAATTCCTAGGAAATAAATGTCATTGAAGTATTTCTGTCATTTTTACAAAGTTGATCAGAGTATCTAGGAACATTTAATTAGTAGTTCATCACTTCCTGTTTCCCTGGGGTATAAATATGACGTGACAAAGAGGCCATTTCTCTTATCCACTGTACAACATGGGAAAGACAAAGGAACACAATTCAAGCAAGGCAAATGTGTGTCGACCTTCACAAGTCAGGCAATGGCTACAAGAAAATAGCCACTCACCTGCACCTGCCCATATCTACTGTCAGAGGAACCATTAAGAAGTTTAAAACAACTGGAACAGTGGTAAACAAGCCTGGATGAGGACGCAAGGTTATTTTGCCACCACACACAGTGAGGAGGGTGGTAAGAGAAATAACAAGTTCTCCAAAGCTCACTGTTAAAGGATTGCAACAAATGGTAGCATTTTGGGGTCACTAAGTCTCCAAAACAACCATCAGGCGCTATCTACATGTCAATAAGCTGTGTGTGTGGGAGGCATGCAGGGAAAAATCCTTTTCTCTCTCACTATCATAAACGCAAACGTCTGGAATTCGCTAAGCCGTACCGGGACTTCAACTGGGACCATATGCTTTGGTCAGATGAGACCAAGATAGAGCTTTTTGGCAACAAACACTCTAAGTAGGTCTGGCAGAACACAAAAGATGAGCATGCAGCAAAGCACCTCATGCCAACTGTGAAGTATGGGGGAGGATCGGTGATGCTGTGGGCCTGTTCCTCTTCTAGAGGCCCTGGGAACCTTGTTAGGGTGCATGGCATCATGAACGCTTTGAAATACCGGATCATTTTAAATCAAAATCTGGTGGCCTCTGCCCGAAAGCTGAAGATGGGTCATCACTGGGTCTTTCAGCAAGATAATGACCCTAAACATGTGGTCAAATCTACACAGAAATGGTTCACCAGACACAGAATCAAGCTCCTCCCATGACCATCTCACTCCCCAGACCTCAACCCCATTGAAAACCTGTGGAGTGAGCTGAAGAGGAGAGTGCAGAGGAGAGGACCCAGGTCGCTGGATGATTTAGAGAGATTGTGCAAAGAGGAATGGTCAAAGATCCCACCTTTCTGTATTCTCCCATCTTGTGAAACATTATAGGAGAAGATTAGGTGCTGTTTTGTTGGCTAAAGGGGCTTGTACAAAGTATTAACATCAGGGGTGCTAATAATTGTGGCACGCATGATTTGATGTAAAATAATTATTTCTTAATCTGGGATTTTTTTCCCACTGAATAAATGCACTTGAATTTAAGGTTGATTTTCCTATTTTTTCCATTGTGGTCCTATATTATTGAGAAAGGATCTAAACCTGGGGTGCCAATAATTATTGAAGGTTCTGTATGTCTATTTTGGAGTTATAGCCCCCCTGGAGAAAACTCCACCAGCCGCCACTGCTAATAATACTCACATTTATATTTTGTATCATGGTTTACTAACCTAACTAATCCGTGTACATATTACTAACTGACTAATGAGCACTTGGGTTAATTTTTATTTATTATTATCATTTTTATATCTCGCACATGCTTAATTGCTATCCTGCACTTCTTATCTGTGTACATAGAACTCCTTGACCTAGAGCTGTTTATCTGTCATGGCTTGTCTGCGTGGATCCTGTCCATGTCTTGGCTATTGCCAATTTTTTGTGGTTAAGGACCTCCCCATGTGTGCTTCCCTTTGTAATTAGTACTTATCCAATTCACCTGTCCATGCATAGCATGTGACTTCCCTCTTGTCTATTTTTAAAGTTTCCACTGAAGTTTGTTCCCTGTCAGAATTTTGATTAATTTTCACTTCTGCAGAGCTCCTTGTAGAGGAGGCCGGGGTAAATTGTCAAAATTTCTGTTTAAATGCTTCTGTATGGCATATGTGTTCAGACAGACAGCAGAAAATTGTTTTGAGGGATGTACTCCTGCTTCATTATGATAAGTCAAATGATGCAATATGTGACATGTTTTCTACTTCATGAAAATTCACTCTAAAGACGGTCAGATTTTTTTGAGACATATCACCCCGGCTTAGGGTCAGATGTCCCAGGCACTGGGGTGAAACATCATATATATGACCAGCTTTTCTAAATTATTTTCTGACACTTTAAAAGTCAATAATTTCTTTTTCTGACTAAATTATGAATAGGACATTGCAGAACAAGTACTTTGTATTGTTTGTCAAATAAACTGAAACAAACTAACTGTAATCATAACTCAATGGATCATTTCAAAAGTTTCTGAGCATTCAGATAACAAACTAAACATTTTCCTTGAACATATATCCATCCTTGGCTCTCTTGGTTACAGTTAGTTCTGTTTTTGCTAATCGGCATATTATTTGCTCCTTTGCCACAGACCAGATTTGTTCGTTTTGGTATCTGACAAATTTATTTCTTACTTTTTCCCTTCTTTTCAAAAACTCCACCTCATAATCTCCTCCTTCAAGTCCATCGGTTTGTACCTGGAGTGAAAAGTCTCACGTTTCAAATAGTGTGACTTTTGACCCGGTATAGGGGTAGTCTTTCATTAATGTTGTTCATGATCATCCTCGTGGAAAGGGGTTTATCAATATATACTGATTCCATAATTCAGTATGTACACACCATAATTAACAAACTTTTAAGTGCATTTAAAAAGGAATTGAGTAATACTCACAAAATCCTGTATATCTTCAAAATCACTTTCAGCTTGGTCTCAACAGAATGGTGCTGGTTACTTCCTGACCCTTCTGTCTTATCGGTGAACCCCTGCTCACTGCTAATATGGACTTAAAACATAAAGGTTGGCACAAAAAGATGCATTTAATTGCCTGTGACTTTTCACCCCTGGACATCTCACCCCAACCTACCCCATGCCTTTTCATTATTGCTTCTCCAACGACATTTTTTGTATGACCTTAAGATTGCTTTGCCCTTGCTGTTTTTGTTTGTTTCTGTTTGGATTTAGACCCTTTTTCTGTACGGCCATGATTCCTGTTTTTGATGCCCTGTGTATGACCCTTCTGGATTCTGATTACGATTTTGGATTACTGTTTTTTGTACCGTTGCACATCTGCTTCTCTGGTTCTGACCCTTGCCTGTTATTTTTACTTCGCTTTTTGGATTCTGATTTTGGCTTGGCGATTGCTGTGTCTTCTGGTCTCGACCCATTTTTGCAATAGACTACGATTTTTGGAATTTCAGTTCTCGCGTGTGGTTCCTGAAGGCACCGTCACAAATGATGGCTACCATTGTTTTATCTATTGGTGGAAACCTTTTGCATGATCCTTAGATAAAGCATAGAGATTGTAGCCAATATTTGCACGAAGAAGTTACTTTCACCCCACGAGAGATATAGTTTTAAGAAGTATTGCCATGTGTCCTAAAGACCAAATCCAGTGGGGTTATGCAGGATTTGGATTTTTGACAGATTATGGCCACAATAAATACCACAATTTCTCCACTGTATGTAATGTTTGATGTGCTCATTATAATCCCGAAAGCCAAATGGCGTTCTGGGGATATTATGATTTTGGTCCGACCGCTGTCGCCGCCGTTGCCGCACTACGTGTTAACGCAATAACTTCAGTAATATTTGAATTACAAATTTCAAATTTTGCACAAAAGTAAATATCATAAAGAGGAAGAACTGATTCAATTTTGGACAATTTACGATGTCTAGATTGGCCACCAGGGGCCAAAAACCTCTGGAAATATTTGTCTGATTGACCTCAAATCAAGTGCAAATGAAAGGTCGTGACCTGAGGATGTGTCTCACGATGACATTAGGTGGAGCTTTGTCACATAAAATTCACCATTTTTGCTATATCTTTGGAACTATTTCTCCAATTCACATGAAACTATGTGCAACTGCAAGGTCATGACCTCACAACATGTCACATGATGACATCATACCTGTATAGTTCAATATTTTGCCACCAGGTGGCGCTTTGTGATGGAAAATGACCATTTTGCCCATATCTTCAGAACCATTTGCCCGATTGACCTGAAATTAAGTTCAAATGCAAGTCTATTCAAGGATTGGGGAATTGGAGGATTGGGGGCCTTCGGGGATATACCCCCAGCCGTCGCCTCTGACGACATAAGCCTAGTTTTATTTTATTCTAAGGTAGGCTTCACACTTGTAATTGCTGTCACAGCTTTTCCTCTCCCCCCACCTTCGTTTTTCTCCTCAATCTTTTCCAAACCATTTGCTTTACCCCAGCCTTTCCACCTGATGGACTTCCTTAATTGCATTTCCCCACAGTGAATGTAGCCGGGGGGTTGTCTTTGGGCCACACAAATGAACACCACAAAGGGAAAAATGATCACAGTGAAAATTTTGCAGTTTTGTACATTTTATATCTTAGAATAATATTTAATCATTAGTATTTATTATTACAATATTTTATATTTTGCTTTTTTTCAGTGCTTTGTTTCTCATTGTTTTGAATTTTTTAATTCATCGTTTCTCCACAAGAAAATGTGATGTGATGTAACTCTGATCATTTTTACATTGGGGTTTTCAAATATTTAACTCATTTGCATGCCTCTGATTTTGCAAAGCAGAAGACATAGTACATGTTAAAGAATTCCAGAGTGAAGTTTTTGGCTCCACATACATGTAAAGACCTTTATTACACATTACAAGAGGTTTTATTTACTGCCATCAAAGAAACAGTACATTGAATAACAAAGCATTTCTCATGTGCTTATAGTCAGATGACTACAGTTATAACTACTGTTGGAAAACTGAAGCCAAAGTTGTATAGATGAACTGCTTTGTAATGTATTATTAAGCACACAAAAATTAAGTAAAAATTAAATGTAAATTACTGTCGTACAAATAAACGGCAAGTTTTACTGACAATGCATAGTGCAGCTTTTTTGAGAACTACTATTATCAGTTTATCCATTTACAAATTACTTCAGGAGTATACTCCAACCATAAAACAAGAATTACTTGAAGCATTCTCCAAGACCTCACTGGGTAATCCTGAGGTTTGAAGTTGAGGGCAGCTTCTGTAATCACATAATAACTAAATAAAAACCATCAGGAAAAACCAGACGTTATGTTGCACAGTGATTAACATAAACAGACTGTATAAGAAGGGAGACCAAATTTCAAGTTAAATACCAATGATTTTCTGGAATAATGGAGCTGACCATCTTCAACATTTTGTCTTTGTACAATGCCTTATCCCAGCTCTAACTCTCTAAATTCAGACAAATGAATGCATCACCTGAATAAATATGTTTCAGCGGCTGAATTAGACATTAATTGCCATGTGCAATTAATAGGCTAGTTAACGGTAATTGAAGTCAGCCAACAAGCCAATTCCAGCCCTTGTCATGGTTCTGGAGGCTGGCGTTTGCTTGGGAGCTTTCTCTGTTGCTTTCGTCCCTTCCTTTCATTCAGTCTAGCTCGTGTTGCTTCCTTATTTTTACTCGGACGAAATTTATGTCCTTTGGAAGAGCGAGCCTCCCTCTCTTATTTTCTCTGTGTTCGACATTTTGCTGTACTTCCCTCTGTGTTTCAGGCACTCGTTAATGATGTCCTCCGAGAAATGTTGGAGAAATTCGTCTTTGTTTATTTTGACAATATTTACATTTTTTCTGCAATGCTCTCAGAGCATAAACAAGATGTCAGACGTGTGCTTGAGGCCCTCCTTAATGCCAAGCTTTTTGCCAAGGCAGAGAAATGTGTCTTTCATGCCCAAACTGTCTCGTTTTTTGGCTTAATTGTTTCTAAGGGATCGGCTCGTATGGACCTGAACAAGGTGGCTGCAGTCAGGAATTAGCCTGCCCCTCAAAGTTTATGGCACATCTGATGCCATGCCACATAAAACTAACTACCCACCACTCAACTACTGTGTAATATTCCCATATTATATACACATAAATACACACTTTATGTAAAAAATGAGTTAATTCATGAGTTATATTATATCATTGTGAGAAGAGAGTGTAACATTCCCATTTTATTATTATATTATATAATTGTGAGAAGAGTGTAATATTCCCATATTATTATTACATTATATGATTGGGAGAAGCAAGTGTAATATTCCCATATTATTATAATATGATATCATTGTGAGAAGTGAGTGTCATATTCCCATTCGATATCATTGTTAGAAGTGAGTGTAATGCAAGGCTGACGCTTGCACGACTTTTGGCCGCAATTTTGTCGTGGCAAGTCGTGCCATTTTGGGGCACGAACTGGGAGGCTCCCGCACTGTTCACGACTAGATCACGCATAGTTCACGAACAGTTTGCGGATAGTTCAAGACCCGGTCGCGAAATTTTGTCGTGACCAAAATTTTGAACATTTCAAAATTCTCGTCCCGACAAGGCACGCAGTCACGACGGGTTTACGCACACTTCACGCCAGTTTACGACTAGTTTGCGCACTGGGACGACTCGAGTCGTGCCAATGCGTGCCACAGAATCGTGCAAGTGTCAGCCTTGCATAATATTCCCATATTATATACACATAACTACATATTATATGTAAATAATGAGCTAATTAATGGGTTATATTATATTATTGTGAAAAGTGAATGTGCACCTAAAGTCCCTTTTTTTTTTTTTCAATAAAGAAACTAGACTTAGCTGGTTAGGTCACAAAATGGTCTCTATAGGTTATTTATTACACAAATACACAATGGACACCTAGGGTAATACAGTAAATAAAGAATACCACAATGAAATAGGTATACCACAATAAACAAAAATCAATGATTTACAAAAAGTATTTTAATAATTTTAACAATATTAACATCAGAATAAGACTTTGTAAATGATATCACATACAGTACAGGTGGTGTTTGTGATAAACTCTGAACTGAACTGGACTGATGTGATATGGATGCGTTTATCACCCCAGCTCTAATGCTCAGTGTGAAAAACTATCCTAAACCAAGTCCACAATCACCACATTGTGGCACTCTCGTCATCTGACTCCCCTACCTCAAAATGAGGTTCTGGATCATCCTGCAGTTTTCGGTTACTACAGGTCTGTAACCTGCACATGTTTGTGCATGTCAGACCATTTGTCAGACATGTGCAGCTTGGCATTGTGCATGAACGAACACACTTACATGTAAGTAGTTCCAAGACCACATCTGGTGCAGGCAGGGAGTGCATCCAATCTATGACCAGCTTGCCATCATCATCTGTCCATCCATGCCCAGTAGGGCTCGGCACCACTGGGTCAGCCTGCAGACAGCACTTCCAGATGGCTGCTTGGTAGTTCACTCGTTGAGCCTGCAAATAGAGGCAGTCTCTGCAGGGTGGTAGCTGGTGGGAATCAACTTCTCCCCTTTTGGTAGTGAAAAGCTGGTTCAAAAGCATTGACCTCACCAGTGCTGCCTGTAGCAGCATATATGCGACAGATGACCCATTCAGTTTTTTTGAACAGATCATCATTCATGTCCCATTATTTCCCCAGTTGACTAAAAGTCTCTTGGCAGGTAGTGTCCTTTGTCAGCATCTTCAGCTTCCCTCAACCAGCAAATGCGCTGACAGGGTCACAGCCTGTGAAGGCATGTGAGCCAATTAGACTGTCACAGACGGAATCTCCAAGTGAGCTTGCCAGTTTGCTGATATCAACAAAATGCATGCGGTTCTGTGTCCCACACTTCTGGTATAGGGGAAAAGAGATGTTCTTCTGTAAGCTAAGGCAAAGCACCATGACAGCAGTGTCCTCAGCTGTGATGACAACTGCTTTTGAGCCTAAGTTTGCTGCATTTAGTGCATGAAGTAGTAGGCGAGTATCAGCTTCTTCTTGGGTTGAGTACAGCTCTGATACTTCCTCACACTCATCCTCAGTGATCTTGCAGCAGGTTTCCTCACAGGTCATATACTTTTGTACAACACCTTGCCATGTAGCTTTTCTGTGCATCGTGGCCGTTTCCACTCTTCCACCAGAAACCTGATCAGGCTTGTTTGAAGGACTGCAAAGGAATGTTCTCCACTGCTGGATGCGGTGTCCACTCACGAGGTTCTTGTATTGGAGAGTGATATCTCTAACCCGGTTTAGTCGTTCAACATCTTTGTTCGATGTCTGGTGGTAGACGTCAAAAACCACAAGGCTGACTCTGCAATCTGTGCAAAGGTCTTGTTGTTGCCATTCAGTTTTTGGACCAGCCTTCGCAAAGTGCCTTAAAACCGTGGAATGCTTACCTTCGAGTTGATTATCCCGCTTATACCATGGTCATTTACCAGTAATATCAAATTGCAGCGTTCAGAAATTTTTGGTTACAGTTTTGCACTAAAAAAAAACGAGTTGGTAATGATTAAACAGGTGCTGCGCCGTCTCATACCCAATACTATAGGCCAAGCTAAATTGAACCAGCTATCTTAGTTCACCTTACGTTCATGGACAAAGAATTTTTTTGCACATGCTTACATCCGTTTACTAGCTGATGATTTGATACCGGATTCCCTCTGAAACAGAGATTATGCATAACACAACATTATGCGCGATTAAGCAGACTGTAGCTAACTTGCTACCCACAATTACAATGAACTTATGAACCTATGAACTCCGTAGAGTCAGCGAGCTGAAATCCGTCTGCTGGCCTAGCACGTAGCTAGCGAACTGTCAGCAGTCGCTGATACATGAAGTGGACACGTCAGCTTCATTTGTAACCGTACACATTTACAATTGTTTAATGGATAAAGCCTGATTACTTCGCTGCTACAATATTTACAGTCATTATCGCTTGAGTACCTATTTTTAACCACCCCACAGGATGCAACAGTTGATGTGTATGATCATAGAATAATAATAGAAGTTAACCAACCTTGGATTGCGGGTTTTGGATTGTGATCGTTGGCAGGACAGCAACAGCGGGGTGATATTTACCTGGCGCTCTGATCATTTCTGCTGTGGTGGACTGCGGTTAACGTTACTTCTAACCAGAGCAAAGTAGCCTATGATTCCAAATTGGCCCTTTGACCTTCAGTGGACCTTGAATTTGATCTTGAATCTCAAAAATAACTTTAGAAATGGACATCCCGCCCCCATTCACCGTTAAAAAGAGGTATAACACGGCCATCTAGGTTGTCAAGATCTAAAATTGAAAATGGGTAACGATGGACCACGGCGCCATCTTGAATTTTCATAAGGAAATTGTATAGGTATATTATATATTTTCTGAAACCTTATAACCAGGTGATTGTTGTGGTACTTGTGTTTTGTGTTTCTGATGTTCTGACGTTTCCTTCCTGAAAGACACAACATAGTTTAGGGGCAAATTGCAAAAAAAATGTATGCTTTAGATGGTTTGAGGAGCTGCAGTGAACTCCATATTTCTCAGAAAGGTTTACAATTGGGTTTAAAAGAAAGCTTAGAAGGTCCCCTTTAAAATGACACCACACGCAATATTACTGAACATTGAAAAAAGTTCTTACCATGAGGGAAAACCAGGCTATGCACCTATGTCTACTATACAATTTTCCTTCGGGGTTGGTTAACTTCATGAGCTGATAACCAAAATTTAGCTACTCACCCGGAAAGGCTATCATACAAAAAAATGATCTACAAACATGTTTCTTTTCAAAAAATAGAGGTAGCCTTCGTCCCTTTGAGTGAGACCAAAAAGTGAAATTTTGGCCTCAGGCCCATGGACTAAGTGTTAAGGAGGTCCAACGCTTCTTGGGCTTTGCTAATTTTTACAGGAGGTTTATCCATCATTTTAGCGCAGTTGTGGCCCCCATTATTGCGCTCACCAGAAAGAATTCCTCCTCAGTTTTTTTGGTATCCAGCAGCTGAGGCTGCCTTTCAGGAATTAAGGAAATGTTTTAGCTCAGAGCCCATTCTGGTTTTGCCCGATCCCTCCCTCCCATTTGTGGTGGAGGTGGATGCTCCGGAGGTTGGAGTGGGCTCTATTTTGTCCCAGTGCTCCCTGTGGGACAATAAGCTACACCCATGTGCATACTTCTCCCAGTCTTTATCCACCGCGGAACAGAATTACAGCAATTGGTGACCGGGAGTTATTGGCGGTCAAGCTGGCGCTTGAAGAGTGGCACCACTGAAAAACATCCTTTTTCAGTAAAGACAGACTATAGACAGACTATACGGGACTGCCTGTGTCTGAAGGCAACACGGTCATCCTGGTCGCGGTTGACCATTTTTCCAAGGCCGCTCATTCTCCCAAGCTGCCTTCAGTCCAGGAGACGGCCCTGCTTGTAGTTAACCATGTGTTCCGGCTGCATGGGCTTCTGCAAGATGATGTCTCTCACTGGGGTCCTCAGTTTACGGCCAGATTCTGGCAGACATTTTGTAAGCAGTTGGGGGCCAATGTGAGTCTCTCTTCTGGGTTCCACCCAGAGACTAATGAGCAGACTGAGCGTACTAATCAGTCATTGGAAAACACTCTTCTATGTTTAGCGGCAGATAATCCATCTTCATGGAGTCTATTTTTAGCATGGGCCAAGTATTCCCATAGCTCACTGAGTAATTCCTCCACGGACCTTTCCCAGTTTGAGGCACAGGTCTGTTACTAACCCCCACTGTTTCCTGAGACTGAGAATGATTCCGAGGTTCCCTCGGTCAACCGTTTCATTTGTTGCTGTCGGTCGGTTTGGACCAGGATCCGTTTGCTGTTGCGCTCGGGGCTCAAACAGAAATCCGCCGCCGATAGACGGCATCATTTGGCCCCATCTTATCGGGTGGGTCAGAGAGTTTGGCTGTCTACCCAGACCTCCCCTTGAAGGTAGGATCATGAAATTGCATTTGAAAAGGCTGGCGTTTGCCTGGGCACTTTCTCTGTTGCTCTCGTCTGGGACGATATTGTTTTGCCCATAATCGGATTCTTTGACCAGCTGGCATCAATTGTGGGCGGCGCCTGGACTCTATTTAAGCCCAAGTTCAGTGTCAGTGTTTCGATGCACTATAGCCCATAAGTTCTTTGGCAAGAAAATTGGTGAAAAATTAGTTGCAAAAGAGGAAAAGTGTTAGTTAGGGAATCTTTCTCTTTCTTTTCCTCTGTCTGTGCACCGTCTGGGTGCTTAATCCTTTTATCTCGGTGTCCGAGATTTTTCCTTCATCTCGTTCAGTCTAGCTTGCATTGCTTCCTTATTGTTCTCGGACTAGATTTATGTCCTTTGGAAGCGCAAGCTTCCCTTTCTTATTTTGTCTGTGTTCATCATTTTGCTGTACTTCCTTTCATTCCGGCCACAGCGTTTGGCGTCTCGAAATACCAGCCATCACAGCCGTAATTTCATCCGGAACCTGCTGCTCCTATATTGCAATTATTGAGAGACTGAATTTACTCTCGATATGTTTCATTTCTTTCCCATTCTCGTCATTCAAATAATCTGTTCCCTCTCGATCCATTTAGTGTTTATTTCTAAAAAGTTCCAGCAGCAATTCATTAGGTTGTAAAATAAGGATAGATTTTTATAGTGTAATCTGCTGAAAAACTAGATATTTCTAGCTCTAATGGATCCCAGGGGCTCATCTATAGAGCGTTAGACCGCGATCTTGCTCAGCCATTCAACATTATCGTGGTTCACAAAAACAAGCTCCAGTGATTTCAATCCGTTCAATGACGAAGGAATGAGCTAGCCATGTGCAAGGATCTGATGCTGACCAACTGGGTAAGCAGAATTTATGCTTTAAAAGCAATAGTTATCCGGCTAAGTAATTTGCAAGTGTGATCATCTTAAAGGTCGGGGATAATGACTGCAGAACTGGCAAGATAAACAAGGCAGTGACAACTACGCCACCGGATTGATATAGGTAAATCAAGTTCAAGTACAGAAGAATGGCATGTTATGACAGAGTACAGTTAACTTCATTCAAATGCTTATCTTCATAGATATTCTTGAAATGAAATACCACCCCAATTCCGAAACAGTTGGGACAAAGTGTAAATTTTGAATAAAATGAAAAAAAAGGCAATGACTTTCAAATTACACCAGCCAGTATTTTATTCACAATAAAACAGAGATAATATAGGAAATGTTGAAACTGAGAAATTTTACAATTTTACCCACAAAATGAGCTCATTTCAAATTTGATGGCTGCTACAGGTCTCAAAAATGTTGGGACAGGGGCCTGTTTACCATTGTGTAGCATCCCCTCTTCTTTTCAACACAAAGAGGCATCTGGGCATTGAGGAGACAAGTTTCTTGAGTTTAGCCATTGGAATTTGATCTCACTCTTGTTTAATACAGGCTTCCAGCTGCTGAAGAGTTTTGGGTCTCCTTCAACAGAGTTTTTATTAAATTATGCGCCAAATGTTCTCAATGGGTGAAAGACCAGGACTGCAGGCAGGCCAGTTCAGCACACAGACTCTTCTACTACGAGGCCATGCTGTTGTAATAGCTGCAGTAAGTGGTTTTGCTTACTCCTGCTGAAATACTCATGGCCTTCCCTGGAATAGATGTCCTCTGGAGGGGAGCATATGTTGCTCTAAAACCTTCATATGCCTTTCAGCATTCATGGTGCTTGTTCAAACATGCAAGTTTCCCACACCATATGCACTAATGCATCCCCATACCATCAGAGATGCTGGCTTTTTAACTGAATGCTGATAACAGGAGGGGTTGTCTTTCTCCTCTTTAGCCCGGAGGACACAACGCCCATGATTTCCTACAAGAATGTCAAATTTGGACTTGACAATTTGGACTGACCACAGAACCTTTTGCCACTTTGCTACAGTCCATTTTGAATGAGCCTTGACCCACAGAACATGGCGGCACTTGTAGATCATGCTCAACAATGGCTTCCTTTTTAGTCCAGCAGCCAAATCGATTTTTTGGCTGAACCGTGCAATGAGGTACGTCCGACGTTTTTTGATGGATTCCTGTTCAGAAAGTAGTCCTGAGTCATAATCCGCCGAGTGCCACCTTGGCACCCTTGAGCAATTTTTTTAATTTGCATATTTCAAAAATGGCCGCCAATTCGCCAATTTACAGATAGTTTGGCCCGTATCTCCGTCTCTAATCCGCATATTGTGGGCAAATAAAAGGTGAAACCCTGACTTTTATGCCACAGAACATTTTTCAAAATGACTAGTACCAGGGGCTGCCGGGTGGTTCACACGGTTAAGGCACTGCGCTGCAGTGCAGAGGTGATCACCACGTCGCGGGTTCGAGCCTCGGCGTACCCACCGGCAGGGGTCGGCAGCTTTTTCAGAGTAGCGCACAATTGGCTATCGCGCTACAGGGTTACAAATTGGGAAGGGACTGCCGGATTTGGGCATTAGATAACAGCTTTGTTCGTTGCTCCAGCGCCTCCTGTTGGCCAGACGGGCGCTCGTCAGGAAGAATCCGGCTTGGTTCATGTCCGGGTATCCTCCGCCCTCGCTCTGAACTTGCGAAGATTCAACCAGCGAGTGTACAAGAATCAGTGGCTGACAGGCACGTGCTTCGGAGGAGAGCCGTGAACTGTCTTCACTATCCTGAGTTGGCAGCAAGGGGTCGCATACGAGCAAGCTTTGTACATAGTTCCCCAATTGGGCATTCCAAATTCGGGTGGGAATGGAGATGCCAAATTTATTAAAAGAAAAAAAAAAAAAAAAAAAATGACTAGTACCTTTTTTCGGCAATTGCCTAATTTACATAAATCCAAAATGGCCGCCATTTCACAAATATAGGGACAATTTGGCATGTTTCTCTGCCTTATGTTCACTTGCTTGAGGAGAATAAAAGGTAGGTCTACAGGTTTTTCCTCGCAATGATTATTTACAAATCACAAGCACTGTCTTTTGATCACTAGCACCATTTCCTAGTAGGGGGCGACCATTAGATATATTCGGGGGGTGGGGCAGGAGTTTTTCTTCTGAAGATTTTTTTTTTCACTCACAAAACTGGAGGACAAATTTATTTCAAATTCTGCATATGTTTGTGTGGGCATGGAATACTGTTTGAATTATTATTTTTCACGTTTGCCCTGGCCAAAATAATTTATTTCTAGAAAAAAAACTCCAGGCCACCCCCTGAATATCTAATGGTCGTCCCCTAATTTGCACAAGATACAAAATGGCCAAAGAGTAAAGTGTATCTTTCACCTTGTAGTTATCATTACAAATAATGGACTTGTATCAGCGAAATAAAAATGATTAATTGAGCTCACGGACTTTCTGCTATATTTGACCTCATACCTTGAGAACAATACAATTTGCATAAGTCCAATCATCTCATTTGCATAAATCCAAAATGGATTGATTGTATCCATAAGAAGAAAACAATGGCTGCAGCATGTGTAGGGTGTGTTACAAAGATAAGCCAAGAAACATGTATTCTGTTGTGAACATTTTTAATGTCCATTCTAAATTGTCTAACATACTTAAACTGATATTTTTATGGCTATGTTACATAATGAGGTATCACATTTCACACAATTTCGTTTTGATA
Source organism: Gymnothorax reevesii (assembly GCA_029721435.1). Taxonomy (NCBI): domain Eukaryota; kingdom Metazoa; phylum Chordata; class Actinopteri; order Anguilliformes; family Muraenidae; genus Gymnothorax; species Gymnothorax reevesii. The sequence goes on along the minus strand of CM056578.1, from coordinate 72,737,951 downwards.
AATATGGTGTTAGTTGTTAGTTTACATTATCCAAAACTATCAATCTATCAGATACACACAACTTTACTTGGAAAGATTCAATGCCATTCAATTAACTACAGTACAGGGTTCAACACTATAGTTTCATAGTGTTATGGCCCCAATTTGTTATTACATTTATAACGCAACAGCAACAGCAAGGGATGACAGACACAGTTTTAAAAACCGAAACACATTCAATTAAACAGACAAAGACTAATAACAACTAACTAACTGACCAAGATTGAATACATAAAAAAAAACCCAGAAATAATTACAGTCCCTTTTTGTGGGGTGGCTTGGTGATGTCCTGGATGAAGAAAACAAAGGCAAAAATCCACAAAAGTAACTTCACAGGTCTTGAACAGAAATGACAGGTCTGGTCACACGTATCCTTCTTCTTGCAATTTCTCCTCCTACTTTACTGTCTCAATTCTTTTCATTATATACTCTTTTGCAGACCCCACCCACATTTAGACCTCTTTTTTTTTTTTCTGAGACTTGCCCCAGACATGTCCAGGACATGTCTAAACATGACTCCAGTCTGAGCTTAACAAAAAAAAGGTAAATACTGCCATCTAGTGGCCTATATTCACATTACACCTCCATTCCAAAAGGGAAAAATTTTGACTCATAAAGGCAAAATTTTTCTTTTCAATACAAAATGGTTAAGTGAACACTTGTCTATATATACATATCATACAATATTCAAATAAACACAGGATATATATATATACATATTCAAACACGAGATAAGCAATCAGCAATTACATTGTCTGTACCCTTCACATGCTTAATTTCCAAGTCAAACTCCTGTAAAATCAAACTCCAATTCAACAATCTCCGATTCTTGTTTTTCATCTTACTCAAAAACATTAATGGATTGTGGTCAGTGTACACAATCATTGGCTTTTCCCCTGTACAAACATAAACCTCAAAGTGTTGTAAAGAAAGGACCAGAGCCAACAGTTCCTTCTCTATTGTGGAATAGTTCCTTTGGTGGCGATTGAACTTCCTGGAGAAGTATGCCACGGGATGCTCAATGTCATCAGAGTCACTTCTCTGTAGGAGCACAGATCCACAAGCTTGGTCGCTAGCATCGACCGCGATGGAGAACGGTTTGTTGAAGTCAGGAGATTTGAGCACGGGGAAGTGACACAGCAGAGACTTCAGGCGATCGAAGGCTCTCTGGCATGCATCATCCCAGGTGAACTTTACGCCTTTCTTCAGTTGGTTAGTTAGACTGAGAGCAATCTCAGCAAAGTTCTTGCAGAACTTGCGGTAGTACCCGATCATTCCAAGGAAGCGGCGCAAAGCTTTTTTGTTGTCAGGAACTGGAAAGTCCGTGATGGCTTGGACTTTAGCATTTATGGGTGCCACCTTACCCTGGCCTATGACGTAGCCAAGATAGGTGACAGTAGCACAACCAAAGTCACTCTTGCTCAGGTTAACAGTCAGGTTAGCCTGGGTCAGGCGCTGGAACAACGTCTCTACATCTTTTAGATGTTCTTCCCAGGAGTCACTCCATGTGATCAGGTCATCGATGTACGCACCCGTGTGTGGCAATCCGGCGATTGTAGACTGTATCATCCTTTGGAACGTGGCTGGGGCATTTTTCATGCAAAAGGGTAGGACTTCATACTGGTACAATCCAGATGGTGTGGCAAAAGCAGAGATGCTCTTGGCCCTCTCAGTTAAAGGCACACACCAATAACCCTTCAATAAATCAATCTTGGTCAGAAACTTTGCTTGCCCTACACTATCAATACAATCATCAATCCTAGGTATTGGAAACACATCAGTTCTAGTTACAGCATTGACTTTGCGATAATCTGTACAGAATCTAGTACTTCCATCAGGTTTTGGAACTAGCACACAGGGTGAACTCCAATCGGAGTTGGAGGATCTAATAATATCATGTTTTAACATGTACTCAACCTCTTTCTCAGCAATCTTTCTCTTTTCAGGATTCATCCGGTATGGATGCTGTTTTATTGGTTTGGCATCACCAACATCTACATCATGAGAGGCTATAGAAACTCTTTTTGGAACATCAGGAAACAGATCCTCATATTTCTTGATCAACCTCTCAAACTGATCTTTCTGTGAGGGTTCTAAGTGCTGGAGTTTTACATCAAGATTTTGCAACACTTCAGTGTTTGACAATTTACATGAAAGAACTTCAGCTTTAATTCTTGGTTCATCATCTTGAAACTCCCCCTCATCTTCACACGTTTCGACCATTGGAGAATCTGAAGTGACAGCTGCAACCCTAGCATTTCTGTCATGATAAGGCTTTAGCATGTTAATATGACACAATTGTTTTGGTTTTCTCCTATCTGGAGTCTTCACAATGTAATTGAGATCATTGAGTTTTGTCAGAATTTCATAAGGACCATGAAATCTAGCCTGCAATGGATTGGGCTGCAAGGGAAACAACACAAGGACCTTTTCTCCTGGTTTAAACTCACGGCTTCTAGCCTTATGATCATACCAAGTTTTCATTTTTCCCTGACTTGATTTCAAGTTCTCTTTGGCAAGGTCACAAGCTGCACGCAATGTTTCCTTGAACTTGCTAACATAGTCTAACAGACTGATATGCGGCTCTTTCTCTTGCCATTGTTCACTCAATAATAGCAAAGGTCCTCTCACTTCATGACCAAACACAAGCTCAAATGGACTGAATCCAGTAGACTCCTGCACTGCTTCTCTAGCTGCAAACAACAGCAAATGAACCCCTTCATCCCAGTCTTTCTCATGGTCATAACAATAAGTCCTCATCATTGTCTTGAGAGTGGAATGAAACCGCTCTAAGGCACCCTGACTTTCTGGATGATAGGCACTAGAAAGAATCTGCTTTGCACCTAGTTCATACACAACCTGCTGAAACAATCCTGAAGTGAAATTGCTACCCTGGTCTGACTGAATTTCCCTGGGAAGGCCAAACAACGTGAAGAACTTTATCAAAGCCTTCAAGATTGCAGTTGCCTTGATGTTACGTAGAGGTATGGCTTCGGGGAATCTGGTAGATGCACACATGATTGTCAACAAGTACTGATTTCCAGATCTAGTCTTGGGTAATGGACCAACGCAATCAACAATGACCCTAGAGAATGGCTCCCCAAATGCTGGGATAGGCTGCAATGGAGCTACAGGTGGGTCTAACTGGTGTTTTCCAACTACCTGACAAGTGTGACAGGTTTTGCAAAAGTTGGAAACGTCTTTCCGAAGCCCAGGCCAAAAGAAATGTTTCATGATCTTATCAACAGTCTTGTTAACACCAAGATGACCTCCTAAAGGTAAACTATGGGCCATTGTTAAGATCTCATTCCTATAGACCTTCGGAACAACAATTTGCCTGACCACTGCCCAATCTGCATTGGCAGGGATATCAGGAGGGCGCCACTTCCGCATCAACACACCATCCTTGAGATAATACCCAACTGGAACTGCGTCTATTTCTTTATCAGGAAGGGCTCTCCTCTTTAGTACACAAATTTCAGGATCATTAGTTTGCTCCTCAATCAACCGCTTTCTGGACAGAGACAAGTCTCCAGACACATCAGAATCACCAGACCCATCCGGCTGGCTGAATAGAGAACTGATAAAAGTATCTGATAAGTCCTCAAACGGAGAAACCATAGTAGGCCAATCAGAGTCATGAGGCGAACCACCTGAGTCTTGACTATTCAATGTACTGGACGGCACCACATCATCATCTTCTTTAGCCTTCTTGGCCATAGCACGAGTCACTGCGCAAGAAGGATACAGAGATGGGTCCTCATCCCCATCTTCAGTGCTTGGCTGTGAAGTAAGATGTACAGGGGGAACTACTTTGCCCCCAGCCAGGTCATTGCCTAGCAACAGAGAAACACCCTTTATAGGTAGACTTGACATAAGTCCCACCTTTACCTGTCCTGTAACTAAATCTGACTTCAAGAATATAGAGCGCAGGGGTACAGATACAGTCCTCCCTTCAATACCTTGTACAAGTATGAAATCCCCTGAAGCGGTCTCATCACGTAACTCCAAGGAGTCCATCAACAAAAGTGACTGAGAAGCTCCGGTATCCCTTAGGATATATATGGGGACAGGAGTAGTATGCTCATTCAGAGCCACAAATCCCTCTGACACAAATGGAAGAAATTCCTCCCTCACGAAGTCAGCTGTATCAGGCTTTTTAGCCCCACAAGAAGCAGGCAATTTAGCAGATCGGTTATCTACTACAGGGGTTTCTAATCTTGTTTTCACAAAGGCATTTGGTTTGGTATCCTTTTCTTTTTCTTTCTTAGCTTTAAGGAACCAACAGTTAGTTGTAACATGACCAGATTTCTTGCAATAACTGCAAACTAGACCACTTTTGTCACTGTCAGCTTTCACACTTTGATCAGACCTGTTACTGGATTTCTGAGCACCATCACCAGATTTGTCTTTGTCTTTGGGTGAGGAATCTTGGGTATCACCATAACCCTTTATCTGAAATTGGGACCATCTATTATTACTGCTAGACTGAAATTTGGACTTATGTGTGAGAACATATTCATCTGCAAATTTGGCAGCTGATTGCAAATTCAGTGCTTGCTTCTCATTAAGGTAGGTCTTAACATCATCTTTAACACAGTTCTTGAATTCTTCAACCAACACCATCTCTTTTAGTGAGTTGAAATCATCCTTGACCTCCATAGAAGTACACCAGCGCTCAAAGCAAACCTGCTTTTCATTAGCAAATTCAACATAAGTCTGATTTTCAGATTTCTTCAGACCTCTGAATTTCTGTCGGTAAGCCTCTGGAACCAACTCAAAGCTCTCAAAATAACCTTTTTGACAACCTCATAATCAGAGGAATCATCTGCAGACAAAGCCGAATAGGCTTGTTAAGCTTTACCCTTGAGGACAGTTTGCAACATCAGAGGCCAGTGTTCCTTTGGCCACTGGCAACTCTTTGCTACCTTTTCAAAACACTGGAAATAGTTGTCAACATTCTTTTCCGAAAATGGAGGCACCAGTTTTACCTCCTGACTGGCACAAAATTTATTTTTAGTTTCAATTTTAATTTTTAGTTGCTCCATTTGGAGTCTTTCTTCTCTATCGAATTTCTCTAATTCAAAATCTCTCTGTCTCTGTCTCTCTCTTTCTGCTCTTTCCTCTTTCTCTCTCTCAAATTCTCTTTGTTTTTCTTTTTCTTCCCTTTCAAATTCTCTTTGTTTTTCTTTTTCCTCCCTTTCAATCTCTAGCATTTTTAATTTAAGTTCCATTTCTATATTTGGATTTTCCACTGGAAACTGTTCCAGATCTCCTGGTGCAAACACATTTTCATCAATGTAATATTCAACTATCTCTCTAGCCAGTCTTGCTTTTCGCATGGCTGGTTTTACCTCTGTCAGCTCCAACTGTCGGCAAATTTCTAGCAGTTCTGTCTTTTTAAAAGACTTCAAAACCCCTACGGTTGGTGATGCCAAGAAATCATCCATTGCTGTTGTCAATATATATCTAGGAAAATTTACAAAAACAATTTCACAATTTGAAATGTTAGATTTTCAATAAATGACTCACACAATGGTCTATCCCGGACCTTGAGCCCCCAATTTGTTATGGCCCCAATTTGTTATTACATTTATAATGCAACAGCAACAGCAAGGGATGACAGACAGTTTTAAAAACCTAAACACATCTAATTAAACAGACAAAGACTAATAACAACTAACTAACTGACCAAGATTGAATACATAAAAAAAAACCCAGAAATAATTACAGTCCCTTTTTGTGGGGTGGCTTGGTGATGTCCTGGATGAAGAAAACAAAGGCAAAAATCCACAAAAGTAACTTCACAGGTCTTGAACAGAAATGACAGGTCTGGTCACACGTATCCTTCTTCTTGCAATTTCTCCTCCTACTTTACTGTCTCAATTCTTTTCATTATATACTCTTTTGCAGACCCCACCCACATTTAGACCTCTTTTTTTTTTTCTGAGACTTGCCCCAGACATGTCCAGGACATGTCTAAACATGACTCCAGTCTGAGCTTAACAAAAACAAGGTAAATACTGCCATCTAGTGGCCTATATTCACATTACACCTCCATTCCAAAAGGGAAAAATTTTGACTCATAAAGGCAAAATTTTTCTTTTCAATACAAAATGGTTAAGTGAACACTTGTCTATATATACATATCATACAATATTCAAATAAACACAGGATATATATATATACATATTCAAACACGAGATAAGCAATCAGCAATTACATTGTCTGTACCCTTCACATGCTTAATTTCCAAGTCAAACTCCTGTAAAATCAAACTCCAATTCAACAATCTCCGATTCTTGTTTTTCATCTTACTCAAAAACATTAATGGATTGTGGTCAGTGTACACAATCATTGGCTTTTCCCCTGTACAAACATAAACCTCAAAGTGTTGTAAAGAAAGGACCAGAGCCAACAGTTCCTTCTCTATTGTGGAATAGTTCCTTTGGTGGCGATTGAACTTCCTGGAGAAGTATGCCACGGGATGCTCAATGTCATCAGAGTCACTTCTCTGTAGGAGCACAGATCCACAAGCTTGGTCGCTAGCATCGACCGCGATGGAGAACGGTTTGTTGAAGTCAGGAGATTTGAGCACGGGGAAGTGACACAGCAGAGACTTCAGGCGATCGAAGGCTCTCTGGCATGCATCATCCCAGGTGAACTTTACGCCTTTCTTCAGTTGGTTAGTTAGACTGAGAGCAATCTCAGCAAAGTTCTTGCAGAACTTGCGGTAGTACCCGATCATTCCAAGGAAGCGGCGCAAAGCTTTTTTGTTGTCAGGAACTGGAAAGTCCGTGATGGCTTGGACTTTAGCATTTATGGGTGCCACCTTACCCTGGCCTATGACGTAGCCAAGATAGGTGACAGTAGCACAACCAAAGTCACTCTTGCTCAGGTTAACAGTCAGGTTAGCCTGGGTCAGGCGCTGGAACAACGTCTCTACATCTTTTAGATGTTCTTCCCAGGAGTCACTCCATGTGATCAGGTCATCGATGTACGCACCCGTGTGTGGCAATCCGGCGATTGTAGACTGTATCATCCTTTGGAACGTGGCTGGGGCATTTTTCATGCAAAAGGGTAGGACTTCATACTGGTACAATCCAGATGGTGTGGCAAAAGCAGAGATGCTCTTGGCCCTCTCAGTTAAAGGCACACACCAATAACCCTTCAATAAATCAATCTTGGTCAGAAACTTTGCTTGCCCTACACTATCAATACAATCATCAATCCTAGGTATTGGAAACACATCAGTTCTAGTTACAGCATTGACTTTGCGATAATCTGTACAGAATCTAGTACTTCCATCAGGTTTTGGAACTAGCACACAGGGTGAACTCCAATCGGAGTTGGAGGATCTAATAATATCATGTTTTAACATGTACTCAACCTCTTTCTCAGCAATCTTTCTCTTTTCAGGATTCATCCGGTATGGATGCTGTTTTATTGGTTTGGCATCACCAACATCTACATCATGAGAGGCTATAGAAACTCTTTTTGGAACATCAGGAAACAGATCCTCATATTTCTTGATCAACCTCTCAAACTGATCTTTCTGTGAGGGTTCTAAGTGCTGGAGTTTTACATCAAGATTTTGCAACACTTCAGTGTTTGACAATTTACATGAAAGAACTTCAGCTTTAATTCTTGGTTCATCATCTTGAAACTCCCCCTCATCTTCACACGTTTCGACCATTGGAGAATCTGAAGTGACAGCTGCAACCCTAGCATTTCTGTCATGATAAGGCTTTAGCATGTTAATATGACACAATTGTTTTGGTTTTCTCCTATCTGGAGTCTTCACAATGTAATTGAGATCATTGAGTTTTGTCAGAATTTCATAAGGACCATGAAATCTAGCCTGCAATGGATTGGGCTGCAAGGGAAACAACACAAGGACCTTTTCTCCTGGTTTAAACTCACGGCTTCTAGCCTTATGATCATACCAAGTTTTCATTTTTCCCTGACTTGATTTCAAGTTCTCTTTGGCAAGGTCACAAGCTGCACGCAATGTTTCCTTGAACTTGCTAACATAGTCTAACAGACTGATATGCGGCTCTTTCTCTTGCCATTGTTCACTCAATAATAGCAAAGGTCCTCTCACTTCATGACCAAACACAAGCTCAAATGGACTGAATCCAGTAGACTCCTGCACTGCTTCTCTAGCTGCAAACAACAGCAAATGAACCCCTTCATCCCAGTCTTTCTCATGGTCATAACAATAAGTCCTCATCATTGTCTTGAGAGTGGAATGAAACCGCTCTAAGGCACCCTGACTTTCTGGATGATAGGCACTAGAAAGAATCTGCTTTGCACCTAGTTCATACACAACCTGCTGAAACAATCCTGAAGTGAAATTGCTACCCTGGTCTGACTGAATTTCCCTGGGAAGGCCAAACAACGTGAAGAACTTTATCAAAGCCTTCAAGATTGCAGTTGCCTTGATGTTACGTAGAGGTATGGCTTCGGGGAATCTGGTAGATGCACACATGATTGTCAACAAGTACTGATTTCCAGATCTAGTCTTGGGTAATGGACCAACGCAATCAACAATGACCCTAGAGAATGGCTCCCCAAATGCTGGGATAGGCTGCAATGGAGCTACAGGTGGGTCTAACTGGTGTTTTCCAACTACCTGACAAGTGTGACAGGTTTTGCAAAAGTTGGAAACGTCTTTCCGAAGCCCAGGCCAAAAGAAATGTTTCATGATCTTATCAACAGTCTTGTTAACACCAAGATGACCTCCTAAAGGTAAACTATGGGCCATTGTTAAGATCTCATTCCTATAGACCTTCGGAACAACAATTTGCCTGACCACTGCCCAATCTGCATTGGCAGGGATATCAGGAGGGCGCCACTTCCGCATCAACACACCATCCTTGAGATAATACCCAACTGGAACTGCGTCTATTTCTTTATCAGGAAGGGCTCTCCTCTTTAGTACACAAATTTCAGGATCATTAGTTTGCTCCTCAATCAACCGCTTTCTGGACAGAGACAAGTCTCCAGACACATCAGAATCACCAGACCCATCCGGCTGGCTGAATAGAGAACTGATAAAAGTATCTGATAAGTCCTCAAACGGAGAAACCATAGTAGGCCAATCAGAGTCATGAGGCGAACCACCTGAGTCTTGACTATTCAATGTACTGGACGGCACCACATCATCATCTTCTTTAGCCTTCTTGGCCATAGCACGAGTCACTGCGCAAGAAGGATACAGAGATGGGTCCTCATCCCCATCTTCAGTGCTTGGCTGTGAAGTAAGATGTACAGGGGGAACTACTTTGCCCCCAGCCAGGTCATTGCCTAGCAACAGAGAAACACCCTTTATAGGTAGACTTGACATAAGTCCCACCTTTACCTGTCCTGTAACTAAATCTGACTTCAAGAATATAGAGCGCAGGGGTACAGATACAGTCCTCCCTTCAATACCTTGTACAAGTATGAAATCCCCTGAAGCGGTCTCATCACGTAACTCCAAGGAGTCCATCAACAAAAGTGACTGAGAAGCTCCGGTATCCCTTAGGATATATATGGGGACAGGAGTAGTATGCTCATTCAGAGCCACAAATCCCTCTGACACAAATGGAAGAAATTCCTCCCTCACGAAGTCAGCTGTATCAGGCTTTTTAGCCCCACAAGAAGCAGGCAATTTAGCAGATCGGTTATCTACTACAGGGGTTTCTAATCTTGTTTTCACAAAGGCATTTGGTTTGGTATCCTTTTCTTTTTCTTTCTTAGCTTTAAGGAACCAACAGTTAGTTGTAACATGACCAGATTTCTTGCAATAACTGCAAACTAGACCACTTTTGTCACTGTCAGCTTTCACACTTTGATCAGACCTGTTACTGGATTTCTGAGCACCATCACCAGATTTGTCTTTGTCTTTGGGTGAGGAATCTTGGGTATCACCATAACCCTTTATCTGAAATTGGGACCATCTATTATTACTGCTAGACTGAAATTTGGACTTATGTGTGAGAACATATTCATCTGCAAATTTGGCAGCTGATTGCAAATTCAGTGCTTGCTTCTCATTAAGGTAGGTCTTAACATCATCTTTAACACAGTTCTTGAATTCTTCAACCAACACCATCTCTTTTAGTGAGTTGAAATCATCCTTGACCTCCATAGAAGTACACCAGCGCTCAAAGCAAACCTGCTTTTCATTAGCAAATTCAACATAAGTCTGATTTTCAGATTTCTTCAGACCTCTGAATTTCTGTCGGTAAGCCTCTGGAACCAACTCAAAGCTCTCAAAATAACCTTTTTGACAACCTCATAATCAGAGGAATCATCTGCAGACAAAGCCGAATAGGCTTGTTAAGCTTTACCCTTGAGGACAGTTTGCAACATCAGAGGCCAGTGTTCCTTTGGCCACTGGCAACTCTTTGCTACCTTTTCAAAACACTGGAAATAGTTGTCAACATTCTTTTCCGAAAATGGAGGCACCAGTTTTACCTCCTGACTGGCACAAAATTTATTTTTAGTTTCAATTTTAATTTTTAGTTGCTCCATTTGGAGTCTTTCTTCTCTATCGAATTTCTCTAATTCAAAATCTCTCTGTCTCTGTCTCTCTCTTTCTGCTCTTTCCTCTTTCTCTCTCTCAAATTCTCTTTGTTTTTCTTTTTCTTCCCTTTCAAATTCTCTTTGTTTTTCTTTTTCCTCCCTTTCAATCTCTAGCATTTTTAATTTAAGTTCCATTTCTATATTTGGATTTTCCACTGGAAACTGTTCCAGATCTCCTGGTGCAAACACATTTTCATCAATGTAATATTCAACTATCTCTCTAGCCAGTCTTGCTTTTCGCATGGCTGGTTTTACCTCTGTCAGCTCCAACTGTCTGCAAATTTCTAGCAGTTCTGTCTTTTTAAAAGACTTCAAAACCCCTACGGTTGGTGATGCCAAGAAATCATCCATTGCTGTTGTCAATATATATCTAGGAAAATTTACAAAAACAATTTCACAATTTGAAATGTTAGATTTTCAATAAATGACTCACACAATGGTCTATCCCGGACCTTGAGCCCCCAATTTGTTATGGCCCCAATTTGTTATTACATTTATAATGCAACAGCAACAGCAAGGGATGACAGACAGTTTTAAAAACCTAAACACATCTAATTAAACAGACAAAGACTAATAACAACTAACTAACTGACCAAGATTGAATACATAAAAAAAAAACCCAGAAATAATTACAGTCCCTTTTTGTGGGGTGGCTTGGTGATGTCCTGGATGAAGAAAACAAAGGCAAAAATCCACAAAAGTAACTTCACAGGTCTTGAACAGAAATGACAGGTCTGGTCACACGTATCCTTCTTCTTGCAATTTCTCCTCCTACTTTACTGTCTCAATTCTTTTCATTATATACTCTTTTGCAGACCCCACCCACATTTAGACCTCTTTTTTTTTTTCTGAGACTTGCCCCAGACATGTCCAGGACATGTCTAAACATGACTCCAGTCTGAGCTTAACAAAAAAAAGGTAAATACTGCCATCTAGTGGCCTATATTCACATTACAATAGCAAGTACATACTTTCAGCTATAAACTGGAAAGCTAACTATAAACTGGTAAACTAATAACGATGGTATGCATAGCAAACTACATGTACACCTTTCGTTTGGATAAACATGGTCAATGTTCACTCAGTTTATGTTAGGCAAAACTGCATCGATCTATCAGATTCACAGATGTAGGCCCAGTGGCACATTACAAAACTTCTATGCGCTTCATTTAACTACATACAACATAGAGTTAGACACTTTAGCTTCATATCAAGTACATAATGATTTGAGCCGTCCACTATAAACTGGTAAACTAATCATGCCAATCTTTAAACTATTGTTCGCATAGCAAACTACACCTTTGTAAGAAATACTGTGTCGATGACCGTAACTCAGTCACAATCTCTACCATCATCCTCACTCTCACTGTCATTGTCATCATCACTCTCATCGCTATGGCGTGTGTATTGATTATTACAAGTGTCTCCAGCATTGCACTTGCAGTAACCTGTGCATGACACCTGTGATGACCTGCAACTACATGTGGTGCGGCTGCAAGGGCTTTCAGATTTACAGGAGCGGGCAATGACTTTCATCAACTGTGGAGGTGCAGGTGGAGTAGTTGCTGTCACAGGGTGCGTGCCACTGTCAAGCTTTTCCCGTCCAAAGTCAGTGCATTTTTCAGCTGGAGGGTTTACTCTGTTTGCTGCCTTCCACAGCATCACCTGATAGTGAGAACGAAGCAGATGATGTTTCAGATTGTTTTCAGTAGGCAGAAGAGATTTGAGAGGTGCTGCTTTATTCCTCTTTTTTGTGAACAACTGATAGCGAAGCTTATCCATGGACATGGCCTGCTTTGTCCTATATAGGTGACAGAAGAACTCTCGGCCAGCATCATAGAGGTCTGCGTGTGAGGCAGTGGGTTCACCAAACAGCTCTAAATGGGGGCAATCATTGTTCAGCAAAGCTTTCAGTGCTGTTGTTTTACCCACGCCAAACGGAAATGATGTTGTGTCACATCTGCTTATTGAATGTGCTGCTAGCAGTTGAAGGCACTTGTCTCCCAACGCATTTGCTGAACTGTTCATGCTGATTAGTTGACCATCAGAGCGTTTCAAAACAATCTGGCTCTCTGGTTTGACTTTCCAAAACCAGTGAACCATGAGTACAAAAATGTCAGTGTCTAATTGAATTCTCATTTTCTTCTTCTGAATTTGATCAAGCATATGGCTGATGACTGTGACATCTGCCTCCTTGTGTTTGAAATCACATACCTCTAAGTGAAAACTAAATTCAAGCATAACATTTGGCCATGTTATGTGGACTAGAGGCAGAGATAAAGGTTCAAATATGTATAAATTGGTAAAATGGCGGCCATTTTGGATTTATGCAAATTAGATAACTGTAGAGAAAAAGGTACTAGTGACTTTAAAATTATTCTGAGGCATAAAAGTCAAGGTTACACCTTTTATTTCCCCACAATGCGTGAGTTAGAAGTAGAGATATGGGCCAAATCGTCGGTAAATTGGTGAAATGGCGGCCATTTTGTATTTCTGCAAATTTAAAAAATTGCTCAAGGGTGCCAGGGTGACACCCGTCGGATTTTGATTCAGGACCACTTTCTGAACAGGAATCCATCAAAAAACGTTGGACGTACCGCATTGCATGGTTCAGCCCTCGGCCGCTGGACTATTTTGTATGATTGAGATCTAGGTGGCATCTGTGGATGGCACGGCAAACTGTGTTTACAGACAGTGGTTTCTTGAAGTATTCCTGGACCCATTTAGTAATGTCAATGACAGAATCATGCCAGTGAGTGATGCAGTGGCATCTGAGGGCCGGAAGATCACAGGCATCCAGTAAAGGTCATCTGCCTTGTCCCTTACGCACAGAACTTTTTCCAGTTTCTCTGAATTTTTTGATGATGTTATGCACTGTCGATGATGAGACCTTCAAAGCCTTTGCAATATGACGTTGAGGAACATTGTTTTAAAGTATTCCACAATTTTTTTAATGCAAACCTTCATGGGTTGGAGAGCCTCTGGCTATCTTTATTTCTGAGAGACTCAGCCTCTCTAAGACATCATGTTACACGCCTGATGCCAGTTAATGTAATTACTTGCTAAATGTTCTTTCAGCTGATTTTCTTATTTATTAATTGCTCTTTCAGCCCTTTTTTTTTGCCTTTGTCCCAACTTTTTTGAGCGGTGTTGCAGGCAGAAAATTTGAAATAAGCTCATTTTGTGGATAGAAATGTTATATATGTCCTATTGTAAATAATATATTGGCTCATTTGATCTGAAATTCATTGCATTTTGATTTTATTCACAATTTACACTTCATTCCAACTATTTCGGAAGTGGGGTTGTATAATTTCAATGCTGACTTTTTGTGAAGATTTTTTATGTTTGCTGCCCCTTTTTTCCTTCACCAAAATCATGAAAATAAACTGAAACATGAAGGAATTCTAAATGCTGCAACTGCCTTGTCTCAGTTGAGCCCTATTCCACATCTCCATGAAGCTTAAATCTTGAATTATATAGGATTAAATAGGGCAATGCATAAAAATCCATATTTAGCTTCTGCGCAGAGGGGTTATTAGGGTGGGAGAGGGTACCACTTGCCCTAACTCCTAAGTAATTGGGACGTCAACAGTTCTTCAGCCATTGCCCGAGCAATGACGGGTGAACAGTTGACGTCACAGTCACTAGGAGTTAGGTCATGTACAAAAACATAGAATGATACCATGGTACCCTCACCAGCGACCCTGGTCACTGCCCTCACGCCCAATTGCACCGTTTCTCTTATCACTGGCTATGTTCTATTGCCAGTGATATGGATAGATGAATTTTCAAAAGACGCATCTGTCAACACTCCGCCCACTCACCCCTGAATAAATTTGGCCCGACACGTCTGACAACACTGCTGCACCCTCATACTTAAATGAATTTGGCTTGATAATCTGGTAACACTGTCACGCACTCACGCCCACATAAATTTAGCTTGATGATCTGGCAACACTGTCATCCGCTTACACCCAGATAAAGTGAATGCTATCGCATTATCGTTGAGTGTTATTACATTATCGGGCGGACACTTTTTATTACATTATTGGCCAAAATGTTATTACATTATCAGGTGGTTATTACATTATTGGTCCGTTTTTACAGTATCAGTTGTAACACGCCCAGAGGAATTGAATGAACTAACTTATTACATTATCGGTTGAGTGTCATTACATTATCGGGCAGGCACTTTTTATTATATTATCGGTCAAAATGTTATTGCATTATCACTTGAAGTTATTACATTATTGGGCAGACATTACATGATTGGTCTATTATTACATTATCAGTTGTGACAAGCATCATTCTAATGATAATCCATTTTAACTTTTTTATTTGATCAAGTTGAGGTATCCACTGTCATTAGTAGTCATTGTAAAGGTCAGAAAGAAAAAACCATTGGACGCAATTGAATTAGTGCATCCCTAACAGGCAAGGTAAGGCGAAATGGATTTATAACACTGTAGTTCTCCAGCTTTGTACATAAATCTAAAAGTGCTCTCCTAAATCCAACATTTTAAAAATTGAAATTATACGCGGCATATTGTTCAGATACTAATGATTTTTAGCTTTTAAAAAATGATGTTAGAGGATAATCCAATGGTTTTGGTGAGAATATCATGCTGTTGCTTTTTCCATTTGTGGTGAAATGCGCTAGGATATCATCTATACTGCAAAAAGCATTCAGCTGTGTTTCCACTTCACTTCCCTATAAGTATGGACAATTAAGAGTCTCCAATCAGCCTCACATGCATGTCTTTGGACTGTGAGAGGAAATTGAAGCACCTGGAGTGAACACTCGCAAAAACACGGTGAGAACATACAATTTCCACATGATAAGTCCCCAACTGAATTCAAGACCACAACAGTGTCACGAACTGCACCGCTAACCCGAAGTCAGTGATGGTTGCACTTTAATGTACTGCAGAGGATCTGCCCAGTCATAGTGTACGTTGGGTAATACCTGGAGTCAATGAGGCATTGAGCACCTTTACCACCTGCTCTGTGCGTAATGCTATATTGGGATAACTGGCATTCATTCCCTGTTATCAGACTGTTGTCTGCTCATCATTCTCAATATTTGCAGTATACCCCTTGTATAAAAATGATACCTCTCTTCTTTTTGTCTATTTTGTCAACAAATGCTGGATATTCTATCATACTAGGGTTTGATCTTCCAGTTTTATTGACATTATCTATGTCTTGTGATGTGTCGGTAAATG
Organism: Gymnothorax reevesii; assembly: GCA_029721435.1. Classification (NCBI taxonomy): domain Eukaryota; kingdom Metazoa; phylum Chordata; class Actinopteri; order Anguilliformes; family Muraenidae; genus Gymnothorax; species Gymnothorax reevesii. The sequence goes on along the minus strand of CM056578.1, from coordinate 72,722,112 downwards.
ATCTTTCTGAACCTTTACTGTGGCACAGGGGCACCAAGGACCTTTCTGCTAGGTTGTGTTATTTATTGAATCAAATTACCCAAGCTTCTGCATTACTCTTTCCCATCCTTCAAAGAAGGTATATGTAACTGTGTTGGGAACCCCAGATTAGACATCGATCCTCAGGTCCTCTCAACCTTATATTTTGGAGTTGATTATTCAAAAGAGTACCGTTCCTGCCATCATAGAATGGTGCCACAAAAAAAAAAAAAAAGAAATCAAATCACCCTTAGGCGGGGATCAGTTCAAACTGGCAAAATTGTTTGGAGGTTGGACCTGAAGATGTGTTTGTGGGCATATCCTCTCTTGCAGGGTGGATATATATATGTCTTGCTCATCATGTAACAATATGCAATCCTCTTGCTGGTCTGCAACACAAGGATCAGACGGTCTGATTTAGTCAGCTACTGATAAACATTATTGTAAATAACAGACAGTATTCTAGTGCAGACCAGGTGACTTGCACCAGTTAAACATAAGAAATCTTCCTTGGAACAATGAAGAAAGGCACATGTCAAACAAAAGGTACTTAGTCTTCTCACTGTGCTTGCATTCACCAGCAGAAATAATTAGCGTTTAAATTTTCTGTTGAATTTCTCATTGTTACTCATTATTCAGCTTTACTGAACTTTCACAAGGATCACTTTCCTATAAAAAGTTTTAAGATTTTTGTGAATACTGTAATACCATGACAGCACAAAAAAAAGAAATAACAGCTTGAAATGTGAGTGTATTATTTATGCTGAACTCATTGATACATAACTGGAAACATAATGCACTAAATGCTTAAGATACAGTTACTGTCAGTCTGTCACTGTTGAAAGAAAATGGAAAGTCTGTGTTAGATATGCAGTTGCAGGCTATAATTGCTACATTACACTGCTTTAACCCCTATGTATCAATGCAGCTGTTTCATACCTCTGCTATTTAAAAAATCTTTGGCTGTATTATGAAAAATACAATAAAAGTTCTGAGACATCACTTGCCAATACTTTACGATTAAATCTGCTATTTCTTTTAAAAGTGTTTTCTAGCCTGGACTGCAATAGCTTTACAGCATTTCTCGCAAAATGATGCAATTTAACTTCAATAAAGTGACCCACTGCACATTTGTGCACGGCATACAAGTACATATCTTGGAGCTTTATTAACCATTGAAATCCTATATAAAGTCCCATTTCACTTCCAGCAAATACGAGTATTTGGGCTCTGTCTTACTCCTATTTCAAATCTTATGTTTGCTGTCATCCTTTCTCTCTCCCTGCCCTACGTTTTTTTCTTTCATCCTGATCCACCATGCTCCAACATATATTTTAATTCCAGTTTTGATGTGAGGACTCATCTCCTCCTCCTTTTGTTGGTTTTGATTCAGGCCTGAGTCTGGAGAAGATCGCTGCCTTTGAAGAGCGATTCCAGCAGGAGCCGCGCAACTTGTTAGGCCAGAATATCTCCACCCTCACCAACCCTTTGGAGGGTTGCTTGAATCGGCAGACAGTGCAAGACACAGTGCACGTCTTCCAGCACACTCTCCCTACAGATGGAAAGCCCATCACAAACCAGAAGCGCTCTGGTACAGTTAATGCTGAACCTTGCACAAACAGTGTCTACATGCCTGTGGATCTCAGATAACACTGCAAAATGCACTCACACATTGGTCTCACATCAATCATACATTCAGTGGCCACTTTATTACGTACATCTATAAACCTGCATGTTTATGGGACTATCTAGCCAGCCAATTAAACTCAGAATGTAAAAGAATTCTGATATGGTTGAGAGGTTCAGTTGGTGTTCAGACCAAACATCAGGAAGAAATATGAGGAAGAAATATGATATAAGCCGCTTAACTTCTGGGATTTTCATACACACCAGTCTCTAGATTTTGTAGAGAACAGTGCGAAGAAGAAAAGACATCCAGTGAGCAACTATTCTGAGGACAAAAATGTAAATATAAATGAAGGACATCAGAGGAGAGTGACTGCACTAGTCTGAGCTGAGTGAAGTTCTAACCTTGAAGTGAATCCGCTAAAAGCTGCAAAGACCAGACCAAAGCTACAGTGGGTAACAGCTCATTGTAACTAGACATTTTAAGATGAAATAAGACACTTGTGGCATTTAGAATTCTGTGGTGTTTCAGTTTCTTCTCATAATTTTAGTTCAGAGTTCCCACACACAAAAAATTTTCATGAAAATTCAGCAATTAAATTATTTTTAAAAAACTGAGAGCCTAAAAAGAACTTTAAACAAGAGGCCCATGGGCCTTAACGGTCACCTGAGTATAGTATATCCAATGTTAAACCTTGGCCATTAGGCGTGGCCCTAATTTTGACCCCAGGGATCAGATTAATGGAAACCAGTATCATAAGCAATAGAGTATTCTAAATTGTATGTATATAACTTGTGGCTGTTTTCTTTAAGCAAAGAAGATTTCTCAAGCCATTTTGACCCTTGGGCCCTGCCCCTTAGCCCCTGGGTAAGGGAAACTGTCAAAGATATCATAATATTATCTCATTGTTGTAATGTCAATCAAGTGTGAATGATTTCCAGTAGAAATTAAACAGAATACACCCAAAAGTATCATTTTCCTATATAAACTATAGTAAACTTGACCCCCTCCCCAGGGGCAAACATGGAGCTTGGGGGTCATGAAATTCACAATTTTTATAAAGCACCTCAAGACACTTCCATCTATAAAGATAACTAGTTTACAGCATATATGGGTATAAAAAAGTAAATGCAAGACAATAGGCTTGCACTCACAGAATTGACAATACATAGGTTTGGTCGGTGCGGTCTGTGAATATGCTCATAAAAACTTCATTTTGCGTTTAAACAAAAAACGCTTCATCGAAAGGAAGGAATAATACCTTAATTAACATATGTCAAGTTACTTTTCTACTTGTGAGGTAAAACCCCATCCCGCGGGGCATTTTCCCCTCAAACTGTACAGGCAGTTGCCAAGTACCAACCACAGGTTGTTGGTTTTCTCCAGGTACACTCCAGTTTCCTCCAAAATATAAACATGACACATCCTTAAATGACCCTTACTTAAGTTGTTGTGTTCACAATGTGGCTTATGATGACAATATAACAAAGGGCAATGACTCCATCAAATTCGATTGAATCGGTCTGGTTTTCGAACTTCTTTGAGATCTTATAGATATAAGCCAGCATGCAAAGTTTCATGAAAATTGACCAATAATTACTAAAATTATTGTGTTCACAAGGTTGCTTATGATAATAATTCAACAAAGGGCAATAACTCCATCAAATATGATCGAATCAATCTGGTTTTCGAACTTGTACAAGATCTTATAGATATAAGCCTGCATACAAAGTCTCATCAAAATTGGTTCATAAATACTTAAGTTATTTTGTTCACAAGGAAAAGTTTATGGACGACGGACAAAAGGGGATCGCAATAGGTCACGCCTTCGGCTCAGGTGACCTAAAAAACTGCTAGATAGCTCACTTGGTTGAAACACCGCATTGCGTAGCAGAAGTGACTATCATGGTTTGGGTTCGAGTCCCGGTGGTAGCAACCAGCAGTGATTGGCAGCTTTGCTCACAGTTGAGAGAATACAACCTAACTAGCTGAGTTTAAATACTTTTCTGAGGGTCCAATCAAAGTCTTTTAATCACTGTTGAAAGTTTATACTGTCTGGAATTGGATGAAAAATGTGTCAATTAATAGATAATTACTGGGTCATAGTTCACCTGTTTCTCGCAGATAAGCCTGAGCAAGCACTAGTGTCTGGATTTCAGTGAGAGATAATATAAGGATGTAACCACTGAATTTGTGGAGGGACGAATCTACACAAATATCAATGGAAGGGTATCACATGTTTTAATATCTGATGACAATAATTGATTGTAGAATGACACCGTATCAATACATGTTAAATTTTTGCTTCAGAAGACTGATTTTTCTTTTCCCTACTTAAGTGAGATACCTTTTGCCTATTGTAGCTGAAGTGGTTGCAACAAAAGACATTGATTTTTTTCTGTTGCAAAAGATCATTTTTATAAACTACTAGATAGATACTATGGGCAAGTATATTAGGCAGTTTGCACATCAAGCTTGGCTCAGGAGTTCAATTCATACAATTCCTGGGAAACAGGGATGGGACGTAACTCGTACATATTCCTAATTGATAATGGGCACCGCTTTCTCCTGAATATTCAAGGCATCTACAACTGCGCAAATTTGTTGATGCACATTCGGCCCCTTTGTATCAATGATGCGGCAATCTACTGTTGCTGACAATACGCATTGCCATATGGCCACTGTCAACTGGGGGCAAGGCATAATTGGAAAAGTACTCAGTAAAGTGGCCACCTCATAATTTATACTGAAATACTCATAAACTTGTATTTCCCTTCTTCATTAGGTGATAGCTCTGTGATGGGTATATGTAATATGTAACAGTATGCATGCCACATGAGTCAACATGAATCTATTTATATTTCAGTCAACATACTTAATAATGAGGCAATGCAGTCTATCTTCACTGGCTATTTGCTGACAAACTTGGGCTGGGAAATCCTGTGGATCTATGTGTCAACAACATGACTTCTGAAAAAAAAAATGTAAAAAATTTTATTTTACCTGTGGTAAAGCTCCAATGTCTTCTCAAAATAATACTCATTCACGCGCTCTTACAAATACCAATATTAAATGCCCTTTATCCCATTTTCACTCAATTTAGGAAGGTGTTGGATGTTCTCCAGTCTCAATGCAATGCGTCTTCCCTTCATGAAGGAGTTCGGCCTTGAGGAGTTTGAATTCAGTGAATCCTATCTCTTCTTCTGGGATAAGGTAAGGTTAAATTATCATGATCATTACTTATTTTGCTTGTTTACAGACAATGGCACTACCCCCAGTCATTATGGTATTTACTACTCAAGTAATCCAGTTCACTTCATCACTTAGGATCAGTGGCATAGCCAGAGGGTGGGCCAAGGCACGTCCCTCTATGACAGCAATTAGTCCTGGCTAGTTCTCAATCATTTTCCTTTATTGACGCATTTTCAAATTATTGTAATTGGCAGATGTAGACAGTTTTTCTCCAAATGCGATCTAACAAAGATGAAATCATGGGCTAAATTCAGCGCAGCAAAATAATTTACTTATTAATAGGCCAATGCTTCGCGTTGATAGAACTGGTCCGTCTTCCAATGAAACGCAGACTTTCACTCTTGGTATTGTGTGGGTTGATAAAAAAAGTGGCACTTGGCAGTTCAATAGGCTATAAAAAGCGTGCAGCTCCAGCTATTTGTGTGAGAGTCAACAGGTATGCAATTTTGAATAACCTTGATTTAAATACAGCAAATACGCATCCAGATGAATGACTGTCGTCTTACCTAATCGGGGAGAACAAGCAGCACCTGTTAAGTGTGGAGTGCTCTCGGAGTGAAGCTTCTATTATGAAAATGACTGAGAACAGGTCAGGACTAATACTAAATTGTTTTAAATGGATGTTTTGTGCAACCTAATTTTCTGTTCTTGTTCCACAACTGTACTGAATTTAGCCCATGATTTAATCGCTGTTAGATCGCATATGGAGAGAAACCGCGTCTTCAGTTGCAAATTACGATAATTGGAAAACACGTCAATAAAGGAAAATGATTGAGAACTAGCCAGGACTAATTATTGTCATAAAGTAACGTGTTTTGGCCCACCCTCTGGCTACGCCACTGCTTAGGATGAACCACTCACAGAGTCAATACTAAAAGGTCTGACTTCCCACCAGGCCAGTAGTCCACTCCTTTATGATCTGCAAGTCTGTAAGCGCAACCACTAAATATGTCTGGATATATTCCCAAAACTATAAGGATTGTGTCAAAATATGGTTGTGCCTAACTGAACCCTCATCATTTAAGCTGAGCATTTATTATTTTCTTCTATAACTGGAAATATTTAATATACTTAACATGCATTTGTGAAAGCAAAAACACTGTACAATCATGTATATACGGTATGTACAAATATCAAATTCGTAGACTGAAATAACCTCAAACTTTATACAGAAAGCAGTCAGTATGGAGCACTTGGGGACAGTGGTTTCATGGGAGAATAGGTTCAATTGACCCACACTGGACACTTGTTTACTTAACTTCTTAGCATTAGCAGTGATGATGTTAGATAAATAGCAATCCTGCTACCTTAATACTAGGGGACATCAGAATGACTCATGGTTGAGGTCCACTAGCATGAACTACAGTCTATACTATTGTTTGTTCTCCTGAAGAGCAAACCTTTTAATAAATATTCATCATGGAGTTTAATGCAGACAGTTCACATCTGGATTTGAGTGAGTTCCATGATGTGTGTCTAGTTTGAGTAAAAAAGCATTGTTAAGCTTGTTGGAAAGTTACAATTGTATCGGTTCTCCCATTAACCACTTAAACCAGAATGCTCCCGGTACTGGGGGCAATCAATAAACGTCATAAATGCAGCATGTTTTCTATTAGGAACATTATCGTGTGGCATATCCACTTAAAGCGAAGAAGCTCAGCAAAAAGCGCATGATGACTGTTTCGGTAACACTTTATATTGAGTTACCCAACCAAACATAATTCAAGTTCCAAGCAAGTAAATAAGCATGTAGCAAAACACAGTATAAAGTAATGTCAGTGCTTGATAACTAGCGGTTCTACTGAATTTTGGCTATGCATGCAAATGGTGCATCAAATAAAATAAGAAAGTCCAGAATCCCGCGATATAAGCCATGTCATTTTAAACCAACACCGCACTCTAAGAACACCAAGAATACAGTTTACATTCTACAACAAAAATTATTTCTTACCTTTGATATTTCGTGATAATAAACTGTGTTTGAGCGTAAATCTATGCTGGCTATTGTTAGCCCAATACATCCGTATTATATTGAAACCAGATCTGCGAGTCGCCATGCATGTTTTTTCCAGGGATACATGATATATTTGTCAATAGATGTAGCCTAAAGGTTAGGGCAATGCATTTTCTCGCAGGAGACCCCGGTTCAAACCCTGTGTTGGCTTGCACTCATTTTAGGCAGTAGAAGCATTATTCTTGTATAAATAATTGCTGAGGTGTTCATTCTTTTTAATTTGTACCATTTTTACCTCATCTTTATATTTATAATTTTGTTTATTTGCTTTTTTTTTTTTTTTAAATCTACTCCAGTGTAGACAAAGTTATTTCCTTTGTATGTATTTTCTCAGAATGGACTGGCAGAAATTTAAAAAAAGTTTTAAGAAATCAAATAAATAAAATTTTTGTATTTGGAAGGACTGTATGCCTGTAATGACATATAAGTGAAATTTAATTTTACAGTTCGATATCTGAGAAATCTGAAATAGCTGACAGTACCCGAAAAGGTGCCCTATCTGTCAATTTGGAGAAACCGCCGACATATTCCTCTTTAATTTTGCTCTGATTTCCTTGATGAGAATTAACTTTGGAGCAGATAAAGATGAGATTCTATGCTGTAACTTTTAGAAGTTTCAGACTGCAACTGAATAATTTCAAAAAAGATTAAAGTAAATTTTTGTTAGGCGGAAATGACATCTTTCATTTATGCTGTTCCATCTTCATTTACTCTGACTCAGCGACATATATACAGATTTTTACACCACAATAACAATCCCAAGGTGTTAATTTATTATGATACCAAGACTATTAAAATGGACCAAGTTGTTACAGAGATATACTCATTTTGTTTTGGGCATGTCATTTTTGAGCCATTTTGAGCCTCACGGCTTAAGAGGTTAAACCTCCATCCCCAAGTGCTCTGTATCTACTATGACAGCCTGGATTTCATCATATGTATTCATCCCCAGTAACACCCTTAACACCCATTCTTACCAGTCCATTCACTGATTCTTTCTTGGTGCACAATACATGCACTGTCAGAGGAAATAACCACTGCTAAAGCTACCACCAATTTTGGCCATGCAAGTATTCAAACCCACTTGTAGGCTTTACCGGGAGGAAAACCCTAGCACATTTCAGACAGCTCCAGCTAACAAACTACCGTGCAATCTGGCATACCAGAGGACCATTTTAGATTAAGGAGATTTAAAAAACAGGTTGCTGGCAAAGAGTCCCATGAAACTACAATTTCTAACAGTTGGAGGACTGAATGTTATACCTGATCCAAATGTGGATTGCAAAGATGAACTGGCTGATAGGGTGCGGCATGGAGTTCAGAGAGCGGGTGAAAGCATCAGAGATTTTGCCTACATGTACCAGTCCTTGTCCAAGCTCTGGAAATCAACCGATGAAAAAGGGGAGATCATAAAATTGATCCTGAATAATATTCAACCCCAACTGGCCAGTCAGCCTAGAAGTAGCAGAGTTACTTCTGTTGATGGGCTTGTCCACCTTGGTAAGCAATTGGAGCGGGCCCGGAATAACCAGTTGCAGTATGAACAGCGGAAGAATTTGATGAGAAAAGCAACCAATCCTGATGCCTCTGAATCAACTGCTCGGCCTCTTAAGACAATTAACCCTGTCCAACCTAAGCGTAACAAATTCCTCCAGGTGAACTTTTGGTGATGCAAGGCAAGCCATGCACCTACTTCCTGTCCTCAGTGGACTTCTAATAAAGCTTCCTCTCCCAAACCCTCACGTCAACAAGTTTCCAAAACTTCACATGCCCAAGAAGTTATCCTTTCATGCTACCCTTGGTTCCCTCACTCCCTCTGGTTCCCGGGGAGCAACTACCTCTGTAAACTCCTCCACAGCACCACTTAATAGCCCTTTCACGCCAGTTGATGGTACTACTTGACATTGGTCCATGGTAAGGAACTGCCATCCTTGATGCTGGTTCCTCTCACACTAGAGCTGTGACAACGTACTTTGAAATTCGATTCGATTAATTTGAACTGGAGGGAGGGGTTAAACATTCAAATGCTGAAATTCAAGTTTGAATGTGGGGTTTTTTTTTGCACATATTAATGTGTATATATAGACTATCTTGATTTACATTGCGTAATAATGCAAGTCAACGTCACGCATGATCGTGGGCATGCATCAGTGCAGCGCGCATCTGTAGGAAGTTTACAGCATGGCTGAAAACAACGCAGTGGCAGAACTGGTCCCGGAGACTGAAATCACTTTAATTTAAATTGTATTGGTGTTGATCTCATTTGTTTTAGTCAGTTCGTGTGTCATATTAGCATGCTGTACTGAATGTGCCAATAAATAGTGTTAAGGAAACGTCTAGCACTTTGATTCCTTATTAGATGTTCATTTTGGTCCATTTGTACTGCAGACCAACTGTGACTAAATAGCCTATGTTCTGTTCTGAATGTGCAAATACCGATCCAATATTGCTTGAAATACTGCTGACGACACCACTGTTGCACTTTTATGTTCATTTTGATATTTATTTTAATATTAGGCAGTGACAAAATAGCATTGTTTGGCAGCTTTGAAAAATGGTTGTATTGTCACTGACCTGACCTGTTGCATTCGATATGTTTGGTTGCTTTATTAAACGTCATTGCTGTACTTTAGTGTGTCTGTTTAATATATTCTAGACACACCTAAGAAGTTTCATACTGAGTAAGTGTGATGATACGCTCAGGAACCAGACACGAGAACCAAGCAGTGCAGTAGATGAGATTTTATTAAGCGAAAGGGAAAACCCCCACAGGGCAGAAGGTAAAGGTACAAAGTCCACAATCCAAAAATCACAATCCAGTTGGGCAAAACAGAATCGAAAACCAGGGCAGCAATCACAGTACTCGTGGTCGGGCAAAAACAGGTTTGGTGCACTGGCACAGGTATGTCAGAGAAGCAAAAGCCAAAATCCAGTGGGCGTAATCCGAACCGTTAACAGGGCAGCAAAGACAAAACTCGTAGTCGGGCAAAAAAGGGTTCAAAAACACAGACGCAACAATAATCCAAAACAGAGCCAAAAATCATAAACACGGACGGTCCAGTCAGAATAGAATCATTGAGAGTACAAGGCAAGGAAAAGCATGGCACAAGCAAACTGAGAGAAACGTTCTGACAAGGAAATGCTGTGAGAAGACTCCTAATATACACATACGGGAAGTCACAAGTTTAACAGAACACAGGTGCGGGAAGTAAGGCTAATTTCAAAGGAGGGAACATGAGGGAGAACCTAATCACATGAAATGGGCAAAAGCCAAAACGCGGACAGGGATCACAAGACAGCCTATAGACAGAGATACAGCACCGGTTAAAGAGTTCTAACATGCATAGATAATAAGAGAAAGGACAGCGTGAGCAGGTGTGGAGGATCCACTGAAACGGATCAGAATCACAACAGTAAGAGTTGAAGAGCATTAGATATCTTGTGTGCTTATTGTAATATGATCGTAAATCCTTCCAGATTATCATTATTAATCTGCTTTCCAAAAGGAAAGCGCATGTTAATGGGGTTGAAATGCCCTCTAGCGGACAAACCATACATGACACCCATATTATACGAATTAATGGGCTAAACAGCAGACTAAAATTGACCCTTAAAATTCAAACATAATTCGATATTTGACATAAGGCAATCGAACTTTGAATTTTATTTGGAGGAACGTCACAGCCCCATCTATCACACTCTTAAATGAAAAAATGTGGACTGAGTAAAAGGACAGCAGGATGTCTTGAAATCTGGGACAAGAGGGACCCAGTATTTAGCAGACAGAGAAGAAAGACTGGGTTAAATCAACCTCAAATTACAGTCCCATTCAGTGACACCTACCTTGTGTCTTGACTGCTTGCAATCTTGCTTTCTCTGCAGAGGTTTGGCTTGACTTTATTATCATTTCTGATTTGCAGTTTGATGTCTCTTACAACCATTACTTTTTTAAGTCCAACAAGAGCGCCAGTTCTGTATCAGTTCTTAAGAGACTCAGCTGTGAGATCCCCATCGCAACTAGCCTTCTGCTGTTGATCCTGTAGACTTGGTTCCTCTACAGCTATGCCCTGACCTCCTGCAGGTGCTACCGTAAATGCCCAACTGGATGATTTTGGGAAACGTCATTTGTTACGTCAATTACAGGAAAACACAGATTTCTGCACTAAAACATTGAGATACCCTAGTGTTCTGACACACAAAATTGTCCTCACCCACAATGCGCCCATCAAACAGAAGCCTTATTGGGCGTCACCAGACGAGCTCATAGACCTCATAGAGCCATCTACCTCTTCATACGCTACTCCAGTTGTCCTGGTGCCAAAAACACAGGGTTCAAAAGTAAGATTTAGTGTCCATTTTTGGAAACGTAATGCAGCTACACACAGATGCCTATCCTATACCAAACATCAAGAAATTTTGGAACCTTAGCTTGAACTATGGTAGCTTGAACTATGGTGTTCAGTACCCTGGGCCTCAATAGCGGCTACTGCCAAGTGCAAATGGATAAAGAAAACAAAGAAAAAACCTGCCTTCATCTGTGCCTTTGAGTAATATTAGTTCAAGATGATGCTTTTCAGACTTAAAAATGCCCCAGCTATCGTTCATTAGTTGATGGAACTAGTCCTTTGAGACTGAAGAGGGAATATTTGTTTTGTACACTTGGATGACATCATCATCTTTTCTGAAACAGGCGCAAGTACTCCTCTGTCCTGCCTTTGTCCCTCCTGCCAGGGCAAGTGGCAAAGAGGAAGGAGATAAGGCGTGACTGGGTTTAACACAGCCGATTCAAATCTTCACCAATCAAATGAGCTCCTCTCCTCACCTTTAAAATTGGAATAAAGAAGCCTCTGTCCAATATCGACATGATGCGTGAATGTTGCATTTTACTTTGCTGCTTCTGGCATGTTTTCTGCTCCGCTTACATCTATATTAAACATTATGAATATGAGCTAGCTGGCTAGCTAGGAATTCGCAGATTATTACCATTAGCGAACTTGAATGGAATTTCAAAATGAAACTACGTCAGATCATTCAAACTTATGAAGCTGGAATGAAATACAATGGTTGCTCATTTATTTATTCTGCCAGCATCATTGGGAAGAGAAACGATGGATAGCATGTTCCTATTATTACACCCTGTTGCTGCTCAAAATGTTGGGATTAACATGCATGGACAACAATGCAAGATACATTTCCACATTGTCAATATGTGATCTTAACTCATTACGAGATCATAGCAATCAGGCTGTATTCCTTTCCCCACTAAAAACGATAAAACCTAAGTGACAAAAATAGTATTACGCCGCTTGCACACTGGACGCGAAACAAATTTTTCGCAGGACAGATTACATTCAAAGTCAATTCAAAGACACGAAGACACTCGTGTATTCGCTTCTTTGCATTGACTTTAAATGTAATCAATCGTGCAAAAAATTCGTTTCACGACCGGTGTGAAAGCAGCTGAAGGACAGATACCCACATAGCCTTCACACGCACTCACGTGCCTACATGTACATCTCTCTCTCTCTCTCTCTTTAATCTGACATCAGGACAATCGATATATAGATACTATAATTTATGTGCTGATTCAGACAGTTTCATGAAATAGTGGTTGCTGTAATTATTTATTGCATTGAAATGTGCCTGACATTCTGGAAACCTGCCTGTGAGGTTTCAGTGACGTGTGCCCACTGTGAGCCGGTCAGCCAAATTACCACTGCACTGAAAGTAAACCAGGTTAGAGCTGGCGAGCTTTCTGCGCAACTTCAGCAGAGACAGACTACGAAATTGTCACTGCGTCTTGATGAATATGTGACACTTCCCCCTACTATGCCGCCACACCAATCTCAGCACACGTCCGTCAACCAAATTGCCAAAGTGGCTGTGCATGGTGTTGCACCGCACAAAATTACCACTGCGTGGGCTGCACCGGACAAAATTACCACTGCGTGGGCTGCGCCACGCTACGTCACGCTGCGCTGCACCAAGAAATCCCTAGAAGTTAAATTTATTCATTCGAGTGTCTGTTAGTTGGTCTCTATATCACTGAAGTAGTCAGATTCTGCTCAGCCTGACCACGTTCAATAACTGCAAATAGTGGAAAAAGCCATTTAGACCCAACTTTGTTTGCTTTCGGTCCATGCGAGCCTGGTTTTCTTTTTTATTAATTTATTTGTTTACTAGCTGCTACCTGCTTTGTAGGTCATTATTTTGTTGCTTTTAGATCGCAGGAGGGAGAGAAGCCGTGTCTTCAATTGCCACTTGATTATTCTTAAATTGGAAAACGTGTTAATCAAGGGAAACCATCTAGAATAAGCCAGGACTAATTTTTGTCAATAATTGCCGCCGAGTTTTCAGGTGTTACGCCAGCCCTGCGAGTGTTCAACTGTCAAATTTGAATTTGGGAGCTGTCAAGTTCGAGTAATCAGAATGCTGCATTCGTGGACAAACACGGTGCCCTCTGAAAAGCCTGACTTTCATGCAGGCTGTCTTATCACTCCCTTGGCCCCATCGCAAACATAACATGCTCACAGGATACCAGTTGCTCCTAGTGGTGCAACTGGATATTGCTACGCGCATCAGGCTATATAAGTTTACCCGATACCCGGAGTGAAATTGCCATTTTTTATGCGTGCATGACCGTTTTTCAAAAATCGGGCGACGTCAAGTTCTTCCTGGTGTCCAAGTGGATATTCACTCCAAATTTGGTGATAATCAGTTGAGAAATGTAGGAGAAAAACGTGTACATACACACACACACACAGGCACACACACAGTCAGACAGACAGACAGACATCGACCTCAAATATATTAAAGAAAGACATCGACCTCAAATATATTATAGATTATTCAATTTTATGTTTTCTTTTTTGTTTTTTTACACCAGGTGGAAAGGTGCCACTACATCTTGCATGCATTTGTTGAGGTGGCTAAGAAGAAGGAGCCTGTTGATGGGCAGCTGGTCCAGTTCCTGCTTGCCGATCCTCTCACTGATGGAGGGCAGTGGCACATGCTGGTCAACCTTGTTGGTGAGCAGCCACCATTGTTTCTGAACCAAGCTGCATCTTCACAATCCTTTCTCCATGTCTCTCTTTCCTCTTTTTGGCAGCCATATCTGCAGTTTACTTGTATGAAGATATTTTGTAGACACTTTTATCACTTAGAGTGAATCAGATGTCGTTTCATTTTGACAGTTTGGTGTTTACCAATGAAAAGGAATTCAGGTCAGACACCTTAATGAGCTCAATTACTGTGAATACAATTGAGGTTTGACCTGCCAAATTCAGTTTGAATATTAACTGTAATTGGAAATACTGAGCTAAAGATTCCAGGTTTGGAGTTTCTTTAAGGACATTTGGAGTAGAAATGTCCCTTAATAATTTTTTTTGGCATTAACATGCAGACACGAGGAAATGTGGATTAACCTCATTCATAGCTTTGTTGTTGACAACCACAAAAAAGTAACTCGTTGTACGAGGGAGAAAGGTGGAAAGGTTAAGCTGGGCTGAGGGAGGGAGCAGGGCTCACAGACTGAGCTGGTAGGTGTGACCTATGCAGAGCAGATCTGTTTGTGATTCAGAAGGCAGCAAGAATTTAAAACTGCACGTCTCAAATGCTGAAGTTGAAAAAAAGGTTTGGTGACTTTGAAGACTTAGCAGTTTAGCCAACATTGCCTGGATTGAGAGACATGGAGGGGACCTCTTTACTGATTGACTGAATGGGAAAAAGAAACATACGTAATTTGAGTCCTTGAAAGTGTTTTTTTATATTTGGCAGAAAAATACGGAGTCCTCCCAAAGAAGTGTTTTCCTGAGTCATTCAACTCTGAATCGACTGTAGTAATGGATGAAATACTCAAACACATGGTGAGCCTTATCATATCAATGTGAAATTCTGAGGAAAACTTCAAATTATTTGGCATATGTCCATCACAGGGAAAGATATTTTGACTTTTCATTGCACCATTGAAAGTGAATGACTTTCATAAAAATCTTTGGTAAATATATCACTTTTAACTATATCTTAAATATCTTACATTTCATGTTTCCGCACCTGTAACTTCATCTTACAAATATGACAGATTTAGGTTGAGCAGAAAATGCTGAAATTATAGGCTGTATGGGAAACCATAACACTGCTTCAATTTTTCTGTGTTTTTCAGATGAGGGCAAACTATGTTAAGCTGAGCAAAATGGTGGACAATGTAGCTTATGACGCAGACATAGAATCATCCATTGATCACATGATTGAGCAGGTGAGTATATGCTGTCTGCTGGCTGTGCTCGGACAATCACTATTGCTGAACCAGCTTGGGTGTAGTACGCATCCCTTCTGTAGAAAGAAAAGGTTCAGTGATTTCTACCACGGCCAAAGCCAGGTGTGCAACACACTGGGAATTGGAGGTTGGAGGGGTCCTGGAGCATCAGGACTGATGAAAAGCTGGGAAATGAAATGCATTAATTAATGTTCATTTTGTTTCGCACAAATAAGAGATATAGTGAGGATAAAACTACCACTTGAATGCAAATAGGTTTTTTCCATTGAATTAATTAAAATAATTTTTGGCTCAAATAAGGACACGAAAATGTGACATTGAAAATTCGTTTTTATCAAAAAGGGTTGTCGGAAACTAAGATTAGGAAGTATCGTGAGCATTTGCACCTTTCGTGTCCACAACTTTGTATGCAGCAACAACTGTAAAGTGAAAAGGGAATTATGATAAACATCGTCTGAATCCATCCTTACTCTAGATCATTGTTCAGCAATTGGCTATTCTCCCACAAGGTATGACATTACTGACTGCTATTTTCATGACTTTTCCATATAATGTGTGTTATTGATTAATTATTTCATATTTTAGAATCGTAACGCACTTTCTTATCATGCAGTGACGGATGATTTGTACCCATTCTTGTCCACTGTAATCCATCGTGATGAAAGTTATTGCTCAGAATAACGTTGTCCAATAAAATATTGCATGAATTAATTGTACAGTTGACGGTACCAGTAAGCAGTGATGACGACATTCGAAAGTGAACATGAATCGGCTCTTTCTTGCTTGTTTCAGAGTAATACTTTTGTTACAAAGCATCGTGAAAAGATACATTGTATATTCAATCCTAGATATATATTGTTGAGGAATATCTATAATATATTTGAGGTTGATGTCTGTGTGTGTGTGTGTGTGTGTGTGTGTACACGTTTTTCTCCTACATTTCTCAACCGATTATCACCAAATTTGGTGTGAATATCCACTTGGACACCAGGAAGGACTTGACGTCGCCCGATTTTTGAAAAACGGTCATGCACACAAAAAAAATGGCAATTTCACTCCCGGTAAAGGGTAAACTTATATAACCTGATGCGCGTAGCAATATCCGGTTGCATCGCTGGGAGCCGCAGTGTCCTTACGAACGTGCATTGAGGTAACCCGCGAATAGGCTATCTTCTTTGCAATGGGGCCAAGGGAGTGATAAGAGAGCCTGCACGAAAGCCAGGCTTTTGAGAGGGTACCGCGTTCGTCCACTAATGCAGCATTCTGATTACTCAAACTTGACAGCTCCCCAATTAAAATTGGACAGTTGAACACTCGCAGGGCTGCCGTGAGACCTGAAAATTCGGCGGCAATTATTGACAGAAAAATTAGTCCTGGCTGATTCTACATGGTTTCCCTTGATTAACACGTTTTCCAATTCAAGAATAATCAAGTGGCAATTGAAGACACGACTTCTCTCCCTCATGCGATCTTAAAGCGACAAAATAATGGGCTACAAAGCGGGTAGCAGCTAGTATTTCAATATTTCTCATCATATTCATCAGTAGATCCATAGCCATGTTGAAAAACCATAATCAATAATCATATTATGTAAGCAGCAGTGACACACACACACACACACAAGCAGTTCATACACAGTCACACACTCATACAAGCAATTCAGTTCACACATGCATGAGCAGCTCACACACACATAAGCAGCACGCTTCTGTGGCTTTGATTAGTAAGCAGGCTTCTGTTTAGTTGATTCAAAAACATAATCAGGTGATGTATTTGATTTCTGTAGCTTTGATCAATATTTGTTCATTAAAATCATTAGTTGTGATTATGTTCTTCAGTAGAATTACTTATGTATCCATGTATATCCTATACCTCTGGCTGTATTTTTCCACTCTTGACTGTAATTTTCTGCTCCTTTTTAGTGATGTGCATGGTTACCTGTTGGTTGAAGTTCTCAGGGGAAGTTGGCAATGTTTTGGTCTGCTCATCCTGTTGTAGTGTGAGAATGAGAAGGCGGAAAGACCATATTTGGAAGATATTTCCTGTGATGAAGGTATAAAAACTGGGTGCAAAAGGCAAGATGTCAGTTCTTCTTATGCAAAAATAACTCGGCTTTATATTCATCAACATGCCACGATAAAGCCTAATTGTCTGAAGAATCTGTCTCTGTCCAGTTGCTTGAGGATGGGGGAACCTCATGATATGAAAATATTTCTGAATGAAAACCACAAAAATATATCAGTGGCGGCTCATGAACTGGCGACTGGGAAGGCTTAAAACAATCCCTTAAAATTAAGGATTGGTCACAACCTGTTTTTAATCATTCATTTAAATCACCATGACAGAAACTGTCATGGTTTTCATTCAGAAATATTTTCTTATCATGAGGTTCCCCCATCCTCAAGCAACTGGACAGAGACAGATTCTTCAGACAATTAGGCTTTATCGTGGCATGTTGATGAATATAAAGCAGAGCTTTTTTGTGCTTGAAGAACTGACATTCTGCTTTTCACACCCACTTTTTATACCTTCATCACAGGAATTATCTTCCAAATATGTTTTTTTTTTCGCCCTCTCACAATGGTTCAATAATGTAATGTCTGCTTCTTACTTGTTTTTCAGTGGTACAATCATGTGGTGTCCGCATATTACTTGTTTTTTTTCTTTTATCATAATTACTTCAAGGCTATTACATTGTTTAAGAAAACTTTTAGTTGGGTCAGAGGTTGTCCCAGAGACTGGCAAACCAAAACACTGCCAACTTGCCTTGAAAACTGCAACCAAAGGATTACAACCCTCTTCCAATGTTATACTGGAGCATGCAAGACAATATGATTTCTGATGAATGATGGTGAATAATGCTGATGACTGAACAGATGTCAATCAAAGCTACAGAAGCCAACTGTTTATGTGTGTGCACTGCTCATGCGTGTGTGAACTGCTTGTATGTATGTGTGTGTGTGTGTGTTGTGAGTGAGTGAGTGCGCGCGCGCGCGTGTGTGTGTGTGCTTGTGCCTTTGCATGTGTGTTACTGTTGCTTACATAATATGGTTACTGATTATGATTATGGTTATTTATTATGATCATTGATTTACGGATGAATATTATGAGAGTTATTGAAATATAATTCTCAACAAAACTCTGAAAACTCTCAACATTATCAGGTGTTGCCAGTTTTCACTGATAAAGCATACCGATTATGGCTTTTCTTTACTCAGCTGTTGGAAGCAATCCATGTGTTTCGTGATTATTTAAATGAAATTGGGCGATTCCATGAAAATGTGGACAAGATCAATAAAAATTCAAAATTCACCAAATGAAGTTGTGTTGATAATTTTCATATGCCTATAACCCCTTCTTTCAGGAACAAAAAGATCTCTGATCAGAAAATCGTGTGTAGTTGTTTTTTTTTAACCCTTTATCTGCTAGTACCTCATTTCGGACAACGCATGGTTAATCTTGAAAATTTTTTTACCCAGGCTGTCTCCCATTGGTATAGTTATTGCAACTGTCTTCTACTGTGAATGGGTAGTGGATAGTAAGGTTTCATTGCCACCACCCATAGATTGAATTTGGGCCTTTTTCACATTTCAATAATTTGGCTTGAAATTTACCAAGCCCCATTGTCCCATACAACACCTGAACTATGAATTTATCCTTGTACCACTTGGTTAGAATGTTTTACAACAGTGGTAATTATTATTTTCTGAGAGTTGGTACTAAGCAACAATATTTGCCATATTTCATTAAAATCGCTTTCTTGGTTAGGACTAGACACCAGATATTTACTCGTCCCGTACAATACAGTTTCCCATACCAATACAGTTTTCAGTATTTTTTAGACCCCAAGGTATGTACAAGGCAGAAAATCAGTAAAAATCAATAAATCTTTTTGTTTTAATGCACAATTCAACATATTTTCCTGGACACCGGCAAGTGTGGGGGACAAAAGTCAACCGTTCCCTACTCTCGCTGCTGGTTGTAATGATTTGGCCGATCGGCGCAAGTTGAGAACAAGGAAACTCGAAAACCGGAACGAACATAAAATTATTGAACAGGGTCTATTTAACGAAGGAGACTTTCAAAATAACCTGCTTTCATAGTATATCTACATTAGCGAGCCCAAATAGCCTGATGTGACATGACAATGGCGCTAGATGAAAAAGCAATATTAGCGTCTGTGTTGCTGGCCAACCATTCTGTCCACTCAATCTTGCTTGGTGGAAGAAGTTCTCAATTTTATCGTTGCATTATTACCAATAAATTGTCAATTTTTTTTTTCTTGTGTGTTATTGGGCTAGTTGTATGTAGGGTTATTTTATAACAGTGGAGGGGCATTAAGGCACTCCCGCTGTGCGTCATGCCTTAGAACGCCCCTCCACCGTTATAAAATCACTGTAACCCACTGCGTCTCGGGACTTATTCCTTCAATATATTGTGTGCGTTTAGGTTTACAGAGTGGTCAGTGTGTGCCTGGGCAGCCCCCCCGCGACCTTCAGCTGGGAGTACAGAGACAAGGACAAACATTTCCACTGCCTGCCCCCTCTCACACCCCTGCAGTTCTACAGGCAGCATGTTAAGCCCCTCTACAATGTGGAGGAAAAGGTAGGGTGATTTCTAAAACCCAAAGGAATGGGTACTCTCTAAAACCATGGTAATGGGTCAGCTCCAAACCATGGTCGTGGGCGTCCGCTCTGAAACCCATGGTGATGGGCACTTCCTAAAACCCATGGTAATGGGAATGTGCTCTGAAACCCACGGTAATGGGCGAGCTCCAAAAAGCCATGGTAACGGGCATTGGTCGTCTCCTCCAGCTCACTTCACTGGGGCTGAATTAGTGCTGATTGACAGTGTTCCTCTGTGACCACCTTAGATCTGCCTGATGAATGACCCCAGAGCCCAGAACCCATATGAGGAGATGTATACCGTGAAGTACTTAGGGAATATGGTGGGCGGCCACGAAGTTTTATTCAACAATCAACGCATAGAGGTATTGAAGGAGGCTGCAGCCAGCTCCATTAAGGCCGGAGAGGTGAGTGTGTGTTTGTCTTCAAATGGGTATGTCAGTCTCTGCGTTTTAAAATGTCTCGGCGAGTAGCTAAAAGCCTGCCGAGGAATTCAAGACAAGGTTTTTTGCGGCCCTCGTGGCTCGTTCCTAAGCTGGGGCAACTGAAAGAATGAAAAGATTTGATGACCAAAGCATTTTTTGCGAAGAACTTCTTTGCTGTCATGGGTTACTCCAGGATAGATTCATTCTGAGGTAAAAGGCCCATGATGATGCATAACAAGTTTAAACCTTGTTTACCTCTTACACAAAACATGCTGAGATTTTGAGAAGCATCCTGAACCTATTCTCCAATATACGCTTTAACCCTTTAATGCAATTGCTTGGGCTAAATAGAAGACTATCCTGAGAATACAGACACTAAGTTCAGATTTATAAATAAAAATTGACATTTTATAAACCATTTTTATTTAAAATTAAAGAAGGAATAAAATGAAAACAAAATTGTGAGCAATATGAAAATGTCAGTTGCATTACAGCGGCTTACCTCAATAGGCGATTGATTCAAAAAGGGTCACTTGGCATGGGTTGCCCAATCACAGATCAGGTATCTCTCGTTTTTGGTTTTCCAGTCTCCACGAAGACTTGCTCCCATCTTCGCCGCTACAAAACACTGTTGGCACTACTGTTCTGTATCGTACGGAATGTCTACCAGTGGAGTGTAATGATGGAGATGGAACCAGTCTAGTTTTCATGAGGCGAACGTTTTTTTCCGAGCTTTTGTTTTGTTAGGTGCACACTTTCTTCCTCACCTCAATTTTTTTAGGCGCGCTATGGTGCACACGCTCAAAAGTGTTCCTTGAAAGACAGTGAATGGTATGCGTATGTTTTTGTGTATTTCTGCGTCCTCTTGTCTGCCTGTGTTTCTGCTTTTTGTGGGTGTACTTGTGCTGTTTGCACATGCAGTCAAAGCAGCCCAAATGCAAAACCTTCATTTTACTTTAGTTTTAATTCAGCCAGCTCTAAGTAAGCTCCTTCGTCATTTAATCTCCACATGTAATTTTTTTTTTTTGTACGTGTGCAATACGTGTTCTGTCCTGCAGGCAGTGTGGTTTGGCTGTGACGTGGGAAAGCAGTCTTCCCGGGGTCTGGGCATCAACGACATGAACTTGTGGGTATCCATGGGTGTTTACCTTTTTTAACTGTTATTCTGATATTTAACTCTGTCTCAGAAACACTTTCTTTTTAATTACTTTTAATATTTGAACTGCATTTACCTCCAGCTTGTATGTGTTCCTGGGATTTACAGCCTGGGAGTATTTTCTGCCACGATGATGGCATATTTTTAATCTGTGTTTGTGATTCCTGTTTGCTTGCTTATCATGTATCACTTGTCATTTCCTTTCTCTAAATGGTGGTTCACAGGTTTCGGCATGAACTGTTGTTTGGGATCTCGATGAAAGACATGACCAAGGAGGAGAGGCTGGTCCATAGGGACTCCACCCCAAGTCATGCCATGGTCCTCGTTGGCGTCACAGACAAGGTATTGAGCAAAGACGGACCAGATTAAGCACAGACGGAAAAGTGTACTGGACGCAGCCAGCCAGTCAGTCATTCAATCTGTGTGGGAAGGGTGGAATATAAGGGAAGAATGTTACAATGCTTAAAATGGCAGAAGGAAAATTGGACTCGGTGAAGCAAAATAATGAATAGAATGACAGATTTGGATTTTGCCTGCATGAGCTACATAGCCGAAGCGGCACCTCTTATAGGTTCCTTTTAATCTCAAATTAGTGCATGTGATATCTATCCCCATTTTCTCTCGCAATGAGCAATAAGGTGCAATTTTCTCACTGCATGCGAGAAGGCCTAAATTACTCACATAGACTAGGGCTGGGCGATATAACAATATACTTTATTTATTATAACCCCAATTCCAAAAAAGTTGAGATGCTGCGTAAAATGTAAATAAAAACAGAATGATTTGCATTTTATCTTTTATGAAAAATATTAGCTCATTTTGAATTTGAATGTCTCACTTTTAACCACAGATATGTTGTCTACGTTCTCTTGTGAATAAAATGTGGGTTTATGAGATTTGCAAATTATTGCACTCTGTTTTTATTTACATTTTACACTGAATCCCAAAAATTGGAATTGCATTGCAATAATGATATTGTATCACAATTAGGGGTGGGACTTGTAAACATGTATACGGTTAGCCAATCATAATTTTTCTAAAAAACACTAACCGTGTACACGGCAGTCATCGGCTGTGTCTGAAAAGGTTAAAAAACTTATGTCCTATCGTCTAATTCCTAACAACTTTTCTTTAACCTGTGTAAAATGTCATGAGGTAAAGGAAAAATGTAAAGGGGACTCTTTTACAGCTTCGGAAGAGACCGCGCTAAAAAGAGAATCTGAATGCACTTACACTAAGCACAGTGATCCCTGCCTCCTGTCCTTCATGCTTGTTTGTTTTCGTGATTGGCTGGATGGACGGTCATCGCGGAATTGCGGGATAGTATTTCTTCCTTTCTTTTCAACAAGGAAGGCTCAGTGTACCATATGCTAAAGGAGATAAATTAGGAAGCATTGTAGCACCTTTCCTTTACATTTAAAGAATCCGAACACACTTATCATAGCTGCCAAGTAAATACTTACGGATCGATTTCTAGGAGTTAGAAACTTTCCTAAGCAAGAAAGACTATTCGGATGCAGCCATCGTCTCCACGCTCAATTCCTCTTTAAGTTGCTTTAAAGCATGATTGGTTAAATGCTCATCATTTATCTCGCATATTGTTCTCTGCGTGTCCTCTTTACATTTTTGGTGGACGTTCTGTTGGCCGATAGCCTATATTTTCACGCACAATGTCATCCTCACGTCTGCTCGTTAAAAGAAAAGCATATTCATTTTGTTATTTGAATGAGAACACGCAAAACGCAGTTTACATTTCTTTTTGTTTTAGCTTTGTGGATATAAAAAGTGTTCCTCAATTTAGTTTTACTTAATCCAGCTACTTTTCCTCCTCAATTACAATTCACTTTAAAGATGCTATGAAACGTAACAATAGTGAGACGCAGCTCCCGCTGTGAGTGAGGGATGCAGTTTGCTGTTTACAAAACAAATTGCACAAAAACAAGGTACAATAGTAAGGACAATGACAAAAAAGCAGAGCTAAACTGTTAGAATTCATTCATGTCCATGTTCTTGCTTGTCAAAATAATGATTTTCCTTTATGGTTAATTCTTTTACAATGGTGAAGGACCTAACATTATTCATTTAAGTATGAGTTTATGCCTATCTGATGTAGGCCGTAATTTTGTATTGAAGTAACCTACAAATTCACTGTTACCGTCTATTGATTTAATAAACGTATCTGGCTAATAACTGCTTGAATGGATGTGTGGACTGTTATTGGAATGTGACAGTGCCCTCTAACGGTTGTATAGTGGTCAAAATCCACAAACTCTGAAGACACGTGTAGACGTGAACAAGCAATTATACGGCGAGTGAACAGTGACTTTGTTGCTTGACTGCTCACGTGGTTCGTGAGTAAGATCTATCTATCTATCTATCAATGACGGTCTGTCTGTGTGTCTGTCTCTGTGTCTGTGGCTCGCGTATCTCTCTGTCGGTCTCTGTGTCTGTCTGTGTCTTGCATGTCTCTGACTGTTTGTCAGATCGGCCTAAGCTTTTGGATATGGCTTGCGCATGGCACGGTGGTGTGCATCCTTCACTTGAAGTTTTTTGGATTAATTTCCTTGAAGTTCCAATCCCATACGCCTGTGTAACCTATCTAGCCTGTCGCGCTCTCGCTCTCAGCTATAGCCAAGCCTCTTTGTTTTGTACATCCCACCTTTAAACACAGCCTTATTTGGCCACAGGCATTGCACTAGTGTGATCAATTTCTCAAAAACTGAAATGTGCAACTCAGCCCAAAAAGCCAGCTGCATTGCAAACTGCCCTGAAAACTTATTCTTTGTTTTCTTCTTAGGGGACGGGGCTAATGGATAGCTCTCCAACATAATAACTGGGATAATGATTTGATAAAACTTGGATGTAATTCAAACTTCGACATCCCACCAATATAATTTAATGTTACTTGAGCGGACTAGGTTTAGAAGCACTAGATGACTCGTAGTGCCAGTCCTTAATTCAGATTTTCATTGTCGCTATAAACATTACACAACACTAGGTGACGCAATATCCATGCGCTTTGTCAGAGAATGAGACTGCCTTAGCCATAGCCATGAGTATGATGATGTATACAAAACCATCAATACTTTTTCAGTGTGTTCATGGTATTAATATTTTAACTCAGTTGCGATGTGATGTGCATGAAAGAGCATTTTTTTTCGCCCTAAGTACAAGTACATTTAACTTGCGTTACATTGAAATGCAGCACAGTGTGTAACGTGAATGTTTTACACCGATAACAGATATGTGAAAATCATACAGGGGTGCGTTTCCATAGTTGGAAACTTGCATAGTTGGGACCACTGACTGTGAATGGACGAACTATGTAAGTTGCTTACTTAGTCAGCAACTACTCTTTTGCGAAACGCGCCCCAGGTCTAGTAATTTTCTGGTAATTTTCTGCCCAATTGCTGTTTCGGCGCAGAGATGCCAAAACTCTGACTTATCCAAGAAAACTCGCTTCTCGTTGACAATGGTTGGGTTATGACGTGAAACTCCTTGGGTATAGAGTAGCTGGAAGTTACCTTGTCGCCATAACTTCTAATTTTAGAAATCTGTGCGCATTATCCATTTCGATGTTAGGTTGGAAGCATAAGTACATTTTCAAGGTGCCCATTCTTCGTCAAATACTGATCAGACACCAATAAAAGCTAAGTAGATGAGTTCTTCCTTTGTGTGGACTCATCAATTTCTTTGTGTGTTAGTGGCTTTACCACAGGGTAGTGATATGCGTCTAGTGCAGTAGTCATCGAACGTCTCTAGATCTCTACTGATGCTTGGCTAGCCTACTTGCAGGTGAAAGGGGGAGTAGCGAAAGTGGAAACCTTCCCTTGCCAGTACATAGCCTCTACACTACCAAGACTCCTTCATATGCCTCTCCGTCGGCAACACACAGTAACTTGGGTCTAGTACTCAAGGCTAATATGATTGGTATCTTGGAGTAGCAAGAACCCTAGAGGTGCAGAGTGCAGGCCCGCGGAACACGCCCTGGCTCTCACCAACCTTGCCCCAGCTATGGGTCAAATAGTTCCACTGCCTCGTGGATGACCGTGGAAAGTCAAAGGCTATGGGAGCCAACCCAGACAGAAAGGCAGGACAGAGTTCGTTAGCACTGGTACTGCAATCGTCTATGGCAGGGATGGGCAACGAGGGCCGTATCTGTCCCTGGTTTTCACATCAACTTCTGGGCTTTAATTAGTTGATTATCTAAATTAGCCAAACTATTCATTTGGCGCATTTCTTTAAATTATCATGAATGACCACCAAAGACTGTTCTTGTCTCCCTACATAAAACATTTTTCTTTGACCAAGCCTTTGCACAAATTTATGTTTGTGTATGCAACCAATTAACTCAATTAGTTAGGGTAATTGATAGAAATAAAAACCAGCATACACACTGGCCCTCCAGGACCGGAGTTGCCCATCCCTGGTCTATGGGAAAGAAAACCATGAAAGAAAACACGAACCTGAAGTTACTAGGTAGAGCGTAAGGCTAATCACCTCACCTCGGAAAAAACAGCCGATTACGGAAACTATAGACAAGTCGAAAGGTACAAGAAAGGGGAGGTCAGGTGCCAAACAAGCTTCAATTCAAAGAGATGAAGATGTTACCATGACGCATGAGGATGAAAGCCATAAGGAAGTTCACATGCCGAAAGATACTCTGGCTAACCCTAAGATCATCAGAAGAATAGGCACATGGAACGTCCGAACCATGTATGCTACGGGAAAAACTGCGCAGGTCATGAAGGAAATGAAAAGATATCGACTGGACATACTAGGAATTAGTGAATGCAGATGGACAGGGTCTGGTAAAATCAACACCCAATCCAGAGACCATTATATACTCTGGAAGATCAGACAATCATCACAGTAATAGAGTTGCCATAGCTATGACAAAACAAGCCTCCAAATCACTATATGAATGGAATCCCATCAGTGACCGAATCATAACAGCTAGATTCTGGTCCAAATACATCAAAACAACAATTATACAAGTTCATGCACCCACCAACGATGCAAATGAAGAAGACAAAGAAAACTTTTACAATCAACTGCAGAAAGTCGTTGACAAAACACTGCGTCATGACATCCTGCTAATAATAGGAGACCTTAATGCAAAAATTGGAAATAAACTTGAAGGAGAAGATGGAATAGTTGGGAGATATGGGATACAATGTGAAAGAAACAATAACGGAGAGAAGTTTGTTTCTTTCTGTGGCCTTAACAACCTAGCCATCACAACCACTATGTTTCCGCATAAAGACATCCATCTGCACACATGGACATCACCAAACAACAGACATAAAAATCAAATAGACCATATTGCAATAAATGGAAAATTCAAGAGATCAATAAATGATGTTAGAGTAATGAGAGGCGCAGATGTAGGAAGTGATCACAACCTAGTAGTCTCCAAACTAAAGCTAAAGCTGCACAAAGTTCAAGTAAAAGCTGTAACATCAAAGAGATAGGAGTACTGTAAGCTGAAAATACCAGAAATAAAGCAAAGATTCTCATTAGAACTGAGAAACAGATTCAGCGCCCTCACCAACATTGACGAAGATGATGTAGACAGTCAGTGGACTGCATTTAAGACCATCTATAATGAAACAGCGAAAGACATCTTAGGTCCAAAAAAGAAGTCCAATCAAGAATGGATAAGTGCTGACAGCTGGAAACTTGTTGATGAAAGAAAGGTATTGAAAAATAAGATTGATTCTCTCTGATCTTGTTCCATCTAAGAAAAACTGCAACAAGAATACAGCAGCAAAGATAAAGAGGTAAAAAAAGAGCATGAAGAGAGATAAGAAACAGTGGTTTGATCAACTCGCTACTGAAGCCGAAACAGCTGCAAGTAAAGGGAATATGAAGGCAGTATATGACGTAACAAAAACGCTATGCAATGAAAAGTAAAAGCAAATGGAACATATAAGGGATAAAGACGGAAGACTTCTGACAAAAGACAGTGAAGTGAAATCAAGATGGCAAGAACACTTCAACGAGGTTCTCAACAGACTTGAACCCCCAGAACCAGAAGATATAGTTCTTGATGAAATCGAAGCACTGCCGATCAATGCAGAACCACCAACACTGAGTGAAATTAAAGCTGTCGTTAAAGAGCTAAAGAATGAAAAAGCACCGGGAATTGATGACATCACCAGTGAACTACTACGAGCTGACTAAGACACATCGTCTAACCAGATTCACCACCTAATCACTAAAATATGGCACAATGAAAAAATACCGACAGATTGGAGAAAGGGGTTAATTATCAAACTACCCAAGAAAGGAGACCTAACATGCTGTGAAAACTGGAAGGGAATAACACTGATTCCAACAACATCCAAAATCCTAGGAAAAATCATCATCAAAAGAATAGCAGAAGAGGTTGATAAACATCTAAGGGCAGAGCAAGCTGGTTTTAGACCAGGACGAGGCACAACGGAGCAGATCTTCATTCTCAGGAATATAGTGGAACAAGCAGTAGAATGGAACTCTACCCTCTACATATGTTTTATCGACTATGAAAAAGCATTCGACAGCGTGCATCAAACAACACTATGGAAAATAATGAAACAATATGGAATACCAGAAAAGTTGATTACCTTAGTAAAATGCATGTACAAAGACAATGAATGTGCAGTGGTAACATCTAATGGAACTTCTGACTGGTTTAAGATCAAATCAGGTGTGAAACAAGGCTGCAGCATGTCCGGTTTCCTTTTTCTCATGGTCATAGACTGGGTCATGAGAAAAGCAACAGCTGAGAACAACACAGGAATACGATGGAATTTTTACCACCAAACTAGATGACTTGGATTACGCGGATGATATTGCTCTCCTATCCAGCACAAAAGACCAACTACAAAGAAAACTTAATGATATTAGCAAATTTGCCCTCTCTCACTGGCCTTAAGATCAATGCTGCAAAAACTAAAGTAATGAGACTGAACGCCAACTCCAGTCAGTCAATCACCAGCAGAGATGGAAACGAGACTGAAGATGTCAAATCATTTATATACCTCGGAGCCAAACTGACAAGCACCGGAGGAACCAGCGAGGATATCAGAAGACGCCTTGGTCTCGCCAAAATGACTTACAATAAACTAGCTCCAATTTGGAACAACACCCAAATTCCAAAAAGAACTAAATTCCGCCTATTCAATTCCAATGTTGTGTCCGTTCTCCTCTATGGCAGCGAAACTTGGAAAATGACAAAAACTGATGACAACATTTTAGACACCTTCCTTCACAAATGTCTCAGAAGAATCATGAAAATCCACTGGCAACAGAAAGTGGCAAATGACAAGGTTCGGAGAAGAGCTGGCATGAAGAAAATTTGTGACACCATTTAGAGAAGAAGATGGAAATGGCTGGTACAGGTGTTAAGAATTGGGGAACAACAGGCATGCCAGAATAGCAATAATATGGACGCCAGAAGGAAAAAGGAAAAGAGGCCGACCCAAGGAAACAAGGAGAAGGACAGTAGACAAAGAGAGGAAAGAGGTGGGATTTCCATCATGGCCAGCGGCAGCCCAAGCAGTAACCGATAGCGACAGATGGCGAGGACTTGTCACCGGCCCGATTCTCCTCGCGAAGAGACGGAAATAAGAAGAAGAAGAAGATGAGTTCTTTAATTTTCCAACTTAAATTTTGCCAATTGGCACTGCATTTTATTGATCAGGAATTATTTTGACTGGGCCAGATCCGGAGGCTACCGGTCCGTGACCTTGCCCGAATCCAGAAATCTCCATAATGTTCATTGACAATTTAATGTAAAAACGCATTAAATTGCTAGATAATGCTTTAAAATGTACACATCGAAGCACACCATTATAATAAATATTAAATGTCTCCAGAATGATATTAACTTTTTTTCTTGTTCTCTTACTAACTGATAAGTCCGAGGTTCTAGCAGCACTGGCTAGGGTGATGATTGTAGGCTATTTCTGAAATTTCCAGAGTATCAGCTACCATAGCTCTTTAGCTACCATCATTTGTAAATAATTAATAATTACTACACTTCTTACACAGCTCAGTCTTCATGCAACTAATATATATGACGGAAAAAACCTGCAACTCTGACCACGTGGAGCCAAGAAGGGGCCCCATTTAGGGGGCCTCTGAGTTACCGGCCGGGGGTGCACGATAATGCCTTCATAGCAGGCTTAATGGGGTTTTTATAAGTCATTGCAAAATGTGCCAATTTGCTTAGGTTCTTTAATGTCCTCAAAGTGATAATTGTTATCACACAGTCAGTAAGGCAGCATACATTTACAGATAGCAATCATTCACAATCATGACATCCATGACCCTCCCACATAATAGATACAACAAACAAACAAACAAAAGTGGTCATCGGGGATCCCAAACCTTTTTTGGGGGCCCCAAACATTTGCCTGGTTTGACTCTCTTGGCGGTGCGCCTCCTTATGTTTTCTAACAGTCAACGTTTAGGATGTTAATTCTTGCCTGGCTGTTGGGGACCCACTGGAAGGTGGGGCCCGTTTCAACTAAAATGGTTAAAATATAGGTAAGGCCATGCCAATAGTATAAATTGGATTAGTTGCCTTTGCAGATTTGTGAATAATAGAAAAGTGGAATATTAGCCTTGGCAGAGGTTTGCTCTCTCAGAGTGCTTCAAAAATTAATGAATGCTTTCAAGCTGCGCAAACTGGCTCAAACAGAGTCGTAAAAACGCAGGAGAATGGTCAGGTGCTGTCCAGGGACCAGTTTCACAAAGATCTCGCAAATTTTGCAAACACACGAAGACCGCGCATCACTCAAGGGTCGCAAAGAGCTCGCTGAAATTCGTAAATCCCATTCGCATCCCTAAGCCCCTGCTATAGTTTGGTATGATTTCACAAAGCCCTCGCTACGTTTGGCCAATTGTAATCAGATTGCTATCCCTTCATAAACTGGCCATTTTTACCGGGAGCACCTGACCGCTTGCAAAGTGTTGAGAGGCTTTCAGAATGGCGACCATTTCTCAAGCTGAAAGAAGAACTTTCATTTTGGTGGCCTTGAACTTGACCTTTGGCGACCTTCGAAGGTCAAGCTTCACCTAGAGAAATTTCAATGACTTCTATCACCGGATCTATTAAAGATAGAACTTAGGTTTGGATTGCGGGCAAATAGGAAGTCATGTATGAAGTTTCGTTTGGTGACACTGAACTTGACCGTCTGTGACCTTGAATGCCCAAACTTCACAGTGAAATTTCAATGTCTTATATAAGCAAAATGGTTACAGATATTTACGGTTTTATTAGAGATATATAGGTGGTCATACATGAACTTTCAATTGGTGGCCTTAAACTTGACCTTCGGTGACCTTCAAAGCTCAAACTTCACATAGTGAAATTTCAATGACTTCTATCACCAAAACTATTACAGATAGACCTTAGGTTTGTATTGTGGCCATATAGGAAGTCATGTATGAAGTTTCATTGAGTGACCTTGAACTTGACCTTCAGTGATCTTGAACGGCCAAACTATGCAGTGAAATTTCAGTGACTTATATCAGCAAAATCATTACAGATTGAGTGTAGGTTTGTACTGGAGATGTATAGGAAGTCATGTCTGAACTTTCATTTGGCGAACTTCATATTGACCTTCGACGGTCTAACTTGACCTAGTGAAAATTCAATGACTCGTATCACTAAACTGGTCACAGATGGAGCCTAAGTTTGTGTTACTGATATCTAGGAAGTCACATTTGAACTTTCATTTGGTGACATTCAACTTGACTGTCAGTG
This sequence comes from Gymnothorax reevesii, assembly GCA_029721435.1. Lineage (NCBI taxonomy): Eukaryota > Metazoa > Chordata > Actinopteri > Anguilliformes > Muraenidae > Gymnothorax > Gymnothorax reevesii. The sequence continues at coordinate 72,690,963 of CM056578.1, read as the reverse complement.
ACCTTTGAGGGTCAAACTCGAGCGTGAAATTACAATGACTTGTATCACCAAAACTGCTTCAGAGCTGAGGATTGTATTGCAGAAGGTCTTATAAATGTATCTGACTTTTATTTAGTGATCTTGACATTGATTTTCATTGATTCAAATGTCAAGCTTCACATGAAATTTTCATAACTTGTATCATCGCTGTAAGACTGCTTGCCGGTAAGCCACAGGACCCAATTAAATTTGGAAATGTGAACTAAATGTGAACTAACTACTTTTTAGTATGTCTGTTAAATCTGAGGAAGAAAATAATATTGAGCATGAATATTTGGGAAAAAAAAAAAATCATTTTTAAGCGAAAATCCCAGAAAAATGTTACATGCTTTACTTTGCATTTGGTGCCTCGTACCATCATGCAGTTTATTTTATCATTCATTTAAGACATAAACCTTGCTGCTTAGGAGAAGCATTTTTACAGCCATGTATGATTGGAGGACAACCCAAAGGCATGACAAGGTCTGTCCACTATGCCACTGGGTCAAGCTAATACTGCTTTATGTTCTTTTCCCGCTTTGACTTTGTCCATCCTCATCCTTACAGCTCTTACTTATATCTCTCATTCTGATTGATCTTTCTTTCTTCTCTCTCTGCCACCTCAGGAGGGGATTGAGGGAGAATACGAGAAGTGGAAGGTGGAGAACTCCTGGGGTGCAGATTTTGGTGCCAAAGGTGCGGTCTCAAAGGATTTTTTTGAAGGGGCAGTTCCCTGGTCTCTTGGTCTCTTTATCTCGATATAGGAATCTCTGCTGCTGCTCCAAAAAGTGGCAGTACCTAAGAAGAGAAAGAACATCTGTATTTTGTGTGTGTGCGTGTGTGTGTGCACTACTAGAACAGGATTCATTTAATGTTCTAATTTTTCCAATTTCAATATAATGACTACCATTTCTCTACGGTACCAGTAAGGAGCCTGCTAGTATCCTGACCAGTAGTGCGACTTAGTACAGATAGCTACCAATCTTAGTAGACATATGTTGATAGGGACATATAAATCAGTTGGTTAGCATCCTTCACATTCGAATTTTTTGGAGCAAGCAGGTGGTAAGTTTTATTATTCTATATATTACCATAATAAGAGTCTGAGATTCAAATAGTGCAACAAATCCAAGTCTCAAGTACAACATCAAATTTGAAATAATTAGGACAAAGTGTAAAATGCGAATAAAAACAAAATGCAATGACTGTCAGATCACATGAGCCAATATGTGATTTACAATAGAAAATTTCAAATGTTGAAACTGAGAGATTTTACATTTTATCCACAAAATGAGCTCATTTCAAATTTTCTGGCACCAACAGGTCTCAAAAAAGTTGAGACACGGGCAAAAAGGCAATTAATATATAATAGAATCAGCTGAAGGAACATTTAGCAGGTAATTTAGTTAACTGTAACTGATTGGCTGTAAAAGAGATGTCTTAGAGGCTGAGTCTCTGAAAAGTAAAGATGGCCAGACACTCAAAACCTGTGAAGGCTTGCGTAAAAAAACTGTGGAATACTTTAAAAACAATGTTACTCAACGTCAAATTGCAAAGACTTTGAAGGACTCATCATCGACAGTGCATGGCATCATCAAAAGATTTAGAGAAACTGGAAACATCACTGTGCATTAGGGACAAGGCCAACGACCTTAACTGGATGCCTGTGATCTTCGGGCCCTCAGACGCCACTGCATCACTCACCGGCAAGATTCTGTCATTGCTATTACTAAATGGGCCCAGGAATACTTCAAGAAACCCCTGTCTGTAAACACAGTCTGCCGTGCCATCGACAGATGCCACCTAAAACTCTATCATGCAAAAAGGAAGCCATTGGTGAGCATGATTCTGAAGCGCCACCGTGTTCTGTGGGCCAAGGCTCATTTAAAATGGACTGCAGCAAAGTGGCAAAGTGTCCTGTGGTCAGACGAGTCCAAATTTTGCATTGTTGTTGGAAATCATGGGCGTTGTGTCCTCCGGGCTAGAGGAGAAAGACCGCACCTCCTGTTATCAGCGTTCAGTTCAAAAGCCAGCATCTCTGATGCTATGGGGATGCATTAGTGGATATGGTGTGGGACACTTGGATGTTTAAAAAGGCACCATGAATGCTGAAAGGTGTATAAAAGTTTTAGAGCAACATATGCTCCCCATCAGACAACATCTATTCCAAGGAAGGCCTTGTGTATTTCAGCAGGACAATGCAAAACCACATACTGCAGCTATTACAACAGCATGGCTTCATAGTAGAAGAGTCTGTCTGCTGAACTGTCCTGCCTGCAGTCCTGATCTTTCACCGATTGAGAACATTTGGTGCATAATTAAACTAAAAGTCCGTCAAAGGAGACCCAAAACTCTCCGGCAGCTGTAAGCCTGTATTAAACAAGAGTGGGATCAAACTCCAATGGCTTAACTCCATAAACTTTTCTCCTCAATGCCCAGACACCTCCACTCTATGTTAAAAAGATGAGGGGATGCTAACCATGGTAAACAGGCCCCTGTCCCAGCTTTTTTGAGACACCTAGCACTCATCAATTTTGAAATGAGCTCATTTTGTTGATAAAATTGAAAAATTTCTCAGTTCCAACATTTGCAATGATATCGCTGTTCTTTTGTGAATAAAATACTGGTTGATGTGATTTGAAAGTCATTGGGTATTGATTTTACTCACAATTTACACTTTGTCCCAGCAATTGGGGTTGAACATGTATTAACTGAAAGAAGTCAAATCAGCCTCGCCCATTGGTGATGCTCTGATTGAAAGCTGTACAGATCGTCAGTTGCACAGATAGAGATTCTGAGCATTTTTCTCACTTTCATTTGGGGCAGATTTTATCAAAATATAGAAAAATGGATGCTTTTTCTAGGGCAGGTGGGGATGCTAACCAACTGTTTTTTCTTATATAGCCTAAGTGTGCATGGCACTGGTCCGACCTCCCATTAGTTCCCTTGCGCGATAAATGAACACACATTCTCCCCCCCCCATGTGTGTGATGTGCGTTTCTGAGAGCTCTCTCTGTCTGTGGTCGATTTTGTCGGAGGAACGGGAGGTCGGACCAATGGGCAGCTACCTAGCCTAACTGCCTCTTTTGATGGCATCAGTGCATGTCAATGACTCCTCAGACTCCTCAGGCAAATATCTTGGGCGCTTAGTGTATGTTTGGACCATAAAACTGCTAAAAGTGATACAGCATAGCTGTAGTGCATGAAGCCTAAAATAATGGTCATTGAGGGTCTGCAGCCACTGATTTTCTACTCTTCCTTTACCATACAATCAAGTCCCTGACTGCAACTGAGTATGCGCTCATTGTGACCCTAAGTCAACAGAACACCACATGGCCTATTGGTAGCAACAACACAGGAGAAAAAAAACAGGAATTTGTATTTAAAGGCCTTATTTTAATATTTTTGTTTGAAGTGGAGTTGCTGTATGCCAGTGGCGAGCAGGATGCCATAGACTTGGTTAATATCTTGTCCCAAGTCATCAATCGTCTTTGTTAAACTGAATATTAATCATTACAAGGATGAAGTTTTTGTTTTCAGCCCATCTATTCAAAACAAAATATACTGCATAATATCAAGATTACATGCAAAAACATGAAATCATGAAGAACAATTTTTTCTGACATTTAATCTGTAACAGGCAGATGTGGGCATTTTTATATCATCCCAGAGTTGTCTGAACCCATAAAAGTGTTGCAAAGTCTCTTTCTTTTTCATTCTGGTCTTTGAGATGGTCATGCATGTTGAGCATTGTCAGGTCTTGCACAGGTGGATGTTGCTGTAATGGTTCCCCTTCCCCCTCAACACAGGTCATTTGCTGATGACAGATGATTGGTTCTCAGAGTATGTGTACGAGGTTGTCGTGGACAAGAAGTTTGTCTCTGAGGAGGTCCTGAAAGTGATGGACAAGGAGCCTAAAGAACTTCCTGCCTGGGACCAAATAGGATCCCTGGCTTAGCCTCTGAAATGGAAGATGCTGCCTGCCTTGGTCACAACCCTGGTCTGTCTACACCCCTCCCAGGGATGTCTTTCGTATGCAAGGAAGTGCAAAACCACGCAAAATTTCCTTTTTAACTGGAATTAATCAACTGCCTTGCTTTTGCTTCATTACTTTGTCCTCTGTTTCTTTTGCATGATTATGTTATTCATTCAATGAGACATTTTATAACTGCTTAGGAACAGGGAAACCCTACCCCACCCTGAAATTAAATGGTGATTTTAGGTTCTGTAATATGTGTCAATGTCACTTACAATTTTAGCTTTGATGGGATCAATGATGTACAGGCAGTGTCTGGTTTCATGTAGGTGAGTTTGTCATGCACACAGAATGAGAGGAACCTGACAAGTTCTTCACAAGTGACTTGGCCCCCCTTTTTATTTCACCAACCTTCTTGCCAGAATGTCATGAAAGTCCATCATGGGGAGAACCATTGTACATGCAGCAGTTCAATAAAATAACCAAACAGGCCAAGCAACTTACAGTCGGGGACCATTCCCTTGTGCAGCAATTTGGGGTGAAGGGCCTGTCTCATGGGTGCTAATCTTATTGTGCCTGTTCTGTGGCTTGAACTACCAACCTGCCTGGTCTATATTTTCTATATTTTTCCACATCCATGTCACAACTGCTTTTATCCATTTTTTTTTTTTTTTTAACGGGCACATCTCCATGCACTGTGAACTGCCATTTCTTTGAAAATCAAGTTGCGAAGCTCAACTATGGAGAGATTTGTCTGTTCATGCGTGCACAGTTTGACTCTGAAGAAGACACTGAGTTAAAGCGTTAGTCTCCAGCACCATAATAAAGTGCCTGAGTAATCGTGTGCCCCAGTATTTCTTTCTTTGACTATGAATTTAGCATTGTCAATAGAGGACAAAGCATTGCACAATAAAGGTAGCTTTTTTTACTGCTGTTCCTGAGTTTTTATTTTTCAATGCACAGAAAACAAAGTCCATCCATCTATCCATTCTCTATACCGCTTCTTCCTCACTAGTGTGGCGGGGTAGCGGGAGCCTATCCCAGTTGACTCTGGGCGAAAGGCAGGGACCCTCCCTTGACAGTTTGTCAATCCATCACAAGGCTTACGCACCATTCGCTCTCACACTCATACCTACAGGCATGGGCAATCTCCAATCAGCTTGACATACATGTCTTTGGACTGCAGAAGGAAACCGGAGCACCCGGAGAAAACCCACACCAACACACGGGGAGCATGCAAACTCCACACAGAAAGGCTCTGGGCCGAATTCGAACCCATGACCTTTTTGCTGTGAGGCAGCAGTGCAAACTAATATATTTAAAATATATATTGAGGGCCTAACAACTGGTCTCTCACTGATTTTCACAATTCCACCAATGGCTGAGTTAATAGGAACAATTCCATTTTCAGACATCCTAAGTCAGGAGTGTCCAATCTTATCCGTAAAGGGCCGGTGTGGGTGCTGGTTTTTGTCCTAGCCAGCAGTGCTACTGCACCTGATTCCACTAATTAACTAATCAGGGGTTTCAATCGGGACCTTGGTGGGCAGAATCAGGTGTGTTAGAGTTGGGCTGTAACAAAAACCAGCACCCACACCGGCCCTTTCTGGACAAGATCGGACACCCCTGTCCTAAGTAATCAACCCACAGGCATAAGGTCACTGCCTGTTGTAATATTTTTAAACACCTCAGAGTATCAAAGTTTATTGGTTATTTATCTGTTATTTATACTGTTTTGGAGATGGAACACAGTATAAATGAAAGATCTCATTTTGCACCTAACAAAGTTTTACTACGATCCCTTGTAAATTTGTTGAGTTGCAGTCTGAAACCTCTAAAAAACTAGAAAAGCACTCAGAGAGCGCAGACCTCCCCCAGGGGGCAGCAAAACCCAAAAGCACTGCGATTGGAACTCCGGCCCATTGGAAAGACTTGAAATCTTGAACTTTGACGAATATCTCAGCAGTACTTTGGCCTAGATATGCCAAAATTTAATCACCTGTTCCTTGACTTAATACCCACCTTTTATTAAGTCATATTTAATTTAATCAAAATCTGTCCTTAACTTTTTTAGGTATTTTGGAAACCAACAGACAAACAAACAAACCCAGGCAAAAACATAACCTCCTTGGCGGAGGTAATTACAGCACAGAATCTCATTATTATCTGTGCCAAAGTTTATTCTGATCAGGTAAATCAGAGAAAAATGAGAGAGGTAGCTTCTAGGTAGCTTCTCCAATTTAGCAATTTAGGTACCTTGTGTTCCAATTCAGATTTCTCAGGTACCAAACTGTAAAATTCATTTAATTTCACTTATATGTCACTACAGGCATACATTCCATCCAAATACAACATTTAATTTTTAGAATGAAAAAAAAAAAAAAATTATTATTTCTGCCAGTTTTGTTGCCTATACAATTTCCCATTCAAAGATAATACTTACAATGAAAATAAAGTTTGACTTCACAGGAGCAGATTTATTAAAAAACAAAACAAATAAATAAAATTATAAATACAAAGGCAATGTTAAAAAATGTTAAAGGAAAGTACGAATAAGAAAAACTCCAGCGATTACTTGGAAAAGGAAACCAAAAGGATTTCCCAAAAAATTGTGCCAAGACCGAGAATCCTCAGACTTCTGCTTGCAGCGCAGCACTCTAACCATAAGATTACACCACCTGACTGCAAGACTATGGTCAAACTGCCCAATGAAGGAATGAGTAAAGGAAATATGTGCTGTACTGTTGTAGGCTCAGTTTTTGTACGGAATAGCGCAATGATTCTGTCAAAACAACTTTGAAAATGAATGTTGAATATTTAGCGGATAAATATTCGGACAATACCTCAAACAAACTAGTTATTCGTTTATATTGTTGCGCTATTCAAGAACATGCAAATGGCCCATGGACTCAGTTTGACGCACTGGGAATGCAAGGCTAGGCTCAGGCTAGGTTTCTGCGATGAAGGTGGTTTAGAGTTCAATGGAATAAATAGGACCCATAGAATCAAATGGCTACCGGCATGGTCTTACTGACAGCATCACAAGCCAATCGCTGAGAGGAAAATACATTGCATGCAAGCTGAATGCTAAGGAGCTGAGATCTTCAGAAATGCCTACTGTTATGATTTGTCCATATTTAGTACGATTTTTGAATTAAAATACAGAGTTACGGGAAAATAGTTCAGGGTTACGAATTTTTCAAAACCCCTGGATATTATATTGCTACATGCTAATTATACTCGTTCGACAAAGCCATTCTGAGGCTCGTAAAAAATTCCCCACGGCAATTGCCGAGCACGATCCGATTCTCTCTCCTGCCTCTCAGTCGGCCAATCAAATAGCCTGTTTCTAAGTGTATACGGAGCAGCTCCTGCTGGCAGCTTTGGAGACTACCAACCAAATCGAACGCAACCTAGCGAGCGAGGCAGCGTGAGTTTTAATTAAAATATATATTAAAAGAGATAAGAGATTTATTATTGCAGATTTTGGGCTCCTGGTTTTCACACATTTATACCTGGAGCAAAATGAGATTAAAAACAAGGTTTTGATAGACTTTTGATTGACAATTTCATCGTTTCATAATTTCACATGTAATAGCGGAATAAAATGTCCATCAGATTGCATTTTGACCTCATATTGTTTGTTACTGAAGTGTGCCAGAAAATACTGAAAAATGTATTTGAAAGTACTGATTGTCAGATTTCCGGGTAGGCATCTCTGGATCTTTGAAGCAATTTCCTGAGAAAGAACATGCTAGGGTACTGGCAGATCTAGATTCGTTATAACATGAACACATTGCGCTAACAATAGATTTACCCTTGAACAGTTTTTTATTACAAAATATCAAAGGTAAAAATTTTTTTTGCTCATCTCTGTAGACTGTAAAGTCTATGCCTGCTGTTCTTTGAGTGTGGTGTCAGTTTAAAATGACAGGGCTTAATCGTTGGATTCTGTGGACTATCCTCTTTCATTTGAGGAATGGTTTTTATGCAAAGCACAAATTCAGGATATATTCTGGCAATTCAGCGCTGATATGATTTTATCCAATGTTTTGCTACATGCTTATTTACTTGCCTGCTGCTTGAATTGTGTTCGGCTGAGGTAAAAATGGTCTAAATTAGCTTTTGGCCGAGTTTCAGGTGATGAAAACACCTTATTTTTGTCATCACATACTGGACTCATTGATGAATTGAGGGTAAAGTTGCAGCGTGTCTTAGCCTTTTTTTTTTCAAGGGGTTTATCAAAGGAGAGGGAGCATCAAGAATCATCCTACTTGCAGATCGTTTCTCCGTTGCACTCATTTTCGGTTAAACCTAGTTGAAGGTCCACTTTGCAGATGCAATCCAGAAAATATAGCTGAAGATTGGTGGAGAGATGCGCTCGTCTGAATTGGGGTCTGTGTCCACAGGACACGTTTTTTTGCGCTGAAAGCGCCCATGACCTCATTTTCAGAGCGCTTCTCTCCAGCACTAACTGTTGCTAAGTTACAAAAACTGTTGTCTAAATACTTCTGAAATCCATTGTTGTGAATGCAGTCTCAGTTTAACGTTATGTTACCTTATAAAGATTGGCTAATAAGATTTCAAAAATTGCTTTAAGTCAGTAACTGAGCCAATGAATGTGCATTTCCCAGAACTATAATTAGAACCGTTTATGGTAGAATATAGTTTGAACCATGTAGATACGTTGCTAAAGTAGCTCGCAACTGTGCCTTTGGAAACGTAGTTAAAGGGGACCTAATGTGCTATTTTTCCAAGTTTATATTTTGGTCTTTGACTCCCCTAGAGTACTCCTGATCGCGCAAAGTAAAAAAAGGGCACTTATTTCGCTCATACTTCCATCCTCAAAAAACCGCATTTGTAGTCCATAGTAGTCTCTGCCTGAAATGCCTCTTTGTAGTGGCTCTTCCGCTATTGCCCACACACCCAGTGTGCCCACTTTCTTCTGACTGGCCAGCTCTGTGGAGGGCAGATGTAGGCGGGACGATGCGGTGTCACAGTGAAACGTGAGACACGTCTGCCATCTGAGCTAAGGAATCAGTGGGGAAATTCTGCTATGAAATGCAGTATATGTGTATAGATCTAATGACATTAACTTGTTCTAATAAACACAACGGCAAAAGTGGAGGACGCAGTGCGAAAGTCTGGCAGCTCAAGCACGAATTTGCTATCGGCTACAGTTGGCTACGGAAATAGTTGGTGACTACAGCGGTTTTACTAATCCTAGCTAGGATGCAGGGGAAGCTAGAATCCACCCCATATAGACAGATTTGTAGAATGGGTCGTCATGCCCAAGTGTGGACCGGAGACCGTAGAAATCCGGTGGATCTGAGTTTAGAGGGAGACATGGACAGTGAGAGGCAGCTAAATGTGGACCAACAGCTGCATCGGTATGTATTAGGACCTGCTGTTTTGTGTGCATAGCTGTGGTGGGTTGTTAGCATGGAAAAACAAACAGCTTCCGTGCTGGTATATGACGGAGGGGTGAAAGCGCCAAGTTAAACGGCCTTTTCGGAAATTGCTCGTGGTAATGGTTTACTTCTTGCTTCGGAATGACCAGCTTTTCCTTGGGGAAAATGGGCGCATTATGGATAGCATGCGAGAGCTAGACAGAGCTCCAGTTATGTCATGAACATAATACAGGTTTTACAGACCATAAGTTCCGTCTGAGTGAACCGTTGCTTATTTGGAGCTAGCGAATTAATCACTTTTCCGGGAAAGAATTTAATATTCAATCAATGGCAATGCAGCGTTTGTTATACCGAACACGTAAGCCTGTGCACTTCCATTTTGCTTTCACCGGTAGCATCAGAGAGCTTGCCCAGCCATTGGAGATGTATCAGGCTTACCCCGGTCGTGGATAAGTGAAGCGATTGTTTCATAAGCACCCTAAAACGCGCCCAAGCTCTGCAAAATCTACGTCTAGTCTAACTGCAGCCCAACTCGGCAGACACATACAGCACCTCTCTGGTCAGCTTCAACTGTAGTGGTCACAATCAGGCAACATTGATGCTTACTGCAGTAACACAAGCATACTGATCATAATTGCTGCATATAAGTTAACCAGGAGCATATTTAATCAGCAGAGCATGCAAACTAAAATGCAGTAGCTGATAAGCGGTCATGAATTTGAATGTAATCTGACGCACGAAAAATTCGTTTCGCGTCCGATGTGAAAGCTGCTTAAAGAGCCTATAATGCCTGTATTCACGTCTTTGCATTGACTTTGAATGTAGCTAATCTGTCGCACGAAAAATTCGTTTCGTGACCGGTGTGAAAGCTGCTTGACAACATGTATTCGCGTCTTTGCATTGACTTTGAATGTAGGCTAATCTGTCCTGCGAAAAATTTGTTTCGTGTCTGATGTGAAAGCAGCTTTATGAATAATACGTGACAGCTAGAGAGAGCTTGGTTATCTTATGAACATAATACAGGTTTTGCAGACCGTAAGTTCCGTTAGCGCGGACAAGTTGGTAATATGGAGCTAGCGAATTGATCACTTCTACAGGAAAGAATTACCTATTTAATCTCCGCCTTTTTCAGCTTTTTATTGCCACAAAAATTTCTAAAGGGGGATGAAATTATGTCAAGGTAGTGCAGAGAAATCATTTGTAAACCAGTACAGCTTCTGCGTTTCGCATTGCTTTCATGGTGGCACCAGAGAGCTTGCTCAGACATTTGTGAAGTATCTGGCTCATCCCAGTCATGGATAAGTGAAGCGACCACTATCTGCAGTGGCTTCAATCGGTAAACGTTATGATGAAACTGCCACATTGATGCTTAACAAAGTAACACAAACATACCGATCGGAACTACGGCATATACGTTAACCAGGAGCATTTTTAATTAGCACAATACGCAAACTAACATGCAGTCGCTGGTAACCGAGCAGTCATAACCACAGAGACCAACCCTTGCAAAACGGGTTTTACAGACAGCAAGTTCTGTTACTGTGAACAGTTGTACGAAGCATCCAAATTACAAACCCAAAACCAGTGAAGTTGGCACGTTGTGTAAATCGTAAATGAAAATAGAATACAATGATTTGCAAATCCTATTCAACCTATATGCAATTGAATACACTGCAAAGACAAGTTACTTAAAGGCTAGGTAGGCAGCTTTCTTTTGACCATTTTAGGCAAAAATTTACATAATAACCTTGGGGATAATGTAAAGGAAGTGATGTGAAAAAAGATCAGACCTCTACGTCTCCCCTAGGCTCTGTTTTCAGCCTGTAAAGAATCTACGCGTGACGGTAGATTTTGACCAATCACAGAGCAGCTTATAGAGCTTTGAGAGAGCCAAACAGCGATTGGCTGTTCTACTACAGCTGATGCGGAAACCACTCTGCAGCAATGGCGGACGACCGGACAGGAAAAGTTGCCATTCCACGTTTGGAAACACCCGCGTTCAGTGCAAAGCAACCTAAGAAGAGGAAAACGGATTCGGCAAAAAGGGAGTCTAAAAGAGAGTTTGGCAACAAACGCAATAAAATGCGTGTCGTTGCATTTCGACGATGGAGAGAAGTCCGGGATAGCATTGGTTTCAAGTCGGACTCGGAGCTCGCTGTACTTCTGTTGGACAGGTAAACGGCTAAATTCTTTTTCCTCTAAACACAGTTGCTGTGATGAGGGTTAGGTTGTGTGTGTGCGATTTACCATGAATATAGCCAGCTGACGGCGGCCACCGATAAGGCTTTGTCAGCGCGTGCATCAGATGCGTGTCTGGTCGGAGGAGCTTGGGTCAGAGCCATAGATATATATATTTAGAACACTAGATTGCTGATGTCGTCATATTTACATTATCCAAAGTGAAGCACCCGGCCGCCATAATGATACACCCAACTTCTTCATAAAAATGAATGGTTTCCTATGAGGCCAATTTCAAATAAGTCGACACAAGCGAGAAAATGCTGAGATGTGCGACTGCCTTTTGTAGCAATATTTATTTGAAGAGCTGTAATAAAACGTTTCATGCGAAAGTTAAAGTATAAACGCAAAGTTGTCACTTCAATAGAAAAAAGTCGCGTTTTGTGCTAGCTAGCTAATTAGCCGTCCCATTGACTTGAACAGACCGCTGACTAAAAGCAAACGCTAGCGATTGATATCGGTGGCTAGCAAGCTACTTGTACTTGACATTCAACGACAATACTTCTTACCCGCATAATATTTAAAACAGTGGACAAGTCACTTTGTTTTATACAGAGCTCCAAAAGACAAGGAGGGGAGAGAGGCTTCACTAGCGCTTCCTTTTATCAACGTTAGCCATATGATTCAATATAAACAATTCGGTTGATGTCAAATAGTCAACCAGGGTACAATGAAGTGAGGAAACCAGAGTGTAATTTGATCACGTATACAGACATTCAAACAACGTTTCTTATAACGGCGATAACTTCCAAGCAATTATCTTATCAGAGGTAAAAGCCTGGATCGCGTTAAAGACAGTCACTTCTCTGCAGCACTTTAACGTTGACATTGAGTCACATTTCGATCTTCCCTTTAGTAACTGTGCCGCTTTCCATCCTCCGAAAAGCACATATTTAGGGAGACAAAATGTCCCTCAGCACAGCGATACCAAAATAACACAGACTCGCACGCAAGTGTTTTTGAAAATGTAATTTTAAAGTAGGCGAAAATGAATGGGAGTCTATGGGCGAATTTTACTTCCGGGTGTATAGGCTCGAAGAACAGATGCTTCACTTGAGCCTACCCTATCAGCAATGTAGTGTTCTATATATATCTATGGTCAGAGCTGATGGGATGAGAACCGTGTGGACTCAATTCGAACCTTTTTTCTAGGTTTCTGCCTACCTAGCCTTTAATGTTCAAACAGGTAAAGTTTGTAATTTTTTGCAAATATTAGCTCATTTGGAATTTGATGCTTGCAACATGTTTCAAAAAAGCTGGCACAAGTGGCAAAAAAGACAGAGAGAGTTGAGGAATGCTCATCAAACACTTATTTGGGACATCCCACTGGTGAACGGGCAAATTGGGAACAGGTGGGTGCCATGATTGGGTATAAAAGCAGCTTCCCTGAAATACTCAGTCATTCACAAACAAGGATGGGGCGAGGGTCACCACTAAGTGCACAAATGCGTGAGCTGATTGTCGAACAGTTTAAAAACAAGACTCCTCAACGAGCTATTGCAAGAAATTTAGGGATTTCATCATCTACGGTCCATAATATCGTCAAAAGGTTCAGAGAATTTGAAGAAATCACTGCACGTAAGCGACAAGGCCAAAAACCAAGATTGAATGCTCGTGACCTTCGATTCGTCAGGCGGTACTGCATCAAAAACCGACATCAGTGTGTAAAGCACATCACCACATGGGCTCAGGAACACTCAGGAACATATGTTGCCATCCAAGCAATGTCTTTTTCATAGACGCCCCTGCTTATTTCAGCACAACAATGCCAAGCCACATTCTGCATGTGTTACAACGGCATGGCTCCGTAGTAAAAGAGTGCGGTTACTCGACTGGCCTGCCTGTAGTCCAGACCTGTCTCCCATTGAAAATGTGTGGCGCATTATGAAGCGTAAAATACGACAACGGAGACCCCGGACCAGTGGCGTAGCCAGAATTTGAATATTGGGTGTGCCTTACAAAAATTGGCTGTGCCATGTGTGTATGCATTTTACGTATGTATACTCAGCAACAAAAGTTTCTGTGACACCATTTATGTGTATGTCATAAATGACACGCAAAGATCTCAATGCAATCAATATGTTTATTTAACAGGAGAAACACTGACGTTTCAGTGCCAACGTCACTCAAAACGAAAAATGTCATTTTCATGCGTCATGAAGCACTTTTCTGACGTCTAACCAATTGTGACCTTCACACTTCAATACCGGGTGTGACTTCCTCGTGCCATGATGCAAGCAACGCATCTCCGGCGCATGGACCGAATCAGATGTGCCAGAAATTGCTGTGGGATGTCATTCCAAATCTGACGCAGACGTTGTCGCAATTCCTGGAGTGTAGCTGGCGGGTTATCCAACCGCCGCAAACGTCGATCCATCTCGTCCCAAAGATGCTCGATTGGGGACATGTCTGGGGATCTGGCTGGCCATGGCAGGACATTGACATGTTGTTGCATCAGATACTGCTGTACAATCCTTGCAACGTGTGGTCTGGCGTTATCATGTTGCAGCGTTATTCCAGGACCATGTTGCATCAAAAACGGTACCACCAATGGCCGTAGCACTTCATCGCGATATCTTTGACCTGTCAGATTTCCATCAATAACAAGCAAATCTGTTCTGTTTCTAGCCGTGATCCCTCCCCAAATCATGACACTACCACCTCCAAAACGATCAAATTCCTGAACACAGTTGTTGGCATAACGTTCTCCACGTCGACGGTATACGACCATCACATCGGTTAAGCATGAATCTTGATTCATCAGTGAAGAGTACAAGATCCCACTGACGTTGGATCCACCGTCGATGTTGTTGTGCCCACTGTAGACGCAGTCGTCGGTGTTGTACTGTGAGTATTGGACGTCTTGCTGGCCGACGTGGGACAATGCCAAAATGACGGAGACGGCGACGGATTGTCTGTGCAGACAGTCGCCTCAAACCAGGTATCGTTCTTGCAGTTATGGTTGCAGGTTGGAATCGATTTCGGAGATGGGTTGTTCGAATCCAGTTGTCCTGTCTGGGAGTGGTTACTCGTGGACGGCCGCTGCGAGGACGGTCTCTGACATGTCTTGTCTGCTGATGACGCTGCCATAAGTTCCAAATGGTGTTTCGGTGGACATTCAGGCGATGAGCAACTTCCCTCTGCGAGGTTCCGGATTCAATCATCCCAATGGCCCTCCACCAATCATTTTCAGACAGTCTTGGCATTTAGAGGGTAGAGTTCCTGATCCGAAATGGCTGTGTTTTCGATAAGTGATGCTTCTGTCGTTCATCAGGCACAATGTGAACATTCCAAAAATTCTCCTCTTTTATTGCCATCCACAAGCATGATTTACGCACATTTTCACGTGCAAAGTCATTTTCTCGCATTTTCATGATTTCCATTTCAATGTTGTGTTTACGTGTACTGTTTCAGTCTGATATCACCATGTATGACAATTTCATAATTGCGTTATGAAAAATAATTAACAATATTGGTGTCACAGAAACTTTTGTTGCTGAGTATATGTATGTATGTACGTACCTATCTATTGCTATCCATCTACAGTATATGATATAAATTATTAATATAAATAATAGCCAAAATGCAGAGGTGAGAAATACTTTTGTCTTTAACAATGACAATCAATACTTCAAAACCACTACGCAGCTTCTGTAGTCATAAAATAGTACATTTGCATTATTTCATCTACTGTTTTCAGTTGACAAACAGAAAAGTGCCTGCACAATGGCCCAGCATAGCAATAAATAACAATAACTGTAAAGGCCCTGCACATCTATATACCTCAAAATAAGTAACATCAATCAGTCATAACAACTGCCGTAACTAGTAGATGACATCTTCTCCAGACCCTATACATTCATCAACCAAATCTATCTTCACAACATACAAAACAGTCACCACATCATATGATGTGACTTGTGAATACAATGTGGTCACTCGCCATTTGACTTTCTAAAGAGCGAGACGACGTGGTTTAGTCTTAAATGTATCTATTACTAAAGAGCGAGACGACGTGGTTTAGTCTTAAATGTATCTATTATTTCATCTGAGTCCAATGTCTCTGCAAGTTCTTTCTCAAATGACAGCAAAGATAAGCTGTTAAGTCGTCCTGTAACCATTGCAGCTCTACTGCTGCATTTGATGGTGTGAACAGTTCAAAACAGTCTCTACAGAACAGCTCGTCACTGGGAGTGTGACCAGAACTCGGATCAAGCTATTCATATTTGGAAAGACGGTCACATCACAGGAGTCTAATACTTCAATAAGTGATGGGAACTTATGACCACTGTTTGCTTTCCTTTTTATCAGCTGTTGAAAGACAGTCACTTCAGGGCTTTCTACTTTGAGACTATAGTGCACACATGGTGCCTCTAATAAAAGAGTTTGGCCAAATGCCCCTGAACTAGGTAGTAGAGAGGCAGCCGCTTTCATTATGCCATAGCTGTCCTCTTGAAAGCGCTCATTGAGCTCCATTAGCTGTCTGTCAATAACAGAAATCCAGAGTTCTTTCAGAGCAAAGTCAGTCTTAACAGGTGCACATCTGCCAACGGTAGAGGTAATGTGTGAATCGCCAAACTTTCTAGGAAGCTTTCTTGTGCGTGAACCTCCTGTATCCCAGCTGTGCACATCATTTCTTTTCATTATGTCCACAGTAAGTTTGATTAGCCTATCAAATTCAATCTGGTCATTCCTGAAGGTAGTAAGAGATTCTTTTAAATCTTCAATCATATGAATGCAGTCACAAACAGAAAGTGATTCTGACTGCAATCCCCTAGTCACAAAATCACTAGCACTGAACAGTTTAGAAAATGCCACAAGAAGAAAAATGAACTTCTTTGTTTGTATTTGTAGCAAAAGAGACTCTGCATCTAATTTAGTTTGTCCAGAGCTTTCAGAAAACTCACGCAATGTCTCTAGAATGACATCATACAGAGTTAAAATGCGTCCCACCGACTCAGATTTTGAACTCCATCTTATATCTGTAGAATGCACAAGTTCAAGGCACGGTTTGTCAGGGTGCAGCTCTTTTTGGATTTGCATAAAACGTGAATGTCTATTGGCCCCAGTCATGAAATGGTGTAGTGCATTTAACACATCAAAAAATGTGGCAACAGACTGGGACACTTTTGATACAGATGACAAAACCAGATTCAATCGATGCGAATAACAATGTACATAGACAGCCTTAGAGAAAGTTTTTTTCAAAAGTGCCTGTACACCATTCTTCCCTCCGGACATCACTGATGCTCCATCAAAACTGAACCCCACACAAAGGTTTGGATCTAGTTGAAGTGGCTGCAGTACCTCCAAAATCTTGCTGGCAATGCCAGATGATGTTAAATCTCCAGTAGCAACAAATCCTACAGCTCTCTCTCTTATTGTGTTGTTATGGACATACCTTAAACAAACAGCAATTAGTTCATTTTTTGACAGATCCTTATATTCATCTGCTAAAATTGCATAGTAGGTGTCAGGTTGCTCTTGTAATTCAGCCTTTATTTTCCGAAGGAGATGTGTAGCAGCAGTATCAAGCAGTTCATTTTGAATGTCTGGACTGGTCATTTTAGCATTCCCTGGGAGCTCATCAAAACGCTCCTTAATTGTGTTGTCATATTTACCCAATAGTTCCATCAACTCAAGGAAGTTTCCTTTGTTCATGCTTTCCATGTCTTCTCTATGTCCGCGAAGGGCAATGCCTTGTTTAGCGCAAAACAGCAAAATGTCTATCACAACTTTTATGTGTGTCCTGTTCTTTTCAATTTGTTCAGAAAAATGTTGATTTTTATCCATAGTCACCTGATGCACTATGTCGCCTTTTCCAGAGCTTTTAATGCTCTTAAAAGCTGTATATTTTTTGGTAGCAGCAACGTGGGCATTACTAGATTCATGCTTTACGCAGCTACTCCCGATATGTCCCCAATCTCTGAAACCTGCTCTTGTAAAGGTGTCTTCTCTTGTTGCTATGTTGAAATGTCTGCAAGGCTTGCAAAAAACTGCATCTCTTCGGATGCTGTACTCTATCCATGGGAACCTTGTATACCACTTAGAGGAAAACATTCGCTTTTTTCCGCTGTGGGATTCAGTGACAGGAAAGGCCCGCAGTTTAGGGTGGCATGCCGGCTCCTCCACTGCTGACAAGTCAGTGCACTCAGCAAGGACCTGTTGTCAAAATGAGTAGAAATCAGATGCATTTCCTTAAACTTTATAAATTGTAATTGTAGTTTTAATGTTTAACTCAAGTCATATTTGAGTAAGACTCTCTTATAATATTCTTCTATATGTTGTGCTTTACCTAAATAACTTATTTTCTGTTACGGCTCGTGAACTGGCAATAGGGGAAGCTCAAACAATCCCTTAAAATTGATGACTGGTCATGACCTGTTTTCAATCATTCATTTAAATTACCAAAACACAAACTCCGAAAACTCTCTACATTATCAGATGTGGCCAGTTTTCATTTATAACGCATACTGATTACGACTCCAGACTTCTCACGCTTTTATATACTCAGGGGTTGGGGTTGAAAGCAATGCATTTGTTTCATGATCGTTTAAATGAAATAAGATCATTTGAAACGTCTTTATGCAGTTCCATTGCTTCAAACCCCTCCATGCACAAGTACTTAAATTCCACACGAAAATCTCTTACATACGCTTTGATGGAATAATTGCTGTCTGCAGCAGAGGAACGTAAAAATGCCACTTAAACTCATGCCGAATGCGTGAGAGTCGACAGGTATGCGTTATTAATGAAAACTGGCCGCACCAGATAATGTTGAGTTTTCGGATTTTCGGAGTGTCCATTATTGTAATTTAAATGAATGATTGAAAACGGGTCATGAATAATCATTAACTTTAAGGGATTGTTTGAGCTTCCCTTGTTGCCAATTCACGAGCCGCAACTGCTTATTTTTTAGGTTAGCCCATGAGAAACAAAGTTCATCGATCACCTTATTTTATGTTTAGTCAGTCGAAGTTCAACTACGTCACATTAAACAAGTATATATTTATATAATGATTTCAGTCGCCAGATAGCTTTTCTATCTTTCTGAAATAATACTCTGTCTGCTTTTATGAGAATTTATTTATTTTAATTGACGTTAGTCTTACTTTTAAGTCCAGCAAGTTTGATGACCGTACCGACCTCTTGCAATTTGCCGACCTCTCCGGTCTCCACCCCCGCCATCTCCGGAGGGGGCTCCGCTGATTGTTCCGCTGGTTGTACCGCTTGCTCGGACAGTGGAGTCGCCGTTTCTGCATTTTCTAATGTCGAGCTTTCACTGGGAGGGTAAATTTCCTCGGGTCTAGGTTGGTCAAGTCGGGGTTTTTTGATAAATTTAAGAAGTGAGCTTTGCTTCATCCTCTCTCTCTCTCTTTTTTTTTTTTTTTACTCATTTCGCGCTCTACACACGCTAGCGGTTGTTTTTACTAGCTGCAAGGCAACGACGACGTCATTGATCAGCGACCCTATTATAATTGCTTAAAATTATTTGAAATAACGAATTTTGCAAAATCATATTAATGAGTATTAATGTGTATCCAACTCGCCAACATGCAAAAAAAAAAAAAATTGAACTCATTTCTGATATGTAACAACAAAAAACAACTTTTTTTTTGGGTGTGCCAGCTGCCAATTTGGTCGGCACTGGCACACCCTGGCACACCCGTAGCTACGCCACTGCCCCGGACTGTTGAACAACTTAAGCTGTACATCAAGCAAGAATGGGAAAGAGTTCCACCTGAAAAGCTTCAAAAGTTGGTCTCCTCAGCTCCCAAACGTTTACTGAGTGTCGTTAAAAGTTAAGGCGATGTAACACAGTGGTAAAAAGGCCCCTGTGCCAACTTTTTTGCAATGTGTTGCTGCCTTTAAATTCTAAGTGAATGATTATTTGCAAAAAAAAAAAAAATTCTCAGTTTGAACATTAAGCATCTTGTCTTTGCAGTGTATTCAATTGAACATAGGTTGAAAAGGATTTGCAAATCATTGTATTCTGTTTTTATCTACGATTTGCATAACGTGCCAACTTCACTGGTTTTGTAGTTGCTACTGCCATGTTACTTAAGTTGATAATGTATTTGAGTATCCTTCACAGCTATGCTCTATCAGCCTGATGGCTCATTTTATTAGCTACAGAACTAATCTTATGTATTTTAGCTGCCAAGCTATTAGCAAATTAATGAGCTAATTCACTCACTACATAGCTAACTAGCTATATGTTAGAAATCGTAACGCATGTGAGGGTAACACTTTACAGTACTATTCTGCAGTAGCTTATTTGTGTCTATTGAGTATTGTAAAAATGATTAATTTCAACTGACTTGGTTGGATAGAGATAAGACTTGGGACATCGGGAAAAGAAGCCAGGGGGGAAAAAAAGGAAATATTTATTGCACTATGGGGTTTCTTGTCTCGAAGTGAATGGGCTTTTTGAATGGGTTTGTTTGAAATTTTGTCTCCGAATCTCATCCATATACAGTAGGCGGTGTTGCACTGTGCAGTTGTCGGCTCAGTGTCGTGCCGTCGGGGGTTAGTTCGGGTAGGCAGAATCCTCACCGTTAAACAAACGATAACTCTATTACTTTGCTTGATTAGCAATCTGAGGATTGATTAACCAATTTACAATTTTAACCAATTAATACATTTACAATTGATTACAATTTACAATTAAACGGCAGAATGGTGTGCCAGTTCCATTCATGACATTACTGCTCAGTGCATCAAACTTAAACGCTTACGAGATAGCAAGTTTGTTCATATTTTTTTTTTAGAGGAAGTTAACGCAAGGCCATTAACAAATATTAAAACCTTTCTTATGCGGCGTTCAATGGGTGGTCAATATGTTTACGATGATACTTCCCTCCTTAAACACATATTTTTAATGCCATTATTAAAAAATAGGGAGTTTATTTTCAGTCTTCTTTCATAATCCGATAAACAAAAGATCAAAACAATATACAGAATTACAGAGAGAGCTGAGATGTTTTAGATTTATTTCCTTGCAGTCTCAAAGCATAAAGGTAAATTAATCTTTCTGTCACAATCACCTCTTAATCATTACAGGCTTAAAGGCTAGGTAGGCAGAAACCTAGAAAAAAGGTTCGAATTGAGTCCACACGGTTCTCATCCCATCAGCTCTGACCATAGATATACAGTATATAGAACACTAGATTGCTGATAGGGTATGCTCAAGTGAAGCATCTGTTCTTCGAGCCTATACACCCCGAGGTAAAATTCGCCCATAGACTCCCATTCATTTTCGCCTACTTAGTCTGTTATTTTGGTATCGCTGTGCTGAGCAACATTTTGTCTCCCTAAATATGTGCTTTTCGGAGGATGGAAAGCGGCACAGTTACTAAAGGGAAGATCGAAATGTGACTCGATGTCAACGTTAAAGTGCTGCAGAGAAGTGACTTTAACGTGATCCAGGCTTTTACCTCTGATAAGATAATTGCTTGGAAGTTATCGCCGTTATAAGAAACGTCATTTGAATGTCCGTATACATTATCAAATTACTCTCTGGTTTCCTCACTTCATTGTACCCTGGTTGACTATTTGACATCAACCGAATTGTTTATACTGAATCATATGGCTAATGTTGATAAAAGGAAGCGCTAGTGAAGCCTTTCTCCCCTCCTTGTCTTTTGGAGCTCTGTATAAAACAAAGTGACTTGTCCACTGTTTTAAATATTATGCGGGTAAGAAGTATTGTCGTTGAATGTCAAGTACAAGCAGCTTGCTAGCCACCTTTTCAATTTTATTTACCACTAAGTCAATGCAGTCCCCGCGACGCCAAGGTAGCTCGCTGGTGACCGATATCAATCGCTAGCGTTCGCTTTTAGTCAGCGGTCTGTTCAAGTCAATGGGACGGCTAATTAGCTAGCTAGCACGAAACGCGATTTTTTTCTATTAAAGTGACAACTTTGCGTTTATACTTTAACTTTCGCATGAAACGTTTTATTACAGCTCTTCAAATAAATATTGCTACAAAAGGCAGTCGCACATCTCAGCATTTTCTCGCTTGTGTCGACTTATTTGAAATTGGCCTCATAGGAAACCATTCATTTTTATGAAGAAGTTGGGTGTATCATTATGGCGGCCGGGTGCTTCACTTTGGATAATGTAAATATGACGACATCAGCAATCTAGTGTTCTAAATATATATATCTATGGCTCTGACCCAAGCTCCTCCGACCAGACACGCATCTGATGCACGCGCTGACAAAGCCTTATCGGTGGCCGCCGTCAGCTGGCTATATTCATGGTAAATCGCACACACACAACCTAACCTCCATCACAGCAACTGTGTTTAGAGGGAAAAGAATTTAGCCGTTTACCTGTCCAACAGAAGTACAGCGAGCTCCGAGTCCGACTTGAAACCAATGCTATCCCGAACTTCTCTCCATCTTCGAAATGCAACGACACGAGTTTTATTGCGTTTATTGCCAAACTCTCTTTTAGACTCCCTTTCACGTGTTACCAAACGTGGAATGGCAACTTTTCCTGTCCGGTCGTCCGCCATTGCTGCAGAGTGGTTTCCGCATCAGCTGTAGTAGAACAGCCAATCGCAGTTTGGCTCTCTCAAAGCTCTATAAGCTGCTCTGTGATTGGTCAAAATCTACCGTCACGCGTTGATTCTTTACAGGCTGAAAACAGAGCCTAGGGGAGACGTAGGGGTCAGATCTTTTTTCACATCACTTCCTTTACATTATCCCCAAGGTTATTATGTAAATTTTTGCCTAAAACGGTCAAAAGAAAGCTGCCTACCTAGCCTTTAAATTCGGTAGCAATAATAATATGTAAATTAAATTAACTACCCTGCGGTGCACGAACAATACTGATCCTCAATCTTGTTGTGTGAGAGGGTGATGGAAATGAGATGCGGTGGATCGCGTTTGCATTGAGACCTGAAAATTTTAGCTACTAATTTAAACTTTTTGTTGACCTTCTCCACTCTAAATTCATTAATGTATCCCTCCAATGCATAGTTTAACCCTTTTGCTGACTTCTTGATGATATTTAAGCCTTCTATCGCAAAAATTCTCGATAGCATCCTGAAAAATATCTCCGACTGTGATACCAGCCATTAGCACCTGTTCTAAAATGTTGATTGTTTGTCCTAGTCAGTGGAGGGGCTGGGGCTTAGCCATAGGTCAATTCAACAGATACAGTAAATTCATTGGTGGCTCTTTCAAGAACATCAGTGGTGGCTCCCCTGCTTGTTTTGCGCTTATATACCCGAGGCATGATGTCCACTTTGTAATCATACAAAAGCAGAATCTTGATTTAATATTTGAGACATATAGGCTACAGCCAAAATACACTTGAGTGTACCGGCTCAACTTACCTCCACCGGCTCAACTTACCCCTGGCCAAATGGCTCAACTTACCCCAGAGCTACCATTTTGACTTTATTAGTCCCCACAGCTAAAATGGCGCACTTTTATGCAATGTTTATGACCTCATGTTGTAGCTCATAGATAACAATTGATGTATAAAACAAATTTCAAATGATCTATTTTGGTCTAAACACAATTCACATGAAACTTATGATAGACTAAATTCACTTTCAAGAGTGAGAAACGGTTATTTTGAAATAAATGCCTAACCATTTTACCCATGTGGTTCTTACCTTCACAGACTCCATTGAATGATGCCTTCCTCCTTAGTATTTGGTCACATGATCAATGTTTTTTACCGTTTCCTAGCAACAAGGGGTGGCTCAACTTACCCCAGTCTCCCCTACTGGTAAATCTTACAAAACAAAAAAAAAAAGTCCTGGAAAATCAGACATTTATGTCTCAGGGGGAAAAAATTGCCCAATATCAATGCCGATTTCCGCAAAAATCGGCCCTGGAAGTGGGGACGGGAGGATGTTTTAATTAACTAGGGCTGCCGAACAAGTTTGTAAAAATGCAGGAAATAAAGTTTCTGTCGTTCCAAGCACTGCTGTCTCCAAGCTAGGGCTGGGCGGTATCTCGGTTTTATGACTTACACCGGTATAATTTTGAAGGAGATATGAATTTGAGTAAATACCCCCATACCGGTGTTTTATTATTTATTATATTATTTTGTGTGCGTCACCCACTCCTCTGCTTTCCGATCAGGCGTTTTCTGGCAGCTTTCACTGCTCGGGGCATTCAAGCTCCGCCCCTTGCGTGTGCAGGTGCGCTCCCCGTCACACAGTTCCCATGAACATGACTGCCGATAGAGCCGAGCGACTTAGCAGACAACAGTATGGCGGTCGACTATGAACAGGAGCTGGTTCCGAAGGAAAAAAAAAAAAAAACAGCTCTGTAATTTGGAGGTATTTAAGATATATACCGTGGAGCAACAAGACGCTATCTGTAAAACCTGTCGCGAGCAAGTTGTTTCCAAAGGTGAATGTATTTATGTATAGCCTGTCCATCACGTTTGCGTGAGATGGCTTGTTGCAGTTCTCTTAAACTTTACTGGTCTCTGCTTTTTTGTCCACTGTTTATTAAATTGTCACTTATTTTATTAAGTGCTCTTTGTCACTTGAACTATCGGCACTTAACACGTTGACTGCCGACTGCGAGACAACTCGTAAAGGCCGGGCTAGACCTGAAAATTCAGGGGAAAATATCCATCCCTTTTATGACAACAGTCTTAGCTAATTCTTGATGGTTTTCCTCTCTTAAAATGTTTTCCAATACAAGAAAAGTCAAATGGCAATTGAAGACACGGGTTTCCCCCATGCGATCTAACGGCGACAAAATAATGGGCTACATTCAGTTCAGTACTAAAGAATAATTTAATTATAATTAGGTCTATGCACCGGCACTCGGCGACTATATTTCAGAGCTCTTCAGCGAATGAGGGTAATTCTGGTGACAAGCACGTGCTTTCGTTCGTTATATTTTAGCTGTCTCTTTTTGTTTTACAGCCAGTTGCGACCGTGCTGCAAAAACCGTGTACGCATTTGGCACCGAACTTACCTTCATTCGCTAAAGAATTCTAAAATGCTGCTCTCGCTCAAAAAAAAAAATACCTTAGCTGAGTGCTAGTGCAAAGACCTATTTATAATTAAATTATCTTTTTGTACTGAATGTTGCCAGAGCTGCCAACTTTCACGCATTCCGCGCGAGTCTCGCGCTTCTTATTTGCACGTTTCAGTGCTGTAGTCAGCGATTATTCAGTTAATGCGCATTTCAGAGATTCTCTTGCAGAATTACAGTCGTTGTGCACGATAGTTAATCAGTTTCACGTGCATTACGGTTCATTTTCCCACTAGTGACATAGAATTCGGGAGTCATGATCGATTTCCTTCTTTACTCGGGAATTGGAAGCCATGGAGTAGCATAAAGACATTTCAAATAGTCTTATTCCATTCAAACAGTAAAAATGATCATGAAACAAATGCATTGCTTTTGATCCCCAATTTTAAAAAGTGCAAGAGGTCCAGAGTCGTCATTGCTTTCCGTGTTGGTGAAATTCACCGTTATGCAAGGGAGATAAACTGCCATGCACAAGGACTTAAATTATGCGTAAGAATCTCAAATGTACGCGCTGATTGAACAGTTGCTGACTTGAATATGCCTTCAAAATGCGTGTGACCAACGCCATATGCATGAGAATGCGTAGAAAGTTGGTAGCCCTGATGTAGCCCATTATTTTGTCGCTGTTGGATCGCATGGGGGAGAGACGCCGTGTCTTCAATTGCCACTTGATTATTCTTGAATTATTTTTTTCCCTTATTTAAATCTGTGTTCATGCACAGCCGCAGACCTGTGTTCTTCGCCAGGGTTGGCCTATTGAATCCGTTTACATTTTTGACACAGCTCTGCAGGAGCAGAGGTGTACATTTAGGTATCAATTAACCATTTTTGGTATTTTTGTTTGAATCTCTTTTGATGTGAAACATAAGGCCTAGGTTCTCATTCAGGATTGGCCTGTAGCTACTTCAATGCTCTTTACTGTTTTGTTATTTGCACAGCTCTGGAGCTCTGTATGAGCAGAATTATGCCTATTTGCATAAAGTATAGACTATTGTTGTAGAGATTTGATTTTACATAACTGTGTATCGCTTTCCATCAGAAAAGATATGCTGCTTACATTAATTTTCACAGCTGTGCCTTCTTGAGCAGAGAAAGAAAATCTGTAAGGTTTTGTATGTGGTCCAAGTCTTATAGGTTTTGATATTCTGATTAGTAAAATGAATCACCTTTCTTGCTCTGTATGAAATATCGTTTTCATACCGTATACCGCCAGTCAGACAAATAATACCGGGGTATGAGTTTTAATCCATATCGCCCAGCCCTACTCCAAGCCTATATTTAATAGTCACGACGTTACAACATGTGTGTGTGCGAGCGCGTGTGTGTGTTGCCTTACCTTATTTTTCTTTCCAAAGACACCCTGTATAAATTCTTCCAAAAAGGATTCTTTAAAAACAAAGGGATCTTGATGAAGCCATTTGCCACCCTAAGCCATTTGCCACCCACGCTTTGGAAGACTAAAAGAAAAAGGGTGCTTTGGCAAATGGCAGAACCCCATATCTCTGTGAAGAACCCTACTGGAACAATCTTTTCTGAGACCAATATACATCATACACGTAATGCATTTATAGTGACTCCAAACAAAAGACGAAGTCACTGAGAGGCTAAGTGAGGGAGCATTGCAATGCTGACTCGCTGCACGAACGACAAAGCCATTTCCGTGTTTCCAACTATGATCGTATTAATTTCCAACGAACCGAACAAACATGCAAACAAGGCAATGCATGGCAAGATGTTCAAAATGCTAAGTTTGAAGTTAGATTTAGCAGCCAACAAAAAATTCTCCTCCATTAAAGTTTGTTCCATTATCTGATTGAATTTCTCAGACTTGGCCATGCCTTTCCATGAATCATCGTAGTGCATTAATAAAAGAATCTGTATCCAGAGAAGGAGCCACTTCTATATGGATAGCTCGTATTGCCAAACAAGTGAATATGACTCCATATCTTTTTACCACGCTCCTCCGGCTCTTAACCTCAAAAGTTCCAAAGTAGTCCACACTGACTCTGGGGAATGGAGCTTCATCTGGACAGATTCTGTCTACAGGAAGATCTGCCATCACCTGGCACCCTGGAACAGCTTGCAGCCTCTGACAACACACTTTGAAAAAATCCTCCTTATAGCTGTGTCAACCCTTGGAATACAGTACCTTTCACGCAATTTGGACTACATGTAGTTGTGCCCTCCATGACCAACTTATTGATGTATGTGCCTTAGGAGAATGTCTGTGGTGTGGAGCTCTTTGGTCAAGATAGCAGGATGTTTCGCATCTTCAGGTATAGCCGCCCTACCTAATTGTCCACTAACCCTCAGGATACCATCCTCAAGTACAGGAGAAAGCTTGAAGATGCGACTATTCTTTTTCACACTTCTGCCACTCTGTAGACTGGAGAGTTCATCATGAAACCTCTTCCTCTGGCAAAATCTGATGATTTTCATTTCAGCATCCAGCAACTTATATACTGTGAGCAAACCTTTCCAATTCCAGGTCCTTGACCACTCCATTTCCCTGCTCTGCAGAAGATCTTCGTTGTTCCCATGAGTCAGACTGGGTGGAGGCTGTGTCAGACCATTTCCTCTTCTGGCTAAGACACCGCAGCAACTTCTTTAGCCTAATAATCCAAGCCACAGCCCTTCCCAAACAGGTCCAAGAGGAAGAATGATGGATCAGCCGAGTGGTTGCGTCTGCATCCTCTGAGGTCTGCACCACATTCACTGCAACACTGACCTTGACTTCTGGATCATTTGGCAGAAGTTCGCTCAAACAATCTGGACTCACAGGCCAGTCCTGTTCAGGATGCAGGAGATATGCAGGTCCTGCCAACCAGGTCTCACTCCTCAGAAACACATCCTTCCATTAACAGTCCATTAACAGGCCAACCCAGAATAGTCTTAATGGCATAGGGTCCATTGTGCACACTACATATGACTTGCAGCGGTTCCAGTGCCTTTGGTACATTTGTCCCAATCAACAGCTCAACTTTGGTGTCAATCTCTGGGAAATGAACATCTCCCAAGTGAGGCCACCTATGAAGATCCTTTTGACATGGAATTGATGTGATTCTGCCTTGACCGTGTTCATGCCCTGTTTATTCTGACTGCCTTTTGTGTTTTTTAACTATTGGCTTTGTCTGACTATTATGTTATGTGTATTATGTTTTGTGCATTGGTTACTTTGATTTGTCATGTTTTATCTTAGTTTACTTATCATTTTTATATTTTGCCATATGATTCCGGTTCATGTTTTCCCCGTCTGGTCTCACGTCTAGTCATTGCACTCAGTCCCAGTCTTGTGTTTCACTCTTCGGGTGATTTATAACCACTGTGTGGTTACTTTTCTTGAATTCAATCTGCACTGTAACTATAGGAAGCTTGCAGTCATGGCCACCAGCCCCAGTAAGCCCACTGGATACCAGGGCACAGCCCACTGGAGCGCCTTGTTCTCCCTCTGTCACTGGATCCTTTTCCTTTGAGCGGTGTTTCAAACTGCACACTTTGCATGAGAGACGCTTTCGATGTGTCCTATACACAAACAGCCAAAGCACAATCCCTTTTTCCTTACAAAGGTGATCCTCTCGGTGCGAGTCCTTTTTTCCAACTAAGGGCAAAACTCCAAAGTGTGTCCACACTCACAAAACAGACAGACTTTCTTGACTGATGAGATCACGTCTGGTCTGCTTCCCTCTGTTGCAGCGTTATTGTTCTCTGCAGTAGTCAGAGTTGTGGCAAAACTACTGGCCTAGATCTAGGTTTCAAGCTAGTTCTATTCATGCCTCTGTTTAATGCTGGTAATGATGTGCTCTAATACTGGGTCTGTCAGAATCCTTGCTTGCCTTTCAATGAAATGAACAGTATCATTGAATGTAGCCCTTTCGTATTTCACAAGCAGTTGTCCGCCATCGATCCCTTAGCTTGTAAGGCAGCTTCTTTACTTTTGTCAGCATATTAGCAGGCATATCCATTTCAAAGATGAACTGTACTTCGTTCATTGTATTCAAACAGCCTCTGAGAAACAAGTTGTAGTCTTGGAGTACCTTAACATCCTCTGACTTAATAAGGGCCCATGACAATGCCTTGTCCATATAAGGAGCTGCAATTCTCTGTTGATCTCCAAAATGTTCCTGTAGCAGGATTTTAGCCTGAGCATAGCCTCTGGCTGGGTCCATATGTTGGCAACTTCTTAAAAGAGCCCTTGGGCGACCTCTAGTGAACTGCTCTAGGAAGTGCAGGCAATCACTACA
The DNA here is from genome assembly GCA_029721435.1 of Gymnothorax reevesii. Lineage (NCBI taxonomy): Eukaryota > Metazoa > Chordata > Actinopteri > Anguilliformes > Muraenidae > Gymnothorax > Gymnothorax reevesii. The sequence goes on along the minus strand of CM056578.1, from coordinate 72,662,060 downwards.
ACTGTCGGACTTGCTTTCAACACCATTTTCAAAGGCTCTCATAAATGCATGAAACTGCAATGGTACAAAAGTAGTGTGTTAGCCGACTAATTTAGCTAGTTAGCCAAAATGGATCGCATCTACCCACAAATGATTCATTTTCACAAGCTGTACATGCTTATGTGCCAGCTATTAGCAACATAGCAAACCATTATCAGAAGGCAAAGACGGCATCAAAACACGTCACGATGCAGTTGCAGATTTTTTAGGCAAATAACGTTTCCATCAGCATTTATCGCATAAGCCTTTTACAGATCAAGAGAAAATCCGATCAGATCAACCGTATAAACTTTGTGTTGATATTCTTGAAATCAAGTCGAATGTCACTGTTTCCATAAGGCATTATTAATTCAATATGACTTCATTTGCATAAGAACGTGTGGATGGAAACATTGGCTACTGGCTCTACGAGTGAAGGTGCCAACCACACTAGATTGCTGATAGGATTTGCTTAAGCAACGATACTGAACGACAAAAGAAACGCAAATTAGCAAGTTAGTACTCTTATCGTTACTCAGTCAAAGTGACCAAACAAATGAGTTTGATGAAACGGGTGTAAATCTGCACGCGGTAGTAATAAATTTGATTTTCTGTAATAATTACGCACAAACTTATTTTTCAGTCTGTCTTTAATTAACTTGCGTTTCCTTTGTTGCTCAGTATATCTAGCTCGTTGCGCTCAAGTGAAGCACCCCGGAGGAAAAATTTGCACGTAGACTCCCATTCATTTGCGCCTACTTTAAAATTACATTTTCAAAATCACTTGCGTGCGAGTCGGTGTTATTTTGGTATCGCTGTGCAGAGTGACATAATGTCTCCTCAAATACATGCTTTCAGGAGGATGGAAAGTGGCACACTTAAAATGGGAAGATCGAAATGTGACTCAGTGTCAATGTTAAAGTGTGAGCAGAATGTTAGCAGAGATGCCAAGTCTCATTCATTCGGCTTAGGTCTCACGCATTTTAGGCTTATTCACCATAGTCTGCAAATATTCATTGCAGGCTTAATGAGATTCTTACGTGGTATTAAATTCCTTGTGCATTCCTCCAGAGGGTGGTATGGACTTCCGGTGATCGGCTGGACAAGATGGCAGCCAAGGCTCTGTCGCTCTCTCCTCTTTCCCTCACAAATATGTCCAGTTAAACCTTACTTTTACTATAAAGTACTCACTTAGCATTGACAATGTCGAATTCTTCTAAAACAAGTATTTGCCATTAACGTGTCTTTGTCCCCCGCCACAAAATGTGAAATCGTGTCAAAATGAGCTATCTCTCGGTGTGACCTTGAGAGTGACGCGAAGGTCACCAAAATCGACTGGCGCCGGGGTATCACCTGAATAAATGTTGACATTAAATTTGAAGACAATCCTTCCATTCGTTCTTGAGATATCTCGCTGACAAGGATTTGGGACGTATGGACGGTTGTGAATACTATGTCCTGCCGCTTTGCGCGTTCCGCGCGGCGGGGAACAAAAACACAATAAAAAAGCCAGGAAAATCCTGGAAGGATTGTTTGTCAATTATGCGAATGATTGCGTGCAAGTCAGGGTTAGTAATTAAGGGGAGCTAAGGGCCGCACCTGTCTTTAGTCCTAGAGACACCTCTGGGCGTATGGCATAGGCTACTATATCTTAAAACGGCACGGTGGCACAGTGGTTAGCATTGCCACCTCACAGCAAGAAGGTTGTTGGTTCGAATCCGGGTACTCCGGTTTCCTCCCACAGTCCAAAGACATTCATATCAGAATGGCAAGCTGTTCAGGTCCCTGCCTTTGCCCGTAGTCAGCTGGTATAGGTTCAGCTCGCCCCGTGACCCTAGTGAGGAATAAGCGGGTATAAAAAATGGATGGATGGATAGCGAAGTTACTGCTGTGGACTGATTCATATTGCAATATTGAGGCAAAAAAAGGACTTTACGCCTTTACGTCAGATCTGCATTTAACCCTAACACAATTGAAGATTTGATTCGGATCAGTGTGGAGGGTCCTCTGGACATATTTGATGCCTTACGCGCAGTGAGGAGATGGATACAACGGCAGAGAGCAAGGAGACCCTATTTTAAATCCTGGCCTCCAGATATGGCATAAAGCCAATGTAGTGAAAACCTTTGTTAAACAATGAACTCAAGATTCTCATATTGTTTAATAATTGTTATTTGTTGGAGACAGTTGTATTGTAAATGTGGTGTTATATTGTAGTTTCTTTAAACATAAAAAAGTATATATATTGGTGCTTCTTTGATTTCGGTGTGTGCGCTCCTAAATTTTTGCTCACGCTCCTAACTTGTTGAACTTAGGAGCGCAGCGCTACCAAGCAAAAAAGTATATTTTGAGCCCTGGTGTGTGCTCTCTCACTCAGAGCGGAGTGGCGCAGCCATGTCTGCTATCAGAGAGGTCTTTAGCGTGCACTAGAAGAACTTAAATGCTCAGAGAAATGTTTTATATGTAGTACAAATTTGTGTCAGTGTTTTGTGAAAATGTATTTAGAGTCGTTTGCTGCCTTTATCAATCCAGCGGTAGTAGAGTTTTTCAGTCAGCGTCTGCTCAGCTGATGTGTGTGTGTGTGAGTGCGTGCGTCTCACTAGGGAGGAGCAGCAATCACATCGATGGCTGGTTGAAACTTTTCAATAAATGTTTGTCTAACTTGAGACCTGTGATATTTGGTATCATTGTGTCATTTTTTTTATGTAAATTGAGGGAGCAGAAGCGGTATCGGCCACAAATATCGGCCCAAGAAAATCGGCAGTCCATAATAGGTCATCGGCTAAGGGTGATGGAAAAAAATCGGTATCCGCATCGGCCCTAAAAAATCCATATCGGTCGATCCCTATTTAAAACAGGCGTTGCACTAGTTATTATTAATACATGAAAAATCAAAATTGCTGGTTCCACGGCACTTCATGTCTATATGACCAATCTCGACATTTCAACGCCACACATTTTCCTAACAGTCAATGCTAGTTTGAAATGACCTCTGATGAAGCAAATGAAGGTGTAGTACTTGCTCCTTCCATTCTAAAGTCTTCATCATCTCAGCATCTACTTCATGTCTGGAGCAGTCAATGGAACAGCAGAAGATTAATCAACTTCAGTCTCATTTTCAATGCATATTACTGAGTCTACGACAAAGCATGATAATTTTAATAAAGAGCACATGTTTCTAAAATTAGGATTAAAATATTCAGTCTGCATATGCATAATCATCACCATCAAATTATGCGCTGCAGGAAAGAAAAGAGCTCCTAATAATATTAAAAAAAGGAAGAACAAACAAAAAAGAGGTTCACTAGAATGGTTTTTACACGTAAAAACAGATGTCTCTCCCTTCCCCCATTTCACATTTTAGAGTTATGGTTCGGAAACGAGTCCCACCCTTTAATATGCCTAAGTCCAAATTGTTGCCAAGGAAACAGAAAAATAAAATTCAAAAGCAGCTCAAACCCTCAAAAGGCACATCTACATATTATGGAGAGACACTATATCAAATTTGGTGAGAATCGGTCGAACAGTTTCAGAGTTATGCTTCGGAAACGAATGGGAACGCCGACGCCAATGCCAACGGGAATTCAGGCAAAAACAATATGTCTGCCCCCCCAGGAAAGGGAAGACATAATTTGGATACTTTTGTCAGTTTGAAGACCTAATGCCCAATCTGTCCGTTTGATCTGTAATGTGTGATCCCTTTATTCTCAGCAATTGGATGCTAATTTTGATGCAACTGGACTCACCTAAACTCCCCATATAGCTGAATTTAATTAGACTGAGTCAGCTATCAAGTAGGAAACTCCTTGAATATTGTCAAGCAGTTTTCTAAATGACGGTTGGGTTATGGCGGCAGGCACAAGTGTTTTTTTTACTACAGATTCTGGAAACTGTTTGACTCATGCCAAACTCCTCCACCCTTAGTTCTGCTTTAAATGTCTGCTGGATAATTAGCGTTAATATCAATATTTGTACTTTTTATTGAATTTCTGATCTGTAAATACACTGCCCGGCCAAAAAAAAGTCACCGTTTTTTTTGTCGGAAGACACATCCCTTGCTGGTGGAAAAGATGTTACAGTATTTCAGAACAGGCAACTTATTGGCCTGTATTTAGCAAAGAAACTCATGAATGCAAAAACAAGTATGGGGAATCATTTTTACAAACATATTTGCCACCACAAAGTCCTGATCTTAGACACAGTAAAAGTTATTGGGATGTGCTCAAGAAAGACCACCGAGTGGTTCAACCATTATGTCGAGAAGACAAGATCTCGGCCAAAAATTATGGCATGTATGATCGAAAATAAATTTTCTGGCATTGCATATAGTTGTCAAAACAATGACAAAATGAATATGCACTGTAATCAAAGCTACAAGGGTTCCAACTAAATATTTGAGTGTGCGACTTTTTTTTTTGCCAGGCAGTGTATATCATTATCAAGTGTAATCAGTTAGTTTGATTGTACCTTTGTATGCCAGTTTAGGCATCAGGTAAGTAAATTCCCTTTGACCCAAGTGTCAATAAAGTTAATGTTTCCTTGGATTAACGGCTGACGAACAAAGTAACATGTTAAGCTCTCATAATGTTATAATTATGTTTTACTCATCCAAAGTGACACTAAATCAATTAAAAAGCAACTACGTTACCGTTAACGTTACCATCAGCAAACAAAGATTTCTGCCGGTAACGTTACTAGGAACAGCGCTAAAGGGCTAACGTAAGTGTTAGCAACACGACCAAGCCATCGTGATCGAACAGTCAAGCCAACGTTAGGTAGTAGAGTTACCATGAAAACGACGAATCAAATGTTAGGTTACATGTGTCAAAACAAGATTTAGTGAACGTTAAAGTTGCAAGTAGACTCATTTATGTTGACACAGCTAATGGTTGGGATATTTAAATTGACAAATTGACACCATCTGGCCAGATACACGTTTACATTAATCACATTCGTTGACTCAGTTGCCCGCAGTAACGTTAACGTTACTCGTCATGCCTTGAAAGCTTGCCAGTCCTAACCATAACCACCGCCCTACAGACGACAAAAAAAACGCTTTCAGTCATACTAGTCCACAAAGCAACTAAATGCCAAAGCCTGAAGCAGTTGGCTTCTTCTGTTGAATTACCTTATGTGTTTGGCACTAAGGCGTAATACTGCCCTCCACCAGTCATCTTCAAAACTTATGTTTTTTATTCCCCTAATGAGCCTAATATATCTGCGATCCTCCGTAATCAATAATTAAATGCAACTTGTCACTCCGTGTCTGGCTCCCCCTCCCATCAAACCCATTTCCAAAATCTCCTGGATGTTTTCCCCCTTAATGTCTGTAACCCCAAGAAACTCTCTACCTGCATGTACCACCATTTTTATCCTATCAGTCTTAGACTCTAGTTCGCTAGCGCAAATGATGTCCATCACCACAAATGCCAAAAACCTCTTTTTGTCTAAAGTAACACTATCTCGATCAATTCTTAGTCCTTGTGTCCCGGTCTTTGAAATACACTCCTCTTTATTCTCTATACCCTGTTCTACCTCAACTTTCTTTGCGGCCTCAGCATACGACAACCTCTTTCGTGTCCGCACCCGATCCACCTCATCCACCTTAAATTTCCCCCGCCCACATTGCCTACTGCCAGCTTCATGATTTCCTCCGCAATGAAGACACAACGCTTGTCCTATTCCAAGCTTGCAATCATCCTCCTTGTACCCATATTTTCCACACCGCCGGCCTTTAGAAGCACTTGCCCTGCGTACGGATACGGATTTTTACAGCTTTTTCCATTTGCTTCTTATTTTAGCAGTCAATTACCACGATGCCACGTCTGCACACTCACTGCCTTTACTTCACCTATGTAACTTTTGATAAATCGACTCACAAAATGATGATCACTAAACACATGGTTAGTTTCCCACTCAACGCCCACCGCTTTCACTCCAACGACAAATGAACAATCATCGGTTTCATTTTCATAGCCCTTTTTCATTTTCCTTCTTCCCCCTTCAACCTCCATATTTATCCTCCGTCAAACCTCAATCTCTCTACTCCCGCCGTATTCTCTCTCACCATGGTCTACCGAAACAGTTGGCTAAGTTACATAGCAAACTTTAGCCGAGTTAGCAGACCACGCATTCCCAAATACAAATCAATTAACGCTTGCGTGAGATTAACTATGTGAACATATACACACGCACGCACAAAAGCATGCTAAATAAATCATCTATTTTGGGAAACTTGCCTGTAAGCGTGAATATGACAGCATCTGTCCTTCCGCCGAGCTATACTGTCACCGTTACAGCCTGCAAGACCCGATGGCAGGCTTCCTTCTTCTCTTCGTTGAGGTTTTATGGCAGTTGGCATCCAAGATGTTGCATTACTGCCACCCTCAAAACTTATTCGCCCGTCATTCTCTCAAATCCGTCTTTCCAGTGCGGTCTCTCTGAAAAAACCCATTATCATTTTGCCTGCATTATTTCAATTGGCTAATAAGGACACACGCTTTAGATCTTAATTACCCAGTGCATACCATTAACCATCAGTCCCTATGCACAATAGATCACAAAATGATCAATTCACTCCCTTGGTCTCCTTAAAGTCTTGTAAGTGAGGCCCTTGACCCAGCCTTGCTTTTACGTTGGCCTACTATACATTGAGTTTTGCTCTTGCCCCCCATCAGTTCCAGTATGTTCATGTTTTTTAATTTCCCTTTTTACTTTCAGGAGTGTTCCAGTGTGTTGGCACTTTCCTGTGAAGGCCAGGCAAGTGCAAAATAATTTATATTATTTATTTTTATTATTTATAAGAATCGCATTTACCTGTGTTAACGTGCCCCTTGTATAGGCACAGATGAGCAGGCAGGCCTCTCAATAGTCTGAACTTTCATACCTCTTTGTTGTGCAGCTTGTGAGAGAGCATGGCCAACACTAGTAACGTGCCATCATATTGGACTCTGTGGCGTAAAGCTAAGGAGAAAGTCGACAGAAATTTGGCGTTAGTCAGTTCAGATGACAGAACAAATTCTCCTCCATTAGCTGAGGCAGTCTCTTCTTCAAGTATTGTTGGCTACAGTGAGGACATATTTATGGAATGCCAAACACCTGAAGTTGAAGGGCAGTGGTGTGAAGACTTGGATCTAGTAAGTGATGTCTTCTTTGATGCCTGTGAGTCATTTGTCTCAGATGAGGATTTTGAAACCTTTGACGATGAAGACTGTGACCAGCAGCGAAGGAGTCTGGCAAACTGGGCAGGAGAGCACCTATTCCACATGCAACTTTAAATCCTCTGCTGAAATTGTTCACACCATATCATAGTTCCCTTCTGAGGGACTCCAGGACACTGCTCGGTACGGTGCGGTCAGTGAATGTCTCAGAAGAAGCTGGTGGACAGTACCATTACTTTGGGGTACTAAATGCAATCAAAGGAATACTGAATGCCAACAAAGCCCAGCTTCAACAACATATGTGTGTAAATTTGCAAACCAATATTGATGGCCTACCACTTTATAAGAGCTCAACAACACAACTATGGCCCATCCTTGGACACGTGCAGAACTTTGAGGGTGATCCCGTTGTTCTTGGGCTGTTCTGTGGCCCCACAAAACCCAACTCCATCCAAGATTTCCTCAAGAACTTTGTCAACAAAATCATACAGTTAGAGGGTGGTTTTGATTTTGAGGGCCTGAAACTTAGACTGAAGATCTCTTTGATGGTGTGCGATGCACCAGCTTGTGCATTTATTAAAAATATTAAAGGTCACTCTGGTTATTTTGGCTGTGGCAAATGTACACAAGAGGGGATGTACACTGACAACAGGATATGTTATCCCGAGACCAATGCCCCTCTGAGGAGTGATGAGGACTTTGATCGGATGGTTGATGAAGAACATCATCTTGGCCCATCTCCTCTACAACAAACATCCCTGGGAATGGTGTCAGGATTTCCTCTTGACTATATGCACCAGATCTGCCGAGGTGTAATGCGAAAACTCTTCATGTTGTGGCTTAAGGGTCCTCTCTCCTGCCGACTTTCCTCTCTAAACATAGCCAAACTTTCCCAAGACTGACAGATGCTGGAAGCCACGTCCCTCTCGAGTTTTCTCGGAGACCCAGGGCACTGCGAGAACTGGATCGCTGGAAGGCAACTGAATTCAGACAGTTTCTCTTATACACAGGACCTGTTCTTTTGAAAGGCATTTTAAACAATGCTATTTATCACAACCTCCTGCTGCTTTTTGTGGGGATCTTCATTCTTACCAACTCGAGACTCACAGAGGAATGTACAGAGTATGCAAATGCACTTCTGATTTCATTTGTGCAGCATTTTCGAGAACTCTATGGCAAAAAGTACATTTCATACAATGTCCACAATGTGATACACCTGGTGGAGGATATGAAAAGACATGGCGTGTTGGACAACTTCAGTACTTTCCAATACGAAACCTTTCTGCACAGGCTCAAGAGGCTTGCAAGAAAACCACAATCACCACTCAGCCAAATTGTCAGGCGACTGTCAGAGACCCCTCTGAGGCAAATCAAGGGTCATTCTTTGACTATCCACGACCATCAACAACATTTGGCATTACAGAGGTAGACTTAGTCTTTGAGCCCACCGACATGTGCAAAATCGAAAGCATAGATGAGAAAGTGTTCCTGGTGCCCTCTGAGGGGAAATTTGTTTCCATTCCCCTCTTACATTGATCCCCTCTTCGGTTTTTATTTTTATTTCTTTATTTTTTGTTTGTCTGTGTTTTTTAATTTTGGATGTATTGTGGCAGTTAAACCTGGTGTCTGTTAGGTCAGCAATGTACTCCCTGGTTGAGTTTTTAAGAGAGAAATCTACTGGTCCGGTGGCGAAGGAGTGGCTAGATGGTTGCTTTGCATGGTGGCCACCGTACAACAACAAAGCTGCGCTTCTCAGGAGCATAAAGGCCAGGGAAGCCCCACAGCCAGAGAAAGGATGGACACGGCATGAAATTCAAGTCTTATATGAATCAGGTAATCAAACTGGTTAAAAATGCCCCTTTAGCCCCTTTCTATCTTTGTTAGAGTGATGTATATACAACTCAACAACAGGGATTCATTTTAAAAATGCAATAATCATTTTTCAGTGAATTATATGATTTCTCCTCTGGAAAATGTCTTTCACATTTTCATCACATGTAATTTATTTTGACATTAATACTGAAAGGGCTTCATTATCTCTTGTCCATCACACATCATTCAATGCTAAAAAGAGAAAAAAGGGGGAAAATGTCTTAAAGCATTTTACAGTAAAAGGTAAAAGGGTTGTTATTGGATCCTCAAAATTGGATCAACTCAAAAAAACAAGATTGAGTAATATAACATTAAAATCGGGAATAAATTAGTTGACTGTTTCATTGTTACCCGGAATGACATGCTGTTAGCCAGGAATGACGACTGCAAGATTTAAGAATCAAATATAATGTATCTAAGCCTTTTTCATTTCATATGAAATAGGTCATTTTAAAATGTATAAACATTATTAATGTTTTATGAACGTTAACCAGAAGGACACATGATTTGAGGACATCATGCACCAGTGACCGAATAGGTCAAAATATCAACATTTTAAGAGAGACTTACTGACCTTGTAATTCCTTGGGGGGGCCCTTCAGAATCTGTTGGCTGATGCTATAGCCTGTCACATGACTATCCACATCCAAACATGACAGACAAAAGTATTTGTTGCATAAAAATGTAAATATGTTTAGTGTAGTGACTATATTTGTAGGTATCATTGCAAACATCAACACAATTATGCCCCAGTACATAATTATCAAGATTTTTTTTATATTTTTAGCATATTTTTGTACTTAGATTTTAAGCACAGACGTTATCCATGAAGGACAGTTTTGTCTTTTTGAGCTTAATTGCTCCTTTAAATTTAAAGTTTTCACAGTGAATACACATATGAGTAAGTAAAGTGGAGAGAGTTGAGTATTGTAATGTATTATTTTTATATCTTTATATATTTTTAACATTATAATTATGCTTTGGACAACAAAAATGACGTGCCATGTCTTTGACCCATAAGCATCATTTATTAACATTACAGAAGCACTTCATCAAAAAACAATGCTTGTTTATTTTGCGCGTTATACAACAAGCAGTTCCAACCAAGCTTTCTGATTGGTCAGCTAGACATTTAGAATGTTCTCAAATCTCTCAATCAAAAAAACTGAATGGGTTGTCTTATCTCACAGTCTGTGAGTTAGTAGGCAGTCCAAATACCAAACAATGGAGAAACAAGTTTTTTATAGTATGTCCCCTCTTATATACCCCACAGACATACTGGACAAGGTTGTACAAAAATGGACAACTTAATGCGAGACGTCTGATTTAAATTTAGATGTGGAGGGAGAGAAAAGGACTAGGTAGGTTGTCAATCTTACTTAGAGTGAGAAGTAAGTACCAGGGAAGCTTGCAGTCCCCAACAGGATAGTTCCGATTGACATAAATAGCCCTCCAAGATATGCAACTTTGTTCTCAGTACCACCAATTGCCATAGTCATAGGGCACACATTCAAACACAAATACAGGGATGTTCAATCACTTGTAGTCATTAGTAAGTAGTAAGTAGTCATTAGACTAACTAATCTGTAAAACAGTTATGTAGTGGTTTTATTTCGGATTTATCTACTTAGCAAAATGAATATTGTACACATTCTAGAAATGTGCTGCCACTGAATTATAACATGTATTTTAATATAATACCATGTGACAGTTGTGTAAATAAGGGTATTTGCCATACGATTGAAACGCTTTTCTTATTGTCTGCTCAGTCATCCTATTGTCAACACATTTGTAGAAAAAGTAAAAGGCCGCATTGGTGGAAAGATGGGGACGAGGATAATGCTGACAATTTTTCCATTACAAAAAAGGCTTTGACTCACTTGCCATCACCGCCTCCACCCCCATCCCCTCCAAAACTGAAAGCCATGTCCAGAAATAACAGTAAGTGGTATCAAGTGCAATAGTTCCTAGCTCCTAGTGTGTATATATCCAGGGTATATGAGTAGGATGGGTTAAATGCAGAGAACGAATTTCCCTAAGAGGATTAATAAAGTACGACCTTTACCTTTACCTTCAGTTAACCTCAAGCAATTGCACGAATACGGTTGAAGATGGACAACACAACATGTTCTTTTATATGTATAATGAGGTTATTTTATATCTATGAGAAATGAGTGATCTGGAAGTACATTTTCTAGTGGACAATTTAGAGTTGTTGATAAAAGCTCCTATCTGTGATATCAGTGCATGTTTATATCTGGTTCAACAGAATGCTCATTTTAAGACTGCTCTACTTCACAGTTGTTTTATGAAGGGTTCTATTTTCATACCTTCCAAGACATCTCTTGCATCAAAATGGGTGAGGAGCACAGCAGGGGTAGGGACAATATTGGTCAGATGGCAAAGTGAATTTTTTTTTAAATGTAGCTTGCCCCTTTTCAAAATACATTTTTGTGGAAACACAGGTGTTCTGAGCTATTTCAAAGGCCTTCGCTAGTGAAGGTGGACTGGCACAGACCTTTCCATCCACTGATGTCACAACCGACAACCATGCCTTTTGTAAAGTGATTTATGATTTATTATTTGTTCCTCACCTGTGATTATTTCAAACATTAGTTTCAAAGCCACAGCTGACTAAGGAGGGAAGACCTGCAGGAATGCAAAGCTCCAGTAAGTTTAAGTACACTCAAATCATCATACATTTTGAATTTAAAATTTTAAATACTCATAACATGGCAGTTAATCATGTCATATAAACAGCTGAAACTCTACAGTGACTCTTGAGCCAGAAAGTAAAACATTTTAAGAGCAACTCTTCTTAGTCTATTAGCAGGTTCAACCATACCCAGAAAGAGGCAGGCTGTTTTCATGACAACTCACAAAAGTAAGACACTTTATGATTTTTGTGGCGTGGATTCCCATTTTAAGTGATCTGGCCCTCAGAACCTTTTAAAAGATGTTGCTTTACGCCAATTACTGTTATACTTGAAAATGACAGATTCAGTGACAATAATAGAAAATTAAGATTAAAACGAATAATAATTCAAACTAGGCTTATGCCGTCGGAGGCGACGGCTGGGGGTATATCCCCGAACGCCCCAATCCTCCGACTCCCCAATCCTTGAATTGACCCAATACAATATAGAGCCCCTCAGGTCTTGACCTTTCATTTGAACTAAATTTCAGGTCAATCGAACAAATGGTTCTGAAGATATGGCCAAAATGGTCATTTTCCATCACAAAGCGCCACCTGGAGGCAAAATTTTGAACCATACAGGTATGATGTCATCATGTGACACGTTTTGAGGTCATTACCTTGCAGTTGCACATAGTTTCATGTCAATTGGAGAAATAGTTCCAAAGATAAGGCAAAAATGGTGAATGTTATGTGACAAAGCTCCACCTTGTGTCAACATTTTGAACCAAACAGGTATAATGTCATCGTAAGACACATCCTCAGGTCATGACCTTGCATTTGCACTTGATTTGAGGTCAATCAGACAAACATTTCCAGAGATATGATCAAAACAGTGATTTTTTCCAGTTTTTGGCCCCTGGTGGCCAATCTAAAAATTGTAAATTGTCCAAAATCAAATCAGTTATTCCTCTTCATGATACTTACTTATATGCAAAATTTGGAATTTCTAATTGAAATGTTACTGAAGTTATTGCGTTAACACGGAAATCAGTTTTTGGCCCCTGGTAGCCAATATAGAAATCGTAAATTGTCCAAAATCGAATCAGTTCTTCCTCTTTATGATACTTACTTATATGCAAAACTTGAAATTTCTAATTGAAATATTACTGAAGTTATCACGTTAACACATAGGGGGGCGCGGCGGCGGCGGTCGGACCAAAAACATAATATCCCCGGAACGCCATTCAGTGTTCGGGGATATAATAATCACATATACAAGCCCTATTCCAAGGTGACACAACTGTTTCTTATCGGGGAGAACAAGCCGCACCTGTTAACTGTGGAGTGCTCTCGGAGTGAACCTTCTGTTAATAATGAAAATGACTGAGAACAGGTCAGGATTAATAATTGTTCTAAACAGTTTTGTGCAACCCAATTCTATGTCCGTGTTCCGCAACTTGGACTGAATTTAGCCCATGATTTAATCACTGTTAGATCGCATACGGAGAGAAACCGTGTCTTTGGTTGCCAATTACGATAATTGGAAAGTCTATAAATGAAAATGATTGAGAACTACTAATTGCAGTCAAAAAGGAACTAAATGGGGAAGGCAAAAGGATTTTGCACGATGTAGTCTGAAGACTAAACACCTTCTAAGTTCTTTAAAAGAGTTTGCTGCACATTTTTCTTTATTGCTATTGAAAGGCTTTTCTTGAGGTGGGCCCTTTGGCGCTTTTTCTCCTCCTCTTCAAATTATATTACAGTCCGAAGGTTTGTCTTAAAAACCAACAAGACTGACAGACTGGGGTATTAAATACCAAATATGTTTGAGAATGACTCTGCCTCCCATCCGTCAAGACTTGTATCTTGTGGTCTGTAAGTTTTTTTTTTTTTTTTCTCTCTCTCTCTGCTATTGTCCTGCATGTGTGGTCTTAGCACAAAGGCAGCAACTTTGTCACATGGATAAATGCAGTCAAAAGTAAAATGGGCAAATTGCACTGAGCAGCAAAACTTTATTAGCATGTTTGCGCTGGAATATCATTAGTGCAACGTCTTTAGTGAATTGGACCTCAAAAACAAGGCGGATAGCAGGAGCAAACTAGAGCACTCGGCAACCGAGTACATGTATCCCCCGAAGGCCCCCCAGTTGGGTCCCGATGATCCCAGAGTACCCAAAATCAATAGGTGTCGTGAACTTACCATAATACATGTCCCTGCAAAATTTGAAAAGAATCAGTGCTCTTATGTGGGCTGTAGAGCGTTCACAAGAAAATCTCTGCAGACGCGGCGGACGCGGAGGCGTGACGAGGCCAAATCCATAGTATCCTCATAGGGGGATACAATGATGCACAACTCCTGATGTAATTGGTGGATGCATTTCACTCTTTGTGAATTCACCCCTTTGATCAGCTCTTTTAGCAATATTGTGCGGCACATTAGCCCAGACAAATCTAAGTCAATCTCAGGACCTCCTCTAAGGCGACGCTAGAATTATTTTTATGCAACAGAAATCAAAAAGAGTTATGTGTGAGGGACGCAGCTGCTATATTTAATTGCTTGACTTGTTTATGACTGAACTGATTTATACATCATTACCTGCATTACCAGCTCCTAGTCCACCTTGAGACAGGCAGGCAGGGTTGACATCCAGGCCAACCTGCCAGGGTTAGACCACAATCAGTTCATAGTAGAAATTACGTCCTTTTTTATCAAATGTTGTACAACTCTTTTGGCAATAAACTGTGACATGTTTGACTGCAACAGGGATGCCAGGTTGATGTGTTGTCAAAAATCATTACCAAAATATTCCAGTCCTTCTGTAACTGTGCATACCATGCTATACTTGACCTTCCTCAAGAGCAAGGGTCTGGCCAACTGGCCGGCTGGTCCCTGCACAATGCACAGGTAAGATTTAAATGGGATAGCAAAATTCCTAGAATATTTCTGCAAAGTCATATTAACATTAATTTACCTTAATCAGTCCATTACTGCTTTTGTATGAAACAGCTGTGGAAAGAGCTATGCTGGAGGCCCTCAGCGAGGTGCAGCTCCATCTCCAGCACCTCACTGCCCTCGTCCAAAACCTACAGGCAGAAAGGAGGCCGCAGTTCGCCCCTGAGGGCCCCCTGCCCCATGAGGACATCAATGTTCAGCTTCCCCTCCAGCACCTTGGAGAACTGGATGAACTTGAGGGGAAACTGAATAACGCTCAAATCCAAAACAAGCTGGTAATGAAATTAAAATGCGTTGTGTGCGCGTTACGTATAGTACATATGTATATAATGTCGCCACCACCATGAGGAAATTTTCCGACCGATAGGCTTGTGACAAGAACAGTGATACTGATTATACAGGAAATTTCACACAAAAAAGTATTTGTCAGCTCAATGTCTGATGAGGGCTTACTATTACTGACTTCGCCAGTCAAGCTGTAACATAGACCAGTTACATTATCCTCCATTATCCAAGGAGAAGGAGCTACAATTATGTCTGCTGCGGCCACAGCAGCAAAGAGCGGCAGAGTCACACAGAGGTTCTACCATAGACTGTAAATATAAATGGACAATATGACAGCTTCCCTAAAGCGAAGCCCCTGGTGGCCGGCTGCAGTATAGCTCATACGCCTCTCCCCCTCCATGTTAGTGAATGGGGCATGAGCCAAACTAAACAAGGCAACATTGCCACCAATATCCTCCACCACGGTAAGAATGCTCACAGGGGAATGGGGAAAACTTGTCCCCATTAAACACCCATACACCAAGATCAGAGTCAAGGGCCATAAATTTCTCTGAATCAATTGTCGAACTCATGCAGTAGGGTCATTAGTACCGGCCACAGACAAAATTTCACCCATGAAGGTGCATTAGTTACCGCAAACACTTGTCCCCATTGCAACACCCATACACTTATGGCCCTTGACTCTGTTTGTGGACTTAAGTGTGAAAAAATGAATTACTCAATCAATTGTCAAACTCATTCAGTAGGGTCATCAGTACTGGCCACATACAAAATTTCATTCACGTAGGTGCAATAGTTTCCAAGAAAAGTTGAACCTGCACAGACAGACGGACGAGCGCCATTCCAATATCCCTCAATCGACGTCGTGGCGGGGGATAATAATCCAAAAACACGGCAAATAAATTTTTTCTGAAGATGGTTTCTGGCACTTTAGATAATTCTTATGCTAATGTTTGTTCAAGTGCTCAGTTGTCTGATCAGTTTCGTTATTATCCCCCGCCAACACGAAGTGTGAGGGGGATATAGGTTTGAACTCCGTCTGTGCGTGTGTGCGTCCGTCTGTCCAAGAGAAAGGGGATACATTTTCTCAGAAACTATTACAGATAGGGCAACCAAATTTGGTGTGTAGCTTCAGACCATAAAGGCCTTGATGGACTTCAAAAATAAGAAGCGCACGATTGGCGGGGGATGTTGTAGACCATGTCGACTTGTTTGATTCTATAAAATGTATGTATGTGGTGAGATCTCCCCCGATCGCTACTGCACAGACTCTGACTGCAAATGATGTCAAAATCACAAGATGGTCGCGTCCGTTTCCGGGATATTTTTGCTTCATTTTTGTACAGTGGGAAGAAACGGAGACAAATCGTCCATCTTTATATACAGTCGCATATTAATTACTGTTAGCACTGTGCTACTTTACAAAGAAATACAAAATTCCCAAGTGAAATGCCCGTCCTCCTGGGCTTTGCTGTAAACACCTGTTAGCAGGCTCACTGTGTTTTATTGAGCTCTTTCTGGGTGGTAGGCAGGTTCTAAGCTAGAAATGCATCATTGGACTAAGGTCTAGTTAACAAAATAATGGTGACCCCCCTAGAACTCCCTCCAGGACCCGTAGGGGTCTCTGGACCTCTGGTTGAGAACCACTGCTCTAGATACCTCTGTCTACATAGTCTATACTTGGTCAATCACAGACACACCTTACCATTCATCAGTAGGGAAGCACTGATGTACAGATATATTTCTGGGTATCCATTCTGAAGGAGAAAAATATCACTAATTGGATGTGCACTACCACTCAAAAGTTTGGGATCACTTGGAAATTTTCTTGTTTTCCATGGAAACATTCATGAAATTAGTCTGAATAGGAAATACAGCAAATGAACAGAACATGCTGACATTGTCTGAGTTAGAAAAAATTATTTTAATGGAAAATGAAGAATATGTATGTAGTAGATTGAAGGAGGGCCCAGGCGGGGACTTGAACCTCCAGACTCCCAGGTAAGAGTCATGCGCGCTGACGACATCACCAAAGAGCCAGGCTTGTTGGTAAGGTAGCCAAGGCATGTACTTATTAGGAGACACTTCCGGTGACAGGACCCTTCAACTGTCACATGTACTTCAAAAGTTGCCTTCATTAAAAAAAAAAAAACACTTTCACTGTTGATATTGAAACTGGTGTTTGACGGGAACTATTCGGCGCAGCCGCAAGTTGACAACCTGTGAGGCGTCTTCGTCTTAAACTACACACGTCAGATATTTGTGTTCTTGTACAGTTGTGCATCAGGGCCTCCCACTCCTTTTTTTCTGTCTTTGTTAGTGCCAGTTTGTGCTGCTCTCTGAAGGAAGTAGTTGACTGCATGGTAAGAGATTTTAAGTTTTCAATTTCTAGCATTGAATAGCCTTCTTTTCTAAGCACAACAATAGACTGACGGGTCTCTAAAGGAAGTTCTTTCTTTCTGGCCATTTTGAGCCAGGAAACAAACAAACAACTGCTGATGCTTCAGGTACTAAACCAACCTCAATAATGCCATGCTCCCTTTTAGTTCAACAGTTTTCAGCTGTGCAACACATTTGCATTTGCAGTTTTCTAATAATCAATTAGCCTTATGAAATGCTTAACTTGGATTGGCAGCCATACCAGGAGACTGATGCAGAGGACTGACAGTTGCTGATAATAGGCCTCAATGCAAAAATGTAGATCATTCTTTGAAAATCATCTGATTAATTTTAATCGTTGTGAAATGGATAAAAATGTTTGTGAAATGCATGAAAATGTATTTTTCTTTGGAAAACAAATTTGCAAGTGTTCCCAAACTTTGAGCGATTGTGTATAAGAATGTGATTTAATCTACACAACTTGCCACATTATTAATGTTGCTGCTTTTAGTAACTGACACCAAAATACACCAGCTCTCATTCTGATCATCATACATTTTTGTTTCAGTCACAGGTATCAATGCTGTCTCTGAGCGGGGGGCAAACACTTAAAAAAATTATACGGAGAATATGCCAGAAAGTGTTTGCCCCCCATCTGGCTGTCCAGCTAAACTGGTGCGGCCGTGGGGAGAAGAGAGGAGTAAAAAACTCCAGGGTCAGAGACCTTATAATATGTAAGTAGGACTGCCTACAAATATACTCAGCAACAAAAGTTTCTGTGACACCAATATTATTAATTATTTTTCATAACGCAATTATGAAATTGTCATACATGGTGATATCAGACTGAAACAGTACACGTAAACACAACATTGAAATGGAAATCATGAAAATGCGAGAAAATGACTTTGCACGTGAAAATGTGCGTAAATCATGCTTGTGGATGGCAATAAAAGAGGAGAATTTTTGGAATGTTCACATTGTGCCTGATGAACGACGGAAGCATCACTTATCGAAAACACAGCCATTTCGGATCAGGAACTCTACCCTCTAAATGCCAAGACTGTCTGAAAATGATCGGTGGAGGGCCATTGGGATGATTGAATCCGGAACCTCGCAGAGGGAAGTTGCTCATCGCCTGAATGTCCACCGAAACACCATTTGGAACTTATGGCAGCGTCATCAGCAGACAAGACATGTCAGAGACCGTCCTCGCAGCGGCCGTCCACGAGTAACCACTCCCAGACAGGACAACTGGATTCGAACAACCCATCTCCGAAATCGATTCCAACCTGCAACCATAACTGCAAGAACGATACCTGGTTTGAGGCGACTGTCTGCACAGACAATCCGTCGCCGTCTCCGTCATTTTGGCATTGTCCCACGTCGGCCAGCAAGACGTCCAATACTCACAGTACAACACCGACGACTGCGTCTACAGTGGGCACAACAACATCGACGGTGGATCCAACGTCAGTGGGATCTTGTACTCTTCACTGATGAATCAAGATTCATGCTTAACCGATGTGATGGTCGTTTACGTGTATACCGTCGACGTGGAGAACGTTATGCCAACAACTGTGTTCAGGAATTTGATCGTTTTGGAGGTGGTAGTGTCATGATTTGGGGAGGGATCACGGCTAGAAACAGAACAGATTTGCTTGTTATTGATGGAAATCTGACAGGTCAAAGATATCGCGATGAAGTGCTACGGCCATTGGTGGTACCGTTTTTGATGCAACATGGTCCCGGAATAACGCTGCAACATGATAACGCCAGACCACACGTTGCAAGGATTGTACAGCAGTATCTGATGCAACAACATGTCAATGTCCTGCCATGGCCAGCCAGATCCCCAGACATGTCCCCAATCGAGCATCTTTGGGACGAGATGGATCGACGTTTGCGGCGGTTGGATAACCCGCCAGCTGCACTCCAGGAATTGCGACAACGTCTACGTCAGATTTGGAATGACATCCCACAGCAATTTCTGGCACATCTGATTCGGTCCATGCGCCGGAGATGCGTTGCTTGCATCATGGCACGAGGAAGTCACACCCGGTATTGAAGTGTGAAGGTCACAATTGGTTAGACGTCAGACAAGTGCTTCATGACGCATGAAAATGACATTTTTCGTTTTGAGTGACGTTGGCACTGAAAAGTCAGTGTTCCTCCTGTTAAATAAACATATTGATTGCATTGAGATCTTTGCGTGTCATTTATAACATACACATAAATGGTGTCACAGAAACTTTTGTTGCTGAGTATACAATAAAAGGCACAAGGTGACACATAATGCATTTAAATCCTTATGTTTCTACATGTCTAATCAAGTTAAAGATTTATACCCTTTTAACACAGACAGGCAGTTTGAGGTGACATGCAACCTGGGAGCCTTTTTTTGGTGCTGAGATCCAGATAAAGTTACTTGACAGCCAACTAACATACTAGCAAGTGATTCACATTGTTATAAAATGGAGCATGGCATTAGTTACTGAGCGGGATGCTTATCAGGCCTCGACTGATGCAGCCCGATTGTAACGTTAACCCATTTACTCCCAAATTTTTTCCAGATATGAAAGTATCCATATCATGTGTCATTTGTAACCCTTTGAAATAATCAAAAACATTTTTTAAAATTTTCATGGAAAAATGGGTGAAAAAGTGTGTTTTATGGTCGGTCACAATTGTGACCAATGGGATAATGTGTTGTATAGTGAATTAACATATTTCTCCCATGTAGTTAACAAAATTCTTTTATATTTTATACATATATAATATATATTTAATATTATAATCACATTTGTAAGTGAATGTTGCACATTACAATGACAACATTGCAACAAATATTGTAACAAAAAAAATGCAACTTCAAATGGTACAACAAAAACAATATTTGAAGTTTCAATATATATTGCACGAAAGAAATACAATGTATGTTACAATAAAGTTGAAATATGGTGATTATTTTTTCTTTCCTCTCAGAATAAGGGATTTTGATACGTAAAACAGTCACACAAGAATGCAACAGAGCATTCAAGTGGAAATGCTGGGAACTGCCAGTGATGGGGTTTTGAATGTGTCACATAAGTGTTCATAACTCTGCTAGAAAATAAAAGAATTTTGATGTCTACATGGGTGACCGAGCCAGCCCGAGCCAGTTTGGTGACCTAGGCAAGATTTTAGCTAGCGCCCCTTAGAATTATTATTGCCAATTTCCCCACCCATATTTGTACTTGTAGCAGGCAAGTTGCACATAAAATTCGTTATGCACATAGTCTGTGATGATCTCTCTCTGCCAGAGATCTACTCATGTCTCTAACTATTCTTTAATGTTGAGGAGGAGGAAGATGGAGCTTTTTTAAAAAAAAAAATACCGATTTATGTTTGTATAATTATGATTGAGTATGTCATTTTGATTTAATTGCAATTAATCATTCATTGTACATTACTTTGTTTACCTAACATTTACATTCTTGTGAGAAGAATGTAGGTATGATTGTGTTACTACAATTGCTTCTTTATGCTGCTACAAGCACCTCTGCATTAGGAGGCAGCTGCAACATCTGATTTATAGTAATTTATATTATTGGTGTGAAATTTGATGTTCTGACATCAAAACAAAAACTGTAGTGACTGCCACAGTTACATCTTTGCCTATCATTCATGTACACAGCAGGACTAGGATTACAGTTTATTGACAATCAGGGATGACGCCGTCCAGCAAATTCACGATAAAAATAAATAGTGTAGGTACTTTATTTATTCCATTTGGAAAATTTTTTTCTTTTCTGCATGTAACTATACATACTTAATAGATATTATTTAGATAAAACAGCAGCAGCAGCAGCAGTGCAGTAGGCTAGTAGGGGAAGGTGGGGCAAAACGGGCTCCTTAACGTTTAGGCCTCACCTGATCAAAGCTGCAGCAGAAATTCAATGCGACTCCTAGTGTTTACTAATCTTTATTTAACTCCCATGAGAACTCACATAATCAAAATGGCCCCACACGGATATTTACTGGAGAAAGTCTCAGTTAAAAAAATAACTTGAGGGGGGGGCAATTTTGTACAAGGGTATGGGCAAAATGGCCCACAACTAACAGAACGTGTGGCAAATGAGAACAAAGAGTTTTTTTTTTTTTGTTTTTTTTTTTCTAAATTTGAAACCCAACATTGTGTAGCGACCCAGATGTAGTCAGAACTAGTTGTTATTCAGGCGCGAATTCATAGACACTTTGGTTTGAAGGTGTACAAAACCCTTTCAACCTATATTCAATTGAATACACTGCAAAGACAAGTTACTTAATGTTTGAACAGGTAAACTTCGTAATTTTTTGCAAATATTAGCTCATTTGGAATTTGATGCCTGCAACATGTTTCAAAAAAGCTGGCACAAGTGGCAAAAAAGACTGAGAGAGTTGAGGAATGCTCATCAAACACTTATTTGGAACATCCCACAGGTGAACGGGCTAATTGGGAACAGGTGGGTGCCATGACTGGGTATAAAAGCAGCATCCCTGAAATGCTCAGTCATTCACAAACAAGGATGGGGCCAGGGTCACCACTAGTGAACAAATGCGTGAGCTGATTGTCGAACAGTTTAAAAACAACATTCCTCAATGAGCTATTGCAAGAAATTTAGGGATTTCATCATCTACGGTCCGTAATATCGTCAAAAGGTTCAGAGAATCTGGAGAAATCACTGCTCATAAGCGATAAGGCCAAAAAGTAACATTGAATGCCCGTGACCTTCGATCCCTCAGGCGGTACTGCATCAAAAACCGACACCAGTGTGTAAAGGACATCACCACATGGGCTAAGGAACACTTCAGAAAACCACTGTCAGTAACTACAGTTCGTCGCTACATCTGCAAGTGCAAGTTAAATCTCTACAATGCAAAGCGAAAGCCATTTATCAACAGCATTCAGAAACGTCACCGGCTTCGCTGGGCCCAAGCTCATCTAAGATGGACTGATGCAAAGTGGAAAAGTGTTACTGTGGTCTGACGAGTCCACATTTCAAATTGTTTTTGGAAACTGTGGACGTCGTGTCCTCCGGACCAAAGAGGAAAAGAACCACCCGGACTGTTATAGGCGCAAAGTTCAAAAGCCAGCATCTGTGATGGTATGGGGGTTATTTCAGCAAGACAATGCCAAGCCACATTCTGCACGTGTTACAACAGCATGGCTCTGTAGTAAAAGAGTGCGGGTACTAGACTGGCCTGCCTGTAGTCCAGACCTGTCTCCCATTGAAAATGTGTGGCGCACAATGAAGCGTAAAATACGACAACGGAGACCCCGGACTGTTGAACAACTTAAGCTGTACATCAACCAAGAATGGGAAAGAGTTCCACCTGAAAAGCTTCAAAAATTG
Source organism: Gymnothorax reevesii (assembly GCA_029721435.1). Taxonomy (NCBI): domain Eukaryota; kingdom Metazoa; phylum Chordata; class Actinopteri; order Anguilliformes; family Muraenidae; genus Gymnothorax; species Gymnothorax reevesii. The sequence goes on along the minus strand of CM056578.1, from coordinate 72,639,381 downwards.
GTCTCCTTAGTTCCCAAACGTTTACTGAGTGTCGTTAAAAGGAAAGGCGATGTAACACAGTGGTAAAAAGGCCCCAGTGCCAACTTTTTTGCAAAAAAAAAAAAAATGTTTCTCAGTTTGAACATGTTTATGACGAAACAAATAGCGATTTCTTTGCATGGCAACGCGATGCCTGATTCACAACCATTGAAAGCCTGTTGGGAGCTTCGGCTAAAAATCCATTTATTTCGAAAAGTTGCGTGCGTACGGAGGTCGGGCATTCGACAAAAGTTAGTACTCATTATCATGTTTCAATACCTCTCTGTTATGGGAAACTTTTTTTTTCTTCTTCTGTAAATCGTTTTCCCTTTTGGATGTATTGTGTGTGCATTTCTGTTGCTGTTTGTTTGTTGCCAGATTCGTCTCCGACTATACCATTCTTTGTCCATCAAGCCGTCCATCATTTGCATCACTTATTCCTCCTCCGTCAGCTGATTCTCCGTCAGCCGGTCCGGTGCAGCCCCGTTCGTGGAATAACATTTAAATATTACGAAGTCCTGCCCGTGCCCCAGCTATGTTTTGCTCGTTTGATGTTCTGTGGTCTGTCTGTTCAGTGTGTGTGTGGGGGAAATAACTTGATCAAGGGTAGACGGGGGCCCTTATACACTCCACACACACGTAGGTATTTTTTTTTCCGTTGTCTAGTCCACTAGTTTAGCGGCAGCTGCCACCCTCTGTATTTTGGTTTTTGGCGCAAATGCTAGGGTAGTTAGTTATTTTATTTTGTGAATACAGGTATTTTAGTTAGTACTGCACTTTTGTTTTTCTCGAAGAGTTTTGTTTTATTCCTTTCATTTATTTGGCAGTGCTTTAGACCTTGTTGTTTTCCCCTAACTTTGTTTTGTAAATACTTTTGTAAATAGATTATTTACCGTTCGCCTACCCTTCACCTTTGTACCGCTGTGGTTATTGTAAATACACATTTTGCACCCGATTTCCGTGTTCCCTGTCTTTTAATACCACCGAGCGCTATATTATTAAATTAGAGTTTCAACATCATCCCTAGACATCACACTCTCCAAACACAAAACATGCCTTTTCTCCATAATAAAGTTTAAAGTTTTGGCCATTTTTCTTCAAAGTCCCCCAAGCCAGCACAAACACGCATTAAATAAACTGCCTATTAAATGGTCAGAACATTCACCCTGTAATGGAAGCTACCAGTCCCCTCTTCTAAGCTCATGAACTCATTTCAACACTTATAAGGAACAAGTACAACTCACTAACTCAGTAATATCGTAATTCCGAAATATACCTGATTTTAAGAGAACAGGCACTCCACTTTCAGGGAATATCAAACAATTTATTGCCTCCCTGGATTCAACAGAACCGTGCAATGAATGTACCGGGGGGTCCACCCAAATGCACGGGCAGTTCGCATTTTAAACAGGAAAAAAACCACGACATTCAACTTTGTTGAGTACGGTTTACATTCCAAAACAAAAAAACAAAAGTAGCAGCCTCACCTTTTTCATGAATCCCTCCTCCAGAGACCGATGTATCCAGTAGCAGGAACCTATGGAGGGCTGTTTAGCCCATAAACATCGAATTGCGTGCACACACGCATCAGCTTTGGGCAAACACGCACTGAAAATGCGCACATACACAGTGAAAATGGGCACAAACACACAGAAAATGTGCACACACCCAGTGAAACGAGCACACGCGCATCGACTGTTGGCAAAAACGCACGTAAAATGTGCACATACACAGTCAAAATAGACACAAACGCACAGAAAATGTGCACACCGGCTAAAAACGTGTACGTACACATTGACAATGTTTGCACATGCAATGAAAACGTGCACATTTTCATGGGCACATGTACATACACATTGACAATGTTCACGCACACATTGAAGACGAAACAAGTGCTTACACATTGCAAATGTGCCCGTATGCACTGACAGGATCCTGCGCACACTGGGGTCTATTCTCCCATTAGCGCGTAAGTCTTTTTTTACGCGCTTCGAGTTAGGCGCTTTTGAGTTACGCGCCCCTACTCGCTATGGCTATCAGGAAAACATGGAAAAAGGATTTTCTGATTAACCATGAAAACGCATTTGTGGTCCATGGAAAACGCAAACCAGACTTTAAATTTGAATATCGTCGGCCTGCTGATAAAACCTCGTATCTCCAAACTGATAAGAAACGAAAACTCGTATGTCCACTATTCTTACATGCAAAATTAAACATTTTTATTTTAAACTATATTTATCCATTTATATTATTATTATTATTATTATTATTATTATTTTATATTTATTTTTTATTTTCGATTAGCGCGAAGCGGGGGATATAGAATCGGGCTCCGTCCGTACGGACACATAAAATTTTGGCGGCGGGGAATATGTTAGTGACAAACACTTGTTATTTCTTACTCTAGCCGCCATGGCACTAAAGCTATGAATACAAACAAATTGCCGCGATAATTAAATAATAAATAAAGAATTTAGCGCTTCTCAATCAGTGCAATCAGATCATTGAAATTTGTGCCCCTCCTACACCAGCCTGTTTGTTCCGTGGAAGACAGGGAAGAAGACAAAGGAACATTCTAGTCACACAAAGACAATCAAAGACAGTTTATAAGATCTCATTTAGAAATTGCGCACTTGAAAACTACACCGATGTCAGGTTTGCAACTAAAGGACATGGAAACGCTTTAACAAGGATTCTTACCCCGCACGCGGTCATCTCCCCGCCCCGAAACCGCCTCAGTAATGACGGAATTCCATATCCATAGCCTATCATCCTATTTGATTTGAGCGACACATTCACTTGAACTTGTGCCTAATACTTTATTAAAATCAATTATCCCATTTACTGATAATGATTCTTCCCATGTCGGCTATTCTTTAAAGGCTAAAATTGACTAACAAATGGATAGTGCTTTGGTATTTGCCAGGGTAGGGCTCAATCTAGAGTAGCCTATTTAATAATATCTTTATTCACACATTAAATTACACAGTATTACCAATGGTAAAAAATTACTAGGACTCGAGTTAATACAGATATCCTCAATTAGAAAATCAATCCCCTCACTCGTGAGAATATCACAACTTTTTAGATTATCACGAACATACAGGGCAGTCGCATTTGTGAATAGAACATGGAAGACAATGATGGCGACGTCGAGCCAATGCCGAAAACCAAATTTCACAGATGTTGGTGTTGTAGGGCAAGCAACCAATGAAGGCTGATCCGAGGAATTAAGCTGCGAATCGTTCTGAGATGTAAGCACAGTATCCCCGATTTAAAGCATAAATGGAGAGATCTGCGGGGCGCTGTAAAAGCCAGGTTCTCTGCACACCGGAGAAGTGTACACGCAACAGGTGGTGGGCAACCATCATCCCCTGTGCATTTCACTGCATAGGAGGAGGGGATGGCATCCACTCTTTCTGCAGTGGAAGTGCATGGAGAAGAACTTGAAGCGCCAACGAACTGCATCAGACACCTTGACACAGACACCTGTGATGTGTATGACATCACCAGCCACTCTCTGGAACGACCCAGAAGCTAGGAGCGACAGCGCAGTTCTAACGTTGATGACCACGGGTATGTTTTGTAGATAATTGCTGCGGCTGGATAGCTGTTCATCCAGAAGTCGGCAAAGATAGATGATTGCCTCATGCACGGTCCAGGCGAAAGCGCTGGATGCACTCGATGTTTGTTTGTCCCAGGATGTCCAAACGAAGCCGATTATATGCGCGTTCGTCTTCGAGCTCGGCGCGCTCCTCATACTCTTTCCCAATTACACAAGAGTGCAAGCAAATGCAGGACTGGCATTTTGGCTTTAGATTTTGAGGGCATGGTAGAATGGTCTTATGTATACTCGTATTAATTAATTGTTTTGCGTTTGTAATTTAACTGATTGGAAAAGAGGCTGATGCGTAATATCATGTGATGATTTCATTTGATAAATTGTCATGGCTTTGAGGAATGTAGTTTAGAAATAAGGAAGAACAATCGAATATTAAATGTCTCAACCTTTACCATGTTAAATAAAATAAAAGTAATGCTAAAATTCGGCCTATAACCGACATCAAACGCAATATTCAATTTCGCCTAATGTTGGCGCTTGACCTTAATACAGCCCTCAAAAGCGCTTAACAGAAAAGGCGCGTAAGCCAGGGGGAGAATACACGTTAAGTGTTATTTGCATGAGAAACGCCCGGAAACGCCCCGATTTCGGCCTTGCTCCGCCCCAAGCGCGTAACTGCCTTCAAGGCGCGTAATGCACAGACTTAAGGCAAAGGGAGAATACGCGTAGGCTGAAAAGCGCGTAGCTACGCGCTTTTTTCGACTTAAGCGCATGGGAGAATAGACCCCACTGTGAATGGCCGCTCGGAAGTCGTTTCAATGTAACAGAAAGGCAGATCGGAGCCGAACCCGTTCCTGCATAGCTCTAACGTGCTCTCCTTTCAAAGATGAAGACGCAGTTTTTAATAATTGCGATTTGCCTTTTAGCTTGTCATTGGCCATTTGCAACAAGTAATTTTAATGAAATTTTTTCGTTCGTGTCTTGCACTGCATGCAATCCATTCAAAATAACCTGGTAACCAGGTACTTCGATGAGCTGTGGCCTCACACAGGGACTATACATTCTTTAATCTCTGTTGCTCGTCGTGGCGAAAGCTCTGAGTTAAGAGAATGTGCGAGGCTTTTAGGGTCACTACACATTCTACTAATTTCTAGGTTCTAATTTAAGGTACGATTTGACAGCGGGTCAGATTAACCTTTGTTTAGATTGAGGATTAAATTGGCAAAGCATTGCTTCACTTTTTGGGATCAATCGGCAAACCTTATTTCGCCTCAGACAGCGTCTTGGCATCCTGTCACTGGAGCGTACCCCACTGTCAGGTCATCATTTGATGTCAATAGTTAGACAATTTCTGGCCAATACACCCAATGCTGGAGAGTCGTATGTCCGCGGCAGTCTTCGCTCCAGAGGAATACGTGTTCAACGTCGAAGGGTTCGACAAGTCCTGCAAGAAATAGACCCAATTGGACGATGCATGCGCTGCAGTCAAGCCATTCGACGCAGGATATACCATGTAAGGGGACCAAATGAATTGTGGCAAGTTGATTAATTTTGACAAAATTATAATTATGGGGCAGCGAGCAGAACAGTCGGCGACTAGTACCGTGATTAAAGCATGTAACCTAAAAATGACTTCCCCATACAACTAAATTGCACTCTCAAATAGAAAGGTATAAATCACAGCCAGGTTGCATGCTTTAATAATTGTGATGTAGGCTATTCCATCTGTGCTGGTGTGATTGTAATTGCGCTCCCGCAAGTTGATTGTCCACACCAACGTGCTCGTCAGTATACAATTATAAATGGAATGCTTCACAAATTTTATTTTCCACAAATAAATATTTTCAGCAAACGCAGGCCAGGCTTTAGGCCATAGACCAGGGGCCTCATGTACAAAGACTTGTGTGGATTTTCTACTGAAATACGGCGTGTGCTTAAATCCAGAAAAAGTCGCATTCACAAAAAAATCTGAATGTATGAAACTGCATACGCATGAATCCAGGCACATTTGAGGGGACCCCTCATTTCATGATCAGTTTGGGTTGCTGTCCGGAATCTGTCACGTACAGGCTATAACCAGATGTGGCGCTCTTGAGCTGCCATAGTCACTCGTGGTTGCCCTAAGCGGGGACAGTCAGTGACAGTGCCTGTATTTCATTCTCGGATAGACAGCCGACTGATTGTTGAACGGTGACAGTGCAAATGATGCATCACCTTTCAGCGGCTCTTTATTTCCACTAGTGCCTCAATGCAAAAGCAATAAAAATCGATTGATTCTTCAATTTCCCAGGAATGCAGTACATCTCTCTGTTGTGTTTTTAATGGCACCAAGTATACTTTAAGGCTATACCAAAAAGCAATCCAAATGCACTTCAGTTTCAAGTGACTGAACTACAATGCACATAACTATGAAGGTACATTTGTGCCTTTATTATTCAATCAAAAAAAAAAAGTTGCTTCAACCAAAAAACATTCGTTGAAGTTTGTCAATGAACGGAATCTGATTACAATGATCACGGTAAATATACAATAAAGAAAAATAGATAAGAAAAGGGAAAAAGTAAATAAATCAATTAAATACACTGCAGTTGTACTTAAGCAGACATGGAGAGTATTCATGTGAATTTTGGGAGAATCATAACCAGGAACCAATGCCAGTGTGCAAAAGACAAAATGGACCTACAGAAAACATGTTAAATAAAAATCATTTAAACCTTGAGGGTGCAGAGTTCTTAAATAGAATATCCTCCGCACTTCGCACTGGAGAAGAGCCTGTGCAGTGCAACCGCTCCTGCGGGTGGAAAAAAAGTTTATGGGCATCGATAGTTTACGTCAGACACTGCATGGTTGGTTAGCTTGAGAAAAGTGTTGCGCAACCGGTGACTTTGGGTCCTTTCTATTAATTGCGCTGCGATGTACGACTACAATGCATTTAATCTTGTGACGTACAGTTCAGGAACCACTCGCAAGAGATCGTAATCCAAAAAACGTATGCCTTTATTGGAGTCCAGGTCAAAGCCAAAATACACAGAACTTGCCAAGCCACAATACGGAATCCAAAAACAGTATCGACTATACAGGCAGGGGTCAGAACCAGTAAGACAGATGGGCGGAGGTACAAAAATGAGGCAAAAAGTCGTAGTCGATGGGCAAAGCCAATGGTCATACACAGGGCATCCAAACACAGTACTCGTGGTCATACAAAAACAGGTCAAAATCCAGAAAGGCAAAACAGTACAAAAAGGGGAATGACAAGAATCAGGGTCAGACTATCCTGTAGAAGAAAAACAATAATCACAGGCGTACAAGGAGCTCGGCACAATGAAAATTGATCAACGTTCTGACAAGAGCTGTGAGTGAAAAGACTCCTAATATACACACAGGAAAGGTCACATCCTATGCAGAGGTCAGCTGTGGGGAATGAGACTAATTACATCGGGAGAATCACATGAGGGTAACCCTAACCACGGAAATTGGCGAGATACGAAATACGGACAGGAATCACACAAACAGCCTATGACATTTAAACGGCTCCAGTCCAGGAGTTCTATGTGCACAGATAACAAGAGCAGGAAAGTAATTAAGCACGTGCGAGAGATTCTCACTGAACATAGGGAGCAGACGGTGGAAAGCAAAAAGGGGCGGAGAATACAACAGGGCGACTGCGAAGAGGGAATTAGTCTATTAGTAGCGGTGCGGTTTTAAAACTTAAACTAGAGTGCTCATTAGTAATTTAGTAATCGAATCTACATATACATGGTTAGTTGTGTTAGTATACTATAATACAAATGTTAGTCTCATTAGTAATCAGAACAGAGGAGTGAAGGGAGAAAACGAGATACGAAGAAATGTTTTAAACACCAGACTGCCTTTAAAGCACCCGAAGTCAGTGAGCACGCAGACAGGGAAGACGGACTGAACCAACTAGATCACAAGACAGGGGAGACAAGTGCAATGGACCTGAAACATGGAATGAACCAAAAACCGGAATATAACAAAAACCAAAAAGAACAAATAAAAGACAATAATCATAAACACAAAACCAGCACATAAAACATGATCAAAACCCAGAATCATAACAAAGCTATACATTTATTTATTTACTTTTTTCCTTTTCTTATCTATTTTTCTTTATTGTATATTTACTGTGATCATTGTCTGTTAACCACCACTAGGTGGTTGGTGCCCTCTAAAATGTCGGGGTAACACTCCAACCTAACTAGGCTGTTTGATTGACAAGTCTGCCGTCAACTAGACACAGTTTATATAAGGTCGTCTCTTCCCATTTTCTGTTTGCACTGAGGATGGTCTGATTGTGACCGAAAACGTTTTGCACTGCACGCACTTTGGTAGCACTTTGCACTTTTTTATGGAATAAAACCCAATTATTTTTTGTATTGGCTATTTTGGTGTGCGAGTTTCTTTTGATTGATGGACTGATTACGCTTTTGGAACCTACGCACCCACTAGGCCTGGAGTCTGGCGCGACACCCTATTTGCTTAACACAGAATCAAATTACAACATGAGAGAAATGTATCATGTGTGTGAAAGCAAACCTGTATCTCATGGGTTGTGTCACACTGATTATTAATAATTTATGGTATAAATTGAGGTTATTAGTTGACTATCTTAAACAGGGCCCTGTCTAAGAGATACTTTGGAAACAGTGCTATTGGCTGGATTTAATTGAGGTTTACTCACTTACATAAGTTCTTACAGGCATATAGACGGAAACCACAAGCTTGTAAGCAGGAGGATGGTTTTCCACGGCTGCATTGATGGATATAGTCGCACAATAATATACCTTCAGTGTCTCAACAACAACCGGGCCTCCAGTGTGCTACCTCTTTTCCAGGAAGGAGTCCAGAACTTTGGACTACCTTCACGAGTAAGATGTGATCGTGGAATGGAGAACACTGAGGTAGCTCGATACATGCTCAGGCGAAGATGATTAAACAGAGGAAGCATAATAACAGGCCGCAGTGTGCACAATCAAAGGACTGAAAGGCTCTGGGCTGAGCTTAATCGAGTAGTGTCATACTATTATTCCGATCTGTTTACTTTCATGCAGAATGAATGTATACTAGATTCTTTTTCTGAGCTACACATCTTTAGTTTGCACTACATTAACTTGCCACGGGTCCAAAGGGCTGTCAGAGAATTCAGAGAGCAATGGAATAACCATGCATTGTCTACGGAGAGACACATGACTTCTTTACAGTTGTGGTATAGAGGTATGATAACCAATATTGGAGAGTGAGCCGTGTACTTGACACCAATGAACCTTCAGAGACTGCTGCCAGTGGACCCTTGCCTGAGCTCCATCTCAAGGTTCCTGAAAACACCTTTCACATAAATGACACCGCCATGGAAGAAATTAATTAAATTATCAATCCATTCACTGAGGATGGAAACCATGGAATCAATTTATTTGTGACACTTGTAAATTTTCTTGAAAAAAAGAACATGCCAGACAAGCCTGATTTGTACATGAGAATGAGAACTACACAAATTTAAATGCAAGAAGCATAAAAATAAATTTCCAGAGGTTGAGGCTGCTATGATTAGTGAGGGCTATGACATAGCCATGTCTCTGTAATCTCAACTATGTGAAGAGGATGGAGATGAATATAATATAGAAGGTTATAAGCTCTTTATGAAGGATAGGTGTAATAGGCGAGGAGGGGGCGTAGCAATCTATGTGAACAAAAACATAAATGTACAGGAAATTCCCAAAATTGAACATTCCTTGCCCTGTGAAGATACCTGGATCAGGCTGATTGGCAAACACGAGACAGGTTTAAACATAGGAGTATGCTATTGACCACCAGCTTTGGACAGTACGGTCAATGAAATGCTTTTTAAGAGGATTACGCAATCTTGTAGAGGTGGAGGGACTATTATGGGAGACTTAAATTATCCTGGTATTGATTGGGAAATGGTGAAAGGACAGGGTAGGAGGGAGGAAGAATTTCTAGATGTTATAAATGATAGAGAGAGAAGGAAATTTTAGACTTAGTGCTCTAAAATGACCCAGATAGAACACAAAGAGTGGCGGTCAGTGGTATCTCATCTGAGCTAGGTATGGTGGGGAGTGCCGTCCCCCAGGGATCGGTGTTGGGACCCCTGCTGTTCCTCATCTATATTAATGACCTTGATAGGAATATTGAGAGCAGATTTAACTACATTGGGGGGTTTAGCAAATAGTTTAGAGTCCACTGAAGTGATTCAGGATAATTTGGATAGAATCCAGAATTGGGCAGATGTCGCAAATGAAATTTAATGTAGCGAAATATAAAGTTGTACATTTAGTAATAGAAAAATTAGAGGGGATTACTTCATGGGAGGTTTAAAACTGGAATGTGCTCCACATGAGAAAGATCTGGGAGTGATTGTTGACCAAATTTTCACAGGTTCTAGCCATTGTGGCTAAGCAGTTAAAGCCAATCGGATGCTGGGATACATTGCCAAAGGTATTGAGTACCAATCTAAAGAGGTGATGCTTCCTTTGTACAACACATTTGTCAGACCACATCTGGAGTACTGTGTACAGTTCTGGGGACCATACTTTAAGAAAGATATAGAGGCTCAAGAGAAAGTTCGGAGAAGAGCTACTAAGCTAATTCCAGGTATTAAAGATGAGAGCTATGAGAAGAGGCTGAAGATCCTTCGTCTCCTTTTCCAGAGACTAAAGAGATTAAGGGGTTATTTGATTGAGGTCTTTAAATATGTTAAAGGGATTAACAAAGTGAATTATGTAAGATTCCTTCGGACAAGAGTTGTGAGTAGAACTTGGGGTCACAAATGGAAGTTGACCAAAGGTAAATTAAGCACTGATATTCGGAAATATTTCTTCACCCAAAGAGTATTTTCACTGTGGAATAGCTTGCCTTGGGGGTTTTCAAGAGCAGGCTTGACTTAAAGCTAGATACCATTGAGTCATTGAGTATCTGAAGGGATATATTCACAATAGTATAAAGAAACTGGCTTGCGTAGTTGGGCTGAATGGCCTGTTCTCGCCATTCATGTTGTGTTATGTTAACTTTGTACGCGCGGAAATGGGAAGTCTAGAAAAGAAACCCCGGCCTCCCACCCTGTGAGACATCATGGTCAGGTGTTGGTAATAAAAGCATGCAAGTTACCACGACAAATGAACTGCCCTTTTCTTGGCAGGCTGCTGCTTGCTTGTTACGACCTCTGCCCTTTTTTGCAGGACAACCACGCACTCGATGCGACTGCTGTGCCCTTTTTTATACCCAAGCACCATGCCCCCGGGAAATCCTCGAATTAACACTAAAGCCTGCTCTCCAATTCTAATATTAGAGGAAAAATGCTGAGAATTTATTATTTTCTGAAAGTTCACCTACGCTTAAAAATGTAGACTGCACTGACTACTTGTAAACGGCTTGCATGTTGCCACAATGCCAAACGGTGCATTTGTCAAATGACCGAACTTCGGTATATGTCTGGGAAAATGGAATATGCAGTCAGTAAAACATTTTGTCTTTACAGCGCTACCTTAGGTCAGATAGCTATCCATCCAGCATAATACCGAGCTAAACTCAGGGAAAGCTAGCTGTGTCTATCACAATTCAAAAACAATTTCTTTGGTACGTCACTGGGGATAGCCGTTATTTGCATCCTGCCTACAGTGCCCCCTGGGGGAGAGATTTTCCAACTTTTGATGCTGAACACCATCTAAGTTGAAAATCTAAAATTGAGATTTTACTAATGCTGTGTGTAGTTAGATATCAGCTCCACCTCAGCGCCAAGCTGGGTAACTAGTTTATCAAGTCAGAATTATAGTGCAATGGATGGCCGGAAAGATGGTCGAGAAATTCCTGCAAAAACTTATACACTGAGGCAGGAGCGCCGGATTCACTCAAGAATTGGGTTGGGGGGGGGGGGGGGGGGGGGCGTGTTGTGTATTCAGCTCTTTCACAGAGCCTCTATTCCTTGCACCTCATCAGTGCCCCTATATTGCAACACTTATGGTAATAGAAAATAAAAAGACAGTTGGCTCATTCCCATTAACCCAGACACACATTCCCCAAATCCATCACCTCAATTGAAATGTCTTTAAAACTATTGCTTTGCACTTTTTGTTTCAATGTACATCATGAATTAACGTGCAGTGAGGTCCATGGCTGGATAGGCAGGATCAGCCAGAGCTTAAATCCCATAGTACATGCCTGCAAAAAAATATATTAAAGGGGACCCAAGATGCTGCTCCTTCTTTTAATACATGTTAACAATGTTATAATTTTGGTTGTCTATGCTCCACCTCTGAAAAGTTTCTAAACATAAGATACAGGGATTTTGCCGTAATCCAAGAACGTGATTTCTTGAGCGTGATTTCCTCTTTGAACAGCTCCTCCCGAGATCTTTGCGAGATCTGGGCAAAACCTGATGTCAGGGAAGTGCACAGGCTATAACGTGTCCGGTATAACACACGATTTCTCTGCATTGAATTGATTGAATATTAAATTCTTTCCTATAAAAGTGATCAATTCGCTAGCTCCACATAAGCAACGGTTCACGCAGACCGAACTTTTAGTCTGTAAAACCTCAGGGTTGTGATTTGGGTGAAGTGAAGCCCCCCGAAGCTCCTAGGTAGTAGTCATTTTTAGTGCCCTAAGTTTACTAAGAATTCAATAAAATAATAAAAAACAGAATTATCCAATGTATATTCAAGCCAACAAACACATGCAATCTTTGATTTTTAAGTCAAAAATAGTCACAAGCTCCAAGCTTATAAAGAGTTTAATCTGCCACTATTGCACTCAGATAAAAGTCAAATAACATTCATTGAATAGAGCCAATATATCAATAAAATCATTGACTTCTTAGACAACTCCAAAATCATATCACAAAGTCACATGCTCATGGGATTTTCAGGGATTTTATGAATTGAGACTTCCCTGAATGTACTGCGTAATAGCAAAAATGAGAAATAAGAACATAATCACTGTAGATACACACCACTAATAAATCATTTTTCTGTATCCAATCATCTGCAGAAACCATCTTTGAGTTCTGTGAGTATTTTCAGCTTCCAATTATTGACTAAAAACACAATCCTGATGGAACTCCAGGAAATGTGCATTACATATTATGCATTACATATTAACCCAGTGAATAAGCCAAACGACAACGGAAAACAGTGTCACTAACTAGCCACATTCGGCTATATTCAGTGTCCAGTGATGCTCCATTTACATGAAAAAACAAAAGTGAAACTACGAGGAAGGGCTCCTTGTCGAGGTCCTGAAGCACCTTTAATTATACTACGCGATAGAAAAGTTGCATGTCGTATCATGTGGTATCATTCGCCAGTATTGTTAAAGATCATGGATTAGCTGGGCAGCTGATGAAATAACCATGATTTAGCTTTGGAGCTAGACGCCCAGCTGCGTTAGCACTGATAACCCGTGCGTATGCTGGCCACACCAATTAATTTAGCATTCACCAAAGTCAAAATGTAGGGTGATAATGCTTCATATTAAAGTGTGCGAAAGTGAGGTAGGAAAATAAAGGTCTATCAGGTTTGTTGGTAAGCTTAATGCAATGTTATGGTTTGACTGGCCGTACTACCATTAATGGGAGCTGGTGAAGGTGCGCCAAAGAGCTAAGACGAGCACCCACTCGCACTCCCGGGGGATACTGATACACACTGAACCAACCACGCAACTTACCATCAGTGTACTGCATTTGTCTCGACAAGTTACATAAAGGGACGCAGCAGTGCTCAGCCGTCAACCACTCATGCCCCTGAAACTTAGGCTACAAGACTGCTTCATCCTCGCTCCACTAGCCGAATGGGTTACACACAACACAGGTATGCGGGCTATTAATTATTACTATACTACAAGCAATCTGTCATCTCAAATATCCGCAATATCTAAGTCGTGAATTAGCAGAAAAATCACATCCCTGACACCTGTATTATGTTCATGACATAACTGGAGCTGTAGCTAGCTCTCGCACATTATCAATAACGCACCCATTCTCCGAGAGGAAACAATTGTCATTCCGAAGCAATGAGTAAACCATTACTACAGGCAATTTCCGAAAAGCCTCTTCAGCCTGGAGCTTTTGCCCCTCCGTCATATACCAGCGCGGAAGCTGTTCGTTTCTCCACACTAACAACACAACACAGCTATGCACACCAACCAGCAGGTCCTAATAATACACTCTGAAGCAGTCCATAAGCTGTTGGTTCCACTTTTACTTGCTCCTCACTGTCCATGTCTCCCTATCAGACCCGCTGGATTTCTCTGGTCTTCGGTCAACACTTGGATTTGTCGACCCGTTCTACAAATGTGTCTATATGGGGTGGATTCTAGCTTTCCCTGCATCCTAGCTAGAGTAGAAAAACCGCTGTCCTCACCAACTGTTGCCGTAGCAAACTGTAGCCGATAGCAAATCCATGCTTGAGCTGCCAAGCACTGCGTCCTCCACGTTTGCCATTGCGTTCATAAGTTAATTACATTAGATCTATCCACATGTACTGAGTTAGATTGCAGAATATGCCTGTCGATTCCTTTGGGAGACGCATCAGTTTAGGAAAACTGCGTTCTGCTGCCTCGTCCCGCCTAGATCCGCCCTCCACAGAGCTGGCCAGTCAGAAGAAAGTGTGCACACGGGGAGTGGGAGCCATAGCGGAAGAGCCACCCAAATGAGGCGTTTCAGGCAGAGACTACTATGGACTACAAATGGGGTTTTTTGAGGATGGCAGTATGAGCGAAATATGTAGCGCAATCAGGAGTACTGTAGGGGAGTCAAAGAAAAAAGTGCATGAATAATAGTGTATTAGATCACCTTTAAGTAGAACTCAATATTAAAACCACTGCAATCAAGCTGCCGCTGTCAAAAATGTAGTTCTTGACATCGGTGGAATATAGCGCAAACACAATTACTGCCAATTAATTTTCCAAGACATATTTTCACCTGCATTCCGCAGGATTTTCAGCCCCAGAGCTCTCAAAGACAAGATCACAAGAAGAAATCACCTGGATGTCGACAACACAGGACTTCCAGCTCCAGTGCAGTCTATAAGACCAGCAACAATACATTATAAACACCTCCTGCTCTGATCACGCACCACTAAACCTCCAAGCACAACTAAGTCTGAAAAGCCTAAAAAGCTATTGTGTCACTCACATACGAGCACAACATAGGAAGACTTTATAACCTGAGAGAGAGAGAGACTTAAATATCCCTGTTAGCTTTTACCTTTTCGTTGTGTGCAGTAACGTGGAGCCTGTGCTGCTCATCCAGCGCTGTGTCTATCCGACTCTTACCAAAGGTGTTCAGGGTAATCTGAGGAGTAGATGTGGGCTATGGAGGTTTGGTGCTTCAGCAAAGCCCTCGGCAGGTTGTGCAGGTCACAGTAAGCCTCTCAGCCAGACCCTGCCGCTACCCGCCGAGAAAAGGAGACTCGGAACCCACGACAACTTGCTAGCTTGACTACATCCACACGGTCTTTCTTTGTCCCATTCCATTTGAAAATTCCTCAATTGTCCCTTGAGAATCCTTGAGGTCAGGTGTTGGTTTCCCAGTTAATATTACGCCTTTTCCTCAAATATCAAGTTAGAAAGTCTTTTCAATGGAAATCTCCATCTTTGCTGCCAGCCAAAGGCACTGCGTGCCGGTGACAACAGCATCGCGAGACCTTGTGGTTTGTTCAGTACACTGCTTGTATTTGAATTGTGTGATGTCCTCTTTGATTTGGATTAAAAAGTAAATATTCTTCTCTTGTTTTATGTTTGTTTACTACGGAGCCGTGGAGGGGCCATAGGGAGAAGCTGGGCGGAGCAAGTCCAAAAGGTCCATAATACAACCGCACAGCAAATAAGAGCATATGAATTGGTACACCTATTTATGCAACTTCAAGAAAAAAAAAAAAAAAAAAAACCCCCCACACACAGCTTGTATTACTTACGGAAAACCAGCAGCATTTTTAATATTCCAAATGGCCAGTGTTGGGATTTACGAAATGAACCAAGTGCGACAACCAGTAGAATACAAAAAGGAGGCTTTATTTCTGAACACCCCAACAGAGCTGGCAACAGTACAAAGTCCGCAATCCAAAATCAGAGTCCAAAGGGCGAAATCTAGAGTCATACAAAGGGCACCAATCACAAAAATCGTAGTCAGACAAAAGAGGTCAAAAAAAAAAGAATGCGGCAAAAGTACAGGGAATAGGCAAAGCTCGATATCAAGGACAGTCCAGCCAGAGAGATAAACACTGAGAAATCAAGGCGAGAAACATGGCACAAGAAAACTAGGGAGAACGATCTGACAAGAGTGTGAACCAAACAGACATCTTATATACACATCCGGGGTAAACACATGACCAGGGAGAACAGGTGCAATCAATGGTAACAATGATCAGGGAGAGACACATGAGGAATAAACTAATTACATGAATTTGGCTGTAGCCAAAACGCAGACAGGGATCACAAGACAAACCTAAGTACAAAACAACAGCTCCGGGTAAGGAGTGCTAAAGTGCCAAGATAAAAGAAAAGGAAAGCACAAAGTATAAGTGGAAATCCACAGAAACTTGCAGCAGAGGTAATTAGGGATAGGCAAGGAGGCGGAGATTAGAATTGAGCGACTGCTGAGAGATCGTTAGTCAATTAGTATGTGCAGCTATACAATCCCGAGTGCATGTTAGAAAGTTAGTAAAAATATACAAGATTAGTGTGGTTAGTAATTAGCAAAAACAATAAACTGTTAGTATGTTAGTAAGACAGTGAAAGAGAGAGGAAGGAAGAACACGAGATAATGAAAGAAGATTGAAGCCCAGAAACCAATAAATCACCCGAATGAGTGGCACACAAGACAAGGGACCGTGAGCAAAGATACACACATGACAAGACAGGGGAGACAAAGTGCAAAGCATGGAAATGAAAACATGGCCTGGAAACTAAATGATCTAAACAGGAAATCTAAATTACCAAAACACAATACACAATCCTAAGAATAGTCAAAGGGCAGGCAGTGGTCACTAAACACAGAAATCCTAAACATGGCTAGGCCA
The DNA here is from genome assembly GCA_029721435.1 of Gymnothorax reevesii. Taxonomy (NCBI): domain Eukaryota; kingdom Metazoa; phylum Chordata; class Actinopteri; order Anguilliformes; family Muraenidae; genus Gymnothorax; species Gymnothorax reevesii. The sequence continues at coordinate 72,622,752 of CM056578.1, read as the reverse complement.
GGCACAGAACTTAAACATGACATGAGAAATTACAGATCACAACACAGTGTCGTCACTCTGGGCGGAAGCTAGAGTGGGTGCTGAACCAGTCACAGTGCAAGGACAAAAAACAAAACAAGGCTATATTGTCACCAATGTCCCTTGCCACGGTAAGAATGGTCATGGGAGATTCCATATTCATACAAGGAAAACACAGAGCAATGACATTATCCACTGAAACATATGCACGGAGATAATAAAATGAAGGAATAGTTGAAGAGAAAACTTGTCCCCATTGCAAATCCCATACACCAGAAAAAAGGACCATAACTCCGCAAAAATAAGTTTCTCCGAATCAATTGTTTTACTCATTCATTAGGGTCATCTGTACTGGCCACCCACAAAATTTCATCCATGTTGCCAAGAAAACTTGTCTCCATTAAAAACCCATACAATAAGTTCAGAGTCAAGGGCCATAATTCCGTAAAAATAAACTTCTCGGAATCAAGCATGGAACTCATGCAATAGGGTCATTAGTACTGGCCACACACAAAATTCACCTATGAAGGTACAATAGTTGCCAAGAAAACTTGTCCCCATTGCAAATCCCATACACCAAGTCAAAGAACAAAAACAAGGGCCGTAACTCTAAAAATAAATTTCTGGGAATCAACTGTCGAACTCATTCATTAGTGCTGATCACCCACAAAATTTCATTCACGTAGGTGCAATAGTTGACGAGAGAACTTGTCCCCATTGCAACACCCATACACTTAAGTCCACGAACAGAGTCAAGGGCCGTTACTCTGTAAAATTAAATTTCTTGGAATCAATGGTCGAACTCATGCAGTAGGGTCATCAGCACTAGCCATATATAAAATTTAATTCACGTAGGTACAACAGTTTCCGAGAAAACTTGTCCCCATTGAACCCGGACGGATGGAAGGGCAGATGGACAAGCTCCATTCCAATATCCCCTGATCCATTTTGTGGCAGGGGATAATAATTGGAAAATCATTCAATATAAGCACAATGATGGTCACTTGAAGATGTTGATTTCAGACAATACAGCAGTTGCATTGCGAAGTAGAGCCAGGAATTTGGAAAGGGCCTCCGACTGTATTCCAAAGCCTGGCCTACAAGTGCCTGGCAATTGCACAAAAACAAAGAAATTATCGCTTCAGAGCTACACTTGAATTAAAAGTAATGCAAACTCGCATATAATGTACATACTTGAAAGCAGAGGCACAGCTGCCCAGACAGCCATAGCGAGAAACTCCCAAGCCTCATGCCAGAAAACTTTTAATGGAACTTAACTCGAATTCGGAGCTCCGATTTGTAAACTTGGAGCAAATACCTCTATCCTGACTTCACGGAGAAGTAGATCTTGGTCATTGGTCAACAGTTACAGCACCCATGGAGGTGCTCATTGTAAATACAAAACCATAAATGAAAAGGCATCATAAAGTGTATTGCATGCCTGCATGTAATTAAAACTAGTTAGTCCAGTCGGCTGCAATCGCATGGGTGTAGCCCCCAAAAGCCCTCTTCTTGTTTTGATTCTGCCCTTTCGTGTGTTGTCCCGTGCTTATTTGTGCTTGTGATTTACTTTCGTTGCTTTTATTTCCAGCTCTCAGTTCAGCTGTCTGACAATCGCTCCCAATCTGTTTCCAGTGGTGTCGCGTGACTGCCTTCTGCATGCCTGCGTCTCGTCATCCAATCACGTTTCGACTTTCGGTTTGGCTTTGGTATTTCATTCATTGCTTCCAGCTGCGTTTAATTCTGGGTCTGGCGAAACTCTGAGTGAATGCGCTCTCTGATAGGACATTACTAACACGTACTAACCAGCACTTATTTAAGGGTGTTTGTAAATAATTCGTCACGTCGTATTAACATTGATTAATTCATTTAGCGAGTGTTTGCGATTCTGGCTTCTCTGCATTCAATCTGGGCTGTATCTGATTAACTACATTTAAAACTATGCTTCCCTTCGCTTCTCATGTGGTGCTTTTTCCTTGTCACGTTTAGATTGCCTTAACACTAGAAGCGCCAAAATTTTATCACTACTAGAACTACCATGAACGGTCATTTGGACCGTTAGGTTCAAAGCATTCTAATCCGTCTCTCTGAGCGCCTAATTAAGCAATTAATGCATCTTGTATGTTACCATGTATCTTAAAAGAATGAAACAACACCAGCATTACGTTTTAACAAGTTTAATAATACATGTATGAATATTTAGGTAATAGAATTATGTATAATTAACATGAATTAAGCTGCTTTCACACCGGACGCGAAACGAATTTTTCGCAAGACAGGTTACATTCAGATTCAATGCAGAGACGCAAATACGCGTCTTTCGCGCGGATTCGCGTCTTTGCATTGACTTTTGAAAGTGATCTGTCTACGAAAAATTTGTTCGAGTCCAATGTGAATGGGGGTTTATTGTAAACATTCACAACGATATTTTTGGGTAAAGAAATAATTAAACAATTCAGAACGACAAAAACAACAATTAAAAACATCTATATTGATTAATACACATTCGGATTCAACATTTATATGGAATATCTTATTTATTATGAAATAATTAATCGGAACAATTACACGGATTAGAAAACAATAGGTAGGTGCTGAACTTTTTTTTTTCTGATTACCTTTTTATTTACGCAATGTCCATGTGTCCGACAGTCGGATAGTTTCAATATAACTTCGTGTCCGACAGTCGATTATTGTTTTTAATCTCATAAAATCTGCTGAATCTTTTAGATCGTTAAACGTGAATGTTTTGATCAGAGGGCTCATTTCTTCAAGATGTGTACCGAAAATTTCAATCAAAGACAATCAGAACAACCAATGTGCTCTGCAATCAATTTATTTGGGCAATTTTTATAAATACAATGAAGTCCGTACAATGCCTGTCGGATATTAGGCCTAAATGCAAAATACTCCGCGTCCGACAGCCTAAAAAAAGAGGACGATTAGAACAGATTGATAACGAAGTAAAGAATAAAAAAAAAATTTACAACAAACAAAACAACCAATGAACACTGCAATTTATTTATTTGCAGGCCAACTTGTTTGGACGTTCTGTTTGTTGGTGATATATTTTTATTCTTTATTTCGTTATAAATCTGCTCTCATATCAATACTTTTACTTTCTGTTGTCAACCGGACATGGAGTATTTTGCATTTCGTGTCGGACAGTCTTGATCGTGCATGCAATATTTAATTCACACTGTCAATGGTCATGGAATTGATTTGCTCACTGACTACAAGCACTATTTTATCTCTGGTGTGGAAATGAAGCGTGAATCTGTTTGATCCATCTGACTAATTTTCAAAAGAGAGACCGAATAAAAACTGTTGTCTATCTTCAACGAAAGAAAACAGACGAATAAAAAGATCAAGAAAAGCGGATAGCTATCAATTTGCATTTTGTGAAGGTCGAACACAAACATGGCCAGGCGTAGCATTTAGTCTACTCGTAATTGTCTGCGTTGGTAACCTCCGTTCTCCTGGAGCAATTCCCACAGACGGGTCTGACGCATCTTCAGCAGGTGACGAGCGTCTTAATTTGTGAGCAGCTTCTGCGGACCTGGCACTGCCTCCGTTTTGGTGCCAGTGTCTCCCGCTATTGCTGGCTCAAACTTTTTGCCAGTGCTGCCCAATAAAATAATTCTAGATGGCTCTACTCTACCAACTCCTGACAGTGGCATCGGTTAGTTGCTAGGCACCCAAAAGATAATTTTTTCGAAAAAAATAAGAGCCGCAAAACTATACGGTCAGAGAGACCGCTAATGGCTGTAATAGGTAGATTTGGTGGTATTTTATGCTTCGTAGGTGTAATCAATTTCAAATCAATTGCACGTTAAAATATTGACACTTTTAGGAAAAGTCAGGGACCCTCAAGGTTGTATTCTTTTATTTTGAAAAGTTATGACGCAAACAAATTTCAAAACGGTCAAAATGACCGTCATGGCAGTTCTAGTGTTAATCTAAACCGTCTAGCTTGATTGTTCGTCTCAGCATCTTGTCTCGAGTCATTAGTGTTAACCCGGTTCTCGTGTGATTGTTTATTAATCCCGTGTGTTTCTGTTTCAGTGTGATTGCATTCCGAGTCCCCACCTCCTCTCGTGATTATAAATGTTCCAGTTTTCCACGCGATTTTAGACGGATCCTCCGTATTGTTCTACATGGTGAAGTCTCAGCTCCTCGTGCCTTCTGAGTGTCTCCCGTGTATGGTTCCCGAGTTTTTCTGTTTGCTCCGCTTTAGTCTTGTCTGCCCTGTGTATAAGTCTCCCAGTGTGTCCGTCAGTTTAGTTATGTTCAGTTTTTATTTCTTAGTTATCCTCTCTTGGAGAGAGTATTTCTGTTTCCCTCTGCCTTTGGCAGTGCACCTCAGTTCTCCCATTTGTTCAGTGCTTGTGCACGGTGTTTTGTTTCTGGCGTGTCTGCCATTTTTCCCTTAGTGTTTTGTGTTTTAATAAACACTTCTGGATCCTGCACCTGGTGTTCCTCTGACCTCTTCTTACAGAAGGATCCGTCTCCTGAACACCAGCAGGATGGATTCCCGCGATGCAGAGCTCCAGACCACCATTACTGGGAGCATGGGGCCGCCTTACCCCCCTGCTGGAGCCGCTGTATCGCCACCTCCGGGTTTTGGTCCTGGGCCTCAGCTACCACCTCGCAAGCGCTACGCTGGCAGCCCTGGGTATTGCAGACCTTTCCTGGCCACCTGCAAGATGCACTTCGCCCTGCAGCCCAGGACCTACGCTTCTGAACCTGCCAAGGTGGCATTTGACATCTCCCACCTGACGGGTCCAGCTCTCCAGTGGGGTACCGCCGCCTGGTCAGCCCGCCTCCCCTGTGTTTCCACCTTCTCGGCCCTGTCACCCGAGATGGAGCGGCTGTTCGACCGCACCAGGCGCGGTGCTGCTGCCGGTAGAGAGCTGACCCGGATCCGGCAGGGAAGCCGCTCGGTGGCGGAGTACGCCATTGAGTTCCAGACCTTAGCTGCCAGTTCCGAGTGGAATTCCCATCCGCTCCGAGACCTCTTTGTGGATGGACTAGCTGATGGCATCAAGGACCACCTCCTGTTTCATGACCTACCCAGGACTCCCGAGGCTGTGGCGGATCTTGCCATCCGGATTGACAACCGCCTGGAAGAGACTGCCACTCACTTGGGGCGACGTCAGCCAGCTCCCTCCAACAGCCACCAGGAGGAGACTGCCACTCGCTTGAGGCGACGTCGGCCAGCTCCCTCAGAACCCTCCGAGAATCCTGTCATCCAATTCCAACCACCTGCTTCTCCATGTCAAGCATCCTCCCGAGCCCACCTACCTGAGCCCAAGCTCATGCAGATTGGACGCAGTCGCCTGATGGAGGAGAGGGATTGCCGCATGCAGTCCAAGGCCTGCCTCTACTGTGGTCAGCAGGGGCATTTTGTCGCCAACTGCCCTGAGAAGAGCCAATACCCTGTGGTGACTGGTAAAGCAGTAGTGGGCAATACTCGACCTGAAGCATCCTCCAATCGTCGGACCTGCATCCCTGTGACCCTCTCCTGGGGCAACAAGAGCCGTCGCACTTGTGCCTTGGTGGATTCTGGAGCTGAAGAGAACTTCCTGGACGCTAAAGCCACCGCTTCCTGGGGTATTCCACTCTCCCCACTGGCGCAGACGCTGACCGTCTCTGGCCTCCGGGCAACCATCGCGAGACCATCAGTTTCTTCATCATCCTGACTCCCAGATCCCCGGTGGTTCTGGGACACCCCTGGCTCCGCGAGCATGGCCTGGTCTTGGACCGGTCCACCCACGAGGTTCGTGAGTGGAAGTCCTCCTGTTCGGCCCGCTGCCTTCGCCACACGGCTCCACCTGTGCCTGGGTCACAGCTGTACTGTGAGCCAGCACCTGATCTCTCCTAAGTCCCTGCTGAATATCATGACCTGGGTGCGGTATTCAGCAAGTGTAGGGTGGTTTCTCTGCCACCTCACCGGGCCTATGATTGTGAGATCAATCTCCTGCCGGGAGCAGTGCCTCCTCGGGGGCGGGTCTTCTCCCTGTCTCAGCCTGAGAGAGTCGCCATGGAGAAGTACCTCCAGGAGTCTCTTGCGGCTGGGATAATTCGGCCCTCTACGTCGCCAGCAGGAGCCGGATTCTTCTTTGTGGCGAAGAAGGATGGTTCGCTCCGACCCTGGATCGACTATAGAGGGTTGAGTAAGATGTCCGGAACCGTTATCCCCTTCCCCTCATGTCGTCCGCCTTCGACATCATCCAGGGGGCCCAGGTGTTTACCAAGCTGGACTTGTGGAACGCCTCCCACCTGGTGCGGATACATGAGGGGGATGAGTGGAAGACCGCATTCAATACCCCTAGCGGTCACTGGGAATACCTGGTGGTTCCCTTTGGCCTTAACAACGCGCCCGCGGTGTTCCAGCGCCTAGTGAACGATGTCCTTGGTGACATGATCGGTCGGTCCGTTTATGTCTACCTAGATGACATCCTCATTTTCTCACGCACCCGGGAGGAGCACATTCGGCATGTGGGCCAAGTCCTGAAACGGTTGTTGGTGAACCGCCTTTTCGTGAAGGCGGCAAAGTGCGAGTTTCACACCTGCTCCACAACGTTTCTGGGCTACATCATCTCTCCCAAGTGCCTGAAAATGGATTTCGCTCAGGTGCTGTCCGTCCTGGAATGGCCCCAGCCCAAGGATCGCAAGGTTCTCCAGAGTTTCCTGGGTTTTGCGAATTTCTACCGCCGCTTCATTCGAGGGTACAGCATGGTGGCAGCCCCCCCTGACGGCGCTGACTTCTACCAAGCAGCCGTTCCGCTGGAACCCCCAGGCAGACCAGGTGTTCCAGCAGCTGAAGCGGCGGTTCACGACTGCACCCATCCTGATGACTCCAGACCCGGCGTCCCAGTTCATCCTGGAGGTGGATGCCTCCAACGTGGGCGTGGGAGCGGTGCTGTCCCAGAGGTCCACCAAAGACAGGAAGGTACACCCCTGTGCCTTCTTTTCGCACCACCTCACGCCTACGGAAGCTAACTATGACATTGGTAACCAGGAGTTACTGGCAGTCAAGTTGGCTCTGGAGGAGTGGCATCACTGGCTAGAGGGAGCCACTACGCCATTTCTGGTGTGGACTGTTGGGAAACAGGATTTTCAGGTGTTGGCAATACGGGGAGCCAGACGATTTGATCAATGGGTAATGAATGTGTATTAGGTGATAAAGAGAAGCCGTTAGGTCCGGCAGGACATATCGCCTATTTGCGACTTCCAGCTTGAATCTCCGTTTGTCTTCAGTTCCGACAGGACAATAGGCACTAGCACCCCTTAGTTGGAGGTTCCGTATGCCCACATATGGAGCTCATCTTCCGAGGGTTGGGAATCTATTGAACCAATTAAGTTGGGTGGTTTAGGAGAGGCCCAATTGTAGAGTATTGCTTTTCATCAATGTGTAAAATCTGGAACCAATCAGCAACAACTTCTGATAACATTAAAGAAATCATATGCAAATGTCTGTACTTTAACATGTATAAAGTTTCTTACAAAATGAAGGAATTTTAGAACTTTGCATCACGCTGTTGTTCTCACGGCCGGCTGTGTAATAAACTCTTTCCTGCTCTTTGACACGAACAATCGGACTCTGCTTCTTCATCGGGACAACGTTCTTGGTTTTTTATTAATTTACCAACAAATTTGGCGCTGCGAGCAGGGTGGATTCGTTTCCGGACCTCCGTAAGTTTCCTGACCAGTACAAGAGTGAGTACTTTGTTTTATCTAAATATAATTTACAAGGCAAAATTACGGAGATCTGGAACGCTCCGCCCAGTGGTACGTTAACCTATTAATTTTAAATTGACCGGCGTAGAAGCGATCAGTTGTTCGTGGTTAAAAAGCTGTGTCTTTGTGTAATGCGTGATGGTTATCAGTACTGCTTGTGATACCAGTGCTGTTGTGTGATACAAGCCTATGTATTGAAAACATAGCTATTTTGTGACGGGGTGAATGTTGGTCATCCCTGCCTTCGGAGAGTGAGAATTCACGCCAAAAAGGCGAATACGTGATTGCGTGGCTGTGGCAAGCGTATGTGGGTCGCCCACAGCGCAGACGTGAATAATTATTTTCACGGCTGGGTATTAGGTAGCCTACCTAAGAAGCGCATATTGTGTCTTTGTTTTTTTTTTCGGTTAATGTTCCGGGAGAGTAAGTGTTAGCGCCCCGGGCCCAGAGTGAGCGTCTTTCACTTGGGTACTATTTGTCTGTGTGTTATAGGTTGAGAGAGAGAGTGCATGTGGCGCGCCTCCAACCCGTCTTGTGGGTATTTGAGAAGCCAACTCGTGCCCGCCGTGAATCTCGTCATTGTCGCTCTTGAAGTTTGTTGTTCTGAGTCTTTATTGTTTCGTGTTGGTTTTTATTCTTGACCGTACGCTTAGTAAGCTACTGGCTAGTTACGCGCGTTTATATATTTCTGAAGGCCTATCTTACAACTAGAATTTAGGCTGCACCTTGACGAACGCCGTATTAATTTTAAATAAACATGACAAACATAGCAAATTCAAACGCCCTTGAATGCGCCGGCAGTATAACTAGCTATTTGTTGAAAAAATACGCAAAAGAACAAAAGGAAATGTGTAAGGCTGGTTGGGATCCCAACGGATCCACTCCGGATTCTTTTGATTGGTGGTCGAAACAGAAGAAAAACAGGACGGCTTATGGTACCATTGTCTTGATTACAGAACACCAAAAACTTATAGAGAAGTGTGACAAAATGCACAGTCGGCTAGAAACTCAAGACATAGAGTTGTCGGATATGCGAAAACAGATCGAAGAATTTCATGAAAAATGTAATCGCCTTAATCACAGCACTGCTCTTACAATTCCAGATGAATCAAAAAAGGTTCAAAGGTTATATCCCGATTTGAGCGAACTACGTTCAGTTACCGATCCAATACATTCTGATGATGATGATACAAAGCACGTAGCTCCTATGGCTCCAATGGTTACCAAAATTCGCGGTAGAGGAAATGAACAGCGGCTTCACGTTGACCATGTACCTCTCAATGTAATCGATATGAGAGCGCTACTAAAGGATTTACCGAGTCTACAAACGAACGACGATAACTTGCAATTTTGGCGACAGATAAACGAGCTACAACGAAGCATGTCTTTACATCCATTAGACTTGTTTGCAATTGTGCGCGCTAAGTGTCCCACTTTGAGTTGGAACTCAATAGAGCCGGGAAGCCTCAGGGAAGAAATGTGGGCAGCTGGGCCTTGGGATACTCGTACCGAGCTCCAGACTTCCATTGATCATTTCTGTGTTGCTGTGAAAAACGCGCTGGGCAAAGGCACTGCTAAATGGCATTTATTTACGGCAGTAGTGCAAGGTAGCTTGCCGTTTGCAGAATATGCTGATAGGAAATATGAAGCATTCGAGACATACAGCGGCTTCCCTAACCCCAATAGAGATGTTGCTGTATTTGTTCAACAGCTGCTGGCGGATGCAGGACCACATATACAGAATGTTTTGGCAATTGGTATCAATCCTGGTAACACATTTAATGATATTGTTGCGTGGGCTTCACGTTTAGAGGGACAGATCCATACAAATGCGTCTACTTCTCATCGCATTGCAGCCGTGCGCGACAATATTCCGATCAATAAAATAAATTGCGATAATTGTGGAAAAATAGGTCATCGGGCTCATCAGTGCAGAGGAAGGGACCACAGGAAACATAGGCGTTACACTCATCAACACCGGGATGATGATAAGTGCTTTCGCTGCGGAGGAGGACGACACCGGGCACCACAATGTCTAGCTGCCCTACCAAACGCCCACGGTTCCAAAGATGACTGCACACCCGAAAACCGAAAACATCAGATCACAAAGGCGCACGCGTCCAATGACGATTACGCCCACTTAAAGAGAGAACCGCTATCGCCACTGCACTGCGTCCCCGCGCTGCTCGAAATGTCCTCAAGATTCTGTAACTTTTTGACTTTAGCGGGAACTGCATATCTGAATTTTCTGTTATTGCAGAATCAATCAATGCTCTTTTTAAATGCCCGTGTCGCCCACTGGAAACAGCTGATTGGGCACATAAGTGTAAAGAAGCATTTACTGCTCTGAGTCCGCTCTTCGAGTTACAGGTATCCCGGGATCCACCACTCCCATGCAAAACCATGCCATTCACCCGAAGACACCACCAAAACTACTGAAGGCTGACTCAAACCACGCTGCCTGGGACACCCACAGCCTTCATTAATCAGGTGCATGCGTTTTTGATTGGTTGCCTAACTATTTGGGTAATCTCGATAAAATTGTGAATGAATACATTTTTCAAATTATTTTGGCATTATATTTACTTATCCTATTAATTTAAGGCGTGAAATTCATCCTTAATAAATTAATCTGTGGTAAAGCTAGTAACTTGTTCACTCTGACAGGACTCCAACAGCAGTCATAATATAGATCCAAGTGTGATGAGTCAGGTGTACTTGAATAATACCCTCACAATGTATTCTGTTCTCTCCCTCATACACTGGAGAGGAAACCTGCACCTGACCACACTGCTGAGGACACCTGCACCAGATCACGCTGCCGTGGACATGACGCTGAGCTTTCGGACCACGCTGCCGCTAACTCCTGTGCCAGAAGAATACTGCACAAGACAACCCACCACAACAATGTTGCTCATCATACAGCTCATTGTTGTAGAATTCAAAAGGACTTGTGCCATTGACAATAATGGCATTCACATCTGCGACCAGTACACCTGACAGCCAAACATGCCAACAAATCAGAGCTGTTATGTCTGTGGACTCTAAGTAGCAGTGCCTGTACTTGGTAATAGGCCATGTACATGATCTACTTTTAAAATGTTTCTTTGACACTTCTTGCCTGTTCTTTTCTTTTATGCACAGCCGATCACTAACAGTGGGTCCTCTACATCTCATACTCATGCCTATTTCATATAGCCTTCCAGTGCCGGTCATTGACAGATGACATTGGGCCTCGAGAGCCTGGGTCTGTCCAAGGTTTCTCCCACTTAACTGGGGAGTTTTTCCTTGCCACTGTCGCCTCTGGCTTGCTTTCTTGGTCCCTGGCCTGGTATCGGTGTGAAGTTGTTGCTTTAGATATTTTGTCATTAGAAATTAATTTGCCATCACTCTTGTAATTTTCTTTTTAACTATTTGACTGTGAAGTTGACCTCATCATTCGTTGTCTGTTGGGTCAAAAAGTAGGGACTGTTGGGAAACAGGATTTTCAGGTGTTGGCAATACGGGGAGCCAGACGATTTGATCAATGGGTAATGAATGTGTATTAGGTGATAAAGAGAAGCCGTTAGGTCCGGCAGGACATATCGCCTATTTGCGACTTCCAGCTTGAATCTCCGTTTGTCTTCAGTTCCGACAGGACAATAGGCACTAGCACCCCTTAGTTGGAGGTTCCGTATGCCCACATATGGAGCTCATCTTCCGAGGGTTGGGAATCTATTGAACCAATTAAGTTGGGTGGTTTAGGAGAGGCCCAATTGTAGAGTATTGCTTTTCATCAATGTGTAAAATCTGGAACCAATCAGCAACAACTTCTGATAACATTAAAGAAATCATATGCAAATGTCTGTACTTTAACATGTATAAAGTTTCTTACAAAATGAAGGAATTTTAGAACTTTGCATCACGCTGTTGTTCTCACGGCCGGCTGTGTAATAAACTCTTTCCTGCTCTTTGACACGAACAATCAGACTCTGCTTCTTCATCGGGACAACGTTCTTGGTTTTTTATTAATTTACCAACAGGACATACCATAAAAATCTCGAGTACCTCAAGACGGCCAAGAGGCTTAATCCCCGCCAGGCCCGGTGGGCCTTATTTTTCGAGCGATTTAACTTCTCCTTGACTTGCAGGCCCGGGTCCCGTAATGCCAAGGCGGATGCCCTCTCTTGACGGTTCGAAACGAGTGCCACTCTCGAGAGCCTTCCCGAGACTATCCTTCCTCTGAGTCGCTTCCTCTGTGCTATGCAGCTTCCTATGAAGGAAAGGGTCCGGGCAGCCCAGTGCCTGTCCCTATAACTGTCTGTTCGTTCCCCAGGGCCTCCGGTTAGAGGTGCTGCAATGGGGACACGGATCAAAGTTCTCGGGCCATCCAGGGGTCAAGAGGACCACAACCTTTATTCGAAGTCGCTTCTGGTGACCGGACCTCTAGGACGACGTCAAGGGTTTCGTAAGTGCCTGCTCGGTCTGTGCCACTGCCAAGACACCTCACACACCCCCCTCTGGTCTCCTTTAACCACTCCCTTTCCCTAGTCGCCCCTGGTCCCACATAGCCCTAGATTTTTTCACTGGTCTTCCTCCCTCCTAAGGCAACACCACTGTCCTCACTATTGTTGATCGGTTTTCCAAGGCTGCCCACTTCATAGCACTCTTCAAGCTCCCTTCAGCCCTTATACAGCACGTTGTCCATCCCCATGGTATCCCTACCGATATTTTTTTTGACCGTGGTCCCCAGTTCACCTCCCACTTTTGGAAAGCATTCCTGTCCCTCCTAGGTCCCTCCTGTTCCCTCACTTCTGGGTTTCACCCTCAGTCTAACGGCCAGACTGAGCGGGCCAACCAGACCCTGGAGACCATGCTGCGATGCGTGTGTGCTCGAAACCCAAGCTCTTAGTCGACCCATCTGCCTTGGGTAGAGTATGCCTTCAACTCCCACGCATCTGCAGCCTCTGGCCCCCTGTTCCCCTCAGAGGAGGCAGAGGTGGGGGTTCCGTCCGCCGAGGCCTTCGTGAAGCGATGCCATAACACCTGGCGCACCACCCGCCACGCCCTCATTCGTGTGGGGGATCAGATGAAGGACTCGGAGGATAAGCAACGCAAGCCGGCCCCCACCTACCGCATCGGCCAGAAGGTCTGGCTGTCCGCTCAGGACATCCCTCTCCGAGTGGAATCCCACAAACTCGCCCCCAGATTCCTTAGTCCCTTCCCAGTGGACAAACTTTTCAGCCCCACCGCCATCCATCTGAAGCTCCCCCACACCATGCGCCGTATCCACCCAGTGTTTCATGTCTCTCGAGTCCGCCCCTCTGTCACCCACCCCCTCCACCCGGATTCCGAGCTCCCCCCTCCGCCATGTATCATCGACGGTGGAGAAGCCTACACCGTCCGGAAGCTGCTCAACTGTCGGCGGAGGGGTAGGGGGCTCCAGTACCTTGTTGACTGGGAAGGGTACGGTCCCGAGGAACTCTCCTGGGTCCCTGCAAGATTTGTATTAGATAAAAAGCTTATTGCCGAGTTTCACAAGTTGCACCCCAAGCCATAGCCCCAGCTTTGCTGGAGACCCGAGTAATCTTATTTCTGTTTAGTGCTTCTTGTGCTTGTGTTTACTTCTTGGTTAGATGTTTTGTGTGTTAGTTTTTAGGGTTTTGTCTTTATTTAGTTAGACGGTCCTTGTTAGTCTTTAGGGTTTTTTGCGTTTAGTATTTTTTGATGTTCCTTGTTTTGGGGGGTTTATATTTAGTTTTTGGTGTTTCATGTATTCTTAGTTTTTTGTGTTTTAAGTGCCAGGTGGCGCTTCTTAGGGGGGCTACTGTTGTGATTCTGCCCTTTCCCTTTCGAGTGTTGTCCCGTGCTTATTTGTGCTTGTGATTTACTTGCGTTTCTTTTATTTCCAGCTCTCGGTTCAGCCGTCTGACAATCGCTCCCAATCTGTTTCCAGTGGTGTCGCGTGACTGCCTTCAGCATTCCTGCGTCTCGTCATCCAATTACGTTTCTACTTTTGGTTTGGCATTTCATTCATTGCTTCCAGCTGTGTTTAATTCTGGGTCTCGTGAAACTCTGAGTGAATGCGCTCTCTGATAGGAAATTACTAACACGTACTAACCAGCACTTATTTAAAGGTGATTGTAAATGATTTGTCACGTGGTGTTAATAGTGATTATACCATGGTCTGGGTGAATACTTTTTTCTGATTGGCTGGCAGGTATGCATTAAAACCGTGGTACCGCACAGGTAGTTCGGCTACGGTCGTTTCACCATTCAAAATTCATCCACTAGCCAACTTGTAACCCTAGCGATATCACACCTAGTATTCGGCTGGGCAGGCCTAAAACAGAAACCAAGCTGCTCATTTATCTCCAGCAAATTTAGCGGCGTCATATAAGTTGCGTCAATAGGTACAATAGGTTAACAATAGGTACTCAAGCGATAATGACCGTAAATATTGTAGCAGCGAAGTAATCAGGCTTTATCAATTAAACGATTATAACTGTGTTCGGTTACAAATGAAGCTAACGTGTCCACTTCATGTATCAGCGACTGCTGACAGTTCGCCAGCTACGTGCTATGCCAGCAGATTAATTTCAGCTCTCTGACTGCGGAAACTGTCATTAGTTCATTGTAATTGTGGGTAGCAAGCTAGATATAGTCTGCATTATCGCGCATGAAGTTTTTTTTTTTTTTGTGCAAAACTTTCACCAAAAATTTCTGAATGCTGCGAGTTGATACTGCTAGCAACTGACCATGGTATAAGCAGGATAATCAACTCGAAGGTGGGCATTCCACGGTTTTAATGCACTTCGCAGAGGCAACCGTGCATTAAAACCGTGAAATGCACACCTTCGAGTTAATTATCCCTTACTTAACTCATTGAGCGTGTGTTTGCGATTCTGGCTTCTCTGCATTCAATTTGGGCTGTATCTGATTAACTACATTTTAAACTATGCTTCCCTTCACTTCTCTTGTGGTGCTTTTTACTTGTTACGTTTAGATTGCCTTAATCTAAACCGTCTAGCTTTATTGCTCGTCTCAGCGTCTTGTCTCGAGTCATTAGTGTTAACCCGGTTCTCGTGTAATTGTTTATTAATCCCATGTGTTTCTGTTTCAGTCTGTGATTGCATTCCGAGTCCCCACCTCCTCTCGTGATTATAAATATTCAAGTTTTCCACGCGATTGTCAGATGGATCCTCCGTATTGTTGTACATGGTGAAGTCTCAGCTCCTCGTGCCTTCTGAGTGTCTCCCGTGTATGGTTCCCGAGTTTTTCTGTTTGCTCCGCTTTAGTCTTGTCTGCCCTGTGTATAAGTCTCCCAGTGTGTCCGTCAGTTTAATTATGTTCAGTTTTTGTTTCTTAGTTATCCTCTCTTGGAGAGAGTATTTCTGTTTCCCCCTGCCTTTGGCAGAGTACCTCAGTTCTCCCATTTGTTCAGTGCTTGTGCACGGTGTTTTGTTTCTGGCGTGTCTGCCATTTTTCCCATTTTTTTCAGTGTTTTGTGTTTAAATAAACACTTCTGGATCCTGCCCCTGGTGTTCCTCTGACCTCTTCTTACACTTCTCCCCTTTTTTCCCCATTATTCGGCCAATACTGACGCTAAGGCAAACGAAATTTAGGTTTCTTAAGCGAAGTATAGCACATGTCCATACCAAATATGAAAGTAACCGGTCAAAAATTGCAGCCTGTACTGCCTCCACAAGGAAATCTCTATGTTTTGCCAATAATTTTTGTATTATTCGGCCAACACAGCAACCTGTTTAGGTCCGTCTGCTTCTCATGATCACTTGTTAATCATTATAGGCCACATTTTGATTTTGATCAGTCAGTTGGCTGAATAAATGGCTTGATTGCAAGTTAGGCAAAGTACGCGGGAAACGACTAAAGGTGAGCTAATTATGCCAAGGCGATGGAGGCTGTCCAACCTCGCTGGTAATTAGTGGACTTCAAATCACAGGTTTCTTCCCGGAAGCATTTCAAATGACCGCATTAGGTATGTGTCATAGAAAAGGTAATAAGCAATCACGTCTGTCTGCCTCATAGTGGCAGTTACTTTTATTGCGCTTAAATTAATTGCGATTAATTATCCCGACAGCCCTAGTTTAAAATGTAGCTAAACTCCAGTGTGAAAACGTATTTGCCCCTTCCTTGATTTCAAATTTGTTGCATGTTTGTCACACTGACATGTTTCAGATCATCAAACTAATTTTAATATTAGACAAAGATAAACCAAGTAAATACAAAATGCAGTTTTTTAATGATGATTTCATTTAATAAGAGAATAAGAGAAAAATGTTATCCAAACCTACCTGGCCCTATGTAAGAAAACAATTTCTCCCCATCCCCCAGAACAAAATCTAAAGAAGTGCAGGCCTTACTTGCCTCAGTTAAAGTCAGTGTTCGTGATTCAACAATAAGAAGGAAACTGGGCAAAATTGGCATCCATGGGAGGGTTTCTCGCAAAAACCACTGCCGACCGAAAAGAACACAAAGCCTTGTCTCACATTTGTCAAAAAATATCTTGATAATCCCCAAGACTTTTGGCAAAATAATCTGTGGTCTAATAAGACAAAAGTAGAACTTTTTGGAAGGTGTGCCCAGTTACATCTGGCATAAAACCTTCACAGCATTTTATAAAAAGCACATCATACCAATAGTCAAACATGGTGGTGGTAGTGTGATGGTCTGGTGCTGCTTTGCTGCTTCAGGACCTGCATGACTTGCTTGGATTGATGGAACCATGAATTCTGCTCTTTACCTGAAAATCCTGAAGGAGAATGTCTGACCATTAGTTTGTGACCTCAAGCTCAAGCGCACTTCGGCTATGTAGCAGGACAATGATCTGAAACACAGCAGCAAATCCACCTCTGTATGGCTTAAAAAAACATCATGAAGGTTTCGGAGTGGCCGAGTCAAAGTCTGGACTGAAATCTGATTGAGATACTGTGGCGTGACCTTAAACAAGCTGTTCATGCTCAAAAACCCTCCAATGTGGTTGAATTAAAAAAAATTCTGCAAAGAAGAGTGGGCCAGAATTCCTCCTCAGCGATGTGGAAGACTCGTTGCCAGTTATTGCAAACGCTTGATTGCAGTTGTTGTCACTGAGGTTGGCACAACCTGTCATTAGATTTAAGGGGCCACTTACTTTATTACATAGAGCCAGGTAGGTTTGGATAGCTTTTTTCCCTTAATAAATGAAATTGTCATTTAAAAACTGCATTTTTTTTGTATTTACTCGGGTATCTTTGTCTAATATTAAGGTTTGTTTGATGATCTGAAATATTTAAGAGTGACAAATATGCAAAAAAAAAAAAAAAAGAAATCAGGAAGGGAGCAAATACTCTTCTACAGCACTGTATGTAATAAAGATACCAAGTGGTGAAGTGAACTGACTCACAAAGACTCCCTCTCACTTTCTTATATCGAAGACTTACTTAGTAGCCTGAAACAGGCCGAAACATACTGTGTCATCAATCTGGTGAATTGGTATTGGCAGATATATGACTATGAAAAAATATTACCACCTTTACCACTTCCCTGCAGCACTTTGGTTTTATGCCATTCACATTGTTTAATATTCCTCCCACCTTCTAACTGCTAATGCAGCACTGCCTGGGGGCCCATGTCCATACTTGCCTCATCATGTAATCAAATGTTGCATCAGTTCTTTCCCAGGATTCCAGATCACAACCTTTGACATTTAGAGAGAATGATTCGGCACCCACGGGAGCATGGGCCAAAACCGCACTCTGTCCAGGATTACTGATCCACGTGTCCGGCCTAGATCACTGTTGAGGATCATTGCATTATCGGGCCGTTATAACATTATTGGTCCGTCATTACATTATCAGTTGCAACACGCCCGCAAGAATTTGGCTCAATGATGAAGGGCTTGTGTTTGGGAAAACTTAAACACTGAAGAAAGATGTAGAAATTCCACCATTTTAACATTTAAAGGGACATTATCTTGGTACAGCATGTCACAATCTGTCACTGCATAACTATCCAAAATCAATCAAGTGTTGGAAATTTTTCTTGTGGGGTCATCCTTTTGAATTGTTTAGATGTATGTGATAAGTTTATGGAAGGCGCTATGACACTTCTGGCAAACAGTATTTTTTAGGAAATACTGCCACGGGAGCTGTAAATAGCGACGTCATCCCAGCTCACTATGGCAGTCATTTTCACCTGTATATCATTATCGCATTATGCATTGTGATGATAATATACTGAGTCAAAAAAGACATTTCACACTCATTCATTTGTAAATATTTTTTTGAAACTTTTAATAAGAGTTTTTATTATCACTAGGGGTAAATGCGTTGTCAAAGACATCATGACACGCATCAACTCCGAGGTACACAGGTACGTAGCACACGCGAGCGTACTTTAAGCTAAAACCATGTTTTCTCGTGTTCCTAGTCACGTGACCATATGAGAGATGTGCAACTGAGCTCACGAAAGCACGTTAGAGTGACATCTCGCATCTCGTTTTTACGGTTAATTATTCATTGATTTTCAATGCCATGGCTGTCAAACATTTAGCGTGAACGTGCCATTGGCATGCTGAATACGGAAACGTCTGTCACTGACGTTGCAAGGGTTACGGGATGCAGTCGATGGACTATCCATGATCTTTGGACACGTCTCCAACAAACTGGCACCACAGCTGACCGACCTCGTTCTGGTAACCCGCGTGTGACGTCAAAAGCTGAAGACTGACAAATTGTCTTACATCATTTGCATAATCGATTTGTTGCTGTAAAGTCCACTAGAAATGAATTGTTTAGAGGTCGTGTGACTGCCCCGTAATCGCCTGCGCACTGCTCTTATTCAAGTTGTAACTTACCATTTTTACTCTTGGACATTTCCGTAGCATTTCCGGTGGAACTGGTGACATTATGGACATTATTTTTATGATATACCATCTTTAACGAGTAAAGAATTAAATAAAATCATTATTTAAAACCTCATTTCTTGTATGTTCAACTTATCAACCTCCAAACAAGTGTGAAGTTTTTATTTTGGCTGAGTATACGTGAACATTACCCATCTTTTGTGTTATATCTGGCAATTGAAATGAATCGCCTGCCTTGAAAGAAAGCGGGTAAGTCAGATATCCTGCACTTAGACCTTGACTATGTCTGCATGACGGACATGTAAACATACATGACAAATGACGCCAGCTCACTGTGCAGTACGGTAGCCTACCCCGGGATATACATGATATAGAAGATCTTACGTGTAAGCCCATCACATGAAAGTTATGAAATGACTTGAGTAAATTTTGCATTTTTTTGCAAGCTCAATGTTTGTACAGAGCAACATCACTAAGATCTGTCTATAGATCTACCGGTGTGCGAGGGATAAAATTCCAGTTGCAGAATAGATTAACAGCCTACATTCTACAGGGTGGTTAACAGGCAAATGGTCTGTCATTTTCCTGGAGAATAATCTACTCTTCAGTGGTACAATCTGATGGAGATTTGTCCAGGTGATGTGACTGCATAAAAGCATAAAATCTTCATCCCCCCCCCCCCCCCCCCCCCCGCCCCCTTCACCATGGAAGAAGGTTTTTTTGTGTTTTTTTTGGTGGGGTTTTAAAAGTGGTTGATTTTCTGCACCCAAATATGGCCATTTTTATTAAAACATTTTACTGTGTATAGAATTTCTACTGAAATTGTTCTTTTTCAAGTCTCATACTGTGTGGTTGTGTTTAAAATGTAGCTAAACTCCAATGTACTACAGTGCTGTGAAAAAGTATTTGCCCCCTTCTACATTTCCTATTTCTTGCATGTTTGTCACACTGACATGATTCAGATCATCAAACTAATTTTAATATTAGACAAAAATGACCCGAGTAAATACAAAATGCAGTTTTTAAATGATGATTTCATTCATTAAGGGAAAAAAGTTATCCAAACCTACCTGGCCCTATGTGCGAAAATAATTGCCCCCCACCCCCCAGAACAACATCTAAAGAAGTGCTGGCCAAAATCGTTAAGCAAAGAGTGGGCCAAAATTCCTCTACTGCGATGTGAAAGACTCATTGCCAGTTATCACAAACGCTTGATTGCAGTTTTTGTGGCCAAGCATGGCAGAACCTGTCATTAGGTTTAAGGGGGCAATTACTTTTTGTCTAGGGCCAGGTAGGTTTGGATAGCTTTTTTCCCTTAATAAATATAATTGTCATTTAAAAACGCATTTTGTATTTACTCGGGCTATCTTTGTCTAACATTAAAGTTTGTTTGATGATCTGAAACAGTTAAGTGTGACATATATGCAAAAAAAAAAAAAAAAGAAGAAGAAATCAGGAAGGGGGAAAATACTCTTCCACAGCACTGTATGTAAACAAGATACCAAGTGGTGTAGAATTGAACTGACTCACAAAGACTCCTTCTCACTTTCTTATATTGAAGACTTACTCAGCAGCCTGAAACAAGCCGAGACATACTGTGTCATAAATCTGGCGAATTGGTATTGGCAGATTGAGGTGGCCTCATATGAGTATGAAAAAACCACATTTACCACTCCCCTGGAGCACTTTAGTTTGGTTTTATGCCATTCACATGTTTAATATTCCTTCCACCTTCTAACTGCTCATGCAGCCCTGCCTGCGGGCCCATGTCCATACTTGCCTCCTCATGTAATCAAATGATCCAATCAGTTCTTTGCCAGGATTCCAGATCACGACCTTCGACATTTAGAGAGAGTGTTCCGGCACCCACGGGAGCATGGGCCGAAACTGCAATCTGCCCAGGATTACTGATCCTAGCGTCAGGCCCAGATCACTGTGAGGATTATTACATTATCGGGGAGTTATTACAATCCCCAATCCAAAATAGTTGGCGCGAAGTGTAAATTGTGAATCAAAATGCAATGACTTTCAGATCAAATGAGCTCACATTTCAGATCACGTTATTTACAATAGAAAATATACAACATTTCAAATGTTGAAACTGAGACATTTTACATTTTTATCAACAAAATGAGCTTATTTCAAATTTTCTGGCTGCAACAGGTCTCAAAAAAGTTGGGACACAGGCAGAAAAGGGCTGAAAAAGCTATTAATATACAAAACCCAAAACCAGTGAAGTTGGCACGTTGTGTAAATCGTAAATAAAAACAGAATACAATGATTTGCAAATCCTTTTCAACCTATATTCAATTGAATACACTGCAAAGACAAGTTACTTAAAGGTAAACTTTGTAATTTTTTGCAAATATTAGCTCATTTGGAATTTGATGCCTGCAACATGTTTCAAAAAAGCAGGCACAAGTGGCAAAAAAGACTGAGAGTGTTGAGGAATGCTCATCAAACACTTATTTGGAACATCCCACTGGTGAACGGGCTAATTGGGAACAGGTGGGTGCCATGATTGGGTATAACAGCAGCTTCCCTGAAATGCTCAGTCATTCACAAACAAGGATGGGGCGAGGGTCACCACTTAGTAAACAAATGCGTGAGCTGATTGTCGAACAGTTTAAAAACAACATTCCTCAATGAGCTATTGCAAGAAATTTAGGGATTTCATCATCTACAGTCCGTAATTTCGTCAAAAGGTTCAGAGAATCTGGAGAAATCACTGTACGGAAGCGACAAGGCCGAAAACCAACATTGAATGCCCGTGACCTTCGATCCCTCAGGCGGTACTGCATCAAAAACCGACATCTCTGTGTAAAGGACATCACCACGTGGGCTCAGGAACACTTCAGAAAACCACTGTCAGTAACTACAGTTCGTCGCTACATCTGCAAGTGCAAGTTAAAACTCTACAATGCAAAGCAAAAGCCATTTATCAACAGCACCCAGAAACGCCGCCGGCTTGGCTGGGCCCAAGCTCATCTAAGATGGACTGATGCAAAGTGGAAAAGTGTTCTGTGGTCTGACAAGTCCACATTTCAAATTGTTTTTGGAAACTGTGGACGTCGTGTCCTCCGGACCAAAGAGGAAAAGAACCATCTGGACTGTTATAGGCGCAAACTTCAAAAGCCAGCATCTGTGATGGTATGGAGGTGTATTAGTGCCCAAGGCATGGCCAACTTACACATATGTGAAGGCACCATTAATGCAGAAAGGTACATACAGGTTTTGGAGCAACATATTGTGCCATCCAAGCAACGTCTTATTCATGGACGCCCCTGCTTATTTCAGCAAGACAATGCCAAGCCACATTCTGCACGTGTTGCAACAGCATGACTCCGTAGTAAAAGAGCACGGGTACTAGACTGGCCTGCCTGTAGTCCAGACCTGTCTCCCATTAAAAATGTGTGGCGCATTATGAAGCGTAAAATACGACATCGGGGACCCCGGACTGTTGAACAACTTAAGCTGTACATCAAGCAAGAATGGGAAAGAGTTCCACCTGAAAAGCTTCAAAAATTGGTCTCCTCAGTTCCCAAACGTTTACTGAGTGTCATTACAAGGAAAGGCGATGTAACACAGTGGTAAAAAGCCCCCTGTGCCAACTTTTTTGCAATGTGTTGCGGCCTTTAAATTCTAAGTTAATGATTATTTGCAGAAAAAAAATAAAGTTTCTCAGTTTGAACATTAAAAATCTTGTCTTTGCAGTGTATTCAATTGAATATAAGTTGAAAAGGATTTGCAAATCATTGTATTCTGTTTTTATCTCAATTTACATAATGTGCCAACTTCACTGGTTTTGGGTTTTGTATGAGAGAATCAGCTGAAAGATCATCTAGCAAGTAATCAAGTTAACTGACATCAGGTGTGTAACATGATTGGTTATAAAAAGGATGTCTTAGAGAGGCTGAGTCTCTCAGAAGTAAAGATGGTCAGAGGCTCTTCAGCCTGTGAAGGCTTGCGTAAAAAAATTGTGGAATACTTTAAAAACAATGTTCTTCAACATTAAATTGCAAAGGCTTTGAAGGTCTCATCATCGACAGTGCATAACATCATCAAAAGATTCAGAGAAACTAGAAAAATCTGTGATTTTCAGGCCCTCAGACGCCACTGCATTACTCACCGGCATGATTCTGTAATTGACATTACTAAATGGGTCAAGGACTACTTCAAGAAACTACTGTCTGTAAACACAGTCCTCTGTGTCATCCACAGATGCCACCTAAAATTCTATCATTCGAAAAGGAAGCCATTGTTGAATATGATCCAGAACGCTGCCGCCTTCTGTGGCCAAGACTCATTTAAAATGGACTGTAGCAAAGTGTCAGACGACTCCAAATTTGACATTCTTTTTGGAAATCCTGGGCCTTGTGTCCTCCAGGCTAAAGAGGAGAAAGTTATGGAAAAGATCACCCCTCCTGTTATTAGCGTTCAGGTTCAAAAGCCAGCATCTCTGATGGTATGGGGATTCATTAATGCATATGGTGTGGGACACTTGCATGTTTTATAAAAAGCACCATGAATGCTGAAAGGTATATTAAGGTTTGAGTGCAACATATGCTCCCCTCCAGACGACATCTATTCCAGGGAAGACCTTGTGTATTTCAGCAGGACAATGCAAAACCACATACTGCAGCTATAACAACAGCATGGCTTTGTAATAGAAGAGTCTGTGTGATGAACTGTCTGCGGTCCTGATCTTTCACCGATTGAAAACATTTGAAGCATAACTAAATGTCTCAAAGGAGACCCAAAACTCTGCAGCAGCTGGAAGCCTGTATTAAACAAGAGTGGGATCAAATTCCAATGGCTAAACTCCAGAAACTTGTTTCCTCAATGCCCTGACGCCACCACTCAGTTAAAAAGAAGAGGGGATGCTACACCATGGTAACCAGGCCCCTGCTCCAACTTTTTTGAGACCAGTAGCAGCCATCAGATTTGAAATGAGCTCAATGAAATTGTAAAATTTAAACATTCAACATTCACTGTTATCTCTGTTCTATCTTGAATAAAATTCTAACTGGTGTGATTTGAAAGTCATTGCGTTATGATTTTATTCACAATTTACACTTTGCCCGAACTATTTCGGAATTGTGGTTGTACATTATCGGTTAATTTTATCACATCATCAGGCAGTTATTACATTATTGGTCCGTTCTTGCATTATCAGTTGTAACACGCCCACAAGAATTTGGCTCGATGATCTGGTAACACCGGTACCCACAAACGCCCAAAAGAATTGAATTAACTAACATTACATTATCGGTTGAGTGTTATTACATTATCAGGCAGGCTGTTATTAAATTATCGGTTGAAGTTAATACATTATAGGGCAGTCATTAAATGATTGGTCCATTATAACATTATCGGTTTTGACAAGCATCATTCTAATGATAATTCATTTTCACTTTTTTATGTGATCAAGTTGAGGTATCCGCCATCATTAGTCATTGTAAAGCTAAGAGAGGAAAAAACCATTGGAGCAATTGAATTAGTAAATCCCAAACAGGCAGGGTTAGGAAAAATGGATTCATAACAGGGGCATTCCATTTGAAGCCCACAGGGGAAGAAGGGCACATGTCACTCTACCCATTGTGAGAAAGTACAATTTGAAAAGTCCCCAACTTTTTATTGATTTCTTTCATCATTGTAATTTTGTTACAGCAGATAAAACAATCCCTTCTGAACATACAGTATGTGTGTAATATATTATGCATTCAAGATTTATTTCCTATGAAATTATGGGGAAATTTTAATGAATGGTCAGTTCGGACATGTGCCTGTCTTTCCCTGTGCTCTTCATTTGAAATTAACCTATTTCAAGAACACTCCATGGTGCCTGATTTGCTTCATTTTCACATATTTTGTAGTTTATGGGCCTAATATGAAAAATCCAAAATTTTTTCAAATCCAAAAACAGGCTTTCTGTTTCCAAGCCATCTATAAAATAGTATATCTCCAAAACTATAAGAGATATGACTCTAATATTTCGGGGACACCTTCCTCAACCCTGATACTTTCAGCATCCTACACCCCATTGGTATGGAAAGAATGGGCCTGGCCCAAGAGGCATTTTTGGACCAAATCTGCTTTTGTGGGGGCTCCTGACAGACACACCCAGTCCCTGGAGGAACAGAATGAATATTGCTTTGAAAGAACCCTGAAGTGGCATCATTTTCATGCAGAAATAACAACTCTAAGACATTTACAATATGCTGAAATTTGGCTGAGGAAAGGGTCCGACCCCCTAAATACCCTATTTTTGGTCCCCATGAAAAGCATATTTTTTGTTAAGGGGACCTTCATGCCATCTTCATTTGTGCAAAAAATCATTTTCAAACTAGCATTCCTTCAGGCAGAAAAATCATCATTTTGCTGCAATACTGTTGGTAATTCCAGATATGGTCATTTCTGTACATTATGTACATCAATGTACACAGTAGATATGAAGATTACTGAATCAACTGGGCTGTGCTATTTATTGAATCAAATTACCCAAGCTTCTCCATCCATCCTTGAAGGAGGGTATATGTAACTGTGTTGGGAACCACAGATAAGACATCAATCCTAAGGTTCTCTCACCCTTACATTTTGGAGTTGATTATTCAAAAGAGAGCCGTTCCTGCCATCATAGAATGGTGCCAAAGAAAAAAAAAAAAAATCTCCCTCAGGCGGGAATCAGAAACTGGCAAAATTGTTTGGAGGTTGGACCTGAAGACGTGTTTGTGGGCATATCGTCTCTTGCAGGCTGGATATATATATGTCTTTCTCATCATGTAACAATATGCAATCCTCTTGCTGGTCTGCAACACAAGGATCAGACAGTCTGATTTAGTCAGCTACTGATAAACATTATTGTAAATAACAGACAGTATCCTAGTGCAGACCAGGTGACTTGCACCAGTTACTTGGAACAATGGAGAAAGGCTCATGTCAAACAAAAGGTATTTACTCTTCTCACTGTGCTTGCATTCACCAGAAAAAATAAATTGAATTTCATTTTTCTGTTGAATTTTTCATTGTTGCTCATTATTCAGCTTTATTGAACTTTCACAGGAATCACAGGGCTTAAAGTTCGCAGCCACACCACCGGATTTCCGGGGTGAGGAGATTTTTCAGCACGAGCCCATTGGGCTTTTTTCTTTTAATTGAGCTGAGTTTTCGATGTGTCACCGTTTGTGCAATCACATTAAATGCTGTTTAGAAGCAGATAAAAGTGATTTAATTCTAAATCAATAGCATATGAGTATTGCATGTTATTAGGCAATAGAGGCAGAGCGTGGCACATAATTTTTTTTTCCTGGGGAGTACAGGGCTAATTACGATAAATAGGTATGTCTATCGAGCTGACACTTGTCGATATAGTGGTCGGTCTCACACATGGACTGTGTATAAATTATATAAAGGGTCTCACATACTTACATAGTCAACATCCAGATGGGGGACAGATATAAGTATAGGAAAGGATAATACATCCTCAGAGAGCTGGGACGCAGCCCAACTCCTAGCATCCCATCCATGTTTTTGCCATTTTGGGCAGACATACATGACAACTTTGCAAAACTCAGGGTCTCTTGTCTAGCCAATACAGAGCAGGAACAGTCACATCATCTTAAGCTATAGAATTCGACCTAGAAAAAAAGGGAGGGAATATTTGCTCAAGATAATATTTAAAAATTCTAATCCAGTACCATGTTTTTTTTTGTTTTTTTTTGGCATCTCCAATCCCACCCGAATCTGGAATGCCCAATTGGTGAACTATGTACAAAGCTTGCTCGTATGCGACCCCTTGCTGCTAACTCAGGATAGTGAAGACAGTTCACGACTCTCCTCCGAAGCACGTGCCCGTCAGCCACTGATTCTTATACACTCATTGGTTGAATCCTCGTAAGTTCAGAACGAGGGCAGAGGATACCCAGACATGAACAAACCCAGAGTCTTCCTGACGAGCGCCCCTCTGGCCAGCAGGAGGCGCTGTAGCAACGAACAAAGCTACTATTGTATCCCCAAATCCAGCAGTCCCTTCCCAATTTGGAACCCTGTAGCGCGATGGCCAATTGTGCGCTACTCTGAAAAAGCTGCCGAAACCCTGCTGGTGGGTACGCCGGGGCTCGAACCCGCGACGTGATAGTCTACCATGTATTTTTATGCCTCAATCGCGCATTTAAACTGCAGTCAAGCTATCCACGCTTCTGTAATTCTTGGTCAAGCCATCAGCAGCAAACATTTAACGTGCGCGTATATACGTAACATTGGGGTAGCAAATGAAACTGGGACATCACGACTCACGAATTTCAAGAATGAGCACATTTAGCAGATGTTCTGTAAATTAAACTGTTGTTCCCATCTAAATTCCTCATTAACTTTAATTATTCTATCGAACTACACTGTAAAAAAAACCAAAGTTGTCTCCTCTGAAAAAAGTTAGTGTCCAGGCTGACTTAGAATTTTAAGCTCATTGAACTTGAGATGACAAGTAGAAGGTATATTCAACTTATAATCTTAAATTCAGTTATCTTGAAATTTTAAGGCAGCCTGGAAACTAACTTTTTTTCCGTGGAGACAACTTTGGTTTTTTTACTGCATTATTATGATTATCTATTTTGGTTATTCCAAACTTGATTGATTGTTTATCAAAATTTATCAAGATCTGTCCAAACTGGCATAATATTGTCACTGAACAAGGAATGTGCTTCCACATGGATAAGCTGAAATTTTACAGTGTTGTTTTTCATGATACTTTTGTACATTTCTATAAATATCTCAATCACTAATGTCAAATTTGATTGACAATCTATAAAACATTTTCAAAGGCCTGTCTAAACTAACATGATATTATCATCGGTCAAGGCATTATCCATCATGAGGGTGAGTCTGGAGTAATTGTACTGAGCAGATTTTGAGTCAACCCTTTGTGAGTGTGTAATTCATACAAAGGCCTCTTTTAGTTATGTCAACTTTGATTGGCAATTTGGAAAAAATATCAAAGATCTGTACAAACTGACAGCATTGAGTTGAGAGAGGAAGAGAGGTAGTCGTGTGGGATTGAAGCTGAGAATTTAAGTTTGTGTTGACGGGGTTTTCTGAAAATAATTTGTGTGTTAAAGGGTTTCTGAACTAACTTTCCATAACTGCATTTAATACATAAAATCCAATATATGTGTCGTAAACATACAAAATATGTGTGTTCAAAATATTTTTTTTCTCGGGCCAAATGTACACGATAATGCGCCCTGTATGGCAAGCCTTTTTAACATTTATTCCATATCCTTGATATCAGACGGCAGTACCCTCTACTAGTTCAGTCTTTGACCGCACTAGTGGGCCTGAGGACCGAACTAGTTACACCAAATGTCTTACTAGTTAACTAGTGCATTGCAAAAACGTGTACATGTTAACTAGTCAAGCATAAAATTGCTTAACTAGTGAACTAGTGAATCACAATTATGTGCACTAGTTAACTAGTGAGGACCAATTTGCTCACTAGTTAACTAGTGAAAACAAAATTGCTCACTAGTTAACTAGTAAAAACCTTTTCTAACCTTACTAGTTAACTAGTGCAGCTCTAAATGTTCACAAGTAAAACAAGTTAGGGGCAAAGTGTCTACTAGTAACACTAGTGAGAGTTCTTCAAGTGTAACTAGTAAACTAGTGAGATCCAAACAGAGTCACTAGTCTACTAGTAAAGGCCAAAATATCCACTAGTCAGTGGCTTTCTGACCTTACTAGTTCACTAGAGAGGATAAAAATGATCACTAGTAGAACTAGGGAAATCAAAAATTCTTACTAGTTAACTAGTTTGGGTGTCTTTTGTCTTTACTAGTCAACTAGTGAGGCTCAAAATGCTTACTAGTAAACTAGTAAAAGAATAAATGTTGACTAGTGTCACTGGTTGCACTAAATGTTAATGAGAAGGCGGGAAAAGAGGGTGTGCTGAGGCTTCCTATTGGCTTATAAGTTCAAAATAAGAAATAGCGACCAATCAGCAGTCAGGATTTTGACATTCTCCCGTCTGTTTCATTTGCATGTTGCTGACTAGGTAACATGTTGGCCTGGGAAATTGCAACAAGTTAACTAGTGGCTGCATGTAACATCTTACATGTTAACTAGTCAAGGCATAAATGCTCACTTGTTAACTAGTTAGACTTTATTTGACCTTCATTCTATGCTACCGTGACTCAAAATATCTACTAGTTTACTAGTAAAGGCCAAAATGCCCACTAGCTGCACTAGTGAGGGTCCTTTTTTCTTTACTAGTTAACTTGTGCAGGCCAAAAAGACTCACTAGTTTACTTGTAAGGACCAGAGTGTCGACTAGTTGCACTAGTGAGGTTCTTTTTTACCTTACTAGTGAACTAGTGCAGGCTTAAATTTGTTACTAGTTAACTAGCTATGTCCAAAATGTCTACTAGTGAACTAGCTTCATGTTTGTGACTTTACTAGTAAACTAGTAACACAGACGTTTGTCTTACTAGTGAACTAGTTCAGTCCAAAATGAGTCACTAGTAAACTAGTGGGGCTAAAATTTTCCTCACTAGTTAACTAGTGGAAGGCATTTTGGCACACTAGTTGACATTTTAGTCTTACTAGTTCGACAAAACTCTGCACTAGTTGACATCAGTGCACAACTAGTTAACTAGTCATGCAGTAAAATTTCACTAGTTAACATGTATGGCAGTGGCAGCACCTCACTAGTTAACTAGTTGTGCGTACATGCCAACTAGTGCACAGTTTTGTCAAACTAGTTCGACAAAAACATCAACTAGTGCACCAAAATGCCATCCACTAGTTAATTAGTGTGAAAAATTTCAGCCCTACTAGTTCACTAGTGACTCATTTTGGATCACACTAGTTCACTAGTAAGACAGAAGTCCGTGTTACTAGTTATCTAGTAAGGTCACAAACATGCAAACTAGTTAACGAGTGGGCATTCTGGCTCTTACTAGTTATCTAGTGGCTTTTTTGCCCTGCACTAGTTAACTAGTAAGGTTAAAAAACCTCACTGGTGCAACTAATCGACATTCTGACCCTTACTAGTCAACTAGTGACTCTTTCTGGCTTTCACTAGTTTAACTAGTAAAGTAAAAAGACCCTCACAAGTGCAACTAGTGGACATTTCAGCCCTCACTAGTTAACATGTGAGCTCCATCATGCAGCCACTAGTGGCACTAGTACGACTGAAATTCCAACATTGTACAATTAGACTGCATGCAAATGAAATAGGCGGGACAATGATTTTGATTGGTCAGTGTACAAGCCATATGCTGTGGAGATTTAAAGTGCCAGCTCAGATTTGTAACGATATTGAGCTGCACTAATTTGAAGCGGCGTTTTCATTTGTTTTATTGTGTCCAAGTATTAATATGGAAAAGCAATAAATTGACTGCATTTCTACATTTAACCAAACATGCAATGACTTAATGAACACCTGAAAACTCAGAGGAATGTAACTGTAAAAATTGTATGTGTCGAAAATGTGCAACTGAGCGGAATATATATTTTTTGCATTATTATTTGATAGATAGATACACTGCCCGGCCAAAAAAAAAGTCACCGTTTGGAAATTAATGAACAAATTCTAGAATTGGATCATTATTGCGGTTACTAATATGTTTCAGCTGGCAATAACCATTTTCCCC
This sequence comes from Gymnothorax reevesii, assembly GCA_029721435.1. Lineage (NCBI taxonomy): Eukaryota > Metazoa > Chordata > Actinopteri > Anguilliformes > Muraenidae > Gymnothorax > Gymnothorax reevesii. The sequence continues at coordinate 72,592,503 of CM056578.1, read as the reverse complement.
TGACTGATGAAGCGCATCGTTACTCATTTCTCAAAAAATCATGTCGGAAGACACATCCCTTGCTGGTGGAAAAGATGTTACAGTATTTCAGAACAGGCAACTTATTGGCCTGTATTTAGCAAAGAATCTCATGAATGCAAAAACAAGTATGAGGAATCATTTTCACAAACATATTTGCCACCACAAAGTCCTGATTTTAGACACAGTAAAAGTTATTGGGATGTGCTCAAGAAAGACCACCGCGTGGTTCAACAAATGTCGAGAAGACAAGATCTCGGCCAAAAATTATGGCATGTATGATCGAAAATAAATGTTCTGGCTTTGCATATAGTTGTCAAAACAATGACAAAATGAATTTGCACTGTAATCAAAGCTACAGGGGTTCCAGCTAAATATTTGAGTGTGCGACTTTTTTTTTGACTGGGCAGTGTAGATAGATAGATAGATAGATTCCATTAATATCCGCAAAATCTTTTAAATATGCAACTGATCGTACTGGTGATTGTGCAGACCATTTTGTTTAATTCAGTCCATATTGTCCGTACGTATGACGAGCAGAAGCATAAGAGACGATTTGGAATTGAACCAGCCACAAAGACTGCAGGGCGATTGCATGACAAAGGCTCGATTGAAGCATGCGTAATCTATCGCATCGATCATACCCATCTTCGAACTCAACGTTTCTTTTTAATTCCAGCAAGTGACATTATGTTCTTTATGCTGAATCTAAAACGGTTCCAGTGTTATTGTGTTAACTTGAACAGACGGAACCTCTGATTCCAATGCAGCCACGCCTCGCGGCTTATTTTACGAGCTATGATTCGTGGCTGGTATTAAAAATCCACATTAATTGATTTGTAAATCCGTAAAAAGTTTTTTAGGAAATCTGTGTATAATATATGGGCAATCCGTTTGTTTCTTGGGATGTTCTTTGCGGTGTTTTCAATTTTAAAATAAAAACTGTTAAGGAGTGCGATCTCCCTGCATTTTAACAATACGCCCGCATTCGTTTCAAAAGTTAAAAATCTGCGCTGACTACGGACAAACGGGATATAGGGCCTACGTTAAATATCTCCTCAACAGAAGAGCAAATTGGCCCAGTTTAAACCGAAATGTCAACCAATTATTTTAAAGAAAGCAATGTCACCATTCCTGCCTCCTAATTTACATTTGTTTTTGCAGACTAGTTTACTAGTGCGCACTTTGGCCAGCACTAGTTAACTAGTAGAGTCAATAGACCCCCACTAGTGCCACTAGTATCACTAATGATACTAGTGCCACTAGTCGTACTAGTGCGTCTAGTATCACTAGTATCACTAGTGCTACTAGTGGATTGCATGCAAATGAACCAGGCGGGACAAGGATTCTGATTGGTCAGTGAACAAACCGTGTGCTGCGGAGATTTAAAGTAAACGATATTGAGCTGCTTAATTTGGAGCGGTGTTTTAATTTGATTTGATTTGTGAAGGAGTATTAATATAGAATAGCAATACATTGACAGCATTTCTACATTTAATTAAACACGCAATGACTAAGGCTATTGCACACCTGAAACCCAAAGGAATCTGACTGTTTATGCGTCCAAAATGTGCAACTGAGCTTTTTTTTTTTTTTTTTTGCAAGATAGATAGATAGATCAATAGATAGATCCCATTAATATCCGCAAAATCCTTTAAATATGCAACTGATCGTACTGGGGATCAGTGGCGGCTCGTGAATTGGCAACAGGGGAAGCTCAAACAATCCCTTAAAGTTAATGATTGTTCAGGACCTGTTTTCAATCATTAATTTAAATTACAATAACAGAAACTCTGAAAACTCAACATCATCTGATGCGGCCAGTTTTCATTAATAAAGCATACCTGTCAACTCTCACGCATTTCGGCATTTTAAGTTTAAGTGGCGTTTTTACGTTCCTCTGCTGTAGACAGCAATTATTCTATCAACGCGTATGTAAGAGATTTTCGCGTGGAATTTAAGTACTTGTCCATGGAGGAGTTTGAAGCAATGGAATTGCTTCAAGACCTTTTAAATTATCTTATTTCATTTAAACGATCATGAAACAAGTGCATCAACCCCACCCCCTGAGTAAATAAAAGCGTGAGAAGTCTGGAGTCGTAATCAGTATGTGTTAAAAATGAAAATTGGCCACATCTGATAATGTACAGAGTTTTCGGAGTTTCTGTAATGGCAGTTTAATTGAATGATTGAAAACAGGTCATGACCAGTCATTAATTTTAAGGGATTGTTTGAGCTTCCCCTATTGCCAGTTCACGAGCCGCCGCTACTGGTGATTGTGCAGATTATTTTGTTTAACCCTCTCCAGCCCAATTTTATTATATTGAGATATGAAAAATCTTTCATTCGCGGAGAATAGTTCCCATACACTAGTGGCTGCAGGTGGAACTAATGTTGTATTTTTGCTATACTGAGCTGGAAGAGTAACTTTATCAAACCATTTCCCATGTGGTCTTTATTTTTTATCATCAGTCATCAATTAATTTATTGTTGCAAATTCGCAACATGAGCCTGGAGAGGATTAATACAGTCCATATGGTCCGTACGTATGACGAGCAGAAGCCCCGGAAAGTAGTCCATTTTGGCCAACGGCAAACTGCACTCAAAAAAATGAAACCCTTGGAAATGTTAGATTTAGCCTACTTAATAATGTTATGTCAACTGGGTCCACAAAACTGAGTGAAGTAGCCTACATTTCATGTAATGCAATTAATTAAACTGGCCAAAAATGTTAGAAGTCAAATAAAGGTTACGAGCTATTGAGCTAAGAGCTTGACTGAAACATGCGTAATTACGATAATTATAATGTATCACACCGATCATACCCATCTTCGAACTCAAAGTTTCTTTCTTATTCCAGCAAGTGACATGATCTTTATGTTGATTCTGAAACGTTTTCGATGTAGTAGTGTTAACGTGAACAGACAGAACCTGATTTCAATACAGCAACGCCTCGTGGCTGATTTTACAAGCTACGATTCATGGCTGGTATTAAAAATCCATATAAATTGATTTGTACATCCGTAAACAAAGTTTTTGAGGAAATCTGAGTACAATTTCATCCGGCAATCAGTTTGCTTCTTGAGATATTTTTGAGGTGTTTTCCATTTTAAAATAAAAATTGGTAAAATGCGATCTCCCTGCATTTTAACATTATACGCTCGTACTCATTTCAAAAGTTAAAAATCCATGCTGACTGCGGACAAACGGGATTGAAATATACGTTAAATATCCCCTTAAATGAAGGGCAAATTGCCCCCTTTTAAACCGAAATGTCAACCAATTATTTTAAAGTAAGCAGCGTCACCATTCCCGCCTCCCAATTTACATTTCTTTTTGCCGACTAGTTTACTAGTGCGCATTTTGGCCCCGTTTTAGCCTGTGCTAGTAAACTAGTCAATATTAGACATTATTTTTATGTCACTAGTGGCACTAGTCGCACAAGTGCTACTAGTGGCACTAGTCGCACTAGTGCTACTAGTGCCACTAGTTGCACTAGTGTTACAAGTGGATTGCATGCAAATGAACCAGGCGGGAAAGGATTCTGATTGGTCAGCCGTCAATCTGTGGGCTGGAGAGCCTAAAGCTGCCTGCTCTGAATTGTGATGCATTAAACTATAGAATTTAACCACATTCCTTTATAGAATCTGAGAATTTTAGCAACTTTCCATTACTTATACTATCATTGATTCAAATACTGTTGGTTTGAGCAAATTTTGATTCACTTGGCTACATTTTATACTAATCTTTTGGTTCATAAAGAACTATCATCTTTCAAAATAAAAGCCCACTAGAAACCCAAATGTATTGAACTGTGGCCTCCCAGTTGTATTAGGTCCTGTGTTTGATACATTTTTTTTCTAATCACACTATCATTTGATTCTTTAGATTAGAACAGAAAATGGAAGCATTGTCACAGGACAACAAACATGTAAATAGCAAACACAAAATTAATATTTGGAAGACTAACTGGTCATGTTTGCTACCACTAATAATCTGGGGGACTGCCGTAACCAAAACTTTAATGAATTTTACAATGGAAACGCACCAATACACAAAACTTGAGTACTTCCTCTGAGAAATCCGAGGTAGCAGATCATGCTCTGACCATTGTGGCTTCTTTTTTTTTTTCTGCAGAATATGACTATAGTATATAGTATATAGTACTTCTCGCACTCAGGTCTTCATTTACTTCCATTTACTTCAATTTTCTTTGTCCCAGTGCTTTGGATCTCATAAAAATTGTGTGGTCTGATGCAAAAGGTGTCACGCTTGAGGTAGGCTAAGACATCTCAGCGTAAATGCCAGGAAAGAAAAGCTGAAATTCTGAACACTTGTCTCTTACTTATCTCATGATTGTAACCCCACATTTATTCATAGTATTGCATAAACAAAGGAATTGGGCTGGCTGTTCCAGTACTTTCAGAAGGGATTGTAAATAACAGTAGGATGGACAGACCCAACATTTTTATTAAAGCAACAGCTAAGACAAAATAAATATGAGAGCTCTCTCTTGATTAAAGGGCAGCGTTATCATAAAGCATAATACGTTAAATTTTAATTATTTCACTTGAAGCTTTTATCGTGACTTACATCAATCAGCCACATGATTAAAATCACCTGCCTAATATAGTGAAGGTTCCCCTTTTGCGACCAAATCGGCTCCATCAAATGGACATCGCTTGAGTTCTGAAACTCAGGGATTCCCTGCAGAACATTTCCCAGAGTATCTCACTCCCTCTGCCAGCTTTACTTCTTCCCACAGCGTACCCTGATGTCATATCTTTACAGATAAATGGTGCACACGCACCAATGTAAAGAAGATTATGTGAAAGGAAACAGGGCTCACTGGACCAGGCGACCTTCCTCAATTGCTCCATTGTCCAGTTCTGTAGCTCATGTGCTCTTCTGATTGATCTGCAAGCTAACAAGTGTCATACATACCTGGGTGTGATGCACTGTGCGTCATACATACCTGGGTGTGACACATTCCTTATGCAAGTATTATTAAAATTCTCCACAACTTGAGCCATTCGGCCTAGTGCCAGTCAGGACCAGACGGGACAGTCTTCATAGCCCTCGTCCGTCAGTGAGTATTTGGCACCCAAAAATCCTGCTGCCAGTTCATGTTTTGTCCCTCCTTGGACTGTCAGCAGGGACTCAAATCTGCTGACAGGGAGCCCCCAGAAGTCTTGCCACTTCAGATATGCTCAAATGCACTTACACAGCAAAATGTTCAGAGTAAAATCAATTCTTAAAGAGTCTAATTAGTCACACTCTGGCAGAGTAAATTCCACTCCATAAGAGTCAAATTAATCTCTGATCATTTTATTGTGCACAGGCCATAGTGATTTAATCCTTTGTCAGAGCCTTTCAGTTCTCATTTCTCCCACATCCAACTCATTGAATACGAGAGCCATCTATTCGCTCACCATCTAAGCTCTGTCTTCAAATCTGGGCAGCAATTGTTATATTCAACCTTGTTTGCTGCATCAGTGAGTGGTTTTAAAGTTTTGGCTCATTGGTGTATGTTCCTTATATGCACAGTTGATGTGCTGTTGTCCTTTATTGCTCAGCTTGTTGAGAGCACAGTATGTTTGATTAATTTTACGGTTATGACGGTAGTCTTATTTATTTACATATGACTAGTTTTTTTAAAACAATAATTGTAGGATTAAAGCTCACTTTCACAGGTGTAAAAAGCAACACTCCATATATGAGGTCATTTGGGGTGTAGGCCCAAGTGTGAAGTGATAGAAATGTAACACTGTTTAGCCTTGTCATGGTAGACAAGTCAACTAAATCCAAAAGTTCACTCTATATTGTTGTGTTATAAAAACATAGAGGAAATTATCGACAGCCAACATCCATGACAGGGGCGGATCCTGGAATTTTGAATGGGGGGGGCACAGCTCCCATACGAGCGCCGAAGGCGCAAAGTCTTGAGGCGGGGTCTGGGGGCCCTCCCTCAGACAATTTTAAATTAAAGATGCCAGGGAAATACGCATTTGTCTGCCATCTAGAAACCAAATTCACGGTCTTATAGTTAGCTGAATTTCATTAACAATTATCTCTATTTGAGGTATAAGATTGGACTTGACTCTGCAAAGACAATCAAAACAGAGGTCCTGTTCCGATAGAAACGGACGAACTGTTAAAATGATCAAAGCATCCATGAGGACACATCATGGATTAAACATTTACAGTAAAACACAACACTAAAGTTGTTTTCTTTCACGGAGAATGGTATTTAATTCACTTTGAAGTGAATTTCCTACTTGCACATTTGGCAGTAGGCATATTCTGTAGGCATGCAGAGCCACAAAATAATCTGGAAATTTTTAATTCTCACTGAATGTGTATTGACTAGGCCTCTACATTGGCATTGAAGGGGCCTAGTTGTCTCGTTTTAAAGTATAGCATTTAAACTGTATTGCAATAAATACTCAGAAGATTAACTTACTTAAAATTGTCAATATCACAATGTAAATGCTTTAATAAAAGTACAAATCCTGAATTTAAATTAGGAGTGAACTCATCCATAAAACTGTTACAGCTTGGCCTGCTTGTGAATATTCAATAACTGATCCTGGCGTGTCATCTAGTGATATAATATTGTAACTGCGTGCATAAATTTGCAGCTTTAAATCCGTTGGCATCAACATCTGAACAAAGATAGTCTGCCAAGCACCATTGTTCTCGAATGCGTGAAATCCAGATAATCCCTATGATGAATTACATTGATATTTTAATTTGTAACGAGTAAAGAAGTGGCCAGTGTCAACGTAACGAAGTGAAAGTATACTTTTTATCTTTTAAATGTCGTAAAGTAAAAGTAAAAATCAAAACTCAAGTCAAATACAAATCCTCAAACAAAAAACAACATTTACTTCGTTACAATACTCCTCACAAAGTTCGTTAGGACGCTACTCATGGCTTCGAAAAGTCAGTCGGCTGAAATAAGTGGGCGCCGCGAATGCTTATCTTCTCCAAACATAAGTTAGATTTGTTGTCATATGACAACACAATTCCTTCAGTTGGCCTAAAATATAATATTAATGTATTGTGAAAGGCATCTGCATGTATACCTTGTAAGCGTAACTTTATATCACTATTTTGTTGTTACGACAGTATAACAAAAGCTATAGCATCATTTTGGCCACTAACTATGGGCGAACACGGACAAGCAAGATTGCTGCTTGATTATTCTTTTTTCCTTCATCTCTTTTGAAAAATGATGCACAATGCTATGCTATTTTTATATATTGCAAATGTGCTTTCATGATAGAACCTAACACGTCAGAATGTCACAAGATATGGGACGAAATAACAGAAGGAAGCTGACAATATCAGGGGATTGAAATTCTCCTGTTTTGTATAGCTTCTTAGGAGGCAGAGTACTATATATACAAACATTTAATATCAAAACTTGTAGGCCTATACTGTCTTCAATGATAGTTCAACCCAATTCCAAATAAAAAACGTAAAACATTATGAAAAATGGAGATAAAAAATAAAATCAAAACGGATTGATGAGAAAATTGAACTTTTCTAGGCTTTATTCCCCAGAAGCAAACACCAGTGAAAGCTCATTGGGCTTTATAGGGTTAAATTTTGGCTGGGACAAACACATGCAGGAGAGCCAATAGGAAACTTCAATTCCTGTTCTTTCCCCTCCTCCTCATTAACATTTAGGGTAACTAGTGTGACTAGTGGCACTAGTGAACATTCTGGCTTCCACTAGTTCAAATAGTAAACCTTTGAGCTCCACTAGATAACTAGTAAAGTAAAAAGAGGCTTAAACTAATTAACTAGTGGGCATTTTTCGTTTCACTAGTTGAACTAGTAAACATTTAGGACCTCACTAGTTGACTAGTTAAGCCAGAAAGACTGGAACTAGTGCAACTAGTGAGCACTTTGGCTCCACTAGTTCTACTAGTAAACATTTTGAGCCACACTAGTTAACTAGTAAGGTCAAAAAGGTGTTGACTAGTAAGCAATTTTGTTTTCACTAGTTAACTAGTGAGCAAATTGGTCCTCGCTAGTTAACTAGTGTACATAATTGTGATACACTAGTTCACTAGTTAAGCAATTTTTTGCTTGACTAGTTAACATGTACGCACTTCAACAGCGCACTAGTTAACTAGTAAGACATTTGGTGTTACTAGTTCGGTCCAGAGGCCCACTAGTGTGGACAAAGACTGAACTAGTAAAGGGCATTGCCGTCTGATATCCAGGATATGGAATAAATGTTAAAAGGGCTTTAGCCCTGAAGCGTTTATGCAAGAACCAAGGTCACGTGGCCCGAGTGACGTCAGAGAGGTCTTAATTGATGACCCGGGGCAGCCATATAAAGTTATGTTTCCATTAATACGACTTAAGTCCGGTTGCGACAGGCTGCGGGGTAGACACGGGACATCGCACGCGGCCCATGGTGCGTCCTCAGTGTTTCCATATAAACGGCTAAACTTCCCTATTATTGTGAAATTAATCGGAAAAATACGCATGCGGCTCCGCTCCAAGAGCCGGGTGAAAATCGCATTGATGGAAACACAGGGCTGTCAAATTTTGAATGCAGGCTCGCGTGAGATTCTCTGGGGGGTTGATAATCCCGTTTTCTAAAGTGCAATTTAAGTGCATGTTTTTCGTTACAGCACTTCAGTTTTTTTTTTTTTTTGAGTGTTTGTACATTACTTTTTTTTAACAGGGACTTTTACTCTACTTCATTTAAAAGATAAAAGTATACTTTCACTTCGTTACTTTGACATGGGCAACTTGGTTACTTGTTTCAAATTAAAATATTAGGCCTAATTGAATTCATCATTTACGGATTATCCGGATTTTGCGCGTTCGCGAAGAACAAAGGTGTATCTTTGTGCAGATGTGTCCGCCAGTGGACGTGGAGCTGCAACTTTATGCGCTCAGTTACAATATTCTATCACTAGATAGCACTCCAGGATCAGTCGCGGAAGTTTTGTGCGCGTTGTAGGCTATTTGCAGAATGAATGCTGACGGCATTATCCGTCGCATCTCGTTGTCAGAAGTGGTAGCTCAAGTAGGCGAGCAATTAAACGTTGCGATATACAACTATCTATCTTTATCTGCATGTTGCGTGTATTTTTCTTTTTACTTTGCAACACCAAGCATTTTACAACACAGCTAACAGCTGTGCTTCGCATCACGAATATGAGTTTGCTGGCCAGCTACGGCATTCGCGAATGCTATTTGACACGAGCTTAAAAATTTGATTTCAACTTGCGAGCGTTTCCCCCAGATAGATTTTGAACAAGATAATGTTTAGCCATACCTGTACTTTTTTTTATTTCAGTGGGACTCCCCAGTATAATAAAGGTGAAATTAAATAATTCTTTTGTGTATTTGTATCGTTTTGTCTGTTACAAACAAGAGATGTTGCGGTACCACCAATGACACCGGATCGGAGCAGGGTTTGTTTTTAGCCAAAATACAATACATGGAGAGCGCGAGTGAAGAGCGTGATTTGGCACTGCTATTTCACCTAGCAACAAGAAATACTATTTTCTGATTGGCTGATAGGTTGCTGATTCAAGCAGAGCAGTCTCTTTACTGTAGTGTATTGAGTTCACCGAGTGTTGCGGAATGCCATGCTGTAACTAGGTTCTCGACTTGAGCTCTCTCGTTGTTTCGAAGTTGAATTTTTTATTTCGGTGACCATCTCTCTCTCTCTCTCAGGACATTTGACGTGTGTCTGTGGGGAAAATCTCCCTCACTCTCTCTCTCTCTCTCTCTGATTTATTTGACCTGTGCCTGTGGACAAAATTACCCAGCAGAACTTACTGCTTTCTCATGCTTCTAAAATTTATTACCAAGATAGCCATCGTAGTCACCCATATTTTCTGCACACGCCGACGATCAGACACGCTATAACACCACCTCAACTATACACCTTGATAGCGTCTATGCAAGATGAAGACCCCTCTGACGTCATCGGATGACGTCACGGGCATCTAATTAACTTTGTGGCTGTGCAGACACAAATATAATTTTATTATTTATAGAAAAGATAAATTGCCTATATATATTTTTATTGATTTTAATGAGGTTATAGAAACAAAATATACTTTTTAAAAACATATTGGGCTCTAATTTCCTGGCGCAGCGCAGGTGGCGTAGCGAGGCGCAGCCCGCGCAGTGGTAATTTCGTACGGCGCAGCCCGCGTAGTGGTAATTTCGTGAGGTGCGCAGCCTTCGGTGGACGAAGGTGCGCCGAGATGGGTGTGGCGGCGTAGTAGGGGGAGGTGTCACATATTCATCAAGACACAGTGACAATTTCGTAGAAAAAGTCTCCGCTGGACTTGCGCAGAAAACTCGCCAGCTCCAACCTGGTTTAATTTCCGTGCAGTGGTAATTTGGCTGACCGGCGCAGAGTGCGCACACGTCACCGAAATCTTTAAGCAGTATTTAATGTAACTATCTGAATAAGGACATAAATTATAGTATCTATATCGATTGTCCTGATGTCAGATTAAAGGCGGTTGCCACGCGTAATGGAAACTTGACCTGGCTTAATCAACGCAGCTGAATCTGTGATGCAAACTAACGATGCTTGCGTTCTATGCTCTGTAAAGCCGCTTGCACACTGGACGCGAAACGAATTTTTCGCACAACTGATTACAGACAAAGTCAATGCAAAGACGCGACAGTCGGACAGGGTTTTAATATAGCTCCTTGTCCGAAAGTCATAAAAGTTCTAATTTTTCCGAGTATTCCAGGAATTATTAGACGTGCAAACTTGGCTATGTTTGTGTTCGACCTTCACAAAATGCAAATTGATAGCTATCGACTTTTCTTGGTCTTTTTAGCCTATTCATCTGTTTTCGAACAGATTCACGCTTTATTTCCACAGCAGAGATAAAATAGTGCGTGAGCAAATCAATTCCATGACCATTGACAGAGTGAAGAAATCATCGCATGCACGATCAAGACTGTCCGACACGAAATGCAAATTACTCCATGTCCAGCAGCCAGCAAAAAGTAGAAGTATTGATATGAGAACAGATTTATAACGAAATAAAGAATAAAAATATATCAGCTACAAACGGGATATCCAACAAAGATGACCCGCCAATAAATAAATCGCAGTGTTCATTGGATGCTCTGTTGTTAAAATGTTTCTTTTTATTCTTTATTTCGTTATCAATCTGTTCTAATCGTCCTCTTTTTTTGGCTGTCAGACACGGAGGCATTGTACATTGTCTTGCGCCAATGTCGACTCGCTTTATTGAGCAGAGCTTAAACAGAAACATTGAATGAAATTCTCGGTACTCATCTTGAAGAACTGAGCCCTCTTTTCAAACACTCTCGTTTAATATCTAAAAGAGTCAGTAGATTTGAAGAAATTAAAAACAATAATAGCCTAGACTGTCAGACACGGAGATTTATTAAAACCCTGCCAGACTTTGGGACACAAGACGCAATCTGTCGAGCGAAAAATTCGTTTCGCGTCCAGTGTGCAAGCGGCTTAATACTAGGCTACTATTATTGTTACTTAGATTTTATCGTCTTTAGTGGGGGAAAGGAATACAGCCTGATTGCTATGATCTTGCACTGAGTTAAGATCTCATATTGAAAATAAATGTGTAACGTATCTTGCATTGTTGTCCATTCATGTTAATCCCAAAATTTTAAGCGGCAACAGTTTGTAATAATAGGATCACGCTATCCATCGTTTCTCTTGCCAATGAGCAATTTTTGACTCGGCTGTGTTATACCCAAATACGCCTTCTTTGCCAACTTGCGCTGGAAGGCGGGACAGAGGCGGGACAGAGGAGTGTTTGCGCCAGGCTACGCCGGGCACGAAATTGCCACATACGTCTGGACACACCCCGTTGGCGCGGCGCACCCTCCATTCGCCGCGCCTGCGCCTGGTCTACGAAATTGGAGCCCATTAAGTTTATTGTTCGCAAACCCTTTAAGAGTCAAACAATAATACAGATTAGATGATTTGCTCCCGAGGTATAACCATTGTCGCAGTAGAGACAGGGAGAATCCTTCCCCCGTATTTTTCCCCTTTTTACCCCTGTAACAACTCAGTGAGCAAACAGCCAAATTAAGTCGCTAATCTGGTCAAAGGCGACGGTTTCTTTTGGGGTTTTTTGGGGGGTTTCAGTCTCCCGGGAGCAAAGCAAAGTAAGGTAAAGTAAAATAAATTTAAATGCTAAATTTAGAGAATAAATTAAATGCTAAATAATTGACGAAGTAAGTGAATTGTGCGATATACAAAGTAAAACAGTTTTCAGGACTGTGGTACTTGCCTGTTTTTTTTTTTTTTTTTCTGTAGCTGATTTAGCAAACGAATCCTTGCAAGCTCTCAACGCCAAGAGTATAATCGAATTACCTGGATATGTAACTATAGCCCGGCTTGGTTCATACTTGGTTGCTTGCCTTTCATACAGTCTTCTAGCCAGAGGCGTAACCAGGATGCCAAGCTTGGGTGGGCATTTGTCCTCTTTGGGGGGGCAAAAAAAGAACCTCTAAATCGCCGTAAAATACAACATGCACAACATCTTGAAACTTTTTTTTATACGTATATGTTTTTTCTCTCCTTTGACTAAATGTAGAACACAAGAACATACTGAGTGCAGGTGATGGTTAACAAACTAAGGCAAACATCAATAACATAGAACATAGAACATATGATAACAAAAGGAGATGTGCAGTCATTAGGGAGGAAACAGGATATCTGTTTACAGTAACCCTGACACCATTTACAGGGTTAGTCTGCGGCTAGACTTAGCAAATTCTGACACAAATTGATTCATGTCAAGATTTTTTGTAATGTCTTTTTCATGGGCCAAAATGACTAAATCTCTCTTCCTTGGATGCAGCATTGATCTGCGGAGAGGAGTGAGAATGCGGGTCAGTGTGGAAAATGAGCTTTCACATGCAGCTGATGACACACCAATGATAAGTGCAGTGGCATACAGCCTATGCAGCATGGGGAATGCCTCTTTGTACTGCTGAATGCATTTACATACGTCAGAGAGGTTAGCATCAGTGGCCAGTTTATCCTCCAACATTGGTTTTGCCACTGCAATTTCATTTTGCAAGCTCACACTGTTTTTCTCTGTGCTTGCAAGCACCTGAAGTGGCTTCAGGAGGGAGGGGTCGAGGAAAGATGCTGACTTAGGCAAGAGAGAGGATGTGGCCTTCATTAAATCAACATTTTTTTTAGAGAATCTTGTCTCCATCTCAACAATAGCTCTGTCAAGAATGTTGAGCATAGCCCGTTTAAAGGTTTGATTGGGAGCAGTAGTTTGGTCATTTGAGTCCCCTTGCCCTAATGTAGATTAGACAACAGCACCATCAAGCTGTGAGCTAACTGTTCGCCTCCTTTTAGGTGGATTGGCAGGCCTACTGTCACACTGAGAGAAATGCACCCGCCAGAAGGAATCACTGCGCATCTCCTTCAGTGAGCCCAGTGAAGCTGTCACCACCTCACAAGCAGTGCACAAATCCACTGTGTGTGACTGCAGGATTGAATTGGCTTGTGTCAGTGCACCAAGCAGATGAAGGAGAAATTTGCCTGTGTCGAAGAAGTTCTGTCTGTTTAGCTGGGTCAAAAGACCACATGCCTCTGTAGAAATATCAAAGGGAGTAGTGTCATCCTCTGCTACCTCAGACAGGAGTCTCCTGATAGTGTCCTCATTGTTAACAATGGACTTGGTGGCCTCATAGTGACTGGTCCAGCAAATTTCTAATAATCTCTTCAGTGTGGGTGTACTGTATGTATGTGCAACATAATGTCAGTGACAAAATGTTTTCAGTGAACTGGACCAGTCAAAAAAACTTCTTCGCTAAAGGCTCTGATTGCACTGCATGAATAACTGCCAAATGCAGCTGGTGATTGTAGCAGTGGACATAAGGAATGTCCCTGCCAAGTTTTTGCTGAAGTAATGCCTGCACCCCACCCCTCACTCCAGACATGACTGATGCGCCATCATAGCATTGAGAGACAATATTTTCAGCATTGTAAGACAATTTAGAGAGATGGGAGAGAATTTCGTTGCACACATAGTCAGCATCAAGCTGATCCAGTTCAACCAAGCCAATCAGGTGTTCTTCTGGGATGGAGTCGCAGACAAATCTGATAACAATTGATAAATTTTCGATGTTACAACGATCCCTGGTGCCGTCACTTTTTACGCAAAACCCAAGAGAGTCAGCGTCCTCATATCTGGTCCTGATTTCCTCTAACACCATTTTTGCCAGTGTTTCAATGATTTCATTTTGAATGACACTTGATGTATATTTGGCATTTTCCGGTATGAATTTTGCGATATCTGCGAGTTTGGAATCTTTTTTGAGAGTGTAATCAACGAGCCGAGTAAACAGTCCCTCCTCATCCATATCCCCGTGATTGTGCCCACGAAGAGCAAGTTCACTAACAGTGAGAAACTGAATGACTTCACCCATGCTTTTAATGTAGTATCTGTTCTTTTCTACTTGGGTTTGACCCAGCAGATGTACAATATTTTCACCTGTCTCTGACCGGCGCTGGCACTCCTGCCACGCAACCATGGCCCTGGAGTGTGAAATGCTTGTTGCGTGTTTGTAAAAACCGCTGTCTTTATCAAGTGCTTTTTTCCAATTAGTATAGCCGCGTTTAGTAAATATGTCTTCACGATCCGAATTAGAATTAAATTTGCGACAAGCAAAGCAAAAGCTGGCATCGCGCAGTACTGAATATTCAAGCCATGGTCGAGTTTGATACCATGCTGTGTTAAAACATCTCTGAATTTTCCCAAACGGCCGCTTAGGATTACTGCTTAAAATGGGCTGAGATGGGCGATCCATATTTAAGTCTGGAGGAGTGGACACAGTAGAGCCGGGGACCTGAACATGGGCAGAACTGCTGTTTTGAGCCCCCAGCATGGGTGCAGTGCTGCTGGAGCATGGTGCATCTGCCGCTGATTCACAGGCATTCTCGGTGCCCAGCACGAATGCAACGCTCTGTTCGGTGGTTGCAGGGCTGCTGGTAGAGGCAGCACTTGAGGGAGTGGGAGCTGCTTGTTTTTTAATGAGCCACCTATGCATGTCTATTGGCAAATGTTCAAAGTGCTTATGATGCAGATGTTCAAAATATTGAAATGTGCTTATGATACAGACTTATCGTTGCAACAACCCCAGTGAGTGACTAGCAATTCCAGGCAAACTGCTAGCTAGCTACCTGGGCTCACTCGGAAGCCAACTCAGGTTATAACTACACGAGTCGACAGACACAGATGACAAACTAGAACACAAATTATCTTAATGTCAAACAACAAGACTGACAATGACACAATAAAAGGTGGAAAAAGTTGCAACAAAAAAATACGGGCGAAGTTTTATTTCCTTGAGAGAAGCGGAGACGTGAACTCTGAGTAAAGACGCTGCATTCTAACTACAAGAATGAGAGGGTTCCTAGTAATTCGAGAGTGCCCATTGGTTAGATTCACATGAGAATAGACTGGCAAAGGAATCCACCAATCACACATAGTGATAGATAGATGAAGCATAAGGCTCTATTTTCTTGATGGCGGTCTATCTCCGGCTGTGAATCACATGGGATATCGCGTGTTTGCCGTCGAATAGTAGTGAATCAGTTTTTTACTTTGAGTTTTCATTAGGGGGGGGGCAGAGCTTTTCTCAGGGGGGGCACTGCCCACCCCCTGCCCCCCCCCTCGGTAACGCCCCTGCTTCTAGCCAATAAATATTGAGATTCACCAGATTTTTTAGTTCCCTTCGTTCTCTATCCTGACTGCATTACCGCATTGCCAAGCTGAATATTAACGCGAACCGGGGTTTTTTTCTGTCTTGCATTTTATTATCACGAAAGAGCTCTTCTGATTAAACACATTGTAAATACCCTATCTTTGTATTTTCCTCCGGTTGCTGTGCTTTGATCAGCTGATTAAAGTTTAACTGCTTGTTCGGGTGCTTAGGACAGCTTGTTGGGGGAAGTACCGTGTTTAATTGGCTCACATAGTAAATTACTTGTTTATTCGGTCCGTTTTAATTTAAGGGAACCGGGGCTTTACTCTTTTTTCGCTTACCCTTGGTTGTATTTGCAGCTAGCTAGCTAGATAAGTACTGTTTGCATTCTTGGCTGGGGATCTGAGATTTAGTTTTAAGTTAGCAGTGCAGCAGTCACTTGACTCGTCCATTAGGTTAGGTTGGAATTTAAAAGGTACGTTTTCTATCGGAGTGCTCCACCTCCTCCTGTCTCTCCTGGGCGTTGGAGTCCGTCAGTTTTATCTGGGTTCTCAGCTAAGCCCTGTGATAATTTTTGTATAGTATATTAATGGTACTGGGACTAGATAAACTCAAGCCGGCTTATTAGGAGTGCTTATTACATATATAGTTTGGCTCAATTTGGTATATCATTTCTGTTAACTGAAACTAAGCCCCTGTTAAAAGAGGCTTATAATCCATTTACATAGCTTCCCCAGGGTTTCTATTGGGACTGCTGCTTAGGGCTTCCTAGGTTAATAAATAAATTAATAAATTGTGGTTCCTCAGCTTCTGTCTCGGCATTAGTAATTTTCTTTTATCCAGGGTGAGCAAGGCCATTAGGGAGGGGGTTCAAAATGTGGCCAAAACTTTGTGACGGTTGCAGGATGATCGCACTTTTGGAAAGAGATTTCCAGGGTGGGTTCATCTGCCACTGGTGCCAGCTAATTGAGCATCTGGAGAGCAAGATCCATGATCTTCAGGGCCAGTTGGCGGCACGACATAGATCGCAATCAGTTCCTAGAGGAACTAAGTAGTATGTCGTTTAGAGAAATGATGTGTACGCCGAAGTAGGGTGGAACTGGGATCCCAGAGCAGGCAGGGAGAGAAAGTTGGGTGACTGTAGGTCACGCAGGAAAGGGCGTGCACGCCGTACAGCGACAGCTTCTCCAGTGGTTGAGGTGTTCAACCGATTCCAGCCCTTTCAGGAACTCGACTTGGCCCCTGACCCTGAGAGTGACGGGACTGATGAGCAGCAGGGCACCCTGTTGGCCTCTACCCCTCAGAAAAGAGAGTTATTGATAGTGGGGGACTCAATACTTAGAGGAATAGATAGCTTAGTCTGTTTGCGCGACAAGGAGTCTCGTACGGTGTATTGCTTGCCTGGTGCCCAGGTAGGAGACCTCCTGGAGCGTGCAGGCAAGCTCCTGGCCAGAGCGGGGAGGGATCCAGTTGTCATGGTCCATGTTGGGACAAATGACATAGGTAAGGGTAGGTTCGAGGTTTTGTGGAATTAGTGGAATTAGCTGAGAAGCGTAGGAGCTGATCCTCAAAGGTAGTGTTCTCCGGGATTCTATCGGTACCACGTGCAAGCAGAGGAAAGCAGAATTTTATCTGGAGGTTTAACACGTGGCTCCGAACCTGGTGTAGGAAAGAGGGGTATAGGTTTCTGGGGCACTGGAACTTTTTCTGGGACAGGGGTGACCTGTTCAAGCCTGACGGGCTGCACCTGAACCGGAGGGGTACCTTTGCACTGGGCCAGCGTATGTTGAGGGCAGCACAGGATTATTTAAACTAGGGACCTGGGTGGCAGGGGGGTAGTGAGTGTTACACATAGGGAAATGCAGACTGCCCCGATGGAAGCTGATGGCGTTACATGCACTATCGATGATTTACTTTTAAAGCAACAAAGCTTAGTGGGGGGCTCGAGGCAGCGGCCACATGGGGAATCAAGGGGGACGAGCATTAATAATAACCTGAAATGTTTTAATTTAAATTCAAAAAGCATAAAAAATAAATTTCCAGAACTTGAAGCTGTAATGATAGTGAGGGCTATGACAAAGTTTGGATTACAGAAACATGGCTATGTGAAGAGGATGGAGATGAATATAATATAGAAGGTTATAAGCTCTTTAGGAAGGATAGGTGTAATAGGCGAGGAAGGGGCGTAGCACTCTATGTGAACGAAAACATTGATGTGTAGGAAATTCCCGAAATTGAACATTCCTTGTCCTGTGAAGATATCTGGGTCAGGCTCATTGGCAAACACGAGACAGGTTTAAACAGGAGTATGCTATCGACCACCAGCTTTGGACAGTACAATCAATTAAATGCTTTTTAGGATGATTACGCAAGCTTGTAGAGGTGGTGGGACTTTTATTATGGGAGACTTAAATTTTCCTGGTATCAATTGGGAAATGGTGAAAGGACATGGTAGGGGGGAATAAGAATTTCTAGATGTTCTAAATAATAATTTCTTGGTGCAGTATGGTAATAAACCTACCAGAGAGAAGCAATTTTAGACTTAGTGCTCTATAATGACCCTGATAGAATTAGTGATGTTGAGGTACTGGAGCCACTTGGGACAAGTGATCACTCTGCTGTTAATTTTCATGTTTCATGGGAAGTTAAAAAGGTGTATTCTAAAACAAAAATTTTCAATTTTAGGTGAGCAAACCTTGACAGGATGCGCTCATATCTAGGTGAAATAAAATGGGACACACTCCTGGACTGTGAGTCCGTAAATGAGATGTGGGAAAGATTTAAGGGGGTTTTACTTGAATCATAATGCAGATTCATTCCAAAGGTGTCCAAAAGTAAGCTGAAAAAGCAGAATCCTCAGTGGATGACCAAAAGTATTCGTAGGATTTTGAGGGAAAAGAGGAATCTTAATAAAATGTACATAAAGGGTAACAATGAGAACACTAAGGCTGAATACTGTAAAATGCGGGCTGTGGTCAAAAAAGAGCTGAGGAATGCTAGAAGACTGCATGAAAGACAAATTGCAGAGGGGGCAAAACTAACCCTAAGCGCTCCTTTCAGTACTGTAGCAGAAAAAGGAAAGTTATAGAGAAGGTTAAGTGCAAAAATAATAAAAACGGATCACTGCTACATGATAACAAGCATATTGCGGATGCCTTAAACAGTTACTTTGTTGAGAATTTTACCTCAGAGGGGGTCTTCATTTGGCCAGCGGGCATGTCAAATGCTCAAGATTATTTAGCAGAAATTGAGGTTCGGGATAACAAAGTATTAGACAAGTTGCATAAACTAAAGGCAGATAGGGCAGCGGGTCCTGATGGCTTATATCCTAGAGGCTCAGGGAAGTTGGTGAGATCATCTTTAAGCCGCTATCCGCCGTCTTCAGATGGTCTTTAGAAACTGGAGAAATACCAACTGATTGGAAACAGGGCAATATAATACCAATATATAAGAAAGGGGAACGTACTGAGCCAGGAAATTACAGGCCAGTCAGTTTAACATTGCGTGCAAAATATTGGAATCTATCATAAAAGATGAGCTGGACTTATTTCTTGACCGTAACAGTTTGTTGAGGGATAGCCAACATGGTTTTTGGATGGGAAGGTCATGCCTAACAAACCATCTGGAGTTTTTTGAATAGGCCACCAGAACTTATGACCAGAGCAGGGCTTATGACATCATATACTTGGATTTCAGAAAGCATTCGATACAGTGCCGCATAAGAGACTAATTTTTAAAATAAGCTCCATTGGAATAACAGGAGGTATTCTGAAGTGGATTCAAAACTGGTTACAGGACAGAACACAAAGAGTGGTGGTCAGTGGTATCTCATCTGAGCTAGGTATGGTGGGGAGTGGCGTCCCCCAGGGATCAGTGTTGGGACCCCTGCTGTTCCTCATCTATATTAATGACCTTGATAGGAATATTGAGAGCAGATTGGTTAAATTTGCAGATGATACTAAATTCGGGGATTTGGCAAATAGTTTAGGGTCCACTAAAGTGATTCAGGATGATTTGGATAGAATCCAGAATTGGGCAGAAATATGGCAAATGAAATTTAATGTAGCAAAATGTAAAGTTGTACATGTAGGTAATAAAAAACATTCGATGGCATTACTTCATGGGAGGTTTAAAACTGGAATATGCTGCACAAGAGACAGATCTGGGAGTGATTGTTGACCAAACCCTCACAGGTTCTAGCCATTGTGCCGTAGCAGTTAAAAAAGCTAATCGGATGCTGGGATACCTTGCCAAAAGTATTGAGTACAAAGCTAAGGTGGTGATACTTCTTTTGTACAACATGTTTGTTAGACCACATCTGGAGTACTGAGTACAGTTCTGGGGACCATACTTTAAGAAAGATATAGAGGCTCAAGAGACAGTTCAGAGAAGAGACACTAAGCTTATTCCAGGTATATAAGATGAAAGCTACAAGAAGAGGCTGAAGATCCTTAATCTCTTTAGTCTTAGGAAAAGGAGACTCAGGGGTGGTTTGATTGAGGTCTTATATATTATATGTTTGATGTAATATGTTAAAGGGATTAACAAAGTGAATCATGTAGGATTCCTTCGACCAAGTGTTGTCAGTAGAACTCAGGGTCACAAATGAAAGTTCACCAAAGGTAAATTTAGCACTGATATTCGGAAATATTTCTTCACCCAAAGAGTAATTTCAATGTGGAATAGCTTGCCTGGCCATATTGTTGAGGCAAAGACCTTGGGGGTTTTCAAGAGCAGGCTTGACTTAAAGCTAGATACCACTGAGTCATTCAGTATCTGAAGGGATATGTTCACAATAGATAAAGAAACTGGCGAGCTTAGTTGGGCTGAAAGGCCTGTTCTTGCCATTCATGTTATGTTATGTTATGTTATCATAGAACATGTTATTATCAACATAAGGGGCATGTCTGGAGTGATTTTACAGCACAGTATTTGAGTAAACCCTCTCTGAGTGCTTCAGGCATGTACATGCTCATTTTAGGTATGTCAAATTTGATTGACTGTTTATAAAAAATTATCTCAGTATGGTGTCAGTTTGGAAAGATTTATCTTAGAACAAGCTATTATCTAACAGAAGGGTTAATGTGGAGACATTTTACTACGTTTTTTTTTTCAAATTAACCCTTTGTGAATATGTCAGGAATGTCAATAGCTGTTCTCGTTATGTCAACTTTGATTGACAATTTATGAAAAATTAACATTGGTCTGTCAGCACTGACACCATACTATCACAGAACAAGGTATGATCTACATTTTATTGTCTAATTTTTTAATTAACCCTTCATGAATATGTAAGGCATGTCAATAGCTGTTTTGGTTATGTCAAATTTGATTGGCAGATTATAAAAAGTTATCAAAGGTCTACATTATGGGTACATTGGAGTTATTTTACTGTGTAGTTTTTCAGTTAACTCTTCGTGAGCATGTAATGCATGTAAAAACCCATTTCAGCATTGATTGACCAGTATCAAAAGATTATCAATGGTCCGTTCAAACAGACACCACATTATCATTGGCCTCAAAATAGGTACATTTTTAATAAACCCCTTTCTGCAGATGTAGACGCTCGCATCTATAGAACTGCAAATTTAAGCACTTAGTTACAGTACTCGACCACAAGATGGCACCCCCGGATCAGCTATTGAATATTCTCAAGCAGGCAGTGTTGAAACGTGATTTAGAGTATGGGGAAGTTCCCTCCAATCCCTGTTTTTCAGGAGTTGCATGAATTAAACTCCTCAGCTAAGCCTGATGTGCAAACTGGTCAATATCCTTGCCCATAGTATCGATCCAGTAGTTTCAAAAAGTTATCACTTGTGACAGAACAAAACTTAGTACTCTGTAGCAACCATTTTAGCTACAGTGAGCCAACAGTATTCCAATTAGTGTTTTAAAAAATACGTTTTGTGAAGCAAAAAAGTCTGACATATTATTGATTCTCTCACATTCTACTGTCAATTACAGTCATCACACACAAAATATGTGTAGTTCCCTCACATGGATTAACGCGTAGATTCCTCCATTGACAAATTCAGCGCTCCCCTCTATCCACCCAAGTACTGGTGTCGATAGCCAGTCATTCAATTATATACTCAGATTCATCTACGTAACTCTACAGTCATAGTTCACGCCCTCGTGAAGCTTCCCGGTAGCAATGTATTGATAGACTCGTTATCCACTTCCCGAGTGTTTAAACTTTCCTCAATAACTGAAATACATTGATCAGACAATAAGAATAGGATACAAAGCTAAGCGTAAAAGTAAGGTCAGTTGTATTCTTTGAATGTTGGCCATGGTTGCGCCGCTGAAAATTATGCAATATCAAAGAAACAAAGACCTCCGAAACCTGCCAGCAGTGTTCAGTTTCATTTACGAGATAAATGCTGTATGGACGTGGTCAATGGGAATTATTCCGAATGAAACAGCACTGGAGGGTTCCTTCTACCCGATACATCTGTCTCTGGAAGAGGGCATCAATGAAGAAAACAGGTTATACTTCTACCCTGTTTGCATTTTGCTCATTATGGCTTTTTGCTGTAGAATTTATACCGCGTTTAAAGACATCAAATGCCGAGGTTTTCGTTTCTCCAAATGCATGCAGCCCACACACGTCAGTAGATCCCTCGGTACCTTCGTTGCACCATTCTGTTGAATACGGTGGCATATTTCGTTTGATTTTTCCTGAAAGTGACATTTCAGTTCTGTAAAAATAAGGTATATTTCAGAATTCAGATATTACGGAGTTAGTGAGTTTTTACCCTTAAAGGTGTAAGGTTATGAGCTCGGATGTGAGAGCGGTTTGCTTTTCATTGCAGCGTGAATGTTATGGCTGTTAAATCAGCAATTTATTTAATGCTTGGGGACTTCAGAGAAAAATGGACAATATTTCATTATGAAGAAAAAGCATGTTATGTGTTTGGAGAGATTACTGGTGACCATCTATGTTCAACTGCACTGATATTGATAAATTGATGCTAAACTCAACCAGAAAATCATTAGTTCATGCTGAATTTCATGCCCCAAAAGTTAATTTGTGTTAAATCTATGATTAATGTATGATTTGACAGTGAACCATTTTGATGGATCTCAGACTTTGGGGAGACACCTGGATAGCTGTCTAATTTGGCTCATAGCAAGCGAGTAATCTAGAATGTAATGTTCAAGATGAATAGTATTTGTGGTCAAGAACTTTATGATTCCAGAAATGTATAGTTTTAAGCCACAGCAGTTTTTCACTTGTCAGTAATATTTTTTTTTACTATTTGAATTTTCATGAAGATTTTTCGTGTTTGCAGCCCCTTTTCTCCACCAAAATCATAAAAAATAAACTGAAATACGATGGGAGTCTAAATGCTTCAAGTGTCTAGACTCAATTGAGCCAAAGTTTTTCTGTCTGTAGAGGTGCAATCTTGAATTATAAAGCCTTAAATCAGGTAACACCTAAAAAGCCAGATTTGGCTTCTGCGCAAAGGGGTTAAAGTAGTTAAAACTATTTGACAAAAAGTGATAAGAACATCAGCAGTTCCCCCTGTACCCAAAAGCGCATAATTCAAGTTTCATTTCACCGCTATAAAAACAACTTTTCTCTTTTTCGAGTTACAAGAAGAAGCAATCAAATAATAATAATTATCCTGAAATCTGTGTACATCAGCCCCCAGCCAATGAGACTCCTGTATCAAAGCAAATAATAAAGCAAAGCAAATTTTTTAATATAAAGGAACAACAGAGTGCTAATACTTTTCTGCAGTGAATTGAGGCCACGTGAATTCCATGACAAAACAGTAATATTATCCATTAACTTGATACCTGGGCCAGCAACAACCCCCCCCCCCCACCCCCAACTCCCACCAGACATATACACACACAAATCCACGAGAAAAAAAAACAAAACAATTTTACCTTGCCCCCCCCCAAAAAAAATGTATACCAGTCATCAGTGGAGAATAGACATAGCCCATCCACCCTCTGTTGTACATAATATTTAAACTGTTTCTGTGAGGGCAGTAAGACATGCAACAACACGCAATTCAGCTGAACAAGGAAAAATTCATCCAATATACTAATTTGTAGGAGCCTCCCGTTTCCATCCCCAATATAAATTACACTCAACAAAAATATAAACGCGACACTTTTGTTTTTGCTCCCATGTGTCATGAGATGGACTCAAATATCTAAAATTCATTCCAAATACACAATATTACCATTTCTCTCAAACATTGTTCACAAATCTGTCTAAATGTGTGATAGTGAGCACTTTTGCTTTGCTGAGACAATCCATCCCACCTCACAGGTGTGCCACATCAAGATGCTCATCAGACACCATGATTAGAGCACAGGTGTACCTTAGACTGTTCATAATAAAAGGCCACCCTGAAATGTGCAGTTTTCTTTATTGGGGGTCTGGGGACTCAGAACCAGTCAGTATCTGGTGTGATCACCATTTGCCTCATGCAGTGCAACACATCTTCTTCGCATAGAGTTTATCAGATTGTCAATTGTGGCCTGTGGAATGTTGGTCCACCCCTCTTCAATGGCTGTGCGAAGTAGCTGGATATTAGAGGGAACTGGTACGCACTGTCGTATACGCCGGTCAAGCACATCCCAAACATGCTCAATGGGTGACATGTCCGGTGAGTATGCAGGCCATGCAAGAACTGGGACATTTTCAGCTTCCAAGAATCGTGTACAGATCCTTGCAACATGGGGCCGTGCATTATCTTGCTGAAACATGAGGTGATGTTCATGGATGAATGGCACAACAATGGGCCTCAGGATCTCATCACGGTATCTCTGTGCATTCAAAATGCCATCAATAAAATGCACCTGTGTTCTTCGTCCATAACAGATGCCTGCCCCTACCATAACCCCACCACCACCATGGGCCACTCGATCCACAACATTGACATCAGCAAAGCGCTCACCCACACGACGCCACACACGCTATCTGCCATCTGCCCTGAACAATGTAAACCGAGATTCTTCCGCGAAGAGAACACCTCTCCAACGTGCCAGACGCCATCGAATGTGAGCATTTGCCCACTCAAGTCTGTTACGGCGACGATCTGGAGTCAGGTTAAGACCCCGATGAGGACGACGAGCATGCAGTTGAGCTTCCCTGAGACGGTTTCTGACAGTTTGTGCAGAAATTCTTTGGTTATGCAAACCAATTGTTTCAGCAGCTGTCTGAGTAGCTGGTCTCAGACGATCTTGGAGGTGAACCTGCTGGATGTGGAGGTCCTGGGCTGGTGTGGTTACACGTAGTCTGCGGTTGTGAGGCCGGTTGGATGTACTGCCATATTCTCTGAAACGCCGTTGGAGACGGCTTATGGTGGAGTAATGAACATTCAATGCCCGAGCAACAGATCTGGTTGACATTCCTGCTGTCAGCATGCCAATTGCACGCTCCCTCAATCCTTGCGCCATCTGTGGCATTTTGCTGTGAGACAAAACTGCACATTTCAGAGTGGCCTTTTATTGTGGGCAGTATAAGGTACACCTGTGCACTAATCATAGTGTCTGATGAGCATCTTGATGTGGCACACCAGTGAGGTGGGATGGATTGTCTCAGCAAAGCAAAAGTGCTCACTATCACACATTTAGACAGATTTGTGAACAAAGTTTGAGAGAAATGGTAATATTGTGTATCTGGAATGAATTTTAGATCTTTGAGTCCATCTCATGACAAATGGGAGCAAAAACAAAAGTGTTGCGTTTATATTTTTGTTGAGTCTATTAAACCCTTCACAATTAATAACTTATGTGGCCAATGCGAGCCCCCCTTATTGGCTGCAGTTAACTAAACCAAAATACAGCGGAATACTATTTGTGTCAATTTAAAGGGGAAAAGAAACAAAAACAGAATTTAGCTCCTGGCATATAATTCTTAAAATTCTCAATTCAACTCGTTTCTTTGTGCCTCTTTTCCCAGGACGAGATCAAATTCTTTTTCAATTAGATTCTTTTCTCAGCTGGCTGATTGAACTGGGGCGGTGCTTCCCCGGACTATATAGAGATGATCGGCATATTTGGGTACTTCGCCAAACGTCAAGGCCGTGCCCTTGGGGGATAGAAAACCTCAGATCCCATTGTAATTTGATGTTTTTTCAGGTGTCAAATTTATCCGAATTATTTAACTAAATTTCCTGTTTATATTTATTTATTGATTTATTGATTTGCCTAGTGATTATTTTGCTACCTTGCCCAAAGCTGAGCGTTTGCATCATCTTAAAAAATTAAAGGGATAGTTCGGGATTTTTCACATGAATCTGTATGGCATCACCGCCTTTAGTCTCGTGCACACACACTGACTTTCCCCCCGACAGTGTCCTGTGAGCCGAGTTCTGTCCAGTTTTGGTCAACGAAAGTAGTTCCGGCAGGTTTCCTGGGGTCTGCAAAGTAAAACGTTTCTCTTCTCAAAACAGTATATGTTCGAACGAGTGATTTATTTGCATAACAAAACCCTGGTATTCCAAAAAGTCACATCTTGTAATAGCTTGGGGCTACTTTCTCTCAATAGCGATCGCTGCGCGCTGTCACTGCTAACAGCTGTGCGCACTAGCCAACTACTTTCATCAGTTGTTCGACAGTGTTTACATATTCCAGCCAGAGGAGGATGTCACCTTACGGTCGAGGACGGCAGACTCAAGAGAAACTACTACTTCTTCGCGAACTGACCCAGGGATAACCGGAGCAC
The DNA here is from genome assembly GCA_029721435.1 of Gymnothorax reevesii. Taxonomy (NCBI): domain Eukaryota; kingdom Metazoa; phylum Chordata; class Actinopteri; order Anguilliformes; family Muraenidae; genus Gymnothorax; species Gymnothorax reevesii. Next base: position 72,566,060 of record CM056578.1, on the reverse strand, counting down.
TCGGAGTAACTTTCCAAAGGATTTTATTATTATTTCGGGGAGACGCTGCTGCGTCGACACCAAAATAAATATGTATGCTGGGTGCTGCGGTCATCCCTCGCTCTAGTTGCTGAGAAAGGTAGCCAAGTTTGTCTTGATTATGCCAGCCAACGCTGTGACTGGAGTCATGGACTTCTCATTCTAACCTAGAAACCATCCACACCCGTCCACGAAGTTTCTGACGATTGTAATAACAGTACAACAATAACAAAACATATTATGTTTCATAAGCTTCACTGGTAATATGACACCGATAGACGAATCTATGTTGCGCTTACATAGCCCTCGGTGCAGCACCAGAAGGCGATGCACGGATGCTATAGAAAATCTTTAGTACAATTTTGTTTACCTGGGGTGTAGGGACAGCAGAGCTCAGTTGTTCGACAGTGTTTACCGACTACAGACCTACGACGCTAACGAGCTAGCTCGAGAGCTAGAGTGAGAAGTTCATCAGCTTCTCCAGAAAATAGTTTATTTGATAAAAATGGTGCGCACTTGCGATTATCCAGGCTGTACCAACAAAGACGTGAGTGAGTCTCCTCACACAGCCCATCGTTTCCCTGTGACGGACGTAGCTCTGAGGCAACTTTGGCTAACGTTACTTGCACTGGGCTTCCAAGTGTACACCGAACTACTAAAAATGAAAAAGCTTCGCGTTTGCAGTGAGCACTTCAGCGAGGACGACTACTTTCCTTCAGGACAGAGGAAGAGACGGGTTTTGAAGAGCTCTGCTGTCCCTACACCCCAGGTAAAAAAATTTGTACTAAAAATTTTCTATAGCATCCGTGCATAGCCTTCTGGTGCTGCACCGAGGGCTATGTAAGCGCAACATAGATTCATCTATCGGCGTCATATTACCAGTGAAGCTTATGAAACATAATATGTTTTGTTATTGTTGTACTGTTATTACAATCGTCAGAAACTACGTGGACGGGTGTGGATGGTTTCTAGGTTTGAATGAGAAGTCCATGACTCCATTCACAGCGTTGGCAAGCATAATCAAGACAAACTTGGCTACCTTTCTCAGCAACTAGAGCGAAGGATGACCGCAGCACCCAGCATACATATTTATTTTGGTGTCGACGCAGCAGCGTCTTCCCGAAATAATAATAAAATCCTTTGGAAAGTTACTCCGAGTGCTCCGGTTATCCCTGGGTCAGTTCGCTAAGATGTAGTAGTTTATCTCGAGTCTGCCGTCCTCGACCGTAAGGTGACATCCTCCTCTGGCTGGAATATGTAAACACTGTCGAACAACTGATGAAAGTAGTGGCTAGTGCGCACAGCTGTTAGCAGTGACAGCGCGCAGTGATCGCTATTGAGAGAAAGTAGCCCCAAGCAATTACAAGATGTGACTTTTTGGAATACCAGGGTTTTGTTATGCAAATAAATCACTCGTTCGAACACATACTGTTTTGAGAAGAAAAATGTGTTACTTTGCAGACCCCAGGAAACCTGCCGGAACTACTTTCGCTTTGACCAAAACTGGACAGAACTCGGCTCACAGGACACTGTCGGGGGAAAGTCAGTGTGTGTGCACGAGACTAAAGGCGGTGATGCCATACAGATTCATGTGAAAAATCCCGAACTATCCCTTTAAGGTTGATCGGCCCACCCTCTTGCCCTTTCTCTACCGTGAATTTCGAAGTCTGTGTCAGTTTGGGGTTAGAATAACTAATAAATGGACATTATGTCAGACCGCAAACCTGACTTGGTTGGCTGACCCTACTTTACGTTAGCTAGTTAAGCAATTAAAGAATAAATGATGACACTAGACAAAAATTGTAGCGAATAAACCTATTAAAGTATAGTACCAAGTCTTACATATTAAAGGGTGCTTACGTTACTTCTAAGTTTAAATAAAACAGTGGCATGGCCTGTTAGGAAACGTTTCACACACATATAAACATGGATACATAGCTTTTGCTCTTCATCTTCTCTCAACTCTCCTTTTTGGATTCTTCTCTTTTCCAGGTAGAATAGGGAACCTGAGGTCCAGACTGGTCATTTTATTGTAGGTACAACCAAGCACCCAACAACTTTTGAGCATTTTACTGCTCAATTATTGTGCTTATTTCTCATTGATTTCAGTGCATAAGAGCGTTTGTTTTCCCCCAAAAAGGGGCACGCCTTTTGCACTGAGCTCTTGATGACGTTGAACCGGTCGTCTCTACATAAGCCGGAAGTCCGCCACACCGCTGTAGTCTACGGTAAACCTCAACTGGACACCGGCCACCTCTGGAGGATTTGCCCTTGCCTCATTTAGCAAGCGGTCTCAGTCAGTATACTGAAGACTCTCCACAATTAGCGGGCGAGGATGCTGCACTACACCTTGCCGGCCGCCAGCTTAGGAGGATGTCCAAGATGGTGGCACCTCATCAGCTCCGGTGTACAGGATGCAAACGTGGGGAACAAAATTAAAATCCTAACTGCCAGGTAATCAAGGGCATTCGCACTCCTGAAACAAGGAAGTAAATTAAAGGGAACAGACGTTTTCATAAACGAGCACCTAGCCAAACACAATGCTGATATAGCTAGAAAAGCGAGACAGCTCAGGAAACAGAGGAAAATACAAAACACCTGGACTTCAAACTGCAAGATATTTATAAAATTAAATGGGACCCCCGAGGAAGCCAAGGTAATTTGCATCAAGAACATTGCTGAACTGGACAAATTCCAATGACTGTCATGTACTGGACTACAACTACCGACCAAAGCTCATCTCGATCTGGGCTGATCTGTGAGAAATGCACTGGACGCTGAGGTAACACACAGAACACACTATGACAAACATTGCTAGAACTCACTCTGTATCCGAGGAGTATAGACACATGACACAGAGGATAAGTGAATATCAACAACTGGAGCTGGAGGAATTTGAACACACTGAATACAACATGATGGATTTGGAACAGGACATAGATCCGGACAGCAATTTTCTCTCCGCCATAAAAAATAATTGTTGTTACTACACAGATGATCAATACAACCAGAACATTAAATCTGAGGGTAAATTATCACTCATTCATTTCAACAGTAGAAGCTTATATGCAAATTTTAATAACATTAAGAATTATCTGCATACATTTGATAAGCCATTCAATATAATAGCAATATCTGAAACTTGGATTGACACTGAGAAAGGTGTAGATTTTGAATTAGATGGCTATGAACTTAGGTATAAAAACAGACAAAATAAGGGTGGTGGGGGAGTTGCCATGTATATTGATAAATCTTTAAACTTTAGGGTTTTGGATAGAATGACAAGTGTGATTGATAATTTTCTTGAATGTTTAACAATTGAAATCTGTATGGAGAGAACTAGAAATGTTATTGTTAGCTGTATTTATAGGGCACCAGGGTCAAGTATAGTTCTATTCAGTGAGTGGATGGAAAGTATGTTTTCAAAAATAGGTAATAAAACTGTTTTTGTGTGTGGGGATTTTAATATTGACATATTAAATCCCAATAAACACAATATCACAGATGAATTTATCAATACCATTTATAGTATGAGCCTGTTTCCAAGAATTACTAGACCTAGCAGAATAACATCTCATTCTGCCACTCTCATTGATAATATCTTCACCAATGACATTGATAATAATACAATCAGTGGATTGTTAATTAATGACATAAGTGACCATTTGCCAGTGTTTACAGTTCATGATATCAGGCATAGGAAAAAGTCAAACAAACAAACAGTATATAGACGGGTAAGAACAGATGAATCTATCACTATACTAAAACATGAATTATTGGAGTATAATTGGGATATAATATATAGAGAAAAAGATGTTAACTTTGTATATGATGAGTTTCTTAGAATATTTTCCTCATTATATGATAAACATTGTCCAGTTAAGAAATATAACAGAAAACTAGCATATACAAATTGTCCATGGATAACTAAAGGTCTACAAAATGCCTGTAAAAAGAAAAATACACTGTACAGAGATTTCATAAGACAAAGAACTAAAGAGGCAGAATATAAATATAAAAAATATAAGAACAAGTTAACTGATATTATAAGGGCAAGTAAGAAAGATTACTATAAGAGGATATTAGATGATAATAGAAATAACATAAAAGGAATATGGAAAATACTAAACAATATCATAAGAAATGGATCTAAACATAATAATCTACCAAAGTATTTTATTGATAAGGATATAGAAAATTATAACATGGTAGATGTGGCTAATAAATTTAATGAATTCTTTGTAAGTGTTGGACCTGACCTGGCAAAAACAATCCCTGACTCAGGGACTTATGATGAACAGCTAATAGACAGAAATCCTCGCTCATTGTTTCTTCATGCAGTAAATGAGAATGAAATTTTGAATATTGTTAAAAAATGTAAGAACAAAGAATCCACTGATTGCAATGATATTAACTTTTCACTGATAAAAAAGGTCATTGAAGGCATTGCCAAACCATTAACATACATTTGTAATTTGTCATTTCAAACTGGTTCATTTCCAAATAAAATGAAAATGGCTAAAGTCGTACCTCTATTCAAGGCTGGAAACAAGCATCACTTCACAAACTATAGACCTGTCTCCTTGCTCCCACAATTCGCAAAAATACTGGAAAAACTTTTCAACAACAGATTGGACACATTTTTAGAGAAACACAAAATTCTTGCAGAAAATCAGTATGGGTTTAGGTCAAACAGATCAACATCATTGGCAATAATAGAGGCATTAGAAGAAATCACAAATGCATTAGACCGCAAGCAATATGCTATTGGAGTATTTATTGATTTGAAAAAAGCTTTCGACACAATCAACCATGAAATACTAATTAAGAAACTGGAACGATATGGTATCAGGGGAATAGTGCTGGATTGGGTGAGAAGTTATTTAAGTGGGAGACAGCAGTTTGTGAAACTGGGTGACTGTGTTTCTTCATGTTTGGACATTGCTTGCGGTGTCCCCCAGGGGTCAGTGTTGGGCCCGAAGTTTTTCATTTTGTATATTAATGATATATGTAAAATCACAAAGGTATTGCATTTTGTGTTGTTTGCTGATGACACAAATATTTTCTGTTCTGGGGATAATTTACAAAAATTACAGAAGGATATCACTTTAGAAATGAACAAACTTAAAAAATGGTTCAACAGTAACAGGTTATCATTAAATCTGAGCAAGACAAAAATAATGATATTCGGTAATTGCACTCTTAATACACAAGTACTCATAAAAATAGACGAAGTTGAAATAGAACGTGTTCATGAAATTAAATTTTTGGGGGTAACCATAGATGACAGAATCAACTGGAAATCACATATTAAACATGTACAAACTAAAGTATCAAGAAGCATTGCAATAATAAACAAAGCAAAAAAGGTTTTGGATCAGAAATCACTCCACACTCTTTACTGTTCCCTGGTCTCACCATACCTTCAATACTGTGCTGAGGTTTGGGGTAACAACTACAAAACATCACTATGGCCGCTAACCACTATTCAAAAAAGAGCAATACGAATCATTCACAATGTTGGCTATCAGGAACACACAAACTTACTATTTCTACAGTCCAAGTTACTAAAATTTACAGACATTGTGGATTACCAAACTGCTCAAATAATGTACAAAGCTAAAAACGATCTATTACCAATAAATATACAGAAATTATTCAACATTCATGAGGGGAGTTATAACTTAAGGGGAAAAATTTATTTTAATTTAACTTTGTTTCGTACGACCAGGAAAAGTTTTTGTGTTTCAGTTAGCGGGGTGAGACTATGGAACAGGTTTGCCATGGAGCTGAAGCAGTGTCCAGACATGAAACAGTTTAAAACGAGGTATAAAGACATGATTTTCAAGAGGTATAGGGATGAGGCAGTTGTTGGGTGATGTACTGTATGTGAAGGTGTATGCTTACATTATGTGTTATCTGGGTGTATATAGGAAGGTATGCATATGGGGAGGTGTGTGTATATAGGGATATATGTGTGTAGATTGGTATGTGTGTTATATGTATATGAATGTGCATGTGTATAGATATGGATGTATGTATATGAGTATGGGTCTAGGTGTATATATTTGGATAAATGCAAATCACATTAAGTTCTTCTCAATACAAAGGCATAAACACACTTAATTTATTTACAAAAACTCAGGCTTGAGCATTTAGACACGTTACAAGGAAGCTTGTCTTTGTAATTCATTAGTTTAGGAGAAGGGGTGGGAGTTTATAAGTTATACTTCTTCTCACTCCTTTTCGAATATGTATTTTTATGTTTTATGTTTAAATGTTTTGTTTCATTTTTTGTTTTAATTTTCGTATTCGAAATAAACTTCAATCAATCAATCAATCAATCAATCCTCCAGCTCCTTCTTTCAGATTGAAAATGAGCAGGTTGTCCCTTTGTGCCCTGTCCTCCGTTTCAACCAGCTTAACTTTGGTTATCTGTAGTTTCTTCAAGCATAAATCAGTAGCTTTTTACGTGTTTGAGACACGCTCCTGAAGGTTTACGGTTTCGGACTGAATAGTTCTTATTTCCTCAGTACGTTGTGTTTAAATAGAATTGCTGTCTGTTCGTTTTTCCAATATGTTCATTCTTGCTTCAGCTTTGCTGTCAGCCTCTTCGAAATATTTCCCCATCAACTCCTTTTTCCTTTTGCAGGGCAGCTTGCTCCTCACCAAGTTCTTTGCAAATATGGGCCATCATGTCTTGCTTCGCAGCAATTGTTTGTCGTGTTCTCCGCATTTACTAGGGCTATATATTAAACAAGGTGAAGTGCACAATTACTTGAAAAGGAGCTAGCCACACAGCTTTTTGAGGAGGGTGAACATCAAAGTTCCTTTCATCCTCGTGCTTTATATGACATCACCACTCACACCCCTGACTCTCTCATATTTACACTCTAAAGGAAAAATTCTGACCAGAGGCCTCATTTATAGATGGTGCATAGGCACAAAAAGATACGTACATCACTTTCTTTGCAGATTTCTGATTTATAAAAACAAACTTGACATTAAAAAAAGCGAAATTACTAAGATTATGCTCAAAGTCATTAAATTCAAGGTCTATCCTGATTAAATAAATGAAAATTTGTGGCGTTTGTTTTAGCCATAGGTTTATTTATTTTATTTTTTTTGTGCGTATGTATTATTTAGGTATGAAATTCACACAAATTTTTATAAATAAGACCCTCAGGAGTTCCTTTTCCCATATTCCTACATCTGTAATAATCTAACATCTCCATCATGCTCACACTCATCTTAGACATTTAACTGACTCTTTGGGGGCCTTAATCAGATTGGACCATAGACATATACATTTATCTAGATTTCTGATGTCGTCATACTTCTATTGCCCAAAGTGAAGCACCTGACCGGAAAATTGATACACCCTACTTCTTCAATAAAATTAATTGTTTCCTATGAGGCCAATTTCAAATAAGTCAATATAATTGTAAAAATGACGGGATGTGAGGCTGCGTTTTGCAGCAATATTAATTTGAAGGGCTTTAAAGCTGGTCTCACACGAGCGCTGAGTACGGCGTCAACTAGCACATTTTGAAAACGCAGACAAGCGCACAATTTAGCGCATAGTGGACGCCGTGTGAACGCAAGTCCTGCGTTTTTGTGCGTTTTGACGACTTCCGGTACTCTCCCCTTCCCATTCCCCCTATTCTTCTTTGTGACCCGTGGCATGTCTTCGTGTAGTCTTGGAATAATATCGTGTGGAGGTTACAGGAGGTTAGAAGCGTGCTCGAGAACGCATATGATACATTTTTTTAGCGCACTTGCTGTGTTTGCAAATGCAGCCCATGCGCCAACTGACGTAAAGCGTGCGTTTCTGAACGTGAACCACCGACGATTTCCTCAATTTCTGCGTTGTGCATATTTGTAATGCGGCAGCTGGTCAATAGTGGCACTTTACGAGGCCGTTTAGCATGAAGATGGACACATGTAGACGATGTCTAAGCATCTGACCTGTCACTCGGAGACCAGTAGCTTGATGTTGATTTGCAGCGATCTGCTTTGCTGTTTGAGTCCGATTTATCAAATATGCATCCCGGCCCCATGTTCGGGATTTCCAAGTGCTGCATGTGTGCACCATTGGCTGCGTTTTGGTGCCCTGTTTTAGAGCAGGTCATGTAGTCTTCATTGTAGTTGGTTATTGCGTCCAAAATACAATCATTATTTTGATATTGACCTTGAAATTCCAATATCCCCTACTGTTTTTAAGAGTGTGTATTAAGCAGCAATGTGCCCTTTTAATTCCAATGGCATATCTTAGACTACGATCTGAATTTGTGAATATAGAGTTTGGTTGACAATGCAAAACTATTATGATTACAATGATGCTAACATTTCAAACAACCCAATCCACAACTCAATGACAAAAAAGCTCAATAGTTAGGAAGGATAAAGGCAACCATCAAAAGGGCTTGGGCTTTGTCAATTAACATGTGAGCCTTTCCTGAGTCCAAAGAACCAACCCTAAACTCTTTATGACAAACATGATGGATGAAAGATTGGCCTATCAGGAAAGGGGGTGGGACTTTAATTCAAATGTTTTTTTGGGTCCATCAACCCGATCCATAAATATTTTCACATTGATTAAGTTGTTGTTATTTTAGATGTTTACCTCAGCATGTTGGAAATTATGTAAAATTATAAACATGAGCTCAATCGTCAGACATTCAGATTAAATTTGAGGATTCTTGTATCCAAAATGGCCAGATGGTATAGTAATTACAGCACTATTTCCACACGGTCTCCTCTTTTTAAGGGATCAAAACTTTTACTGGTCAGGCATGTGTTATTCACTCAATATTTAATTTACACGCAAGCAGATAGAAATTCCATATGGAATAAATGGCCTGTCAGCACTTATACCTATAAAACAGAATCGATTTTGGCCCCACCACTTTTGAAGTTGAGACACAGATTATGATTAAGGTAACGTGGGGTTGAGGTGCCAGCGCTGGAGTACAGTACACAGTATGCCTTTCAGAGGCTTCTCTGCAATGGTCTGCCTGTATTTTGCCCAATTTCTCATCTACCAAATATGAGTGTTTGGGGTCGGTCTTACTCCCATTCTATTTTTTTTTGTTCTCCTTCATCTCTCTCTCTCTCTCTCTCTCTCGCAAACTTGTCTCCTGCTGTAGTTCGTTGGGATTCAGGCCTGAGTCGGGAGATGATCTCCAGGTTTGAAAAGAAATTCCAGGAAGAGCCGCGCTACCAGTTGGCGGAAAATGTTTGCACCCTTTCCGGCCCTCTGGAGGCTTGTCTGAATTGGCAGACAGTGATTGACACAGTGCACGTCTTCCAGCACATCGTCCCTACAGAAGGAAAGCCCGTCACCAACCAGAAGATGTCCGGTACATTCAAAACGTCCAGTTAGCAGCTATTCAGTGACAAAAATGCCTTGTTATTGAGGGAGATCAGAAGAGGCTGCCCAGACTGGTTCAGCCCAGACATGAATGGGCTACAGCATCAAAGACCAGACCAGGGCTGCAGGGGGCTAAAGCTAGCTGAAACTGGACATTTAAAGATTAGAAAAGTGCTGCCTGGACAGACAAATCTGGAGTTCTGCTGCACCATCCAGGTGGTATGGTCAGATAATGGTGTAAACCAGTGATTCCCAAAGTGTGGGCCGCGGCCCCCTGGTGGGCCGTGGTGGTACTGCAGGTGGGCCGTGAGAGGTCATTAAAAATATGATTCATTTTTGCAAATATGATTTTTTTTATTTTTATTGTTAAATATTTATTGCACGATTTTAAAAAATATTTAGAAGTAATAACCTATTGAGTGTCATTGACCTCGCAATATTTTAGGAATCTTATATAGTTTATGATTGGAACGTAGCTTTCTGGTCATCATGACCGGGGGTCATAATCGGAGGAGCACGTACTGTGTTCGATAATTAATTCTGTCTTGTGTGTACACCACAGATTAAGAGTTTGGGCTTCCTTTATCCCCCTGCTTTCATTTCAATCCTGAATCTTTGTAGTAATAATAATAATAATAATAATAATAATAAATAAATAAATAAAAAACAACAACAACAACAATTGTTGTTGTTGTTTTTTTTAATTTATTTTATTTTCTTAACAACAACAGCAATTATTGTTGTTAAGTGTTCTGAGAATGCATAATTTCGTCTATGTACTGTTTATAGGACATAGGTGGGCCGCGGACATTTTTTAGATTTTCAAGTGGGCCCTGATTTGGAAAAGTTTGGGAACCCCTGGTGTAAACATTATGAATCCCTGGATCCATACTGCCTTGTCTATGGTCCAAGCTGTTGGTGGTGGTGCTATGGTGTGGGGAATATTTTCTTAGCACACATATGGCCCTTTATTACTAATTGTGAATCATTTAAATGCCATAACCTGCCTGAGTATTGTTTCTGATAATGGGTATCATTTTATGGCTGTAGTCTACTCTTCTTCTAATGGTCAGGACCAGCAGGATAACAAGATTTGTCACAAATCACATGCCATCTTAATATGGTTCCACTAAAATGATGATGAGTTCAATGTACTCTCTCTAGATTGCAACGCTGTAGTGCTCCTTTAGGATAAGCAGAATCAGGAGATTTGCAGAATGAATCTGCAGCAGATGCATGATGTTATCACATCAAAATAGACCAGAATCTTAAAAGAAGATTGCAAACGCTCTGTTGAATTTAAGCCACAAAGAACTCTGACTCCTTTAGGTAACGAGGGATCCAACCTAGTAAAAGAAAAGTACCTACTCAAATGGTTGCCAAGTGTACTTACTCACTGAAGAACACATACACATTCAAGAACTGTATGTTTAAGTACTATGCTGAGTACATGTACAGTATGCATGGTATCGCTGTGCACATTCCGAATGTACGCTACAGGCCAAAATATTATGAGTATCCAGCAGTTTTCAGAATTTGGCTGGTTTTTCTCATCTACTGTGATGGGTGCTGGAAGTTGGACGCCAAGAGCAGCGGCCAGAAATAAAAGGCAAAACCCGCAGCGTGCTGAGAAACTAAAAACAGATTGAAAGAACAAGACTTGCGCTACCAACGGATCTGACGCCGTCTGTGGTAAAAAAACAGGCGAGCTCGAGGAAACCAAAAGAAAAGGGAAATAAACCAAAGATTCCCTTGCTCACTAACACTAAACCTGTTATGCAGCCCTGACAGTATTCTTTCAAGAGACCTTACCGGCTAAAGCGCCATAGAAACACTGACACTAGCAATGAGAGCGAGTCAGAACAGGAGCTTAAATAGAGTCCGGGTAACGCCCCTAATTTATACCAGCTGGCCCAGGAATCCGATAGGGCGCAAAATGATATCGTCCCAGGCGAGAGCAACAAAGCTCTCAATACCTCCAAACCATGACATCTTCAAGTTAATTTTGAGCAAGAAAGGCTCACAAAATGCAAAAGGGACACTTGTATTGACTAAAAATGTTGCTTGCTAACAACTGTACCTCTTGAAATTCAACTTGAGTTGCTTTGGGATGAACTTGACCGAGCAGTTAAAGAAGTGCACCCATCAAGTTCAAAAGAGCTCATAAAGGAACACTTGAAAGCCTGGAATGTGTAACCAGGAAGTTCTCTCCTTAAACTGCTGAAAAGAATGCCTAGGATTTGTTAGGCTGAAATCAAGACTAAGGGAGAGTACTTTGTAGAGTGTCAAATATGAATATGTATATCTCCTAGCAGATCATTTTGCACATTTCTGGAAAAGATATGTTTCTATGTTGTTTTGTATTTGTTGTTGCTGAAGATATACTTACAAGAAATCAGCCAAATTCTGAAAAATGCTGGGTGTTTGTAATATTTTGGCCTGTCACGTATCAACAAGAGTCTATTCATGTTCCAGTCAGTATGATTTATGATGAAGCAAGGCAGTGTACCTGGACTTGCTTATAGCTTATATTGGTTCTGGGCTGCTTGAGGGTCTATGCCTCCATTACGTGATTTGAAAAGATTTTGACTGGCACCTTGGACAAAAAAGTAACTGCAATTTACCTGCAGTAAACAAATCAAGTTTTTTCAAAGAAATACTCATTTTTTTTCGCTCTCAAAAGTACTTACAGTAGGCAAAATTACTGGCAATGCACAAACAAAATATGTAAACAATATAATTATAGAGACACGGAATGTACCGACAAGTATTAGACTATTAATTTTTTGATAGAAATAACCAAAATCTTAACAATCATTTAATACAAAATAAATTTTAACAAACTCAAAGTTTCATAATAATTGGAATCCTATAATACTTATTATAATTAGTGCAACCACCTCTGGCAAGGATAACAGCTGAAATGTAATGTAACTGTAATGTTTGACAAGGTTAATGAACACATTTGGGGGGATTTTGGACCATTCCTCTTCGCAAATCTGTTCAAGATCCTTCACATTTTTGGGTTTGCGTTTGTTGACTGCCCTCCTCAACAGGCTTTCAATTGGATTGAGGTCTGACGATTGAGATGCCCATTGCAAAATGTTTGATTTTGTTGTAATGGAACCATTTCTATGTGGATCCTGAGGCATGCTTTTGGTCATTGTCTTGTTGAAAAGTCCACCCAAGGTCAAGTTCCAGCCTTGTGGTAGAGGCAACTAGATTGCAGCCAAAATATCCTGTTACTAGGAAGAATTCATTAGGCCAGTAATCTTAGCGAGTGGCCCTAGACCTTGACCTAGACCCTGAATTAAAACAGGCCCAAATCATTACTGACCCACCATCATATTTCACCATGGGTATGAGGTGCTCCTCTTATTATGCATCCCTGTTTTGATGCCAAATATGCCAATACTGTATCTGACTGAAATGTGCAATTTTGGGCTCATCAGAGCAAAGCATTTCATTCCAGTCATAACTTAAATGACATTTCCCAGCTCTTACTTCTGTGTCTTCAGGTCAAAAAAGGCTTTCTTCTGGTAAACCATTCAGAAAGCCTGTGGTTGTGGAAGTGGCACCTGGCGGTACTTTTTTAAACCAAGTTTAAGACCCCAAGGCCTGCAATTTCTTTACTGTGACTCTTGGGGATTTTGATGCTTCTCTCACCATCCTCCTCAGTATTCTGGGGGTCAGTTTAACCTCCCTTAAAAACCTCTTAAGCCCTGAGCCTCTGGTTCGAAAATGGCATGCCCAAAATGAAATTAGTATATCTCTACTCGGTCCATTTGAATAATCTTGGTATCATAATAAAGATAATTGTTATGATCCTGATCTGCCTGACTGTTGTGTTCCGTGGGTCTGTGTGTTTGGTTAGCCAATTTTAGGTTTTTATTATTTTTGTGATGTTGGTTTTTAGTCCATGTCTTAGAGTTCACATTTCATTCCTCTCCCGTGTTATTCCAGTCCATGTCTTACCCATGTACTGTCTTTACTTTCTGTTTGTAGCAGTTTTCTGTCTTAATTGATTGTGACACTATTTCGGGTGATTTAATTGATTCTGGGTTTCCACACTCCTTCCTTTCTCGTTTGCTAATTTCCCCTTGCTTTTCTATATTACTAACCCCTACTAACAGTTTGTTGTTTTCTAGAATGTACTAACCAAACTAACATTGTATATTAGACTAACCTACTAACGAGCACCTGGGATTGTATAGCTGCACTTACTAATTGACTAATGATCTCTCAGCATTCGCCCTGTTCTAGTCTCCGCCTCTTGCTTTTCTTTCCCTCGCTTTGCTGTGTTTTCCTGCTGAACCTTCTGCATTTATCTTATCTGTCCTGTCTCTTTCTATTCACTGTGAAATATTTATTCAGTTTATTTATCCCTTCTTTTGGGAAGTGTCTTGTGATCCTCGTCTGTGTGTTAATGTTTATCTGTTTCATGTAATTAGGTTTCCCTCGTGTTCCACCCTTTGTTAATTATATTAAGTTCCAGCACCTGTGTCTGTCCGTGCCCCTGCCCTATATCTGTTTCCTGCAGCAAGCCAGTTTCAGATCTGACTTCGCTCGCCCGCGCCTCACCACTCCTTGCCCCTGTGCACGTTCCCTCTGGTCCCCATAATCTTCTGTGTGTTCTCTATCAGCCTCATGACCCAGCCCAGCCTGCCGTGCCTGCCGTTTTCCGCTCTAGTCTGTCCGAGTCTGCCCCCCATCTGCTGTTTCCAGAGCCTTCTCCCGCCAGCTGTGCCAGTCTGCCAGCTGTGTCGTTCAGTCCTGTCTGCCCTGCCTGTTGTCTCCAAGCCCCCTGGTAACCCCTGATGTCTCCCGAGCCCCTAGTGTTCCAGACGTCTCCCGAGCCCCTAGTGTTCCAGTCGTCTCCCGAGCCCCAAGTATTCCAGTCGTCTCCTGAGCCCCAAGATGTTCCTTTCGCCGCCCCAAGATGTTCCTGTCTCTGCCCCAAGATGTTCCTGTCTCCGCCCCAAGGTGTTCCTGTCGACCAAGTCTGCCCCCGCCGATGTCTCACCGCGCCTTCTTCTGGCAGCTGTGCCCTTCTCGTCCTGTGCCTGCCCTCTTCCTGATGTCTCAGCCTCCGTTGTCCCGAGCTCCCCTACTCCCGAGCTTCCCTACTCCCGAGCTCCCCTACTCCTGAGCTCCCCCTCTCCCGAGATCCCCCAGTCCCGAGCTCCCCTGTCCCAAGTTCCCCTGTCCCGAGCTCCCTCTGTCCTGTATTGCCCCTGTCTCGTCCGAGTTGCCCCGAGTCTGCCCCCTACTGTTTCCCATAGTTTTGATTCCTGAGTTCTTCCCCTTTCAGTGCACTAGCACGGTGTCTCTGTTGGCCAGAGTGCTCCGTTTTTCCCCCTTCCTAGTTTTTTAGTTTATTTAATAAATTCTTTTCGATCCCCGCATTTGGCGTCTCTGCCCCTTGTCTCTTTGTTCCAGTATTTCCAGAGTCCAGTTCCGTGGTTTCCGAGTTCCCAGTGTTTTCCCTTCCAAACCCATAACACTGACCATGTTTTTGTTTCTGCCTGACTCCCATGTTTGATGATGAATTCTGGTTTGTCTGACCACGCTCTGCATTTTGTATTGTGATTTGGATGCCTTGCCATGTCTTGTTTTTGCTTTGTCTGTGTATGTCTTCCATATTCCACTCCTGCAGTTATCTTCCGGTCCATGTTTTGTGTCATACCATGCATTGTACTTTTTCTCCCCCTGTCAGGTCTTTTGTCATATATTCGCTCACGGCACCAGTATTGTGTGCCACACTTTCGGGTGATTTCATGGTTTCTGGGATTTCAACCATTCCTTCCAATCTCGTTTACTTCCTTCACCTTGCTTTTCTATTTTACTAACAATACTAATAGTTTGTTGTTTTAGTTAAACTTACTAACCTAGACGAACATTGGTCATAGTATTAAACTTACTAACAAGCACTAGGGATTGTATAGCTGCACATTACTTATTGACTAACAAGTGCTCAGCACTCGCTCTGCTCTAGTCTCCGCCCCTTGCCTTCACTCAATTTACTTTGCTGTGCTTCAGCAGATTTTCTGCACCTTTCTAATCACTGTTCTGCCTCTCACTCTGTGCATGGTAGAACTCCCTAACCGGAGCCACTGTCTGTGATCCCTTTCCGCGTTTTGGCTTTTATTTAAGCAGTCTTTTCACTCACAGCTCTTGTCAGAATGTTTTCCCTGTGCTGCGATTGTTGATGCCTTGTACTCTTTGTGTTATACTTCTGACTGGAACGTCCTGGATTCTGATTTTGGCCTTTCTTTGATACTTCTCTGCCCATGTACTGTACCTAGTTTGCCCGACTCTGAGTTTAGTGTTTGCTGCCCTGTGTACAATTTGGATTACGTCCCTGGGATTCTGATTTTGGATTGTGGACTCTGTACCGTTGCCTTCTGCCTTGTGGGGGTTTACCCCCAACTTCAATAAAACTCACTTTTGCTGAAACTTCCTGGGCTCGCATTTGGTTCCAGAATGGTACCTCACATTGGCCATCATTTATCAAACTTGCGTAGGACCTGGTGTAGATTCTAGTGTAAATATCAGCGTTCGCCAGGTGTCACGTCTGATTTGCTAAAAGTGTGTACATCGCTGATTTTGGTGTAGAACTGGCGTGGCGTTGATAAATCTGGCGGCTGGAACCATTGTAATTTACATGACACGCCCCATAAATTCATGCTCCGGGAGGCACAGTCCTACCCATTTTACGACATGGACTCTCGAAAGACGGCAAAGAAGAAAGAACTTCACCGAGGAGGAAATATAAATTATCACGTTCGAGGTGGAGAAAAACAAAATTATTTTATTTGGAAGCCTTATAAATGGCATAAAGGGAGCCCAGAAGGCTGCAGTTTGGAAAACTATTGATGCTGCGGTACACCCCGTTGGGGTGGAAAACCGAAGTGCAGCTGCACGTTTGATTTAATTAATTTATAAATGGAAGCGACTATTCGCACTTGTGTGCCCAGATGCACATTTCTCCATTGCCCACACCTATTATAAGTGTGTCCAAAACAAAAAACTTATTACCCTAACTTATTTTAAGCGGTACTTTCTATAAGTAGCACTGGAATGGTCATCAACTGGCGCACTTATAAGTGTGGCCAAGTAAAAAAAATTAGCATTGGTCATAGGTATAAGTGCGAATAAGTTCCTTTCACGTCGGACAGAAGCTTATTCCTCTAGCAATAGAAGATCTGCCATTGTCAAAATGTGAACACGGTCAAAGTGTTTGTTAGCCGATAAATATCTGATTGGATGAGCTTCTGATCCATCACACTGCATATCTGTGAAGCCACGCATTGCGCTTAATCAAATTGATTGTAATTGCCGGCCTTCTGGTCTGACAAGCAGGTTGTTTCCAAATAAGTGTAATTAATTTCTCAACACAGGTGCAAATAAATGTATTAAATAAATAAATGACATTTGTGTAGAGAAATTAATTACACTTATATTTGGAAACAGCCTGTTTTTATTCATTTATTTAGTCTATTTATTTATTTTACTAATAAGAATAATAACAGCATGACTTCCACATCGCTGCATATATGTGACCAAGGAAGGATATCAACAAGGTCCTGGCTAAAGAATCACCTGACGACACCAGGAGACTTCTCTCACCAAGGTGTGCCATGAATTCCTTGTCCACAGCAAGCAGGCTCATACAAAAAGATAATACATGGGACAGAGACGTGCTTTTCAGTACAAAAGTAAACAATGTTTATTTATAAACAAAACAGGATAAAATGGTCGGGCTGTCCTTTATTATAATAACAACAGGGGTAAGTGTGGTAGTAGCTGCCCCCAGACCGGAATAATGCTCACACCGTAGGGGAATGGGGGCTGTTATTGAGGCGGGTTACCTTTCCTGTGGTAAGGTAACCACCTGTGCGTCATCTGGTGCCTGCAATCAACATGCACACACACACACACACTCGCATAGGCACAACCAGGACAAAGAAGTGTTTTGAATGCATTCGTGAGGTGCAATTACCACTACTACGCGGTGCAGTGCTCAGAAAAGGATGCAGCAACCTGCCCTGCCAACAGCTTCGATTACGCTACAGAAGGGGACAAGGAAAGGTTTATTAAAATAAGGACAAGAACAATTAAACCATAAATTACCAGTAAATGGAGCAAACTACTAGGGGAGCCAATAACACGTTACCCAGTATACCAATGGGAGAGGGGAGCTAAGTAGAGGCCACGACCAGTCAACTAAAACCCAAAAGAAAAGAAAAAGAAAAAAGGAAAGGAAGGCAAAGCAGCAGGAGCAATCTACCTGCAGACACAGAATCTTTATGCAATTAGTATTGCACGTTTAATATACAACTTGGATCGCATGTCCCAAGTATACATCATGCAATACATGTTTGCCGTTTACCTCACCGTGTCTCGGACACCACAAGGGGTTACAGGAGAGGAGAGGCCCTGGCTCCTATTTCAGCTCTACAAGATTATTACATACAACATCTTTAATAACTTTCAATCAGCAAATGAAATGCATACATACATAACATTGTTACCATGTCAAGTTCCTTAGATCACAATGTATTGATACCAATGCACGCTGGTTAGCACAACAGAAGTAGCAACCAGCTTTACCTTCCGCTGTTGCGTCGGTCTGTTGCCGGCACTCTGGAGGCGTCTCGCCCAATACCTAAACGCAAAGCATGCTCGCTTTAAATGTGACAAGAACAAGGATTAAACCACCAATGGTTCGAAATAAAAATGTACAAATACCTTCAGTAGTTTTCGACCTTGACTACCCGGAAGCATAGTGGCAACCAGTCGTGCACCGACAGTATTTCATAACCGCTTTATTAAATAAGCATGACCAAATACTACTCTACACGACACAAAACATGCACATACCTCCGTCAGAGAGTGGCCCAGGGAACAAAACAAGCGGATAGCTGAGAAAGGTGATGATTATCCAGAAGTATTACCAGGACGGCCAACGTTACCTGTTTTATGTGAAATCGCCAAGTAGCTAAGTGAGTGATTAGCCACTCAGAGGCTAGCTGGAGGGCGCGACACTGCAGGGACTACGGTGCTTACAAAGACACAAACTTAATGGCATACGGTAATTCTGCTGGTTACATATAGTTTATTACTCATTTGGACAGCTGCACTCGTTCCTGCAAGTTGTTCGCTGTTTTCAGATTTGCGTACACCTGGTCAGGGCTTGCATGAGATTTTTGCGAACCGTTTGCTCACGTTCAGATTGATAAATGCCGATTGCGGGAGATTTAGCGTACACCCATATTTTTGGTGTACGCAAGTTTGATAAGTGAGGACCAATAACACTATTGGGGATTTCTGTTTGGGTGTGAAAAATCAGTATATATGTCACTGAGTCAGAAAAAATGAAGATGGAACACAGCATAAATGAAAGATCTCATTTACGCCTCACAAAGTTTTACTTCTATCCCCTGTGAACTTATTTAGTTGCCGTCTGAAACCTCTAAAAAATTACAATTACAATGACAACAATACAAAAGTGTTTGTTGCCTGTCTAAGTGCTTGTGCTTAATGGCACAAGGATTCTCATTTAGAAAAGACTTTGTAAAAGACAGTTGAATATTCTTTCCTCTTTCATTTGATGTATCGTTCGTTTGCCTAGCACAAATTTAGACAAACACATTTTAGAATGACATAATACAAAACACTAGAATAAAGTGATACCAGTGATAATAATTTAGCTAGGATGATCAAGCAGGTCAACTATTGTAAATAAGTTATTTTCCACACCCTGCAATAAATGCCCACATTGAAATAGAGGTTGCATTTCATGCCCTGTCCCACCAAAAAGCAGACAAGCAACCTTGGACTGCGGAACGTTTCCCTGTTGCTCCCTGATGTTTGCCCAACGGTCAAACTGGACGCCAAAATTTATCTACAACGGTTTTAGATCTCTTGTCTACGGGTTCTGGCTTTTCTTGTTGAGGCTGTTGAGTAAATTGTTTACTGTAACTTTGCAATTTACAGAAATCAAAATCAACCATGTTTAATCAGTTCATATACACGAGTCATGCTGCGGTGCTGACCACGTTTGTGCAGTTCCAGACATTATATATCATGTGATGACATGTCATTTCAATTCAGCCATGGCCATTTGGGCTTGAAAATATCATTCTGGCTAAGGGACACATTTCTTATTTTCATTTTTTTAATACTTTTACATTTCGATGGAATGTGTCATTTCACTGTCATGTTTGTTAAAATACTTTGTATTCATCTTTAAATGTTATCTTCCTTTATTTCATTTTCTGCCGCCATAGGAAGATGTTGGATCTTCGCCTGTCTCAATGCAATGCGTCTTCCCTTCATGAAAAATTTCAACCTTGAAGAGTTTGAGTTCAGTCAGTCCTACCTCTTCTTTTGGGACAAGGTAAGGTAGTGGTGTTTATAACATATATGACTGGGTCATTGAGGTATTTTCTACTTTACAGAAAATATATTAATATATTAGTACGCTTTCAGCCCAGACAACAAAGGTATATTCCGAATCTTCAATTCCCCGCTAAGTCAAATGTGACCATGTAATGCATGATTACAGTGGTTTTGATAAAAAATGTTAAACACGAATAAGATCATTAATAGCTTTGAAACTAACCATAAATTGACCAAATAAATATATTTGTTCCTTCAGTGGTTATAAATGATGTTCATAAATTTTTGAAGGGTCCAATTAAAGCTGTTGAAATTTTTTGCATTGACATGGAGTATCCATGGTAGCAACAGTGGCTCCGGCATTGTTATCGGTGCATCCATAATATCCCCAAAATTAATTTGAATAATTGATTGACTTTTCCTTTGTAACTTACAAATGATGTGACCAAGTAGTTAAATTTTATGACACAAAACATATCAGTCTGGGACCTGATTCCTGTATCTGGCTTCCCCCTCTACCCCTTCAACTGTTATCACTTCAGTTTCTCTCCAAAATCCCTTCTAGATCATTATTTCTTTTTCCCCTCCATTTAATTTTCTGTGTCCAATCAATACAAAGTCCGTACTCTAAAGAACAGCCTGCTTTGTTCTTGTATATATTTGCAAGTGCCCATTCTCAGGGCCACTCTTCTGATACCAGGGGAGCCACAAACATCATCTGCAAATTGAATATCAAAATGAAGAGGATAAAAGACAATTGGCTTCATCATTCGGTTCCATGACAATATTGGCGTAGTCGGATGGATCGCTGAACTAGGTAGGCCTTCATCTCCTGGCTTCAAAGAGCTAGTCTGCTGGCAGAACAAAGCAAATGAGGCATAGAACGTTTCCTTCCCATTTGTTTCTCTAGTGCAGTGGAGCGGCAGTGTTGACAGAGGCGTTACCAGGATGCCAAGCTTGGGTGGGCATTTGTCCTCTTTGGGGGGGCGAAAAAAGAACATCTAAATCGCCGTAAAATAAATAAATAGGGCTTTTATATATATATATATATATATATATATATATATATATATATAAAGTGGCGGCTGGTGAACTGGCAGTAGGGGAGGGACATGAACAGGTGTGGTCAGTTTTCATTAATTATGCACACTAGGGTTGAGCCAATCATGAACCGCGATTTTTTATTTAAGGCGTAGCACCACCACCTGCTGCCATGGGGCGAACATTCGAGCGTTCCCTTTTCCTTCATTAAACCCATCGCAGGTTGAACGAAAGTGTAAAACATCAAAGGGCATGTGAAATGCTTCCGGAAAGAAAACTTGGCTGTCATCAGTATTTTTCAGCTACATGCTTCACAGAGCCAAATAAAGCAGTGGTTCTCAAACTCGTTCCTGGGGGACCCCTGTGTAGGCTGGTTTTTGTTCCCACCACACTGGTAATCTCAGTATTTTAACAAGATGTTAATTATCCAAACTAGGCGCTTATACTGTTGGATTACTTAGATTCTTCAATCACATCATTCCAGAATTGTCAATGTATGCAATGAAAAATGTATCTTCTATGGGCATGTAGTACTCACTGGATTAAATTTCAAAGAGTTGATGTCAATATACATGAAGAAAGGTAACTATAACCAATGCAATTAAAGTCTGAGGTCATTCAGCAGGCTCTTAATTGGTATGTACAACTGGCCTTCATTCCTAACCATCAAGAGGATAATGATGAATGCAATAACAACGCCAATGATAATGAGGCCCACCAGTTTTGTGGTGAAGTATCTGGTGAAAATAGCCCATTATTGCATATGCAGTTAACCAAGTTACATGTTAATTCATAATTAAGTTGGCAAGTTAATCTCATTGGTCTGTTACCTCTTTAATTTTTAGGTCACCTGAGCCGAAGGCGTGACCTATTGCGATCCCCTTTTGTCCGTCGTCGTCGTCCGTAAACTTTTCCTTGTGAACAAAATAACTTAAGTCTTTATGAACACATTTTGATGAGACTTTGTATGCAGGCTTGTATCCATAAGATCTTGAACGAGTTCGAAAACCAGATTGATTCGTTCATATTTGATGAAGTTATTGCCCTTTGTTGTATTATTATCATAAGCAACCTTGTGAACACAATAATTTTAGTAAATATTGGTCAATTTTCATGAAACTTTGCATGCTATCTTATATCTATAAGATCTCAAAGAAGTTTGAAAACCAGACCGATTCAATAAAATTTGATGGAGTTATTGCCCTTTGTTATATTGTCATCATAAGCCACATTGTGAACACAACAACTTAAGTAAGGGTCATTTAAGGATGTGTCATGTTTAGGTTTTGGAGGAAACTGGAGTATACCTGGAGAAAACCAACAACCTGTGGTTGGTACTTAGCAACTGCCTGTACAGTTTGAGGTGAAAATGCCCAGCGGGATGCGGTTTTACCTCAGAAGTAGAAAAGTAACTTGACATATGTTAATGAAGGTATTATTCTTTCCTTTCACGGAAGCGTTTTTTGTTTAAATGCAAAATGAAGTTTTTATGAGCATATTCACAGACCGCACCGACCAAACCTATGTATTTTCAACTCTGTTACTGCAAGCCTATTGTCTTGCATTTACTTTTTTATACCTAGATATGCTGGAAACCAGTTATCTTTATAGATGGAAGTGTCTTGAGGTGCTTTATAAAAATTGTGAAATTCATGACCCCCAGGCTCCATGTTTGCCCCTGGGGAGGGAGTCAAGTTTACTATAGTTTATATAGGAAAATGATACTTTTGGGTATATTCTGTTTAATTTCTACTGGAAATCATTCACACTTGATTGACATTACAACAATGAGATGATATTATGATATTTTTGACAGTTTCCCTTACCCAGGGGCTAAGGGGCAGGGCCCAAGGGTCAAAATGGCTTGAGAAATCTTCTTTGCTTAAAGAAAATAGCCACAAGTATATATATACATACAATTTAGAATACTCTATTGCTTATGATACTGGTTTCCATTAATCTGATCCCTGGGGTCAAAAATTAGGGCCACGCCTAATGGCCAAGGTTTAACATTGGATATACTATACTCAGGTGACCATTAAGGCCTATGGGCCTCTTGTTTGCCTATAGTGTAATGAGCACAATTTAAAATTAGTCATCTTTGGGGAATTTCAAAGCCATGTTTGGCATTCTGTAGATTAAGATGATAAATTACCTCTCTGAAGATCAACAGAACCTAATTAAGATAAACTAATAGCTTGTTAAAATCCTGGAATTGCTATTGTGGTTGCAAAAAAACCAGCATACACAGGGGTCCCCCAGGACTGAGTTTGAGAACAACGGAAGTAAAGGACTACAGAATTGCCTCCTATTAACCAATTAGGCAACTCTCAGAAAAAAACAAACCTATTCCCATTTACTTTGCTTGATTGGCAATCAAATGGTGGATTCGTCTACTCTCTAAGTTGAATGAGTAGAGCTGTTTAGACAGCATGTGTGATTAATGCATTTCGAAATTGAAATGGCCCTAGAACAGCAGATTTGCATTAACGCGATTGTCATTGCCACGCAATTTCGTGCGACTGATCATTTATATCTGACATTCACATTTCATGCTTTTGGGGAAGAGGAAAAAATTTTTCTAATTATTCAAACTGGCATTCTTTCAATCTAACACCGTAGCTCAGTTATGTTTTTCTGTTTTTCACCATCACATCTTAATCGCTATAGGCCACTGAAATTGTTTGATTGTTATTGAGACCAGGGCTGCGTTCCAATCAGAAAAAATGCTTGCTTCGTCGTGTTCACTCGCCCTCCAATCGAGGGGGGAATCCCCAAAAAATCCCGGATGTAAGATGGCTGCCACATGTAGGGTCGTTCCAATCCAGTTTTGCGGAGGGAAGGGCGCATTTTCATTTGCTCAAGCCCTCGATTATCCTCCCTCAAACGAAGCCAACAAAGAACATCCCTCCAAGCTTTGATATTGCCCAGAATGCTTTGCTCATTCTCCCTCGGTAAAAATTTCACGTTCGCCATTTATTTCAGATGGCAAAAGGAGGAATTGTGGTAGGGAAATTACCATACAAATTTAAGAATTGTGTTCGAGTAGTGTGCAATTTATGACATAACATAGTTATATGCAAATGGCGAAGTTTGGGGCTGAGGGGCATCGGTTTCGCATTATTTTTAAGCATGTAAGTTACGTTCATTTTTGCTGTAGCTAGCACAAAGCATCCGCGAGGACTGTTGCGGAGCTCATAGCCGCTTTCACATTGGACGCGAAACGAATTTTTCGCTCGACAGATTACATTCAAAGTCAATGCAAAGACGCAAAGTCTTTGTATTGACTTTGAATGTAATCTGCGTCTTTGTATTGATTTTGAATGTAATCTCTCGCTCGAAAAATTCGTTTCTTGTCCGGTGTGAAAGCAGCTTCATTTTCCCGTAAAACAGTCGCGAGCGCCGCAGCAATCAAACGAGCAAGCCGTCTTCCTCTTGCCATGAACAGCGTCCGCTGAGCTGTAAAAGGTGAAACGTACAGGCAGCCATAGATGTACATAAACACTAGATGGCTCAAGCACGCTGCGAGCCAATATGAAGTAACGTCGTCACAGGGCGGCCATCTTGAGACAGGGCTGCTCGATCACTCATAAAATTACAGCCAATGGAGCGCGGACTTTGAAATAACTGTAAATTGCTCAACTCTCCCAAATTCTCGACTGATTTTCAAACAAACGGCTTGGTTTGTCGGGTAAACATCAGAGATGTAGTTATTTAACTGCATACTTAAGAATAATTAAAACCATTGAATTCGCCTAAAAAGTACATTAAGGTTTGTAATAATCCAATCCGTTTGTAAATCCGTCAAGAATTCAGCGAGTTACGAGTATTTAAGCGAGTAAATCATCCACCTTACCTCCGACTACAGCACAGCGCACCAGAGCAGTCCCTGTCCTAAGATGGCCGACCAGTGACGACGCTGCCGACTCTGCCTTGAGCCATCTAGTGTTTATATATATCTATGTAGGCAGCTAACTCAGTCGGCTCCATGGCAACACAAACTTCCCGTTGGCTTGTCGACAAAGGTTGAAGCGCGGAAGAAACGCCGCGAGGGTTGTTCCAATCCGTTGTCCAACAACCCTCCCCCTAAGTTCCCTCAATTGCCTTCTCTCGCTCGGGAAGGGCTGATTCGCCTGCTACGTCATTCAGAGGGCTCGCTCGAGTGGAGGGAAGAAGTGAAGGGAGTATCTTATTTCGGATTGGAACGCAGCCCAAGTACACGGGAGCAGATTTAGGGAAGGGCGGAGCACCTGCAATTTGCGAAATCTAAACTCGGGCCTCTTCCCGGCAGCATTTTAAATCGTTTTAAGCCGCTTCAGGTGTGTCTGTTTAAACGCGTTTACTTTTCTTAGAGTTGCTTTCTGAAGTCCTTTACTTTGGCTCCGTTCAGCATGTCACCGAAAAATACTTACACCAGTCAGGTTTCCTTCCTGAAGTGCTTATGATACAGAATTATTGTAGCAACAACCCCAGTGAGTGACTAGCAACTCCAGACTAGCTGCTGGCGAGCTACCTGGGCTCACTCGGTAGCCAACTCAGGTTATAACCACATGAGTCAATACAGAAGACAAACTAGTGCACAAATTACTTTAATGCCAAACAACAAGAGTAACAAAATAAGCGGTGGCAGAAGGAGCAACAAAAGAGATATGGGCGAAGTTTTAATTCCCTGAGAGAAGCACAGAGCCGTAGACGTGACCTCAGACTGATGAGTGAAAACGGCAGTCTAAGAGTATGGGAGGGTCCCTAGTAATCCGATATTTCACAGCAGAATAGACTGGCAAAGGAATCCACCAATCACACGCAGTGATGGATAGATGAAGCATACTTAAAGCTCACTCTAAATGGCTGTCTACCTCCGGCTGTGAATCAGTTGGATATTGTGTGTTTGCTGACAAATAATAGTAAATCAGTTTTTTATCTTGAGTTTTCACTGGGGGGGCCAGACCTTTTCTCAAGGTGAGCACTGCCCACCCCCTGCCCCCCCTTGGTAACGCCCCTAAGTGTTGACGGTAAAACTTAACACTGCTGATTCTGTGTTTATGAGTGCAGCACAACTAAATAGCTGCCTAGAGTAGGCCTACTGAAGGAAACAAACAAACAATTTGAACTCGTGAATGTTCTTTAGTAGTTAATAAGAACTTCAGGTAGTTAAGGGCGTAAGAGAGAAGCCAGGAGATAACATGGACAGTGCCTGTTGCCCTCTGTTCTTCACATAATGGGGTAATTAAGACAAAACAGCCTATACTTCCACCACGGCTGGCATCTTCTCCAGTCAGGCATGGCTGGGAACAGTGGGGTAGTCAAGTCATTAGGGTCCAAACATCCTCTACAGCTGCACCACCCCCCCCCCCACCCAACCTCCAATTCTACCACTGAAGGGGGCCTGGAACTGGACACTTCAGTATGGGTGATTGAGCGCATCAAAGATGGGGAAGGGAGCGCATGGCTTGGTTGCTGCAAGGAATTTCTCTCACAGCAGGGTGTGACCTGTGCTCCCTGCCTTATTAGTACCATAGTGACCTCTTCTGGACACACTGTCACCGCACCTTTTCATTTTATCACTGTAACTGTTCTGATTTAAGAGTTTCAATTTACACAAAACCCACTGTTACACTTTTAATTGCCCTCATATCATCACTGAATTACTTTATTATACCTGGGGTAATAGTGATGTGAATCTCATGGGGAATGGGTCTGTTGGGAAGGAAATTCATAATAATTACATCATCATAATTCTGTATGCAATCGTGTTTGGTATGTATCTCATCAGCTAAATTCAAGGAGTTGAATGAGTTGTATTTCATATCCACTATATTTCAAGAAAACATAGTTTCTGTTCCCCAGCAATGATTTGTCCTTAATCAGAGTTATCTCTTGAGGTATTTACACTCATCTCCCCCCCTTTGCAGAAGTGCTTTGCGAACCCTCCCTGAGGTCGGTTTCTAAAGGTCCTGGCACTGATCTAAGAACTTTTATTATCACCTTTGAATAATAAATGTTTTCTTATTTCCTCCGGAGGGGGGAGTCTAAATTCCGATTTCGGCCATCTGGGCGGCCTGATCAAAGGCGCCACCAACCTTAAATCTGAGAGAGACGTCCTAGTCTGGGAAGCTCGTATCCGACTTTCCATACTTTGGTCCGTGCGTATTTCTAGTTTAACGGTTTCGTAATTCGGACTCTTGCACGACCATTTGTATGTAGCTTTTTCTCCAGGTATGACTTTTCTCTCATTTTCTAAACTGTGTGTGACTTGTACAAAACCCAAAACCAGTGAAGTTGGCACGTTGTGTAAATCGTAAATAAAAACAGAATACAATGATTTGCAAATCCTTTTCAACCTATATTCAATTGAATACACTGCAAAGACAAGTTACTTAATGTTCGAACAGGTAAACTTTGTAATTTTTTGCAAATATTTTGGAATTTGATGCCTGCAATATGTTTCAAAAAAGCTGGCACAAGTGGCAAAAAAGACTGAGAGAGTTGAAGAATGCCCATCAAACACTTATTTGGAACATCCCACAGGTTAACGGGCTAATTGTGAACAGGTGGGTGCCATGATTGAGTATTAAAGCAGCTTCCCTGAAATGCTCAGTCATTCACAAACAAGGATGGGGCGAGGGTCACCACTTAGTGAACAAATGCGTGAGCTGATTGTCGAACAGTTTAAAAACAACATTCCTCAACGAGCTATTGCAAGAAATTTAGGGATTTCATCATCTACGGTCCGGAATATCGCCAAAAGGTTCAGAGAATCTGGAGAAATCACTGCACATAAGCGACAAGGCTGAAAACCAACATTGAATGCCCGTGACCTTCGATCCCTCAGGCGGTACTGCATCAAAAACCGACATCAGTGTGTAAAGGACATCACCACATGGGCTTAGGAACACTTCAGAAAACCACTGTCAGAAACAACAGTTCGTTGCTACATCTGCAAGTGCAAGGTAAAGCTCTACAATGCAAAGCGAAAGCCATTTATCAACAGCACCCAGAAACGCCGCTGGCTTCGCTGGGCTCAAGCTCATCTAAGATGGACTGAGGCAAAGTGGAAAAGTATTCTGTGGTCTCACGAGTCCACATTTCAAATTGTTTTTGGAAACTGTGGACGTCGTGTCCTCCGGACCAAAGAGGAAAAGAACCATCCGGACTGTTATAGGCGCAAAGTTCAAAAGCCAGCATCTGTGATGGTATGGGGGTGTATTTGTGCCCAAGGCATGGGCAACTTACACATATGTGAAGGCATCATTAATGCAGAACGGTACATACAGGTTTTGGAGCAACATATGTTGCCATCCAAGCAACGTCTTTTTCATGGACGCCCCTGCTTATTTCAGCAAGACAATGCCAAGCCACATTCTGCACGTGTTACAACAGCATGGCTCCGTAGTAAAAGAGTGCGGGTACTAGACTGGCCTACCTGTAGTCCAGACCTGTCTCCCATTGAAAATGTGTGGCGCATTATGAAGCTTAAAATATGACAAAGGAGACCCCGGACTGTTGAACAACTTAAGCTGTACATCAAGCAAGAATGGGAAAGAGTTCCACCTGAAAAGCTTCAAAAATTGGTCTCCTCAGTTCCCAAATGTTTACTGAGTGTCGTTAAAAGGAAAGGCGATGTAAAACAGAGGTAAAAAGGCCCCTGTGCCAACTTTTTTGCAATGTGTTGCTGCCTTTAAATTCTAAGTTAATGATTATTTGCAAAAAAAATAATAAAGTTTCTCAGTTTGAACATTTAACATCTTGTCTTTGCAGTGTATTCAATTGAATTTAAGTTGAAAAGGATTTGCAAATCATTGTATTCTGTTTTTATCTACGATTTACATAACGTGCCAACTTCACTGGTTTTGGGTTTTGTGATTGGGTAGTGTTGATTTGCTCGATTTAAGCTCTTCCCTACCTGGTGAATAAACTATTGTTATTTCTTTAAACTTGAGTGGTCTGAGTGGCTCTTAACTCTTGTGTATTCTTTGTCACGCCGGATGACTTAGGGGTATGCTCACCCAAGGACTGACTGATCAGCGGCTTTGGGATGAGACTCGGTTTTAAACAAGTTAGAAAGACAGCCAGGATCCACCAACATAAGGAGTCATATTCGCCGGTTCCGGGATTTTTAGCCTGAAAGAAACCCATAAGACGGCAGTCGGTTATCTGTTGGAAATTCATATAAACAGAGCCCATGGGTATATTGAATCTGGATTCGCTGTAATTCAAGCCTAAAGATGCCGTTGCAGTGATGGCTGACTTCTAATCCATTGGTATTACCGACGAACCTAAGCTGCGGGAATAATACTAAAAACCCGGGGGTATATATTTTAGTGATGCAGGCTTGCATCCGGGGATAATCTTCACGAAATCCACACAGGTGTTCCCTAAATGATCAATTCTAATTCTAATTTTGAGTCAGATATTTAACGAGGATATAACTAAATTTTGTATTCTAAATTTAGTATGGAGTCAGATTTGAAGCGAGAGTAACATTGTAATCGTTATGCTTCGTTTGCTTAAATCACTGATAAATCTGACGTTTTCAGTTGCTGCGTGTGTCCCAATGTGCACCTGGGATTATTCGCAGCACGACATTAAATTAGCTGATTCCATGATTTCGGCATAGCGCCGTTTTCGAACGGAGCACTATTGAGAACTCCTCAGGAAAGTCTCAAACTGGGTCCAAGGACACAGGCGTAAAAGATTTAATTGACACGTTCCATTGCCTCATAACAGCTGGATTCTACACGCATAAACCTTCGCCCCTGGCTCCTCCGTCGTTGGTCGAGCTGTGTGGGTTTTACAGGGGGAACTACCTTTGCATTTCAATGTTTGGAGACTGTCAGCTTCTAAGATGAGTTGCATAATCTCCAGAGTCATAGAAAGGCAAGTTTGTACAGCGCTCCATGTACAGTAAGATAAGTTGATATAGCACTATTTTATCAACGTGATGCCCCCTTGTGGGGTATCAAGAAGTTGCCTGCGTTAACCTTTGTCACCAGAAAGAAGTAATTGGAGCAAAGGTTCTTGTCCATTACAGAAAAAAAACTTGAGGATTTATTTTAAATGTTACCACTGCCACTGTCAATGGAGACATATTCTGTTTGTGGGGTATAGTCCACCTTATTTGTTTTAGAGGGGAACAAAAAAGAGCTTATATGGTCTGTGGAGAAACTGTTAGAAATGAATTTGTTTTAATCTGAGGTTGAAGGAGACAAAGTATTAGGGAATGAGATCTCAGCTGGATGGTCGACCCCAGATTCTGACAAGTTTTTTTTACACGCTGCAGTCACTATGCACATTTTGCTCCTCATCCACACACAGATGGGATAAAGTTTTTTGGTATTGAAATCGCTGTCTAGTATTCGATGGAGTGCTTGGCAGAGGTTTATAGTAACGAAGTATATGTACAGTACTTAAAGGGGACCGATTATGCTGATGCTTCTTTTAATACATATAAGTAATATTATAATGATGGTTGTCCAAACTCAACCTCTGAAAAGTTTCTAGGTTTTGCCGTACCAAGAACGTGATTTTGTGAACGTGATTTCCTCTCTGAACAGCTCCTCCCGAGATCTTCGCAAGATCTGGGCAAAACCTGACATCAGGTTGTGCCGTGCAATGAGTACAGACTAGCCGGAGCCAATCACAGCGCTGGACCTGCCCACACCGGAAACTATTCTAGCAGACACTAACAACAGCAGATCATACTATGCTTTAGTAGCATCTACACTTTTGGAAATGCAAAAGAAGAACCATAGATCATTTGAGGTGCAGTTTTGTCTGTAGCTCTCCCAAAGCTGCTTGTCTGTTTACTTTTGGAGGCAAAGAAAAACACTTCTCTTCCAAAAGACGATGCCACCAGAAATCAGTGGGTAGCTTTTTTTGTTTGCTGGCAGCAAACAGCCACGACCAAAGGGAACATTAGCTGCTTGTGCTCAGAATTTCACCAAAGACAGCTTTGTCAACGAAGGATAATTCGACAAGGATAAGCATTTCAGCTGCTTCTCAAACCTGAAGCAGTTGCATTGATCAAGCACTCGGAGCCACAAGTTGTAAGTAACGATATAACAGCAAATATTGTAAGTGAAGGTAACGTGTTACGCTGGCCAGCAGTACCGCTAGCGATAGTTAGCACTAATAACTGGCCTCAAACGCAGGCTTTGTAAAATATCAGAAGATAAAACCTGTATCGGTCGCCACTGTCCGTGACTCACAGACACAGAAGCTGCAAGTTGCTTTTACTGCATAAGCCAACCTGACGTGATAGCCGGTTGACCTGTGGCTGTAGCACTGCGCCTAACGTAGCCAAGTTACTGTTGCTAATGTTTGTGTCCTAAATATGCAAGAGTAATATCAGGGGGAATTCTACTGAAGGTGTGTGAACATAAACCTCATTTGAAGCTAACTTTTTATATTTCTTTGCAGTTTGGATGCTTGGTACAACTGTCCATGGTAACGGAACTTGCTGCCTGCAAAACCTGTATTGCAAGGGTTTGTCTCTGGTTGTTATGACCGCTCGGTTACCAGCTACTGCATGTTCGTTTGTGTGCCGTGCTTATTAAAAACGCTCCTGGTTAACTGATATTCAGTAATTCTGATCAGTATGCTTGTGTTTCTTCGGTAAGCATCAATGTGGCAGTTTCATCATAACTTTTCCAGATTGTAGCCACTACAGTTAGTGATCGCTTCACTTATCCATGATCGGGATCAGCCAGATACTTCACAAATGTCTGGGTAAGCTCTCTGGTGCTACCATGAAAGCGATGCAAAACATAGAAGCTCTACCGTGTCTGGTATAACAAATGATTTCTCTGCACTCCCTTGACATAATTTCATCCCCTTTTAGAAATTGTTGTTGCTAATAAAAAGCTGATAAAGGCGGAGATTAAATTGGTATTTCTTTCCTGTAGAATTGATCCATTTGCTAGCTCCACATAAGCAACTTGTCCGAGCTAACAGAACTTATGCTCTGCAAATCCTTTATTATGTTCATAACATAACCAAGCTCTCTCTACCTGTCGCGTACTATCCATAAAGCTGCTTTCACTTTGGACACGAAACAAATTTTTCGGGGGACAGATTAGCCTACATTAAAAGTCAATGCAAAGATGCGAATACATGCGTTATGGGTGCGTCAAGCAGCTTTCACACCGGACGGGAAACAAATTTTTCGCAGGACACGTTACATTGAGAGTCAATGCAAAGACGCGAATACACGCGTTATGGGTGTGTTAAGCCAGCCTAGGGACCCACTGCCCTACACATTTGTCTGCCAGCTCAGCAATAGCATGATTCAGTCAATCAAATCCTAATAGTCAGTCTCTTGCTAAGTCGAAATAGGTGTGGTAAACCAGGGCTAGTACAATCATACATGGTACTTTGGCGACTTTTTGAGTTAAGAAACACCATTAAAGAGGATTTGCAGGTTGACAAAATATAAATTTGATGTCACAGCGACAATTCTTTATTTAAAAATAGATTTTCATGATTATCTCAAGCTTAGGGGACCAAATATAAAATATTTTATTCTTATTTTTAATTATTGCCTCCAGATTTAATGGATTAGGGTACTTCATGAAATAAAACATGACCCACATGGTGAAGTTAGTTTTCTGTTTACTTTTACTGCAACTTGTTCTACTTAGTGTGCTTAAGGTCAGGTCATCGTAAAATGCAGTTCTTAATCAGAAAGTTTAATGCATGAAGGCAGTGTGTGTTTATTGGGGACACCTGATTCAATGAACTAAGAGATTTACAATTAGTATTAGCTGATTAATTGAATCATCCCACTGCTGAGCTGGAACACAAATTTATAGTGCTGTGGGTCCCCAGGACTGGAGCTGAGAACCACTGCGTTAAGCAGCTTTCACACCGTGTGCAAAACTAATTTTTTTGCGGGACAGGTTACATTGAGAGTCAATGCAAAGATGCGAATACATGCGTTATGGGTGTATTAAGCAGCTTTCACACCGAACGCGAAACTAATTTTTCGCGCGACAGATTACATTCAAAGTCATGACCGCTTATCAGCTACTGCATGTAAGTTCTCATGCTCTACTAATTAAAAATGAATGCTCCTGGTTAACTTATATGCAGCAATCATGATCAGTATGCTTGCGTTACTTCGGTAAGCATCAATGTGACGTTGCCTAATTGTAGCCACTACAGTTGAAGCTAAATGGAGAAGGGCGCTATGTGTCTGCTGAGTCGGGCTGCAGTTTTTGCAAGGTTTTGCAAATCTTGGGGTGCGTTTTTGGGTGCTTGTGAAACGACCACTTTACTTATCCATGACCGGGGTCTGTCTGATACTTCTCCAATACCTGGGTAAGCTCTCTGATGCTACCGGTTGAAGCAACAGGGAAGCGCACGGGCTATAACGTGTCCTTTATAACAAACAATTTCTCTGCATTGCAGTCGATTGAATATTGAATATTAAGTCGGCAATTGACTATTAAATTCTTTCCTGTAAAAGTTATTGATTCGCTAGCTCCTCATAAGCAATGGTTCACGCAAATGGAATTTACAGTCTGTAAAACCTGTATTATGATCATGACATAACCGGATCTCTATCTGGCTCTCGTGCGCTATCCATAACATGCCCATTCTCTGTGAGGAAACGCAAGTCATTCCGACGCAATAAGTAAACCATTACCACGGGCAATTTCTGAAAAGGCCGTTTAGCCTGGAGCTTTCGCCCCTCCGTCATATGCCAGTGCAGAAGCTTTTCGTTTCTCCATGCTAACAACACGCCACAGTTATGCACACAAACCAGCAGGTCCTAATACACACCAAAGCAGTCCATAAGCTGTTGGTCCACTTTTAGTTGCTCCTCACTGTCCATGTTTCCATCTAAACTCAGACCCACCGGATTTGTACGGTCTACACGTGGGTATGTCGACCCGTTCTACAAATCTGTCTATATGGAGTGGATTCTAGCTTTCCTTGCATCCTAGCTATAGAGTAGAAAAACCGCTGTACTCACCACTGTTGACATAGCAAACTGTAGCCGATAGCAAGCTCGAGCTTCCAGACTTTGCGCTGTGTCCTCCACTTTCGCCACAGTTTATCACAAAAAGTTCATGTCAATAGATCTGTTTTCAAGTTTAGCCTTAGATTTTGGAATTTCCCCGCCAATTCTTTATCAGAGGGCAGCCGTGTCTCATGTTTCACTCTGGGGATGCGGACCTGGAAAACTGAGTTCTGCAGCCTCGTCCCGCCGAACTCGCCCTCCACAGAGCTGGCCAGTCAGAAGGTAGTGGGCTCACGGGGAGTGGGGGCCATAGCGGAAGAGCCGCCCCAATGAGGTGTTTCAGGCAGAGACTACAATGGAAGGTGTATATAACTGTATAGTTGCTTTGCTTCTTCCTATGCATACTATGAAAAATACTTTGTGCTTGTACTTGTATTTTTGATATTTAAGTACTGAGTACAAATGAAAACGCACCACTCACAAAATCTGGAATAGCTCCACAGATTGATATGTGAAGTATATACGTATGATGCATTTGAGATAATGAATGATAAGACATGTAAACATCATTTCATTTCATTCACGATAATGTTAATGCGCGAGAGAGGTTTAACTGGTGTAGGGGTCAAACAGGAAAGTCAATAACGGGAGTGACCGCCATTTGCATTGACACATGCTGTGCATCGTCGTCGCATGGAGTTGATCAGTCTCTGGATAGTGTTCTGAGGGATAGAATTCCACTCCTGAACAAGGGCAACCTCAAGTTCTCGGATGTTGTCCATCTGGCGTCGACGTGAAAGACGTCGTCCAATTTCATCCCATAAGTGCTCGATAGGGGAGAGGTCGGGTGAAATCGTGACCCGTCAGAAAAGATGACACCATGCCATTGTCGTAGTCGCCAATTCTGGTGTCTCTTTACCCACTGTAGACGCTGGTTTCGGTGACGATCCGTCAATATGGGGCCGAAATAAGGACGTCGTGCACGCAGGCCTGCAGCTCGCAGACGGTTCCGTACAGTGTTGGGGTGAATGAATCCACGTCGTCCTTGGACCTGAGTAGCCGTTCTTGTGGCTGCTAGTGTTCGGTCTCGGACATGATCCCGTACGATCTGACGGTCCTGACGTGCTGTTGTCACACGTTGTAGACCCGGTCGAGGACGGTCCTGAGTGCTCCCCGTTTGCAGAAACCTTTGATGGAGTCTTGCGATCGTTGTTTGTGCCCAGTGTAGTCGTCTGGCAATTTCCCTGGTGCTGGTGCCAATTTGAAGCATGCCTATGGCACGATCCCGTTCAGGGGCTGTCAGTCGCTGCATAGTGTCGACGTTTCGCAAGTGTCAGTGAAGAAGTGAAATTTTATTCGGCATCACATGCTTTTAAAGGCAATGTGTGCACAAATTCAGACTGAAATTCATTTTTCCCGTGGTGTGCGTGCAAGATGTTGCGTTTTTGCAAAAAATTGCCTAGTGTTACAGTTAACTTGAAATTCTTGCATTTCTTGCACCTGGCATGTCGGGTGACGTCACTGTAGTGTTGTTGTTGTATAAAAATTATATTGAAGTTCATTTGAACTTAAATATTGACTTTTTTCAAGTGGTGCGTTTTCATTTGTACTCAGTATATATTTTTTCACAAGATACTTTTGGTACTGAAGTACATTTAATGTGAGCCACATTAAGACTTTTACTCAAGTAATTTTCTTTTGGGTAACTTTCAGATATGGTACTTCTACTTTTACTTTATTTTTTTCCAGCACTTTATACACCTCTGGTGCTCAGGCAGAATCAACCAAGGCAGTGCGGAAAAATTACACCCACATCAGAAAGGCCTTAGGTTGTAAATGATAATGATGAGAAATGAGATAATCAACTTGAGGTTGCTGGACAATGCGCTGGATTGGACATGTTAGAGATGGTGTTCATGGCATATTTCTGGGATGTCATTCTTGACCGGTTCAATGCTGCAAGCATACACCTTCAGAAAAGTGGCATTGACATCTCTGTGGCAACCTAACTTATGTTCCCTTCCTTGGAATTTGCTGCAGGACTCAGGAACCAATTTGATGCATTTGAACAGGTAGCAGTAAATGTGACAGGTGTGTCTCAGTCATACCAGCACGATCTCCAGCGAAAGCGGAAGCGTAAAATAATTGCAGATGAGAACTCCGAACCTGGTTTGACACTTGAGAGGAGGGAGAGGTTCAATATAGAAACATTTTACGTGTTCATTAAGCTAGTGGCATACCTTGAACATCACATGAATGCACCTGACAGAGTTGTCATGGTGGAAAAGGTAAATGCACTTTCTGCTGCATATCCATCAGATCTGGGAATGAACTTTGCTGACAAACTCATCCAATTTACATCTCTCATGTCTGATTCTGGAAGTGAGAATGAAGTGCCCATCTCAAATGCTTGACATGTTGGTTGACAAGCCCTTAATTTACAGTCCGTGTTCCCCAGTGTTTACGTGGCATGTCAGATTTCTTTTACTTTGCCAGTGACAAACTACCAGGGTGAACGGACATTTTCCCTTTTAGGCAGAATAAAAAATCAGTTGCGGAGTAGTATGCGCCAAACACTTCTCAGCTCTTTATCACTTCTGTCAACGTTCGACCATGTCAGACAGCTAGATTTTGACAATATAATTGATGATTTTGCAAGGAGGAAGGTAAGAAAGGGGCTGAAAAGCAAAAATAGTGGTGTGCTCAAGAAATATAAAATACAGACCCTCAAGTAAAAAATGCAGGTGGTCTTGAAGGAGAGCGCTCAAAAATCCTAGAATGACAAAAAACAATCTTCAGGCACTCTTGCATGGAGCAGGGAAAAAAGTATCTGAAACTTAAAATTAAAAAGCCTTTATTATGTCATGGCTGGTTCAAAGACAAATTTAAAAAAACTGACCGGTTTTGACTACTAGGTGTCTTCATCAGGGTTGAAAAAAAAAAAAAGAAAGAAAGAGGCGCGTAAGAAAGGCCCAATTATAGGCAGGGTTGGACTGGTCATCAGGCATACCGCCTGGTGGGCTCATAGTTTTTAATATAATTGGGGGTCCCAGCAGCGATAGCTGGTGTTGGGCTTCTTGGGCCACAATGCCTGGGTTAATTTTTTTCTTGTCTCAGTCAAGCCCTGACTACAAGAAAGTATGTTTGTGTATTAGCTGAGTTATCCAGTCACGCTTAGGCCTACTTATGCTTAGTTCCCACTGTTGTCCGCACCGTTACGAACGCCACAATTGGCCAGTCATAGCTGATAGTGGAACCTCTCTGAAATTTCAGGTTTGGAAACGATGATCACAATTGACAATTAATCGTGTTGATTGTGGGAAATTTTTGAATCGTCCAAAACTTTTCTACGCGCAACCCGATTGCCATGACTGACCTTAAGATCTGATAGGATCACCACAATTACTCCACGATTTAGACCACAATTTTAATCGTGCCCCGAATCGTGATAATGGGAACCTAGTATTATACATTTGTAATGGCCCCAATTTGTTATGACCTATCAGACAGCAAGGGATGACAGACAAATTTTAAAACTTAAACAGATTTAATTATGCAAAGACTGACAACTAACCTACAATTTATACTACTGACCAAGATAGACATATACAAGAAAAAAAAAATATTTACAATCCCTTGTGATGGGTTGCTTGGTGATGTCCTAGGACAGGAAAATGCTCCAACACAGGCATAAATCCACAAAAAAACTTCACAGGTCTTGAAAAGAGTGACAGGTCTGGTCAAATGTATCCTTCTCCTTGCAATTTCTCTGACTACTTTACTCTCTCAATTTTTCTCCTTACATGCTCTTTTGCAGCCCCCTCACACCTTCCAGACGTTTTTCAATTCTCTGGGACTTCCCCTTTCAGACATGCCTAGGACAGATCTGCCGTCTTTCTTTGTTTCGGGATTAAGGAACGTATGCCTATGAGCACGCAAACACATCCAAACCCTTGCACATGCACACACACACCACCGTCCAATATTTGAAGTGGTCTTCCGTCCTTAGATTAACCTGTTTATGTTCTGAGATTATTTGGTTCATAAATTCATTTCTTAAACTCGGTGTCTGTTTTGATGCTGATGCGACAATCTGACCTTAACAAGAGGCCAATGGGCCTTAACTGTATCCTGAGTTGTATAAACTGATGTTATTGATGTGAATGAACCAAATATACCCAATCATTTTCCTCTATAAAGTATAGTAAACTTCACCCCCTTCCCAGGGGCAAACCTGGAGCTGGGGGTCATGAAAATAACAATTTTCATAAAGCACCTGAATACCCTTTCATCTATGAAGAGTATTGTTTTCTAGCATATCTGAGTCTGGAGAAGAGGAGTTCGAAAATTTCAGCCAATTTGACCATTTTTAGCCCCGCCCCCCAGAGCACCTCGGGGTGGGCACCATATAACTCACAATTTTGGTGCATATTTGACCAAGGAAGGTTCCAGCAAAATTTTATTAAAATCTGATCAGCAATTTCTGAGAAGAAGTGGAAAATGTATTGACCACCTTTAGCCCTGCTCCTCTGAGTCCCTGGGGGTGGGCACCATGTAATTCACAATATTGGTGCATAATTGACCAAGGAAGGTTCCTGCTAAATTTTATTGAAATCTGATCAGCAGTTTCTGAGAAGAAATGGAAAATGTCTTGACCAGTTTTAGCCCTGCCCCTCAGAGCCTCTGGGGAATTACACCATATAATTCATAATTTTGGTGCATATTTGACCAAGGAAAAGTCCTGCAAAATTTTATTGAAATCGGATCAGCGGTTTTTGAGAGTCAAAAATGTTCATTGCTTATGGACACACGACGGACGACGACGGACTAAAGGCGATTAGAATAGGTCACTTTGAGACTTCGTCTCAGGTAACCTAAAAAGTCTAATCAGAACTTGAGGAAATCCCCAGCCAGATCTAATTTATGTCGTTGTCCTTTCACTGTATCATCTGTAAATATGGGTTTAGGGTGTTGTGATGGGAGTCAAAGGGTGGGTGTGGGGTCTTTGAGAAATTTAATGTAATTGATTAAATTCAGTAGGGGGGGGGGTGGAGGGATTAAAAAAAATAAAAAATCCCCAGCCAGATCACTGGCGGAGGCAAGTTATAAAGTCTGGGTCACCAACTATAAAATTCCTCCCAATATCACAGAGGAAGGAATATCTGAGAGATGGGTGTGAGTCTCCTTATGATGACGATGAAACGGGAGAAACTTGAATATTCATTATATTATCTTGCAACATATAAAGTTATCTCTATCCTTCCTTCACATCTATAGCTGCTCAGTGAAAGACACACTACTGCTGGGTATACACTAAGTTTATCTTATGTCACAGCGGACAGGTATTACCTGGGAGCCAGCTCAACAAAGTTATATTAATGGTGCTATGTGCCACTTTTAGAAATGCCTTGTACTGATGCTGGTGGCTGTTAAGTGAACTGCAGTCAGCATTACGTTGCCTATACTTGCACTCACAGGTAAGACTGTAGATAATAGATAAGGTAGCTAACTAAGTAAATTTACAGTGTTATTCATGTTTGAATGGTTTTTTTTTTTTTTAATTGGGTTTATAAAATGTAACAGACAAACTCATTTTCTGAGGCATAAAAAGAGAGGTGGTTCAAAGTGGACGCATTTATTCTGAGACCTTTGACCCAGGTGAACCGAACATGGTGGATGGACTACTGAGCATTGGTTCTTCAAACCATTACTTTCTTCAAAGTATGAAACCCTTGTACAGAGCAACCTCAAATATTGTTAGCTAGCAAAATATAGGCTTGAGATGTTGATGTTGTTACATCATACGACGGCGATAGTTGGCTGGTTCTATCAATCACTTTTTGTCTAGCTTTCCCTGAGAATCTCAGTCATGTCAGCACAGCTATATTTTCTGGATGATGACGGTTAGTGAACTAGCCTGAATATTATAATTAAGATGTGTTGCTACTCTTCACAGTTGACGAGTTAGCTTCCATCACAGCTCTCATTTTGTTGAATCAATGCCCTAATGTCTCAGCATAATCAAATGCATATTTTTTATTGTCAACAGACGTTGATGTTCTGAATGGGTCTGGCAGCTGGCTGAGAGAACAATAACTTAATCGACAACTACAACAATTACTAACAAGAGTTAAACACAGATGATAGAACCAGGGAAGATTTGACTTGAAATAATGCACGTAAAATATGTAAAGCAATGTATACGATTGTTCATTGTTTATTTCACTGTTGCTAATTGTTTGTTGAAACAAATAAATGTTTTTTAATTGCCTTAATATGGCATTCAGAAAAAAGCTGTGTGTCTATCTGCATCTTGATTATTGGATCATTCCACATTAAATCAACAAATTCTGAGAAAAGTTCCTGCATTACCTCTTCCAAATCAGCTGAAATTTTTTGCAATGTTACTACAAAATATTTAATGAACCCATGCCAAATCTTTCTTGGATCATATGGAAAAATTACTGATTATTTTTACTGGAGTACACGGGTGCAAGTCAAAATTTGGGAGCTTTATTTTTTCCGCCATTTTTGTGTCCTTTGTATGAGAACTTTGTATGTAATGTAGGTAGATGAACAAAAGATTCAGGGTTGAAAGCCACATATCAGCTCTGTTGAAAACATTAATTGAAATACTACCACGTGCTATTTGTGGCCCCACTATATGAAGTCAAACTTTGAAAATTTGTGATTTGCAAATTTCTTAGCAGCCCAACTTCAGGCATCTATATTAAATATAGATGCCTGAAGTTGGCGGCTAAGAAATTTGCAATCACAAATTTTCAAAGTTTGACTTCATGTAGTGGGGCCACAAATGCACGTGGTAGTATTTTAATTCATGTTTTCAGCAGAGCTGATATGTGGCTTTCAACCCTGAAATCTTTGTTCATCTACCTATGTCACATACAAAGTAATGAGGACTCAAAAATAGCGGAAAAAAAATTTCGACTTGCCCCCGTGTACTTCAAAAGTCAGTAACTTGAACATTTTTTGCATGATCCAAGAACAATTCGGCATTGGTTCTTTAAATATGTTGTAGTTACTGTGCTGAAACTTTCAGCTGAATCTGAAGGGGTAATGCGGGAACCACTTGTTGAAATTATATGGAATGACCCTATTCTAACAGTAAGAAAGCTTTCTAATAAAAGAAAATGATTGAAAATGGGTAAAGATTACTTATCATCAGTTTTTTTTTCCTACTCCCTCTGTTTTCAACAAAGCATTTGCCACTGGCTCGGCCCTACGTGACCACAAGCTGATCTGTGAAATTCATCAAAATTTATTTAGATACAGTCTGCCTCCATTATTTGTACACAATCAAATTCAGAGTAAAACATTTTTAAAGGTCCAATATTGTGCTTTTAACGACTCAAGAAATTACCCTGTTGTATGTATGGAAGACAAGATTTTGAAACTGATCATCCATGTACTGTTTGGTGTGGGTAATAAGTCGATGAAAATGAGATTCTGTTCTGATTTCTGATTGGCTGTCTCATGCAGGCAGGCCTTATTTCTCTTATTTATTGGTTTGTTTATGTATTTATTATCCACATTCCTGTGTTTGTTTTCGTCAGATGGAAAGGTGCTACTACTTCTTGCATGCATTTGTTGAGGTGGCTAAGAGGAATGAGCCTGTTGATGGGCAGCTGGTCCAGTTCCTGCTCACGAATCCTGTCAACGATGGGGGGCAGTGGCACATGCTGGTCAACCTCGTTGGTGAGTCACCGCCACCCTTTCAAACCCATACTCCATCTTCACAATCTCTCCTCTGCGTTTCTCTTTCCTCCCATTGGTCGCTGCATCTACAGTCTACTTGGATTGAGGTATTTTGCGGTTACTCAGATCAACCAGATCGATTAATACAGCAATTACTGGTTTCAGTCTAAATGCAGCGTTTCATTTTTACAGTTCAAATTTTTTTTTTAAATATTTTTTGGGGGGATTTTTACCTTTATTTTACTGTTACAGAGTAGAGAGAAACAGGAAAGTTGAGGAGAAGAATGGGGACATGCGGCAAATGACCAGAGTCGGAATCGAACCCAGGTTGCCGCGAGAAGGGCACAGCCTTTATGGTGCGCTCACTTAGACCAATGTGCCACCGGGGCGCCCCCCACATTTCAGACTTTTAAAAAAAAAATTTTTTAAGGATTTTCTCCTTTATTTAGAATTTAGTCTGAATATTAGAATTGGAAGTACTGAACTACAGATTCCAAGTTTTTAGTGTCTTCGAAGACTCTTGGATAGAGCCGTCCTGGAAAAACTTTTTTCTTTTTTTTTTTGCAAATTCAAATTCATATTCAACTATAATGAAAAAGCAGTCTCATATATGTATGGGCACACACAAAAAGACAAAATTGTGGATTTACTTAAGCTAGATCATCTTTGTTGTCAAACACTGAGAACTTGATGTTAGTGCAATTAGGGAGAGGGAAGTTGGGCAGGTCAAGCAAGGCTGCAGGAGGGAACAGGGTACACAGATCATGCTAGTTGGTGTAAACTCTACAGTACTGACTTATTTGTGATGTGGAAAACACTTGGGCCCATATGCACGATAGCGGAACAGGGACAGATTAGCCTATACCAGTATTGCTATGCATGAACATGGTATAATACATATATATATGTATATATACAATTTATAGTTCGCTTTCAGTGGATGTCTCTAAACTGTCCCTTCTGTTTTTAGGATACTGGCGTGAAGTGATGTTCAAATTACCCTGTATAGATTGACACTCATTTGGAGATGTGAATTTTCAACTCATTATCCTCCCGGCATATAATGCGGGGGGATATAGCGATAGCCATGTCTGTCTGTCTGTCCGTCCGTACGTTCATAATCATTTTGTTTCCGGGGCAGAACTCAAAAACCGTTCAATATTTCTTCACGAAATCTGGTGTATAGATCTGATATATCATGTAGATGTGCCTTTTGTTATTTAGGAATTTTTTAAGCAGTTAATCCATGAATGTGGGGGGCCGGGGGGATACGCCATTGCCAGATGGCTCTTGTTTTATACTTGTCTTTAACAAATAAGTATAACTGAATGCTTGAACAAACATTCAAGGTTGCAGTGCATATTAATTTAACCGGCGAAATGATCGGCAATCAGCCTGGCCCTGACTCCAACCCCTTGCATGTTGTCCACAACATGGTCATGTGGCTCCACCTCATCGTCCTCAGTGTCAGCATCACCTTATTGTGACTAGGGAGTTTCCGTAAACGCCTCTGAAACGTGTACACAAACATCCATCTTTTGTGAGTTGACCACAAAAACAGCGGTCGGCCAACAGATTGGCATTCATGTACTAGCTCGTGAAAACTCCGTATTCTGAGTAATGAAGCATGAGGGCAGGCCTATCAATATATTTGTGCTAAACAACAGGAATAAATCATTGAATAACCCTACGACTACAGAATAGCTGATCTGCACGATAGTTATTCCGCAAATAGTTAAACTACATTTTGTGCATGCCAATTTTCTTACGCCACATGTCATGGTTTGTGTATGTGCTATTTGCTTTCTTTGTTACTCTCGTCCCCGATGATATCGTTCTCTTTCCCCATCGGATTTTTTACCCAGCTGGCTGATTATTCCTGAGCGGTCCTCTGGAGGCTCTGAGGCAGTGGATTGTTTTATGGATAGGGAATGGGTTAAGAGACACTCCATTCCGGTTCGCCCTCTTTTGCTGTCATGCTCTGTTAAAACTTTGGATGGTCGCCCCATGGGTGATGGAATTATATCCGAAATCTCTGAACCTTTGTCTTAGTTCAATTCCCTTGGTGGACACTCATGGGAAATCCGTTTTTTATTTTGATCAGTTCCCCTGTGTTCCCAGTTGTTTTAGGACATTTTTGGTTACGAAAACTCTAGCCTTGCATCCATTGGGGTAATAAGGATAATCCTGTTGTGCAGTGGGGTTCCGTTTGTAGATGTCACTGTATGGATAGCTCTATGTGTTGGCCTGGACGTCAATCCATGAGAGAAAGTGATGCTTGGACCGATTCAGGGGAGATTATCCCACACTGTCCTCCCAACCTAGAGAAGGGGGCCGAGGAGGGGTTGGAGTGGGAGCCTCAATTTGACTGGCAACAGCCAGAGGATGATTGTTATACCGAATGTGGCTTCGATCCAGAGAATGTCATTGATGCGGCTTAGTCCGAACAGGTTGAGAATTTAGAGGCTGCTTTGAATTTTTGTTTGCCTCATA
Source organism: Gymnothorax reevesii (assembly GCA_029721435.1). Classification (NCBI taxonomy): domain Eukaryota; kingdom Metazoa; phylum Chordata; class Actinopteri; order Anguilliformes; family Muraenidae; genus Gymnothorax; species Gymnothorax reevesii. The sequence goes on along the minus strand of CM056578.1, from coordinate 72,522,051 downwards.
ACGTCCCTAATGGTTATACTGATCTTGCGGAGGTTTTTAGTAAACAACGGGCCTCTACTTTACCTCTTCATTGCCCTTACGATTACGAAATCAATCTCCACCCTGGCACCACCCCCCGTGGGGGTCATTGTACTCACTGTCAGGTCCTGAACAGAAGGCCATGCTGGAATATATTCTGGAAGCTCTGGCTAATGGTTTTATTCGACCATCCACGTCCCCCGCCGGGGCAGGGTTCTTTTTTGTGGAAAAAAAGGATGGTAGCCTGAGACCTTGTATTGATTACAGGGGCCTGAATAATATTACTATTAAAAACCGATACCAACTTCCTTTGATGAATTCCGCATTCGGTCGCTTGCAGGAGGCGTCCTTTTTTACTAAGTTGGACCTGCGGAAAGCACATAACTTGGTTCGGATACGAGATGGAGACGAGTGGAAGATGGCGTTTAATACTCATAACTACGAATATTTGGTTATGCCGTTTGGATTGGTTAACGCCCCTTCTGTATTCCAGGCACTCGTTAATGATATCATCCAAGAGATGTTGGAGAAATTCGATTTTGTTTACCTTGACAACATTTTAATTTTTTAGGAATTGTCATGAATTGGCCTGCCCCCCAAAATGTCAAAGAGGTCCAACGTTTCCTGGGATTTGCCAATTTTTACAGGAGATTTATCTGCAATTTTAGCACAGTAGCTGCTCCCATTATCGCCCTCACTAAGAGAAAGACCTCCACTTCTTTTGCCTGGTCGCCAGCAGCCGAGGCTGCCTTTAAAGAGCTAAAGAGACTGTTTAGCTCAGAACCTATTCTTGTCTTGCCCCGACCCCTCCCTTCCATTTGTGGTGGAGGTTGATGCCTCGGAGGTCGAGATGGGTGCCATCTTGTCCCAGCACCCCCTTTGGGATAATAAGCTACACCCATGCGCCTACTTCTCTTAGTCATTGTTAGTAGCTGAGCATTACAGCATCGGTGACAGGGAGTTGTTAGCTGTTAAACTGGAGTTAGAGGAGGGTGCCATTGGCTTGAAGGGTTTAAACAACCATTTGTAGTCTGGACTGTTCATAAAAATCTCCAGTATATTCAGCAGACCAAGCGACATAATTCCCAGCAGACGCGGTGGTCGTTGTTTCTTAGCTGTTTTAACTTCACGTTAACTTACTGCTTACTTACTGGCTTAAAAATATTAAGCCGGATGCCTTATCGTGGATTTACGATCGTTCCGACCATGATTTTATGCCGGAGCTGGTAATTCCGATTGACCAGGTTTTGGCACCCGTCCAGTGAGACGTGTAACCCGTGGCACAGGATGCCTTAAGAACTGATCCTGGTCCTGGTGGGGAACTGCCTGGTTGTTTATTTGTCCCCGGGTGCAGTTCGTCTGCAAGTTCTCCAGTGGGTACACTCTTCCCGTCTGGCAGGTCACCCTGGGGCCCATCGAACCAAGCTGTTCTTGGCCCGACGATTTTGGTGGCCCAGTATGATGAAGGACATTAGGGAATTTGTGGCAGCGTGCCGCACTTGTGCCAGGAATAAGGTGTCCCATCTCCCCCCCGCTGGCCTGTTGCGCCCGTTGCCTGTGCCCAAATGCCCTTGGAGCCATATTGTGCTTGATTTTATCACGAGCCTGCCCATCTCTGATGGCATTACTGTCATCTTAGTCGTGGCCGACCGTTTTTCCAAGGCTGCTCATTTTATCGCGCTGTCTAAACTGCCTTCTGCGCGGGAGATAGCCTTCCTAGTTGTTAATCACGTGTTCCGGCTGCATGGTCTCCCTCTTGATGTGGTTTCTGACAGGGGCCCTCAGTTTGCGGCCAAATTCTGGCGTGCTTTTTGTGAATAGTTGGGAGCCACGGTGAGCCTGTCGTCAGGGTTTCATCCTGAAACTTTCGGGCAGACTGAGCGTACTCATTAATCCTTAAGAGAATACTCTTTGGTGCTTAGCGGCTGATAATCCTTCGTCCTGGATTCGTTTTTTAGCATGGGCTGAATATTCTCATAACTCATTGTGTAACTCCTTTACGGGTCTTTCTCCTTTCGAGGCCCAGTTGGTTTTCAGCCTCCTCTGTTTCCGAAGTCTGAGAAGGAGTCAGAAGTTCCCTCTGTTGAACACTTCATTTGACACTGCCGCTCTGTTTGGACTTAGGTCCGTTCCTCCTTGTTGCGGGCTGGGCATAGACAGAAATCTGCGGCTGACAGAAAGCGGTGTTTGGCCCCATCTTATCGATTGGGTCAGAGAATTTGGCTTTCCACTCGGGATCTCCCTTTGAGAGTGGAATCTTGGAAATTGGCCCCTCGCTTTACTGACCCGTTTATGATATTGCGGAAGGTTAACCCTGTCACTGTGCATCTTAAGCTCCCTAGATCCTTGTGGATCCATCCCGGCTTTCATGTGTCCAGGCTTAAACCTGCTAGCACCAGCATTCTGGCATCTGCCGACAAATCCCTGCCCCCGCCGCAAATGATTGAGGGGGGCCCGGCATACGCCGTATGTCGATTTGTGGCCGAGAGGCGTGTGGGTTAGGGATTCCTGTTTTTTGTAGATTGGGAGGTATTCGTTCCTGAGGAGCGTTGGTGGGTCCCTGCTTGGGATATCCTGGACCCTGCCCTTATTTCTGAATTCCGTGCAAGGGGTTCTTTGGAAACGCCTGGGGCCATCCCTTAGAGGGGAGGGGGGTCCTGTCATGGTTTGTGTATGTGCTTCTTGCTTTCTTTGTTACTCTCGTCCCTGACAACATCGTTTTCTTTCCCCATCGGATTTTTTACCCAGCTGGCTGATTATTCCTGGGCGATCCTTCCCCGGAGTCTATTTAAGCCGGAGGTCGCCATGTCTCCTTTGCTGGAGTGTCTGATATTATGTTACTCGCTTCGGCTTGAGAAATCTTTAATCAGGGTTTGCCAGTATACATATTATCTTTATTTCTGGGAAGCTTTGCTTCTTTAGGTTTTTTATGCCACAATTGTCTGGTGCCTTGTTAGTTTCTCGTTTATTGAGATTACTTTTCCTCTGTGGTTGCTCACTTCGTTTCTGGCACTTAAGTCTTTCCTGTATTCAGAAATGCAAGCTCTTTTCCCTTCCAATTTTCGCTCTATCACTTTCAACTGCACCGGCTCCGTGCTTGGTGCACCTTCGCCTGCCGCAGCATCTGAAACTCCACTTTAACCAGCCTTTACACCACAGGGGCTGCAACTACTCTCGGTATAATTTTACACCCAGTACAAGTCAGACCTCGTTCATGCTTATGGGCCTTAGAATTTAAAATGGCACGTTTCAGTGGCTGAAGCAGAAAGGAGGGGTGTAATGGCTCACAGCTGGACTTGGGGTCTTCAAAGTCAACCTTCTCTGGATTGTTAAGTAGGAGACCACTTTACAGATAGACTGAATGGGAAGAAAGTATTTTCTGCGATATGGGTCTCACAAGGTGTTTTTCATATGTTTGGCAGAAAAGCATGGAGTCATCCCAAAGAAGTGTTTCCCTGAGTCATTTAACTCACAGTCCTCCAGGAGCATGGATGATATACTTCTGCACATGGTAAGTTAAATACCATGTAACACTACTGTTAACATTGTAAAAATAAAAATAAATAAATATATGGATTTACAGTGGGGTGAAAAAATTTGGACTCCCCTGGTTTAAATTTTTTAACTAATTTTAAACTCTGAAAAAACTAAATTCATGCTATTCTCTCAGAAACCTGCTGCTAGGTTCTACAATGGTTATATCACAACAGTAAATGGAATTCAAATTGAAAGAATTCCTTCCTACAAATACCTTGGCATTTGGGTGGATGACAATCTTAATTTTTGGAAGCATACTGATGAGCTAATCAAGAATTTGACACCTAAATTGGCTATGCTGTACAGGAATAAAGCCTGCTTTCCAAGGAGTTACAGAAGACAGATTGTTCGGGCAAATATTCTCTCTAGAATAGATTATAGAGATGTAATTTATATGCACTCTGCTCCCTCCTTGCTGAAGTCACTTGCCGCAGCATACCACGCTGCTTTAAGGTTCACAACAGGAACTTCCAATCCAAACGCATCAGTGTAGTCTTTATTTTAAGGTCGGTTGGTCTTCGCTGGCCATGAGAAGGGAGCAGCATTGTTGCCTTTTTATATACAAGGCAATGTTAGGTAAACTGCCAGGATATTTGAACAGTTTGCTTACCTGTTAACTGAAAGGGAGAATATGGTCTGCGCACTCTTGACTTTTTTTTTTTTAGATGTCTCAAGGGTGCGTACTTAGCTGGGTAAAACTGCTTTTATGTATTATGCTCCACAGAAATGGAATAGGCTTCAACAGTTTATAAAGTTGGAAAGTCTTATTTCAGCTGATTGTTTTAAATGTCTTTTATTGGCTGCCACGAAGCTGGAATGTGCAATGTAGTCATTGTTTTTATTTATTGTTCTTGGTTGTTTGCTATTGTTTGCAACTGGGCTCCATTGCAAAAGAGAGCTTGCTCTCAGTCGCACTCACAGTCTAAATAAATGAAAAAATAAAATGTTTGTTACAATTAATCTCCAAGTGATTGAAAGCAAACCTGAACACTAAATGCTACAAAGTTACATTAAATATTTCATCACATTTTAAAGCAAGGTTTCTTTTAATTTTAATGATCAGAAAGGAAAAAGGGCCCTGTGCAAAAGTTTGGGAACGCTTTTGGATTATTCTTTGTTTCCTTTTAAGAAGATGATTACTTAGGCCCAGACCCAGGTGATTTACTTGTTAGGGCTTCAATGAGTCGGGTGATAATAATACCAGGAATGAACTATATATTCTGAAGTAACTCCATGCCTTCTATAGTATCCGACTGTGGTGGCTGTTGTGTCTGGTGTTAAATTCCATGTGTTCCTCTAAACAGTTGTCCAAGGATGTCAAAATCAAGATAATTCACTTTACCAACAAGAAGAGGGCTACAAAAAACCCTCATTATCGCAATGTTTTAAAGTACCCATTTCAACTGTCAGAAACATTGTAAGAAAATGGATAAATAAATCGAACAAGTGAAGTCGATGCTCAGACGAACCCACAAATCACTGCAATTAAGAGCTGCAAAAGAAGAGTAGCAGACCCAGGTCTGCTAGTTGAATACATTGTACCTTAAACCGCAAAGACCTACGTGGCAGATTTGCAAGAAAGAAGCCTTTCCTAGCACCTCAACACAAAATTTAGTGTACAAAATTTTTAAGTAAACAAATGAAAACCTAGAGAAACATCAAGACTATTGGAACAAGTGCACCGTCTATCGGCGAATGTCGTATTGCTGCGCAATACTAGTCCCTTACCGGTGTATGCATATTATATTTGCTAAAAAGTAGGTCAAAGTGACCTGAATAGGGTACATGACACACCCTCTCCCCAAGATGCATCCACACACCAACTTTGATGTTCCTAGGTCATAGGGAATTGAAGTTAAGGAGCGGACACGAATGCGGATGGACGGACTGACGGACGGACGGAGTGTAATCCTATAGTCCCCTCTGTTTCCAATAGGGGACTAAGAATGTGCTTTGGACTGACGAAACCAAAATGTAACTTTTTGGCCACAACCAAAGAAGGTATGTTTGGAGAAAAAAGGGTGAAGCATTTGTAGAGAAGAACATGTTGCCAATTGTTAAGCATGGAGGTGGATCCATTATGCTTTTGGGTTGTATAGCAGCTGGGGGCACAGGCTGTATTTTGCAGGTGGAAGGAAGAATGGATTCCCCCAAATATCAAGACATTCTAGAGGCTACAGTTCAAAGCTCAGTCCAGAAATTGAAGAGACGTTGGGTATTCCAGCAAGACAATGACCTGAAGCATACTTCAAAAACCACCATGAAGTACCTCCAGGAAAGACAAATGAAGGTTTTGGAATGGCCATCACAGTCCCCGACTTGAATATTATTGAAAATCTGTGGAGAGACCTCAAACATACCATCCATGCAAGAAGGTGGAAGAATATTTCTGAGCTAGAGGTGTTCTGTCAGGAAGAATGGGGAAAAATTCCAAACAAAGTGGGCTGAACCTGCCACACAAAACCAATACAAAAATTATATGATCAAGCTATTCTAAGGGGCTACCCTGAGACTTGGCTTAACTCAGCTTTATCCAATACACACTCCTATGCTGGTGCTCTTGGAAGTGTGGGATGGGAGAGTAAACCAAAAATATGAGAATTCCAGGCTCTCAGAAAATACATATACAATATATTTTCTGAGGGCCTGGAATTCTAACATTTTTGGTTTACTCATAATTTTATTACTTGTCGTTCCACTAATGTCATTTACCTTCTTTCATGTCATTGCGGTTTACAACATATAGGCAAAACTAATCATCAACCTGGAACTAGAATCAATAAACATAGGAGTTCTATCCACAGAGATGATCTCAAATCCCCCGTGGCTAGACACTTCCAGGAAGCTAAACATCCAGCTTCTTCATTTAGATACAGTGGCATTGACAGGGTAAACCCTAGTCGTAGATATACAGATATAGACACTAAACTTCTTCAGTGTGAAAGCAGATGGATCTATCTTCTCAAAACTGAACAGCCTGTAGGTCTTAATAAAACACTCAACTTATCTTTTTTTCTATTGGCTGTGTGTTCCCTTCCACATCTGCATGCGCCAGCATGTCCTGCTCATATGTATGCGGAACCATTTGGGCATTTTAAATTTGTGTCATTGTAATTGATTGAGAATGGTACCCTCTATATTATATCCACCTGATCTGACTGCGGCTGGTATCACTCTGTAAATAGGTCTCATTTCCTTAACGCATTTCAGCTGATTGATTGATTGATTGATTGACCACACCTGCTCAGGAACTTGCCTGTCTTTATCTATGTTTATCTATGTCATTTGCACTGATGATAGTCTAATAAACTGAAATGTTTGTTGCGGTCGGTCTTTATCCCGCTTGGCCAAAAGGCCCAAGGGGTTTACGCTATGCTCGGGGTCTTTAGTGGTAGTCTGTCATGTGTGCGTTTGTGCTTGCGTGCATTAAATTTTGGCTTGTCTGCGCTCTTCAGTTTTTGACCAACCCTTACATATTTCATATGTGTATATGCAGTCATAAGGTCTACACCTAGTTTGTTTTTGAGCCAAATTGGACTGATACGTTCTATTTTGGCCATGTTTGGCCAAGCGGGCGCAGTGGCTTTGCCACTCTTTTTTAAAATCACTTTTTGTTTGCGCACTGGGTACATTTTTGTTGGTGCACCATGTCCTAATTAAAGTTTGACTTTTGGCATTGATCTAAGCCTTTATATTGGTTTTGCGTGGCAGGTTCAGCCCACTTTTTTGGAGTGTGGGTGTCTTCTTAGTGGCCCATATACTTGTGTCCAGTTTTAAAATGTGATGAAATGTGTCATGTTTTACTTTCTAGCATGTAGTATTCAGGTTTGCTTTCAATCAGTTGGAGATTACTTGCAACAGACATTTAAACTAGTGGTGCCCCGTGGGGCACCCCACTGTACTTTGCATCTTAATACTTTACTGGAAGATAATTTTAGAAAAACCTTCATAACATCTTCAGTAAATGTATTGATAAGATATTTACCTAAATGTTATAAATTTCCTGTTTCCTTGGATGTCAGCTGATGCTGTAAATGTGATACATTTGGTTGAACAGACAATGCTGTATTTATTGGTGAAATTGGAAATGCTGCTTAATGCTGCTTTTATTACTCGGGCCGGTAGGCCACGAGTCTAAGGGCCGATCTATAGTCAACGCAAAGGCATGCAAATGCGAATGCATGGACGCATCGCAACGCATTGGCTGCCATGATGGGTCCAATTGCGTAGTCTGATTTTTCGATACGCGAGGCAGCAACGCATGTAATACCATCGGTCGCCAACGGCGGCAGTAATGTATGTAATGTACTTAAGATACGTTTTAGCCTACATGACAGAAGAAGGCTGTACTGGAAAAAAATAAACTGCTACTGTTGGGTATTCGTGATAGTGCCACTTCAGCAGTAATACATTTCCAGTAGTAACTTTGCAAAATTAGATTCAAATCAAATTCTTGGGCGATATGATGGCGTTCGCTTCGTTTGTGCTGGTTAAAATTAGCCTTGGTGATTTAACCAGTGACTGCCTAACGTTAGCCTAGCGTCCGGCCTGTCAGCCTATGGACCAGTCGCGCTTTCTAAACATCAACATATTCACGATCGTACGCAAAATAGGCCAAGAGTTGGTATTACCCTGTAGCTAGCTATTTGGAAGGAATGCAATCCATGTATGGCGTAAGGTCGCTTTTTTTTCCAGCAAGTTTTTTTACTCCCTTTAGCTTGAAAATAGTCAGGGACGTCCAGTGGTACACATACCCTCAGCACTCACCTCCGTGGAAGTTTAGCTTTCTATAAATGAGCCAATTACCCCATCTACAGCCCAAATTTTGTTTTGCAGCATTTGTAAGCCCATTTTATTATAAAACAGCGTTGCATATCAATGATGATGGCTTGAAAAAAGTTATGGCGTATGACATGGACCTCATTGATAACGTCAGATGCAGTCGTGAAATTATGTGTATAAATTAGGCTAACTCAAAGGGTTACTAATTTGAAGTGGGCTATATTCTAGAGACGACCACCTTGACTAGTTGATTAAAGCTGGCTAAGGTGTCATGTTAAGGTAAATCAATAATAGTCATTTAACGTTCACTTATTATTCACTATATATCCATCGCAAGAACAGCTAAGGAATTCTCTTGCCAAATAACTTGCTAAATGTCTGCTGCACTGGAAAGATAGACTCAGAGTCAGTCAGCTATCCAGTTATTCTATAGAGATCAATGAATGTCACTCGGAATTCAACATAGACAGCCTTTATTTCAGTAAGCCGGTACAACAAACCCTGACCTCGCAATCACAGATAATTGGTATCTCAGCAGTGGTTATAAGCTTTCTTGTTAACCTCGGCTTTGTGCTTTTAACGCCCTGAGCGCTCTCAATTAAAGGGCGTTCTGTGCGTCAATTTTCCGTATTTTCCTTCATATAATGACCGATCGCGAGCTGAATGTTCCTCTGAGGAAACTATCCCTGATCCAGGATGAGGAAGACTGCGGAACGTCTCCCCCTTTGGCACCAGGGGGCGCCCCAGGGGCTTAATGGGAGACATATGAATTTTTACACTGATTGGTTGGACGCTTTGAAAGACTGCACGATTATGCATGCACTTACTCGAATAGACACTCGGGAAATTGTAATTGAGGTTTATGTTAGTATATGTATTCTGCCGAAGGAGAAATTCTGCCGGAAAATTGCTGACCGTGTGAATGCCTTAGTCCTCTGATGAAGGATTAAATGAAATCACTTTAGTTTCTCGCCAAATGAAACAAAGTGAAATGAAAGCACCAAAGATGCTGATGCCTCGGTGCTTACAGCAGTGACAAGTATGTCCCTTGATGAAACTATAAAATTCTATGTCAGAGTGCTTTAGCTGTGCATCTATGCTTGACATAAGCTATGTTTCAATCCACTTGTCAATTGAATTACCTGAAACTCGCCAAAAATATTGTGCGAAGAATAAAAATAAAAAAATAAAATAAAAATAAAAATATTTCACCGAAGGCGGTGAAAATGCATTCCCACCTAACAGCATTGAAGCAAATAAAAATTTGTGTGTCTTTCCCCATGACATGCATTACTTCGGCATTCCTCGATTCCTATTGGAGTCTATGGAAGTGTAAAATAGTGCTATCAGTCGAAAACAAAGCTCTATCTCAAAAATCTGGCAAATTCAAATTCAAGATATCATGGCATTTACCCCACAGAGCCATATTCTAGGACTTGATTTTGACCGGCGTAGCGGCTATCCCAGTAACAGACAGAATGACTGACTGACACACAAACGAACTACCGTATGCCCCGCTTGCGCATGTGCACTAATTACATTACATGTGCATAATTACATTATAGATTGAATATTATCTGACTGATAAATACTAATAATAAACTCAGTTTTTCTAATTTCTTCGTTTTTGGTTTAAAGCATTTTTTTTCATTGCTTTTCTTTTATACAGCATGATTTTAATAAAATCATATTCCACCACTAACCCTATCTTACTTCATAGTATACCCCCCTGGCTCTGTGGTGCCTCTGGATTTTTTTTTTGGGGGGTAGCGATTGTCTTGCTCATGCGTGCGTGCGGTTTCGTGATTGGCCCAGGCCTAGACCTGGCCTGAGTACAGGCTCTGAGGAGCCTCTTGTTTTTGTGTGTTTCAGATGAGGGCAAACTATATGAAGTTGAGGAAAATGGTGGCCAGTAACTCTAATGAATCACAGCTGAAAGAAGCCATTGACGGCATGATGGACGAGGTGAGTCAATACTGTCTGTCAGCGGAACTTGGACAATTAATGCTGTTGAACCTGTTGAGATGGATGGCATCCCCTCTGTGGGAAAAAAAAAACAACTAAGTTTAAAAGGTTTTTACCTCGGCCTAAGCCACATGTGCAACACTCTGCCAAAACTCGAAAAAAGGCAGGAAATTAAATTCTGCATTGTTTCTCACTCTTCCCTCGATGATAACTCCCCCCCAATTCAGCGAGATGCTCCTTTATTGCCCCAGAATGATCTCACAGTTCTTTCTCTTTCGCTCTGACCTCTCCTATTGATGGTAAACTGAGTTACTCTTCGGCCAATAGATGCAATCGTGTGTGTGTGTGTGTGTGTGTGTGTGCTCTTAGGTGTACCGGGTGGTCAGTGTGTGCCTGGGCACCCCTCCCAAGACCTTCAGCTGGGAGTACAGAGACAAGGACAAGAAGTTCCATCAAATGCCGTCTCTCACACCACTGAAGTTCTACAACGACCACGTTAAGCCGCTGTGGGACATGGAGGAAAAGGTAGGGCGATCTCTGAAACCCCTGGTAACAGGAGTGGCTCCTCTCCTCTGATGCACCTCTCTGTGGGTGAATCGATGCACAATCTGGATGTCCCTCTGTGCTAACTCTAGGTCTGCCTGGTAAATGACCCCAGAATCCAGAACCCCTTTGAGAAGATGTATACCGTGGAGTATCTGGGGAACATGGTGGGCGGCCGCAAAACTCTGTACAACAACCAGCCTATTGAGGTGTTGAAGAAGGCCGCAGCCAGCTCTATCAAGGCCGGAGAGGTGTGTGTGTGTGTGTGTGTGCGCGTGCGTGCGTGTGCGCGTGCGTGCGTGTGTGTGTATGTGTGTGTGTGTGTGTGTGTATGTGGGCATACGGGTATGTGTATGTTTTTGTGTAGATCTGTGCATTCATGTCTGCGTGTGTCTACTCTTGTTTGTGGGTGTACGTCCATAGTTTGTCCGTATTGCCGAGGCAGTCAAGGTTCAAGCCTTTCATTTCACTGATGTTTTTATTCAGGTTGCTCTAAGTAAGCTCTGTCATCGTTTAAGCTCCATATTCAATTTTGTTTGAAGTGCGTACAAAACATGTTCTGTCCTTCAGGCGTTGTGGTTTGGCTGTGACGTGGGGCAGCACTATGACAGAAAAAAGGGAATCAATGATATGAACTTGTGAGTATTTGTCCATCACTTCCTGGGCCGCGTTTCCCAAAACCATGGTTGTTAGCAACTTACATAGTTCATATATTCACAGTTAATGGTTCCAACTGTGTAAGTTAGCATCCGTGCTTTTGGGAAATGCACCCCTGTTTGGCTGGTAAACACTTTTAATTATTTTAGTTTTTGAACCAACATTCCCGTCATCTGCATTCAACTCCAGCTTGTGCGGGGTCTTGAGCTTTACAATACTGGAAAATTTTCTATCTGGATGACAGTGTGTTTTTCTTATGCATCTAAGAGTCCAGTTTGCTTGTCTGTCTTGGGCCGCCTGTAAATGACTTTCTCTAATTGGCCATTCGCAGGTATAACCACAAGCTGGGGTTTGGGATCTCACTGAAGGATATGACTAAGGAAGAGAGGCTGTTATATAAGGACTCCTGCATGACTCATGCCATGGTCCTCACGGGTGTCACAGAGAAGGTATTGTGCTCAAATAGGCCAGGTGGGAAAGAAGGGTACTGGACTAAGTGAGAGGGTGAGGGCATCGGCGGAACCAGATATATTTTACTGGGGCACGTGCCCCAGTATTGGTCTGCAATGCCCCGGTATTATTTTCCCCAGGGGATAAAAAAAAAATCACGATTTAAGTCTACATGTCCACATAATCTACAGTAAGAGAATCTACAGTAACAGAAAGTGCATAGGCACACAACTACTTAATATGATAACTGTAACTACTACAGTTTGCTACTTTATTCACTTCACTCCGTATTGTACACAATGGCATGTGGCTACTTAATATTCACATGGCTTTGGCTGTGATTGGCTAATGTTCACTTCAGAACTTCAGAACACAGGGTCACACACACAGCGGTGTCTGTCAGTGCTGACTGCTCTCGCCGTCATTCTTTCCACCTGTCTTCAGGTTAGTGCTGTGCAACTGCCTGCCCATATTGTTTGTTTTCTCCTCTGTGTTGCCATTTCCATGGGAATTTAAATGTCACAACTTTGCTTAAACTTTCAGCTGCTGTCTTGCTAGCTAGCTCTGGCTGTAAATTCAAGTAGCCTAGTGCAGACGTTAGCTACTGCCTTATAGCTAACTGGCTCATCATAGGCATAACGTTGATTCATAATGGTAAGCCTAGCACTGTCAACTCGGTTTCTGGAGATTGCTATAGATGTTTGATGAGCATATATGAGCTATTTCACTTTAAAACATGGGTAATCTGACATGAATGTATAATTTGAAGCACTATTTATGCTTTTTTATGATAAATTAGTGCTAAAAAAATCTTTGCTCACTCGCTCGCATTGTTTGTGCCCCAGCTGTGCCCCAGGACAGTATTAGATCTGGTGACACCCCTGGGTGAGGGTGGGGTGGTGGTTGGGGTGAGAGGAGGGGCCCGAATTGTGATAATGAATAGACAGCAGAAAGAAATCAAGAAAGAGAGCGAGAGAGAGAAAGTCAGTAAGGAAAGAGTGTTGGGGTACTGAAAATGGCTGGGTACTGATGGCCTCTATTGAGCACTTAGGAGCCTGTTGCTCAAATTCATCTATATTGCATGACAATGGTTTCATAGTCACTTTCTATGCTGACTAAATATATATGGAAAACCTTGTTGTCGGGCTCAGTACAGAGGTGCTTTATCAATTAACAATTAGCGTTAGTTGGCAAAAGACTGCATCTGCCTCTGTCTTTTGTCTCTCTTCTCTTTCTTCTCTCTCATTCCTCTTGCTCTTTTCCCTCTTTCCCTCTCTCACCTCAGGAGGGGAAACAGGAGGAATACAAGAAGTGGAAAGTGGAGAACTCCCATGGAGAAGAAGCCGATAACAAAGGTGAAGTCCGAAAGAAGTTCTGAAGGGCTAGATCCTGCTTCCTGATATCCAGGGAACTCAGTCTCATTACATCATTTTAAAAATCCCCTCTGATACATGGAACAGCAGCAGTATCGGTGTAGGAAAAGGGCATTCATATTCTTTCTCTGTGCAACAAGAACAGGATTAATTTAATGTTATCTCATTTATCTGACTCCAGAATAATTTTTAAACTTTATCTATGCTATCAGTAATACATATCCACCTGCAAGTATCTATCTGTAGCTTGACTTTAAACTAGTAGCCTGCTGTCTGAAGTAAAGCATTTTTTTCCCCTTAGTCTCACTAGAAGGTTAGTCACATGATATTCAGCAGTTATCTTTTCATCAATCCACATTCCAAGATACTTGTACTTCGTGACTTTTGCAATAATTGTGACATTCTTAGTAGAGGTCATTGGCTTTATCATAATCAATATTTCTAGCTCTAGAGAGCTTTTTCTGCATGAAGAACTATTTTAGGGTTATTGAGTGCAACAGGTAAATCCGCAAAACAGCGCTGAAGGGATTAATTTGCATAATGTACAGCATCCTCAATACAGTCCAAAATGGTGTCATCAGCATAAAGATGTATATTACATATACATAACATTGGCAAATCTAGAGAGCTAGTGGAATGAGAATGAGAGAGAGGACTTAGAAAATGCAGCCAAAATTTCCAGCTCCATCCATATTCAGAACAGCTTGCCTGGTGCTGGAGTATATTTCAGATTAGACTCAATGCTCTCATTCTAGAAGCTCTTAAATGTGAGTCGCTGTAAAACACACTATGAATTCTATGCTAAATTCAGGCTCATCAATACAGTTGAAGTCAGAACTTTGCACAAACTTCGGCTGAAGTGATTAAAACCAGAAGTCTATTACTCCTAGAAAGTGAAAAATGGTAACTTCCCAGCAAACACAAAACATTCAACTAGCGTTAGCGTGTGGCTCTCCTGACGTTAGATTTACAAAACCAAAAGCTAACGTTTAGAGAATGTTCGCTCAAGGTTAAGAATTCACAGGACGTTCCCCTAACGTTCGGGAGGCTAAAAATTCCAACGTTCTGTAAGTGTCATTGTGCTCTTCACGCAATGTTCTCAGGTGGTTTGATTTTGGTATTACTGAAAACAACCAAAAGAGAACGTTCTGGGTTGGAGCCATATACGGAGGGTATGTAAACATTGTTTACGTTGCACCTTATACTACGTTATCCACGGTAATTGGCACATCATGTGGGCACAGCAGAAGTGAGCATACATTTTGTTGACCTCTTCAATCAACCCTTCTTTAATGCTGGCGTTTTTGTCTTCTAGGCCGTTCGCCATGTTACCGTTTCGTGCGAGAAGAATAAGCAGTCAAACGCACTTCGGTTTGTGGATCTGAGTTTTTTTTCTTCAGCATTATCCGCGTCGCAAACAATCTCCGTTATTTAACTACTCGCAGCTTCTGGTAGTTAAGTAAGTAGCCGCTACAGCTCTATAAAGGTTGCACAAAGGTTCCCACATAATGAAAGTTAGGAGAACATTTGGAGACCCAAAGGGGAACCAAAATATGCAACCAAAAACTAACGTTGTATTTACCTCAGGAAAACTCATCTGGGGAACCACAGGACAACCAAACAAGCCATCAGGGAACCTTCCCACAACCCAAAAATAACGTTGCCAGAACGCTCTGGGAACCAGAATTTTTTAGCTGGGTTAGACTGGGTAGACGGCATTGGCGACCCGCAGCCAATTATAACACATGATGTGACGTCGATCACATGATTTGCACGGTAAATTCACGAAATCCGTCACTTTGTGCAGAGAAACCCAACATTGGAGAAATTTGTTACTTGTTAGTAATTCAGACTGTGCAAAAAGATGGTCGCAGCGCCTGGGTCTGAAAAGTGAAGCCAATGTGGAAATTGCATTCTATTTAATGTCCAGCAGATGGTGACTTTGGTGGTTGCAGATAGAAGTTCAATGCTATAGAAGTCCATGAGAAAAAAAACCCTACTTTCCCACCTAAATTATTATTTCAATAATGATTTTCCTCATTATTTTATGGTAGCTATTGCAAGTTTCAAGTCTCTTTTCGATATATCATGATGTTTGTTTTTGTAAATTATGGTCCCAAATGGACTAGAATAAAGGATAAAGCCAGACATGCTTTGGGGGTGTGACTACTCTGGTCCTTGTCAGATATGGTCAAAGTCACACAGTCCACCCCTTGCTCCTCCCTGGATCTTCAATTCACGCTTTCATCCAATAGGAATCACATCCATTTTCAAAATAACAAAATGGCCAAAATCAAGGCTTCCTAAATGGTATGCTGAAACCAATGGGTGACGACACTGTTGATTCGTTGATATCTTTTTACATGGACTATGGTAATTCCTAACGGCTTCATTAACATAAAACACACTGAATTGAGGGAGATAAATTTATGGTGGTTTGCTTAAAAACTAGGATCAGATTTGTGTACAACTTCGGTTGTGTAAGGATGATGGCTTGTTTTGTGTAATTTTAACCAATATTTTAATCTAGTAAAGTCCACATAATTTGGTAAGTGTTATTAGTCATCTTTTAGATGAAATTACTTTACTTTCGGAAAAAAATCCCATGATTCCATGCGCCTTGTACTTGGACTGGTTTGTGGACAGCCTGCACACCCAGGTGAAAAAGTATTACACTTAATTATATTAAAAGTATATTTGTTGCATACAAAAGTTATTACAAATATACTTTTACTTTTTGTGCTTAATTTGCAATATATGTAATATATACTTTTAGAAAGTGTACACTTTAAGTGTACTGAAGTAGTACACAAGTAGTATTCAATGACTACATGAGCACACTTAATTACACATAAAGGGGGCAAAAAAAGCATACACCATACTTAATACAGTCTGTAAAAGTATAATTCAAGTATAGTATTTTTTCACCTGGGCAGCCTTCGCAGAGAGCTGTGGTGATTTGCTTCAAACATAATTGCCTCCCCTGACAGTTTTCGGATTCCCTGCTAGAGGCGCCCCAAACTCAACAGATATGATAGCAAGGCTTTAGAGGCTTCTCATCTGAGTCAATTCAAAGGGTTCTGGTGGGTGTATTTTTAAGGCATACCTTCAACTCAGTGCCTTTTTGCTGACATCATAGGAAAATCTAAATAAGTGAACCAAGAACTCGGGGTTTAAAAAAAAAACCCCGGCAAGCCTGATTCATCCTGAGGAGCAATTTTCAGATGCCTTAAGGTACCTTGTTAGTCTGTACAAACAATAATACGCAAGTACAAACGCCATTGGACCGCACAGTTATCATACTGCTTAAGAGGGAGGCACGCTTGTTTCCTACACATTTATAAACTGGCACCTTTTTTGCCAGTTATTTTAACTGTAATTTCACAAGCGGTTTATAACAGAGTGCAAATGGAGACTGAAATCCTCATGCTCCTGTGTATCACGTGTGTAAATTCAGAGGGGTCAAAACTGCATTAAAACCCTGCAGGCCAGCCTGGTGCGGCCGTACCTCATCAACCTCAGCTGTGTACAAAGCCTGGCCACGGCAATTTTGTGGTTCCATTTATACCACAGGTTAATGCGCCCAGGACTCTTCTTACAATTAAAATAACAAGGAAACAGAGAATTGTTTTAATTGTTAAATTCAGCCAAGTTGTAACAGTGTAGAGATGAAAATAACTGCGCGAAAAGTGCAAATCAATCCCAAAACCACAGCAAAGGACTTGGCACAGATGTAGGAGGAAACAGACATGGCCAAAATGGAACGCCCCCTATTGGCAAAAGTATCAGTCCGATTCAAAATCGAACTTGGTCTAGACCTTATGATGCTTTATACATATATATGAAATATGAAAAGGATCGGTGAAAAACTGAAGACGCTAGAGCGCAGACAAGCCAAAAGTTTACACACACACACACAGACGCATGACAAACCATCACAAGACCCCAAACAAAGCATAAGTCCCTTGAGCCTTTTGGCCAAGAGGGCATAACATTTGAGCATCTAGGCTCATAGAATAAGGGAACTAGAGCTGTTTGAGGTTTTGCAGAAAAAGTCACCTGGTGGCCAAACCGAGAATCACAGCACACCCAAAATTGAACTGGCGCTAGATCTTGGGCCCATATACATGCATATAAAATATGAAAAGGATCTGTTGAAAACTGAAGGCACTATTGCAGTGAAACAAAATCTATGCATTTTAAGACCTTGGACCTACTACATAACCTTAAAAATTTAGTGTGGGGGGCGAGGGGGATGACTCCAACGAGGAACTTTTTTCTCTGCTCACCGCATTCAAAATGTGTGCCTTGAGCTTGTTGGTTTATCAAAAGTTGCCCACTGAACCATTAAAATGTGTCTTTGAAATTAAAATTCCATTTCATTTGTTGTGGAAAATCTCAAAATTAATTTGAAATGACAAGAGCGAGGCAAGATGAAGTTAGGATGAAATTAGATTTTTACAAAGAAACAAAGCAAAGCTTTTCTTTGCATAAAACAAAGCTAACCATGTTTTTTCTCCATCCATCTTTTATAGCCCAACAATAACATCACAAAGTACAAAGAATATCATAATGGTTTTACGCAAATTGTTTCTAAGGCATGTGTCCTAGAATATGGTGGAAATCAAAGAGACAGTCAAAATTTATCTTAGTTGTTACAGACGTATCCTTACATTGGGTCAAGTTGACCCTGACCAGGGTCCCATCCAGATTCAGACCAATTGATAAATCTTGAATTAGCTTAGCCACGTCTGCAACAGATGGTGTACCAGACAACAATAGTAATAGATACTGATGAAATGCTCAAATATGACAAATAAAAGGGTTAATATCTGCATGGAATGAAAAGGTCCCACGTTTTTTATTGGCAAAATTGAAAGGTCATATGTGGATGTAGCAGATACTGGTGATGATCCACCTGGGAGGCAAGGAAGGTTTTAGTGGGCGTGGCTCGAAGCTGGGTGATCACGCCAATATACCCCACTTTTGGTCCCTCCTGCACAAAGGTCCCAAAACTTATATTGCTGATTATTGATGTCTGGCGCACAAAGATTGGAAGACAGTTGTAATTTGTTTGGGACCTTTATGTAGGATGGAACCATGACCCAATTTCCATGTGTCTGACATGGCATCGCTTATGACGTCAGGTGGCGCTAGCATCGACCTACATGGATGTAGAACTTTCTGGCAGTTGAAACTGATGTACTTTTACTGTTAGTGATAAATGCTCGATTCCGGTGGGAGGTTTGCCTACGTGAATAACATGTCACTTTTTTTACATTGAAAGTACCCTAAAAGACAGATATATACAGTCATGCCCAGAATTAGTCATACCCTACCCATTTTTGGGTTTTTTCAAGATATTTTTTGGCAAATCATATTTATTCTTGCATAAATGAACAGTAAGTTGACATCAGGCTGTAAGAATTGCAGTAAATTATTTTTTGAGAAATACAATACTTTTTTGGTATTTTATTTGACAGATTTACAAAAAATGCCAGGTCCAGAATTATTCATACCCTTTTCTCAGTAATTGATGGCAAAGCATTTATTCATGATTACAGACTCCAAACGCTTCCTGTGGTTGATCACAAGGTTTCTACATGTTTCCACGGGGATTTTGGCCCACTGCTCTTTGGCAAACTTCTCCTGGTCCTTAAAGTTTAAGGTTTCCTTGCCATGACCTTGGTCTTCAGTTCCCTCCACAGACTCTCGATAGGATTGAGGTCAGTGCTCTGGCTTGGCCGCTCCAAAACATTCACTTTGTTGTCCACTAACCACTTCTTGACGGATTTGGCCATGTGTTTAGGATCATTATCCTGTTGGAAGATCCATTCCTGCCTAAGACCAAGTTATTCGCCGGATTTCTTGATGTTTTCACGGAAGATCTGGATATACTGGTCCTGCTTCATAATCCCATTCACTTTAACAAGGTTTCTGGGCCCATTCGCTGAAAAGCAAATATAGGTGCAAAGTTCAAAAGCCAGCATCTGTGATGGTATGGGGGTGTATTAGTCCCCAAGGCATGGGCAACTTACACATATGTGAAGGCACCATTAATGCTGAAAGGTACATACAGGTTTTGTAGCAACATATGTTGCCATCCAAGCAACGTCTTTTTCATAGACGCCCCTGCTTATTTCAGCAAGACAATGTCAAGCCACATTCTGCACGTGTTACAACAGCATGGCTCCGTAGTAACAGAGTGCGGGTACTAGACTGGCCTGCCTGTAGTCCAGACCTGTCTCCCATTGAAAATGTGTGGCGCATTATGAAGCGTAAAATACGACAACGGAGACCCCGGACTGTTGAACAACTTAAGGTGTACATCAAGCAAGAATGGGAAAGAGTTCCACCTGAAAAGCTTCAAAAATTGGTCTCCTCAGTTCCCAAACATTTACGGAGTGTCGTTAAAAGGAAAGGCGATGTAACACAGTGGTAAAAAGGCCCCTGTGCCAACTTTTTTGCAATGTGTCGCTGCCTTTAAATTCTAAGTTAATGATTATTTGCAAAAAAAAAAAAGTTTCTCAGTTTGATCATTAAACATCTTGTCTTTGCAGTGTATTCAATTGAATATAAGTTGAAAAGGATTTGCAAATCATTGTATTCTGTTTTTATCTACGAATTTACATAACGTGCCAACTTCACTGGTTTTGGTTTTGTACTTCTAGCTGTTGGTTTGTTGTATAGTGCTGCAAACGTGTCAATTATAGTTGTATGGAAGCCAAATTTTAAAAGTACTTTATATAAAAATGTCCACCTCACTGAGACAAATTCTTTCTCTGTAACCAGACTTAAAATCAATGTCTCCAGTCTTTGCTGTGTGACTTGTCTCATAACGTGCAGTGCTTTCCTGATGTTATCTTGGGTCTGTCTTTGTCTGACAAAGCCAGTCTGATCGTTATGTATCAATACTGGTAATATCAGTTCTCTTCGTTTAGATGGTATGGAGGTGAACAATTTATAATCATTATTTAGAAGACTTACAGGACGATAATTCCCACATTCCAAATCCCCTCCCGAGGTATGATTTTCATCGTTGCCTCCCTCCATGAAGGTGGGATGTTTTTGCTTTTCAAAACCCAATTGAACGTTTTTAATAATGTTGGAATAAGTAGGTCTTGCATTGTTTTGTACCATTCTGTGGGGAAACCATCTGTCCCTGGAGACTTCCCCCCGTTTCATTCTCCTGATTGCTGATTGAATTTCTTCTTTTGTTATTTTAGATATTAATTGTTCCTTTTGTTCATCGGTGATCTTTGGATGATTTATCAGGGCCAAGAAGGTATCGATCTGATTGTCGTTGTTCGTCTGTGGTTGGGAATATAATATTTTATAATATTTTTGGAAGCACTGTTGAATTTTCTCCGGTATAGTTTCTATTTCATTTGTTGCGGGGTTTCTTATTTTAGGTATAGTTCTATCTGCTTGTTGTTTTTTTTACCTATAGGATGGGATTTTCAGTGATTTTCCACCTGTCTCATAGTATTGTTGTTTTGTAAAAATACACAGTTTTTTTAATTTCCTGTGTATTTATTTAATCTATATCTTTTTTAATTTTAAAATCTGACATTTATTGTCATCATTGAGAGACTTTACGTATTCTTCCTGTAGTGTCTTCAATTCCTCTTCTAATTTTTTGAGTTTTTGTTCTCTAATTTCTTATCATATGAGGAGATGGATATTATTTTGCCCCTAATCACCACTTTTAATGCATCCCAAAGAATGGGTGGGGTCACTTCTTTATTATCATTATTTTCCAGATACAATTTGATTTCCCTTTTTTCAATTTATATTTATTAGTTGGATTATTCAGAATGTTTGAGTTCAGCCTCCAGAGAGTGGCTTCTTATTATTATTCAGATGGACTGACATATAGAGGGGACCATGATCTGAAATAGTACTGGGTCCCATTTCACAGTTATTCATCCTGAAAAGATCTTTAAGCATAAAAAAGTAACCTTTAGGCGAGTAGACATTGTGAGCGGACAAATAATGTCAGTTTTCTCGGCTCGTCGGCTTTATCTCTCTCCATACATCCACAATCCCCAATTCACGCATACAAGTATTTAATCTTCTGCTAATTTTTTCGCGTCAGATTTCCTGTTTGATGAGTCAATTTTTGGATTGAATCGGATGTTAAAATCTCCACCACATATTAAAATCCCTTGCCTTTTTGTTGTCATTAAATCAACTATATGTTTATAGAAGGACCAATCGCTGCCCGAAGGAACATACACGTTAAGGAGACTCATCAGAATACCTTCTATTTTGCCTATAACCATAATTTGCCTTCCTTTTGCGTTCCTTATCTTATGTTCTGATATTTGTTCATAATTTACAGCACTGGATATCAGAGTCGCCACTCCTCTCCACCTCCCCGATACATGGGAAGAAAAGTAAACATGTTTAAATCCTGATTTATTCAATTTGGCACGCTCAGAGTCGTTGAGGTGTGACTCCTTTAAGAAAGCTCCTTGGATTTTCTCTTTCTTTAATTTTGATAAGATTTTCCCCCTCTTAATTGGACTGAGTACTCTATTTACATTAAATGACGCTATTTTTAAAGAGTTGTTTTGCATCTATGTGATTCTCCCCTCCATCCCACTCAAACAGTTAGTGCGCTTCCCGCTCCCCGTGAGAACCAGCAGGGAACAAACAACTAACATATTAATAAAGATCAAACTAAACACAATTTGTCCATGCAACTTCCTATGTAGGGGTCTATTTACCTGACCATGTTAAGCCTCCCAAGGCAGCTCAAAGGGAAAAGTCTCCCTCCTCAGACCGGCGGTAGAAGCCCTTACCTGCAACAGTCCCAGGGCAGAAAGAGAAAAAGAACAAAAAAAAACCAAAAGTGAAAAACTGTCTCAGAACGAATCAGTCTGTTCAATCATCGATCCCCACGACTAATTACGGTCATAGTGCAGTACAAGAGATTTAACAATTAACTCTGGCGTCCTCGAGCTGTGGGTTAGCTGTTTCAGGTCCCAGAGGGGGCCGGTGATGATCTCCTAAAGACTCGGAGCTTGTCCTTGTACAAACCCCAAAACCAGTGAAGTTGGCACGTTATGTAAATCGGAGATAAAAACAGAATACAATGATTTGCAAATCCTTTTCAACTTATATTGAATTGAATACACTGCAGAGACAAGATTATTTTACTTTATTTTTTTTGGAAATAATCATTAACTTAGAACTTAAAGGCAGCAACACATTGCAAAAAAGTTGGCACAGGGGCCTTTTTACCGATGTGTTACATCGCCTTTCCTTTTAATGACACTCAGGAAACGTTTGGGAACTGAGGAGACCAATTTTTGAAGTTTTTCAGGTGGAACTCTTTCCCATTCTTGCTTGATGTACAGCTTAAGTTGTTCAACAGTCCAGGGTCTCCGTTGTCGTATTTTACGCTTCATAATGCGCTACACATTTTCAATGGGAGACAGGTCTGGACTACAGGCAGGCCAGTCTAGTACCCGCACTCTTTTACTACGGAGCCATGCTGTTGTAACACGTGCAGAATGTGGCTTGGCATTGTCTTGCTGAAATAAGCAGGGGCGTCCATGAAAAAGACGTTGCTTGGATGGCAACATATGTTGCTACAAAACCTGTATGTACCTTTCAGCATTAATGGTGCCTTCACATATGTGTAAGTTGCCCATGCCATGGGCACTAATACACCCCCATACCATCACAGATGCCGGCTTTTGAACTTTGCGCCTGTAACAGTCCGGATGGTTTTTTTCCTCTTTGGTCCGGAGGACACGACGTCCACAGTTTCCAAAAACAATTTGAAATGTGAACTCGTCAGACCACAGAACACTTTTCCACTTTGCATCAGTCCATCTTAGATGAGCTTGGGCCCAGCGAAGACGGCGGCGTTTCTGGGTGCTGTTGATAAATGGCTTTTGCTTTGCATTGTAGAGTTTTAACTTGCACTTGCAGATGTAGCGACGAACTGTTGTTACTGACAGTGGTTTTCTGAAGTGTTCCTGAGCCCATGTGGTGATGTCCTTTACACACTGATGTCGGTTTTTGATGCAGTACCGCCTGAGGGATCGAAGGTCACGGGCATTCAATGTTGCTTGTCGCTTACGTGCAGTGATTTCTCCAGATTCTCTGAACCTTTTGACTGTATTACGGACCGTAGATGATGAAATCCCTAAATTTCTTGCAATATCTCGTTGAGGAATGTTGTTTTTAAACTGTTCGACAATCAGCTCACGCATTTGTTCACTAAGTGGCGACCCTCGCCCCATCCTTGTTTTCGAATGACTGAGCATTTCAGGGAAGCTGCTTTTATACCCAATCATGGCACCTACCTGTTCCCAATTAGCCAGTTCACCTGTGGGATGGTCCAAAAAAGTGTTTGATGAGCATTCCTCAACTCTCTCAGTCCTTTTTGCCACTTGTGCCAGCTTTTTTGAAACATGTCGCAGGCATCAAATTCCAAATGAGCTAATATTTGCAAAAAATTACGAAGTTTACCTGTTCGAACATTAAGTAACTTGTCTTTGCAGTGTATTCAATTGGATATAGGTTGAAAAGGATTTGCAAATCATTGTATTCTTTTTTTATTTACGATTTATACAACATGCCAACTTCACTGGTTTTGGGTTTTGGATTTTGAATCTCGTCTGGTTGTGCCCTTCGTTGCGCGTCTGCCCACTCTCCTCCAGGATAGCCACTGCACCTGCTCCATGGGCATCTCTGGAGGTTTGATGTTTGTCACAGTGTAGCCTCTTCTCAGCAGGTCCTCTGATGCCTCCTCTATAGTATCTAGGTTTTGGTTTCATCGTCATGTCTCGCACGCAGCCTGGCGGGGAAGAGGGTCTGGAACTTAACTTTATCTTCCTTCAGCACTTTGCTGATCTCTGTATATTCTCTTCATTTTTTTAATAATAGAGGTGGATAGTCGTGATCCAGATTTATGTGGTTTTCTCTCCAGGTGAACACCTTCCTCCGCCATGCCCCGTGGAGTAATGTTTCTTTTGTTTTAAAACTCAAAAACTTAATTATGATGGAGCGTGGCGGCGCATTCATCGGTTGCTGCGGTCCCACTGAACGATGAGCTCTTTCAATCTGCAGGTCGGGCATGCCGGTTAGAGACCCTCGCGGAGTAAATTTTACACAAATGACACCATTGTTGTTGATTCCTTCTCGGATCCCTCCAGCACCCCATAGATCCTTATGTTCTCGCGTCTGGAGCGGCTTTCCAAATCCAGCAGCTTATCCTCCAGCTTGGTGTGCAGCTTTAGCATAGCCGTGATGATTTCTTCTGAGTTTTGTATCCTCGCTTCTGCTTGCTAAATTCATCCTTCCGCCTCGTCTAGTCTGGTATTCACCTTTACAATTTCTTCTTTTATTATCTCTAATTATTCTTTATTTTCTTAGCGAAACCCTCTTAGTTCTCGCAGAATCACTTCCAAGTCTGCCATTTCTCTGCACTGCACCGTGTTGTTTGCTAGCTTATACCTGTTAGCTGCTAATTGTTGCCGCGCCTCGTCTTTCTCACCCACCTGTCTTCGGGCGACTTTTATTGCTCAAAGTGAGCTCTTGTCCCCTTTCTCGACGCTTTTTGTGGAATGATTTTCTTGTTTTGTGTCGTGGGAATTTCTCTAATTGCTCTGGTTGAACCAGGAGCTCTCTCGCTATGCAGCCATCTCAGCGTGATCCGACTGGAAGTCGCCTCCTCTCTTTGTTGTGATGGTACGAGCATCACGAGGACTGGATATTCCCTTACGCCGCTCTGTCCTATTAAACCCTTGCTGGAACATACTCTCGAAGCTGCCTTGTTTGTACAGGCTCCGCGGACATCTTCGAGCAGGTGGGGAGTCAGTCCCAACTCAGCAAACACAGCCTCCTGCTCCTCTGCTGGACCACGAGGTCCCTTCTTTACCTCCACTTTGTTTTCCCTCTCAGCAGCATCCTTCTTTGTTGGTGCTTTAGGGCAGAGGTAATAGTGGTGGTTGCCTTTCTTACACTCCTCTTTGCGACAGAGGAACTTTGGAGTGCAGGTGCCGTCAATCCCGTGAACATCCAGGCACTTTTTACATGCTTTTACCTTTTTCACCTCAGCTTTCTTCTGACAGATTGGCCTTTTTGAAAATTTTACAGCGAAAACGTCTTCCATAGTGTTCTTCATCACCACACACTGCACATGGTTTCCACCGGGAGTCTCCTTTGACTTCACTTGCTGTATTCCTAGTGACTTTTTTTCCCCTCCTTCCGTCACCTAACTACTCCCGGTGGGTTCGCCCCTCCGGAGCGGTAGCAGGCTATGGCTTGCTGGGTAGCAACTGCTCCAACCTCACGAGTAATGACTTTAGGTCCTCCAAGAACTGCAGGTGCCTGTCGAAACAGTTTCCTGGTTGGATGTTGTGATTAGGGTTTCTTACATACATGAGCCACTCCCTCTTCATGATGTCAGGAAGTTTGCTCTCCAAAGACTGAATCACCAGCTGGTTCTGTATACTGTCTACACACCCCAGGTTTGTGAGGTCCAGTGCTGCCCTATCCACTGCTAGGATCAATTCTAGTGTCTCTCAAGGCTTGTGATTCTTAACACCAGGTCGGGACTGTAGCTCCAGCACTACTTCTGCTGTTTGCGCTTTATCACCACAACAGTTTTCTAGTTCTCTGAAGATATCATTTGCATTCCTGCACACTGTCTAGCAAATGAAGTTTCTTGCATTACGGGACCCCGTAGGTTCCGCTTGCACCTGAATGCTCTCCCATTCAAACTTCCAGCGCCAATAGTCCCTCCTGTCCCCATAGAACTTAGGCAAACCTATGGGTGTGAGCCTTATCTTGGGTTGGGCCCCATGAGATCTGTCACCTTCCCTGGCGTATAAACCGGAACCGCCATATGGTACGCTACTCCCTTGTCCCATGCTAAGATTGATGGGCGGAGCAGGAAAGCTCAGCAGTTGTAGAGTGCTGGTAAGGGTAGGAGGTGGAGCAAAACTGACATTACATCCACCGTTAGACCGCTGTGACTGCAGCGTGGGCGGTAACGCCTGTTGGGGAGTGCTAAGCACAGCAGTTGCTACATACCCACTCGGAGGTTGACTACTAGTGGTTACAACTTGAGGAGAGCTGAAATTGATGCTTACTCCGTCGCCAGAAATGGACAGAGGAGGCCTCGTAATGTATGCAGTTCCCAGCCCGTCAACGGGTGTAGTGACAACAATGGACTCAATGTTAACAGGTGGGGTAGCAACATTGAGGGTTACTGGTTGAGTAAAAGTGAAGTTATCAGCGGCTTTAAGGCTCTCACTAACTGCTGCGACATGCTTACTGACTGCGTTATCACATCCCACATCTTCATCCTCCTCCCTTCACCTTTGCCACTGTCGCCATCATCATTGCGCACTGCACTGACCCTCTCCAGTCGCTCACTCTCCCGTCAGCATGTCCACTCATCCATCAGTTGCTCCTTTTCCTCTTTCAATGATAAAAAGAGCATCCATTTGTCCTTTCCATGCGGCCGATAATCTCCCCAAGTGTTCACAATGTCTCTGAGTCCATGAAGTTTTCTATCCAGTCTATTACTTTCAACCCCTTTCCATAACCATGGCACTACACTATCTTTCCCAAATGCCTCAGCCTGATCAAAAGCCAACTTGAACTGTGTCTTGAGAGCATCTATGTCCAGCGCTGCAAATTTAGACTACAGAATTTCCATGATTGTGCTCTCAGCTTCAAGGAATTTTTTCTCATGGTATTCCTCCTAGCCAGGGTATCCTGTGACTCACCATCGCCCCCTTGAATGGTCTATCTGTCCCAGTGCGTCAATACATTCATTACTGACATTGAGGAGTTTTTCATAATCGCTCTGCAGTTTTGTTAACTCTTCTGACAAATCTAATTCAAGCAAATGGTCAGCGCTAATATACAGGCGGTTTATTCGTGTTCCAATGTGCATTTGACTGCCTTTGCTTTAGACTCTCTAGATCTGGATTGGCGTCGGCAGTTTCATTCCCCAAGTGTACTAAATCCCTTCAACACTAAACAGAACCATTCAAAAGACTTGAATCTTTGACAAATTGTTCGTTCAAAACAAAAGGCACGTTCTAAGCGCTCCGGCCGAAACAAACAACTTGCCATCGAACAGCACGTACCAGACGTGTATATAATGTTACAGTTCTGTTGGCGGTAACTCTAACAAGGTTAGCTTCCTTTAGCATAGAAATTTAACAGCGCTTCATCTCAGAAACAAACACTTTACCAACTCTGAAACTTTTCTACTATCCACACGGCTTTACCCATAGTTGTGGAAATTGTTCAGCACGTCAACATCCTCGTTAGCTCTTGACTTCGGGCTCCTCCGTTGTAGTGGCCTTTTGCTGTTTCCGACACCGACTACGGGCCTCTGGTCTTGGCGCTGGTCCTCTACGATGGCCATTCTCCGCTAGGTGTCCGTGTACTCCTCGGCACGGCTCTGACAGCGGTTTACAACTGTCAAACTTACAAACTACCTACTTGAGTTTAATAGACTCCCCCCTCTGGAAGGGTATTCAGAACAGATATGGTGGATAAAACTCAAGTTTCCTTTCTCTTTCTACGTTTATTGCACAGATACAAAATAAACTTCCACACTGCCTACTGACACTCTTTACTAGTCGGTTAGTTTGTTGGTCAGAAAGTCAGTGGTAGTAATAACTAGGTTGTAAACCTGCAACGCAAACAAACTCAGAATTAAAAAATGGCTGTTTACGATTACAAATATGATATAAACATTGTTTTAAATACTAGCAATGCTCACCGATAAGCCATACCAGTCTTGATGAACAATCAAGTAAAATATGAAACCAAAGGGATTACCTGCATTTTATACAAACCACGCCCACTCCACAGTCTGGAGCAGTGACGTGCGGTGGAGGTTGGTTTGGTGAGGCACAAACCTCCCCTTTGCTTGATTAGCAATCAGACGATTGACTAGTTTAGTAAGACAATTCGGCAGAATGACGGGCCAGTTTAAGTTTCCGCGGCACTATTACTCAGTACATCGAACCTGAAATGCTCAACAGCAGATTTGCGCGTACTTGCTTCCAGGAAGCCGAAGCAATGTCATCAAAAAATATTAACGCAGTTCGACTTATGCAGAGTTCAATGCTTAATCAATAGCCTATGATGTATTCTCCTTTAAATACGCGCAGTTACACCCAAACAAAAAGCGGGCGTTTATTTTCAGTCTTCTTTCGTAATCCGATTAACAGAATGTTTAAATGATATACAGAATTACCGAGAGCTGAGTCTTTTTTCCTAATTGATTATTCACATTTCCATCCTTGCAGTCCCGAATTGCAGCGTATACGTGAATGAAGTTATCTCTCTATCAGTATCAGGCTTCCATAAGGCTTGGTCTTAATTGTTATCACTGTCAATCAGGAATAGTACGTGGGAACAGGTTCACAAAATCCTGCGATAAATTTTGGGTCACTGTCTCACCTCTCGGCGCGTCTCCAGCTTCCTGTAAGCAAATACTTGCAAATCTGCAGTTTCATGAGCATTTTAAGTTCAATGTAGCCTACTGAATAATAACGCCGCGGAAACTTAATCTGGCCCGTCATTTTGCCGAATAGTCTTACTGAACTAGTTAATCGTCTGATTGCTAATCAGGCAAAGGGAAGGTTTCTGCCTCACCAAACTAACCTCCGACGGCACGTCACTGGTCTGGAGGTAAGGAAATTATAATCAAAGAAACCTCAAGATGAAAGATAAAACAGTGATTATCATACCAGAAATTCAGTTAGGTTAGCACTTATAAATGTAAACATGGAGGTCCCAGGTTTTGCCATAATCCAAGAACGTGATTTCATGAACGTGATTTCCTGTCTGAACAGCTCCTCCCGAGATCCTCGCGAGATCTGGGTAAAACCTGACGTCAGGTTGTGCCGTCTAATTAGTAGAGACCTAGCCAGAGCCAATCATGGCACTGGACCTGCTCACACCGGAAACTATTCTAGCTGGCACTAACAACGGCAGATCATACTATGCCTTAGTAGCATCTACACTTTTGGAAATACAAAAGAAGAACCGCAGATCATTAGAGGTGCAGTTTTGTCAGTATCTCTCCCAAAGCTACTTGTACATTTACTTTTGGACGCGAAGAAAAACTCCAAAAGACGATGCCACCAGAAACCAGCGGGTAGCATTTTTTGTTTGTTTGCTGGCAGCAAACAGCCATGGCCAATGGGAACGTTAGCTGCTTGTGCTCAGCATTTCACCAAAGACAGTTTTGTCAATAAAGGATAATTCGACGCTGGATATGCTTTTCAGCTGCTTCTCAAGCCTGAAGCAGTTGAATGATCAAGCACTCGGAGCCGCAAACTGTAAGTAACGATATAACAGCAAATAATATAAGGGTAATGTAAGTGAAGCTAACGTGTTACGTGTGGCAAGCATAACATTACATTACAGGTACTTAGCAGACGCTCTTATCCAGAGCGACGTACAAAAGTGCACAGGATCAGTACAAAAGTGCAGAGCTCCTAGGAGACAAGTACAAGTGCTAACAGTAAGTGACAGAACACTTTCCATTGTTACAGATCTAAACCAATAACAAAAGGGCAAGGGTAAGTGAACAAAATGGCAACAAGGTCAAGTGCAAAGTCAAGTGCAAAAAGGGCACTAAAATAAAATAAGTACAACAAAAGGGGTAACAGGTCAACTGTAACAAAGGGGCAGGAACATGAAGTAAACCAACAACAAAATGGGGTGCAACAAAATGAAGGGCAACCAAATTTAGCGGTAACAAAATCAGGAAATAAACAAAATTAAGTGCAACAAGATCGTGAAAGGGCAACAAATCAAGGGAAGTGATTTGTAGCAGGACCGCTAGCAATAGGTAGCACTAACAACTGGCCTCAAGCGCAGGCTTTGTAAAATATCTGAAGATAAAGCCTGTATTTGTCATGACTGTCCATGACTCAGACACAGAAGCTGTAAGTTGCTTTTACTGCATAAGCTAATCTGTTGATTGTGGCTGTAGCACTGCAGCTAACATAGCCAAGTTACTATTGCTAATGTTTGTGTCCTAAATATGCAAGAGTGATATCAGTGGAAATTCTACAGAAGGTGTGTGAACACTCCTCACTCAAAGCTAACTTTTTATACTTTTTAATCTGGATGCTCAGTACAACTGTCCACGGTAACAGAACTTGCTGTAAAACTTGTATTGCAAGTTTGTCTCTGTGGTTATGACCACTTGTTAACCAGCTATTGCATGTTAGTTAGCGTGGCGTGCTAATTAAAATGCTCCTGGTTTATTTATATGCTGTAATTCTGATCGGTATACTTTTGTTACTTCGGTAAGCATCAATGTGGCAGTTACATCATAACGTTGCCCGATTATAGCCACTACAGCTGAAGCTTACCGGAGAGGTGCTCTAAAAGGCTGCAGGTGGACCAGATGTAGGTTTTCCAGAGCTTGTGATATGTGTTTGGGTTTGTTTCGCTCCACTTATCTATGACCGGGATCAGCCGGATACTTCTCAAATA
The DNA here is from genome assembly GCA_029721435.1 of Gymnothorax reevesii. Taxonomy (NCBI): domain Eukaryota; kingdom Metazoa; phylum Chordata; class Actinopteri; order Anguilliformes; family Muraenidae; genus Gymnothorax; species Gymnothorax reevesii. The sequence goes on along the minus strand of CM056578.1, from coordinate 72,491,221 downwards.
TCTGGGTTAGCTCTCTGATTCTACCGTGAAAGAAATGCGAAACACAGGAGCTGCCTGTCTGGGATACCAAACGATTTCTCTGCACTACCGTGACTAGAAATTCCAATGGCTAATAAAAAGCCGAAAAGGCCGACAATTAAATAGGAAATTCTTTCCTGTAGAAGTGATTGATTTACAAGCTCCACACAAGCAACTTGTTCACGCTAACGGAACTTACGATCTGTGAAACCTGCATTATGTTCATAACGCAACCAAACTCTCTATAGCTGTCTTATACTATCCATAAAGCTGCTTTCACATCAGACGCAAAATGAATTTTTTGCGGGACAGATTACATTCAAAGCAAGGATGCGAATTCAGGTGTTATGGGCACATCAAGCAGCTTTCACACCAGACAGGAAACAAATATTTTTTGCGCGACTGATTAGCTACATTCAAAGTTAAAGGAAAGATGCGTATATAGGCGTCATGGGTGTGTCAAGCAGCTTTCACACCGGACACGAAACAGATTAGTTTCGCGTCCGGCATGAAAGCTGCTTATTGCGCCAGCAAACGTTAGCCATACCTACGCAATAAGTAAACCATTACCGCGGGCAATTTCCAAAAAGACCGTTTAGCCTGGAGCTTTCGCCGCTCCGTCATTTACCAGCACAGAAGCTCTTACTCCGTGCTTTCCCTCTATCCTAGCTAGGGTAGAAACACTGGTGTAACTCACCATAGCCGAAGGTAGTCAGCAAAGTCAAGCTTGAGCTGCCATACTTTCGCACTGTGTCCTCCACTTTCGACATTGCGTTAATTGGAACAAGTTCATTTCATTAGATCTATACACATGTACTGCCTTTGATTGCGCAATTAGCCCGTCAAGTCCTTCTCAGATAGCAGCTGCGAGTCAGGTTCACAGTCTGGGAAGGCGGACTCAGAAAACTGGGTTCTTCTGCCTCGTCCCACCTAGATCCGGCCTTCACAGAGCTGGCCAATCAGAAGAAAGTGGGCAAACGGGGAGTGGGGTCATGGCGGAAGAGCCACCCGAGTGAGGCATTTCAGGCAGAGATCTCAATCTACTACAAATGCAGTTTTTTGAGGATGGCAGTATGAGCAAAATAAATACCATTTTTTACTTTGCGTGATCAGGAGTACTCTAGGGGAGTCAAAGACCAAAATATAAACTTGGAAAAATAACGTAATAGGTCACCTTTAAGTTGCAATCCACCAACTGTAGTTTCAAGAATAATTGTTAAAAACTTGGAATCTCCATGTAGGTTGAAATATGGAGCAGTCAAATTTGTTACTGCTCAATATGGCACAGAAAAGTGGGTATGGCCTGCTCAGCAGGGGAGGGTTTAATTACCTAGGTCATGACTGTTTTCCCCGTTCCCAGCCCCAAACTCAATAATTATGAAGTAGGAAGATATTTGGAGATGGTGAGTTGGCCACCTTTGCCAGAATAGGGCTGATCTTAGAAAAAGGCACTCTTAAATGTGTTTTGCAATAGTGGTTTGTGATGTGTACAGTGACCCTTGACTTGTTCCATTTGGTGTGGTCAATAGCCTACATAAAGCCAACAAAAGAAAACGAAAAATGCTACTGGATCAAGAAAATGGAACAGCTTGTGACACAGGGGAGAAAAAAAGCTCTCGGCATGTTACGGGCAGATCTCAGCTGCCGAGAAGAGGTGCGTGATTTGCACTGTCACCATTCAACAATCAGTCAAACGTCTGTCCGAGAATGGAACACAGGCACTGTCACTGACCGACCCCGCTTCGGGCAGCCACGAGTGACAATAGTGGCTCAAGAGCGCCACATCTGGTGACAGCCTGTACGTGACAGATTCCGGACAGGAACCAAAACTGATCATGAGATGAGGGGTCCGAGACGATTGAGGGTGAGTGCAAGTATCGTTTGACGCTGTCTATGTGAGCAACACATGCGTGCACAAGGGCCCTAATTGTTGAATGGTAACAGTGCAATTGACGCACCACCTCTCGGCGGCTGAGACGTGCCAGTAAGGTGCCAAAGGCTCTTTTCCTCTCTCCTGTGTCACAAGCCATTCCTTTTTCTTGATGCAGTACCATTTTTCATTTTTTTGTTGGCTTTATGTAGGCTATTGACCTCACCAAAAAGAACGAGTCAAGTGTCACGGTACACATCACAAACAGCTCAATGTTTGTTATTACTGAAGTGCTTGGTGCGTGTACGTGGTGTGCGTCAGGATTACAATACCACCCGCCTTTTTTTTTTTATTTCTTCTTGTGCCTCACTGGAAAAGAAATAAAAATACATTAGCCGCAAATACAGTAACATACCTCACCCATGCGTTTTTAATGTAGCTAAGTATACATGATAATGCTATTGACAGTACTGTATCATAATGTGAACAACCAAATAATAACTAATTGCTACTGATAACGGATTAATTGATTGATGATGTCATCCCCAATTGATTGATTGATTGATTGATTGATTGATTGGTGACATCATTTCCTCTTCACATTCAGTCCATACTATTCTTCCAGAGGGAGATGCAGGCTGATGAGTGTTGTCAGGTCTTACCCAGCTGGAATTTACTGTAATGGTTCCCTTTTCCCTTCCACCACAGGTTATCTGTTGATGACCGATGATTGGTTCTCAGAGTATGTGTACGAGCTTGTTGTGGACAAGAAGTTTGTCTCTCAGGAGGTCATAAACGTGACCTACCAGGAACCGGTTGTACTTCCTGCCTGGGACCCCATGGGAGCCCTTGCTTAGCCTCCCAAGCAGAAGATACCGCATGCCTCGGTCACAACTCTTGTCTCTCCTGGGGGTATTTCACATTGATAATTAACTGTTTAGCACAGTTGTTGAGGATTTTATTGCAATATTTTTCATCATATTCATCAGTAAATCAATAACTTTAATCAATAATCAGTATCAATATTATGTGAGCAGCAGTAATACACACACACACACACACAAGCACTTGGCTTCTGTAGCTTTGATTAGTATCTATTCTGTTCATTGAAAATATAATCAGGTGGGACATTTCACTGTATTTGATTTGTGTAGCTTTGATCAATATTACTGAAAACACAATCAGTTCAATCATTCATGAATCCATTTGTGTCCTATTCCTTTGACTGTATTTTCCCTCTCATTTGTAATGTATTTTCTTTCTTTTCTTTATGAGACCAGTACTTCTGTGCGCCACCAATATTTTCCAGAGAATCCCATAAAGAGCTTGGCGACCATTAGGGGACAGAAACATGAGAGATAATCAATGTAAAACCCATGTATTGTGATTGTAACAAAGTTTGATGGTAATTTTCCATAATTATGGCTATGTGGGAACGCTGGGGTAGTACTTCTTGCGCAAGAACTGTTCACCGGGTTTAGATTATTGCACAATTCAAGGCTGGAATAAAGATAACTTCTGAAGATTTTGTCTCTCCAATTATTTATGGACAAAGGAACCTCGAAAGTATGAAAACTTTTGATTCAGGAACACACAACACATTATATACTTTTTAGCTGGAATTTGTCTACAGTCTTGTTTTTGCATCATCTTTTTCCCTACATCTTATTGCCTTGTTCTTTTAATCGCATTAAATAGGCAAGGATATATCAGAGGCAGCTGGTGAGCTGAGTGTGATATGCAGAGCTTCCTCTTGAAATGATTGTTCTTGGCCAGTTTTTTTTTTTTTAATTATAGGAGAATTCTGGTGTGAAATTGACTTGGGGTGTATTGAAACATGATAACAAGTACTAACTTTTGTCGAATACCCCACCTCCATACGCACGCAACATTTCGAAATACATGCTTTTTAGCCGAAGCTCCCAACAGGCTTACAATGGTTGTAAATTGGGCATGCCGTTGCCATACAAAAAAATGGCTATTTTTTCCATTATTAACAAGGCTCAAAGTAGCTCCACACTTCATTGCTAGAATTCCGACGGCCCTGACATTTAAAACGACGCACTGAGAACTTTGAAAATGCACAGGTAGTTTATCAAAAAAAAAAAAGAGTATTTATGCAAGCAGGACCTTGTGGTAGTTTCCAGTCACCTCCATCTTGAAAGTCACGATAAGTCGAGTGAGGAGCATGAACGAATAGGAGGGACAGGGGAACAGATTTTTCTGTTGCTACTGAATTTTTTTGTTTGATGCACAGAAAAAAAATAAGATGTGTCATTTAAAAAAAAAAAAAATTCAGTCTGACATCTGGTTTCTCACGATACTAACAGTTGAGTTAATTGGAGCAATACCGTTTTCCAACATTTAAAGCGAATAACCCAAATACAAAAGGTCTCTGCCTATTGTAATCTTTGAAAACACCTCAGAATATCTGTGTTTACAGGCGATTTTTATCTGTATGATTCCACAAAGTCCAGCAATTATATTTCCTATGCTTTTTAACTCCCACCGCTCGCGGTGCAGGAGCTATGGTATAGGGCTCCCTCTGTGCGTGGGTCCGTCAACACATTTTGCTTTATCTCATCAATTATTTCAGTTACAGGCTCCTCATTTTTACATGCATCTCATAAAGGCCTACTACAAATGACGCGCCTAAAGGTGACCTTGGCCTATTTTTTTAAGGTCACTGGCCTAAAAATATCACCAAAAACTTTGACAATTTGCTTTCTAAACATTCAGTTACAGGCTCCTAATTAGCTACCGCCACCTGAGTGGCACGGGAGCTATGTAACGGGCTCCATTCGTGCATGCATCTGTCCAGGCGTGCCTCCGTCAACGAAAACTTTGACATTTTGTTTATCTAAAATGTGACGTAGCATTCAGGAACCACACGCAAGAGATAGAAATCCAAAAAACGTATGCCTTTAGTGAAGTCCAAGTCAAAGCCAAAAAACACAAGAATTGCCAAGCCATGAAATCCAAAATCAGTGTCGACTAGACAGGCGTCAGAACCCGAAAGACAGATGAGCAAAGGTACATAGACGGTAGGCAAAAAGTTGTAGTCGATGAACAAAACCAAGGGTCATACACAGGGCATCCAAACACAGAAATCGTGGTCATACAAAAATGGGTCAAAATGCAAAGAGACAAAACAATACAAGAAGGGCAATGGCAAGAATTGTAGTCAGACAAACCAGTAGAAGAAAAACAATACTCAATGGCATACACGGCGCTCTGCACAAAGAAATAGTGACCAACATTGTGACAAAGTCAGAACTGCAGTGAGGACTCTTAAATAGACGGGAGGGAAGTCACATGCTATGCAGGGAACAGGTGAGCTGGTTCAGACTAATTACAATGGAAGAATCACATGAGGGAAACCCTAACCATGAAAATTGGTGAAAGCCAAGACACGGACGAAAATCACACAGACAGCCTATGACGTTTAAACAGCTCCGGTCAGGGAATTCTAAGTGCACAGATAACGAGTGCAGGAAAGTAATTAAGCACGTGCGAGAAATCTTGCAGAAACGCAGGGGGAGACAGGTAGAGCAAGAGGCGGAGACTAGAACAGGGCGATTGCTGAGAGGGAATTACTATTAATTAGTAGTGGTGCAACTTTACAGATTAAATTAGAGTGCTCGTTAGTAAGTAAGTAATCTATGTACATGGATTAGTTGTGTTAGTAGACTATGATACAAAATACAAATGTTAGTTTTGTTAGTAATCAGAACAGTAAGATGAAGGAAGTAAATGAGAATCGAAGGAATATATTAAACACCAGAATTCATTTAAATCACCCGAAGTAAATGAGCACGCAAACCGGGAAGACGGACTGAACCAACTAGATCACAAGACAGGGGAGACAAGTGCAATGGAACTTAGAAATGGAGTGAACTAAAAACCTGAGAATTACAATAACCAAAAAAATAAACATAAGACAAAATCATAAACACAGATCCTGAACATAAACATGACAAAAAACCATAACTATAACCATTAACGATGGGAGCTTCTGGGGCCGCCAGTGCCCTATATTTAAAAGTTAAACTATTGGAAGCCAGGCCAGGTTTAAGGTGTTACCTGATTCAAGGCTTTATAATTCAAGATTGCAGCTTCAGAGACAGAAAAACTTTGGCTCAGTTGAGTATAGACACTTGAAGCATTTAGACTCCCATCATATTTCAGTTTATTTTTATGATTTTGGTGAAGAAAAGGGGCTGCAAACATAAAAAATCTTCATGAGAATTCAACATTGAAATAGCAAAAAAAAATTATACTGACAAATGAAAAACTGCTGAGGCTTAAATCTATACATTTCTGGGCTCATAAACTTCTTGACCACAAGTAAAATTCATCTTGAACATTTCATTCTAGATTACCCGCTTGCTATGAGCTAAATTAGATAGCTATCCAGGTGTCATCCCAAAGTCTGAGATCCATCAAAATGGTTCACTGTCAAATCATACATTAATCATGTATTTAACACAAATTAATTTTGGGGCATGAAATTCAGCATGAACTAATGATTTTCTGGTTCAGTTTAGCATGAATTTATCAATATCAGTGCAGTTGAACATCATTGGTCACCAGTAACCTCTCCAAACACAAAACATGCCTTTTCTCCATAATGAAGTTAACCATATTGTTCATTTTTCTTCGAAGTCCCCCAAGCATTAAATAAAGTGCTGATTAAACAGCTATAACATTCACGCTGCAATGAAAAGCTAACCGCTCTCACATCCGAGCTCATAACATTACACCTTTTAAGGGTAAAACTCACTAACTCAGTAATATCTGAATTCTGAAATACACCTTATTTTAACAGAACAGAAATGTCACTTTCCGGAAAAGTCAAACGACATATGCCTCCATATTCAACAGAATGGTGTAATGAACGTACCGAGGGATCTACCGACGTGCGTGGGCTGCATGCATTTGGAGAAACGAAAACCTCGGCATTCGACGTCTTTAAACACGGTATAAATTCTACAGAAAAAAGCCATATTAAGCAAAATACAAACAGAGTAGAAGTATAACCTGTTTTCTTCATTGATGTCCTCCTCCAGAGACAGATGTATCGGATAGAAGGAACCCTCCAGTACTGTTTCATTCGGAATAGTTCCTATTGACCGCGTCCATACAACATGTATCTCAAAAATGACACTGGACACTTCAGGCCGGTTTCGAGTCTTTGTTTCTTTGATATCGCATCATTTTCAGCTGCGCAACCGTGGCCAACATTCGAAGAACACAACCAACCTTACTTTTACACTGAGCTTTGTATCCTATTCTTATTGAGGAAAGTTTAAACACTCGGGAATTGGATAAGAAACGAGTCTATCAATACATCGTAACCGGGGAAGCTTCACGAGGGCGTGAACTATAACTGTAGAGTTACGCAGATGAATCTGAGTATATTATTGAGTGACTGGCTATCGACACCAATACTTGGGTGGATAGAAGGGAGCACTGAATTTTTCAATGGAGGAATATGCGCGTTAATCCATAGGAGGGTACTACGCATATTTTGTGTGTGATAACTGTAATTGACAGTATTGATTCTCTCACATTCTACTATGCCAAATTTTTTGCTTCACAAAACGTATTTTTTTAGCCACTAATGGAATGCTGTTTGCTCACTGTAGCTAAAATGGTTGCTACAGAGTAATAAGTTTTTTTCTGTCGTAAGTGATAATTTTTTAAAACTACTGGATCGATACTATGGGCAAGGATATTGACCAGTTTGCACATCAGGCTTAGCTGAGGAGTTTAATTCATGCTACTTCTGAAAAACAGGGATTGGAGGGAACTTCTCCATACTCTAAATCGCGTTTCAGCTCTGCCTGCTTGTGAATATTCAATAGCTGATCCGGGGGTGCCATCTCGTGGTCGAGTGCTGTAACTAAGTGCTTAAATTTGCATATCTATAGACGTGAGCGTCGACATCTGCAGAAAGGGGTTAATAAAGGAAGTTATTATTGAGAATGTTTTGGTGTGACAACCCGGGCAGTACTGCACAACATCTTTGCATTCCAGATCACTTATGAACGAAGAGAGAAAAGTCTTGGGAAACTGCCTGAATTTACTGTGCTCTTTGGTAGAGAAGAATATGTGAGGAAGGCCATTAAATGTGCATGGAAAAATAATTGGAATTAAGCAAACATTGAAAAGATATTATTCTGCTTAGATGAAAAAAAAAAAAAATCTTTTTTTGAGGAATAGGTACTGTCAAACTGACAAATCTGAAGCTGGGAGTCTATATGTAGGCCTTCAATTTCTGTGACTTAAAGCATTGCTGACTCCAGAAGCATCACCTATGAGGGTTTACCCAGGCACCCATCTGCCAATCTCTGTGACTGGCATTTTAAAACTAATATGGATAAAAATGAAATTAGATGCATTAATTCACATGGACTACATTTTGTGACCTCTGGCTACTGGCATAGCACAATTATCCATAACTTCACCACAAAGCCAAGACACCAGGGCCCCACCTCCTCATCGTAATAATAAATCCAATACAAGTTGCTTTGCAAATAAAATGCAACAACGTAACATGTTGTGTCTCATTTTTTGTATGTCTTACTAGCTAGCCATCTATTAGGTCTAATTCAAACTTTATTTTAACTGAGATATACACAAGGTGGAGACTTCATACAAAATAGCCGAGTAATTGTCAGTCAGCTAATGCGTTATGAACCCTTATTTGAAGGTTGCTCAAAAAACTTACTTAGGGCAGAGGAGTGCAGAAAGTCGTATTTCGAGCTGTCATGATTGCATTTTATCATACTGATCACCATGGTCATGTTTCTATTTAGAAGAGCCAAGCATTTGTTTTCTGCACAGTTAACATGAAAAAGCTAAATTACAAAACCAGCGGAAAGGAAACTGTTCTTTTGCCAGGGAAATTTCAAAGCTATCCGCTCACTCACATTCAATCACATTACTGCTGTTACTGTGACATGAATGACCACCGTATTAACAAAGAACAAATACTTTGTGCATGCTAATTGCAGAACATTACCTGTTCTCATGGGCGTGGTAGTGGGGGGGAAAAGTGGACCTGACTACCCAGGGCCCGAGTAGGGAGAGGGGCCCATGAAAATCCTGATTTTCTTTTTTGTGATGTTTTTATTCTAAACAAATTGGGCTCTCCAATTAATTGGTGACATAATTTATTTTCAAATATATTGATAACATCACCTGAGAGAATGAACTTTATGTCAAAGCCCTCCCAACATATCAAACATTCTGGGGGCCCCCTCTTGGAGGCGCAAAATGGTTTAGTCCGCCTGACAGCGACCTGCAACAAGTGTAACGTCAGTGAGCCCAGATTGAATGACCTTGGGGCTAGACATCATGCAGCAAAAAAGCATAAATCGGGGTATCAAAAGAAGAAAGAGAGGAAAGAAAAAGAAAGAAGGCAGAATGAGGGGAGGCAGTTGTTGACTGCTTTCTTTCCTAAAGGTGAACCGAGTTTGCTTGTTATGCAAAGTCCAATTAAAGTTAACATTGTCCATTCCAGACAATGCTGATGTTTGTATGCTCACGTGGAGTCTTTAGCTTAGCTAGTTGCCAACCAGGGTGCTTGCGGCTGTAAAGCCGGTATTTTTTCTATGTTTCGTTTTGCGGGCCCGCCGATGGCCGATTGAGTCGAATTGAAATAAAATTAAAAATTTATTTTTTGCCGTTTTCGCGGGCCCACCGCCACAGGATCACCGAAATGTGAAAAAATAATTATTTTTATCTTTATCTCGACCTCAAAAGTTTGAAGAAATCGAGCAAACATTTTCAGAACGCTGCTTTTGAGACTTAGCATGCTGAGAGAAAAACCGCGGCTGCCATCCATGCCATCATGGCCATGTGAAATGTGGTAGAATGAAGGCCCGTCAATGGAAAGGACAGCAATGATGTCAGCATTTGATGTACTGATGAATGCTTCTCGACGATCTTATAGACCCATTTACAGCCGACTTCATCAAAAAGATGCATGCGCATCTTGGCAACGGAAGCAGCGGTCTCCCCAATTCAGTCTGACGAGTTATGAATCTGCAAATATTGAATTAGATATTTTACCAGCACCGAAATGTCTGGTTGTTGCGTGTACGGCTGTAAGAATTGATATTTCATTGCTGGACTCATGTTTTACAGTATTCCGAGAGGATCACATCCGTATAACGCCCACTGGCCGCAAGCGAAGCATCAAGTCAAACTCCGAAAGCTGCCTTGATGCTTTTAAACGCCCACTGAAAGCGTCAGCCGCATTAACATTGGCAGCTGTCAACACGACCGAGAAGCCACAAGTGTCACTCTCAAAATATTCAACAAGAAGACGTTTAATTTTGAAAACACCTGCCGAAAAAGTTTATTTTAAGTGATGAAAAAATGCGACGTTCAGGGTACTGCGCACTATATGTTATATCCAGGCATAATTTTCTTCCTAAATTTAGCTGTCTTGTAAACCAAGATTATGATTCTCTTTACTTCACCCAGCAGCAAATTAACTAGCTAGCTAACTTAGCTGTGTTAAATTCTTACCAGTGTACCTTCAGTTAGGTTCTGTATAACTGTAGAACGCTTGATAACTTAAATGCACACAAAATAATGGATTTCCTCTCAAAAATGTGACTTGGTTAAAAAGTAGGTATATCGGTTTCGACAACTGCATGTTTTCATGTGTGCCACCAACCATGACAAGGCGAAATAGTTAAATAGCTAGCCAAAAAGACAAATGTGTTTCTTTTGAGTTGACGCTCAAGAAATTGAGCAATGGCGAAAAGAAAAAATCTGACACGTGTCACACGCTGCAGATGGGCTTTGCTCCACTGAAATTAATGAAATAAAGATTCCATGTTTGCATGACAACTACGCAGTCAAACTCGCTTGCTAGCAAGACAACAATACAAAATAATACTTAGCCTGCCATGCAGGTACAATTAGCTGTCAGGATGTAGTTTTCTGTTTATTTACTTATTTATTTATTATTATAACCCATGCGTCATACACAGAGATGCCAAGTCTCGCGCATTCAGCGTAGGTCTTATGCATTTTTTAGGCCTATTCACCGTAGTCCGTTATTATTCATTGAATGCTTTATGAGATTCTCATGCGGAATTAAAATCCTTGTGCATTGAAGTTTCCGTTTCACTTTTGTAAAGGTGCATCTCATCACAAGTGACATGAAAAGCAATTATGACTCCAGACATCCTGTGCTTCTCTTTACTCAGGGATTGGAAACAATGCGTGCATTTCATGATCGTTTAAGTTGTTTTAATGAAATAAGACCATTTGAAACGTTTTTATGCAATTCCATAGCTTTTAATCCCTCAGTAAAGACAAGTCTGAGAATTCCCGAGTCATAATCAATGTCATTAATATTATTGTTATTACTGGGGGAATCTAGCGTATGTGAAACTGATTAACTTGATGCACATTGACTTAAATTGCGCGAGTGAATTTCTTCAGTGCGCTTTGATTGAATAATTGCTGACTACAGCTACGGCACAGAAACGTGAATGCCACTAAGAGGAGAAACTCACGCCTAAGACGTAATGGCATCTCTGCATACACAGCGGATGCTCTTGAGTTTGACAAGGAATTCGAGACACAAAACTCCAAGTCTGTCGTGGTATTTAACATTCTTTTTATGCCCGCAGATAACGCAGTCATAAGCATCCAGTGACTTGCATACTCATAGTTCCTCCCTAGAGTGCACGGTAGGTTTCTCAATCAAATGGGTATATATATCAGGCCACGGAAAACTGGGCCACTAACCAACGTTATCTACCCACTCACTGATACCATACGGATCTGGAGATTGGTTGCCATCTGTCAAAGTTAATTTTTTAGGTAGAATTTGCGATCTTTGATGGCTAATGGCCTCGCATAGCTTGACAAGCTATTACTGCCATACTTCCGTTGTCAAGACGCGCATGTAGCCTATTTTGTTTGCAAACAGTAAATGGGTCTATACCAAGGATGTTTTATATTTCACTGGATATACAATTGGAAAATGGCCACCCATTCATTTCAATGGAAATTGCTCAATGGCGCAGCACGCCGTCATTGGGGCCAAGCTTCCGGACCCAGGCGGACATGCGCTGCGTGATTTTTACTCACACATGCGTAGTGTGGGGCTCATGAACATGCTGGTATCCAAGGTGTCCATGACAACGGCTCGCGCTCGTGGAACTCCGACCCAGGGTGTGTGTTCCTGATCACTTTTCACCGGAAATGGAATTCTGACCACTGCAGACTGCACCCTAGCGTAAGTATGAGCAGATCGAAAAAAAAAAAAAACATAGCCTCCGGTAAAGGTTTAATTATAGTTTGAGATAGAATTTTAAAACACAAAAGCAGTGTCAGATGTTTAAAACGAGTGTTATTTAACAGGGAAGTAAAACGATTGATTTCAACTAAAATATGTCAGCAAAATTAGTTGACTTGCTGTTGTGTAACGTGACATTGTTCAGGGGTCCACCTCCCAAAGATGCTAACTTACCTAATTGGAACTATTGACTGTGAATGGAGGAATTACTTAAGTTGAGGCAACTACATTTTTGGGAAACACCACAGGCTTGTGCCCTCTTTAGTTCAACGATGAATAACCACATTAATGGAGTCAGATGATTCTTGCTCGTCTGCGTGCGAATTCCATTATCCTTTCCGGATTCAAGACAATAAACCAAACACACAACACCCTGCACGTGCCTTATAAACCGATATGTTTTAAAGTCAGGAGCCTTAAACTTTTGTCAATTCTGGCAAGCTGATTTACTTGTAGCTAACGTAACTTAGCTTTGCGCTATTAATAACCATTTCTTGGATTATAGTAAAATGTAAGTCTACTATGAAATGGTACAGACGTTATACTGCGTTATTTTTACCTTTGTTTTAACGCTCCTTTTTTGGTCCTCCCTCCAGCGATATCCAAACCTCTTGGAGTGCATTGAACAGTCCATCCATGAAGTTCTGCATGTCAGCGAACTGGAGGCCGTGCCATTCTATCCCCCCCAAAAGCCCTTTCCAGTACAATCTGTCTCGATTATAATTTGAATACTGTCTCTACATTTCATTTCTAAGTGCGAGTTAACATCGATTGTATTTGCAATACCATTTACTCTTCTCCAGTGCTCTGTATTTGGTTTTTTAAAAGTTATGTAGATTTTCTATCAATCCAATATCATAAGTTGTAAACGGTACGGGACCCTATGGGATCACTTTTCTGTCCCATCGCAGGGCTATGTTGTGTATGAATGTGCATATTTACGCAGCCAACTGTTGCATTCTTTTAGGTCTTGTATTATATTTGTTCAGATGAAAATCAGCCACACCGTGGAATCTACCTGCATCACTCCGGTTGATCTCAGATGCTGCTCACGAACATTAGATGTTCTGATTTAGTATACTCTGAAGTTTCCACCTACCCAAAACTTCGATCTAATAAAGGCTGTACCACAAAAAAATGTGTATGAATGTTCAGTGCTTTCATGGATGTTTGGATCATGCACAAAAAAGTTAACATTTTGGATGTCATCAGTTAAGTTGCTGAAAAGTTTCATCGTCAAGAATGAAGGTCAGTAATTAATCTAAGAATGAAGAATGGTTAATAAATGGTTAGCTAAGCAGTGTTCGAACTGAATTTATGTAGTGCTACAAATGCACTCATATTACGTTAGATGCTACTCAGCTGACACATTATGCATAATGCATCAAAATAGAGTAATGGGCATTGGTGCTGTTCAAAGTAATGGAAATACACAACGCAGTTATTGGATTTAACCATATCATTTTAATATGAAAAAGTAAGGTGAGTGTTGGCTATGTACCTGGTTCTAGGATGTCACAACAGCGGCCTTAGCTAACTGTACATTTTGTCGCGCTACATGAAGTGCAGAAATCGAGGTGCTACATATTACGGCAATTCATAAATTTAAATGGCAAAAAATATGCTGAGCAACAAAAGAAACGCAAGTTAGCTAGTTAGTTAATGTGTTCTTATGGTTACTCATAGTGACTGCAAACCAAAGAAAAGTTTGATGAAATGAGTGTAAATGTGCACACGATAGTGGTAAATTTGATTTTCAATAATTACGCGCGAACTTTTTCTCCGGTCTGCCTTTAATTAAATTGCATTTTTCTGTTGTTCAGTAGATTGGCACTGTAACGCCAGCTCCCATCGCTGGCTTGGCTACGTCTATAATGTTGATCACAGACAGACGGCAAGGAAAGCCCATTTCTGGCCTCCCCATACCCAGCGGCATGTGACACGCTACATGCAGCTTATCATTAGCAAGTGGCCGCACTACCTAGCCTCTCACATACCAAAGACCGCATGCTGTGGCTCTTAGCGCCGCCCCTAGTATTGAAAAACGCAGCAGATCTATGGAAGTAAGCCCTGAAAAAAATCAGTATAAGCCCCTGCTTGGGTTAGCCTGTTCTGGTTTTCTTCAACATATTGAGGTTCCCCCATCCTCAAGCAATTGGAAAGAGACAGATTCTGAAAAGAAAAATTAGGCTTTATTGTGTCATGATGATAAATGTAAAGCTGAGTTCCTCCTGCGCAAGAAGAACTCCCCTTCCTGACTTTTACACGCTGGTTTATACCCTTATCTCCAGCAAATATGGTCTTTCCGCTTCTCATTCTCGCACTACAATTGGACAGGCAACCTAAGACCCTGTTAGCTAATCCTTCAGGAATTCAAAGCAAAGACGCATGCGTATCACAGTGGAAACTTACAGCCACATCTAGAAAGAGGTATACAGAGATATACAGACAGAGAATACAGCCAGATGAATATGATAAAAAGAAAAAGATACCAGTGGATGAATTTGATGCATATCAAATTATTACAAATAATTAAATTGATTTAGTTTTCAGTAGTAACTTATGATTTTACTGAACAAATATTGATCAAAGCTACAGAAATCAAATACATCCTCTGATTATGTTTTTTGAATCAACTAAACAGAGGCCTGCTTACTAATCAAAGCCACAGAAGCGTGCTGCTTATGTGTTTGTGAGCTGCTCATGCATGTGTGAACTGAATTGCCTGTATGTGTGTCTGTCTGTGTGTGAACTGCTTGTGTGAGTGTGTGTGTCTTTCTGCTGCCTACATAATATGATTATTGATTATGATTATTGATGGCTAAATATAATTCTAAATCTAATTGTTAGTTTATTGATTATTAGTATGAGCAATGAATGAATAATGATTAAAATAATATTTATAATCAGTAGCATTTAACCTGCTATGGACCCAGAAACATCTTATAAGCAATCACATCTTCATCTGCCTTGTTAATCTGGGCAGCATAATCGCAAACATGACAGACCCTGGGTTTAGCCTCGAGGACCTCGCGGTTTTGATCAGCCCAAATCTGCTCGCAGTTAGTAAATTTGATTTTCTATGATAATTATGCGCAAACTTATTTTCTGATCTGTCTTTAATTAACTTGCGTTTCTTTTGTCGCTCAATACATTTGCTCCGTAACGTCGCCAGCTCACTTTACCGACTTAGCTCCGTCTTTAACGTTGGACACTGACAGATGGCAAGGAATGCCCATTGCTCCACCCACTCACATCCGCTGCATTGCTAAATTCGGAGGAGACCAGAACCCGCTTACATATGAGGACCCGTTGGTGTTCGCATAGCCTGAATATGTCATGATTCTGGGTTTTTGATCATGTTTTATGTGCTGGTTTTGTGTTTATGATTATTGTCTTTTATTTATTTTTTGGTTTTTGTAATGTTCTGGTTTTTGGTTCATTCCATGTTTTAGTTCCATTGCACTTGTCTCCCCTGTCTTGTGATCTAGTTGGTTCAGTCCGTCTTCCCTGTGTGCGTGCTCACTGACTTCGGGTGTTTTTAAGGCAGTCTGGTGTTTAAAAAATTTCTTCGTATCTCGTTTTCTCCCTTCACTCCTCTGTTCTGTTTACTAACGAGACTAACATTTGTATTATCGTATACTAACACAACTAACCATGTGTGTATATAGATTCGATTACTAAATTACTAATGAGCACTCTAGTTTAAGTTTTAAAACTGCACCGCTACTAATAGACTAATTCCCTCTTCGCAGTCGCCCTGTTGTATTCTCCGCCCCTTTTGCTTTCCACCGTCCTCTCCCTACGTTCAGCGAGAATCTCTCGCACATGCTTAATTACTTTCCTGCTCTTGTTATCTGTGCAAGTAGAACTCCAGGACCGGAGCTGTTTAAATGTCATAGGCTGTTTGTGTGATTCCTGTCCGTATTTCGTATCTCGCCAATTTCCGTGGTTAGGGTTTCCCTCATGTGATTCTCCCGATGTAATTAGTCTCATTCCCCACAGCTGATCTCTGTATAGCATGTGACCCTTCCTGTGTGTACATTAGGAGTCTTTTCACTCACAGCTCTTGTCAGAACGTTGATCAATATTTCATTGTGCCGAGCTCCTTGTACGCCTTTCATTATTGTTTTTCTTCTACTGGATAGTCCGACCCCGATTCTTGGCATAGCCCTTTTTGCACTGTTGCTGCCTTTCTGGATTTTGACCTATTTTTGTATGACCACGAGTTCTGTGTTTGGATGCCCTGTGTATGACCATTGGCTTTGCCCATCGACTACGACTTTTTGCCTATCGTTTTCTGTACCTCTGCCCATCTGTCTTACTGGTTCTGACCTCTGCCTGTCTAGTCGATGCTGTTTTGGATTTCGTACTGTGGCTTGGCAGTTCCTGTGTTTTTTGGCTTTGACTCGGACTTCATTAAAGGCATACGTTTTTTTGGATTTCTGTCTCTCGCGTGTGGTTCCTGAACTGTACCTCACAGAATATAAATAAAACATTTTGTCTTTGCCGAGAAACGAGGCATTAATGATTTAAGAGAGAAAAATAAACCGTTTCGGTATCAATAATTTGTGGCTGTCAAAAAAAAATTATTCACGGATTTATCAGTGTGTCTTTTTCAATTATTACATATGGAGAAATTCCTTTTTGGCCCCCATGGCATCACGTGACCTGCAATATCAGGTTCACCGCTAGGACCATGTCGGCGTGTGTTCCAGCCCCAAGTTATCTGTCCATACCGAGAGGTATATCCGAAAATAGGTCATCATGGTTAAAATCATGATAAAAAGTATATACTTTCACTTCGTTACTTTGACACTGGCAACTTAGTTACTCATTTCAAATTAAAATATGAATTTAACTCATCATTTACGGATTATCTGGATTTGGCGTGTTTGAGAGGAACAACGGTGTATCTTTGTGCAGATGTGTCCGCCAGTGGACGTGGAGCTGCAAATTTATGCACGCAGTTACAATATTCCACCACCAGATGACAGACCAGAATCAGTTATTGAATATTACCAGTAAACTCAAAGAAGTATATTCAGGCCAGAGCGGTAGATAACTCATCAATAGCTGGGTTTACATGGAGCCAAATATTCCGATTAGAATCTGTTTAGAAGCTCAAACCGAATAAAAATGCTCCATATAAACACATCATTCCGAATAAGCATCGAATTTCATTCGGTTGCAGGAGGGTAGAATATTCCTTTTCCCAAACCGATTAAAAGTAAAATTGTGTCATGTAAACGGTGAAACGGAAAGCTGTCTGGCTGCATTCTGTCTGGGCATGCACTGTCTTGAAGTGATTGGGCAGAGTGACGTTTCTTCACTTGCAATTACGGTGGTTTTCAAGAGCAGACTGCAGAACTGGTCAACGTGGAGTGGCTGATTTTAATAAAAACTCTTGAAGAATGGAAATTATTGCATGCTTAGATGGTAGTAAAAACAAGAGTGAACAGTTTTTTTTTAAAAAGTCCACGAAAAACTCAACAAAGCCAGGATAGACCGCAACGTCAAACAAATCAGAACTGCTGGAAAACTCTGAAGACCAGTGTTCTGACAATAAAGGCTGATTCATACTCCATAAGAACAGAGAAATTTGTTCTTGTTCTCGGGGCTGCGAGAACAAGAAAAAAGTTCGTTTTGACCGGGACATTTCATACTTCGCGAGAAACTCAAGTGCCAAACTCCTTTGGGCTGTTTCAATGAACTTTACTTGCCCGACCATCAGTCAGTCAGACCATCAGTCAAGTGAAAAGTCGGACCTTGCTTCGACAGACCATGTCCGTCAGGTGTTTCGATAAAACAAAAATAGGATGTCCGACCATGGTCCGACGCGTATTGACGGTTCGTCACTGTTCGTTCGAAGTTGCGTGAGAATTCACATTTCAGCGATGCACTGCTTTGCTATTTGGCATTGAAATACTTGAAATAAGTTAACGTTAAATGAAAAAAAAATCTGATTAGCTAGATCATTAACCACTATTCAGACATAAATTAACTGCGCTCATCGCTGTAGGATGTCACGTAACGTCCATTTTCAGTAGGCTATTAATTGAATACAGTCTAGCTAATTCAAAGCAGTCTTTGCTCACTGTGCAGAAACTACGATTGGCAACAAAACAAAGCTATTAATCACACAAAAGACATTAAATAAAACATTCAAGTCTTGACGATCGCTCATTTTACAGAATTGACTTTAGCAGTCGAGCGATAAGCAGAGCTCCACTCTCGGTCACACTAAGCACCACGAATACGATGTTTAACCACTGAGCACCATGGCGGGACCGCTCCTTAGTGCCCCATTAGTGATCATAAAAACACAACTTTTTGTCGCACTTGAGGTGTACGGTACCAACAATTTAAAAGTAAAATCTTCACGCGTTGTTAATAAACTATGTGTAGTTGTAACAAAAATCCGTTCACGGATTTAACAGAGCCCCGCTTCTGAGTGTAGGCTATATTGGTTTCGCGGGCATTGGCACCGTTTTTCCATTCTCGAAATATATTGGGCTGTCTGCACTTCCAGACAAAATCAAACAATAACGCTATATATTGGGCTTATATTTTTTGTCCCACCGGGTTTTAGGACAACTCTCGAGTAGGCCTACAAAGTCGATGGACCGATTAATGAGACACTTAGAAAAAGACGGACCTTCCGATCCATAGATATACATAAACACTAGATGCCTCAAGCACGCTACGAGCCAATGTGAAGTAACGTCGAGGCTCGACTCAAGATGGCGGCCTGAGCAGTACGTCTTTTGAACGCGGCGCACCAGATTTCTGGAATATACAAGTGAAAAGTGGACTTTGCGAATACCTGTTTTTTAGGGTATGATAGGAGTGTGTCAAAGTGCCTGACGTGTGATTTTTTGTTGAGTTTGAGACATTTTGTTGCAGTGATGGGCAAAAAACGCGATCATGCGTCTCTTTCTCAAGGAGCGCTAGCTTCCTCTACTAGCGCACTGGCTAGCGGTGGACATGACTATGTCAAAGACCTGGATGAAGATTTTACTTTATCCGAGTGCAAATTTCCACCTTTGCCGGCAACGCCATCCAAATCTCCGGCTGTGAAGAAAAAGGCTGGTGATGTTTTCAACTCTGCTCTGGTTAGTGATATTAATTCTCAGCTTTCCAACCTGACGTGTTTGATAAATAGCAGATCTGACGCCATTGAGGCCAAGATCTGCGACCTAAATGATAAGGTAGAGAGGGTGTTCACTGATTTAAAAGATGTCTCAGCGAAGATGGCTAATCTTGGAAAGCGAATCGAGGTGATGGAGTGCCCGGTGAAACTGATTCAAAGGAGAATGGATGACATCGAAACGTATACCAGAAGATGGAATTTAAAACTTCTGGGGGTCCCAGAATCTAACCAAGAGAGTGTGAGAGACGAAGTCATAAAAATTTGTCAAGCAGTCCTGCCGAGCATGGGAAACAAACTGGCTGATGCTATCGACATCGTCCATCGCCTGGGGAAGAAGCCACAATCCACGGAGGAAATGAGGCCCAGAGGCATTATTTTGCGGTCTATCTCACGTATTTCCAGAGATGAGGTGTGGAGGGCTGCAAAAAACTCTGTCTACCTTAAAGAACGCGGTTTCCGTTTCCAACAAGATTTCTCCAAAGCGGATCGGGAAAAAAGGCAGAAACTGTGGCCTGAAGTCGAGAAGGTGCGTGCTGCGGGGAAGAAGGCTTTCTTCGCTGGGGCTAGGGCTCTTATTGAAGGAGAAGGAGAGATCATTCTTCCTGGATAACGATATATACTTTTCGCGATGTTGGATATGCGAGACTTTCGTAATTCACAAGGATTTTACACAAGCTCTTGTGATTTTCTTTTATTTAACATCACAAGACCTGATCTGATTTGGTTAAGCACCGATACATCTATAATTGTATGACGAACGGTATTATATTATTAACAGTTTTGTTACAAGATATCTAAGGCTAAATGCTGTATTTTGCAGTACTATTTATAGTACCAAGCATGTTGCCTGCATATATATATATATATATATATATATATATTTTTTTTTTTTTTTTACAAGAATTGAATTTTATGGTGCTACGTTCTTCAGTTCGATTTACTAGTTTCATAAGGGCAATTTTCTAGCTCTTGTGATTTTCTTTTATTTAATAACACAAAACCTGATGTGATTTGTTTTAAGCACTGATGCATCCTTTTCAGATTTTTTTATAAGACTTGAATTTTATGGTGCTTTGTTCTTCAGGCTGAATTACTAATTTCACTATGATTTTATGCAAGCGCTTGTGAATCTCCTTACTTAATATCACTAAACCTGATGTGATTTGGTTATGCACTGATACATCCTTATTTGTACGGCAAACGGTATTATAGTAATTATGACAGTTATGTTACATGATATTTATGGGTAAATGCAGTATTATGTTATACTACTTAAACTGTCAAGTAACTTGACTGCTTCTACATATGTTTCCTTTTCACAAGATTTGAGTATTATGCAGCCGTGTTCTTTTGGCTGATTCACGAAGTTGTTTTTTCTACTTTTTAGGGGAAAAAAGGTTGTAAGGTTTTTTCTTCTATTGGTTTTTGGTCTATGTCTTTTTCAATTGTTTCTTTAAATGCCAGGGGACTAAGGGACAATGTCAAGCGTAAAGCTTTATTTTTATATGTCAAACAGTTAAAAACTGATCTTGTTTTCTTTCAAGAAACACATTCACTAATGAAAGATCACAATTTTTGGAAATCCCAGTGGGGTAGTGAGATGTGGTTATCTCATGGCTCTCAGTTTTCTGCAGGAGTATCTTGTTTAAAAAATGAGTTTAGTGGTGATATTCTACAGCATGTGTGTGACAGTGAAGGTCATTTTGTTTGTTTAGTTATCAA
The DNA here is from genome assembly GCA_029721435.1 of Gymnothorax reevesii. Classification (NCBI taxonomy): domain Eukaryota; kingdom Metazoa; phylum Chordata; class Actinopteri; order Anguilliformes; family Muraenidae; genus Gymnothorax; species Gymnothorax reevesii. The sequence goes on along the minus strand of CM056578.1, from coordinate 72,470,128 downwards.
ATTGAACAGTAAAATTCTTATAGTGATAAATATTCATGGCTTCAATTCCAAGTCAGAGAATGACAAATTATTAAATACGCTGGACGATAAAATTGCTAATTTTGAACGGATATTTCCTGGTGCCTTTCTGTTGATTGGAGGTGATTTCAATGTAGTTTTGGATGAGATTATAGATCGGTGGCCATCTGGTCAATCTTCAGCTTCAAGCACCGCTTTGAAGACACTTATGAACAGATATGACCTTGTTGACATTTGGAGAGAGAAATTCCCAAACAGTAGGGTCTATACGTGGAGTAACAAAAGTGGCTCCAGGCAATCACGCTTAGACTTCTGGCTCATTCCAAAATCTCTACCTGTAAATTGTGTCACAGTCAAAATTTTAGCTACACCGTTAAGTGATCATAAGGCAATAACTATTAACATTGATTTTTTCCACAGTAATTCAAATGTGAAAAGATCTTCCTATTGGAAACTAAATAATTCTCTTCTAAGTCACAGCTGCGTAGAATTAGAACTAACTAAGTTAATTAAATTTTATTGGAACAAGGCGCGAAAGGAAGGTGTTTTTGGTGCCAATTGGGAGCTCCTTAAATTTGAAATTGGGAAATACATGAGATGGTATGGTAGCAAGCTGGCTAAATCTAGGCATATCTTAGAGGAAAAAGTAACTTCAGAAATAATATCTCTCAGTAGTATTCCACCTGAAAATGTGACTGATGAAGAAAGATGTCAATTAACTGTGCTTCAAAAAAATCTAGATGACATGTATAAATTAAGGGCAGAAGGAGCCTTTGTAAGATCCCGACAGAAGTGGCTTGAGCATGGCGAACAGATGTCCTCCTATTTTTTTAGATTAGAAAAATCACAAGCCAGACGCAATTCGGTACTCCAGTTAAATATTGATGGTACTATTACAGATGATAAGAAGAATATTTCTGCATTTTGTCATAACTATTATTCCTCTCTGTACAAATCTAAATTTGATGAATATGCCATCTTTGATTTTTTTAGTTGCATTGATTCTGTTAACTCCATTAGCCAGGAAGAAAGGTTGAGTTGTGATTGTCCAATTATGCTGCAAGAGGTAGTAGATGCAATAAATCACTTAAAAACAAATAAGTCTCCAGGGACCGATGGAATCACCTCTGAGTTCTATAAGCATTTCTCTCAGTCGGTGGCCCCTTTTCTCTTGAATGTTTTCACAGAGAGCATTGCTAAATCAACATTGCCTACAAGCATGACCCAAGGTCTTATATGTCTGATACCTAAACCAAAGAAAGACTTGCTTATGATTGATAATTGGAGGCCCATCAGTATACTTAATAGCGACTATAAATTGTTTGCAGGCGTCTTTGCTAGGAGACTTAAGCGCGTTTTAAACTCAATTATTGATGAAAACCAGTCTGGATTTATGAGTAATCGACACATTTCTAACAATGTAAGATTGATTTTTGACCTCATTGATTATTCTGACTTGATAAGTGATGATAGTTTTGTGTTTTTTTTGGATTTCTATAAAGCGTTTGATACGGTTGAACATCCCTTTATTTTTTATAGCCTTGAAAAATTTGGCTTTGGAACCTATTTATGTAATGCCATGAAAACTCTCTATGCAAATGGGAATAGTTCAGTCAAACTAAGTGATGGTACCACGCAAAGATTTTGTTTAGAAAGAGGCATAAGGCAAGGTTGTCCCGTATCTGTTTATTTGTTTCTTGTTGTTGCACAAATGTTCTGTCATTATATAAAGGCGAGTAAATTGGAGGGTATCTCAATTGCTGGTAGGGATATTATTATGAGTCAACTAGCAGATGATACTGCATTATTTTTAAGAAATGCTCTGCAAGTGAAGCCTGCAATTAATGCTATTGAAATATTTTCTAGAGCTTCAGGCCTCTGTCTGAACTTAAACAAATGTGATTTATTTGCATTGAAATACTGCGACATAACCTCCATTGATGACATACCTGTAAAGAAAAAAGTTTGTTATTTAGGCATCACTATTACAAAAAACAGACAAGAAAGAAGTGATCTTAATTTTAATCCAATGATACTTAAGGCAAAGAACAAATTTTATCTATGGTTACAGAGAGATTTATCACTAAAGGGGCGGGTTCTTTTATCGAAAGCTGAAGGGATATCCAGGCTTATTTATACTGCATCTTGTCTATTTCTTGAGAGTAAGGCTGCCAAAAAAATTGACCAATTACTATTCAACTTCTTGTGGAGAAATCGCATACATTACATTAGAAAATCTGTAGTTGTTAATTCTAGTAAAAATGGGGGCCTTGATTTTTTGGATTTTTCCTCTTTGAACTATCTATTTAAAATTAACTGGTTAAAGCATTTCATGAAAAATGATTCGTCAATGTGGTTTTTCATTCCTAAATTCATATTTAACCAAATTGGAGGACTACCTTTTCTGTTGGTTTGTAACTACAAAATAGATAAGTTACCATTGAAATTAGCTGACTTTCATAAACAAGTGTTATTGGCTTGGAGTTTAATTTACAAACACAACTTCTCACCACACCGATATTACATATGGAATAACCGTGATATTCTGTATTAGAATAAGAGTCTTTTCATAAAGAAATGGTTTGATGAAAACATTTGCCTATTAAGTCAGCTGCTAACTCCTGAAGGTCACTTAATGAGTCATGAGGAATTCTGTCATAAATTCAACTTTCCTGTGTCGCTGAAGGAATTTATTCAGGTTGTAGGATCTGTTCCAGATGGCTCTGTTTATTTAGGGGTATTTCTGTTCAAGATGTGCTTGTCACGAACCCTGTTAACACCCCTTGTGGGAAAATTTGCTTCACATCCTCTCGTAAGAACAATAATCGTGCCATTCGTTCTCTGTTTCAAATCGAATTTACTTCAAAGCCATATATTATCACTTATTGGAATTCGCTCCACAGATCTATTCCTTGGACAAAAGTTTGGATGTTGCCACACAAGTATTTGATTACCAACAAAATTAGAGAAATTTCCTTCAAAATTTTACACAAAATTTACCCTACAAAGCTTTTGATGAAAAAGTTTAGAGCAGATATTGACACTAATTGTTCATTCTGTTCAGCTCACCCTGAAACTGTTCCACACCTTTTTTGGCTCTGTGATCTCACTACGAAACTATGGAAGGATCTAGCAGGTTTTATCTCTGACAAATTTTATACAAATTTTGTACTGCTTTATGAACATGTTATTTTTGGGTTTTTTGTAAAAAAGAAAGATGACAATGAAAAAACCCATCTTATAAATCTTCTAATTATTTTGGCTAAGTTTTTCATTCATAAATGTAAGTTTAAGAATCAAAAACCTATTTTTTCAGTTTTTTACAAGGATTTTGAATTATATTTGCAATCTATCACTGCCTGCAAAAACAAGAAGGCTGTAAAGACTCTGAATGCATGTATGAATTGTAATCTGTACTTGTAAAATGTTGCATGTTCGTCCTTTTTTTTTTTCTCTCCTTTCTTGTTATTTTTATTTATTTTGTCTTTTTTCTTTTCTTGTCTACTCTATGTCCCCTGGCATCTATGTTTCTGTTCCTATTCTGTACTAAGAGAAAGCATTTAATAAAAAAATAAATAAATAAATAAATTTAAAAAAAAAAATTTAAAAAAAGTTACGTCGCCACAGCGCGGCCATCTTGGGACAGGACTGCTCGATCACTCATAACATTACAGCCAATGGAGCAAATTGTAAATTGCTCAACTCTCCAAATTCTCGACTGATTTTCAAACAAACGGCTTTGTCGGGTAAACATCAGAGATGTAGTTATTTAACTGCATTATAAGAATAATTAAAACCATTGAATTTGGTATTAAAAGTACATTAAGGTTTGTAATAACCCAATCCGTTTGTAAATCCGTCAAGAATTCAGCGAGTTACGAGTATTAAAGCGAGTAAATCATCCACCTACCTTCGACTACAGCACAGCGCACCAGGGGTGTGTTTCCCAAAATCACAGATGCTAACTTAAGTGGTTCGGCCCATTGACTGTGAATGGACGAACTATGTAAGTTGCTAACAACTACGCTTTTGGGAAACGCAGTTCAGAGCAGTCCCCTGTCCTAAGATGGCCGACCAGTGACAACGCTGCCGACTCTGCCTTGAGCCATCTAGTGTTTATATATTATATCTATGTTCCGATCCAGTCTGTCTTGTTCACTGAAACAGCCTCCTGGCAAGTCAAAGGGTCACGCCCACTCCATCTTTCTGACCAATCACACAACAGTTCTCGGACACCACACGAGAAAAAAGTTCTGCCCTGGTGACGTGTCGAGAACAAGCTGCAAGAACTCCGAAACCCGGGCTGCGAGAACAAAATGATGTCATTTTGTTCTTGCAACTTCGAGAACAAGAACAAATTTCTCTGTTCTTGTGGAGTATGAATCAGCCTTAAGCGAGATCGTAGTCTGGGGCGCGCGTTGCATCATGGTCTTGGGTCAGAGATCACGGGGGATAAACACTGGGTGCACGCGCGGTCCGAGCCGGTTGTTTAAATGTCGAAGTTGAGATCGGTGGCGAAACTTGTTCTTAAAATCGTGTAAAGTAAAGACATGGCGAATTCTGAGTATTGATGGTATTCGATGCACGTCATCTACGTTCGATGCGGCCATATTGTTGACATGCCGCTGGGGAGCAGAGCGAAGATTTCAATTGAGTTAAACGAGCCGTCATGGCATCTTCAAGGCGCTACGACGAGAAAACTTGCTTGATTGGCGTCGGTCCATATAAATTGGACTCAGCAGCATTTAGCCGAGATATATCTTTGCTGCTAGCCATAGGCGTGCACAAATAGACGCTAGGTGGTGCTACAGCACTTGCCCCTTTGCCCTTTATCAATGAAAGTGCCCTTTTGAAATTTCGTTTTTTTTTTTAAATTATTATTAACAACACTTTGGTGTGGCCAATGTTGAAATGATCTTTTTGAAAAGCGGTGTGATTAAAAACTACTGAAAAAAATGCCCCGAAATGGGCCACCTCCTCACGCTCTTCCGACCTCTCTTCCTTTGTCGAATGAACACGCGCGAAGTGCATACCTGTATAGATCAATACAGTCCTTGGTATAGATGCGCCGCTGGAGCGTATCAGCTGAGCGACTGGAAGCCACAGTCTTGTGTCCCACCAGACAGGTAACACACAGATCAAGTGAAATCGTACAGTTTGCCCTCCGAGCCCAACCTGTAATCATTTTTTTGTTCAGTACCATGTCTCATACACAGTGATGGTCCGTCGGCAGAAACACAGGGTCAGCAATAACCTCACCTTTCACTTCTCAATGACGGACACCTCTCGCAGTTTACCTCCCCGATTAGAAACTCTCGCTCAGACTGATTGGAGGAACCGACGAGAATCTAACTTGTTTTTGAAAGCCGTGTTATACATAGCACTACGAAATTATACGGCGTTTAACTTACTTCCGCACACCAATGGCTACGGAAAAAATATCAATAGCCTACGTCGTTATAATTTCTGAATTTGCGTAAATTAGTTCGCGACGTTCATGAGCCATGAGAATCCGTTCTATATACTCTGAATGTGACAGCCAAAGTGCGTAGTAGCACAGCTGAGTGAAGACGAAAATAATTGCTGTGAAGTCTGCGAAAGTTTCGGATTTTTTGCAGATTGTCATCCTTGCGGATTCACATCAATTATATCAACATAGCTAACAGGCAATCGCTTTATAACTAGCATTTCTTAATTATTACGTGTCACGCATTGGTGGTGGCTAATCTGTTAATTAACTGTTCGATCAAACCTGATCGCAAACAGTTTAAGAGCAATTATCCGGGAAAGGGTGATGTTACTGAAGGCCTTCCTGGCATCTGACGGTACGCCATTGCTCATACAGCACCAAACAACTGAGCATTTTTTAGCCGACTGGTCAGCTGATTAGCTAGTTTAATGCTATAGCCCAAACAATGATAGATAACGTGAGGACGACCACCACAAACAATGTCGGTCGACTTTGCGAATCTATCTGTTAAGCTGAACGTTTTCTTTTGTGTAGATTTTGTTAGGCAACAAATGAACACATAAAGAAGAATCAGGCAGTTCCCCATTGCCTGAGAAAAATAACCCCATAAAGCAGAGGTGGGCAGTGAGGGCCGTATCTGTCCCTGGTTTTCACACCAACGTCTGGTCTTTAATTAGTTGATTGTCTCAATTAGCCAAACCATTTGTGAAATCTGACGTTTCATGCGCATTTCTTTAAATTATCATGAAACTACAAAGACTAGTCTTGTCTCCCTTCATAAAACATTTTCCTTTGATCGAATCATTGTAAAAATCTATATTTGTGCATGCAATCAATTACTCAATTAGTCAGGGTAATTGATAGGAATAAAAACCTGCATACACACCGTGATTGCCCACCCCTGCCATAAAGGCTACCCACTTGCCTTCTTGTGATGAATGACAGTAGTCATGAATTGCATTGAACATGTGCGTGTAATGTTTATTTTATTGTTTTAATCTCAGACTATAATAACATGTACCACGTGTGCAAAAAAGTGCCCTCCCCCTCCCCCCTGAGCACTTGCCCCCCATAATGTCTGTGCACACCACTGATGCTGTTGCTCCAGTGCTTTTTGGTATGCTTGGAGACAAACTGTGTGGCTACGTTGTGCAGGGCTGTCGGTCCACCGCAAAATGCAGGAGCGGTGGAAATCATAAAACACTACAGAAGCAATAGGGACCTCGGTCCCTAATTACAAAAAACTGTACATGGAATGGATGGCGGAGATGTGTCTCGACTCTGTCACGTAGTTTTAACCAGTGGCCGTTTTAGGCACGAGCGAAGTGGGCAGCCGCAGCCAAGCGAGGCAAAGTTGCCCGGTGTTCTGTCGATGTGGGCTGCTTCGTCCAGATGAGCTCCCAGTTGCCTAAATCAACGGTGACGTCTGTCGATTTACGTCAGCCCATCGAAATAAATTACCTTGTGTTTTTTCGTTTATAGTTATACAGATCCAAAAGTGTGTTCTGGGCATATAGAAGTATCACATTTTGTTAGCTTTAATAGTATCAGTGCTGTCAGATTTTAACGGTATTATGACGTTGACGGTGTTATTAATATTATCGCCGTCGTGGGGATTAATATTAGCTGTATCAGATAACGGGCTCTGGCTTCGTTCCCGTTGAGAGTGGAGTTGCTGATGACTACTATTACTACTCCATAGGTCTGCAGCTACACGCATCCCCGAGTGGCTCAACCAGAGCTCAACTCGACGGTCATTCCACCCTGGAAAAACGCTTAGTGGTAGTGCGCATTCCCAGTAGTGCACTGTAGCCTAAATTGACGGGGAACCAATCTCGACAGAACACCTGTTGTTTTTGACATTTATACTCGGCATCATAACTACAACCCTTATAACTATATTTTTGACTATATCACATTTGTAGTATGTGGAGGATAACCTTGGAAATTGTAAAGAAATCGCAGCTGAATTTTCTATCCCTAGCTCTCTACACCTAAATGCAATCACATCAAAAACGGCGCTTGATCTCCCCAATACCTGTCTGTGTTTGGGATCGATAAAAACATACACAAGGTGTGACAAATATATGACTAACAAGCATAAATAAAATAAAAGCTGTTTTTTATTATTCTGGTTGCTGTAGTAGTTGGCAGTACAGGTCAAATTGTGTTTATTTATAGCATTTTGGGGAAATTGGATGAAATTGTCAAAAATGCTCACCAAAAATCAATAAAAACACCTTTTTTCATTCTGTTTGCTGTAGTAGTTTGCAATGGTACGCACCTGCTTATGTGACTACTTACTACAGGTCAAAATGTGCTGATACCATTTTTTGTTTTTTCAAAGCGCTTTCTTAATATCGAGAGAGAGATATATTGCAATCTCAAATGCCTAAAAATTGTTGTTTACAATGATTTTAGTCTGGCAGCATTAATCACGAACTGTCCTTTGTCCTGCTTCCTTTCTTCTATTTCAGCTCCATTTGGTTGACAAGGGTTCCACAGGTTCAGAGATTTTCTTTCCCTCTGGGGTGCCTTTGAAAGGACAGGAGAGACTCATCACACAATGTCAGGAGAACAGGAGATTGCTGATTGCATAACATATCTTTTTAATCTGGGACTGACACAGGCTGAAATAACTCTGTGCCTTGCTGTTCGGCACAATGTACACATCAGTGTGCGTCACTTAAGAAGACTCCTTGCAGGGCTTCAGCTTTTGTGGCGGCGTGGTCTAACTGAGCCTGACGTCATAGTCCACTACATTGCTGAGCAGCTAAGAGGTCCTGGGCGTCTCCATGGGTATCGGATGATGAGTGAGAGATGCAGATGTGCAGGATTGCGGGTCACCAGAAACCTTGTGTATGAAGTGCTGTCTGTTTTGGATCCAGACGGTTTACAGCAGAGAAGAGAAAGACTCAGAAGAAGACATTACAGTGTCCCAGGACCAAATTACATGTGGCACATGGACTTATATGATAAATGCACGCCATTTGGCATTGGAGTTAATGGATGCATTGATGGCTTCTCCTCACATATCATCTGGATGCAGGCAAACTTCACAAACAGTAAACCACAGGTTATTGCAGCGTATTTCATTGATGCTGTCAGTGAGCTTGGAGGTTGCCCAAAAATCATCCGATCTGATTTTGGTACAGAGAATGTTCATGTCAACAGATTGCAGTGTTTTTTGCGTGAAGATGAAAATGGCACAGTTTATGGACCTTGTGTACTTCAAGGAAGAAGTACAAGCAACCAAAGAATTGAAAGTTGGTGGGGCCATTATCGCAGACAAAATGCAGACTACTGGAGAGACTTGTTCCAGGAGTTCCAATCAGTTGGTGACTTCAGTGGAGATATGGCTGACAAGGGTCTCATCCAGTTCTGCTTTCATAAGATCATACAGGTAATGACTCACACACCAACACACATGCACGCACACACACGCTCTCACTCTCACACGCTCACAAACACACAGGCTTTCTCACTAACACATAAAACACACTCACTCAAACACACACATATACTCTCTCTCTCCCACACACACTCACTCTCTCACTCTCACACACACGCTCTCACAACCACATATAAATTCACAAACACACACACACACACAAACACACTCACTCACCTACATTCTCTCTCTCTCTCTCTCTCTCTCTCTAACAGAAGAAGATAGACACGGTGAGGAGAATGTGGAACACCCATCGGATCCGGCCAGGTGGCAATGGACGGGACCTGTATGCAGGAAGGCCTTTTCTTATGTATAACACACCAGAACTTTACCAAGCACGGGACTACCTCCAGCCAGTGGACTATGACAAACTTGACATTATCGTAGAAGAGGATATTTGCCTTTGGAACACTGACATTGTCTGTGACCCAGATCTTCACAAGCTCTGTTCGTTGTTAATGGAAGAACACCATCTTGAGGCTGGCCATGATGCTGCTCAGGCAGTCAGACTGCACAGACAGCTGAGGCCCTTGATAAGAGCACACCTGTCAGAGTGAGATTAGTCCTCACCATGCCAAATTGTTGTCTCACAACAGTCCAAGTAAACAAGTCATGTCAACTATTTATTTCACAATTTTGTTTTTCCTTGTCATGTCCAGTTTATGTAACTTGACTTATTTCACTGACAATTTCTCCTCCTCCTGAGAGATATTTTTTTGTACTTTGTAAACAAATTCTTTAATGTGTTTGTGTATGTGCTTGTCAAGTCATGCATTTGGGTTCTATTGTGCTCAGTTGTGTGTGTTTTTGGCCTAACCTAATAAATCCAAATGCCTGAATCTTATGAAGCATTTCTCATCAACGCTGCTAACCCAACCCCAGGCCCAGATGCAGCTACAGTAAGCTCCAGCAGAGGATCAGACTGTCTGACTAAATATAGGAAAAGCTTCTCCTCCTTTGTTCCAACCAGTGGTGATTGAGTGGAGTATTTTAGTATAGATTAATGTGTTATTTGTTCTTACTGAATGGTCAAGAGTTGGACAGTACTCTATTTACTGTGCAAAAATGTACAGATACAGAGAATTAAATTTTTGTATATTTTTATCCCACCGGTATGTAATACCGTGGGATATAGTCATCGCCCTGTCCATCCGTAATCATTTTTGTTTCCGGAAAACTATACCACCTACAAACTTCAAATTTGGTATGGATATTACCCTTAATGTGGCAATGTGCATTTTGGGTGTTTCATTCAGCTCATAAATTATGTGGGACCGGTGGGATATGTCATCTTCTCATGATTCTTGTTTTCTATGCATGTGGCCAGTTGCAATATGTTGTTCGAATAGATACCAAATATCCTACGTTATATTGTGTTTTTATTCTTCATTCAGTTATTATAAACATCTTTGACATTATAGAAAATAGAAAAATAACAATTACTTTGCTGAGTAACTAATTACTTTAACAACGCGGTAACAGAGTTACTAACTCAATAACTTTTTGGAAGAAGTAATTTGTACCTATAACTACTTTTTAAAAGTAAGATGCCCAACAATGATCGCATTGTTTTGTGTTGAGTTTTTCTGTGCTCATACACATTACTCTCACTCCAACCAGTTGACACTACTTTCAAAAGAAAAGAGATTCATTGCTAAGTGAGTGTGCTGACTGTATAGCAAAAAAAAGCTGCAGTCTGCCAGGTCTTACAGTAATTTCTTATGCCTAGAAGCAGAAGTCAGTCTACAGGAGTCAAAGTTCTAAAATGAGAAAGAGTTACTCAAATTTTAAAGTCTTTACTAGAAATCATGTGAGACAGAAATCCATTTTAGTCATACAACAAGTATTTTTACATTACAAAATACAAATATGGAACTCCCAGTCAGCAAAATACTGGAATAAATTCAATAAGAACTTGCAAGCAGCCAGTCTTTAAAAACTACAAGAGAATAAAAAAACCCACAAAATAAATCATCAGTTTTAGGCCAAACCTTGGCATAAAGGTACTTCATGACTGGAACAAAATATAACAATAAAAAGGTTACCTTCTCAATACACACACATGCACCAAAGTGTGAAAAGAGGACGTGACTGAACATGCACCTTTCCCCAGCTCTCTCAGTCCCTTTATCATTTTTGCGGAGCAATGAAATGCAAAAACATGAAAAGACAAGCCGCAAGGATGATGGAAGGACTAAGGAACAATTATTCCTTTCACCCTCAATTTCACAGTCATAGAAATGCTTGGACCACCCCTGTAATTATTAAACAAGCCTTAATGACCAATGCTGCAATAGAATAGTGAAAACTAGTGGCTATTGGTGCTTGGCCAGGAAATAAGTAGCCAGGAAAATTTTGTCTCTTGATCTTATCACATTCGCTCATCACAGCATTTTTTTTAGACCAGATCCATCACCCACACTCCACTGCTCAACACAGATATGAACTCTGCTCTAAAATCTGCATAGTCTTTGTAGTTAGTTGCCAGTTGCAAAGAACAACTACAGGTGTGCGCCAAGGGTGCTCTTGTGAGCTGTGGCTGTTCTGCTGTGAATCCAACTTCAATTGTTTTAGGTATACTAAGTCCATATGAAAACGCACCACTCTGGAAATCTGGAATAGCTCCACGGATTGATATGTGAAGTATATACGTATGATGCATTTGAGATAATGAATGATTTAAGAAGACATGTAAACATCATTCAGTTTCATTCACGATAATGTTAATGCGCGAGAGAGGTTTAACTGGTGTAGGGGTCAAACAGGAAAGTCAATAACGGGTGTGACCGCCATTTGCATTGACACATGCGGTGCATGGTCGTCGCATGGAGTTGATCAGTCTCTGGATAGAGTTCTGAGGGATAGCATTCCACTCCTGAACAAGGGCAACCTCAAGTTCTCGGATGTTGTCCATCTGGCGTCGACATGAAAGACGTCGTCCAATTTCATCCCATAAGTGCTCGATAGGGGAGAGGTCGGGTGACAGAGCTGGCCACTGAAGCACGGGGATGTTCTGCTGTGCAAGGTACTGCATGGACACCCTTGCAGTGTGTGCCCTAGCGTTGTCCTGTTGGAACGTGTGGACATCGTGGTGTTGGTGGAAGAATGGCACAACATGGCTCTGCAGCACCTGGTCCCGGTAGTAGACGCCGTTCACCCTTCCTCTGCAGATATGGAGAGGGGTTCTGTGACGGTAGCGGTGACGGTAAATCGTGACTCGTCAGAAAGGATGACACTGTGCCATTGTCGTAGTCGCCAATTCTGGTGCCTGTTTGCCCACTGTAGACGCTGGTTTCGGTGACGATACGTCAATATGGGGCCGAAATAAGGACGTCGTGCACGCAGGCCTGCAGCTCGCAGACGGTTCCGTATGGTGTTGGGGTGAATGAATCCACGTCGTCCTTGGACTTGAGCAGCCGTTCTTGTCGCCGGTAGTGTTTGGTCTCGGACATGATCCCGTACGATCTGACGGTCCTGACGTGGCGTTGTCACACGTTGTTGACCCGGTCGAGGACGGTCCGGAGTGCTCCCCGTTTGCAGAAACCTTTGATGGAGTCTTGCAATCGTTGTGTGTGCGCAGTGTAGTCGTCTGGCAATTTCCCTGGTGCTGGCGCCAATTTGAAGCATTCCTGTTCAGGGGCTGTAAGTCGCGGCATAGTGTCGCGTTTCACAAGTTTCAGTGAAGAAGTGAAATTTTATTTGGATTCACATGCTTTTAAAGGCAATGTGTGCACAAATTCAGAGTGAAATTCATTTTTCCCGTGGTGTGCGTGCAAGATGTTGCGTTTTTGCAAAAAATTGCCTAGCGTTACAGTTAACTTGAAATTCGCGCATTTCTTGCACCTGGCATGTCGGGTGACGTCACTGTAGTGTTGTTGTTGTATAAAAATTATATTGAAGTTCATTTGAACTTAAATATTGACTTTTTTCAAGTGGTGCGTTTTCATTTGTACTCAGTATAGGAACAAGTCAGACCCTGTACAGTACCTAAGGAATAAACCAAGCTCATTCTCATCTCTTTCTCTGACAAATCTCAAGAGGTGATTTGAGGTAGTTTGTTCTTCCACTGACATACATTCTGGGAGCTTGATGGATTTAGTGATGTTCCTTGCTTTCGGTTTCAGATCATCCAGAATCTTCTTCAGTCCTGCATAACTCATGGCTTGTCAAATAGATGCAAGAATTGGCTTCCAACATTTTATGACAAATACTGGTTCTTGAACCATTTCTTTGTGGGCTATTTCCTCCACCAGGCGAGGCAGATTTTCTTCACTTGGGAGTACACAGCAGTTGTGACTGCTCAGTATGCTGAGAAGTTCATCCATATCTGCCTCTTTAAAGTTCTCAAATGCTTCAGTCAGCACATCTTTCTCAGTTGTGCTGATGTAGTTGAAGAAAGCCTCCTGTAGATTGCTGTCTGAAGAGGTGAGTGACAGAGCCTCTGAAAGGAATGGAGGGGCAAGTTGGACTGGAAAGAACTGAAAACGCTGCCATCCAAAGGCTAATATGCGAGCAATGGCTGTCCACTCTCTTTCTTTAAATTTGTGGTGCAAAATTGGGATCTTGTAGCTGGTTCCACTGGTCTTTGTGGTATAGAAAATATCCCAGAAATCTGTAAGACAGTCCATGATGACCCCACTCCCTACTCCAGCCTCAACTTCTCCACGTTCAAGCACGCGTCTGATTGAAATATTTGCATTCAGAATGTTTTCGTTTGAAAACGCTTCAGTCATGCTTTGCGGATCACAATGACTTCTTTCTCTACCACATTTTCAGGACTTCTGTTCCAAATCCACAATGTGAAGTGCGCCACTTGGTTGTTGGCTGGTTACTGACCAGGGTGCATCTAAATTTACTGTTAACTCCTAAAGTATTGTTGGCTACTCTGTTTGTAGTGGTGAGTATATGACAGTGTCAGCGAGACCATCGACACATTCGTAATACATGTTTGTCTGGTGTCCAATAATAACTTCATCATCAGTTGATGTGTCTGTGAGAGGCTGGTCTGATGTTTGAAAAGCTGGAGCAGAATGGAGTGTTGAGGTACTATTGGGACTGCTCCAAGAGAGAGGCCTTCTGCTATTCCCAGGTCTTTTGACAGGAGAGACCAGTGGTGGGCTGGATGAGGGTGGTAATGAATGTGGAGGTGGCTCAGGTTCGTTATATTAGTTAGGCGAATGGGGCGTGTCTGACCCTTCATCATGAAGCTCGGGATTATTGTACTTTTTTGCCTTTGTGCATAGGTATACTCTTAGGACCTTGTGATGAGTTAGCTCAATCAAATTTTTGAGTGTGACACTGCCTTCAGTGGGTTCCCCAGAAACAGTGACAGAAAGCATGCATTCAAAGTCCTTTAATTTCCCTTTAACTGATGTGCGAGCAGGAAAAAAAAGTGTCTTTCCTCTTTCCAAAATGCTGGACACCCTCTCATCTTTATTTATAATAATTTCTCGTGTTCCACCCCCAGTAGCCCTTCTTACTTGTTTATACACAGTGTCTTGGTAGTTCAACCAGCCAAGTTCAACTTTCCTTGTCTTTCTTTCAGCATTCCTGTTTCCATGGTGTGCAAGCCTTGATTGACTGCTGGTGGTTGCAGTGACTGAGGCAGCTGGCGGCAGTTTCATCTTCTCTCTTAAGCTTTTTATTAACTTTCTTTTCCTTTGCTCTGTATCCTCCGATTCGCTTGAGGATAACTCCTTCCAGTTTTTGGCAAAAACGCGGTCTCCATAACGTGGAATATACATAGAGAGCTTATCTTCTTTAAGGAGCTTCACAACGTCTTGATCAATCTAAAACACAAAAAAGGGTTAATGTCAGATAATGTTTCATTATTCACCAAAATGTAAGCATGCACTTAGAGGCTCCAAAATCACAGACATAAAGTTATACGTATAACCATGTAACTCTAGAACACACTTTTCTCTTGGGCCTATTTTCCCCTATAATCAATAACCTTTTTCTCAACAACCATCTGCAGCAAATACTGTATAACACAGGTTTTCAAGTTTTGCCCATGTAACTAAAAGTCATTACTGTATGCAGTCTGCCATGCAAAAATTATCCTCCCTGGTTGAATATATTCAATGTCTTCAATAACAACTACCAAAATGGAGCAAATAGTTAATTACCCACGCCCGACGAGGTGGCGTGGGTATACAGTGTCGGTCGGTCGGTCAGTGTGTGTGTGTGTGTGTGCGCGTGTGTCTGTCTGTCTGTCCGCGCGACAGCTCGGCCACCACTGAAGCTATGGTGACTAAACTTTGTGGGGTAGATGATCCTCGGGTACCCTGTCGAAATTTGCATTTTGAGGTCGAAAGGTCAAAGGTCAACGTCAACAAGATGCGTAGGTTAGCATCTCTATAGAGTGCGCATCATCTAGTTGTTTTTTAATAACAGTTTGTGAACATCAGCATATGAGGGGCTGTCAGGGACATTATTCAGAAAAACCTTTCACACAAACTACTGAAATGTTATGCTCTCACACACACAGCTGAAACGCTCTCATGCACACTACTGAAATGCTCACACACACACTATAGTGAAATGCTCTCACTCACGCTACTGAGATTTCAGTGTAAACGAGAGGCTGGTTCTAAGACACAAGCAATCTCTAGTGGTTCAGACTAGGGCTGGGCAATAAAACAATAACAATATACATTGAAAATTAATTTCCTTCGATATCGATATGAAACATGGTCAATATGCGTTTCCATAGCCGTCATTCTGTCGTAATTTGGTAGATTATACCAATAGCAAATGAAAAGGGGAGTTGCTCCGAGTCCGCGCCACGCTGAACCAATCGTGTGCTGGATTCAAACCAAGTAGCAAACAACTGTGTAGTAGCAGGCTGCAGCTACACGCAACCATAGCAAGTAATTGATTAATTAATTGATATTATCACTTCAAAGTAACAGGGAACATTCAAAATTGACTAGTTATTTTATATTGTGATATATATCGATTGATAAGGGGGAAATACTTTGCGATAAAATTTTTCCCATATCGCCCAGCCGTAGTTCAGACGCGACAGTGTGTCCACATTGACGGCCATTTGTCAAACAAAACTTTAACGTTATTAAAGTTAACTTAATTAAACAAAGCAAACAGCAACTTCTGGCACTGTGGGCAGGTAATGTACGCAGGCAAGAAAAAAACGTAATTTCCAGGCAAAATTCTCTCTTTGAGGCTGGTTTGTTGATTTCCAGGTGAACAAACAAACATCACACTAGTAAAAAACCATGTGCCCACTACTCAGGTGCAAGCAGGTGTCCTGCCACTTCCTACCTATATCCACCCTTACTTGTGCCCCACTGCCCCCAAGTGTCCAAACCAAAAGTTGCAATTAATAAACCAAAATAAAGACTAAACACATGAAACAAAGCAATTAACTAGACAAATAACTGACAAAAGAATATTACCAAAATATAATTTACTAATGTGAACAAAGTCATAATAATAAATTAATTGACAAAACTACCACTATTTAAAGCAAAACTAATATAACTCTAACTTAATATTCTGATTCAGATTATGACGATTATGCTGACTAATATGTCAAAATAAAAGGTTTCAGCCCTTTAGCCCCACTGTCATCCTATTTAATTTGAGCGACACATTCACTTGAACTTGTGCCTAATACTTTATTATTATCAATTATCCCATTTACTGATAATGATTCTTCCCATGTCGGCTATTCTTTAAAGGCTAAAATTGATTAACAAATGGATAGTGCTTTGGTATTTGCCAGGGTAGGGCTCAATCTAGAGTAGCCTCTTTAATAATATCTTTATTCACACATTAAATTACACAGTATTACCAATGGTAAAACATTACTAGGACTCGAGTTAGTTAATACAGATATCCTCAGTTAGAAAATCAATCCCCTCACTCGTGAGAATATCACAACTTTTTAGATTATCACGAACATACAGGGCAGTCGCATTTGTTAATAGAACATGGAAGACAATGATGGTGACGTCGAGCCGAAAACCAAATTTCACAGATGTTGGTGTTGTATGGCAAGGCTGATCTGAGGAATTAAGCTGAGAATCGTTCTGGATGTGGCTTCGGTGGGGAGATGTAAGCGCAGTATCCCAGATTTAAAACATAAATGGAGAGATCTGCGGGGCGCTGTAAAAGCCAGGTTCTCTGCACACCGGAGAAGTGTACACGCAACAGGTGGTGGGCAACCATCATCCCCTGTGCATTTCACTGCACAGGAGGAGGGGATGGCATCCTCTCTTTCTGCAGTGGAAGTGCATGGAGAAGAACTTTAAGCGCCAACGAACTGCGTCAGACACCTTGACACAGATACCTGTGATGTGAATGACATCACCAGCCACTCTCTGAAACGACCCAGATGCCAGGAGCGACTGCGCAGTTCTGACGTTGATGACCACGGGTATGTTTTTTGGATAATTGCTGTGGCTGGATAGCTGTTCATCCAGAAGTCGGCAAAGTTAGATGATTGCCTCATGCACGGTCCAGGCGAAAGCGCTGGATGCACTCGATGTTTGTTTGTCCCAGGATGTCCAAACGAAGCCGATATATGCGTGTTCGTCTTCGAGCTCGGCGCGCTCCTCTTACTCTTTCCCAATCACGCAAGAGTGCAAGCAAATGCAGGACTGGCATTTTGGCTTTAGATTTTTAGGGCATGGTAGAATGATGGTCTTATGTGTACTCGTATTAATTAATTGTTTTGCGTTTGTAATTTAACTGATTGGAGAAGAGACTGATGCGTAATATCATGCGATGATTTCGTTTGATAAATTATCATGGCTTTGAGAAATGTAGTTTAGAAATAAGGAAGAACAATCGAATATTCAATGTCTCAACCTTTACCATGTTAAATAAAATAAAAGTAATGTTAAAATTCGGCCTATAACCGACATCAAATGCAATATTCAATTTCGCGTAATGCACAGACTTAAGTCGAGGGGAGAATACGCGTAGGCTGAAAAGCGCGTAGCTACGCGCTTTTTTCGACTTAAGCGCATGGGAGAATAGACCCCTGTGTGAGTAACTGCATGGCTAAATGCTAAAAGGCAGCTAGTAACCATACAGTATGATAACATCAGCTTAGCCTCTTGAATGTGAGACACACGGAACCAATCGGACTTTCGCTCACTCGCATTGCGTCTAGTATCTCTGGATTGCAAATGCTACACTAGTGACCGTTTCCCCCGAGCTGCAGTGAATAAAATCAGACCACCAATGGGTCATTGTTTTACACATTTACATTTTATCATCAGTGTATATTTTCAAGTGAAATAAGTGATCCCAGTAAGTGAAAGACGTCCCTATTCCAAGGATCACATGTGGACAACGCTGCATGCAGAGCAGATAGAGGTCTTGTATGGTCATCAAGCACTCTATAGAGACATTCTTGGTCAAAATTGTTGGGCTAATTTCTCTGAAGTGATTCAATACACTGCAAAGCGCCTGTAAAAAAATAATAAAATAAAAATAAATATATATTACATCCTCCTCATTCCCTTATACATCACATCATAAAATGAAGTTTGTACCAAAAAACAAATAAACAAAGACGAATAGATGAAGATTCATTATGAGCACAGCCACTTTACTCCATGCCGCTCCCTCCAGTGATTATCCACCATGTAGACAGCATTTGTGTCCCCAGAATTCAAACTTCCTCTTTTGAGAGCACATTTCATTTGTGTATATGAGAGCGTTTCAGTAGTGTGTGTGAGAGCACACCATTTCAGTAGTATATGTGAAAGGTATTTCTGAATAATCATATAAGCATGCAATGTCTTTAAAGTCTGTGTAAAGTCATAATAAATATGTCTCCTGAGTTTCTCTCAGCAGAGAAAAGTGTGTTATTAATCACCCAGCAAAATTTGAATGATCAAAAAATTTGCCAAGTATTAAAAATTAGGTTTCAAAAACCTGAAAAATGAAGGAGTTCTCTCTGCTCTAAGATGCTGGGGGCGTGTCTGCTGGGGGCCCTGAAATGACGCCCACTCTGAATTGTCACCTGTCAATCAAATGCCACCACTAGGAAGTGAAAAATGGATGCTAATGTATGTAGCAGCTTCATTGGGGTCACACAGCCCTACATGTTCGAACCACCAGAGCCAGGCTCGAGTTTAGGGGACAGTGTTCAACTTGAGAATCAGCCACGGTCTACAACAGAACGGTAATGTTTTTTTTTTCTCCTATTTGCAAAAGTTAGCTATTCGTATTACTGACTAGCTTAGCTAGCATAACACAATAACACCACAAGTCCGGGCAGGACGGACTAATGAGAGGTCGGAGCCATCCGTCCCGTAAAAAACTGAATCGTCCGTTAATTTTAAATTAAAACACCCACTGGCAGCATTTGACGCGCGTCAGATTTTTACTTTTCGCCGCTGCTCAGTTTTTACTATTCGCCACTGCTCTATTTCTGAGGTGTCAACTCAATAGAAACGCATTTGTCTTGTAGGTTATTTAACTATTCCACCTTGTCATGGTTGGTGGCACAAATTTAGCGGAAACCTCACATGTATTTGTCAGAACCGATATGCCTGCTTTTTAACCAGGTCGCAGTTTTGAGACTGAGGAAATCCGTTATTTTGCGGGCATTTAAGTTATGAGCGATCTACAGTTTGGCAGTACCTAACTCAGGGTACCCCGATAAGAACTTAACACTCCTAGGTTAGCTAGCTAGATAATTCGCTGCTGGTTTAAGTAAAGTGAATCATAATCATAATTTACAAGAAGACTAAATTTTGGAGGGAAATTATGCCTGTATACAACGGATAGTGCATAGTAACCCGACCGTCGCACTTTGCCATCACTTAAAATAAGCTTGATCGGTGGGTTTTTTTCCCCCCTCAAAATTAAACGTTATCTTGTTGAATATTTTGAGATTGACACTCATGGCTTCTCGGTCGTGTTGACTGCTGTCAATGCTGATGTGGCTGACGCTTTCACTGGGCGTTTAAAAGAGTCAAGGCAACATTCGGAGTTTGACGCGACGCTTCGCGGGCAGTGGGCGTTGGACTTAAATGTTGCGTCCCATATTGAACCAATACGGGACGCGATTTGTTCCGTATTTTCGTAAATGTCCAATACACGTCTGCCACACACACACACGCACACGCACATCAACACTAAATCTAACAACAATGAACAAAATAAAACACAAGAAATACTAAGGCCAGCAAAATCGTCGTGGCGGGATCTACGCAGGACACCCCGCTCCGGTCCTGTGTGTCTGTGCCTGGCTGCCTGCGTGTGCTGAGGTTACGGTTGCCTAGAGACAGACACCACACACCGGCGCTGCTCGCAACACCCGCGCCTTTTAAAAATTCCTGATGCTGTCATCCGTTGGAAATTTAAATTTAAATAAACTGACAGAGCCACTACCCTGCACACTGTGGCATCCAGGAAAGATGCACGAAGGAGGAGGAGACATGACTAGTTCGTTAGCTAGCTAGCTGCAAACTATCTCAGTTGATGCTTTTAGAGACTCGAGAACGAGCAGG
Organism: Gymnothorax reevesii; assembly: GCA_029721435.1. Taxonomy (NCBI): domain Eukaryota; kingdom Metazoa; phylum Chordata; class Actinopteri; order Anguilliformes; family Muraenidae; genus Gymnothorax; species Gymnothorax reevesii. The sequence continues at coordinate 72,449,694 of CM056578.1, read as the reverse complement.
AATACCGCAGAGGCTATTGCGCAGGAAGTATTTATACTGCAACAGCAGCAGGGGTGGGGTTCTACAAGTGATTTTCAGACCCGCCCAATAAATCCTGAACACAGAAACTTTGAAACACAGTTTGTGAAGCCTTGCACCAAAATTCAAATCGAAATGGTTGGAATGCTTTTTTGTGAGAAAGTTTTAGAGAAATGCATTTATGACCTATTTAATGTGTTTCGAAGAAAATTGCTGAATTCTCTTTACAAGGGCTTTAAATATACTCCTTTTTTGTTCTTTACCTTATCCTCTGCCATTTGTGTTAGGCTCTCCTCTGGAACTCCCCTTTCTCTCAAGGCTGACAGAAACTGGTTCATCTGTAAATTTTCAAAATATAAAATCATACTTCTTAGCAGCTGTAAAAAGCTGTCACCTTTTAACTGCTGGCCCTTCATTAACAGGAAATACAAAAGGGCTGTCATAGTTTATCTAATACACCAGTTTATTTAATAGCCACATCTGCTTTAAGCTGACAATTGACTGGCACTGAACCTCTAAGCATGACATAAATATGGCACAGACAACACTAAGCACTATCAGGGTGAAAATGAACAATTGATGAAATATTGTGTTATTTACTTCTCACTTTGAAGAAAGAGTCATATTCTTGAATATTCCCTTTTCGTGGTTTCAGCCTATTGTACTTGGGCCAAGAAAATATAATTTTACTAGTGTGATTGTTTCTCTGTTTCTGAAGTCGCTGTACAGAGCACCCGTGACCATCACCAAAACCCACATCAGCTATTCCGTTATCAAATCAATTTTTATCTATCTATCTATCTATCTATCTATCTATCTATCTATCTATCTATCTATCTATCTATCTATCACCCATCCATCTGAGGAAATTTCATATTTTATGGATGATCTGACGGAGCAAGGCATGGGGAGAGGGCCTCGACATCAGTGGCAGCTGCTGGTCTATCAAAGAGGGGAAGCTCATTGTCAGCTCCCGTCATAAAATCTGTTGATTTATTTATATGTAAATTCTGCCCTCCATTCCTTTTCAAGAAAATGGTCTGTGACCCTATCGTACCAAGTAGCTGTCTTTTCCAGGAACTTAACCAGTGTTTTCTCAATGGCCAGCAGAGCTAGACTGCTTAGACAGCCTTGGCCCATTGTGTTGCGGGTGTAAGACTTAAGCCTTTTTAAACAGGAGAAGCTCCTCTCTACACCCCCAGATGTAGCTCCACTAACGATAACAGTTTATACAGCTGAGGCATTGCACCGTCCAACTCCATGTCTGTTATAAAAACCAAGAAATCACACAGCTTTTCCCTGTGATGTGAATAGAGGCCACTAGATGGCAGCATTTACCTTTCTTTTATTGAGCTCAGACTGGAGCTAGGTTTAGACATGTCCTGGACATGTCTGGGGCAAGTCCCCAAAAATTAAAAAAAAGAGGTCTAAATGTGGGTGGGGTCTGCAAAAGAGTATATAAGGAAAAGAATTGAGACAGTAAAGTAGTAGGAGAAATTGCAAGGAGAAGGATACATGTGACCAGACCTGTCATTCTGTTTAAGACCTGTGAAGCTTATAGTGGATTTTTGCCTTGGTTAGAGCATTTTCCTCAGAAAAGGACATCACCAATCAACCCACAAAAGGGACTGTAAATATTTCTGTTTTTTTTTGTATATATTCAATCTTGGTCTTTAGTTGTAGGTTAGTGTTAGTCTTTGTCTGTTAATTAAATTTGTTTAAGTTTTTAAAACTGTGTCTGTCATCCCTTGCTGTTGCTGTTGCTGTTTTTAGGTAAAGGTAATAACACATTGGGGTCATAACATCCCTGTTACCCTGTAAGTCCTCAGCTTCATCCCACTGTATAAGAAAACGGCGCTATGGGAATGAATGACAAGTTAACAACATCGAGTCAGTCGATTTGTGATAAGTAGCGGATTCTGAACAAACTCGTCTTCGGGATGAATGTGTTCAAACGCATTTTTGTAATCTATGAAATGTTAACACAACCGCACATATTTGACCATTTCATTTTTGAAATTTTAAGGGAAGCTGAGCTTCACTTGCAGTCTTTGAGAAATCGACCCTGCTCGACATATATATCGTTATGAATCCGTGGCCAAATCCCGCAATGTCCCACAGGAAGAGGAGCGCCCCTGGCACCTTAGCAACACAATAAGGCTTTCCTAAAGCAGCTACTGTTAATCAACAAACCTAATTTGAAAATTAATCTTTTATTACGTATATGGCTCCACGTTTACCTCGCGAAACTGTGGGTTGGTTGCAGCAGCGTGTGTGTTCTTCTTCTTCTTCTTCTTCTTTTGATTTCTTGGCAGACTAGACGCCCGTCGGCGTATTGCTGCCTCCCACTGATTTGGTTGGAAACTCTTCTTTTTATTCGGCGACCTTACACCTTACGGTGCAGACCGGAGTCTAAAAGAAAATCCATCACAGCTTTCCCCACTTCCCTTTGATGTTCCTCCGGTTTGAGAATGTTCCTTAAAGATATACACTGTAGCCCAGTACCAAGAATCGCAGAGAACAAAATATTCCTCTCTGTTGCATATTTGGAGCTCTCCATAAATACATGTGGCACAGTTTCCCTTTCCCCACATTCACAAAGTCCATTGTCATGTTTACCGACACGGGCCAGTCCCCACGCGAGACCACAATGTCCAAGTCTCAGTCTTGTCATAATCACCTGCCCCCTTCTGTTGTTCCCCTGTGGACTGTTCCCACTCCTGATACTGCTTTGAATAGTGTGGAAAAACCTTCCTCTCTTTTCCCTATCCCACTCACTCTGCCATCTCCTACTAATCTCTTCTTTAACCACACTTCGGTACTCTGATACCCCTAAGGCTATGCGCACATCCACATCCTCCCTCCTCAGGGCCTCTTTGGCTGCCTGATCAACAGCCTCGTTGCCCTCCACCCCCACATGCGCTGGGACCCACATGAACCCCACTCCTATTCCAGACAGCGTTATTTTATATAGAGTCGTTAGGAGCGTGTGTGTTTGCAGCGGGGCGGATATTTGACCATTTCTCGCTCCGGCATCACGAATTTGTGAAAGCGGCAGTGACGCGCGGTGGAGGTTTGGTGAGGCAGAAACCACCCCTCGGCTTGATTAGCAACCAGACGATTAACTAGTTTAGTAAGACTATTCGGCAGAATGACGGGCCAGTTTAAGTTTCCGCGGCACTCCGAGCCGCTGGAGGTCTGCCTGGGACGGCCAAGCAGTACAACCCTTACTGGATATCAAACATTCAGCCAAATTTTCCTCGCTTCATGCCGCCCCAGGAGGCTGCAGCTGCCGGCTTCGCCTGAGCCTAAAACGGCCACTGGTTAAAACTACGTGACAGAGCCGAGACACATCTTCGCCATCCATTCCATGTACAGTTTTGTGTAATTAGGGACCGAGGTCCCTATTGTTTCTGTAGTGTTTTATGATTTCCACCGCTTCTGCATTTTGCGGTGGACCGACAGCCCTGCACAACGTAGCCACACAGTTCGTCTCCACGCATACCAAAAAGCACTGGAGCAACAGCATAATACTATAGTGATGATTGTTTCATTCCGTCTTTGTACCATAACCAGAATGGACGATTAAAGCACTTGTAGCTGCTTACACTTTATTCACTACGAGAAATGTACGAACAGTACAAACACTGGCTTCAGTCAGTTCGGCTCTCTTGGTGTTCCCCCCAAATCCGTCCATGCGGAAACGTATAACAATCATATTGTTACATCCCTTTTCTTTTCTTTTCTTTTTTTTTGAAGTGTCAACCCTTAACAAGAAGTGCCAGAATATCCAATAAGTGCAAATAACGTCAAATTATCTCTGGGCAGAAATAAACAATATTTGGTTTCACAACAAAGTTAAATTCTTCTCTGATCAATTAACAAATAAATTCTTCTTTGAGTAATTTCAAAATACTGTGGAAAATAATATAAATGTTTCTCAACAATGTTACTCAAAGGCAAAATCTCCACAAAACAGTCAGTCATATATTTTCCTGGGAGAACGATATAACTTCAATATATCACAGGTACCAAAGCATTTTTTTTTTTTTTTAGTTCGCCCAAAGTCCTTTCAACACTCTGTGTAGTCCTGCAAGAACCTTAGCCTAACAACCTATCAGCCAGACCTAGTCGTCACAGTCCCTTTTGTGTCACACCTGACCCTGTCCGTGGGTTTCGGTGGCGAGTGTATGTCCGCAGTCCCCGTTTGGTCCGTCACACCTGGTTCTGTTCCCCGTTCCCTTCTCAAGTGACGCCGATTCCTCCGTAGAACGCTACCATTGTCCACATGTACCATGTACGACCTGTAGTGAACAGGTTCCATCACAGTAGCCTTCCTCCAGGTTGTGTGTGGTTCAAAAGGCTGAACTCGGACGCGGTCTCCCTTTTTGAGCATGTCCAAGTCCTTGGCTGTCCTGTTGTAGTATTTGGCTTGTTTTACTTGTCTTTTTCTCTGTTCTTGTGTCGTTTGTTTTACCTCCGGTTGTAGGAGACTGTTACATGTTGGGAGTAGGGTTCTGGTTCTCCTGCTTAGCAGCCGCTGAGCTGGACTTGCAGTCATACCGTGAGTAGGTGTGTTCCTGTGGTCTAGCATAGCCAGATACGGGTCCTCTCCCGCTGCCTTGGCTTTCATCATCAGTCGCTTTGCTGTTTTCACAGCACTCTCTGCCTTCCCGTTGCTTTGAGGGTAGCCAGGGGAAGACGTTCTGTGCTCAAACTCCCACAGCTGACTGAAACGCTGGAACTCCTGTGATGTGTACTGGGCTGCATTGTCTGAAAAAACAACAGATTGTATACCTTGCCGGGCAAAGTGTCCCTTCAGTTTTCTTATTACCGTATTTGACTTTGTGTCCGGTAAGTAGTCAACTTCCCAAAAGTTGGAATAATAGTCCACTGTAATGAGGTAGTCCTTATTGTCAAATACAAATAAATCTGTACCAACCTTGGCCCATAGTCTATCTGTCACTTCATGTGGCTGTAAGGTCTCTTTCTGCTGGTGTCAACTGCTCTGCAAATCTCACAATTGTCTATAAATGCCCTTATCTGATCATTCATACCAGGCCAGTAGACAGATTCTCTCGCTCGTCTGAGGCATCCGTCCACCCCCAGGTGAGTGGAGTGAACCTGGCGGATGATGTCCTTCTGTTGGGAGAGTGGGATGACAACTCTGTCCCCTCTGAAGATGATGCCCTCTTGTACGCCTAGTTCATCCTGGAACGAGTAGTAGTGTCTGATATCCGGCGGCACGTCTTTTTTGTTCCGTGGTCACCCCTTCTGAATGGTGTCACTCAGTGTCTGTAGTGTCTTGTCATTTTGTGTGGCAGATCGGATTGCACTAAGTAGGTTGATAGGCTACCATGTTGACTGTCTCAATCTCAGCTTCTACTGTCCCTGTGGAAGGGCTCTGTGGTAAGTATGCTCTGCTCAATGTATCTGCAAGCAGCATGTCACGGCCAGGTACATAAGTCAAATCAAAGTCGTATCTCTGAAGCCTGAGCAACATACGTTGAAGTCTCTTTGGTGCACTTAACAGTGGCTTCTTGACAATGCTCTCCAAAGGCTTGTAGTCACTCTGTACTGACACTTTTCGGCCATATGTGTACTGATGGAATTTTTCCATTCCATAGACAATTGCCAGACACTCCTTTTCAATTTGGGCATAGCCCTTCTCAGTCTCTGTCAGTGCCCTGCTCCCGAACGCTACCGGTTTCCCCTTTTGAGTCAGTGCTGCTCCCAGTCCTGTCTCCAAAGCATCACACTGCAACGTAAGTTCCTCTTGTGGGTCATAGTACTTTAGTACTGGTGCTTTGGCTATATTATCCTTGAGCCTGCAGAATGCTTCCTCATCCATTTCACTTAATTCCCACATACTTTCCTTGCGTGTGAGCTGTCTCAGTATTTCACAGTCATCTGATAGGTGTTTGTAAAATTTTGAAAGATAATTTACCATGCCTACCAGTCTCTCTACACCCTTCACGTCTGTGGGTCGCGGCATTTCTCTCACTGCTCTTATCTTGTCGGGGTCAATCTTCAGTCCGTCTGCTGTCAGCAGGTGTCCAATGTATGGCACTTCCTGCTCTCTCAACCTAAATTTGTCTGCATTTAGTTTGATATTCCTGTCCCTGCACCTGCCTAAGAACAGTCTCAGTTTCTCATCATGGTCTATGCAAACCATCTCTTGTGTGTCACCGTCCCCTGTGATCAAGATATTGTCAGCTATGATGTATATTCCTGGCAGACCCTCAAGAGCCTGAGTCAGCTTCCGCTGGAAGACTTCAGGTGCTGGGCTGATTCCCATAGGCATCCTGAGCCACCTGAATCTGCCAAATGGAGTGGCAAATGGAGTTAGATAGCTTGACTCCTCCTCCAGTTTCACATGCCAAAAACCGTGTTTTACATCACAGACCGTGAACACCTTTGCTCTTGATAGGTCTGGGAAGATGTCATCTATAGTGGGAAGTGGGAAATGGCTGCGCTTTAAAGCCTTGTTCAGTGGTCTAGGGTCTATGCATTTCCTTGGCTTGCTGTTCGGTTTCTGTACTGTGACAAGACCACTTATCCAGTCTGTACTCTTCTCCACTGGTGTGATGATCTCCCTCTTTTATAGATCCTGCAGCCCTGCCTTAAGTGAAGTCATGATGGCAACTGGAACTCCTCGTTTGGGGAGTTTCACTGGCTCGACCCGGTTGTCAATCTCGCTCCTGTACTCTCCTTCCAGGCAACCATCACCTGTGAATACATCACTGTACTCCTCCTTTATTTGTTCCATGGTTAAATCACTCTGAGCTGGTTTCTCCTCTGTTACGATACTGTCAATGGCTAGTATATTCTCATACTTTACTTTGATTAGTTTCATGGCTTCACTTGCCTTTTTCCCCAACAGTGGCAGACTGCCGTCCTTATTCACCACCTCAAACTCCAGGCGATACAGTTTTTGGTTTCTCAGATTCCTCATCTTCACCTTACATTTACCTAGTGGATGTAACCTTTTTTTGTTATACATTACTAGCACTGTCTTTGTGCTCTCCAGCTGGGTGTCAGGGCTCAATAGATTTAAGGGGATTACATTACAGGTTGCTCCACAATCTATCTGAAACTTAACAAGCTCCTCGCCTACCATCATTCCTGCAAACAGCTGGCTTTCCTTGGCTTTGGCATCTCTGGCCTCTTTATCAGTCACTGTCAGGACCACAGTAGCAGTCACAATTAATATGTCCTCATAGTCATCACTATCCAGTTCTGTCACATTGTTCACTTGTTTTCCTTTTTTCTCCTCCTTATCTGTTTTGGTTCTATATTTAACAGCAAAGTGATTTTCTTTACCACATTTTTTTGCAGTGCTTACCATAGGCTGGACATTTCTGTTTGATCCTTTCATGTATATTTCCACAGAATTTACATGACACAGTCCTCTTATTTTTACCCTGCTTTGCTGTCTGTTTCACCATGTGCACTTCTTCCACTATATTTCTCTCAATGGTTTTAAAATTTTCTCGCGACAGTTCTGTGGCTCTGCATAACTGTAGGCATCTCTCTAATGTCAGTTTGTCCTCTCTGAGTAATCTCTCTCTCAGGGCAGATTCATTAATGTCACATACTATTCTATCACTTATGAGTGAGTCTTTTATGTCTCCAAAGTACATGTGCTGGCCAACATTCTCAAATCAGTGACATATTCATCCATCTGTTCATCCTGCCCCTGATTTCTCATGAAAAAAACGATATCTTTCCACTGTTTCATTTACCTTGGGACTGCAATGTTCATCAAATTTAGCAATCATGTCTTCCACCGTCCTCCTAGCAGAAGTGACGTCACTCATCAAAGTTTCACAAAGTTCCCTACCAGTCTCTCAAATCAAGTAGTAGAACGACTTCACCCTAATTTTTTCTTCTGCCTCTGGCAAAGCAAGATCCAAATAAAGAGTAAACTCTTCTTTCCATGTCTTCCATGACTTCGCTAAATTTCCGGAGTCCAAAAAAAAAACCGCAGGGCACCTGCTGTCACATCATCCGCCTGCCACTTCTTCTTCTTCTTTTTCTGTAATCCGCTCCAGATCACAAGGAAGCATCTCATGAGAAAACAAATTTTGTTTTCTCAAGATACCAATGATAATATCTCAAGAAAACAAATTTTGTTTTCTCGAGATAACCACATACTATTTCAAGAAAACAAATTTTGTTTTCTCGAGAAAACAAGATACTATCTCGTTATCTCGAGAAAACGGCTTGGAAAAAAAAATGTCCGCTTAGGGCTTCCGTACAAAAGTAATGTAGCTTATTTGATTTGATTCTGAGTGTACAGTTGTCTCCTGTTCAGGATAAATGTTTTTAAATCAAAATTTGCGCGGGTGTCATGGATCAAAACGTTAGTCAAACCAGATGTAGTGTAATGTTTTAGGTATTTGAGCACAGGTAGGCCAACTGCATCAATTCAGGTGGTGAATGAAAGAACCACTCATGAATATAATCTGATCTGATTGTAGCAGTAAACCCTATTTATGCTATTTTATTTTAAATAAATTCCCGCTTTTTTTCTTTTCTTTTGCTCACGCGCCTCGTGTACTGGCATGGATAGGGGCCCACTGACATTGAGAGTGTACAGGGCCCAGAATTTGGTGCTAATTTGGTCCCCCCCCCCCCCAAGTTGTTCCAACAGTTGCATTTCATATGGACAAGCAACCAAGCAACCAGGTGCATCACGAGTTTACAAATAGGGGGGGTACCAGGTTATTCAAGCCATGATATGGTCCAACTTTCACATTCAATAAAATCAATACTACTGAGCAGAAAGCAATGACTTGCTTGAAAGTATTTAGTATAGTCTGGCAATTACAATAGGTAAGATTTAAAGGTCTTGAGCTGAATTGATTTATCCAAATTCCAGAGTAAGCTGAGGATATTTATTTGATCTGTGGAGGGCAGTAATGTACACATCTGTCAGATATTTGCGAGGAGGTAAATGTCTCTCCCCTGCAGTTCACACCTGGCTAAAGTTTAATTCCTGTTTTTAGGAATGTAACAAGATTGAAGACACAAAAGACAATTCAACAAATCATACACAAAAAGGGAGATTGAGGAATGTAACACATCGTACCAATCTAACGTGAATGAATCTTAACAATGGTCGGAATGTGTTTTTAATTCCCCTATTCAACCTTGCATGCTTGTCCTCCATGCTTGTTAACTGTCGTATCGGTTGCGAGATTGAATAGGGAAATTAAAAACACATTACGACCATTGTCATGATTCTTCCATGTAAATTGGTGAGATGCGTTAAATTCCTCTATCTCTGTGGAATCTCGCAAGCAGTACTTTAGAAAATGCAAAATACTCCGTGTCTGACAGCCAAAAAAAAAAAAAAAGAGGATGATTAGAACAGATTGATAATGAAATAAAGAAAAAAAAACATTTTAACAACAAGCAGAACATCCAATGAGCACTCCAATTTATTTAGTAGGCCTACTTGCGTGCCATCTCTTTGTTGATAGCTTCCAGTAGAATGAATTCGTCAACTAGAGGCATGCATTTTGATTTACAGCGCCCTCCATAATTATTGGTGGTTAAGATGTGTTCTTTAGCTTCTCATAAATTCAGGTTTTTTCTAAATAGAATTGGACCACAATGAAAAAAAGAGGAAAATCCAACCTTTAATTCAAGTGCATTTATTCTGTGGGAAAAAATCCCACATTAAGAAATAATTCTTTTACATCATATCATGTGTGCCACAATTATTAGCACCCCTGATGTTAAAACTTTGTACAACCCCCTTTTGCCAACAAAACAGCACCTAATGTTCTCCTATAATGTTTCACAAGATGGGAGAATACAGAAAGAGGGATCTTCAACCATTGCTCTTTACACAATCTATCTATATCATCCAGCATCCAGGGTCCTCTCCTCTGCACTCTCCGCTGCAGCTCACTCCACAGATTTTCAATGGGGTTGAGGTCTGTGGACTGAGATGGCCATGGGAGGAGCTTGATTCTGTGTCTGGTGAACCATTTCTGTGTAGATTTGGCCACATGTTTAGGGTCATTATCTTGCTGAAAGACCCAGCGACGACCCATCTTCAGCTTTCGGGCTGGAGCCACCAGATTTTGATATAAAATGTCCTGGTATTTCAAAGCGTTCATGATGCCATGCACCCTAACAAGGTTCCCAAGGCCTCTGGAAGAGAAACAGGCCCACAGTATCACTGACCCTCCCCCATACTTCACAGTGGGCATGAGGTGCTTGTCTGCATACTCATTTTTTGTGTTCTGCCAGGCCCACTTGGAGATTTTTGGCAACAAACTCTATCTTGGTCTCATCTGACCAAAGCACACGGTCCCAGTTGAAGTCCCAGTACCGCTTAGCGAACTCCAGACATTTGCGTTTATGATTGTGAGTGAGAAAAGGTTTTTTCTGTGCATGCCTCCCAAACAGGTTGTTGGAATGTAGATAGTGCCTGATGGTTGTTTCGGAGACTTTGTAACCCCAAGATGCTACCATTTGTTGCAATTCTTTAACAGTGTGCTTTGGAAAACTTTTTATTTCTCTTACCATCCTATGCACTGTGTGTGGTGGCAAAATAACCTTGCATCCTCGTTCTAGCTTGTTCACCACTGTTCCAGTTGTTTTAAACTTCTTAATGATTCCTCTGACAGTAGATATGGGTGAGGGCGAGTGGCTATTTTCTTGTAGCCATTGCCTGACTTGTGAAGGTTGACGCACATCTGCCTTACTTGAATGATGTGTTCCTTCGCCTTTCCTATGTTGAACAGTGGATAAGAGAAATGGCCTCTGTGTCACGTCGTATTTATACCCCAGGGAAACAGGAAATGATGAATTACTAATTAAATGTTCCTAGATACTCTGATCAACTTTTTGACTACTGTAGAAATGACCGAAATACTTCAGTTACATTTATTTCCCAGGAATTGTTAGGGATGCCAATAATTGTGAAACGTGATTTTATGAAAAATAATTATTTTTTAGTCAGGGATTTCTTTTTTCCCTTAAAATTCGCTTGAGTTGAAGGTTACATTTTCTACAGTTTTTAGTGTGAGAGTATTCTTCTGCAATAAAAATTGAATTTATTTTAAGGCTTTCAACACATCTTAACCAGGGGTCCCAATAATTATGGAGGGAGCTGTATGTAAATTCCACAACTATAATGCACCTTATATCACCATATAATTTTCAAAAGAAGACCAAATAAAGGCTTGTCCATCTTCAACGGAAGAGTTAAAACAGACTAATAAATAGACCAAGAAAAGTCGATAGCTATCAATTTGCATTTTATAAACGTGGAGCACAAACATGGCTAAGTTTGTGCGTCGAAAAATTGCTGGAATACTCGAAAAATTTGAACTTATACAGGGGTGAATCCAGGAATTGCTGAAAGGGGGGAGCAGCAAGGATGAAAAATTAATGTGCTGAAAACACATTTTCCTGGTATCTTGGGAGAAAAATCTGGCTTATCTGTTCAATGATTTTCCTCCCAAGATTCCAAAAATTAAGCTAAAAAAAACTTTCAAAGCGCTGCTATAATGCAGTTTTACATTAACTGCCAACTTTTACCTTAACCTAAGACTTTCACTTTACTGTCAAAGTTTGTGACCTTAACCCTTTCACTGCTGTTGGTGACTTATTCAAAATTTGAAGAGGAGAAAATCTTTCGAAATCGTCAAAACCCTACAATGTTGGTTTTCATTGGAATGTGCTTGAGAGCTTTCCAGTGAATACCAATGTGCCATGGTTCCAGCGATTTTCAAAGGTTTTGATGTTTCAGAAATGTTGACAGAATCACCCCTAGCAGTGAAAGGGTTTGACCATATTTCCCACAAAACATTGATATTTTTGGTTTTTGAGTTCATACCAAATACCAAACACCAAATAGCCTCCTACAAAATAATTGTAGTATATATCTAACATGCAAACCCAGTGGCTATATGCATCTGTGATTTTAGCAGATGTTAGATCACCAAATCCCCCTCCTCCCAAGTCCCTAAACCAGGTTTAGTAAAAGATACCACCCTCAACTGCTTGTAAAAATGCTGTGATTGCCTTTTTTCAAAATGGTTCTAAAATTTGAGGCTTTAATGCTTCGAGAACACTCCCAAATGTTGTGAGAATAGGAAGTGCTGTCATACACATAATCTGAGTCACCATTAATTTGAATTTCTGCAACTGAGTGAATTTACTAATCTGGAGGCTGTGGTTGGTTGGGTAATGTCCAAAACAAACCATTTAATTTATATTAAAGATCCTATTTTTCCAAAAGATGTCCTGAAATAAATTTAACACAATGATGCTGTCCTACATTAAAACATAACATTGTCAACATATAAACTATTTTTTTACGGAAAAATTATTATGATTATTATTATTTTATTTACATGAATGAATGTGAAAAAGGAATGTGACTTTAGGGCCATTTAGATTTTTTTCAATAAGACCATTGAACTATTTGGATTATCTCATACATAATCTTTTTAAACTAATGTTACAGACCTTACTTTAGACTCTAAAGGAAATAGAATAGCTCACTTGCTTCAGAACCGCAGTACTCGCTGGTTTCAAGTTTAATGATGGGTGATTCTGAACGTGAAGATGGGGTTTTGGAATGGAAAATTTGAAAAGCCTTCCAGTATTCCAGGACAAATTTTATTTGGCACTGTAAAACAATGAATCGATGAAATAGTAGGCTATGAACAACTGATCCATCAGTGGGGCTCTTTCGTAAACTCAAGCAAATTTTAACCAAAGGCATACTTGCGGTAGCCTATTAATTTAACATCTGTCTTACTGCTTCCATGTCTCCCTGCAAATGAAAACTGCTTGCTACGGGGATCATCCTTGCCAAATAGCTGGTCATTTTTTCTATTTGAGAGGCTGAGCCTTAAATGTTGTTTACTTTGTTCTCTAAGGGATCTATTCTCCCATTAGCGCGTAAGTCTTTTTTTACGCACTCCGAGTTAAGCGCTTTTGAGTTACGCGTATTCTCCCCTACTCGCTTCGATCACGCCCACAGCGCTTAACTTCAGAATGTAGGCGGCCTTATGAAAGAGGTGTGACTGATCCAAAAGAGAGGCAGACTCTGTACAAAGCTCATTGATTATGGCTATCAGGAAAACATGGAAAAGGATTTTCTGATCAACCATGAAAACGCATTTGTGGTCCATGGAAAACGCAAACCAGACTTTAAATTTGAATATCGTCGGCCTGCTGATAAAACCTCGTATCTCCTAACTGATAAGAAACGAAAACTCGTATGTCCACTATTCTTACATGCAAAATTAAAAATTTTTATTTTAAACTATATTGATCCATTTATATTATTATAATTATTATTATTATTATTTTATTTTATATTTATTTTTTATTTTCCTGTGAAGTTTGTCATTGTGAAGATGCGAGGTTATATATGCCGCTGTAATAGTAGGCCGTACCAATTACAAGACGTAATTCAGACATCTCTTTATTTATCCCCCGCCACGCGATTAGCGCGAAGCGGGGGTTATAGCATTGGGCTCCGTCCATACGGACACATAAAATTGCGGCGGTGGGGGATATGTTAGTGACAAAAACTTTTTATTTCTTACTCTAGCCACCATGGCATTAAAGCTATGCATACAAACAAATTGCCGCGATAATGAAATAATAAATAAAGAATTTAGCGCTTCTCAATCAGCGCAATCAGATCATTGAAAATGTGCCCCTCCCACACCAGCCTGTTTGTTCCGTGGAAGACAGGGAAGAAGACAAAGGGAACATTCTAGTCACACAAAGACAATCAAAGACAGTTTATATGATCTCATTTAGAAATTGCGCACTTGAAAACTACTCCGATGTCAGGTTTGCAACTAAAGGACATGGAAACGCTTTAACAAGGATTCTTACCCCGCACGCGGTCATCTCCCCGCCCCGAAACCGCCTCAGTAATGACGGAATTCCATATCCATAGCCTATCATCCTATTTAATTTGAGCGACACATTCACTTGAACTTGTGCCTAATACTTTATTATAATCAATTATCCCATTTACTGATAATGATTCTTCCCATGTCGGCTATTCTTTAAGGGCTAAAATTGATTAACAAATGGATAGTGCTTTGATATTTGCCAGGGTAGGGCTCAATCTAGAGTAGCCTATTTAATAATATCTTTATTCACACATTAAATTACACAGTATTACAAATGGTAAAAAATTACAAGGACTCGAGTTAGTTAATACAGATATCCTCAATTAGAAAATCAATCCCCTCACTCGTGAGAATATCACAACTTTTTAGATTATCACGAACATACAGGGCAGTCGCATTTGTTAATAGAACATGGAAGACAATGATGGCGACGTTGAGCCGAAAACCAAATTTCACAAATGTTGGTGTTGTATGGCAAGCGAGCAATGAAGGCTGATCCGAGGAATTAAGCTGAGAATCGTTCTGGATGTGGCTTCAGTGGGGAGATGTAAGCGCAGTATCCCCGATTTAAAGCATAAATGGAGAGATCTGTGGGGCGCTGTAAAAGCCAGGTTCTCTGCACACCGGAGAAATGTACAAGCAACAGGTGGTGGGCAACCATCATCCTCTGTGCATTTCACTGCACAGGAGGAGGGGATGGCATCCACTCTTTCTGCAGTGGAAGTGCATGGAGAAGAACTTGAAGCGCCAACGAACTGCGTCAGACACCTTGACACAGATGCCTGTGATGTGAATGACATCAGCAGCCACTCTCTGAAACGACCCAGATGCCAGAAGCGACAGAACAGTTCTGACGTTGATGACCACGGGTATGTTTTGTGGATAATTGCTGCGGCTGGATAGCTGTTCATCCAGAAGTCGGCAAAGATAGATGATTGCCTCATGCACGGTCCAGGCGAAAGCGCTGGATGCACTCGATGTTTTTTTGTCCCAGGATGTCCAAACGAAGCCGATATATGCGTGTTCGTCTTCGAGCTCGGCGCGCTCCTCTTACTCTTTCCCAATCACGCAAGAGTGCAAGCAAATGCAGGACTGGCATTTTAGCTTTAGATTTTGAGGGCATGGTAGAATGATGGTCTTATGTATACTCGTATTAATTAATTGTATTGCATTTGTAATTTAACTGATTGGAGAAGAGGCTGATGTGTAATATCATGTGCTGATTTCGTTTGATAAATTATCATGGCTTTGAGAAATGTAGTTTAGAAATAAGGAAGAACAATCGAATATTCAATGTCTCAACCTTTACCATGTTAAATAAAATAAAAGTAATGTTAAAATTTGGCCAATAACCGACATCAAACGCAATATTCAATTTCGCCTAATGTTGGCGCTTGACCTTAATACAGCCCTCAAAAGCGCTTAACAGAAAAAGCGCGAAAGCCAGGGGGAGAATACGCGTAAGTGTTTTTTCCATGAGAAACGCCCCGATTTTGGCCTTGCTCCGCCCCAAGCGCGTAACTGCCTTCAAGGCGCGTAATGCACAGACTTAAGTTGAGGGGAGAATACGCGTAGGCTGAAAAGCGCGTAGCTACGCGCTTTTTTCGACTTAAGCGCATGGGAGAATAGACCCCACAGTAAATTACACAGTATTACCAATGGTAAAAAATTACTAGGACTCGAGTTAGTTAATACAGATATCCTCAATTAGAAAATCAACCCCCTCACTCGTGAGAATATCACAACTTTTTAAATTATCACGAACATACAGGGCCGTCGCATTTGTTAATACAACATGGAAGACAATGATGGCGACGTCGAGCCAAAGCCGAAAACCAAATTCCACAGATGTTGGTGTTGTATGGCAAGCAAGCAATGAAGGCTGATCCGAGGAATTAATCTGCCAATCGTTCTGGATGTGTCTTCGGTGGGGAGATGTAAGCGCAGTATCCCCGATTTAAAGCATAAATGGAGAGATCTGCAGGGCGCTGTAAAAGCCAGGTTCTCTGCACATCCGGAGAAGTATACACGCAACAGGTGGTGGGCAACCATCATCCCCTGTGCATTTCACTGCACAGGAGGAGGGGATGGCATCCACTCTTTCTGCAGTTGAAGTGCATGGAGAAGAACTTGAAGCGCCAACGAACTGCGTCAGACACCTTGACACAGACGCCTGTGATATGTGTATGACATCACCAGCCCCTCTCTGAAACTACCCAGATGCCAGGAGCGACAGCGCAGTTCTGACGTTGATGACCACGGGTATGTTTTGTGGATAATTGCTGCGGCTGGATAGCTGTTCATCCAGAAGTTGGCAAAGATAGATAATTGCCTCTTGCACGGTCCAGGCGAAAGCGCTGGATGCACTCAATGTTTGTTTGTCCCAGGATGTCCAAACGAAGCCGACATATGCGTGTTCGTCTTCGAGCTCGGCGCGCACGCAAGAGTGCAAGCAAATGCAGGACTGGCATTTTGGCTTTAGATTTTGAGGGCATGGTAGAATGATGGTCTTATGTATAATCATATTAATTAATTGTTTTGCGTTTGTAATTTAACTGATTGGAGAAGAGGCTGATGCGTAATATCATGTGATGATTTCGTTTGATAAATTATCATGGCTTTGAGAAATGTAGTTTAGAAATAAGGAAGAACAATCAAATATTAAATGTCTCAACCTTTACCATGTTAAATAAAATAAAAGTAATGTTAAAATTCGGCCTATTACCGACATCAAACGCAATATTCAATTTCGCCTAATGTTGGCGCTTGACCTTAATACAGCCCTCAAAAGCGCTTAACAGAAAAAGTGCGTAAGCCAGGGGGAGAATACGCGTAATTGTTATTTGCATGAGAAACGCCCGGAAACGCCCCGATTTTGGCATTGCTCCGCCCCAAGCGCGTAACTGCCTTCAAGGCGCGTAATGCACAGACTTAAGTTGAGGGGAGAATACGCGTAGGCTGAAAAGCAGGTAGCTACGCGCTTTTTTCGACTTAAGCGCATGGGAGAATAGACCCCTTAGAAATTATCCATCCATCCATTTTCTATACCTGCTTATTCCTCACTAGGGTCACGGGGCAAGCTGGAACCTATCCCAGCTGACTACGGGCAAAGGCTGGGACCCACCCTGAACAGCTTGCCAATCCATCGCAGGGCGCACACACCATTCACACACCATTCACACCTATGGGCAATTTGGTGTCTCCAATTAGCCTGATATGCATGTCTTTGGACTGTGGGAGGAAACCGGAGTACCCGGAGAAAACCCACGCAACACGGGGAGAACATGCAAACTCCACACAGAAAGGCCCCAGGCCGGATTTGACCCTTAGAAATTATTTCATTGAAAAACTTCTACAAATGATATTACTTGGATTACTGTATTTTTTCAGAGAGATATATTATAAAATCATAAAAAAAGAATCTTTTTATCGTACTTACTCTCTGAGTTACAGGTCATAAAATTTGGTCTCTTTTTTGGGAATTTTGTGTTTTTGGCTGATTTTGAGGCTTTACCATACAAAAGGGGATCAAGATACACAGAAGCTAAGGTCATTTACAGATTCTTGGGGATGAATATGGTTAGTATACCCAATTTCAGCCTTGCATAAGCAAACAATTTGGAGCAATAACTGGCCAAAGTTGGCTGAAAATGGGTTCGCCAAAAAAACAAAATATCATTCAAATTTCAAAGGGCTATAACTTGAAAACTATTTGAGATACTGGCCTAATATTTGGAATTTTTTCCATTTTGTGTGAATATTTACTTGTGAATTTTTCAAAAATTTTTGAGGATGTGACCTGGAAAATTTCTCATAATCTGGATGATTTGACATGGAATGACCCTATTGCTAACAAAGCTAATAAAAGCTATCCTGACTGGCGCACACCCCACTGACCCCAAGTTAGTTTTCTGACTTAATTTATAGGACGTCCACCTCGGGTATGACATCATTCCCAGCCCCGACTTCCAACGCAGCGTATTCACGAGTCCCCTGCCATCAATCTACGTTTATGCAATTGGCCGGATGAATGGTCGCCGCTTTCAATCTTGCTGCTGCTCAGAATTTTGGGATGGTGTTATCTCCTTTCTTTTTGAAAAGGATGGTTCTGTGTACGCTATGCTAAAGGAGGTAAATTAGAAGCACTGAGACACCTTTCCTTAACATTTAAAGAATTCGAATGCACTCATCATGGCTGTCATGTAATTACCTCCAGATCATTTTTTAGGAGTTAGGAACTTTTCAAGGCAAAAGA
Source organism: Gymnothorax reevesii (assembly GCA_029721435.1). Classification (NCBI taxonomy): domain Eukaryota; kingdom Metazoa; phylum Chordata; class Actinopteri; order Anguilliformes; family Muraenidae; genus Gymnothorax; species Gymnothorax reevesii. The sequence goes on along the minus strand of CM056578.1, from coordinate 72,431,514 downwards.
GACTAATCGGACGCAGCCATAGGTCCAATTCCAAAATGCTCCCTCACCACTAGTACTTCACTACCGAGTGTCACTCTGTGTGAAATCTCCCTCACAGCTATGGAGGGACTGTCATGAAGGGGGAGGGTGTAAAAACATATATAAACTTTGGGATGCCCTTGCCCTTTATCCAGTGGGAAGTGTTTTTTACTGTGCTATCTCTCTGGAGTGCACATGTGAGTCCAGGACAGCATTGTTCTAAACTAATGAAAAAATTCACTTAGATCAGGTAAATGAAGGTCATTGGTGATATTCATGAAGGTTCTCCTGTGGCACCTACCCAGAGAAATTTACTATACGCTTGAATACCTGACAGCGCCCCCTCCTGGCATAGCAAAGAACACCACCTTAATGCCATAATAAATTCTTATTTTTTTTCTCATCAGTCTTGTTAATATATTAAGTTTTTAAAGGTTTGCCATAATAATTCCACCTTTTCTTGAATCTACATGGTAGTGTCTGAAGATATTCCAAATTTCAAATATCTCTCTAGCTGGAGTAAAATTTTATGGACTCCTAATGATGGACCCAAATTAGCCGAGAAGGTCGTTTAGGCAACTTTGACAGGGGACAGCACTAAAATACTTAGTAGTGCCATAGAAGTTTTGGCGCCTTCCATACACCATGTCAGAAGGCATAAATCAACCTACTCATTAGCTCCATTCTTGTCTGGAGTATTGAAATATAACACCTCAAAATAGGGCCAAAACAGCTGAAGTTCACTTTTCAAGACCAAATATCCCAAAACTCTAGAAGATATCGGAGGTGTTCTCACATTATGCTATTTCATGTTCATCGGCCTTTACAATAAAGCATAGTTTCTCAAGGCAATTCGCTGGAGTAAAACAAAAATAAAGTCCAAAGGTGGGTTTTCATTTCTATTTTTGCCAAACTGTGAGTCCCTTCTACATAATTCTTCAAGTTATCACTCGGTGGCAACTGATACAGAGGAAAGTTCAAGTACTAAATTTACATATCCATCAGAAATAGTTTGGCAGCTTGAACTGATTTCCCATTATACTGCATCTCATAAGACTGTTTTTTCCTATTTTGGACCTGAATTTTCGGTTTCCAGGTGATGCTGCAACCAAACGAAGCGACCAATGGAAAAATAAATTGGGGATTTTCTGTGATACATGTGTATGTACTTACATGCAAAGTCAAATAGTAGATATTTGTATATGTTGTAATGTTGACTATGGTAAAGACATTGCAGAGTTTTTTCTCTTTTTTGTTGTCAGAACACAATTTTTCAAGTAATAGAGTCATATAAATAATTTAGAAAGTTTCTTTTTATGTTTGCATGAAGACCTGTACCTGTGTGATCTATATGTGCGAGCCAAACAATTAATATTCACAGTGTTTCAAAAGTCCAGATGAATTTCCATACCTCAGCAAGCAGTGTTTCATGACTTCTGAGGAGTGTTTTAATACTGTCTACAAGGTGTTTCATGACTCCCGATGAGGAGTGTTCCAATACTGCCCACAAGGTGTTTTATGACTCCCGATGAGGTGTGTTTTAATACTGTCTTGTTTTGTGACTCCCAATGAGGAGTGTTCCAATACTGTCCACTGGGTGTTTCATGACTCCCAATGAGGAGTGTTTTTACTCTTTACTCCCTAGTAGCTATCTTAGACTGCTGCCCGAGCAGCCACTGACCCCTGGTGCCCTAAGACAATATGGCTGGTGTAGCTTTCTGAATACTTAATATTCATTTACCAAATTTTCAGAACGTGTTCCAAATAGTTTCATCCTTATTCACACCAAAATTAATTAAAATTAGATTAAATTATCTTTTGTCCTGTTCATCACATAAACTAATTTCAAGTTTGTTTCTATTCAGTGTTTTACATAACATCGTGCTATCTGTTTGTTTCATCGGCAAATGTTTGGTATAATGAATCGTAAACGATCAATTGGAAAAAGTCAATTTCCGTCTTAGTTTCGTCAAGAATTGTTACTGGTCCGGGATTCCGAACAAAATCGCCAATATCTTTAGCAGTGAGCTGATGTGTCCACATATTTGCGTCTGGTTCCTGAGCTTCATCAACGCCGCCTTTATCGGCACTGTTTTGTCAAACTCTGAACAGTCTCGCAAGGGGTACATCATCGTCACTGTCGTCTAGATTGTCTTCGAAATCACTCTGATCGATGTTTGAAGCTTCCTCTAATAACTTATCTTGTCTATGCTGAGCCAACTCTAAATCGTTTGCAGTAAAACCATTAAATTCTGACCCTCTACCATCACTAGAATCCATGTTCGTTTGTAAGAAAATCTTATTCATAAATTGCGTGAGACTTCGACCTTCATATTGTAAAATGACCAATGAAAGAACGCATATCGAAGTTGTATAAAGCTTTATTAGACCCCTTCTGATTGGCTGGTATTCGAGGTTTTCCTCTGGAATGTCACATCTCGGCCAATCATGCATTGTTTCACAACAGTTAAATACCACGACTGTAGTCGGGATTCGCCGGCAGAAGCGGTGTTTATCACACCTGTAGTCGGTACTCGCATGCACAGCGATCTAAATTATCACGACTGTAGGCGGTATCAAGGAGTAAGGGGTTAATACTGTCTACAGAGTGCTTTGTGACTCCCGATGAGGAGTGTTCCAATACTGTCCAAAAGGTGTTTCATGACTCCCAATGAGGAGTGTTTTAATACTGTCCACAAGGTGTTTCATGACTCCCCATGAGGAGAGTTCCGTTACTCCACACAGTGTTTGCAAACTCAAATTGTGTTGTTTTCACACACCACTCTGTGTTTCAAGACATTACATGTAGAGTGCACTGGTTCTTTTGAAGTGGTGTTTCATGAACTCTGTTAGCGCGTGTTTCAATAGTTTGTGTATTGTTTTCAGACCAGGGGTCTCAAACTCACGGCCCGCGGGCCAACTGCGGCACGCGGGACGATAGTTTGTGGCCCCCGTCTTAATATGAAAGATTAATGTTAATGCGCCCCACAAGTTTGATATGAATGACACTTGTTGTGTGTGGAGGTGAACGAACCAATCACGGTGAGGTATATGGCTCTCAAGGGCGGGACATCGGCCGGGCTTGTTGCGAACTCGCGACATTAGATGAGAGCTGGAGACACAGTCAAGATAGGTACGTCCAACGCCTCACCGCCTTCACTCGCTCGCTCACTCATTCATCCATTGCTCCACTCAGCTGGGCGGAGGAGGAGCCGTGAAGCCGCTGACTCGCTTGGCGCCGCCGCTCATCCGCTGCTCTCCGCTCAGAAATGAAAGAGGCGCTGTAATCTGTGATCTAGCCTGTGTCTGTCGCGATCTCGATCATCCGTGTGGACGCTGATATCTCCATGGTTGCAGTGATCGTTAGTGCTTGCTGTGGACTGGAGGCTACAAACTTCCGCCGTTGCGAAGAAAGTTTTTCAGCCACGGAATCTTCAGCGGAATGGAGGAAGTTTGAGGAGTAACTGATCGATCGCGCTCAGAGAGTTGCTGTGTGTTTGTTCTTCTCCGAAACTCCTACTACTTCTACCTGAGATTTCCGCTCACTCGGCAAGCCGAAGCTTCTTATTCTACAAGAGTCTTTTTGCCTGCGGTCTGCCCCTAGCGGTGACTACCGGGATCGTGCGTTCAGCAAGCAGCCCCTTTATACTTAACGCGCGGTGTGAAACAATATTATCTAGCTGCGAATGGCGCTTTGCGAACGGCGCATAGTTGTTGCTGCTGAGCGGGGCAGAAAAAGAAGCGGAAATGACGCACGTTGGGGAAATTAAGTTCTCCGCGCGTTGGCGAAATACTGAAACTGATATTTGAACGCAACGCTGACTCCAAGTGGAATTATATATATTACACAGCCCCAAACATGTCTTTTTCAAAGCCTGCAGTGAAGAGAAAGGTCGGTGATGAGCACAGGCAATTTCAGGAAAAGTGGGTAGTGCAATATTTCTTTGTTGAGCACAGGGGCACCCCGACGTGTCTTATTTGCACTGAGAAAGTTGCGGTGCACAAGGAATACAACTAGACATGCTGAGGAGTATGAAAAATACCAGGGAGATGAGATGAGATCTTATAACACGTCTACTGAGGCAACAAGATTTTTTTAAGAAAGCAACCAAAGAGAATAATGCAGCAGTCGAAGCTAGCTATGTGGTTAGCGAGATGATTGCTAAAGCAGGAAAGCCATTCACAGAAGGTGAAAAAGTGCATATTACAGGCTGCACATATTGTCTGTCCAGAAAAGAAAGGTCAGTTTAGCAACATCAGCCTTTCTGCCAACACCGTGGCAGAGCGCTTTTCTGTCTAAGTCAATGGGTCATTTCTGTGAAGAAAATCTACTTTGGTGTAGCACATAGAAATAAGTCAGTGAAACCACGTGAAAAAAAAATTTGAATGAGGAAAAAACGCAGTTCCAGCTACTCCATACTCAAGTAGTTCTGGGACATAATGATAATCCTAATAGACCGTGGGACGAGTGGCTGAAAAAGGCTTCTAAGTGCGAGAGTGCTCCGACCTACTTGGTGAATAAAAGAACAATACACCAAAATTATCTTTATATTTCTGTCATGGTTATGGTTTTTGGTCATGCTTATATTCTTGTTCTGTGTTCATTATTATTGTCTTTTATTTATTTTTTTTGGTTATTGTAACACTCAGGTTTTTGGTTCATTCCATGTCTCAATTCCATTGGACTTGTCTCCCCTGTCTTGTGATCTAGTTAATTCAGTCCGTCTTCCCTGTCTGCGTGCCCACTGACTTCAGGTGATTTAAATGAATTCCGGTGTTTAAAATATTCCTTCGAATCTTGTTTTCTTCCTTCGCTTTTCTGTTCTGATTACTAACAAGACTAACATTTGTATTTTGTATCATAGTCTACAAACACAACTAATTCATGTATATAAGATCACTAACTTACTAATGAGCACTCTAGTTTAATATGTAAAGTTGCACCGCAACTAATTTAGACTAATTCCCTCTCCGCAATCGCCCTGTTCTATACTCTGCCCCTCAGCCTGTCTCTGTCCTCTCCTCAGCTTCAGCGAGCGCTTTTCTGTCCAAGTCAATGGGTAATTTCTGTGATGAAAATCTACTTTGGTGTAGCACATAGAAATAAGTCAGTGAAACCACTTGAAAAAAAAATTTGAATGAGGAAAAAACGCAGTTCCAGCTACTCTATACTCAAGTAGTTCTGGTACATAATGATAATCCAAATAGACCGTGGGACGAGTGGCTGAAAAAGGCCTCCAAGTTGCGAGAGTGCTCCGACCTACTTGGTGAATAAAAGAACAATTCACCAAAATTATCTTTTGTTTCTGTCCTGGTTATGGTTTTTGGTCATGCTTATGTTCTTGTTCTGTGTTCATTATTATTGTCTTTTATTTATTCTTTTTGGTTATTGTAACACTCAGGTTTTTGGTTCATTCCATGTCTCAATTCCATTGGACTTGTCTCCCCTGTCTTGCGATCTAGTTAATTCAGTCCGTCTTCCCTGTCTGCCTGCCCACTGACTTCGGGTGATTTACAAAACCCAAAACCAGTGAAGTTGGCACGTTGTGTAAATCGTAAATAAAAACAGAATACAATGATTTGCAAATCCTTTTCAACCTATATTCAATTGAATACACTGCAAAGACAACTTACTTAATGTTCGAACAGGTAAACTTTGTAATTTTTTGCAAATATTAGCTCATTTGGAATTTGATGCTTGCAACATGTTTCAAAAAAGCTGTCACAAGTGGCAAAAAAGACTTGAGGAAGAGAGTTGAGGAATGCTCATCAAACACTTATTTGGAACATCCCACAGGTGAACGGGCCAATTGGGAACAGGTGGGTGCCATGATTGGGTATAAAAGAAGCTTCCCTGAAATGCTCAGTCATTCACAAACAAGGATGGGGCGAGGGTCACCACTTAGGGGTCTATTCTCCCATTAGCGCGTAAGTCTTTTTTTCTTCGAGTTAAGCGCTTTTGAGTTACGCGTATTCTCCCCACTCGCTTCGATCACGCCCACAGCGCTTAACTTCAGAATGTAGGCGGCCTTATGAAAGAGGTGTGACTGATCCAAAAGAGAGGCAGACTCTGTACAAAGCTCATTGATTATGGCTATCAGGAAAACATGGAAAAAGGATTTTCTGATTAACCACGAAAACGCATTTGTGGTCCATGGAAAACGCAAACCAGACTTTAAATTTGAATATCGTCGGCCAGCTGATAAAACCTCGTATCTCTAAACTGATAAGAAACGAAATCTCGTATGTCCACTATTCTTACATGCAAAATTAAACATTTTTATTTTAAACTATATTTATCCATTTGAATTATAATAATAATTATTATTATTTTATTTTATATTTATTTTTTATTTTCCTGTGAAGTTTGTCATTGTGAAGATACGAGGTTTTTTTATGCCGCTGTAATAGGAGGCCGTACCAATTACAAGACGTAATTCAGACATCTCTTTATTTATCCCCCGCCGCGCGATTAGCGCGAAGCGGGGGATATAGCATTGGCCTCCGTCCGTACGGACACATAAAATTGCGGCGGCGGGGGATATGTTAGTGACAAACACTTGATATTTCTTACTCTAGCCACTATGGCATTAAAGCTATGCATACAAACAAATTGCTGCGATAATGAAATAATAAATAGAGAATTTAGCGCTTCTCAATCAGCGCAATCAGATCATTGAAAATGTGCCCCTCCTACACCAGCCTGTTTGTTCCGTGGAAGACAGGGAAGAAGACAAAGGGAACATTCTAGTCACACAAAGACAATCAAAGACAGTTTATATGATCTCATTTAGAAATTGCGCACTTGAAAACTACTCCGATGTCAGGTTTGCAACTAAAGGACATGGAAACGCTTTAACAAGGATTCTTACCCCGCACGCAGTCATCTCCCCGCCCCGAAACCGCCTCAGTAATGACGGAATTCCATATCCATAGCCTATCATCCTATTTGATTTGAGCAACACATTCACTTGAACTTGACACTAATACTTTATTATAATCAATTATCCCATTTACTGATAACGATTCTTTCCATGTCGGCTATTCTTTAAAGGCTAAAATTGATTAACAAATGGATAGTGCTCTGGTATTTGCCAGGGTAGGGCTCAATCTAGAGTAGCCTATTTAATAATATCTTTATTCACACATTAAATTACACAGTATTACCAATGGTAAAAAATTACTAGGACTCGAGTTAGTTAATTTAGATATCCTCAATTAGAAAATCAATCCCCTCACTCGTGAGAATATCACAAATTTTTAGATTATCACGAACATATAGGGCAGTCGCATTTGTTAATAGAACATGGAAGACAATGATGGCGACGTCGAGCCAAAGCCGAAAACCAAATTTCACAGATGTTGGTGTTGTATAGCAAGCAAGCAATGAAGGCTGATCCGAGGAATTAAGCTGCGAATCGTTCTGGATGTGGCTTCGGTGGTGAGATGTAAGCGCAGTCTCCCCGATTTAAAGCATAAATGGAGAGATCTGCGGGGCGCTGTAAAAGCCAGGTTCTCTGGAGAACTGTACACGCAACAGTGGGCAACCATCATCCCCTGTGCATTTCACTGCACAGGAGGAGGGGATGACATCCAATCTTTCTGCAGTGGAAGTGCATGGAGAAGAACTTGAAGCGCCAACGAACTGCGTCAGACACCTTGACACAGACGCCTGTGATATGTGTATGACATCACCAGCCACTCTCTGAAACGACCCAGATGCTAGGAGCGACAGCACAGTTCTGACCTTGATGACCACGGGTATGTTTTGTTGATAATTGCTGCGGCTGGATAGTTGTTCATCCAGAAGTCGACAAAGATAGATGATTGCCTCATGCACGGTCCAGGCGAAAGCGCTGGATGCACTCGATGTTTGTTTGTCCCAGGATGTCCAAACGAATCCGATATATGCGTGTTCGTCTTCAAGCTCGGCGCACTCCTCTTACTCTTTCCCAATCACGCAAGAGTGCTAGCAAATGCAGGACTGGCATTTTGGTTTTAGATTTTGAGGGCATGGTAGAATGATGGTCTTATGTATACTCGTATTAATTAATTGTTTTGCGTTTGTAATTTAACTGATTGGAGAAGAGGCTGATGCCTAATATCATGTGATAATTTCGTTTAATAAATTATCATGGCTTTGTTCTTCCTTATTTCTAAAGTACATTTCACAATCGAATATTAAATGTCTCAACCTTTACCATGTTAAATAAAATAAAAGTAATGTTAAAATTCGGCCTATAACCGACATCAAACGCAATATTCAATTTCACCTAATGTTGGCGCTTGACCTTAATACAGCCCTCAAAAGCGCTTAACAGAAAAAGCGCGTAAGCCAGGGGGAGAATATGCGCAAGTGTTATTTGCATGAGAAACGCCCGGAAACGCCCCGATTTTGGCCTTGCTCCGCCCCAAGCGCGTAACTGCCTTCAAGGCGCGTAATGCACAGACTTAAGTCGAGGGGAGAATACACGTAGGCTATAAAGCGCGTAGCTACGCGCTTTTTCGACTTAAGCGCATGGGAGAATAGACCCCTTAGTGAACAAATGCGTGAGCCGATTGTCGAACAGTTTAAAAAAACATTCCTCAACGAGCTATTGCAAGAAATTTAGGGATTTCATCATCTACGGTCCGTAATATCGTCAAAAGGTTCAGAGAATCTGGAGAAATCACTGCACGTAAGCTACAAGGCCGAAACCAACATTAAATGCCAGTGACCTTCGATCCCTCAGGCGGTACTGCATCAAAAACCGACATCAGTGTGTAAAGGACATCTCCACATGGGCTCAGGAACACTTCAGAAAACCACTGTCAGTAACTGCAATTCGTCGCTACATCTGCAAGTGCAAGTTAAAACTCGAAATGCAAAGCGAAAGCCATTTATCAACAGCACCCAGAAACGCCGCCAGCTTCACTGGGCCCAAGCTCATCTAAGATGGACTGATGCAAAGTGGAAAAGTGTTCTGTGGTCTGACGAGTCCACATTTCAAATTGTTTTTGGAAACTGTGGACGTCGTGTCCTCCGGACCAAAGAGGAAAAGAACCATCCGGACTGTTATAGGCGCAAAGTTCAAAAGCCAGCATCTGTGATGGTATGGGGGTGTATTAGTGCCCAAGTTATGGGCAACTTACACATATGTGAAGGCACCATTAATGCTGATACAGGTTTTGGAGCAACATATGCTGCCATCCAAGCAACGTCTTTTTCATGGATGCCCCTGCTTATTTCAGCAAGACAATGCCAAGCCACATTCTGCACGTGTTATAACAGCATGGCTCCGTAGTAAAAGAGTGCGGGTACTAGACTAGCCTACCTGTAGTCCAGACCTGTCTCCCATTGAAAATGTGTGGCGCATTATGAAGCGTTAAATACGACAACGGAGACCCCGGACAGTTGAACAACTTAAGCTGTACATCAAGCAAGAATGGGAAAGAGTTCCACCTAAAAAGCTTAAAAAATTGGTCTCCTCAGTTCCCAAACGTTTACTGAGTGTCGTTAAAAGGAAAGGCGATGTAACACAGTGGTAAAAAGGCCCCTGTGTCAACTTTTTTGCAATGTCTTGCTGCCTTTAAATTCTAAGTTAATGATTATTTGCAAAAACAAAATAAAGTTTCTCAGTTTGAACATTAAACATCTTGTCTTTGCAGTGTATTCAATTGAATATAAGTTGAAAAGGATTTGCAAATCATTGTATTCTGTTTTTATCTATGATTTACATAACGTGCCAACTTCACTGGTTTTGGGCTTTGTGAGTGAATTCCGGTGTTTAAAATATTCCTTCGATTCTTGTTTTCTTCCGTCGCCTTTCTGTTCTGATTTTTAACAAGACTAACATTTGTATTTTTTATCATAGTCTACTAACAACTAATCCATGTATATAAGATTACTAACTTACTAATGAGCACTCTAATTTAATATGTAAAGTTGCACCGCTACTAATTTAGACTAATTCCCTCTCCGCAATCGCCCTGTTCTATACTCCGCCCTTCAGCCTGTCTCTGTCCTCTCCTCAGCTTCAGCGAGATCTCTCGCACATGCTTAATCACTCTCCTGCGCTCATTATCTATGCACGTAGAACTCCTTGACCGGTGCTGTTTAAATGTCATTGGCTGTTTGTGTGATTCCCGTTCGTATTTTGTCTTTCACCAGTTTTCGTGGTTAGGGCTTCCCTCATGTGATTCTCCCGATATAATTAGCCTGATTCCCTACACCTGATTCCTGTATAGCATGTAACCTTCCCGTGTGTATATTAGCGGTTTTTTCACTCACAGCTCTTGGATTTCCCTCTCTTGCGTGTGGTTCCTGAACGCACCGTCACAATTTCATGCATTAAAAATAAACAAAGTTCTACCAAAAATGCGTGGACATTAAGTGACTGTACCTGGATGAATATATCATATAGTTACACATGCAGTTAAAATTTCAGCGGGGCTCTCAACAGTTTGTCTTTTCAATGCAAGAGAGAGAAATATTATTTCTAAAAAGTACTCAGAGCATGAAATTCCTTCCAATAAACAATATTCATCTCTGGAGAACTGACTACAACCCTATTTCCAAAAAAGTTGGGATGCTGCGTACACTAGAAATACAAGGAATGCAATAATTTGTAAATCTCTTGAACACTAAATTTAATGGAAAATAGTACAAGCACAACATATAAAATGCTTAAACTACGAAATTTTTATTGTTCTCTGAAAAATATCTGCTGATTTTAAATTTGATTCTATTTTTTAAAAGAGTTGGGACAGGGGCAGTAAAGTACTGGAAAAGATGTAAGATGCAAAAAAAAAAAAGTAGACCTGGTGGAATACCTTGCAGCTAAATAGATTAATTGGCAACAGGTTAGTAACATGACTGGGAATAAAAATTCTGTAATTTATTTGTAAAAAATGGCAAGGGCCAAAATACTGCAAGGGCAACGAGGTTGACAACTTAATGGACCAGTCTGTAATATTTGGCATGGTTTATTGGCAAAATCTGAATATACCACACATTGATATGTTTATATTACTGTATGATCGCTATAAAATACAATTTATTTGGTTTTCTTAGCTTTATAATTATGCCTTGATATATACATACTGCAAGGGCCTTGCTTTAGGGACGTCGCCATCTTGCACCGCCATTTTGGTTCTGCAGCCCGAACCATCGATATAACGGACAATCCAGTCAGCTAGAGAACGTATTTTGCATGTATAAATCCCAGTCGAGGAAGACGCCATTTCCGCAAAAGTGTTTTGGTCCTCGGAGGCCTCCGTGTTTTTTCCGACGGGAGGGATGAAGGTGAGTGAGTTAGCGCTGCAGTCTAGAATCTGAACGCTGGATGTCACTGTCCCCCCCCCCCCCCCATTTTACACGCTGGTCGTTTAAGGATAATGTTTCTCAGCGCAAAAATGTGAATGTGAATGTGAATGGGGGTTTTATCCTCTGCAGTTAATAAATACAGTTCATAATTGACAAAATTATTCAGTTGAAATCAATTCATGGGCTTTTCACTGTTATTGTACAGTTTATTGCTGCATCCACAAATACAAATTAAAACTGCCATGTAAAGTTTAAACCATATACAAACAATATACTGAAATGCTGTCACCCTCTCTCGGCCAAAGCTCATTTAAGATGGACAGAGGCAAAATGGTAAACTGTCCTGTGGTACGACCGACCAAATTGTGAATTTCTTTTTTTAGAAATGATGGATGCTACATGCTCCAGGCTAAGGAGGAAAGGGACCATCAAACTTGATGAATGCACAGTTCAAAAGCCAGCATCTGGGATGGTGTGCATTAGTCTGCATTGGGTGTGCATCAGTGCACGTAGTATGTTTAACTTCTACATCTGTGAACATACCTCTAATGCTGAAAAATATATGCAGGTTTGGAGCAACATTTACTGCCACCAGACATTTTTTTCAGGGAAGGCCTGGCATATTTAATTAAAACATGCCCAAACACCACATTCTGGACGTATAACGACAACATGGTTTCCTCACAAGAGTCTGGGAGCTAAACTGCAACTTAAAATTGGCTCAGTAATTTAAAGTGAAGTTCAATCTCACCCAAGTTAAATTTAGTTTTTGAGTTTGAATAGATAAATATTGACACTATTGTTTTGAGCAGATTAATATTCCTTTTATTTCATGACGCATTATACCTTACTAAGATACTGGATCGAATTCTCCAAGTTGCAAAAGAATCCTATGGTCATTATGAAGTGAAGCAGCTTTCTGCAGTTTATGCACATCATTTTCGCACGTTACTAGCTTGTCTAATTTCATTTTCATTGTCATCGTATCTAGTATTCACTTGTCTTTCCGGCATATGATGCACTCTTTCGGTAGAATGTGTTTTGAACGTTTTTCGCCTGAATTAGTTCACTGCCCAGTGATGACGAGGAATTCTGCCCTGAAGGTCGTACACAGCCCTTTTCCTTTCGTTTGACACCCTGCCCAATCCGCCTTTTATCGATGATCTTCTGGTAGCATTTCATGTGATAGCCTCACCCATCATGCGATGTATTATCACATTTCAAAGCTCACTCTCTAATCCATCCAGCGATTTCCATGCTTGCATACAATGGCATAATTTGGCCCAAGATGCCTCAGTGAATGGTACAATCGGGACGTTTTCCGTCTCCAGTACACGGCAAACACATTCAAACACATAATGGGGTGCTTTTCCCAAAAGTTTCACAGTGCATGGGTCAAACTATGTGCAACCTCGATTCCGAAATAGTTAACATAACATAACATAACATGAATGGCAAGAACAGGCCTTTCAGCCAATTTCTTTATACTACTGTGAATATATCCCTTCAGATACTGAATGACTCAATGGTATCTAGCTTTAAGTCAAGCCTGCTCTTGAAAACCCACAAGGTCTCCGCCTCAACAATATGGTCAGACAAGCCCTCATTGAAATTACTCTTTGGGTGAAGAAATATTTCCGAATATCAGTGCTAAAATTACCTTTGGTCAACTTCCATTTGTGACCCCGAGTTCTACTCACAACACTTGGTCGAAGGAATCCTACATAATTCACTTTGTTAATCCCTTTAAAATATTTAAAGACCTCAATCAAATCACCCCTGAGTCTCCTTTTCCTAACACAAAAGAGATTAAGGATCTTCAGCCTCTTCTCGTAGCTTTCATCTTTTATACCTGGAATAAGCTGGTATAGGCTCTTCTCTGAACTTTCTCTAGAGCCTCTATATCTTTCTTAAAGTATGGTCCCCAGAACTGTACACAATACTCCAGATGTGGTCTAATGAACGTGTTGTACAAAAGAAGCATCACCTCCTTAGATTTGTACTCAATACTTTTGGCAATGTCTCCTAGCATCCGATTAGCTTTTTTAACTGCTACGGCACAATGGCTAGAACCTGTGAGGGTTTAGTCAACAATCACTCCCAAATCTTTCTCGTGTGCAGCACATTCCAGTTTTAAACCTCCCATGAAGTAATCCCATCTAATGTTTTTATTACCTACATGTACAACTTTACATTTTGCTAGATTAAATTTCATTTGCCACATTTCAGCCCAGCTCTGGATTCTATCCAAATCATCCTGAATCACTTGTTTAGTGGACCCTAAACTATTTCCCAAACCCCCCAATTTAGTTTAATCTTCAAATTTAACCAAGCTGCTCTCAATATTCCTATCAAGGTCATTAATGTAGATGAGGAACAGCAGGGGTCCCAACACCGATCCCTGGGGTTCGCCACTCCCCACCATACCTAGCTCAGATGAGATATCACTGACCACCACTCTTTGTGTTCTGTCCTGTAACCAGTTTTGAATCCACTTCAGAATACCTCCTGTAACTCCAATGGAGCTCATTTTAAAAATTAGTCTCTTATGCGGTACAGTTTCGAATGCTTTCCGGAAATCCAAGCATATGATGTCATAAGCTCTGCTCTGGTCATAGGTCCTGGTGGCCTCTTCAAAAAAACTCCAGAGGGTTTGTTCGGCATGACCTTAACTTCCGAAAACCATGTTGGCTATCCCTCAAGATACTGTTACGTTCAAGAAATAAGTCCAGCTCATCTTTTATGATAGATTCCAATATTTTGCACGCAATTCAAGTTAAACTGACTGGCCTGTAGTTTCCAGGCTAGGTACGGTCCCCTTTCTTATATATTGGTATTATATTGCTCTGTTTCCAATCATTTGGTATTTCTCCAGTTTCTAAAGACCGCCTGAAGATGGCGGATAGCGGCTTAAAGATGATCTCACCAACTTCCCTGAGCACTCTAGGATATAAGCCATCAGGACCCGCCGCCTTATCTGCCTTTAGTTTATGCAACTTGTCTAATACTTCGTTATCCCAAACCTCAATTTCCGCTAAATAATCTTGAGCATTTGACATGCCCTCTGGCCGAATGAAGACCCCCTCTGAGATAAAATTCTCAACAAAGTAACTGTTTAAGGCATCTGCAATACGCTTGTTATCATATAGCAGCGATCCGTTTTTATTCTTTATTCACTTAACCTGCTCTTTAACTTTCATTTTTCTGCTACAGTACTGAAGGAAGCACTTAGGGTTAGTTTTTGCCCCCTCTGCAATTTGTCTTTCATACAGCCCTCTAGCATTCCTCGGCTCTTTTTGACCACAGCCCACATTTTACAGTATTCAGCCTTAGTGTTCTCATTGTTATCCTTTATGTACATCTTATAAAGATTCCTCTTTTCCCGCAAAATCCTACGAATACTTTCGTTCATCCACTGACGATTCTGCTTTTTCAGCTTACTTTTGGACACCTTTGGAAAGAATTTGCATTGTGAATCAAGTAAAACCCCCTTAAATCTTTCCCACATCTCATTTACGGACTCACAGTCCAGGAGTGTCTCCCATTTTATTTCACCAAGATATGAGCGCATCCTGTCAAAGTTTGCTCGCCTAAAATTGAAAATGTTTTGTTTTAGAATACACCTTTTTAACTTCCCACGAAACATCAAAATTAACAGCAGAGTGATTCCTTGTCCCAAGTGGCTCCAGAAACTCAACATTGCTAATTCTATCAGGGTCATTACAGAGCACTAAGCCTAAAATTGCCTTCTGGTAGGTTTTTTAACATACTGCACCAAGAAATAATCATTTATAACATCTAGAAATTCTTCCTCCCCCCTACTGTCCTTTCACCATTTCCCAATTGATACCAGGATAATTTAAGTCTCCCATAATAATAGTCCCACCACCTCTTCACATAGCTATGCCTCTGTAATCCCAACTATGTCATGGCCCTCATTAATCATTACAGCCTCAAGTTCTGGAAGTGTATTTTTTATGCTTCTTGCATTTAAATAAAAACATTTCAGGTTATTACCAATGCTTTTCCCCCTTGATTTCCCATGTGGCTGCTGCCTCGAGCCCCCCACTACGCTTTGTTGTTTTAAAAATAAATCATCGATAGTGCATGTAACGCCGTCAGCTTCCATCGGGGCAGTCTGCATTTCCCTATGTGTAACACTCACTAATTTCCCTGCCCCCCAAGTCCCTGGTTTAAATAATCCTGTGGTACCCTCAACATACGCTGGCCCAGTGCAAAGGTACCCCTCCGGTTCAGGTGCAGCCCGTCAGGCTTGAACAGGTCACCCCTGTCCCAGAAAAAGTTCCAGTGCCCCATAAACCTTTACCCCTCTTTCCTACACCAGCTTTGTCGCCACGTGTTAAACCTCTAGATAAAATTCTGCTTTCCTCTGCTTGCACAAGGTACCGGTAAAATCCCGGAGAACACTACCGTTGAGGATCTGCTTGTTGTGTTCTGGGGTCCTGGCCTTGGCCAGGACAGCATTTATGGTTTTAACAGTTTCATGTTCAAGATTTCATAGTTCATGTTCATGTCACAGTTTTAACAGTTTCTTGAATTAGGATTACACATTTCATGTTTCACATTCCATGTCCATGTTTTTACTCTTCCATGTTTTTGTTTTTGCCAGGTCTGCCATGCCACTCCACCGCTTGTCTGCGTTACGCCTCGTGCCTTCGTTGTTGCACATTTCAGAGCTCTGGTTGGCTTTGGTATTTCCCTCTTCCTTCTGTGCTGTGCTGATTCGGGGCTCTCTAAGCTTAATTGGCAATTAATTGTTTTTAAGTTACTAACATTTACTAACACTCACTGGGTGGTGTAATTCTTAGATAGGCACATTACTAATCTTACTAATTTAGACAGGGAGTTTATTGTCATGATTCCTGCTTTGCTATTTTAAGATCTTGCTGTGCTTTTCTGTTCTGAACATTCATGCTTGCTTCCAAACTGCATACTTAATTGGTACTTAAGCTGAGCACGCTCATTCTCTTAATGAGCAAGTCTTGTCATCCAATCTCTGTCCATGTCATGATCTTGCTATGCCTCTTGTTTCTGCTTCTCCAGGTGTTGCCCCTCATGTGTCCTTGATTACTTACCCTTTATCTGGATGCGGTGGAAGTTGGCTGGCAGACAGTGTCTTGCGTCTCGCTCCATGTTCAAGTTCTTTTTTCCAAGTCTCGTTCCATGTGCAAGTTTTGTTCTCTAGTTCACGTTCACGCTCACGCTCACGCTCACGCTCACGCTCACGTTCATGTTCATGTTCCCAAGCCTTGTTCTCGTTTTTGTATATAGCCTTAGTATTGTTCATTATTTCTGTTCTTGCTTATCTCCCTGGAGTTTCCAGTGGTTTTTTGTTCTTGCCATGTGTGCTCTGTGTAGCGTACTTTAGTTTGTCTTTTGCAACCCTTTGGGCAAAGTTTTTCGTTGGCCCTCGTGCCTGTTTTGTTTTTTGTTTAATAAAATCCTCATTCCCATCTCCCTGCATCTGGTGTCTACCTGATTCCATATCACTGCTCCTAAGCTCCTAAACATTTCAAATGTTGAACCTGAGACATTTCACATATTTATCCACGAAATAAGCTCATTTAAAAATTTTTGGCTGCAACAGTTCTCAAAAAAGTTGGGACACAGGCAAAAAGGGCTAAAAAAGCAATGAATATAATAAAGAATCAGCTGAAAGAACATTTAGCAAGTAACTACATTAACTGGCATCAGGTGCTTAACATGATTGGGTATAAAAGGGATGTCTCATTGAGGCTGAGTCTCTCAGAAGTAAAGATGGCCAGAGGCTCTCCAACCTGTGAAGCCTTGCGTAAAAAAAATTGTGGAATACTTTAAAAACAATGTTCCTCAACGTCAAATTGCAAAGGCTTTGAAAGGCTTTGAGCGTGATCCAGAAGCACCGCCGTGTTCTGTGGGCCAAGGCTTATTTAAAATGGACCGTAGCAAAGTGTCCTGTGGTCAGACGCGCCCAAATTTGACATTGTTGTGGAAAATCATGGGCGTCATGTCCTCTGAGCTAAAGAGGAGAAAGACTACCCCTCCTGTTATCAGCGTTCAGTTCTAAAGCCAGCATCTCTCATGGTAAGGGGATGCATTAGTACATATGGTGTGGGACACTTGCATGTTTTTAAAAGCACCATGAATGCTGAAAGGTCTAGAGAGGTTTTAGAGCAATATATGCTCCCCTCCAGACAACATCTATTCCAAGGAAGGCCTTGTGTATTTCAGCAGGACAATGCAAAACCACATACTGCAGCTATTACAACAGCATGGCTTCGTAGTAGAGGAGTCTGTGTGCTGAACTGGCCTGCCTGCAGTCCTGATCTTTCACTGATTGAGAACATTTGGTGCATAATTAAATGAAAATGTCAAAGGAGACCTAAAACTGTCTAGCAGCTGGAAGTCTGTATTAAACAAGAGTGGGATCAAATTCCAATGACTAAACTGAAGAAACTTGTCTTCTCAATGCCCAGATGCCTCCATTCTGTGTTGAAAAGAAGAGGGGATGCTACACCGTAATAAACAGGCCCCTGTCCCAAATTTTTTTTAGACCTGTAGCAGCCATTAAATTTAACAAGCTCATTTTATGGATAAAATTGTCAAAATGAAGCACTTCGCACATCTATTGAGCAAGGCAGGTGCGTTGGAGAGAGAAGACAAAAATAACAAAAGAATTCCCGCACACTGTCCAACTTGCAATATGTAATTTATATGCGACGTTACAGTACAACACCTTCATCATGCAAATATTTTTTTGGGCATGAGAGGCCATCCTAAAGGAAGTGGTCGTTTCTCTGCAACCAATCCCATTCACACGCGTAAACACAGAGGGATAAAATCATCGTCAGGTAATTGAAACACACAACACACAGAGAGAGCAAAAAACAAAAACAACAACAAAAAAAAACTCTCTGTGTGACATCCATCTGAAGTAATCCCTACATGTCTAGAAGGGAAATGAATGATGATAACAGTGAATCAATTACAGATAAATAAGTGTTTCTAAATATTTGTACTGCAAATATTGCCGACTCAACTTATAATTGGGTAGGTAGGGGTCAGTAGCGGCTCTAGAACCGGGACTGGCAGAACGCAGACACGTCCCTTTATGACAATTAGTCCTAGGTAGTTCGCAATAATTTTCCTTAACTGACGCGTTTTCCAATTATCATACTTGGCAACTTAAGACACGGTCTCCCCATATGTGATCGAACAGCGATGAAATCATGGGCGAAATTCAGTTCAGAAAAAAAATTTACTTATTAATAGGCCAGTACTTCGCGTTGATTGATCAGGTCCGTGTTCCAGTGAAATATCGCCTTTCACTCTCCGTATTGTGTGGGTTGATAAAAAAGTGGCACTTGGCAGTTAAATAGGCAGCGTGCTGCTCAAGCTGTTGGCGTGAGAGGCGACATGTATGCAAGTTTGACTAACGTTGATTTAAATACAGCAAATAAGCGTCCAGATGAATGATTGTCTTCTTACGTAATTGGGGATAACAAGCAGCAGCTGTTAACTGTGGAGTGCTCTCGGAGCGAACCTTCGGTTACTCATGAAAATGACTGAGAACAGGTCAGGACTAACGACTGTTTTAAACGGATGTTTTGTCACAATTCTCAGTTCAGGTTCCGCCACTGTGCTGAATTAAGCCCATGATTTCATCGCTGTTTCATCACATATGGAGAGACCATCTTAAGTTGGCAAGTACGATAATTGGAAAACGCATCAGTAAAGGAAAATTATTGCGAACTACCCAGGACTAATTGTCATAAAGGGACGTGTCTGCGCCCTGCCAGTCCCGGGTCTAGAGCCGCTACTGGTAGGGGTATGTATACATACTGACAAAACAGACAAAAACTTTGTATCTAATACAAAAAGACACCTCCAACATCAAAATGCACATATAATAACAATGATCAAAGTTCATTTTTCCTATCTGAACTACACACATTTGCAAATACAGTGAATGACAGCAGGAAAAAGTCATATAAACCCCAAGTCCCTTTAAGTGTGCCGAATTTCTAAAAGATGGCATCTACAAAAATATTTATCATCACAGGGAATTTTACACTAATGAACAGGGGCTCAAAGAATGCAGGAAAATTGCATACATATATAAATGGACACAATCAGCAGGTCACATAGTTAGATAAACCTAGTGATATATGTACATATTCATACGTGTCCAGAATTATCTGGAGCTGAATAGAGAAGCCCCAAAAACAGGGACAAGATGAGTGTAACCTAATTGCTTAAAAGGAGACGATTCTAGTAGTTCTTTACTTGGTTCCATGCAGCATGTCGCCGACACGGTCGTTTTTTTCCGGAAGCATTTCTCATGCCCTTTGATGTTTTGCACTTTCGTTCAAAACTGCGTCAGGTTTAATAAAGGAAATGGTTAAACTCGGATGTTCGCCCCATGGGGGTCCTATGCCTTAAAAAACATCGACACAGAATCGATTCAGAATCGTTACACCCCTACTAGTGGTATGGAGAGTACTAGAGGGTCAGAATCAATTTCCCCATCGTATTTTAATTCCTGTAGAATTGACTAAGGGGACACAGAGAATTTTTATTAATGCGTTGTAGGTGCAGCAGCTTAAAAAAGGCATTTAAATGGCTATCACATGTAATTAATAACTAATAAAATTAGTTAAAAATTATTTATTAAAAATTTTACAAAATTATTCAAGTCCCTCCCACGAGGCACCAAAATGCGTCGGGGAATCTGCCTTTGCGATACATAAAATAGCAAGCATGGATTATTCAGAGGTTTCGTCCTAATAATCCTTACCATAAGATAACCATTTGATTCAGCAGAAAACCTGCAAATTTAGTAACCAGTCTCATAAAATTACTGAAATAACCAAAAATATGGTATTTTAATTAATAATTAAAATAACCAATATTAATGATTGAAGAAAACAATTTAATTAATAATCTGAAGCAATTTTGGAGTTTTACATAGGCTATTTTGACTCCCACGTGTTACAGCACCAAACAGACACCAGGTTTAATAAATGAATTTATTAAACAAACGAACACAGAATATACATGGGCTAATCTACGGAAGGACTATATACGTACTAGAGAAAGTAACAATGATGTGTGTGTACGTGTGCAAGTGTGCATGCGCAATTTTGGGAGTGGGCAGGCATGTGTCCGCGCACGTGGCAGATGCACGTGTGTGCTCGTGGGCACGAGTTCCTTTGTCTTAGGACAAATTATTTCAGCACGGGGCTGCTTAGAATTTCTAAATGTAGCTATAGGTGGCGATGCGCGACTGGATAAATCAATTTAGCTTCAACGAATTGCGAGAAGAGTTTGCTTCAGCTCATACGCAATTTGTATAACTAATTGAGTTATCATCAATACTATGGCATGCGTGTTAGTTAATTGCAGCATTAGAAAGTTAGCCAGGAGAAAGATTATGCATGTAAGGACAAACAATCAATGGCTATTTAACTTAATAAAATATAAAAATGGACACAATGCGATTATACAATTACAATAGTAATGGACAACGTAAATGCGGTACAGTTTAAGTTGAAAACCGCTGAACTGCATTATGGCCTGGAATGCTCAGTTAGTCTGACTGAAGTTCATAGCTTGGGATTCCACTCTGGGTCCGTTGAAATCGCAGTCCTGGCGAGGATATCCTGCTGGGTGCGCAGATCCCAAGTTCTGTGACCACTTGAGGAATGCGTGCAGCTCCGCTGTGTCGGAATGTCCCTGCCGATTCGGAAAAGTTATTTTTCGGAGTTGCTCTTTATCCAACTAGCAGTAGCACCGGGCATAAGCTAGTTTAATGAGATTTGCCGTCCTGAACTTAAATGGAGATTAGCAGAGATGTGAGCACTCTGCAGATAGGCTAAATGAAATTGCGCAGGATGCGTGAATTCCAATGCAAGTGCCGTCTTTTTGCTTGAAAAGAGTCTGGCTTTCCCTGGGGGGGAAGACGGCCCAAAAGCGAGTGTATCTTCCCTTGGGAGAAGATGCGCTAAGAGAGAGCCTGACCTCCTCCGTTGGAAGTGTGCCAAGAAGAGAGAGTGATCTGGGTGTGGTCCCTAGTTCTAATAGTTCGGTTTCCCGTTTTATTGCTTTTAGTCTCATTCTATTGAGAAATTGAGAAAGCGGGTGGCGCTGTATAGGACGTTTCCGTTTCCTGTTGTCTGCATGGGAAATGTAGTTCTGTGGTCCCTTACATACCTACAACATTTTTGGACTCTGGGGCAGTAGACTGTTTTATGGATAGGGAATAGGCTTAGAGACATTCCATTCTGGTTCCCCCTGTTTTGCAGTCATGCTCTGTTAAAACTTTGGATGGACGCCCATTGGGCAATGGAGTTATATCTGAAATCTCTGAACCTTTGTCTATGTTCAATTTCCTTGGTGGACACTCTGAGGATATCCATTTTTTTATCAGTTCCCCCGTGTTCCCTGGACGTCAATCCATGAGAGAAAGTGATGCATGGAGCGATTCAGGGGAGATTATCCCACACTGCCCTCCCAACCTAGAGAAGGGGGCCGAGGAAGAGTTGGAGTGGGACCCTCAATTTGACTGGCGACAGCCAGAGGATGATTGTTATTTCGAATGTGGCTCCAATCCAGAGAATGTTATTGATGCGGCTGAGTCCGAACAGGTTGAGAATTTAGGGGCTGCTTTGAATTTTTGTTTGCCTCATAACGTACCTAATGCATATACTGATCTTGCAGAGGTTTTTAATAAACAACGGGTCTCTACTTTACCTCCTCATTGCCCTTACGATTGCAAAATCAATCTCCACCCTGGCACCATCCCCCCTAGGGGGTCATTGTACTCACTGTCAAGTCCTAAACGGAAAGCCATGCGGGAATATATTCAGGAAGCCCTGGCTAATGGTTTTCTTCGACCATCCACGTCCCCCGCCGGGGCGGGGTTCTTTTTTGTGATAATAAAGGATGTTAGCCTGACCCTTGTATTGATTACAGGGGCCTGAATAATATTACTATTAAAAACCGATACCCACTTTCTTTGATGAATTCCGCATTTGAATGCTTGCAGGAGGCGTCGTTGTTTTACTAAGCTGGACCTGTGGAATGCATATAACTTGGTTCAGATACGAGATAGAAATGAGTGGAAGGCATTTAATACACATGACGGGTACTACAAATATTTGGTTATGCCATTTGGATTGGTTAAAACGCCCCCTCAGTATTCCAGGTACTCGATAGTGATGTCCTCTGAGAGATGTTGGAGAAATTCCTTTTTGTTGACCTTGAAGACATTTCAATTTTTTCTTCAACTATCTCAGAGCACATATAACACGTGAGAGAGGTGCTGGAGGCCCTTCTCAAGGCCAGGATTTTTGTCAAAGCTGAGAAATGCGTCTTTCACGCTAAGATGGTCTCATTTCTTGATTTCATTGTTTCAAAGGGGTTGGTCCGCAAGGACCCTTACAAGGTGGCAGCCATCAGGAATTGGCCTGTCCCCCAAAATGTCAGAGAGGTCCAACATTTCTTGGGATTTGCCAATTTTTACATAAGGTTTATCCACAATTTTAGCTGGATAGCTGCTCCCATTATCGCCCTCACTAAAAGAAAGACCTCTCCTTCTTTGGACTGGTTGCCAGCAGCCGAGTCTACCTTTCAAGAGCTAAAGAAACTGTATAGCTCAGAGCCTATTCTTGTCTTGCCCGACCCCTCCCTCCCATTTACGGTGGAGGTTGATGCCTCGGAGGTTGGGGTGGGTGCTATCTTGTCCCAGCGCCCCCTTTGGGACAGTAAGCTACACCCATGCGGCTACTTCCCCAGGTCATTGGCAGCGGCTGAACGAAATTACAGCATCGGTGACAGGGAGTTGTTAGCAGTTAAACTGGCATTAGAGGAGTGGCACCATCAGCTGGAAGGGTCTGAACAACCGTTTATAGTCTGGAATGATCATAAAAATCTCCAGTATAGTCAGCAGACCAAGCGACGTAATTCCTGGCAGGCGCGGTGGTCGTTGTTTTTTAACCGTTTTAACTTCATGTTAACTTACCGCCCTGGCTCAAAAAATATTAAGGCGGATGCCTTATCGCGGATTTACGATCGTTCCGACTGTGATCCTAATGCCGGTCAATTCTGAATGCCGGTCATTCTGGTTGACCAGATTTTGGCACCCGTTCAGAGGGACGTGGAACCCGTGGTACAGGAGGCCTTAAGAACCCATCCCGGTCCTGGTGGGGAACCGTCCGGTTTGTTGTTTGTCCCCATTGTGGTTCGTCCCCAGGTTCTCCAGTGGGGACACTCTTCCCATCTGGCGGGTCACCCTGGAGCCCATTGAACCAAGCAATTCTTGGCTCGATGAAGTTGGTGGTCCAGTATGATGAAAGACATTTGGGAATTTGTGGCAGCATGCAGCACTTGTGTCAGGAATAAGGTGTCCCATCTCACCCCCGCTGGCCTATTGCGCCCGTTGCCAGTACCCAAATGCCCTTGGAGCCATATTGCGCTCGATTTTATCACGGGCCTGCCCATCTCTAATGGTAAAATCTTGGTCGTGGTTTTTCTAAGGCTGCTTATTTTATTGCGCTGCCTAAACTGCCTTCTGCGCGGGAGACAGCCTTCCTCGTTGTTAATCACGTGTTCTGGCTGCATGGTCTTCCCCTAGATGTGGTTTCTGACAGGGGTCCTCAGTTTGCAGCCAAATTTTGGCGTGCTTTTTGTGAATAGTTGGGGAGCCTGTCGTCAGGGTTTCATCCTGAAACAAACGGGCAGACTGAGCGTACTAATCAGTCCTTGAAGAATACTCTTCAGTGCTTAGTGGCTTAGTGGCATGGTTTTTTGGCATGGGCTGAATATTCCCATAACTCATTCTGTAACTCCTCTACGGGTCTTTCTCCTTTCGAGGCCCAGTTGGGTTATCAGCCTCCTCTGTTTCTGGAGTCTGAGAAGGAGTCAGAAGTTCCCTCTTTTGAACACTTCATTCGACGCTGCCGCTCTGTTTGGACTAAGGTCTGTTCCTCTTTGTTGCGGGCTGGGCATAGACAGAAATCTGCGGCTGACAGAAAGCGCTGTTTGGCCCCATCTTATCGATTGGGCTAGAGAGTTTGGCTTTCCACTCTGGATCTCCCTTTGAGTGGAATCTCAGAAATTGGCCCCTCGCTTTATTGGCCCGTTTAAGATATTGCAAAGGATTAACCCTGTCACTGTGCATCTTAAGCTCCCTAGATCCTTGCGGATCCATCCAGCCTTTCATGTGCCCAAGGTTAAACTGGTTAGCACCAGCGTCCTGGCACCTGCCGACAAATTCCCGCCACCACCGCGGATGATGGAGGGGGGTCCAGCGTACACCATACGTCGTATTGTGGCTGAGAGGCGTGTGGGTCGGGGATTCCAGTTTTTGGTAGATTGGGAGGGATACGGTCTCGAGGAGCCTTGTTGGGTCCCTGCTCGGGGTATCCTGGACCCTGCTCTTATTTCTGAGTTCCGTTCAAGGGGTTCTTTGGGAACGTCTGGGGCCGTCCCTTGGAGAGGAGGGTGGGTCCTGTCATGGTTTGTGTATGTGCTTTCTTTATTAGGGCCAGTTCATACCCTACGCAAGGTACGTGAGTGAACGCGAGCACAGGTCCGTTCCATTCCGTTCACAGACAAGCCTGAACGCGTGTCCCTTGCTGCGCTGTGCCTCGTTAAAAAGCAGTACACTGCTCATGCAATAGGGAGTAGCAAAGTCTTCTCCTTCTCCTCCTCCTCCTTTTTTCTTTTTGGTGTGTTTAACACAGCGTATGGTGCATTATTTGCTTTATCTCCCCTATTGGACTCTCACGGAAATACACATGTCGCTGCGTCGTGTTACAAAAATTTGGACGACACACTTTGCTACTCAAGGTCGCAAGATGGCTACCTTGTGTTGCTCAATGCGTTGCCTTGCGTTCCCGCTCGCGTATCTTGCGTAGAGTATGAACCGGCCCTTACTCTCATCCCTGACGACATCGTATTCTTTCCCTATCGGATTTTTCACCCAGCTGGCTGATTTATTCCAGGGCGGTCCTTCCCTGGAGTCTATATAAGCCGGAGGTCGCCATGCCTCCTTCTCTGGAGTGTCTGATATAAAGTTACTTGCTTCAGTTCAAGAAATCTTTAGTCAGGGTTTGTCAGTGTATATATATTATCTTTATTTCTGAGAAGCTTTGCTTCTTTAGGTTTTTTTATGGCACAATTGTTTGGTACCTTGTTAGTTTCCCGTTTATTGACATTTCTTATTGAAATTTTATTGAAATTTCTTTTCTTCTGTTGTTGCTTGCTTCGTTTCTGGCACTTAAGTCTTTGGTGTATTCAGAAACACGAGCTCCTTTCCCTTCCATTTTCGCTCCATCACTTTCAGCAGCGCCGGCTCTATGCTTGGTGCGCCTTCGCCTGCTACGGCATCTGAAACTCCACTTTTACCAGCCTTTACAGTGCCTAACTGCAGAGCATGTTTATTTTTTTAAAAAAAGAACATTTACTGACCTTTCACCACGTCAGCAATGTCATTCTTTATGTCCACAGTGACAAGCACATCATGCTGAAGCCAGATCATGGAAAAAGCTGGGTCCAGGACAGCCGCTCTGATGTAAAGCGGGTCTGCAAATGCAGCTCTTCTCCTGGTGCCACTGATAACATTTTCATATTAACAAAGATCCCATGGAATCTTTTCTTTTGAGAGCACTGCAGGCTATGGATCATGCTTCCCAGGAAGCGCACTTGCTGTTTCAGTCTCTCCAAATGATGGTTTAGTGATAATACACAGGGGAGGACAGAGCTGACCATCACAATCTACTCTCCCTGAGTATGATCGGTGGCCTCGCACATGGCTGTAGTACATCACAAAGCTCCTTCATGAGATTCCACTCCCTAACTGAGAAGACCAGCTCATTGTGCCCTGTGCCCTGAACAACATTGCACAGTTCCTGAAGGCTGAATGAGAGCACTGCTTTGACTTGGCGGAGTGTTGAATTCCACCATGTGTTCACAGCAGCAGGGACCCCCTGCTGCCCAAACTTATCTTCAAATGCATCTTTAAAGGTGCTAGATTTATGCAGGAGAGAGCTCAGTTTGGAGCACTTTGCAAAGGTGTCTGTTCATGATCCGTGCATCCTTGTGGCCATCGCCAACAGTTAAATGCAGCGTATGGGCAAAGCATTGCTGACGTTTAGGGCATCCTCTGTTAAGCATCTGGTCCACTGTCTCCCATTCACCCCTGGGTAGGTCTGCCCACAACTCTGCATCATCCAGATTGTTGTTTTAGTTACTTCACCATCTTGCTCTTTGGAAAACACACTGTAAATGCTTGCTTCATATTTGCTGCATTGTCACAAATAACAATGTCAAGTTTTTGTCTGATGTCATATTCATCACATATGGAATCAAGGGCTTCTGATATCCGCTCTCCTTTGTGAGTTCCTTTGAATCTATTGCAGGCAAGCAAGCATTGTTAAAGGAATTTTGATTTTACATTCCTGGTATTACCTTCACAAAAAGAAACTCGGATGACCCAGAGAAAAAAATCAGTCGGAGACAGAGAAGTTAATATCCAAGCCAAAGTCCGTTTACTTTTTTGCAAAAAAGGATCCCCATACAAAGTCAAGTCAGAATGGAGGATACACAATTAGAAAGTTCTCTGGTATTTGTAGGAATACTCCATGGCGTTCTCCTCCCCCCGTGCTGATTTACACATCACACGAGCCTTGCGTCACACGCAACTGAGTCAAGTTGTCTAGGGATACACACACACATCTTGCTAGGGAGAAGAGCACCTGCCTTCTCTCTCAGCTCTGGCTCCAGCTTATCTTGTTATGGATTCCGGAGCTTTCTATAAACTTATAAACTTAGAGAAAGAGAAAAACATCTTGCCCTTGGTACAGACATTCAAGACTTCATGACTTTAGATAGGCTATATGTCATGACACACTTGTATGGTTATGCAGGCCCCTGCTATATCAGAAATATGTAAACACACACACACTCTGGGCCTATGGACCAAAACAGAATATGAGCAAGCAAGGATAATCAATTAATAATTATTAATAAATCAATAAGCAATTAAATGGAATCAAATAAGCATTTAATAATGATTAAATGAATCAAATAAAAAAAATGTTTCCACAAGCATGAATTCAGCTGAACCCCCTCAAATGTTGCCAACGCCTGGCCAGTGTCTCCCAAAAGCCACGCATTCTCCTGTGTGACCAAATATCCACTGTAACTGATACATGGTCTGCACCAGCAAGAAGCACTTTTATTTTCTCTTGGGTCTCTGCAACAAGGGATTTGATCTTTCAAGTTAGTGTCCTACGACAGACAGGCTGGTACTTGGACTCAGCCACAGAAAGGAAGTGTCGGAAATGCTCATTCTCCGTGATTGAAAGAGGCATGCTACATCCTTTCACCAGGTCTGTTAGAACGGCATTTGTTGTGGCCTTCTGTCTTGGATGGTTAGCAGAATACACTTCCTGAGAAGGAGACTGGAGGTACTGAGATATTACAGGCTGTGTAGAATCAGTGCAAGCACATCTTGTCTTTTCATAATTTGCAAATCTGTGAAACAAAGCAAAAACAAGAATGTGATGTACTGTATGGTTGGACAGACATGCAACATAATTTTTGAGGCTTAATTGGAATTTTTATTTATTAACTTGCTCCATATTAAATCATATTTACTTTATAGTTTTATCATAATATTCATTGCATTGAAGCTAAATATACACCTCATTTACTCAGCTGTTAACCCAAATCAACTTCATATGCTGTTTTGAACATATTTATTCCATTTTAAACTATATTTACTTATTTTGCTTAGTTTTAAAACCATATTTGTGTCATGTATGTCATTGTGTCATCTTTATTTAAGCAATTACTAATGTTTTAGCTTGTAATAATTACTAAATTTTAAAACAATTACTTCATTTAGTCCATCTCAAACAATATTCACTCAACTTTACAACCTTAATTAATTGGGTTACTCAATTTTAACCAGTCATGTTGTCTTCAGGGATGCAAGCAGGGATACGGTGAAAAAAGAGGTTATCGAAGCCACGAGGTGAGCAAAAATGAAGTTTTATTGGGTTTGTTGGCTGTATATTTATAAATTTATTATTTTTTCCATGGATATCTCCTGCAACACAAAAAAAAAATGGCGACAGCTTGTACTAGCACAGCCAAAAGGTGTCATACAATTCAATTTGGACAGAGGCTACATACAGCAAGCAGCGAAAAGAGGGCAACTCAAAGCATTCATCAACGTATGTCTCTAACTCCACAGGCATTACACTGCCTTTATTACATCACCTATTTATTTCATGCCTTCCGTTTGTCCACCGGTTTTTTGCAATAATTCTCAAAGCAGATCACATGCCACAAGTAGCTAAGGAATGCTAACCTGCGTATGAAAAAAAATTTCCTTTCGCCGGACAAATTTTTACAAACACAACGGATAATGTGGCAACTCACTCATTTGCAGCCTACAATCTATTTTATGGTTTTATATTCCAAATGACACATGAACAAAGTACTGAGCAATAATTTTAACAAACTAATTTTTCTGCGTGAAGAGAGACACGAATTACAAACCTGCTCTAATTGCATCCCAAGGCAGAATGAGAAACAGGACTCAATTACCGAGAGAGAGAGTGAGCCTGATTGTTCCAATTAACATATTTCAACTGAGCGAGGATGTTCAAGCCCAATCAATTGCTTAAAAACTTTGACATCTTTGTCTCACAAGAAAAAAAAAACCTTTCATAAGTATTGCTATGGGCGGTATTAAAGGCTAATCTTGAGAAAAACAACAAAACTTAATTAAAACTTAATTTGAAAACTCTCCCTGAGAGTTGGTTTCAACCGTTTATGCCTGCGAACCCCAGACCCCCCAAAAAAAGAAAAAAAAATCCATGGATCTACCCGATTCACAAATAACCCAAACTGACATGGAAAAAAGCGAGAGTTGCCAAGAGTTGCATCCCTGGATGTTAGCAAATAAATAAAAAAAAAACAAATTCCACCAAACCGAACCCCCCCACACCCCCATATCATATCAAGCTATTGTTAGATAACTACCGACTAGGCTAACAAGATAATATTAGCTAATTTACAAGCACTTACTGGGCAGAATGGCTCTTCAAGTGACAAACAAAGTTTGAAGTTGTCATCTGGCTGTCCGAGATGTTTATTCCGCATGTCTTGCACTGTGCTGTTGGTCTTTTAACGTCAAAGTGGTAATTCCGAAAGCTGAAGATGATGACTTTCGGTACCCCTCCCGCTGACATGTTGATGCCTATATCTGATATTAGAGAGCGTGTTTCTCCAATAAACACGTAAGGTACATAGAGGGGGATGACTGATTGGCAGGGTAGTGATCATGACAGCGCCGTTCTCAGCCTGTGCTACCACCGGGTAATCAATATTATTTTTATGCCCCCGTAAACAAAGTTTTGAGGGCATATAGTTTTCACCTGTCCGTCTGTCCGTCTGTCCGCACGTTGAAATGGCTCTAACTTTTGATCGGCTCATGATAGGACTTTGATAATTGGAATATGCATTGCTTGTGAGAAGGCATTACGGATGGGGTCATGTCTTTTGACCTTCTGACCTTGACCTTGGAGCATGACGTTTGTTGACAAAAACTAACATGGGCCCTAACTTTTCATTAGCTAATAATAGGCATTTGATACCAGGCAAATATATTACTTAGGATAAGGCCTTTCTGATGAGGTAATGAATGTTGACCTTGTGACCTTGACCTTTAACCTTTGATTGACTCATGACAGGCCTTTGATGGTTATCAAGTGCATGTTATGTACGGGGGCATCAGTGTTTCAGAAACACATCTAGTTTAATTAATTTATTAATTTTATATTCAAACTGAGAACATGAACTGAATAACACTCAAGTCATTCAAGTCATCGTGTCTCAAGTCAAGTCAAGTCCCGAGTCTTTAACTTCCAAGTCCGAGTCAACTCTCAAGTCTTTTATTTTTTTCAAGTCAAGTCACAAGTCATCATAACAGCGACTCGAGTTGACTCGAGTTCAAGTCACAGTGACTCGAGTCTCCATCTCTGGTTGGGCATGTCACATTTTTAGCTGTCATTATGACAGTATCCATCTGGAACTCATCAAAAGTCCAGTTCATCCTATTGGGATGCAGACCCGACACTGTGACAGGGATTAGAATTGGTAACCTTCCCAGATAGGCTGACCCCGTGCCTATCTACGGGTGCTTCCCCTGCTTCTATCTGTATTGCATTGACAGGAGTTGTCCTCATTGCCCCAGTTCAGATTCTGAGTGTTGTATTTTCAATTCGATGATTCACCTGGTGTGCTGCGCAGCAGTGTCGGCTGTCTGACCCGACCGCCCATTGACTGTATACCGCCCACAAACGCATCTAACTGGGCGACGCAGCCGCAGACATTGCAAACGAGCTCGAACGCAGCCTTTGGTTTTACCGCAACAGTCCGGAAGTCAGCTCTAGATTGACAATATGGCTGTTCGTCCTGAGAAGCGGGCAAGAAGGAAGTCTCATCTATTTCACTGTTGCTAGTAAAACAAGCATTTGCATGAGGGAATGTAATATCCCGCGAGATGAAGATACTGACCTAAGGACACATTTTGAGAACAGCCATGTCGTTTTTTAGGAGAAAAGGTAGGGAAGTCGTTATGAAGCGGTTGCTAGCTAAGGATAATGGGTGAGACTGGAGGAAATGTAGCATGCTAGCTGGCTTAAGGTGCCGTATGCGGCTTTGGTTGACAGCACGATGTGAATTAGGCCTCGTAGGAGCACCGCTCTCTTACACTTTGAGGTGCAAATGAATGAATTAAGTGTAGGAATTTTTCTTGAGTTAGCTAACGATAGCTAAATCATAGCAGTTTGTAAACAATATTTCAGTGACTGACGGGATTCTTGACGTTGATAATAATGGGATTAAATCTTATGTTATAATCTGGCTTTTTGACAATAAATGAACTAACGTGAGATAGTCAACTTGGGTAACTGTCGTGCTAGTTGGGTACTTCTGTTGTTGGCAATTGGCTAGTTCGTTCGCACAAATGACACAACTAGTTGGCATTACGTTATATTTAATCAACAGAACGTCCTTTAGCTGCATTTCTGGGGTTTCTTCATACTGTAATTTACATTAGTCTACGTCACTGTGCCTTGCTACGTAGCTAACTAGCGAGCTAGATGGCTAATTGCCAACACACAGCAGGCTGTCCATAACATGATCTCGTTTGCTATAACACAGGGGGACAAATTACTGGTTTGCCAACGTTATTTTGATAACCTTGACTCGACTCACTTCCCATGAAGCAGTTTCGTTAGAGCTAGCCAACTTGAGCAAAGCTTCAGAGCGACAAATAAAAAGCATTTGTACTTGTATCCTGTATTAGTTACGAATACATTCTACTGGGCTTGCCTTACTACGTCCTTTTGACAGTTGCCGATTGCATTGCTAGAGTTCACTGATTTACCGTTAACGTTATATTCAGCTTTTACTAAGATGGCTTGTTACTTTCATATGGAATGATCTTGGTGAACTCTACGGTAAAAATGTGGTTAGTTTCAATGTTTCAGTGGCAAGCTATGTACTATCTTTAGCCAACCAGGGACTACTTTAACATCTTAGCTAAGATGCTTGTAGCATCCTTGGGATGTGATTTCGCAATTTTATTTAGTTAAACTGTCACGATGTTTTCTTTTCGATCTTTTTATTTCTTTATCGTTTCTGAACACATTAATGCATGCTAAGAAACATTCACAGTGCAACACGCATTGAATTTGGTCGCTGTCAACCCGATTTCCAGTTTGCTCTTTGGTTATTTGGCGTTAGTTTTTCATGATTGTAGTCCGCTTCTTAGTCGTTTGCTTCTCTGAAAAAAGTTGCTTAGTGAACTGCCCTGTTAAAGTGTATGTTTATTCCTGCAGCTAAAGCCAAGGGACTCGAGAGACCCGCTGATACAAAACCTGCTAAGGGTAAGTTGCATCCCCACTGTTGCGTAATGTGTGTACATACTCTCCAAATACAAA
Organism: Gymnothorax reevesii; assembly: GCA_029721435.1. Taxonomy (NCBI): domain Eukaryota; kingdom Metazoa; phylum Chordata; class Actinopteri; order Anguilliformes; family Muraenidae; genus Gymnothorax; species Gymnothorax reevesii. The sequence continues at coordinate 72,399,168 of CM056578.1, read as the reverse complement.
AAAAAAGCTACCTCAAAGAGATTGGGTACATCTTAAATCTCCTATATTGCATCCTCGTTTCCCACACTTACGTCTTTTCCTTGCATTGTAGTCCCTCTCACTCGAGGATGCATGGACAGAGCAAGGAAACCATGCCAAGAGGAGGAAACATGTTTTTTAGAAAAATTAGTCTTCGTTTCCTTTTTAGCCTTGTATAAAGCTACAGTTGTTTCTCATGGAGACGCATAGCTGGATCAGGTGTAATGTAGGTATAAGAACGCATGTCAATCGTGGATTAATTGAAAAATGTAATCATCATAGTGTCAAGTACAGTTCAACTGCCTCTGTTGTTTTTTAACTGCTGAAATGCCATGGGGTAAATTTTATGTGTGGCAGTTTTTAATTACCCCTCAGCCTTCAAGGTTGATGGGGTGTTACTATCCTTCGTGCGGGCGGGTGGGCGGGCGGCGGTCAGGCGGGCGAGCGTCTCCAAAAACTTCGACATCGGGCTTAGGGGTATTCCGTGCATTGCACGCCTATTTTCTAAATCTGCAGTTCTACTGTGACTGACATTGCATTCAGAGGGAACTGGCCCTTTGGTATGGCATGGTAGTAAAACTTGTACTCCTTGAATTTTCATATTTTTTGACAAGCATACTAGGGACTAATTGGTACTTGGAGGCAGGAGGAAACTTTGCTGGTGTTATGTTTAAAGGATTCATACCAACAATTTCCTAATTTACAGTGTATCATGCTTTGGTGAAAATTATATAATTGAAATAAGCCACGCACAACCAATCCTCTCGACCTTTCCACAATCGATGTCTTTCTGACCAGTGGTAGGCCTGAGAAGATTATGCACATTTGAGATTCGATTGCGAAGCTGTCAGGTGGTTGACGTCACAGTAAGGTCTAAAATACAGCCGCCATTTGCCCTGCTCCATTGATTTGCTCATACACTTGCTTGCTCAACAATTATTCAAGCTTTTTCGACAAGTTTTTACTCAAGAATTGCAGGATGCCTAATCGGTGTGCAGCATACTGCTGCAAGCAGCATGCTGAAGAAGGGATGCAGTATTTCTTTCTTTTCTGAAGAATCCTGCAACACGAAAACGATTGATCCTTTACACAAAGCGCTTTTGCTGTTTGAGCTGAAACATCACCATAGGCTTTGCAGTGAACACTTTGCGATGTTGGACCGTGCCTGCTTGCTTGGCTGGGTTATCATCTTGGTCCAGGGGCAGCAGCGAATCTCGCATCTAACACCATCTGAGGGCATTTTAACTGAGCAGGATCCTAGTCGTATTGTACAACTGCTTAACAAAATGAAACTCGGCTAGCAGCCCATGAAAACCATTTTCATGCCCCCGCCCCCAAAAGAGGAAAGGGGGCATTATGTCGACACCATGTCCGTCCGTCGTCCGTAAACTTTTCGTCTCCGTGGGATAACTATAGAATCCCTCATCCGATTGATGCCATTTCTTGAAGGCGTATTGGGAGTGGCAAGAGGAAGGTTCCTTTCGAAAACCAGCATCGTGTGATATTCAATATGGCCGCCACAGCAGCCAACTTGATTTTCATTTCCACCCTATAACTAAAGAATGCCCTTTCCGATTGATTCCATTTCATGTTGGCGTATTGGGAGTGGCTAGAGGAAGGTTCCTTTCGAAAACCAGTGTCGTGCGGTATTCAATATGGCCGCCACAGCAGCCATCTTGATTTTCATTTCCGCCCGATAACTAAAGAATGCCTCATCCGATTGATGCCAATTTAATGATGGCGTATTGGGGGTGGCTAGAGGAAGGTTCCTTTCGAAAACCAGCATCGTGCGATATTCAATATGGGCGCCACAGCAGCCATCTTGATTTTTGTTTCCGCCCGATAACTATAGAATGCCTCATCCTATTGCTGCCATTTCATGGTGGCGTATTGGGGGTGGCTAGAGGAAGGTTCCTTTTGAAAACCAGCTTCGTGCGATATTCAATATGGCCACCACAGCAGCCATCTTGATTTTCGTTTCCGCCCGATAACTATAGAATGCCTCATCCTATTGCTGCCATTTCATGGTGGCATATTGGGGGTGGCTAGAGGAAGGTTCCTTTCGAAAACCAGCATCGTGCGATATTCAATATGGCCGCCACAGCAGCCATCTTGATTTTTTGTTTCCGCCCAACAACTAAAGAACACCTCGTCGGATTGATGCCGTTTCCTGGTGGTGTATTTGGGGTGGCTGGAGGAAGGTTCCTTTCAAAAACCAACGTTGTGTGATATCTGGTATCTCGATATGCCCTTGATCAACATACGGGCGGGGGCATATGCCACGCTCTTCGTTGCTCTTGTTGACAAAACAAAATACTATTCCAACACCAAGCTAAGCTCAATGCACAAACACGGAACACATAAGTTACATAAGTGGTGCTAATGAATGTGTGATGAACCCTACCGCACAAGCGATATATCATAAAGAAGCAGAAAGACTACTGATTCCAACCACATATGGTTTATTGCTTACAACCAAAACTCACTGAATTGGCTGCCGAATTGGCAAAAGCAAACTGCACGTCGCAAGGACATGACCGTACCTTTGCTGTCTTGCAATCTAAGTTGTGTTCAAGGGCATAAAATGCACTACATACAGCGCCCTCAATAATTATTGGCACCCCTGGTTAAGATGTGATAAAAGCCTTAAAATAAATTCAATTTTTATTGCAGAAGCATACTCTCACACTGAAAATTGTAGAAAAATGAAACCTTCAAATAAAGTGAATTTTAAGGGTAAGAAAACTCCTAGAGTAAGAAATAATTATTTTTCATAAGATCACCTGTTCCCTGCCTTTGCCCGTAGCCAGCTGGGATAGGCTCCAGCTCGCCCCGCGACCTTAGTGAGGAATAAGCGGGTATAGAAGATGAATGAATGAAAATCACCTGTTCCACAATTATTGGCACCCCGAACAATTCCTAGGAATTAAATGTAATCAAAGTATTTCTGTCATTTCTACAGTAGTTTACAAAGTTGATCAGAGTATCTAGGAACATTTAACTAGTAATTCATCACTTCCTGTGTCCCTGGGGTATAAATATGACGTGACACAGAGGCCATTTCTCTTATCCTCTCTTCAACATGGGAAAGACAAGGGAACACACCATTCAAGTAAGGCAGATGTGTGTCGACCTTCATAAGTCAGACAATGGCTACAAAAAATAGCCACTCGCCTGCACCTGCCCATATCTACAGTCAGAGGAATCATTAAGAAGTTTAAAACATCTGGAACAGTGGTAAACAAGCCTGGACGAGGATGCAAGGTTATTTTGCCACCACACACAGTGAGGAGGATGGTAAGAGAAATAAAAAGTTTTCCAAAGCTCACTGTCAAAGAATTGCAGCAAATAGTAGCATCTTGGGGTCACAAAGTCTCCAAAACAACCATCAGGCGCTATCTACATGCCAACAAGCTGTTTAGGAGGCATGCATGGAAAAAACCTTTTCTCACTCACAATTATAAACGGAAAGGTCTGGAGTTCGCTAAGCGGTACTGGGACTTCAACTGGGACCGTGTGCTTTGGTCAAATGAGACCAAGATAGAGCTTCTTGGCAACAAACACTCCAAGTGGGTCTGGCGGAACACAAAAGATGAGTATGCAGAAAAGCACCTCATCCCCATTGTGAAGTATGGGGGAGGATCGGTGATGCTGTGGGCCTGTTTCTCTTCCAGAGGCCCTAGGAACCTTGTTGGGGTGCATGGCATCATGAATTCTTTGAAATACCAGGACATTTTAAATCAAAATCTGGTGGCCTCTGCCCGAAAGCTGAAGATGGGTCGTCACTGGGTCTTTCAGCAAGATATGGACCCTAAACATGTAGCCAAATCTACGCAGAAATGGTTCACCAGACAGAATCAAGCTCCTCCCATGACCATCTCAGTCCCCAGACCTCAACCCCCTTGAAAAACTGTGGAGTGAGCTGAAGAGAAGAGTACAGAGGAGAGGACCCAGGTCGCTGGATGATTTAGAGAGATTGTGCAAAGAGGAATGGTCGAAGATCCCTCTCTCTGTATTCTCCCATCTTGTGAAACATTATAGGAGAAGATTAGGTGCTGTTTTGTTGGCAAAAGGGGTTGTACAAAGTTTGAACATCAGGGGTGCTAATAATTGTAGCACACATGATTTGACATAAAAATAATTATTTCTTAATGTGGGATTTTTTCCCCACTGAATAAATGGACTTGAATTAAAGGTTGGATTTTCCTCTTTTTTTATTGTGGTCCTATATTATTTAGAAAAAAAACTGAATTTATTAGAAGCTGAAGAAAGTATTCGTAGGATTTTTAGGGAAAAGAGCAATCTTAATAAGATGTACATAAAGGATAACAATGAGAATACTAAGGCTGAATACTGTAAAATGCGGGCTGTGGTCTAAAAAGAGCTGAGGAATGCTAGAAGACCGTATGAAATACAAACTGCAGAGGGGGCAAAAACTAACCCTAAGTGCTTCTTTCAGTACTGTAGCAGAAAAATGAAAGTTAAAGAGCAGGTTAAGTGCATAAAGAATAAAAACGGATCGCTGCTATATGATAACAAGGATATTGCGAATGCCTTAAACAGTTACTTTGTTGAGAATTTTACCTCAGAGGGGGTCTTTATTTGGCCAGAGGGCATGTCAAATGCTCAAGATTATTTAGCGGAAATTGAGGTTGGGATAACGAAGTATTAGACAAGTTGGATAAACTAAAGGCAGATAAGGCGGCTGGTCCTGATGGCTTATATCCTAGAGTGCTCAGGGAAGTTGGTGAGATCATCTTTAAGCCGCTATCCGCCATCTTCAGACGGTCTTTAGAAACTGGAGAAATACCAAATTATTGGAAACAGGGCAATATAATACCAATGCATAAGAAAGGGGACCGTACCTAGCCTGGAAACTACAGGCTAGTCAGTTTAACTTGCATTGCGTGCAAAATATTGGAATCTATCATAAAAGATGAGCTGGACTTATTTCTTGAACGTAACAGTATCTTGAGGGATAGCCAACATGGTTTTCGGAAGGGAAGGTCATACCTGACAAACCCTCTGGAATTTTTTGATGAGGCCACCAGGACTTATGACCAGAGCAGGGCTTATGACATCATACACTTGAATTTTCAGAAAGCATTCGATACAGTACCGCATAAAAAACTAATTTTTAAAATGAGCTCCATTGGAGTTACAGGAGGTAGTCTGAAGTGGATTGAAAACTAGTTACAGGACAGAACACAAAGAGTGGTGGTCAGTGGTATCTCATATGAGCTAGGTATGGTGGGGAGTGGCGTCCCCCGGGGATCGGTGTCGGGACCCCTGCTGTTCCTTATCTGCATTAATGACCTTGATGGAAATGTTGAGAGCAGATTGGTTAAATTTGCAGATGATACTAAATTGGGGGGTTTGGCAAATGGTTTATGGTCCACTAAAGTGATTCAGGACGATTAGGGAAGAATCCATAATTGGGCAGAAATGCGGCAAATGAAATTTAATCTAGCAAAATGTAAAGTTGCACAAGTAGGTAATAAAAACATTAGACGGGATTACTTCATGGGAGGTTTAAAACTGGAATGTGCTGCACACGAAAAAGATCTGGGAGTGATTGTTGACCAAACCCTCACAGGTTCTAGCCATTGTGCTGTAGCAGTTAAAAAAGCTAATCGGATGCTGGGATACATTGCCAGAAGTATTGAGTACAAATCAATGCTTCTTTTGTACAACACGTTCGTTAGACCACATCTGGAGTATTGTGTACAGTTCTGGGGACCGTACTTTAGGAAAGATATAGAGGCTCTAGAGAAAGTTCAGAGAAGAGCCACTAAGCTTATTCCAGGTATGAAAGATGAAAGCTACAAGAAGAGGCTGAAGATCCTTAATCTCTTTAGTCTTAGGAAAAGGAGACTGAGGGGTGGTTTGATTGAGGTCTTTAAATATGGTAAAGGGATTAACAAAGTGAATTATGTAGGATTCCTTCTACCAAGTGTTGTGAGTAGAACTCAGGGTCACAAATGAAAGTGGACCAAAGGTAAATTTAGCACTGATATTTGGAAATATTTCTTCAACCAAACAGTAATTTCAATGTGGAATAGCTTGCCTGACCATATTATTGAGGCAAAGACCTTGGGGGTTTTCAAGAGCAGACTTGACTTAAAGCTAGATACCATTGAGTCATTCAGTATCTGAAGGGATATATTCACAATAGTATAAAGAAACTGGCGTGCTTAGTTGGGCTGAAAGGCCTGTTCTTGCCATTCATGTTATGTTATGTTATTTTAACACATCTTAACCAGGGGTGCCAATAATTATGGAGGGCACTGTATTTGCCCTTAAGTCTTTGTGGCTTTGAAACCATCGCTGTCAGTATCCAGTGATTTGTCAAGTCCAGGAGGAGCTTTCATATAGTAAGGAGTAGGAAAGCACTTTGTTGTTGTTGTTGCGGTAGCGAAGACAGGACAGTAGTCCGAGTTTCCGTTTGAAGTGTGATATCTGGTACAGGCTCAGTCTTCAGTTTTGCAACTGCATTTGAATAATGTTCCTTGTCATATTTTGCCACTGACTTTTGTTGGGATAGCAATTTATATTTTATGGACTTTCAACTAAGGTAGAAAAATGAAATAAGTTAATTAAATTGTCTGTCATACCTTTTTGTTCTTACCCAGGGGGCCAGGGGGGTAAAGCAGACATCGGCTGCTGTAAAAGGTTGTCTACAGCCATTCAATTCAAAATATACATAGAAACAACCTCTTGGTGGAAAACCTTGCAAAAAAGTTACTGGAAGCTCAAAAATTGAGAAAATCCAATATGGCCACCGCCGAAATCCAAAAATCTATAAATTCTTATATCCTCGCAAATAATTGTTATAGAAACTTGAATAAAGTGTCCACATATAGTTTTTTTGACACAAGGAATCCAATAGCACTATTAGATTTTTAATATAACCTACAGAAATTGAGACACAAGACATACACGCGCCAAGCTGAATGTAAAAATTAGTGCATGTTATACAGTATTATTTATTCAATCATTATCATTATGCACAAATTTGAATAAACATGTTGCATAGCTCATAAGTATGTTAAACCTGACAACAGTAGCTTATTTTTTCATAATAATAATAGCTTATTGTTCATCCAAATCAGAATCCTCGTCCTCTGGTTGTGCTCTGCTGCACCGATCAACAGACCCACCACACCTACATCCAACATAGCAAGGTATACTGTTTTTCTCACATGAACTGTTCCGATTGCATCCTTTTGTACATTTACAAGAGGCAGCACTGTTCATCTGTCCAAAGAATTCTTGGGGATCTGGAGTCTCGTAATGTTCCTTGACTTCATACACCTTTTCACTTCTGGAGCGATCATATCGCTTTTGCCTCTCAGCTGCTTTGGTACTGTTGGAACTATAGCTGTCACAACAAATGTGTAAGTTATCTGTTTCAGCAGGCAGAATACTTTGCAAAAGTCTGCTGTAGCGATGTGCAACATCTCCAAACGTTTCACCCTTTTCAAAGGACCACTGGGGTATGACGTGCATGGCATCCACTACCACTGCTTCTCCCACAGACCCAGCTGTGATGAAGGAAGAAATGGCCAGAATTTGCAAAATTTCAAAAGCTCTGGGAGATAAATACACTGTTATAACTGGAGATCAAGCGACATATGAATTTGCTCGCACAATCAGGGATAAATTTCCTGAGGAATTTGGAAATGTGGTGTTATTGTTAGGAGGCTCTCACTTGGCGCACAACTACCTGAAGGCAATATGTAAGATTGCAAGAGATTCTGGAGCAGAAGACATCCTGCTTTCTTCAGGCTTATGTACTGACTCCAGATCCCCAAGAATTCTTTGGACTGTTCAAGAATAAAGAGCAGCTTCCGGATTTCCTTCTCAAAGAATGGAGCAGTTGGTGGTTCAGCTCATCACTTCAGGGGCCAACTTAGTTGTACCTGGGTGGAGGATTCTGTGACAAAACCAAGTCAGTGCTTGTTAGCCCAAGAGGTGTCCAGCCTCTCCTGGAACTCCAGTCGACACACGATGAGGCTGACGCACGCGTGCTACTGCACACGATCTACAGTGCATAAAATGATGGTGTAGAAAGGGTGGTGATATATGCCAATGATACGGACATCATAGTGCATGCCATATACTATTCCGCAACACACCTCCGCTCACTTCAGGAGCTGTGGGTGAAGAATGCACCAGAAAGCTACTTACCCATACATTAAATAGCAGCAAAGCTTGGGAAACCTTTGTGTCGAGCTCTTCCATTCATCCACAGCATTAGTGGTAGGGACACAACCAGCTATCCGTATTACACTGGGAAAAAAAACATGGCTAGCCAACAGCAAGACTCTTGACTTACCTGCTCTTGAAGCATTTGCTGAAGATGAACAATCATGTGAGGTCACCGATGCTGTAATATCTGAAGCACGAAAACTCATGGTGGCTGTATACAGTTACAAACACGAGGAATTTCATGGAGCCAGTCTGAGCCAGCTACGAGCGTTCAAGTTTCTCAACGACAAGTCAACACTGCTGAAGGTATTGCCGCCTACAGAGGATGCTTTTCTTCAGCATGTAAGACGAGCTGCCCTCGCAACTTTGATTGACAAGAGGGCCCATATTCCAAACCCTCCAAGTGTGTCTGTCAAGGAATATGGTTGGACTCTTATTGATAACAATCCTGTACCTGTCATGTCCACCCAACTGGCATGGCCAGAGCAGATGAACAGTGCTGCCTCTTGTAAATGTACAAAAGGATGCAATCGGAACTGTTCATGTGACAAAAACAGTATACCTTGCTATGTTGGATGTAGGTGTGGTGGGTCTGTTGATCGGTGCAGCAGAGCACAACCAGAGGACGAGGATTCTGATTTGGATGAACAATAAGCTATTATTATTATGAAAAAATAAGCTACTGTTGACAGTTTTAACATAGCTATGAGCCATGCAACATGTTTATTCAAATTTGTGCATAACGATAATGATTGAATAAATAATACTGTAAAACATGCACTAATTTTTACATTCAGCTTGGCATGTGTATGTCTTGTGTCTCAATTTCTGTGGGTTATATAAAAAATCTAATAAAGCCATTGAATTCCTTGTCAAAAAACCTATATGTGGACACTTTCAAGTTCAAAGTTTCTATTCAAGTTTCTATTACAATTATTTGCGAAGATATAAGAATTTATAGATTTTTCGTTTTCGGCGGCCATCTTGGATTTTCTCAGTTTTTGAGCTTCCAGTAACTTTTTTGCAAGGTTGTCCACTCAGAGGTTGTTTCTATGTATATTTTGAATTGAATGGCACTACACAACATTTTACAGCAGGCGATGTCTGTTTTACCTGATTTTGGCCATTGGGCCCCCTGGGTATCTGGTGAAGACTGATCACTGTCGCTGTCATTCCAGTGGTCAGAAATGTACAACACTCATGAAGGTTCAGGGTTTGACCTTTTGTTTCTCAGTTCTGAAATAACGTTCCTTATTGCAGGGCTTCAGTCAAGCAGCGCAATTGCGGGATTCCCACAAAAACTGCCCTTGTGCCCGCAAGAAGAAATGGTCAAAGCGGGCCATTCCTGCACGTTTTCAGTTAATTAAGCTGCTTGCACACTGGACACGGAACAAATTTTTCACACAACAGATTACGTTCAAAGTGAATATAATCTGTCGAGCGAAAAATTCGTTTAGCGTCCAGTGTGCAAGCGGCTTTAAAATACCTATACAAGTACTGCTTGACTCGCATGTTCATTCACGCCAATAAAATCTGAACAGATTGGACATTCAGAGAGTAACTAGTCAATCATTAGGTACGTTTTCTGCCTTGCCGCTGACCGCAAATGATCTCGAATCGTCCCTTTCATTGCGCAGCACCGCAATGAAGGGCAGTGGCTATACGTCTTCATGGCCAGTGTCGTCCCTAATTTCAGACATGGTAATCACTAGCCTGCCCAGCACTGTCCATATTTTCGCCTTGGGGACCAGGTTTGCGCCGTCTGCACCTGTCGTCAATTCATTAAAATGTTTATTCACCGGACTCGCTTCAAATCAAGTGAATAATTTTTATCATGGGGGAGATGGCTCGTACGTTAATGATTTTATTTCATGCTGTCAATGCCAGTCTTTAATTTATGGGTGTATGATAATGGTTTCCAAGGTGTTGCCTTCCGTTCTTTTCAATTTCGTTTTTCACGTAGAATTTCCATGCGGATATAAGTAGCGACTGAGAATCGCGCTGCTTAGCGAAAGCACTGCTATTTTTTGTGTCTTTGCAGGTTTGTTGACCAGAGAATCTAGTCAAGCCCAGTCATGTTCTAAAGCATACCGTTCTGTCGCGTAATATCCATTATCTGATTATAATCAATGGCAGTTGTAACTTGTATTTTTTCCCCCCCACATTTTACATGGTCACTCAGTCACTGAGTGCAGTTAATTACTTTTTTGAATGAATGTTTCATTTTTGTGAGAACTTTTGTCTAGTTTCAGTTCATCTCAATATCATACCTTTTGTAAATGAATCGTTGTTACAGTCTCTTATGGTTGTGACAGCTAGCGGTAACATACTGAAATCCCCCCTGACAAATTGAAAGCCACCCCCCTCCCAAAAAAAAAAAAAGTTCGAAAGAGGGAAATCCCCCTCAGCGGGCTTTGCAGCAGGTCGGATTCATAGTTGGCCATGATGTAAATCGCCTTGCTTCTACTGACATCCAGCTGAATGTCACTTCAGCTATCCTTACTCTGACATCATGTGGGCCACGTGACCCTCAACTCATTAGCTTTGGATATAAGCTGCTGACTTTTACGGCCTGAAATCCACCATGGGTGGTAAAATAAACCAGAATCGCTATAGGTAGTGTAACTACAGGGCAATTTACATGCAATAAAACATGTAAATAATAATAATAATAATTTAAAATAACTACATATGTTGGCATGAATCCTTTCAAGGGATAGTTCATTTTTTATTAGCTCACCTGACAAAGTCAGATGAGCTTATGTCATGGCCTGTTTGTTCGTCGCCGTTCGGCGTTGGTAAACATCTTCTCCTCCGAAACCACTGGGCCTATGAAGCTGAAACTTGACAGGTACCTTTCTACCCATGAGGACACCAAAGTTTGTTCAAGGCATTCCAATCCGATTTCGACGGCGGCCATATTGAAAATCACATAATTGGCCATCTGAAAGCTATTTATTCACACATTCAGCTGAAATTTGCTATGTAGTTAGTAGGTGATAAGATGCATCACATATCATACGGCTTTTTCCGTATTTTGAATTTTGACCTTGCTTTGACCTTCAACTTTATACAACCCCTGTGAGTTACTTTGAAATCTTTCAAAATCATCTTCTCCTAAACTACTTGGCCAATGAAGGTGAAACTTGACAGGTACCTTCCTGCCTATGAAGACACTAAGTTTTGTTCAAGCCGTTTCGATTTGATTTCAAACATGGCCGCCATGGAAACGCACCACTTGGAAAAAAGTCAATATTTAAGTTTAAATGAACTTCAATATAATTTTGATACAACAACAACACTACAGTGACGTCACCTGACATGCCAGGTGCAAGAAATGCGAGAATTCCAAGTTAACTGTAACGCTAGGCAATTTTTTGCAAAAACGCAACATCTTGCACGTACACCACGGGAAAAATGAATTTCACTCTGAATTTGTGCACACATTGCCTTTAAAAGCATGTGAATCCGAATAAAGTTTCACCTCTTCACTGACACTTGTGAAACGTCGACACTATGCCGCGACTTACAGCCCCTGAACGGGAATGTGCCATAGGCATGCTCCAAATTGGCGCCAGCACCAGGGAAATTGCCAGACGACTTCACTGCGCACACACAACGATTGCAAGACTCCATCAAAGGTTTCTGCAAACGGGGAGCACTCGGGACCGTCCTCGACCAGGTCAAGAACGTGTGACAACGGCACGTCAGGACCGTCAGATCGTACGGGATCATGTCCGAGACTGAACACTACCAGCGACAAGAACGGCTGCTCAAGTCCAAGGACGATGTAAATTCATTCACCCCAACACCGTACAGAACCGTCTGCGAGCTGCAGGCCTGCGTGCACGACGTCCTTATTTCAGCCCCATATTGACGGATCGTCACCGAAACCAGCGTCTACAGTGGGCAAACAGGCACCAGAATTGGCGACTACGACAATGGCACGGTGTCATCTTTTCTGACGAGGCACGATTTCACTTAAGGAACGCAGATGGCCGTATACGTCTTTCACGTCGACGCCAGATGGACAACATCCGAGAACTTGAGGTTGCCCTTGTGCATGAGTGGAATGCTATCCCTCAGAACACTATCCAGAGACTGATCAACTCCATGCGACGACGATGCACCGCATGTGTCAATGCAAATGGCGGTCACACCCGTTATTGACTTTCCTGTTTGATGCCTACACCAGTTAAACCTCTCTCGCGCATTAACATTATCGTGAATGAAATTGAATAATGTTTACATGTCTTCTTAAATCATTCATTATCTCAAATTCATCATACGTATATACTTCACATATCAATCCGTGGAGTTATTCCAGATTTCGTGAGTGGTGCGTTTTCATATGGACTGAGTATAATAATGCACATATTCAGCTGAAATTTGCTATGTAGGTAGTAAGTAGCAAGATACATCACATATAACACAAGTTTTTCCGTATTTTGAATTTTGACCTTGCTTTGACCTTCAACATTGTACAACCTCTCTAAGTTACACTGAAACCTTTAAAACTCTTCTTCTCCAAAACTACTTGACCAATGAAGCTGAAACTTGACAAGTATCTTCCCACCCATTAGGACACTAAATTTGTTCAAGGCGCTCTGATTCAATTTTAAATATGGCCGCCATACTGCCCATATTGAAAATCACATAACTGGCCATCTGAAAGCTATTTATGCATATATTCAGCTGAAATTTGTCATGTAGGTAGTATGTAGCAAGATGCATTACATGCCTATAAAAGGTTTTTTTGTATTTTGAATTTTGACCTTTGACCTTCAGCTTTAAACTTGCCTGAATAACGTGATTTTGTTGTAACCACAGCTGATTCAGGTGAGCTACAGGGCCTGTGGCCCTTTTTGAAGTGGGGTTGTATGAGCTACAAATTGCCGCTACTTACATTAGATGCAGTAGAAAGCTCTCTGATCTCCTCCTGGTAGCCGCACCAGGGCAAAGTGCAGGATGGAAATTTAGGCGATACACTGTTGTGAACGGAAACACAGAAACAGCGTATTATCTTGGCCTAAAAGAGGTCCTACCTGAAAATAATACAACATTTAAATTGTACACTATATTTAAAAAAATTACAGCACTGCTTGGAAAAAAACACAGTTGCTCTTGAACTAACCCACTGACGTATTCCTGTGCAAGGTGCATCGTAGTTCACTGCGCGCTGCAACGATCAGCTGTTTGGGTCACAGTGAAGCTGCTTGCGTATTCACGTATTCACGTCTTCGCATTGGCTTTGAGTGTAATCAGTGAGCGAAAAACTTGTTTCGCGTCCAGTGTGCAAGCGGCTTAGCTGCGGTTGCGAGGTCGGATGGCCGTTTAACTTAGGCAAATATTTCGAAAATGGTCCGTGTGTGTCGCTTTCTTGGACGTGAAAGCAAAGCTGTATCCTGGTGCACGTGCAGCTTCCACCGCATTCCGTGTTTGCAGTATTAATTTTTCCAAAGAAGATTTCATTAGGCTACATTCAGGGAAATCTCAACGGTGCCCAATGAAGAGCACTGCTATACCCAACTATCAGGTGAAGAAGTCTAATGTAACAGTGCAGCACAAATTGATATCCCATAGGGTCTACGCGGCCACATACTATATCTGCTGTGCTGGTTATTATAGGGATTTTTAAAAAATTATTATTTGAGACGTGATTCTATCGCATAGAAATGGTTTCTCTGCCATAAACTGCTCAAAGTCTGACACAAACAGCTGATCGCTACTGCACGCAGTGAACTACGATGGGCCTCGCGGAGGAATACGTCAGTTGTTTAGTTCAAGAGCTACTGTGTTTTTTTCCGAGCAGCTAAAATGCTGTAATTATTTTAAAGATAGCGTACAATTGAAATGGTGTATTATTTTCAGGTAGGACCTCTTTTAGGCCGCGAAAATACGCTGTTTCTGTGTTTCCTTTCACAACAGTGTATCGCCTAAATTTCTACCCAGCACTATGCCCTGGTGCGTCTACCTGGAGAAGATCAGAGAGCTTTCTACTGCATCTAAAGTAAGTAGTGGCAATTTGTAGCTCATACAACCCCACTTCAAAAAAAAAAGGTGCGCTGTCCCTTTAACCAGGGAAGTCCCGTTGAGATTGAAATCTCTTTTTAAAGAGAGGGGGTTGAGGTGTGGAGGGAGAGAGCAATTTGCACAGCCAATTAGACCAGGGAATGATTAGGTGGCAGGTCGAAAGAGCCAGGTTGGGACTTAAGCCATGACACCGGGGAACGCCCTACTCTTATCGAAGAGTGTCATAGGATCTTTAATGACCACAGTGAGTCAGGACCTTGGTTTAACGTCTCATCCGAAAGACGGTATCTCCTTCAGTACACTGTCCCCGTCACTGCACTGGGGCATTGGGGATTATTCCACCGGAGGGAATATTGCAACCTACTGGTCCACCAACACCTCTTCCAGCGGCAACTTGGTTTTCCCACATGGTCTCCCATTCAACTACTGACTAAGCACACACCTGCTTTGCTTCAGCCACATGGCTGGAGCAGATCGAATAGTGGTGTGGCTGCTGGCAAAATGCGAGATGCCTCTAATTTTCGTACTTAGATGCCATATTCATAAACTTTTTTTTTCTCCCTATTTTGTATCCAGATACTTTTGATTAAATTTCTGAATACGACTTACCAACTGTCATTTATGTTTCAAACATGTCTAATGAAGCGTCACAAATCTGAACCATTCATAAAACTTATCATGTAATCAACTTACATATGAATTGTTATGTTGTATCATTAACGACTATTACAATCATTATTTGGCAGTGGCGGAGCCAGGACTGGGAATCGGGGGTGCACAGAACATCTGTTTAAAACAATTATTCATCCTGACCTGTTCCAAGTCATTTTCATATTTAGCAAAATATTCTCTCCGAGAACACTCCACACTGTCGGGTGCTGCTAGTTCTTCCCGTTTAGGTGAGACGACAATCATTTATCTGGGCACATATTTTTTGCATTTAAATCAGCGTTGTTACCTCCCCCCAACGAAGTTGGAGGAGATTATGTGATAATTGCCGTTTGTCTGTTGGTTGGTTTCTTGGTTTGTTTGTTTGTTTGCAGAATTACGCAAAAAGTTATGGATCTATTTTCCTCAAATTTGGTGGAATGGTTAAGTATTGTCAAAGGAAGAGGTGATTCGATTTTGGGAGGTCAAGGTCAAAGCTCAATGTCATGCAAAGGTCATCAAAAACATTTGTGCAAAGACTACAGGACTGCAGAATCACGGGTTTCTAGCTAATACTGGCAAAAATAACATTGAGTACATTGGTGGAGGTACTTGCGCTCTCTGAGCGCAGCTCTAGTTCAAAATTGCATGCCTGTCAACTTGCACGCATATGGCTTGAGTCTCACGCTTTTTATATTTAATTGCTGAGTCCCACTTTTTAGATTAACCCTTGCTGTACCAAGAGTGAGAGGCGATATTTCATTGGAAAACGGGTCAGTCATTTTTCAGTCAAGTGTATTTTATGCCTGGGTCCCACTAGGGAAAAATGATCGGCGATGTGGAAATAGACAAATTTTCTCCCGATGGCTCCCAATGTTTTTGCCAAAAACAAAACTGAGTAGTCCCATTAGAAATTGCACTTATTAAATGGGATAGGGGATGGTCCGGTGAACGTTCACTGATGCTTCGGCTATGGTCACAAAGCTTCTGAGAACGTTCCCCGAATAATGCTTGTGAAACATCGGGGATGGCTCCTTATGCTCGGTAAAGCATAATTGGCAAAGGTGCGCCAGAGCTTCCCCAAATTTGAAACTTCATCGAGGGAGTATCCCTGTAGATTAAGGGATGCATCGGTGAGTACTTGCGAACCATCCCAGGTTCCTCGGGGAAGGGTAATTTGGGAGATGTATGCTGTAGCGAGCTACAAGGTGCAACCAGTCTCTACAATTATCGAACAATTTGGATGGGAATCCAGTGCGAGACTCCAAGCAGGGTTTGGGAAAGGTTTTTTTTTTTTTTACTGAAAAATCCTCTAACCTCCCTGTTAAGCTTGGGCCGATTTCCGGTTTAACCAATTCAATCCGGTTTACTTGAGTGAACTGGTTCATTTTATATGGACCGTCAAAACCGGTTCGTCATTATAAAAAAAATAATAAAATTTTTTTTGAAGTGTCAAAAACGTGTCCAAAATATGGAGGGTGATTTGTGCCATGATTAAATACAATACACACATTGAAATACAATGCACTTATTGAAATACAATACACATCTCGAAAATACAATACATGTGTAGCAATAAATACAATTCAAAAATGCTTAAATACAATACACATCTTGAAAATACAACACGTGTAACAGTAAATACAATACAAAAATGCTTTGTTTTTCAATGTGAGTCAGGAATATTTGTGCCAAAATTAAAACAATACAATTGTATTGTATTTTTTTAGATGTGTATTGTATTTCAAGATTTGTATTGTATTTCAATGTGTGCATTGTATTTAATTTTGTCATGAATAATCCTGACCGACATTGAAAAACAAAATATTTAATAATTAAATATATTAATAATTGTATTTATTGTTGCTCATGTATTGTATTTTCGAGGTATGTATAGTATTTCGAGCTCTGTGCCAAAAGCCTCGCAATGAAATACAATACACCTTGTATTGTATTTCGATATGCAGTTTTGGCACGATGTAGGCTGGTTCTTGGCTAGATACGCCTTGTGTGGCCAGGATTGGCCACGCGCCCACGCTGGCCGGCGGATTTATTTAGACCAACAAACCTACAAATATAAATGACGGTTTCCGTAGAGATGGCGAGCTGAAATCAGTCTGTTGTCAGAGCACGTAGTCAGCGAAGTGTCAGTCGTCGCTGACACATGAAGTGGACATGTTAGCTTCCTTTGTAACTATACACTATCGTTTAATGAATAAAGGGTGATTACTTAGCTACTTTAATTTTTATGGTGATTATCGTTGCAGCACCTATAGGTGCTAACCGCCCCGCAGGACGATCTTGCGTCTTTGCATTGACTGTGAATAATGTGTCGTGCGAAAAATTCGTTTTTCGTCCAGTGTGAAAGCTGCTTGACTCAATTCTGTAAAATGAGCGATTGTGACGATAGGAATGTTTTAATGTCTTTTGTGTGTTGAATAGCTTTGTTTTGTTGCCAATCGTAGTTTTAGCACAGAGTGCACAGTGAGCAAAGACTGCTTTTAATTAGCTAGACTGTATTTAGTTAACAGCCTACTGAAAATGATACTTCATTTTTACTTCAATAATATTCCTGATAGACATTGAAAAAGAAATCATTTTAGTATTGTATTTACTGTTACACATGTATTTTTGAGGTGTGTATTGTATTTCGAGGCATGTACTGTATTTTCAAGATGTGTATTGTATTTAAGCATTTTTGTATTGTATTTATTGCCACACATGTATTTGTATTTTCGAGATGTGTATTGTATTTCAATGAATGCATTGTATTTAATTATGGCACAAATCCCCCTCCATACAAAATGTTAAAGTATAGCTCACAAAAACTTGCTGCTGACGGCGTCACGTGTATTTGCCGACGGCATTAAATCCATCTGTATTATATTTACTACGTTAGTCGTGTGTATAAACTGAATGTCTCTGAGCCGAGCGCAACAACAAATAGCAGGAGATCAGGTTTCAAGTGAATGTGGGGTTGGGGGGTAGGTTGGGGGGAAAGTTTTTTTTCCTACGAACTTTTTGTCCTCATTTGCATATGAACTGGCCACTGTCAAAGTGACGAAGTAAAAGAATACTTTTTTATCTTTCTCTAAATATAGTAGAGTTAAATTAAAAGTCCCAGTTAAAAAAAAAAAAAACTCAAGTAAAGTACCCGAATCCTTGTCAGCGAGATATCTCAAGAACGAATTGACGGATTTTCTTCAAATTTCATGTCAACATGCATTAGTCTTATACCCTGGCGCCAGTCGATTTCGGTGACCTTCGCACCATTCTCAAGGTCACACCGAGAGATTGTGCATTTTCACACTGATAGCCTTGTCAGCGAGATATCTCAAGAACGAATCAACAGATTTACTTCAAATTTCATGTCAACATGTATTAGGGTGATACCTCGGCACCAGTCGATTTCGGTGACCTTCGCGCCATTCTCAAGGTCACACCGAGAGATTGTGCATTTTCACACTGACAGCCTTGTCTGCGAGATATCTGAAGAATGAATCAACGGATTTACTTCACATTTCATGTTAACATGCATTAGGGTGATACCCCAGCGCCAGTCGATTTCGGTGACCTACGTGCTATTCTCAAGGTCACACCGAGAGATTGTGCATTTTCACACTGACAGCCTTGTCTGCGAGATATCTGAAGAACGAATCAACGGATTTACTTCACATTTCATGTCAACATGCATTAGGGTGATACCCCAGCGCCAGTCGATTTCGGTGACCTTCGCGCCATTCTCAAGTTCACACCGAGAGGCTGTGGATTTTGACACTGATAGCCTTGTCAGCGACATATCTCAAGAACGAATCGATGGATTTACTTCAAATCTTATGTCAGCATGTATTAGTGTGATACCCTGGCGCCAGTCAATTTCGGTGACCTTCGCGCCATTCTCATGGTCACGCCGAGAGATTGTGCATTTTCACACTGATAGCCTTTTCAGCCATATATCTCAAGAACGAATCGACGGATTTACTTCACATTTCATGTCAACATGTAGTGGTGTGATACCCCGGCGCCAGTCAATTTTGGTGACCTTCGCGCCATTCTCAAGGTCACACCGAGAGACTGTGGATTTTCACACTGATAGCCTTGTCAGCGAGATATCTCAAGAACGAATTGACGGATTTCCGTCAAATTTCATGACAACATGTATTAGGGTGATATCCCGGCGCCAGTCGATTTCGGTGACCTTCTCGCCATTCTCAAGGTCACACTGAAAAATTGTTCATTTTGACACGATTTCACAGTTTGTGGCGGGGGACAAAGACACGTTAGTGTCAAATAGTTGTTTTTTTTGTCCTTAACCTTCTCCTTTTCTCTTGATTTAAAAAATGTTTGATTTTAGCAAATGGTAGTGCCTCTTTCTTTGTTGGTACAATACAAGTTATTTACTTTTCCATGGTCTGTTGAGTTTTTCCATAAAATGCTGTAGTGGAGCTGAACACAACTAATTTATTTTGGTCGAATAGACAACCTGGTACCCTTGATAAAATAACTGTCTTAGGCTACTCTATAATATATGCACATTTTGGGTTCAGCATCATTCTCTCTCTGGCATGTACTTATAGTGGGTGCGAATGCAAAATCCAGCCAATCAGCGCCATGGGAAGAATGGACTTTTCAACCGTTGCCGAAATTTCGGCAAATTCTCGAGGATGCAACCCCGACATCGGGAAAGTGTCACCGAAAGGTCGCTGAACTTTGGCTGAAGATTCAAATATCCCCAAGGTCCCCTGATACTTCAGCGAGACACCTTGGGGAAAACAATATTTCGCCGAAGCTCCGGGGAGGCATCCTCGGAGCTTCCCTGTGGCTCTGGAAAGCTCCGGCGAGGCCCCCCTGGCCTGTTTTCACGACAAATCGTCAAGAACACATCGAGAAAAATTTCAATGTGAGCACTGACATTTTTTGCAGTTCTCCTGATTCCTCCCGATGGTTCCAGATGGCTTGCGACGCTCCCGAAGCTTCCCCGGGACATCAGGGAACCTGTTCCCGAGACCTCCCGAGGGTCATCAATTTCCATCAGGAGTACATTACCGAGGCAGAAAATGCCCAGTGGGACTGAGCCTTATAGAGATTCTCATGCGGAATTGAAATTTCTATGCATGGAAGTTTTTAAACCTTTTTAAACAAAGAATTTAAAGGATCATGAGGTGCAAGTTAAATCGCCTGATGTGTGGGAAAGGTAGTGCAGAAGTTTCAGAGCACTTTGTCTTTCGTAAAGCATAAGCCTATTACTGAGTAAATTATGTTTCTGTACTGAATTCAGCTGAATTTTATCTCTGATAGATCGCATATGGAGTGAAGCTGTATCTTCAATTGCCAATGGATTATTACGAAAATTTGAAAATGCGTCAATGATGGAAAATGATTGAGAACTAGCCAAGACACAGCCAGGATGCCAGGGCGTGGGTTGAAAATGAAAGTATGCTATTCTGACAATAATAGAAGGGAGGAGCATATTTGGGGTCATTTATGAAATGTTTCTAGCAGTTTTATTGGACGGTGGATATTATTTTAACTGATCGTTGAAAAAATACTGCTGGTTGGGAAAAGCTGAGTGGTGGTTGGTGCATTCCGAGTGCTGGTCGGGACCGACCAGCATTGGCAAAATCCTGCTTAGCTGGCAACAAAAAGTGTGCCAAAAAGCTGTGATACTTGCCAAAGGGAGTGTTCCTAAGAACTGCAGGGTGCTCAAACTTTTTCCTACAGCTGTGTATATCTGTGTGTGTGTGTGTGTGTGTGTGTGTGTGTGTGTGTGTGGGGGTGTGTGTGGGTGTGTGTGTGTGTGTGTGTGTGTGTGTGTGTGTGTGTGTGTGTGTGTGTGTGTGTGTGTGTGTGTGTGTGTGTGTGTGTGTCTATATAGATATAATATGGTGAGAATAAGCTGGCTTTTTTGAAATGACCACTCCTTGCATTTCTGTTCCCAGCTCCAGGTACTTTGCACTCCCCGTCTCAGGCTCCCCGCAATCACCGAAATGCAGCTCTGGAGGCGGCAGGGCCCAGTCATGTGGCCATTAACGCCATCTCCGCCAACATGGACTCCTTTGCCAGGGGCCGCACAGCAATCCTCAAGAAACAGCCCAGTCACATGGAGGCAACGCACTTCGGGGACTTGGGTACACTGCTCTATTCTTTCACTTTCATTGCATTTCCCGGAAACATCATTTTGGGTTTTTTTTAGGGGGGGGAAGAATCACATCTTCATCATATTTGACTACTTTTTCACAGTTTTGGTATGTTCACTGATGATCTCTCTTTTGCTGGACTATGTGCAGGTGAAGCTGGGCCACTGATTCCCAAACAAAAAAGTGCATGTTTTGTGACCGTGTCAGTTCATGCAAAGAGGGTTCAGTTATGGATCTCTGATGTGGTTAGCATATCAATACTGCGGTTCACTTTCACTTTACAGTATATATGTCAAGTATATATGCGGAATATGGGCAATTCCATATGAGAGTTGCTAAACTTTATATACTCAGCAACAAAAGTTTCTGTGACACCATTTATGTGTATGTTATAAATGACACCCAAAGATCTCAATGCAATCAATATGTTTATTTAACAGGAGAAACACTGACTTTTCAGTGCCAACGTCACTCAAAACGAAAAATGTCATTTTCATGCGTCATGAAGCACTTGTCTGACGTCTAACCAATTGTGACCTTCACACTTCAATACCGGGTGTGACTTCCTCGTGCCATGATGCAAGCAACGCATCTCCGGCGCATGGACCGAATCAGATGTGCCAGAAATTGCTGTGGGATGTCATTCCAAATCTGACGTAGACGTTGTCGCAATTCCTGGAGTGTAGCTGGCGGGTTATCCAACCGCCGCAAACGTCGATCCATCTCGTCCCAAAGATGCTCGATTGGGGACATGTCTGGGGATCTGGCTGGCCATGGCAGGACATTGACATGTTGTTGCATCAGATACTGCTGTACAATCCTTGCAACGTGTGGTCTGGCGTTATCATGTTGCAGCGTTATTCCGGGACCATGTTGCATCAAAAACGGTACCACCAATGGCCGTAGCACTTCATCGCGATATCTTTGACCTGTCAGATTTCCATCAATAACAAGCAAATCTGTTCTGTTTCTAGCCGTGATCCCTCCCCAAATCATGACACTACCACCTCCAAAACGATCAAATTCCTGAACACAGTTGTTGGCATAACGTTCTCCACGTCGACGGTATACACGTAAACGACCATCACATCGGTTAAGCATGAATCTTGATTCATCAGTGAAGAGTACAAGATCCCACTGACGTTGGATCCACCGTCGATGTTGTTGTGCCCACTGTAGACGCAGTCGTCGGTGTTGTACTGTGAGTATTGGACGTCTTGCTGGCCGACGTGGGACAATGCCAAAATGACGGAGACGGCGACGGATTGTCTGTGCAGGCAGTCGCCTCAAACCAGGTATCGTTCTTGCAGTTATGGTTGCAGGTTGGAATCGATTTCGGAGATGGGTTGTTCGAATCCAGTTGTCCTGTCTGGGAGTGGTTACTCGTGGACGGCCGCTGCGAGGACGGTCTCTGACATGTCTTGTCTGCTGATGACGCTGCCATAAGTTCCAAATGGTGTTTCGGTGGACATTCAGGCGATGAGCAACTTCCCTCTGCGAGGTTCCGGATTCAATCATCCCAATGGCCCTCCACCGATCATTTTCAGACAGTCTTGGCATTTAGCGGGTAGAGTTCCTGATCCGAAATGGCTGTGTTTTCGATAAGTGATGCTTCCGTCGTTCATCAGGCACAATGTGAACATTCCAAAAATTCTCCTCTTTTATTGCCATCCACAAGCATGATTTACGCACATTTTCACGTGCAAAGTCATTTTCTCGCATTTTCATGATTTCCATTTCAATGTTGTGTTTACGTGTACTGTTTCAGTCTGATATCACCATGTATGACAATTTCATAATTGCGTTATGAAAAATAATTAACAATATTGGTGTCACAGAAACTTTTGTTGCTGAGTATATTAGAAATATATAGGTTTTCATGCAGATTACTCATTACCAAATCAGACACTGAAAACTGTTTTGAAATATCTTTGATGGTCTTTGGATTTGAATTTTGTATTTTTTTTTAGCTCCTGGACAAGGATCAAAGTTTATTTTTCCAAAGCAGACAACTCCTAAAATATATTTGGCTATTTCCTGGTATTTACTGTATTTCCATACATTGATAGCCAAAGTATTTGAGACTAAGAGTCATTGCAGGAAATTGAAACATACAATTCCAGTGGCTCATTGTAAAATTTTTCAATTTTCAATGTAATTCCGTTACTAAAATTGCAGTATAGTTCTCTTCATCTTATTTCTGCATTTATTTTATTGTTCTATTCCTTCTTATGTCTATATTTAATTTCAGACATTAACCTTTCTAATATTTTGCTGTAATTCTGGAATATTTGTGGGAAGGGAATTACATGGTAACGGAAATACAGAATTATTGTGAAAGCCAGTGAAAAACAGAAGATTACACAAGGTGGCATGAGGACTTTATGGAGCATAGTGGTTCATTGTTTTGGACATCTATAGTTGAGTGTTTCTTCCTGTGAGTTAAGTTTCCATTACCAGCGCATGAAATATACCATGGGCTAGCGGCAATTGCCGTGTTTGCCCCCCTCTCTGGCCTTCATGGCCGACTACCCAAATGGCTAGTCTGGCTTGCCCTTTTTTCAAGAGGCCGTGGTACCCAAAAATTACCCAAAGTGGCGATTTTCGACACAGCGACTGAGCTATGTGGCTCCTGCCGTCACGCTGCACTGGACTTCTGAGCACAAAGAGGCACAGATGGATAGAAGGGACAGGATTACATTTGTAAAAACAGTGTTTGTCGTCTGCCAATAATGGATAATTCTTAGAGTTCATTTACTAGTGTTTTAAAATGTTCATTTTGAGCTTTGCAAGTTTCATGAGTTGATATTTTATACATTTTCTTTTGTGTGAAGAGACTGCCATTCATGACTGAGAAAAGTTAGAACAATATAGATATTGCAAGCAATGATACATTTGAGATTCGCACAGTGCTTTCGACCGTTGGCTGTGTTGCTGTAATTTCTTTACCAACTTCATTACTCACAATACTTACCCATTGAATGATGCGATGCTGGAATACTGTTACAAAGTAAAAACAAATATTTCAGGATCCAGCCAGTGAAAGAACAACAATTTTCATGCATGTGACCTCTGATATTCATTATAAGCTGACATTTTGGTTCGGAAATGAGTTATTTTCATCAATGTCATGTATTGCCTTCCTTTTGCCGTGATTTGTTGATCAAAATTTTGGTTCAACAGGAGGTCAGCAACACAAACATCATTTATGATATCAATTTTCAATTGCTTTGTTGTTTTGAGTATAATAAATTTAGTAGATTATCAGAAAATGTAATTCCGTTACCATTTTGTAATCCTGTTGCCGCTGTCTCTTTCTCATAAATGGCATCGTGGAAAATATCTGAGAGCATACCAGTCAATATAAACTTACCATGGCCTGGTCAACATCCTAGGCCTCCAACTTAAGCTTAAACCTGCTGCCTATCATTGCCAGGTTTCAGAGGAATGCCTGTCAAAGTAAAGGAAAAAATAATGGCATTTTTTCTGCCGTAATTCCGTTACCGACACTTTCACTTTCTTCTAGCCTTCTACAAAATAATTACCCCAAACTTTGTGTTATACAGCTCAGTAGGCATACCAGTGGAACCGATAAAAGCACAGGCAAGTACTGCATTATAGTAATAGATGGCAGGTAAAAATGACATGAAAATTACTCTTGATCGTAATTCCGTTACCGTGGAATTGCCCATATGCATTTTTTATCCCTCACCACAAACTGCGACGGGGGATGTTGGATTGGTCCGTCCCTCTATCCGTCAGTGCGTCTGTCTGTCCGGGCCACATCAGGGGCAAGATTTCTCAGAACCTATTATATTTGGATGCATGAAATTTTGTATGCTTAATAAGCTACTCATGATCTACGTTGAGTTTGAAAATGGTTGGCTAAACATTTTATTTTTTTTTTTTACTGAGTTATGGCCCTTGATCATGGCGGAGGGTAATGATGACACTGTTGTCTGGTTTTATGATTTCTTACACATGCTTGAGTCAGGTACTGTTACTTAGGGATCGACCGATATGGATTTTTTAGGGCCGATGCCGATACCGATTTTTTTCCATCAACCTTAGCCGATGGCCGATTATGGACTGCCGATTTTCTTGGGCCGATATTTGCGGCCGATACGGCTTCTGCTCCCTCAATTTTCATTAAAAAAATTACACAATGATAACAAATATCACAGGTCTCAAGTTAGACAAACATTTATTGAAAAGTTTCAACCAACCATCGGTGTGATGGCTGCTCCTCCCTAGTGAGACGCGCTCCCCCCCATGCACACACACATCAGCTGAGCAGACTGACTGAAAAACTCCACTACCGCTGGATTGATAACGGCAGCAAACGGCTCTAAATACGTTTTCACAAAACACTGACACAAATTAGTTCTACATTTAAAACATTTCTCTCATCATTTAAGTTCTTCTAGTGCCCGCTGAAGACCTCTCTGATAGCAGACATGGCTGCGCCACTCCGCTCTGAGGGAGAGAGCACACAGCAGGGCTTGAAATTAACTTTTTTGCTTTGGTAGCGCTGCGCTCCTGAGTTCAAAAAGTTAGGAGCACAAACAAAAATTTAGCAGCACACACACATAAATCAAAGAAGCACCAATATAGATATTTGTTAATGTTTAAAAGAAACTACAATATAACACTCCACATTAACAATACAACTGTCTCCAACAAATGACAATTATTAAACAACATGAGAGTCTTGAGTTCATTGATTAACAAAGGTTTCCACTACATTGGCTTTATGCCATATCTTGAGGCCAGGATTTAACATTGGGTCTCCTTGCTCTCTGCCCTTCTATAAATCTCCTCACTGCGTGTGAGGCATCAAATATGTCCAGAGGACCCTCCACACTGATCCGAAACAAATCTTCAATTGTGTTCGGGTTAAATGCAGATCTGACGTAAAGTCATTAAGTCCTTTTTTCGCTTCAATATTGCAATATGAATCAGTCCACAGCGGTAACTTTGCTATTTGTTGGCTTATTATAACATAAGCAGACTTTATAATCGCAATCATTCGCATAATTGACAAACAATCCTTCCAGGATTTTCCTGGCTTTTTTTAATTGTTTTTTTGCGGTAACTTTTTCAAAAAGTGGCAATGAAAGTTGCAATGTCTTGGCAATTTTTTTTTTTGTCCGCAAGAAATTTGCGTGGATTGGTTGAATTTGCTTTAACAGTTGCAATCGCGATATGCAACTTCCTTGAGGGACTGAGCAATAGATTCACTCTGAGAACCCGCCGGTACGGTACATTTCGGTACGGCGACAATCATTAATCTGGAAGCGTAATTTCGTGCAATTAAATCATCGTTATTCAGAATTACACTCAGACGTTTCAAATGGTCTTATATTTTATTTAAACAGAACGATCATGAAGCACCAGTTAAATCACTTGATTCGTGGAAAAGGTAGCGCAGACGTTTGAGAGCAGTTTGTCATTTATAAAGCTTGAACAATTTTTGAGTGCCCTAAATAATTTTTCTGATCTGAATTTATCCCACTATTTAGTCGTCAATAGATCTCATGCAGAGAGAAACCGTAACTTTGATTGCCAGAGGATCATTGTCAAAATTGGAAAACGTGTTAATAACGGAAAATAACTGAGTACAAGCCAGGAACAATCCTTGACGCAAAGTTACGTGTGCTTGCAAATATATAAACGTTTACTGGTCTGAAGACGCGCTGTAAAAAAATGTTAATGATTTTTGCAGACAGGATACTGAAGATATGAGCGAAGAAACCAACCCGGAGATTTCAGAGCTGCGCAAACGCCGAGCCGCGAGGCAGCATATTTTGATAAGATGCAACAATTAACAGAACACCGGACCTACTCATTTACGCACATTTGTCACAGTATTTTCTGTGTTTCGTGCTTTCTCCGTGTTTGGAAGGACTTTCACGTTTAACGTGTTTGGACTCAGTAGATAACGCGCTGTTAACAGCGAGATTTGGGCCATTATCTTTACAATGAACACAGTGCACTTCACCTTCTAATAACCTCAGCCAATCAAAATTTCGATGCAACTCTTTGCAAAAATAATCAACTGATTTCGCCGCCGTTTCATCCGAATCACCGTCATGATTTCCAGTTTCAGTAGCCTAACTTTCGATACTGACTCGACTTTCTTAACGTTAACGGTACCAAAAAAAAAGAAGTATTCCATTGCTCTTCGTTCCATTTTCCGTCCAAATCTTGTGTATAGCTACAATAGTAACTCTCATTCCCGCAAACTGGAGTATTAGACTGCTAATATTTACCATTCTAAAATCAGTACAGAGGTTCACGACGTCAACCTCCCCTTTGATTGGTCAAAATGATTACTGCCAGCTCGAGGTAACACACTGGCTGCGCTCCATTCTTGTACCGGTGCGCAAGGCTGCGGTATGCCCAGTAGATTCTTGCACTCCTCCGAGACATACGCCCATCTCTATTTAAGCTGCAGCAGCGGCTGGCATGCTTTCTGACTACCTAATGTACCCGAAAAGAGGCGATTAATTAGCGGTCGCACAGGTGCGACTATTTTAATTCGAAGGTCACATAGTGTTAATTTTGTTCGCAATTTCGAGCCCTGCACATACACACGCGACACGAAACGCATTTAACCTCACCCCGGTGTTCGCTGAATTAAACTCCTGCAAACACCATGGAACTGAATTGACAACAGTGACATTACTTAACCCTAAAACCGGTGTTCGTTATATCTGTACATATTAGCCTACAACTACGTCAACAAGCTCCCTAAATACAATGGTAAGCACTTTTAAAGACAAAGCATTCAGCAGCATTCCCGTTTTTTCTGACCCACAAACTTAACTATGTTTGCAAGCATGTGTACTATATGACAATTACTTAGCATTCATGTTTCCTATTTCAAAGTGGGTCGCAATATTCAATATTTAATATATAGCCTAAAGTTTAACAGTGAGAGGCCAATTGAAAATTTAAAACGCCTTGTTCTGAAGCAGCCACTGCGTTCACCACTCTTCCAGTGGGGGAGGGGTAATGCGTCTGCATGTGCTGCAGGGTCTTCCGGCAACACATAGCTGCCCCTGGATGCCTGTCAGTAAATCATGCGCAGAAAAATATATCGGCGAACCCATGCGCGAATCATTCAAAGTTAAAAATGCAAATATCGGCCTAATATATCGGCCGGCCGATGTATCGGTCGATCCTTACTGTTACTTTCTGCTCATTCAGCATGGTGGGAGAGATATGGTCCTGTAATGAATTGGCAGTGTGAATTGTTTTTGCGATTGACGTCAATTATATACATTTGCAAATGCTGCCTTCATATTTATAGCATGTTGCTATGACCTGATTGTAGCTGTCTTGTCGGTAATTCCATATGAACTCAATCAAAGTAAAGGCATTTTGCACGGACTCCCACTTAGATTTGGCTGAATCTTTTTTTTTTTTTTGAGTATACCTTTAAGTGCATAATGAACAGAGGCTGAATTTTAGGCTTTAACTCCCAAGGGTCTCTAATATATGCCGCTCAGAAAATTGGGGGGCCACTTTTCGCAAACATTCCTGTGTCGGGGGTTTTGGAGACTAATATCTTGGAAATATATCAAAGCTTTGGCCTGCCAATTGCAACCCAGGGTAAGGAGGTCTTTCACGGTATAGGGAGAAATGCCCGATCACTGCCCAATCAGAACAAGCTTTTGATATGAAACACATCTGGTAACTCCATGGAAAATATGCCTTATTTGCATACAGGAAGTGAACTATGGCCCACTTAGTACATGCTCTATTTTTCTGAGACAATGCTCAGAAAAGTTCATTTTTGAGCATGTTACCAAGTCCAAATATGGTCAATTATTGGTTTATTAGCTTGTATAAATCCTGTAAAATTTTTTTGAACTTTCGAGACTGGTAACATTGATCCAGAGATCAATATATCAAAGGAACTCTCATTTGTGAGAATGAACAGTTTGTTTTAAATAGGATAAGATTATCAACCTTTACCCAAAATAGTTGATATGTACTCAAAATCATAAGCAATAACTAAAAAAGAATGGTATTATGGCTTCAAAATGGTATGAATTCATTCTGGATCATTCCGGATAATGTCAACTAGCAAGCTGTAATGGAGTCCTTACACCTAAGAAAAATATTATCTATATCAATTTACAGCTTCAATTCTTACATCCAGTGAGTTCTGGATCATTCTGGAATGTGATTAAATGATTTTTTAATGCTCTTGGACCCATGAGTGTACAGGTTTTGGAAGTCACTTCATTTTGACCAAGAGATACTGTAATGTGAATATAGGCCACTAGATGGCAGTATTTACCTTTTTTTTTTGTTAAGCTCAGACTGGAGTCATGTTTAGACATGTCCTGGACATGTCTGGGGCAAGTCTCAGAAAATTAAAAAAAAAAAAGAGGTCTAAATGTGGGTGGGGTCTGCAAAAGAGTATATAAGGAAAAGAATTGAGACAGTAAAGGAGTAGGAGAAATTGCAAGAAGATGACCAGACCTGCCATTCTGTTCAAGACCTGTGACGTTTCTTTTGTGGGTTTCTTTGCCTATGTTTGAGCATTTTCATTATCCAGGACATCACCAAGCCACCCCACAAAAAGGGACTGTAATTATTTCTGTTTTTTCTTATTTATCAATCTTGGTCTTTAGTTGTAGGTTGTTATTAGTCTTTGTCTTTGTTTAAAAATTAAATGTGTTTTAGTTGTTAAAACTGTGTCTGTCATCCCTTGCTGTTGCTGTTGCGTTATAAATGTAATAACAAATTGGGGCCATAACAAATTGGGGGCTCAAGGTCCGGGATAGACCATTGTGTGAGTAATTTATTGAAAATCTAAACATTTCAAATTGGGAAATTGTTTTTGTGAATTTTCCTAGATATATATTGACAACAGCAATGGATGATTTCTTGGCATCACCAACCGTAGGGGTTTTGAAGTCTTTTAAAAAGACAGAACTGCTAGAAATTTGCAGACAGTTGGAGCTGACAGAGGTAAAACCAGCCATGCGAAAAGCAAGACTGGCTAGAGAGAGAGTTGAATATTACATTGATGAAAATGTGTTTGCACCAGGAGATCTGGAACAGTTTCCAGTGGAAAATCCAAATATAGAAATGGAACTTAAATTAAAAATGCTAGAGATTGAAAGGGAGGAAAAAGAAAAACAAAGAGAATTTGAGAGGGAAGAAAGAGAGAAAGAAAGGCAGTTTGAGGTAGAAAAATTAGCAAGAGAAGAGAAAATTTAGAGGGAAGAAAAAGAAAAACAAAGAGAATTTGAGAGAGAGAAAGAGGAAAGAGCAGAAAGAGAGAGACAGAGACAGAGAGATTTTGAATTAGAGAAATTTGATAGAGAAGAAAGACTCCAAATGGAGCAACTAAAAATAAATTTTGTGCCAGTCAGGAATTAAAACTGGTGCCTCCATTTTCGGAAAAGGATGTTGACAACTATTTCCAGTGTTTTGAAAAGGTAGCGAAGAGTTGCCAGTGGCCAAAGGAACACTGGCCTCTGATGTTGCAAACTGTCCTCAAGGGTAAAGCTCAACAAGCCTATTCGGCTTTGTCTGCAGATGATTCCTCTGATTATGAGGTTGTCAAAAAGGTTATTTTGAGAGCTTATGAGTTGGTTCCAGAGGCTTACCGACAGAAATTCAGAGGTTTGAAGAAATCTGACAATCAGACTTATGTGGAATTTGCTAATGAGAAGAAGGTTTGCTTTGAGCGCTGGTGTACTTCTATGGAGGTCAAGGATGATTTCAACTCACTAAAAGAGATGGTGTTAGTTGAGGAATTCAAGAACTGTGTTAAAGATGATGTTAAGACCTACCTTAATGAGAAGCAAGCACTGAATTTGCAATCAGCTGCCAAATTTGCAGATGAATATGTTCTCACACATAAGTCCAAATTTCAGTCTAGCAGTAATAATAGATGGTCCCAATTTCAGAAAAAGGGTTATGGTGATACCCAAGATTCCTCACCCAAAGACAAAGACAAATCTGGTGATGGTGCTCAGAAATCCAGTAACAGGTCTGATCAAAGTGTGAAAGCTGACAGTGACAAAAGTGGTCTAGTTTGCAGTTATTGCAAGAAATCTGGTCATGTTACAACTAACTGTTGGTTCCTTAAAGCTAAGAAAGAAAAAGAAAAGGATACCAAACCAAATGCCTTTGTGAAAACAAGGTTAGAAACCCCTGTAGTAGATAACCGATCTGCTAAATTGCCTGCTTCTTGTGGGGCTAAAAAGCCTAATACAGCTGACTTTGTGAGGGAGGAATTTCTTCCATTTGTGTCAGAGGGATTTGTGGCTCTGAATGAGCATACTACTCCTATCCCCATATATATCCTAAGGGATACCGGAGCTTCTCAGTCACTTTTGTTGATCGACTCCTTGGAGTTACGTGATGAGACCGCTTCAGGGGATTTCATACTGGTACAAGGTATTGAAGGGAGGACTGTATCTGTACCCCTGCGCTCTATATTCTTGAAGTCAGATTTAGTTACAGGACAGGTAAAGGTGGGACTTATGTCAAGTCTACCAATAAAGGGTGTTTCTCTGTTGCTAGGCAATGACCTGGCTGGGGGCAAAGTGGTTCCCCCTGTACATCTTACTTCACAGCCGAGCACTGAAGATGGGGATGAGGACCCATCTCTGTATCCTTCTTGCACAGTGACTCGTGCTATGGCCAAGAAGGCTAAAGAAGATGATGTTGTGGTGCCGCCCAGCACATTGAATAGTCAGGACTCAGGTGGTTTGCCTCATGACTCTGATTGGCCTACTATGGTTTCTCCGTTTGAGGACTTATCAGATACTTTTATCAGTTCTCTATTCAGCCAGCCGGATGGGTCTGGTGATTCTGATGTGTCTGGAGACTTGTCTCTGTCCAGAAAGCGGTTGATTGAGGAGCAAACTAATGATCCTGAAATTTGTGTACTAAAGAGGAGAGCCCTTCCTGATAAAGAAATAGACGCAGTTCCAGTTGGGTATTATCTCAAGGATGGTTTGCTGATGCGGAAGTGGCGCCCTCCTGATATCCCTGCCAATGCAGATTGGGCAGTGGTCAGGCAAATTGTTGTTCCGAAGGTCTACAGGAATGAGATCTTAACAATGGCTCATAGTTTACCTTTAGGAGGTCATCTTGGTGTTAACAAGACTTTTGATAAGATCATGAAACACTTCTTTTGGCCTGGGCTTCGGAAAGACGTTTCCAACTTTTGCAAAACCTGTCACACTTGTCAGGTAGTTGGAAAACACCAGTTAGACCCACCTGTAGCTCCATTGCAGCCTATCCCAGCATTTGGGGAGCCATTCTCTAAGGTCATTGTTGATTGCGTTGGTCCATTACCCAAGACTAGATCTGGAAATCAGTACTTGTTGACAATCATGTGTGCATCTACCAGATTCCCCGAAGCCATACCTCTACGTAACATCAAGGCAACTGCAATCTCGAAGGCTTTGATAAAGTTCTTCACGTTGTTTGGCCTTCCCAGGGAAATTCAGTCAGACCAGGGTAGCAATTTCACTTCAGGATTGTTTCAGCAGGTTGTGTATGAACTAGGTGCAAAGCAGATTCTTTCTAGTGCCTATCATCCAGAAAGTCAGGGTGCCTTAGAGCGGTTTCATTCCACTCTCAAGACAATGATGAGGACTTATTGTTATGACCATGAGAAAGACTGGGATGAAGGGGTTCATTTGCTGTTGTTTGCAGCTCGAGAAGCAGTGCAGGAGTCTTCTGGATTCAGTCCATTTGAGCTTGTGTTTGGTCATGAAGTGAGAGGACCTTTGCTATTATTTAGTGAACAATGGCAAGAGAAAGAGCCGCATATCAGTCTGTTAGACTATGTTAGCAAGTTCAAGGAAAGATTGCGTGCAGCTTGTGACCTTGCCAAAGAGAACTTGAAATCAAGTCAGGGAAAAATGAAAACTTGGTATGATCATAAGGCTAGAAGCCGTGAGTTTAAACCAGGAGAAAAGGTCCTTGTGTTGTTTCCCTTGCAGCCCAATCCATTGCAGGCTAGATTTCATGGTCCTTATGAAATTCTGACAAAACTCAATGATCTCAATTACATTGTGAAGACTCCAGATGGGAGAAAACCAAAACAATTGTGTCATATTAACATGCTAAAGCCTTATCATGACAGAAATGCTAGGGTTGCAGCTGTCACTTCAGATTCTCCAATGGTCGAAACGTGTGAAGATGAGGGGGAGTTTCAAGATGATGAACCAAGAATTAAAGCTGAAGTTCTTTCATGCAAATTGTCAAACACTGAAGTGTTGCAAAATCTTGATGTAAAACTCCAGCGCTTAGAACCCTCACAGAGAGATCAGTTTGAAAGGTTGATCAAGAAATATGAGGATTTGTTTCCTGATGTTCCAAAGAGAGTTACTATAGCCTCTCATGATTTAGATGTTGGTGATGCCAAACCAATAAAACAGCATCCATACCGGATGAATCCTGAAAAGAGAAAGATTGCTGAGAAAGAGGTTGAGTACATGTTAAAACATGATATTATCAGACCATCCAACTCCGATTGGAGTTCACCCTGTGTGCTAGTTCCAAAACCTGATGGAAGTACTCGATTCTGTACAGATTATCGCAAAGTCAATGCTGTAACTAGAACTGATGTGTTTCCAATACCTAGGATTGATGATTGTATTGATAGTGTAGGG
Organism: Gymnothorax reevesii; assembly: GCA_029721435.1. Taxonomy (NCBI): domain Eukaryota; kingdom Metazoa; phylum Chordata; class Actinopteri; order Anguilliformes; family Muraenidae; genus Gymnothorax; species Gymnothorax reevesii. Next base: position 72,365,462 of record CM056578.1, on the reverse strand, counting down.
CAAACAAAGTTTCTGACCAAGATTGATTTATTGAAGGGTTATTGGTGTGTGCCTTTAACTGAGAGGGCCAAGAGCATCTCTGCTTTTGCCACACCATCTGGATTGTACCAGTATGAAGTCCTACCCTTTGGCATGAAAAATGCACCAGCCACGTTCCAAAGGATGATACAGTCTACAATCGCCGGATTGCCACACACGGGTGCGTACATCGACGACCTGATCACATGGAGTGACTCCTGGGAAGAACATCTAAAAGATGTAGAGACGTTGTTCCAGCGCCTGACCCAGGCTAACCTGACTGTTAACCTGAGCAAGAGTGACTTTGGTTGTGCTACTGTCACCTATCTTGGCTACGTCATAGGCCAGGGTAAGGTGGCACCCATAAATGCTAAAGTCCAAGCCATCATGGACTTTCCAGTTCCTGACAACAAAAAAGCTTTGCGCCGCTTCCTTGGAATGATCGGGTACTACCGCAAGTTCTGCAAGAACTTTGCTGAGATTGCTCTCAGTCTAACTAACCAACTGAAGAAAGGCGTAAAGTTCACCTGGGATGATGCATGCCAGAGAGCCTTCGATTGCCTGAAGTCTCTGCTGTGTCACTTCCCCGTGCTCAAATCTCCTGACTTCAACAAACCGTTCTCCATCGCGGTCGATGCTAGCAACCAAGCTTGTGGATCTGTGCTCCTACAGAGAAGTGACTCTGATGACATTGAGCATCCCGTGGCATACTTCTCCAGGAAGTTCAATCGCCACCAAAGGAACTATTCCACAATAGAGAAGGAACTGTTGGCTCTGGTCCTTTCTTTACAACACTTTGAGGTTTATGTTTGTACAGGACAAAAGCCAATGATTGTGTACACTGACCACAATCCGTTAATGTTTTTGAGTAAGATGAAAAACAAGAATCGGAGATTGTTGAATTGGAGTTTGATTTTACAGGAGTTTGACTTGGAAATTAAGCATGCGAAGGGTACAGACAATGTAATTGCTGATTGCTTATCCCGTGTTTGAATGTGTATATATGTATCATGTGTTTGAATATTGTATGATATGTATATATAGACAAGTGTTCACTTAACCATTTTGTATTGAAAAGAAAAATTTTGCCTTTATGAGTCAAAATTTTTCCCTTTTGGAATGGAGGTGTAATGTGAATATAGGCCACTAGATGGCAGTATTTACCTTTTTTTTTTTGTTAAGCTCAGACTGGAGTCATGTTTAGACATGTCCTGGACATGTCTGGGGCAAGTCTCAGAAAATTAAAAAAAAAAAGAGGTCTAAATGTGGGTTGGGTCTGCAAAAGAGTATATAAGGAAAAGAATTGAGACAGTAAAGGAGTAGGAGAAATTGCAAGAAGATGACCAGACCTGCCATTCTGTTCAAGACCTGTGACGTTTCTTTTGTGGGTTTCTTTGCCTATGTTTGAGCATTTTCATTATCCAGGACATCACCAAGCCACCCCACAAAAAGGGACTGTAATTATTTCTGTTTTTTCTTATTTATCAATCTTGGTCTTTAGTTGTAGGTTGTTATTAGTCTTTGTCTTTGTTTAAAAATTAAATGTGTTTTAGTTGTTAAAACTGTGTCTGTCATCCCTTGCTGTTGCTGTTGCGTTATAAATGTAATAACAAATTGGGGCCATAACAATACCTTGATCACACCTAGAACCTTTAACTCGAATTGTTTGTGCATTTGAGAAAATGTCAGACAGACGTATTATTGATAGTTGTAAGGTTAGGCTTAAGGATAGTTCTAAGTCATGTAAGGGTTCTAGATTGGTTGGATCCTCTGAAGTGTGGCTTTATGAAATGTTGTCCAAAAATGGTTTGAAGATCTCGTCAGGTGATAGGTTTTGCCAGAAATGTTATCGGTCTTTATTGCGTAAGTGTCCCCGGAAAGAGAATGATATTCTTGATGACCATGATGAATCACCTTCAGAACAAAGTTATCTGGAAGATGTAGTTAGAGGCGAAGAGCCATTGAGCACAGATAATGTTGTTCCACCATGCTTAAGTGTAGACGATTTGATGTATGGATCGTCATCCCATCGAAAATGTTCTATTTGTACAAGTTACAATGACAAGTGTGTTGTGTTACCAAAACAAGCTCGTCTCTCACTAGTAGTACAATACGACATGGGTGAGTCTGATGATCCAGTGAAGGGATACTACTGCACATGTCCAGCAGGGAATAGAACAGCTAGCATGTGTGCTCATGTCACTTCAGTATTGTACCACATTGGATATTACCAACACATTCCGCAAAATAAACCACTTCAATCATCTTCTCGGCAATATACCACATCTATCAAAACAAATTAATTAACTGAAAATGACTAGTCCCATACATATCTTACATATAAGAAGGTTACCTTTACCAAACTTTTGGACTTAAATGCAACATCATGAACACATTTAATCACATTCCAGAATGATTCAGAACACACTGGATGCATGGATTGAAGCTGTAAATTGATATAGATAATATTTTTCTTGTCTTTATCCAGGATAGACACACAATATTATATGTAAGGACTCCATTACAGCTTGCTAGTTGACATGATCTGGAATTATCCAGAATGAATTCATACCATTTTGAAGCCATAATACCATTCTTTTTTTAGTTATTGCTTTTGATTTTGAGTACATATCAACTATTTTGGGTAAAGGTTGATAATCTTATCCAATTTAAAACAAACTGTTCATTCTTACAAATGAGAGTTCCTTTGATATACTGATCTCTGGATCAATGTTACCAGTCTCGAAAGTTCAAAAAAATTTTACAGGATTTATACAACTATACATAGCGCAACTTTCTACAAAAATTTTAGGTGGGCAAGAACCAACTGAAATAAGCAAAAGAAAAATAAGATTCCTATGAAATTTTGTGATAAAATTGACAAATTCTTGGGTGAATCATCTATAACTTTTTTGTTGTGGGGTTTCTGGGTTTGCATTTGGTATCAAAAATGCAGAAGGTCTTGCTGAAGCTAATAAACTAATAATTGAACATATTTGGACTTGGTAACATGCTCAAAAATGAACTTTTTATAGAAAATAGAGCATGTATTAAGTGGGCCATAGTTCACTTCCTGTATGCAAATCGGGCATATAAAACTTTTTTTCCGTGGAGTTACCAGATGTGTTTCATAATATCAAAAGCTTGTTCTGATCGGGCTGTGGGCATTTTTCCCTGTACCGTGAGGGCTCAGGCTTGCTCAATAAAAATTCACCAGCAGGTATTTCCTTTGTTCTCTGACTGCAAGTATGCTAAAACAAATACTTAGGGAGGTGGTAGTTGGACTTCTCGGAACAAGAGACACGCTGCTGTCTCAATTGTGCAGTAGAACCAGAGATACAGCTTTGAGCCTGTGGAATGTTGCAGCGTAGCTCCCAGTTGGACTGTTTGAGAGATTACTAGTGGCACTCTGAGGGTGCAAACCTCCGGCAAGGATTGCTCCCATGGAGTAATCAACCAACCCAAAAAATTTTAGCGATATCACTGGGAGCGAAGTGCAGTTATCACGCGTGATAGGATTTCACAATGGCTGCCATGGCAGCCATATTCTATTGCCGATCGTGGTCAAACTCAATAGAGTCCATTCCTGATGTAAGAGCAAGCCACCCAAAAAATTTCAGAGATATTCGTTCTTTACTTTTTGAGTTATCTTGTGCACACCAAACAGACAAACAGATGGGCAGACAAACTAACTCCGGCAAAAACGTAACGTCCTCGGCAGAGGTAAAAATGTTCATTTAATCTTCCTATTATGTCCCAGGTCACCTTGAATCTACTGGATGTTAATCAGTGGCGGGCCGTGCCTTTTGCACCTAGGCCGTTAGTAAGCCTCCCGCAATTCACCTAAATTTAACCGCGGCAACAGCATGACGTCATAACGTATCACCCCCCCTCCCCCCCCCCAAAACAATTCCATGACAGCATTCACACATAAAGCACGCCATACTGTCTGCATTAATCAATCAGAAGAGACTACTGTGTCAAAGATTACGCCCCACTTGGCATACTCGCAATCTGTTTGGTTAAAAATATGAAAATCAGCTAAATCGTCCCGCTCTTTTTAATGGGAGAGGGAAGCAATCTACTTTCTGAAGGCCTTGAGACTTGAGACCAGAGCCATGTCGAGAGAGCAGCTTTGACCCGGAGACAGCAGAGAAAAAAAATCTGATTGGATAAGATGGAGCTGGCCTTAATAAAAGCTGTTTGCACTGTGAAAGCTGCACAACTTTGAGTTAAGCAATGAAATCACTTAGATATAATGATTGAGGATTTTGATTGACTCTGTATTAATACATGTAGCTTTAATTAAGGTATTTATGAAGAAAACATAATTTTTCCAATTTATCTAGGCCAGCAGAGAAGGCCTTGCTGGCCCTGACGGCACAAACATGGTAAACATACTTTCTTCCGCTAGATTTTTTTCCTGACTGTTACAAAACATTAATTTAACTCAAAAACTCATTTAATGTTCCGTACACATCTGCATTCAAGTTTTTTTTTTATAGGGGGCCCCACCGGGCCAGAGCCAATTGTTGGGGTCCAAGGAGTGAAGCCCCTGAGAGGTCTTAGGTTTTCAACGATTTTAATGGTCTTTTGACATGTCTCATGACACCCTTTTTTCATTAAAAAAGGAGTATGTTATAATATTTATACCAAATAGCTGTTGGCATTACATGGGTTATGAATTTCCTTTATCTGAGTTATTCATTTGAGCCAATGAAGTATTCTGGTAAGTCATCATTATCTCTTCCGAAAAAGCAAGATCTTGTACTACAGTTCGGCGTCAGTCCGTTCGTCTGTCTGTCTGTCCGTCCGTCCGAAACACTAAGTCCTCCTCGGCCGTTAGACCAATCAACCTGAAACTTCGGTGTGTGTAAGGAAATGACCCAGGTGCATGACGCGTTTAGAATTTAAATTCATGTCGTCCTCTGGCCACCAGGGGCCTTTTTGTGAAAATTGAAAAGTGGCCATAAGTTCCTTATGCATTGAGCTAGGATGCTCAAATTTTTATGGGAGGTGCATGGAATGACCCTTCATCACTTTTTAGACGGGTTTTTGATTTGACCCCATTTTTACCATTTTCTGGGTCAAATGTCGTCAGGCATCCCAATCGCTTTCCTTTCATAATACTCTCATTTCAAAATGTAGAGTAATTTCTGCCCTCAACAGACACTGAAAGTACTCTATCCAACGAACCAACTATATCAAATTGCTCTAACTCTGATCAGTATCAGTGCTTTGTCACTGCAACAAGCAGATTATCATTTGTACAGCAGAATGACTGTTAAGTGAATTGCCCTCTGACACGCTAATACTACACCCATAACATTCGTTGCGGAGCGCAGAGATTTGCAATGGCACGCCATCGACATACATCTAGTTTTTTTTACCCCTCAGCCCAAAGGGCTAGGGGTATTGTCGTCACGCACGGCGTCCCTACATCTGTCCGTCTGTCTGTCAACAATTTTGTATTCTGTGCAATAACTCCAAAACAACTTCACCGATCACTTATGTTTTCGGAGTGCATGTTGGGAGTGTGGAACTACAGAAGCCTATCAATTTTGGTCACGCTCTGATATCCAATATGGCCGCCACAGCTGCCATCTTGAAATCACATTCCGCGCAATCACCGATCACACAAACATAAGTCCAGTCATGTCACAGTATACTTTGTAGTTATTTTCAGCTGGTTCATCGTCACATCTTTCGAATCAAGGACATTAGTCGAGTCATGTCGCACTGTGGATACTTACAGCTGCTCTTGCCAAGTCTCTCGAATCACGGACATTAGTAGAGTCATGTCACAATGTGGATACTTACAGCCGGTTTTGTCACGTCACTCGAATCGCGGACATTAGTTGAATCATGTCACACTGTGGATTAGAAGCACTTTCTCCCTGTCGTGCTACCATTCCTATGTAAGCACTTTTTCCAGCTGATGTGCCAGTGAAGTATCCACATTGTGACAAGACTCGACTAGCTAGTGTCCGTGATCCGAGAGATGTGATGACACCGGCTGTAAGTATCCACATTGTGGCACACATGCTACATTGAAGAAAGATATGTTTTGTACGACACCATGAAAAAGTCCTTGGAATAAAGCAAATGTGAGAGTGCCGAAGTGAAGTTTCATACCATAGATTTTCTTTACCATTACCCTATGAGAAGTTCAAAGATGCACCATATGCCTTATTTTCATGCGTGCCCGCAAAGCTCATGAAAATACCGGGAAACAAAATAGACTGGGCAGTACATGGGGTTATTTGCTCATTTGTGGAAAGCTAAATGTCCATTGAAGTGAGTGTGTTATACTGTTTTTGCTTTGCTGTTTGTATTCAGATGGGATACACATGCTACATGCACCAAGCGTACATGATGCAAGCATGAAGTATTGTTACTTTTGTAGATTGTCTTAAAACAAGACATGCTAATAAAAGTAGAGAAGAAAGTGAAATAAGAATATCACCAAAATTGCGTCAGAGCTAAGGATTGTATTACAGACATGTAGGAGGTCTTATAAATGTATCTGAACTTTTATTTAGTGACCTTGACATTGACCTTCAATGATTTGAAAATCAAACTTGTATCATCAAAATATGATTGCTTGCCGGTAAGCTACAGGACCAGTAGCGGCTCTAGACCCGGGAATGGCGGGGCGCACTCATGTCCCTTTATGACAATTAGTCCTGGGTAGTTCGCAATCATTTTCCTTTACTGACGCGTTTTCCAATTATCGTACTTGGCAACTCAAGACACGGTCTCTCCAAATGCGATCGAACAGCGATGAAATCATGGGCTTAATTCAGCTCAGTGGCGGAACCTGAACTGAGAATTGTGACAAAACATCCGTTTAAAACAGTCGTTAGTCCTGACCTGTTCTCAGTCATTTTCATGAGTAACCGAAGGTTCACTCCGAGAGCACTCCACAGTTAACAGCTGCTGCTTGTTCTCCCCGATTACGTAAGAAGACAATCGTTCATCTGGACGCTTATTTGCTGTATTTAAATCAACGTTAGTCAAACTTGCATACCTGTCGACTCTCACGCAAACAGCTTGAGCAGCACGCTGCCTATTTAACTGCCAAGTGCCACTTTTTCATCAACCCACACAATACCGAGAGTGAAAGGCGATATTTCACTGGAACACGGACCTGATCAATCAACGCGAAGCACTGGCCTATTAATAAGTAAATTTTTTTTCTGTACTGAATTTCGCCCATGATTTCATCGCTGTTCGATCACATTTGGAGAGACCGTGTCTTAAGTTGCCAAGTACGATAATTGGAAAACGCGTCAGAAAAGGAAAATCATTGCGAACTACCCAGGACTAATTGTCATAAAGGGACGTGTCTGCGCCCCGTCATTCCCGGGTCTATAGCCGCTACTGTACAGGACCCTTGGTCCCATTTTTTAAAACGAGAATTCTGCAGTCTGTGTGAAGTTGTCATTAACTGTCTTAGTTTTTGGATTAGATTTGCCAACAAAACTTTGAACTGTTGGTACACTCAAAATCATTTATTTATATCAGGTTCTAGTAGCGATTCTAGTGCGCTACTATAACTCAAAACATGAAGAGGGCCTGACCACCAAGCGCTGAACTAACTTCACATGTGGAGGCACTACTATAACAAGAAATTGTAAATTATGAAAAGCAATTGCTGGTGACGCAATTTTAAATAAAGAAATTAAAACTTGGCTGCAAACTGATGACATTTTCAACACATGGTCACAACTGCTGAACATTGTTAGATATTTAAGAAATCTAAGACGAAGAAATCGATTTTTGCAAAAAAAAAAGAAATTTAATGAGCACTTATTTATTCATTGATGTCTTGGAAAATATTGTCTCCTGTAATGAAATTAGGCTTTGTAAAATTTAATGACATTAATACTATATTGTGGCTTGGTTTTTATTCTACATGAGAGATCTCGTCATGTTTTTGTCAAGAGGTTTTTTAAGAGAGCAAAAAATCCCTCTAAATATGAAAATCAACCAATTAAGAAAAAGCAAACAACTCGTTAAAATTTTGCAGTTGCAATTTAGGTTGGGAAAAAAAAAAAACTTTGGGAACCGCAGTATTTACCTTCAGTTACTGTTTTTGCAGTGTATGCTTTTCGATATAAATGCGCTGCCAAGCAGAAAAGGAAAAAAAACAGACACTCTTATAAGTTGAAGTAAATTTGAGGATAGCATTTCAGCTCTGGCTACAAGGTTTACTTGAGTGGAATCTGCTGATCTGAAATTAAACCTGGTTCAGTGTGTACTTACTACTCAGTGTTTTGTAGGTACATTCATCCAGGAATATTTTATGATACCTTCACGTTATCGACGGCCCATAATAAAATAAGATGCTATGCGAGGATCCTTTCATTTACAAAAATAACCACCCCTAACTTCCCCACCCCCCTGCGCACACCTTGTATTTTTGTGTTTATTCTTGAAGTAGTTTTTAGCTCACTTGCACCAACAGACCAAAGGGAGCTTATGGGATCACCAGCGTCGGCGTCTGTATTAACTTTGATCTTCTGCCAAAACACTGAAGGGATCAATGTGAAATTTGGTGGGGAGGTGAATGTACAGATTGAAATTAGTTTGAGGTGTTGAAACTCGACATCGAACATGGCTGCACGTCGTCCATATTTAAAATTCCACTACATAATGCTGGAAAGCATTTGAAAATAGCTAGAATGCAGAAACTTTTTGCACACATACTTTTAAGGACATAGAACTAAAAGGCTTAGCTCTTAATTTGCTACAATACTACTCCCTTGAGCAACAGACTTAAACGCAGTAGCCAACTCGTTAACTCTTCAGTATATAATACTGGGTACAATGACCTGCCATCTGGGGCTTGACATTTCAATGCAGTGGCACTATGAAAGAGCTCTGAGCTGCAAAAAAATAAATAAATGAAATTAAACGATGAAACATTAAACCGTGATACTCAATTTTGGTAGAATTTTTTTTACTACACTTACAAAAGGTGTCTTCATTTTCCCAATATTTAGCCAAAAATATTCATGCGAAATAAGCAGGTGAAAATGCGTTTCCATCTAATGTCATTAATTACAAATTTCAAATTTAGCACATTAGTAAGTATCATAAAGAGGAAGAACAGATGCGATTTTGGACAATTTACGATGTCTAGATTGGCCACCAGGGGCCAAAAACTGATTTAGGTGTTAACGCGATCAACTGCAGTAATATTTCAATTGGAAATTCCAAGTTTTGCATATAAGTAAGTATCCTAAAGAGGAAGAACTGACTCAATTTTGAACAATTTACAGTTTCTAGATTGGCCACCAGGGGCCAAAAACAGCAAAAATCACTGTTCCGCGATAACTTCAGTAATATTTCAACTACAAATTTCAAGTTTTGCACATAAGTAAGTATCATAAAGAGGAAGAACTGATTCGATTTTGGACAATTTACGATCTCTAGATTTGCCACCAGGGGCCAAAAACTGATTCACGTGTTAATGCGATAACTGCAGGAATATTTCAATTGGAAATTCCAAGTTTTGTATATAAATAAGCATCATAAAGAGGAAGAACTGATTTGATTTTGGACAATTTACAATTTCTAGATTGGCCACCAGGGGCCAAAAACAGAAAAAAAACACTTTTTATCATATTTCTGGAAATATTTGTCCGATTGACCTCAAATCAAGTGCAAATGAAAGGTCATGACCCGAGGATGTGTCCCACAATGACATAATACCTGTTTGGTTTAAAATTTTACACAAGGTGGAGCTTTGTCACATAAAATTCACCATTTTTGCTATATCTTTGGAACTATTTCTCCAATTGACATGAAACTATGTGCAACTGTAAGGTCATGACCTCACAACGTGTCACATGATGACATCATACCTGTATGGTTCAATATTTTGCCGCCAGGTTCAATATTTTGCCGGCAATATTTTGCCGCTGGGGGATATACCCCCAACCGTCACCTCTGACGGCTTAAGCCTAGTTTAAATTTTCTTCTGTCATTTATCAGTCTACATCAGATGCTGAGCAGTTGACTGGAATATAATCCCGAAAGTGTGATTTTAACTATTGCCGCTGTTCCCAAGATTTGGCTTAATTAACCATGAATGATGTTTGCATGATTTGTCTTTATTAGCTGCTACTGTTTGTTCATTGGCACTCTTAATGAGACATTAGCTGCCCCACTGATAGAGGGTTTCCGACGCTTCTACCTAGGATCATTTCCAGCCCTTTGCTCTGGTGACTGTCATGAACTGGCTTTAAGCGACAAACATCCAGTGTTGCACGACCCAAATTTCCTCATTAGACTAATATCTGGAGCTAGCTTTCATTTCTTCATCGAGCAGTAGCAAAGTTGAGTAGCTAGTATGGCTTGCCAGAGAGTTAGCAAGATTTTTTGTTTAGGTTTTGTATTGAATTTACTTTTACATCTTCTGATGCAACTGGCTTGCTAGTACTGCGATATTGTTATGGTTTTCTTAGATGTGCTCAGCTAACCATAGCTCCAGATGTGATGGTCTTGAGAGTGCAACTGACGCCAAGTGGGAAGGGAAACGAAGTATCGACAATATTAAAATATGCGTGGATCAAATGTTAGATTTATGAGACAGCATTTCGAAGCTATGGATTATTTACACATTAATTAATTATCAGATATTTTCACGTATTTTATCTGTCGCTTAAAGCCAGTTCATCACTCGTCAGTGAGAATGGCTGGAAATGTGTTGCTTGTTAGAAATCCTCTCGTGTCTCGTTGGAGCAGCAAATGCCTCATTAAGAGTGCCAATGAACAAACCTCAGTAACAGGTAATCGAGATAAATCACCCGAACATCATTCATGGTTAATTAAGCCAAATCCTGGGAATATGGGTATAACTAAAATCACATTTTTGGGATGATATACCTGTCATCTGCTCATCATCTGACGGAGATTGATCAGTAGCAGAAGCAAACTGGAAATAGTTAAGCTTACCAACATATTTCAGAATGTACACAGCGCCATCTTGTGCAACTAGCCAATTGGAAAGAATTGAAATCTTGAACTTTGGCGAATATCTCACCTGTACTTTGGCCTAGATATGCAAAATTATATTGCCTGTTCCTTGACTTTAGTCCTACCTTCTCTGAAAATTTCATCAAAATCGGTGCATTACTTTTTGAGTTATCTTGCTAACAAACAAACAAACTAACGGACAAACGCTGCCGAAAACATAACCCCCTGGCGGTGGTAATAAAACAGTATGAAGGTGCCTTTACCCATTTTGATCAGTAGAGTCTAAGTGAGGCTAAGGGTGTGTTTACCAAAAGAATTTTGTCATAAAGCCTTGTGTTTTTGGCAGTTGAATGCTGTGCAATTAGAAAGACTGCATCTGTGTCGCAAAAAATGTGAGTTAAGATCATGTTTCCATCAACCACACATTGAGATTATGATTGATTCATGTGTCCAACATGTGTAAACAGGGGAAAAAAAGGGGGGGGGGCAAAAACACTGGAAAAATATTTCAGAATGGCCAATTTTGTTTATTGAGATGTTGGTGAACATCAGGACAAAGACCATAATCTCTAATGAAAACCATTGGTTTAAGCTCTTAATTGGCTTTTATCCCCCTGCCATATGATGCGGGGAAATATTGTCATCAGTGCAGTTGTCTGTCCGTTCGTGGACATTTCGTTTCAGAGACAGAACTCGAAAGCTGTGAAATTTTTTCCTGAAACTTCAAAGTTATATTGATTGACCACCTAAGTAGTGCCGTTTGCTATTTTTGAATTTGGACTATTTCTATCCCTGGCATATAATGCGGGGAATGTAGTCATTAGTATGTCTGTCCGTATGTTCATTTCTGAAGCAGAACTTGAATACCGTTCTTTTTTTAAGGAAACTTGCTGTGCGTATTAATCAGGTTGATACTGTTGATATTTTGGGATTTCTGAGATTAGATTGCGGGGGCCAGGGGGATATTTCATCTTTTGATGATTCATGTCTTATCATGTTTTGATGTGCTACAGAGGCTAAGAAATAAAGATTTTGGTGGACATTGACAATTTTGCTATGTTTCTCAGAAAATCCTCCAGTATGAAGAGGTTGTTTTAAAACGATTCATTAAGTTTTATAATTGTTTTTTAGAGGGCGCCTTAATTCTTTATGGGTTTATCACATTTTGTTAGTATGGTTTCATATCCATTTTGCCAGTGTACAGAGGCAAAATGACAAAAATGTTGTCATTGTCCAAATACTTTCGCACCAAGCTTCTTTTCTTGATTGAGTGATGGTATGGTAATATTGTGTAGAGGTTGATGAAACCTGCCTGAACAAAATGCATACATATGTATTGCAGGGCGTTCCAGTGTGAACTACCAGGCTCAGGAAACACGATCACGACTGTCCAAGACCGTTGACCAGATCCTGAGGGACAACGTGGCCATGCCCTACTACATCCAGTTCATGGAGACGCAAGGGTCTGACCATCTTGTCAAGTTCTGGCTGGAGGCTGAGAGCTTTCGGGCCACCAGCTGGTCTCGGGTTCGAGCACACAGCCTCAACTCGGTCAAGCACAGCGCCCTAGCTGAACCTGCCTCCCCCTTGTCCCCGAGGCCCGAGAGCGAGGACTCATCTGGGTCGCCCCCACATACGCACTCCCCCAGCACTCCTTCGGACTCAGTCTCTCACAGCCCCGGGCTTGGATTGGACAGTAGCTCGGAGCCCAGTGCACCTCTGCAGCCAGTGATGGGTGGGACTCCAACTAGGCAACCCTCCTCGAAGTCGGGGACCCCCTTCAAACTCCAGTCCACGAACGCACTCAAACAGTTATCCGAAAAACTCATGAAGAGTAAGTTGAAAGGCTTGGGCTGCCAGGGGTGGGCTTGCTTCAGGATAGCGACTTCAGCACAAGTCAGAAGAATGGCTTTGTTTCATTTGAAAGAGCGTAATTTAGTTACATAGAGTCCGGTGCATGGAAATCATGTATGGACAGTTTGAATTAGGTGAGTCTTGGGGGTTGAACCTGGAGCCTGTCTGGACAGGGATAGCTGATTCTAAAAGATGCTGTATTGAAGAGTCTGGATTATGCCTAGGTGTGATAAAGGGGGTATTGTTGGTTTCGCAGATCTCCCCCAGAAAAAAATTGCGATTTGAAATCGTTTTCACGCATTTCCAAAAGCATTTAGAGACTACGACAGCAATCAGCCAGTCACAAGTATTTTAGTGGGCACCGACTCAATGGATTTGTCATTGCATGTTTGGACATGAAATGGGTAATTTAATTTAACAACAATGACCTGGTGTCCAAAGTTATGCCCCTGTATTAGCACATGAAATGACAAATGAGTTGGATGCCTGAGAATCGCCCATCGTTACAAATTCGTATTTTATATTTTAAAATTTGTATTTACGATTGAAGCTTGATTGATTTTTGGTAACATTCAACAGCTGTGCATTATCGTCTCTGTTGCTCGAACAGCTAAAATAATTTCAATTTGAATCCCATTCCCTGAATTTCTACATATATTTAGGGACTACAGCGGCAATACATTGGCGCTCAATTGCCTGCAGCACATGTGACCCACCTGCAGCTCAGTGTGGCTTCTCCCTGCCTCGCCCTTTTCATCTTTCACAGGTGCCTCCACCTCGTCTAATCTCCAATAGTGAAGGCAGATTCGAGTTCTCCTGTTGAGCCTATGGCATATGGTAAACCTGAAAGTAACTACAAGCAAGAGAGACTCTGCTTTTTATTATCCCACCGGTATGGAATACCGTGGGATATAGTCATCGCCCTATCCGTCTGTCAGTCCGTCCGTAATCATTCTCATTTCCGGAGCAGAACTCAAAAACTATACCACTTACAAACTTCAAATTTGCTATGGAACTTACTCTTATGGTGTAGTTGTGCCTTTTGGGGGTTTCAGTTGCATGCTGCCCATAACTTTGGAAATTTCCACCAAAAACAGCCCTAAAATTGCACTTTGTCTCGTTTCCGGGACAGAACTCAAAAACTATGCCACTTACAAACTTCACATTTGCTATGGAACTTACCCTTATGGTGTAGTTGTGCCTTTCGGGGGTTTCAGTTGCATGCTGCCCATAATTTTGGAAATTTTCACCAAAAACAGCCCTAAAATTGGACTTTGTCTCGTTTCCGGGACAGAACTCAAAAACTATGCCACTTAGAAAATTCAAATTTGGTATGGAACTTACTTTTATGGTGTAATTGTGCCTTTTGGGGGTTTCAGTTCCATTCTGCCCAAAATTTTTGATTTCTACCCCAAAAACGGCCCAAAAATTGGACTTTGCCCCTTTTCTAGAGCAGAATTCAAAAACTCTGCCACTTACAAACTTCATATTTTGTACGCATGTTATTCTAGTTATCCCATTGTGCCTTTTGAAATCATGGTGCCCAAAATTTATCCGTCAGTCCGTCTGTTCGTAATCATTTTCATTTCCGGAGCAGAACTCAAAAAATATACCACTTACAAACTTCAAATTTGATATGGAACTTACTGTTATGCAGTGTTTCCCACAGATCAAGGATCTATTTGTGGTGGTGTGGTTTGGGGGGCAGAACAATGTCAAAACCCACATTTTGAATGGAACTGCAAAACTATAATGTAACACTATATACACACACGAATATGCAAAGCTGCAATTGTAAACACTATATACATACATATATAAATGCTATACAAATGTACTTGAATAGAAATATTTACAGAATAGAACAATAGATTAATTATGTACAAGTATTGATGAAAATAGCCTGCATTCAGTAAATTTTTATTTAACATCCACATATACAGTGGCCCTTGAAAGTTTGTGAATCCTTTAGAATTCTTTTTATTTCTGCATAAATATGACTTAAAACATCATCAGATTTTCACACAAGTCCTAAAAGTAGATGAAGGGAACCCCGTTAAACAAATGAGACCAAAATATTATATTTTGTCATTTATTTATTGAGGAAAATGATCCAATACTACATATCTGTGAGGGGAAATAGTATGTGAATCTTTACTTTCAGTATCTAGTGTGACCCCCTTGTGCAGCTATAACTGCAACTCAATATTTCCTGTAACTGTTGATCAGTCTTGTACATCAGCTTGGAGGAATTTTAACCCATTCCTCCATACAGAACAGCTTCAACTTTGGGATGTTAGTGGGTTTCCTCACATGAACTGCTCGCTTCAGGTCCTTCCACAACATTTTGATTGGATTAAGGTCAGCACTTGACTTGGCCATTCCAAAACATTAACATCATTCTTCTTTAACCATTTTTTGGTAGAACGACTTGTGTGCCCAGGGTCATTGTCTTGTTGCATGACCCACCTTCTCTTGAGATTCAGTTCATGGACAGACATTTTCCTTTTGAATTCACTGGTATAATTCAGAATTGATTGTTCCATCAATGAAGGCAAGCCGTTCTGGCCCAGATGCAGCAAAATAGACCCAAACCATGATGAAACACCACCATGTTTCACAGATGAGGTAAGGTTCTTATGCTGGAAAGCAGTGTTTTCCTTTCCAAACATAACGCTTCTCATTTAAACCAAAAAGTTCTATTTTGGTCTCATCTGTCCGCAAAACATTTTTCCAATATCCCTCTGGTTTGTTCACGTGATCTTTAGCAAACTGCAGACGAGCAGTAATGTTCTTTTCGGAGAGCAGTGGCTTTCTCCCTGCAACCCTGCCATGCACACCATTGTTGTTCAGTGTTCTGCTGATGGTGGACTCATGAACATTAACATTGGCCTGTGTGAGAGAGGCCTTCAGTTGCTTAGAAGTTACCCTGGGGTCCTTTGTGACCTCGCCGACTATTACACGCCTTGCTCTTGGAGTGATCTTTGTTGTTCGACCACTCCTGAGGAGGGTAACAATGGTCTTTAATTTCCTCTATTTGTACACAATCTGTCTGACTGTAGATTGGTGGAGTCCAAACTCTTTAGAGATGGTTTTGTAACCTTTTCCAGCCTGATGGGCATCAACAGCGCTTTTTCTGAGGTCCTCAGAAATCTCCTTCGTTTGTGCCATGATACACTTCCACAAACATGTTTTGTGATGATCAGACTTTGATTGATCCCTGTTCTTTAAATAAAACAGGGTGCCCACTCACACCTGATTGTCATCCCATTAATTGAAAATTCCTGAATCTAGTTTCACCTTCAAATTAACTGCTAATCCTAGAGGCTCACATACTTTTGCCTCTCACAGATATGTAATATTGGATCATTTTCCTCAATAAATAAATGACCAAGTATAATATTTTGTCTCATTTGTTTAACTGGGTTCTCTTTATGTACTTTTAGGACTTGTGTGAAAATCTAATGATGTTATTGACCATATTTATGCATAAATATAGAAAATTCTAAAGGGTTCACAAACTTTCAAGCGCCACTGTATAGATATACATTTTAATAAAAAGATCCGGCCTGGAAATATACGACGGCACTCGCAGCATTTGCTGCCAAATTCGACAGAATCGCCGCCGATTGTACTATTAAACGACGGCAACCTTTTGCCTGCGAAAAAATCTTGTCTTTCTTCTTCATCCCCATTCTTTGGAATCTGAATCAATATTTTGAACTTGGGCGCAGCGCCCTATCCAGCGGCAGCGGCAGCGCCAGCGCCAGAATGGTGCGATCACATAGACAATGAATGGCTGCGGTGGTCGAGATCTGCGCCATGCGCGTGCTACGTGAAAACGGCTTTACCTTCGTCGTTCGATCCACGCTTCTTCCACCACGACTTTTTCTTCTGCGTCTTCTCAATTCATAGGCCCACCACGACTTCTTCTTTTGAGTCTTATAAATTTATTGGCGGCGTTACAATGCATACCGCCACCCAATGCACAAGAATTGTAACGACACGCGACATTCACAAAGCAAACAGTCCGGAGGCGAGGTCCAGTCAAAAGCCGAAAAATATATTTGTGGCGGCCAAAATTTATTTGTGGCGGGCCGCCACGAATAAATCAACGTGTGGGAAACACTGCTTATGGCGTAGTTGTGCCTTTTGGGGGTTTCAGTTCCTTTCTGCCCATTTTTTCATTTCTAAACCAAAAACAGCCCAAAAATTGGACTTGGTCCCTTTTCTACAGCAGAATTCAAAAACTGCCTCAAATCGCAAATTATGTGGAACCGGTGGGATATGTCATCTTCTGATGACTCTTGTTAGACATTGGTGAGGGATAGTTATTGAGGTTTCTGGCCCCCGAGACTCTCTGCCTCTGCTCAGCTGTGATACTAGGAGCATGTGTAATGGGCAGGCCAGCTGACCGATTTGCCTGTGCCCCGGACAAGGCGGCCCCAGAGCCCGCTACGCCCCATCTTGCCCCAAGTTTCTCAAACCCTATTCCTCAGGCAAAGACAAGACATTGTCTTATATCAAATACCATTAACCCCTTCGTGCCCACATACAGAAATTTCTGCATTATGCTAATTAGCTCCTCTGCTCGAATTCAGATTTTTCTGTGTTTTCAGATTGTCTTGGGGTCGTCAGTCATCCGGAAAGGTCCGATGTGGGTGCAGGCTTTCATTCCAACTTAGCAGTTACACACCAGATTCTACTAATCATGGTCTTGAGCTAAGATTCAAAATCAAACTGATCGAGTATCTCTGAATGTTTGTTCTCGAGATGTGAAAAATGCTGCATTTTTATGCCCCGTAAACGAAGTCCGTTTGTCCGTCCGTCCGTCTGTCCGCACTTTAACATGGCTATAACTTCTGATCGGCTCACGATAGGCCTTTGATACTTGGCATATGCATTGCTTGTGAGAAGGCATTTCAGATTTCGGGGGCATATAGTTTCTCACCTGTCCATCTGTCTGACTGTCTGTCTGTCTGCACTATAACATGGCTATAACTTCTGATCGGCTCACGATAGGCCTTTGATACTTGGCGTATGCATTGCTTGTGAGAAGGCATTTCGGATTTCGGGGGCATATAGTTTCTCACCTGTCCGTCTGTTCGTCTGTCTGTCTGTCTGCACTCTAACATGGCTATAACTTTGGATCGACTCATGACGGGACTTTGATACTTGGCATATGCATTGCTTCTGAGAAGGCATTTCAGATGGGGTCAATGACTTCTCACCTTGTGACCTTGACCTTGGAGCATGACGTTTGGTGACAAAAACTTTAGCATGGACCATAACTTCTCATTAGCTAGTAATAGGCATTTGATACCTGGCATATGTATTCCTTAGGGTAAGGCCTTTCTGATGAGGTAATGAATGTTGACCTTCTGACCTTGACCTTTAACCTTTGATTGACTCATGATAGGCCTTTAATGGTTAGCATGTGCATGTTATGCACGGGGGCATCAGTGTTTCACAAACACATCTTGTTCTGTAAATAAATGCATGCAACTTGTGCTGAAAAGAATTAACAATAT
Organism: Gymnothorax reevesii; assembly: GCA_029721435.1. Taxonomy (NCBI): domain Eukaryota; kingdom Metazoa; phylum Chordata; class Actinopteri; order Anguilliformes; family Muraenidae; genus Gymnothorax; species Gymnothorax reevesii. The sequence continues at coordinate 72,347,073 of CM056578.1, read as the reverse complement.
TTAATTTTACCATGTCATACCGTGATATTCTATGGTTAACTCAGAGTTTAATAAAACAGAATTTCTGAATTGAATCTGCATGGTCTTAAAGGTTCACTCAATTAGAAAATTTTGTGGCTATTTTTTGAAGAAATTGATCATATGTAGAAAATTAATATGCATCACACATTTGTGAATGCTTTCTGTAACTTTATCATTATTTAAAAACTAAAATTTGGCTGGTTTGTACGGTCCTAAGCCCCGCCCCTCAAAAAAGTCAATAGCACAGTCCTCGTAGTCATGTGACCTGTGATGTTTGTGAAGTATGTTGCAAATGTTTCCAGCTGATTGACCAGTGGTTTGTTCGATACTGATAATTGATTTCGCCTTGATCAATCCTTGATTTTGTTGATTTTGAGATAACATTCATCAACATGCCAAATAGGTGTGTAGTGGTAGGCTGTAACAAGACTCCAAACAATGGTGTGCGTTTACATCACTTCCCAAAAAAAGAGATGCTAAGTATCACGCATTCGGTGGAGTCTCTCGCCTCTTTGTGGCATTCACCTTCCTGTGCCGTAGTTCGCAATTTTTCAATCAGCGCGCACTGGAGAAATTCACTTGCAGAATTGAAGTCATTGTGCATTAGCTTAGTTAATCAGAATCACGTGCATTACAGTGGATTTCCCCACCAGTGACACGGAAATCGATTATGACTCGGGAATTCTTACGCTTGTCTTAACTGAGGGATTGAAAGCAATGGAATTGCATAAAGATATTTCAAATGTTCTTGTCTCATTTAAACGATAAGGAAACGCATGCATTGTTTTCAGTCTCTGAGTAGCACGGGAAGTCTGGAGTCATAATCGCTTTCCATGTTGCTTGTGATGAGGTCCACCTTTACGCAAGTGAAACTGAAACTTCAATGCACAAGGATTTTAATTCCGCATGAGAATCTCATTAGTGAGCTTTCATTGAATAATTGCGGACTATGGTGAATAAGTCTAAACACCACCAGTCAACCAGATACAGTGTACAACAATACGCAGAACGTAACAGTGTAAATTGGGGTAGTATACCCATCACGAGAGATTATATCTGCCCAAAGGCCTGCCTAAAAAGGTATGTTTTCAATCTGTTTTTGAAGCACAGTTCTGAGGGCGCAGATCTCCGATCCAAAGGAAGGGTGTTCCAAAGTTTTGGAGTTATAGCTGCAAAAGCTCTATCACCTTCTGTTTTCAACCGGGTCCAAGGTACAGCCAACAGTTGTTGATTTGAGAACCTCAGACACCGGTTTGAGCTGTGGAGTTGAATGAGATCATAGATCTATGATGGGGAGTGACCATGGAGGGCTCTTAAGGTGAAAACCAGGGCGTTGAATTGGATTCTGAACTGAGTTGGGAGCCAGTGCATGGTGAAGAGGATGGCAGTGACATGACAAGATTTTTTGGACCTGGTGAGCAGTCTGGCGGCAGCATTGTGAACACGCTGGAGCTGATCAATTGAGGATTTATTGACACAGGTGAACAGGGCGTTTCAACAGTCTAGCCGTGATGACATGAAGGCGTGTATAGCATATCCAGTTCTATGTGGGAGAGGATGGACCTTAATTTAGCGAGGTTCCTTAAGTGGTAAAAACAGGAAGATTATCGAGGAGCAATGCTTGGTCAAAAAGAAGCCCTAGGTTCCTGATGACGGGAAGAACATTTCCCTTTAAAGACCCAAGGTGGTTTGCCGCTCTGGAGGTAGTGGTGTGTTGTTAGCAATGACCAGTACCTCTGTTTTACTAGCGTTTAATTGGAGGCAATTGTCTGCCAACCATTGCTCAATGGCAGGCAGACAGTTGAAAAGGGTGGAGAGGCTATTGAGGTTTTCGGTATTAAATGGGAAGAGGAGTTGAATGTCATCGCCAAACGGGTGGTATGAGATGCCCTTAAAGGAACTGATAAGTTGTGTAAGAAGGAGCATGCACATGTTGAACAGAACTGGTGTCAGCACTGAGCCCTGCGGGACCCCGCATGACAGATGGGAGGGGTCAGATGTAAAGGGACCAACACCCACTGAGAATGTTCTCCCACTGAAGTAGGCGGCAAACCAACTTTGTACGCTCCCAGAGATGCCAATCCATTCCTTGAGCCGGTCCAGCAGGATGCTATGGTGCACCGCATCAAAGGCTGCACTGAGGTCTAGCATGACTAAGACAGAGCAGTCACCGACATCAGCGGCCATCAGGATGTCATTAGTGACTCTGAGGAGAGCTGATTCAGTGGAGTGACGCATGTGGAGGCCAGATATTTGTTGGCGATATCATGCTTATTCAGGTATGTGGTGAGCTGATTGGCCACTACTTTTTCCAATATCTTTGCAATGAAGGGGAGTATGCTGATGGGTCTGTAATTAAGGTGTAGGGAGGGGTCTAGGTTGGGTTTTTTAGGAGTGGTTGGACAATCGTCTGCTTGAAGTGGTCCAGTACAATACCTGAAACAAGGGAGCAGTTTATTATATTGAGCAAGCTAGGGGCAATCGAAGTTAAGACTTCCTTCAGCATAGAGGTTGGGAGCATATCTAGGGGACAGGAGGATGAGGACATGGAGCCTACTGACTAGGGTTTTAAGGGAGATGGCTGAGAAACATGTCAGTGATACATGATTGTTTGATTGTTTGGCACAGCTGCCACCTTTTTAACAAAAAATGACAGAAAGTGGTCACAATCATCCTTACAGGACACAGGAATAGATGAAGGGGGTGGACTGATAATGCAATTTATTGCGTTGAATAGTATTTTGGGTTGGTGTTTGCTAGAGGAGATTAGTTCAGAAAAATACCAGACTCTGGCATTCCTAATCCGTTCATTAAGCTCTGACATCAATTTTTTTAGATGTAGCCGATGTATACGTAGGGAAGAGGATTTCCAAAGCCTCTCTATTTTACGGCATTCACATTTTAAAGGGGACTTAACATGCTGAACCTTCCTTTAATACATATTAGTAATGTTATAATGTTGTTTGTCCATGCTCAACCTCTGAAAATTTTATAAACAGGGATTTTGCCATAATCCAAGAGCGTGATTTCATGGGCATGATTTCCGTTCTGAACAGCTCCTCCTGAGATCTTAATGAGATCTGGGCAAAACCTGACGTCAGGTTGTGCCGTCCAATTAGTTCAGACCTAGCCAGAGCCAACCACTGCGCTGGACCTGCCCACACCGGAAACTATTCTAGCAGGCACTAACAACGGCAGACCCTACTATGCCTTAGTAGCATCTACACTTTTGGAAATACAAAAGAAGAACCGCAGATCATTTTAGGTGCAATTTTGTCAGTATCTCTCCCAAAGCTATTTGTCCGTTTACTTTTGGACGTGAAGAAAAACAAGTATTTCTCTTCCAAAAGACGATGCCACCAAAAATCAGTGGGTTGCTTTTGGGGGGATATAGCGATCAATGTGTCCGTCTGTCCTTCTGTCCGTCCGTCTGTAATAAAATCGTTTCCGGACCAGAACTCGAAAACTATACCACTTACAAACACCAAATTTGGTATGGATCTTCTCCTTATAGTCTAGTTGTGCCTTTTGGGGGTTTAGGTCCGTCTGTCTGTCCACACAACCTGTAGGTTACACAACCTACAGCCGGAGGGATACGCCATTGCCAGATGGCTCTTGTTTTATTTGCTGGCAGCAAACAGCCAAGGCCAAAGGGAACGTTAGCTGTTTGTGCTCAGCATTTCACCAAAGACAACTTTGTCAATAAAGGATAATTCAACACAGGATAAGCGTTTCAGCTGCTTCTCAAACCTGAAGCAGTTGCATCGATCAAGTGCTCGGAGCCACAAGCTGTAAAAAAGCATATGACAGCAAATAATGTAAGTGAAGCTAACGTTTTACGGGTGGCTAGCAGGACCGCTAGTGATAGTTAGCACTAACAACTGGCCTCGAAAGCAGGCTTTTTAAAACATATGAAGATAAAGCCTGTATCTGTCGTGACTGTCCGTGACTCACAGACACAGAAGCTGTAAGTTGCTTTTACTGCATAAGCCAACCTGACGTGATAGCCAGTTGATTGTGGCTGCAGCACAGCGGATAGCATGGCTAAGTTACTGTTGCTAATGTTTGTGTCCTAAATATGCAAGAGTGATATCAGGGGAAATTCTACAGAAGATGTGTGAACATAAACCTCATTTGAAGCTAACTTTTAATACTTGTTTGCAATTTAGATGGTTGGTTCAGCTGTTCACAGTAACAGAACTTGCTGTCTGTAGAACCTGTATTGCAAGGGTTTGTCTCTGTGGTTATGACCGCTCGGTTACTAGCTACTGCATGTTAGTTTGCGTGCCGTGCTAATTTAAAAATGCTCCTGGTTAACTTGCATGCAGTAATTCTGATCGGTATGCTTGTGTTACTTCGGTAAGCTTGTGGCAGTTTCATCATAACGTTGCCTGATTGTAGCCACTACAGTTAGTGATCGCTTCACTTATCCATGACTGGGATCAGCCGGATACTTCACAAATGTCTGAGGAAGCTCTCTGGTGCTACCATGAAAGCAATGCGAAACGCAGAAGCTCTACCAGTTTACAAATGATGTCTCAGCACTACCGTGACATAATTTCATCCCCCTTTAGAAATTGTTGTGGCTAATAAAAAGCCGAAAAAGGCGGAGATTAAATAGGTAATTCTTTTCTGTAGAAGTGATCAATTCGCTAGTACTACATAAGCAACTTGTCCGCGCTAACGGAATTTATGGTCTGCAAAACCTGTGTTATGTTCAAAACATAACCGAGCTCTCTCTCGCTGTCGCGTACAATCCATTAAGCTGCTTTCACATCAGACACGAAACAAATTTTTCGTGAGACAGATTAGCCTGCATTCAAAGTCAAGGCAAAGACGCGAATACACGTTATGGGCACGTCAAGCCGCTTTCACACCACACGCAAAACAAATTTTTCGTGCGACAGATTAGCCACATTCAAAGTCAATGCAAAGACGCGAATACAGGCGTTATGATGCGTGTTAAGCAGCTTTCACATAGGACGCAAAGCAAATTTTTCGCGCTACAGATTACGTTAAGTTATGACCGCTTATCAGCTACTGCATGTTAGTTTGCATGCTCTGCAAATTGAAAATGCTCCTGGTTATCTTATATGCAGCAATTATGATTGGTATGCTTGTGTTACTTCAGTACTTCAGTATTCGCTAGCTTCACATAAGCAACGGTTCTTGCAGACGGAACTTGCGGTCTGAAAAAACCTGTATTATGTTCATGACATAACCGGAGCTCTGTCTAGCTCTCGCACGCTATCCATAATGCACCCATTTTCCGCGAGGAAAAGCTGGTCATTCCGGCGCGATAAGTAAACCATTGCCACGGGCAATTTCCGAAAAGGTCGTTTAGCTTGGAGCTTTTGCTCACCTGTCATATACCAGCGCGGAAGCTGTTAGTTTCTCTCCACACTAACAACACACCACAGCTATTCACACGAACCAGCAGGTCCTAATACACACCAAAGCAGTCCATAAGCTGTTGGTCCACTTTTTTCTGCTCCTCACTGTCCATGTTTCCCTCTAAACTCAGACCCACTGGATTTCTATGGTCTCCGGTCTACTCTTGGGCATGTCGACCCGTTCTACAAAGGTGTCTATGGGGTGGATTCTAGTTTTCCCTGCATCCGAGCTACGGAGTAGTAAAACCGCTGTACTCACCAACTGTTGCCGTAGCAAACTGTAGCCAAAAGCAAATTCGTGCTTGAGCTGCCAGTCTTTCGCACTGCGTCCTCCACTTTCACCAGTGCGTTTATTAGAACAAGTTCGTTTCATTAGATCTATACACATGTACTGCATTAGATTGCAGAATATGCCCGTCGATTCCCGTCGGTTTCACTGTTTTTGCGGGATCAGGAAAACTGCGTTCTGCTGTTAGATCCGCCCTCCACAGAGCTGGCAAGTCAGAAGAAAGTGGGCATACGGGGTGTGTGGGCAATAGCGGAAGAGCCACCCAAATGAGGCGTTTCAGGCAGAGACTACTATGGACTTACAAAAGGGGTTTTTTGAGGATGGCAGTATGAGCGAAATAAGAACCCTTTTTTTACTTTGCGCCATCAGGAGTACTCTAGGGGTGTCAAAGACCAAAATATAAACTTGGAAAAATGGCATATTAGGTCCCCATTTATATCCCCATTTAGCCAGAGGAATGAATTGCAGCGTTTGCTAGTGTGAGTTGTTAGGGGAGCTACATCATCAAAGATGGCAATGCACAATGAATTGAGAGAGTTAACCAGGAAGTCGACGTCATCAGTGGGGGACAGCAAAACATTAGAATCAAAACAGGCTCTGAAGTTATCAACCGCTTTACTGTTTATAACTCGCAAACTCTTGAACTGTTTCAATGGGACAAAATCATTGTCGAAGGATACCTTGAACAGGATGCGGTTATGGTCAGAGATAAACAAATCATCAATACGGAGATTTGTCATTTTTAAGCCCAATGAAAACAGCAGATCAAGCGTGTTCCCTTTGCTGTGTGAAGGACCAGTTACATGCTATACGAAATTGAAGGATTCAGTAACCCCTAGGAAGTTCTTCGCAAGGGCATCTGAGTCGTTGTTTATATCGGTATTAAAATCCCCAGCCAAAATGATTCTTTCTAGACAAATGATGGAGGAGAGAAAATGCCCAAAATCGATCAGGAACATACCCGGTGGGCGGTAGATTACTACAAAGTAGAATGGGTCAGTGCAACCAATTTTGGACATGAGAACCTCAAATGAAGAATAGGATCCAGTGCTTACCGTCCGTGTAAAGAAACAGTTTCTGTACACCATGGCTAGACCGCCAGCTCGCTCGGAGGCTCTCGGGGCGCAGGAGAAGGCACAGTGTGGAGGGCAGAGTTCATTCAGGTGGACATAATCATCAACTTTCTGCTAGGTTTCAGATAGCACTAAGTAGTCCAAGTCTTTTGATGTAAAAAAAAAAAAAAAAAAATTTTATAAAATTATTTATAAAAATAATTTAAAAAAGAAAGATTTATTCGCTATGTGTCAGATTCCGCTCTGCCAAACGTAGAGGCTGGGGGGAGGGGACGCAGGTACCTGGCGAGGGAGCCAGCTCTCCTACATGCAGGCACCGAAGCCACACTCATGCACTGGGGAAAGACATCCGCTGGGTCGATGAATCCGCACCGCAAATACTGAGGCACCCAAGCCGTGGGCCATGGCACGTCACTTTATGACAATAATTAGTCTTGGCTAGTTCTTAATCATTTTCCTTTATTAACGCATTTTCCAATTATCGTAATTTGCCACTGAAGACACTGTTTCCCTCCATATGCGATTTAACAGCGATTGAATAATGGGCAAAATTCAGAACAGTTGCGGAACAAGAACAGAGAATTGGGTTGCACAAAGCAAAATATTAGAATATTTAAACAAGTATTAGTCCTGACCTGTTCTCATTCATTTTTAAAACAGAAGCTTCACTCCAAGAGCACTCCCCACTAAACAGGTGCTGCTTGTTCTCCCCGATTAGGTAAGACAACAATCATTCATCTGGACGTGTATTTGCTGTATTTAAATCCACGTTGTTCAAAATTGCATACCTGTCAAATCGCACGCAAATAGATGCCACGCGCCTTTTATAGCCTATTGAACTGCCAAGTTTTTTTTTTTTTTTAATCAACCCACACAATACCAAGAATGAAAGTCCGCGTTTCAGTGGAATATGGACCAGTTCAATCAACGCCAAGCATTGGCCTATTAATAAGTAAATAATTTTGCTGTCCTGAATGTCCCATTTCATCACTGTTAGATCGCATAAGGAGAGAATCCGTGTCTTCAGTTGCCAATCATGATAATGGAAACCGTGTCAATAAAGGAAAATGATTGAGAACTAGCCAGGACTAATTCCTGTCATAAAGGGACGTGTCTTTGCCCACTCTCTGGCTACGCCACTGCACGTGTTTATGACCAATGCAAACTTTTCGTTTTGCAATCCCAGATGAGATCAGAGCTTTGTACACGGAAAAGTTAAAAACCCTCAAAATCTGGACATTTTGTGTCAAATCATTTCATTGAGTATGTAGAAAATGCATCAATAAGAATATTTGTCCCAAATAAGACAACTATAACTTTTCTTTCTTACGAAATTGGCTGTTGAAATGAGGCGTCAAACAAGTCATTTTGTGTACAAGCTCCAGTGCAACTTACTTCTCATACGTGACAGCCGATTTGCCAATCGCTCGCGAGTTTTAAGGAGAGGTCTTAAATTGTCTAGTTTCTTAATTTTTTCGCCAGTTTGACGTACAATTTTGAAAGTTAAATGCTGGATTTGTGAATTACAGGCAATAATGCATGTCTACAGCATTTTTTCCCTAACTTAGTAGACCTTTAATTACCTTGTGCAGAGCAGTCATGTTTATTTTATAAAAGCTGGGTGTCAAAGGGCTAATAAACCACCTTTGTTTTTTCAGTCAATCTTTCAAATGTGAAAATGTGAAACAGAAACTGGTTGTGTTACGTATGCCATCCCCAGAGACTTGTACGCGCAGTATTATTGAGCTAGGTTAACATTTTCATTCACAAATGTGGCCCAGTAAAACATGTCATAGCATTCATGAAATTTCAATGTTGTTATGAAGCCTTTCAGAATCGTGTCCCAATAGTTCCAGTGTCTTTGGCTTTTGTTTATGTGTAAATTTTAGGTTTTCACTCTAATGCCTTGCCATGCATCGAACGTTCATGGTAACAAAATCGTTATTGAGGTCTTAAAAGTCCAGTTTCTTGAAGTTGTAGGAAGGCTACAGTATGCATTTGTATGGATGGCAATTACTAAGTGATTACAAACCACATCTAAACCTCACCTTTTGAGCAACATTTGCTGCGGTAAATAAAATTGTACTGCAAGATGGAATTTTGATGAATTTCAGTTAATTGCCGTACATGTCATCTCATATTGTCGCCTTCTTTGACACAAGGCTATATGTCATAACCATGGATTTATTATTAGAACTGGATACTGAACCAAGGCTGAGACGCACACCGAAAAGGGCTTCGCGGTCAAGCTGTTATTGCAACTCACATGATGCCATGGGGGGCAAAAGGAAATTTTTCCATAGGGAACAATTGAAAAAGACACTGATAAATCCATGAATACATTTTATTGACGACCACAAATGGCCAACATATAATCTGTTGATTTTCTCTCTTAAATCATTGGTGCCTTTTTCCACAGCAGTGACAAATTTTTTTATTTTTATGCAGCCTACATGAACACCAAAGGGACCTTGTCTCAAAGCGTGTTCCCGTAAGCACTGCAGCAGGTGCGGTTCTCTGCGTGTAGCACTGGTCAGGAGATTTCGTGCTGTCGGCTTACATTATTACCAAGTCAGTAAAGTGAGCAGGTGTAACAACACCAATGTTTTCATTTATTGTATTTGATGAATGGCATTTGTTTGTAATTGTAAGAGCCGAAACTGCATTTTGTTTTCAATTATATGCTCCAGCAATATTTAAGTTCAAACGTATTATTTGTATTATTAATTTTACATAAATAATTAGATAGTGGAGTGTTTTGTAGCCTCCCAAATTAAAGAGCACACATTTCTTCATTATACAACTGCAATTGTGCGCAACTGCATTCATTTCATCCGGGGCTTGGTGCTCTTAGAGGAAAAGCTATACATTGGATGCTTACGTGGCCTTTGGGTGCTATGAATCATGGGGTGTGCATGGCAGATTTGAGCGCACAGTTTTTTGACCGCAGTGTTCGGATAATTGAAAGGAAAAAGTGAATGGATTAGATCTAACGTTCGTATGTAAATAATTGTTGAACGAACAAACGTATTTTCTTTAAAATAAAATTTTGTTTGACCTTTTAAATCTCTGGAATCCGTGGAATTGTTTTGGAAACACGCGAGTCAATTAATTCTCATTTACTGCCGCAACACCAACGAAACGGAACCTACAGTAATATTCAGCTCCGTCTGTCCATCCGTCACATCCCGTTTGTTCCCCTGCTAAACATTAAGAACAATTCAAGAATAATTTAAGAACAAAATTCAAGAATGTTGCAAGAATTCTTTAAGAACGGTTCTTGAAATTTTTGCAAGGGTTGTCAGCGCGATATCTCAAGAATGGTTTGACTGATTTCATTCATCTTTGGTCTCAATGTTCATTAGTGTGATACACTGACCCCAGTCGACTTCCATGACCTGGCGGGGGACATGGCCACGTTTATTGGCAACACTGGTTATGTTATGTCGTTGATTAACTAAGGTTGGATAGCGGGCGTTTATTGGGTAACTATTGAAGGTGACAACCTATAATCGTGCATGTAGCTGACACTTCCTTTGCTTTTTCGTATTAAAGTGTTCAAGATGCACTTTAACTGAGTTGTATATTTCTTACACCGATTCGCAGTACTGTGTTTTGCTGCTACATGTATTAGGTTATATGCTGGCTACATAGCTAGCTAAGTGGCATTAACTACAAAACCCAAAACCAGTGAAGTTGGCACGTTGTGTAAATCGTAAATAGAAACAGAATACAATGATTTGCAAATCCTTTTCTACCTATATTCAATTGAATACACTGCAAAGACAAGTTACTTAATGAACGAACAGGTAAACTTTGTAATTTTTTGCAAATATTAGCTCATTTGGAATTTGATGCCTGCAACATGTTTCAAAAAAGCTGGCACAAGTGGCAAAAAAGACTGAGAGAGTTGAGGAATGCTCATCAAACACTTATTTGGAACATCCCACAGGTGAACGGGCTAATTGGGAACAGGTGGGTGCCATGATTGGGTATAAAAGCAGCTTCCCTGAAATGCTCAGTCATTCACAAACAAGAATGGAGCAAGGGTCACCACTTAGTGAACAAATGCGTGAGCTGATTGTCGAGCAGTTTAAAAACAACATTCCTCAACGAGCTATTGCAAGAAATTTAGGGATTTTATCATCTACGGTCCGTAATATCGTCAAAAGGTTCAGAGAATCTGGAGAAATCACTGCACGTAAGCAACAAGGCCGAAAACCAACATTGAATGCCCGTGACCTTCGATCCTTCAGGCGGTTCTGCATCAAAAACCGACATCAGTGTGTAAAGGACATCACCACATGGGCTCAGGAACACTTCAGAAAACCACTGTCAGTAACTACAGTTCGTCGCTACATCTGCAAGTGCAAATTAAAACTCTACAATGCAAAGCGAAAGCCATTTATCAACAGCACCCAGAAAGGCGCCGGCTTCACCTGGGCCCAAGCTCATCTAAGATGGACTGATGCAAAGTGGAAAAGTGTTCTGTGGTCTGACGAGTTCACATTTCAAATGTTTTTGGAAACTGTGGACGTCGTGTCCTCCGGACCAAAGAGGGAAAGAGCCATCCGTACTGTTATAGGTGCAAAGTTCAAAAGCCAGGATCTGTGATGGTATGTGGGTGAATTAGTGCCCAAGGCATGGGCAACTTACACATATGTGAAGGCACCATTAATGCTGAAAGGTACATACAGGTTTTGGAGCAACATATGTTGCCATCCAAGCAACGTCTTTTTCATGGACGCCCCTGCTTATTTCAGCAAGACACTACCAAGCGACATTCTACACGTGTTACAACAGCATGGCTCCGTAGTAAAAGAGTGCGGGCACTAGACTGGCCTGCCTGTAGTCCAGACCTGTCTCCCATTGAAAATGTCTGGCGCATTATGAAGCGTAAAATGCGACAACGGAGACCCCGGACTGTTGAACAACTTAAGGTGTACATCAGGCAAGAATGGGAAAGAGTTCCACCTGAAAAGCTTCAAAAATTGGTCTCCTCAGTTCCCAAACGTTTACTGAGTGTCATTAAAAGGAAAGGCGATGTAACACAGTGGTAAAAAGGCCCCGTGCCAACTTTTTTGCAATGTGTTGCTGCCTTTAAATTCTAAGTTAATGATTACTTGCAAAAAAAAAAAAAGTTTCTCAGTTTGAACATTAAACATCTTGTCTTTGCAGTGTATTCAATTGAAAATAAGTTGAAAAGGATTTGCAAATCATTTTATTCTGTTTTTATCTACGATTTGCATAACTTGCCAACTTTACTGGTTTTGGGTTTTGTACGTCCTTATGTGCACTTTCAGCATGGTATAAATTCAGCCCAAAAAACTGCTCAGGTAATCATTTATTTACCACTCCATGCATGTTCTACATTAAAACAATAGCAGATGTGCATACTTGTTGTCTTAACTTCTCAGCAACTTTTAAGATAAGATCCAAAATCTGAAATGTCTATTTTATGCATACGCCGAATTTACATGACAGCACTGCACAAACGGAGACAGCATTTGTAGTTCAGCCTTTATTAGCTAGAAGTGGTGAGTGGGTTGGAAACACTGGACAAGATGAGATGTGAACGACACACTGTTAGTGAGCAGCATTAGTGTATGGGAGTCTGCTGCGAAGATTCGCTGATGCGGCTGAACTCTGTGCAGAGAAAATACGAGAGTCCTAGAAGACAGAAACAGATGAGAACGAAACGAAGATCGACTTAATGAATATTTTATACCTGGGCTGCTGATTATGTGAGGACTTAGGAATTTACTATTCCTGTATAAGTGGAAGGGAAAGAATTCTGAATTCAAACTCGACAAATATCAAATAAAATCTGCACTTTTTCAGCTTACCTTGATGCTTGTGTACCCTGAAAAACATACGGGTGTGTAAAAATGTTAAGCGTGCATTTAGTCAAGAAAATGTAGAGTTTAATTTCTAGTGCTGATAAACGTGGTAATGGCATATAATGGCAGCAGCTATGTTACAGATGACACTCCGGGTTGCCAGGGCATGCACAGCATATGTATTCGCAATATTAAATATTAAAATTAAATGCTAATGAATGGTGTGTGCACCCTGCAATTGATTGGCCAGCTGTCCAGGGTGGGTCCCTGCCCTAGAGTCATCTGGGATGGGCTCCAGTTCCAGGTATAGAGAATGGATGGATTCTATCAGCTTTGAGCATTTGTACACTAAAAGTAATTTCGCTTGTCAGAATTGGCTAAATACTTTAATGTAATCAAAACTTATGTAATGTAATTTAAAACTTATAAGTTCACAAAGCATGGGCAGTGCTCTGTGCGGTTGGGTTATCGTCTTGAATCCAGTAAGCATCGAGGACGTTGCCAACTAACAAGCTCAAAATGTTCTATTTTTGTAAGTGTATTCTACGAATACACTTACCTTTCAACCACGTGGAAAACGAGATTAAACTCTCATCTTATAGAGCAGCAATTCAACTGTTTTGCTGACATTGTTTGCGACGTAGTGAATAATTTTATTTCTGAGCACATGTATCCCCGAAGGCCCCCCAGTTGGGCCCAGAGTGCCCAAAATCAATAGGTGTCGTGAACTTACTATAATACATGTCCCTGCAAATTTTGAAAAGAATCGGAGCACTTATGTGGGCTGTAGAGCATTCACAAGAAAATCTCTGCGGACGCGTGACTAGGCCAAATCCATAGTATCCTCAAACTTCATTTTATATCCCTATTAGGTATATGAACTGTTTTTTCAAACTATATTTAAGCCTTCACCGAGTGTGTTTGCCCTTTCGGTACAGAGCTATAGCTTGGGTTTCGCTGCGGACATAATTAGCTACATATCTGGGGAACATTGGTCGTGAACACGTCCTGTGTCGGACACACATTAGTCAGAGTGCTTAGGCCGTGGAGCATTGTCATTGATACCTCAGGCGTCAGCACGTTCATGAGCCCCACATTACGTATGAGTGAGCAAAAAGTCACAAAGCACATGTGCGCATGACTCTGGAAATAAGGCCCCATATAGAAGTGCTGCGCCACTGTGCAATTTCCATTGAAATGAATGGGCAACCATTTTTGGTTCTGTATCCAGTTCTTATAATACATTCATGGTCTTAACCCTTTAAGTGCTAAATTATTTTTTATAAAATGCCAGCACACCCCTCAAAATATTCCCCATGTGGGACATTTCAGCGCTGAATCGGTCTGATTAGAATTGCTCCTCAAAGCCAAGAAAGTTAGCTTCATTTTTGCGATCACTTCTAGCAAAGGACGTATCTAGATATTCAGCATTTTCATCGTTAAAGTCACTGCCATCATTTGACAAGTTCTCGACGCCAGCATTTTGAAACAGTACGTGGTGAAAATCCAATAAACAAGAATATTGTAAGGATTCATTCATGGGATGACCATGCAGTTCAAAGAAATTCTTTCAATTCACACTCCGAGGCCCCTAGCAACCAATCCCCAATGTGGCTGTGTAAATGATACTGATTGGTACGGTGAAACACACCTACCCCCCAAAATGTCTTTTGCTGCGACTTGCTGTTGTGGCTGGAAACTGCTTTGCAACAATAGCCACGACTAGCAGCTGTTATGATTATTATTATAATCGTAATGTCCACTATGTCAAAACCGATCATATTGCCGAATCCTAACAGTAAATAAAGAGGTCAAATATTGATAGGCTATGGAGTGAAGTGTGCCTCGTATTGTGGAACCAATACGGATTTTCTCTGGATCTGGAATTGGCAAGGGATTAAGGTCCATAACATGTCAACTAATACATTAGGCTCGTAAATTATTTGGATTTTCTTCCAGTTACACAGCTTGCAGTTGTACAAATGAAATTATTACAATGTCCACACTCTACTAAAAGTGGTGTCGGGAGTGTGCAGAGGTTATTTGTATCACTGGCTATGACTTCTGTATCGTGTACGATGTGGTGCATAGATTGGTGATACAACTTTCTGCTCTCTCAATTTGGAGACCAACAAAAAGGCACGCGACTGCGCATTAATAGCACTTTAAAAAGGTAGCAAAACCAATCAAACCATTAATCAACGGTAGCTCAAAGTCTTTTCTCGATCATCATCCCAAGCACCAACAAAGTTGGTGTTCTGTTTGACAGAGAAGTGCCATGTTCGGAGATTTTATGTTCGTTTCGGCGGTTGGGGAACACCACTACATGCATGTGATGGTACTGTGATACTGGTTAAGATCGAAGCTTCAGTAGAATGAGAACAGGCTTATCAGACTAGCAGCTCTACACATTATATGCTGAGAGTGTTTTACCTGTGGCCTGCTCTGGTCATAAACTGCATCAGTTTTTCTGCCATCTACACCCAGTGTTGAATGCCTAAATGCAGGTGAATGCAGGTGTTCGTGAGCCAGTTTTTATTGCCGCATGTGTATCTGTCAGTTTGAGAGAGCGTAGACAAGAATATGTTAGATTCTCAGATGGCTCTAGTTTTCTGCCCCAGATAAGTAGCCTAGTTGGTTGAACAATTAGTCCTACTGCTTGCCTAGACTGTCTTCACACCTGACCTGCAGTAAAGGATAGGATAGAAGACCAGCATTTCTCTACACAGCTTAACAGTCTGCAAGCTCAGCTTCACCTGTAGTTGTGTGGGCAGAATGTTAGTTGGATGGGTCATTGTTGTCCATTGAGCTTGGAACCTCTTCCATCTTCAGATCATGTCTTGGCTGGTAACCCACTATACAGGGCTGCTGGCAAAGGTCAGCTCTGGCATATGTCCTTTCCGGCCACTCATCCCGGTGCATGTCTAAGCCTACATGAAGGAAACCTGTTGTGTGTTTCAATGTTGGAAAGTCTTCAGATTGGAATTGAATGCTTTTAGATCGAGTATTTGGTATATGAGATGCTGAACGAGATGAAGCTGTAATTCCTTACCATCATTTTTTTTTTCCATTTTAGGTATAGAAAGAGATGCAGTGAGCATCTTTACCAAGTACATATCTCCAGACGCTGCTAGATCCATACCAATCACAGACTCAGTGAGAAATGAAATAGTGGGTAAGAGACATGCCTTTCTCCTTGTTTTTCAGGATTTGTGGATGCAGTAAATAAAAATTGTGTTTGCCTCAACAGCAAAAATTTGTGGGGAGGACGGACTGGTGGATCCAAACTGCTTTGTAACGGCACAGATGGTAGTCTTTGGCATCATGGAGCAACAGTGAGTGTTTTTGTGGAGTATTCTTAATATTTTTCTTCTCTTATGGTTTGTCTGTCAGTTACTTGAAATCTCAAACTTTCTGCCACTGTTGGTCTAAACATTGTATACTTCCCTGAAGAATTTTGGTACTCTAAGCACCTATAAACTGAGTGCTCTGGAGAAGCTTTGCTCACATAGAGCATTGTTAAGGGCTTTTTAGTGTAAACTGAAATTCCCTGGTCCTCTCTTTTCTGTGAGTGCTGGAGAAATGGGATTTTGTTTCCATCGTATGGGTCCTTCTTCACAATGCCGAAGTGCGCGTCGGTCTCTCCTGTGAGGGCCTGCTGAACGGTGTACAGGATTTGATGGAAGATTTGGTCTGTGTTGGTGAAGCTTGTGCAGCGATCCTCTATCCATGTGGTCTGCTTATTGGGGGCAACGTCCAAATTCCCTCTTTCTGCTCCCCACAGGCACTTTACCGAATTTTTACGGAGCCATTATTTTTGCAAGTACCAGATCGAGGTGTTGACCAGTGGCACAGTTTACCTTGCTGACATCTTGTTCTGTGAGTCGGCTCTCTTCTACTTCTCTGAGGTAAGGACCTATGTGCCACACACAGGGCTGCTGTGCACCCGTCAGTGAAAGCTCAACCAAGCTTTCTTATGGTATGAGGTCACAAGTCTGTGGTTGGAATGTTCTTAACTGAATAATGTAATGCTGATGTAGCCTACTGTTCAAAGGGTTGATATACCTTACTTTGTGGTCATTACCTGAGCCAGAACAGGTGACGCAGTGATTAAAGTTCTCCGTCATTGGACGGATTTCCGTCATTTGGAGTCCATATAAGCCATTTACTCTGTGAGATCAGTGTGAATCCGAGGAAAAAAGAAAGAAAAAAAAGAAAAGACCGGGGGCGGTGGACGCTTGTCCACAAGGTTGGCATCCATTCAGGGTTTCCTGCAGGAAAAAACTTTGGCCGGGGGGAAGGTGAGTGGGATGGGGGGGAGGGGGGGTTCAACCCGAACGGCTGCCGAGAACAGTTCTCGCAAAAAAAAAAAAAAAAAGATAAATTAATTAAATTGTTCGAGTATTATTTTTGCCCTCAGAATTAAAGAGAAGATGCTTAATCAATTATTATTTTTGGCTCTCAAAATATGAGAGAAGTTGCTTAACAACAAACCCACAAACATGATGTTGGAAAACACAAACTCTTTATTTTTTGGGCACCCCGCCGGTCGTAAAGAACTAGGAGATCTTGCGCTGCTTTGCCTTCTCTCCGCAACCGGCCATCACGACTTAACATTAAAACATTACTCGCCAACTGAATGAGACTGGTTTAATTAATCATAAACAATTAAGCATTGTTGGCCTTTTAATTATTCTTGTTGTTACTAGTTGGTGTACGTTTATTTAACACTAAAATGCCCGCCTTAGTTTTCGGAGCAGATCTCACCGAGTCTTTAGTCTGTATATCATAAATCATCCGACGTTATATCTTTATGCGAGTATTTTTATAAGTTTGCTCACCTCTTTGCGACGATCTCACTGTTTAATTTCACTTCCAGCTTTTTTTTGGGGGGGGGGGGGACCATTAATGCACGTAGGACCTCTAGCGCATCGTTTGACCTGAAAATTCCGGGGCTTATATCCCTCCCTTTATTGAAATTAATTACGGTTGTCCTTTATGAACACATTTTCCAATTCAAGAGTAATCAAGTGGCAATTGAAGACACGGCTTCTCTCCCCCATACGATCAAAAAGCGACAAAATAATGGGCTACACTCAGTACCGAAAAATAATTTGGTCTATGCACCGTCACTCGGCGACGGCATTTCATAACTCTTCATTTAATGAAGGTAATTTCGGCGACAACTACGTACACCTGTTTTTGCAGCACGGTCACTCAGCTCGCTGTAAAAAAGACAGCTGTCCGATTGGAAAATGTAAACGGACGAAACCAAGTACTAGTCATCAAAATTACCTTCATTCGCTGAAAAGTTCTGAAATGCCTTCGCTGAGTGACGGTGCATGTACATAATAACAATCACATTATTTTTCTGTGCTGAATGTAGCCCATTATTTTGTCGCTTTTAGATCGCATGTGGGAGAGAAGCCGTGTCTTCAATTGCCACTTGATTATTCTTGAATTGGAAAACGTGTCAATGAAGGAAGACCATCAAGAATTAGCCAGCACTGATTATTTTCAATAAAGGGAGGGATATGAACCCCGGAATTTTCAGGTGAAAGGACGCACCTGCTGAACTAAATGTAGCCCATTTTTCGCTGGTAGATCGCATGGGGGAGAGAAGCAGTGTCTTCAATTGCCACTTGATTATTCTTAAATCGGAAAACGTGTTAATAAAGGAAAAACCATTAAGAACAAGCCAGGACTAATTGTTGCCGATTTTCGTCTAGGCGAGCGCCGGTGTTCTGTCAAATTTTGCTCCCTTGCCAGAAAATACTTCCTTAGTGCAAAGCGATCCTTAAGTCTTTGTTTTCACCTTGACATTGCACTATGAATCAGGATACAATATTAACTTTATTTGTCAGCTTATTATAGCAAAAGCAGATGTTATAATGAGTGGGATTAGTTTGTTTGAAGATATTTGCCCATATACGGCATTATCATTTAATTTCTGCATTTTCAGGAGAACCCAGCGTGTACATGCAAATATATGTACGCTTACAAGTCGAAATGCGCACTGAAAATAAATCTATTTTTATGATTTTTGAGGATACTTAAGATATGAGCGAGGAAACAGCCTGAGATTTCAGGCGTGCGCAAGCGCTGAACCACGAGGTAGCATATTTTGATGGGTAGCAAAATTAATCAGAACACCGGCCCTGACGTGCGCTGGTAGATTAGTTCTCAAGCGCTGCAGTGTCGCTTGCATGAGTCGCATCATTTTTTTTTCCCCCCGACATTCTAGCCCGGGCGCTACAGATTTCAGGCCGGGCGGGGCGCCTGGCCAAAAAAGCGCTGCCGGAAACCCTGCCATTGGTACTAATTACGTCACGTTTGAAATGCCCGCGCGATAATTGTGATAATTGTTTTCTACCTTGATCGTAACCACAGTGAACACAGCACATGTAGCTAAATGGGAAAGTCGGCTTTTTTTAAAAAGGAAAAACATATATTCGTGGTTATGATTCATATCTATTTCCGCCTTCTTTATTTTGTCCCTGGACATCCGTGAAACGTCTGTCAAAATGTATTTTTCCTAACATTTAAAACTTTATCCATCTTGTAGCTACATAATTCATTCCCTTACCCCAGAGAGAGCCTGAAGGCTGACAGAGTACCGATGCCTTATCAATAGAGACCAACACCCTGGCATCTGGGGATGTAAAATGGCCATGCGATCATAAAAATGATTAATTAAACAACAATTATCAACTGCTTTATTTTGGCGGTGGATAAGTCTAGAGTGCTACTATGGCTTGTTTGTTCGATACAACTTTTCCTGTGTAGTATAACGGCCAAAGGCCTATGATAATCTTAAAAACAACGGACTACCACACATTTTTCATTAGCATATATTTCATTTCTGTTAGCGTTTTTTGATTAGCAGTTATTTGAACGGTTGTCCACAGTTGCAGATTTAGCAGTTTGATCATTTCCTCTGCATTCTTTCTTCTAATCCAGTGAAGGTAACCTGGCTAGCTAATTCTCCAGGCTCTGTTTATTTTTACTGGAAGGCCTAGCAAAGCTAATTCACCACTATTTATTCCTTTTAAAAAGTTGCTTTCTGTGTCAAACCATTAAAAATATATAAATATGATGCTAATGAATTCAATAGACCACTGTGCAGTCTACTTTAAATGAACGTACTGCTTAACGAAACTAGTGTTTGTCAAACGGAACAATTTTAGTCTTGTACTCGTGCTACAGGAAAATGAAACTGCCAGGTGTGTGTTTCTGTAGCTATTGTTTGCCACAAAAGAGTTCAATATGGTAGTAGTGGAAAAAACAGTGTGAGCTCGTCATCAGTCTGAAGCGTGTCACAAGGCTAATCTTCGCTCCCGGATGTGACAGCCACCGCAACGGAGGTTCAACAATTCATTTCCGTTCGTGTGTGCAACCAAAAAGCGCGCGTACTATATGTTCTTTTATAGCGAAACATGACCTCTCACTGTGGTGTTATAAGTTACATAAAACGTGTATATTGAAAAGTTGTATACATAGTTGATTATTCGAAAGAGTAAAAACTGAGACAAGCTTTGCAAATTATTATTATTATCATACAACCTCACTTCCAAAAAGGATGGGATGCTGTTTTAAATGTAACTAAAAACAGAATGCAATGATTTGCAAACCACTTACACTTTTATAAATTGATTGAATTTAACAGTTAAATTAGCGCATTGTCTCCTTGTTATTTTAACTGTAAGTAGAGTCCTGCATGCATTTACTGTGGTTTACAGTTGATATACAGGGAACCTCTGTTATAAACTGATTGTAAATTACAGTTAAGCTAACTGGTAAAAAAGGTGCCAGTTAAAATAACTGGCAAAAAAGTGCCAGTTTATAACATTGTAAACCCTATATTTGACTGAAAATAGTACAAATACAAAGACAACATGTCAAATGTTGAAACAAGGAAATTTTATTGTTTTTGAAAAATCTGCTCATTTTGAATTTGATGTCAGCAACATGTTCAAAGACGTTGGGACAGGGGCAACAATGGACTAGAAAAGTTGATGCTGAAAAAATACACCTGGTGGAACATCTCTCCGATAATTGGCTTAAAGCGCTACGGTAAAATGATCGGGTCTGAGAAGGCTTTCAGAAATATTGATGGTGAGGGTTTCTCCATTCTGTGGAAAAACTACATGGGCAATTAGTTCGTTGATATAAGAATAACATTTCTTGATTAAAAATAGCAAAGAATCTGGTGATTTTATACTCTGCTACATAATATCATGAGAAGACTCAGAGAATTCAGATAAATCTCTATGCAAGGCTCAAGGCTAGAAACCAATTTGAATAATTGTGATCTGCCGGCATCAAATTCAAAATGAGCATATATTTACAAAAAACAAAAAAAATTCATCTGATATGTTGTCTTTGCACTTTTTTCAATTAAATTTAGGGATTAAATGATTTGCATATAATTGAATCATAGAGTTTCCAGGGGGCTCAACTAGAGGTCTGCATATCTGTTTACAAAATGGGAACTTTCCTGTAATTTCTCAATGACACTCTCTTGTAAAGAAATAAAGTAAAAATATATGGGTCACAACATGGGCAAAAAAAGCAATTTTCCCCTCTCTTTAAATGGTGTGTTCCTTGGAATGGGATGCTTTGGAACCTTAAGAATTCACTTAAATTCAGTTTTTATTAGCATTTTACACTGCATCCCAACTTTTTGGGAAATGGGATTGTAATTATAATAATACTATTATTATCATTATATAATCAGTGTCATTTCATTGTCAAAAATTACAATGGAAAGACAAAGAAAACTGGCGACGGAAAAGCTGATCAAAAGCATCTTCTTCCCTTCAAGCATTATTGGTCTGGAGAATTTAAACTTGATGGCTGCATAAGAGAACAGCAGCATTGATTATGTGTGTAGTGGTGCGGAAATCTCAATTTTACATACTGTTTTTCTTTCATAGGTGTCAAGTCATGTAACATGTAACATGTTTTACAAATTGCAGATGGGAAATATGACTTGGAAAAAAAATTCAGTCAAAAGATTTTTCTTTGCTTTAATCCCTGGGTGATGCCACCTTTGTTGGTCAAAGTGAACTTTACACCTGACTGCACACAATGAGCGGAAAAAAGACCTGCTGAAAATTTATTTGATTTCATAATACGGATGTTCAGGGGTCACAGGAATGAAGCCACTTACCATTCCATTTAAGGTGAAATGTAACCTCTGTGATATGTATGTATGTGTGTGTGTCTGCGTCTGCGTCTGTGTCTGTGTGCTCATATATTTAGTACATGGAGAAGGAAGAAGCCGTGAACATCCTGCAGTTCTGGCTCGCTGCTGACAACTTTCAGGACCAGCTGGCTGCAAAGAAAGGCCAGTACGACGGGCAGGAGGCGCAAAACGATGCAATGATTCTGTATGACAAGTAAGAACTGTCCCACTGCCTGCCATGTACACTGATCCCACTGATGGGCACACTCAGTCTACTACAGCAGTTCAGCCCCGTGCCTGTACCACTCATGATGTACACTCCGCTTTCAAGGGAGAGGGCGGGTGTTTCTCTTCCTGCGTACAGAATTACTGCCGCAAAAACCTAAAATTGATCTATCCTGCTGTAAGCCCTCGCCCAGCACATTATACCAGAGGGTTTGGACATTGGCACGCATTAACCCTCAGAGCGCTGAAATAAGTAAAAAATAAAAAAAATATAAATTTAATTATCTTGTGCTGTTGAAAACTTATCATGTGGCGACTTGTTTAAAACAAGTCGCCACATAATAGGTTTTCATCTGCTTTGATTTTGATATCTTGTGTCATTGAGTAACAATAGTTGCATTTAGCGCTCTAAGGGCGAACTGTTATCCATTTTCCTGGTATTTATCGGCAGACTTCCAGATATCTTCTGTCCATGTATATGTCAGCTGGAGGAAGAGGGGCATGACGGGCCTCCTGCGAAGTCCATAATTATTTGGATAGTCACACTATGAAAGGGGCTGCAATATCAAAATGAATCACTCAATATTAGTGAATCAACTTGAACTTGAGTCTCTAATATCATATTAATTATCATAGAGCCCAATATGCTTTCCAAAACCTCAAAGATGTGATCAGTTTTCTTTGTTGCCCAGACCTTACTCCATTGTGTGTTCCCCCAGGTATTTTTCCCTGCAAGCCACAAACCCCTTGGGTTTTGATGACTCGGTGAGGTTAGAAATAGAGTCTAATATTTGCCGGGAGGGTGGCCCCTTGCCTGACTGCTTCACCACACCTCTACGGCAGGCCTGGACCACTATGGAGAAGGTACATTTCCATATCTGAGCAGAGGTGGAAAATACAGGTTCAGAAATGAAAAAGCCGCCCCAGAGCTTTACGTCAGTCTTCTCCATTCATGATTCGGCAATGTTCCTCCACCAGGAGGTGGTACTAATCGGAGAAGTTGGCTCACTGAATTTATGGGTCATGGATGGATGAGAAACATAGCCAGATTTCTACTTTCTAACAGCTGGATTTTCCACCTTCGTATCTGGGACCTCCAAGCAACCAGGGTTCCCTGTTAACCCTTAGAGCACTAAATGCAACTATTGTGAATCAATTATGTAAGATGGCAATATCAAAGCTGTTGAAAGCCTATCATGTGGTGACTTGTTTAGAACACATCTCCCGCAGGGGAGCTCTTTTAAACAGGTTGCCACATGATAGGTTTTCGACAGCACAAGATAAATTAAAAAAAAAAAAAAGTTTAATTATTTCAGTGCTCTAAAGGATTAATTTGCTACTATCTCTCTTAATTCTCTTTGATTCAGTATGTCTTTATGAATTGTGCTAATGGTGTATATATGTCCATCTCCCTCAGGTTTACATGCCTGGCTTCTTGTCCAGTAACCTCTACTACAAGTACCTGAACGACTTGATCAATTCAGTCCGAGCGGATGAGTTTTTTGGTGGGAACGCTTATGCTCCCCATTCCCAGGAAGCCGATCATAGCAGTAGCGCCTCCGAAGACGTGCAAGCCCAGGTATCCAGCTCGGAATACAAACTTTAATGGGGTTCCAGAATCAAAAGCGGAATACTTTGTTTACAACATAATGAGGCCTCATCAAAACAATTAAATTGTTTTCTGCTGGACTGAGCTGATGCCATAGTCATCACTGATAATTAATGGGTTTCAAAAACACTGGCTTAGGGAATTGAGGGGAAAAAAAGCATTCAAATAGACCTACATATTTAATCGTTTTAATAATGTCTTGGCCTTGGCTGGTGAGGATCCTTGACTCATTTGACTAATGTTACTAATGAGTGAGACTGGACACACCTTGGCTCTGCTCCTCTCCATTCCTCTTCCTATTTCCAGCAGGGCACCAAAAAAGCAGCAATTAAGATCCTGAAAAACTTTGACGAGGCAATAACAGTTGACATCGCCAGTCTAGACCCGGAGTCTCTCTATCAGCGTCATTATGCTGGGTGAGTTTATGGTAATGCAACCGAGGCATCTGGACTTTGTGTTTCTTAATACTGCATTGTAAAATTCCAGTATCTGTTGACATTAATTTCCATTTGACTGTTCCAGCCCTGCTTGTCTTCCTGCTCAGAGGTTGTATGGGTAATTGTATTTTGTTGTATATTTTATTTATTGTCAGTGACATGTTCCATAACAGACTAAAACAGACTTTAAAACAGTCTAAATTATCCTAGAAACATTGGAACCCAGCCCAGGCAGACTTATCGACCCATTTACAGCTGACTTCATCAAAAATATGCGTGCGCATCTTTGCAACGGAAGTAGCGGTCTCCCCAATTCAGTCTGACGAGTTATGAATCTGCAAACATTGAGTTAGATATTTTACCAGCACTGAAATGTCCGGTTGTTTGTGTACGGCTGTCAGAATTGATATTTCATTGGTGGGCTCAAGTTTTACAGGATTCCGAGAGGATTGCATCCGTATAACGCGCACTGGCCTGCAAGCGAAGCATCAAGTCAAACTTTGAACGTTGCCTTGATGCTTTTAAACGCCCACTGAAAGCGTTCAGGTTACTGCGCACTCTATGTTATATACAGGCATAATTTTCCTCCTAAATTTAGCTGTCTCGTAAATTAAAATTATGATTCACTTTACTTCACCCAGCAGCAAATTAGCTAGCTAGCTAACTTAGCAGTGTTAAATTCTTACCAGTGTACCTTGAGTTAGGTTCTGTCTAACTGTAGATCGCTTGATAATTTAAATGCTCACAAAATAATGGATTTCCTCTCAAAACTGCGACTTGCTTAAAAATCAGGTATATTGGTTTCGAAAACTGCATGCGAGGTATCCGCTAAATGTGTGTCACCAACCATGACGAGGCAAAATAGTTTAATAACCTAAAAGACAAATGCGTTTCTATTGAGTTGACGCTCAAGAAATTGAGCAATGGCGAGAAGTAAAAATCTGATGCGTGTCACATGCTGCCAGTGGGCTTTGCTCCATTGAAGTTAATGTAACCAATTTTTTGACGCGTCTGGCGGTTACAGACATTAAATGAAATATATGAGAATAATGGTAAACCGAAGCAGATTTCATGTTTGCATGACAACTATGCAGTCAAACACGCTAGCTAACAAGCCAGCAATACAAAATAATACTTAGCCTGCCATGCAGGTACAATTAGCGGTCAGGATGTAGTTTCTGTTAGTTTGTGATTTTTTTTTTTATTATAACCCATGCGTCATACACGGGGGTTTTATGCCCTTGTGTTTGACTAGGAAGGACCTCTGATTTCGAGACACAAAACTCCAAGTCTGTTGTGGTATTTAACATTCTGCTTATGTCCGCAGATAACGTAGTCATAAGCATCCTGTGACTTGTATGCTCGTAGTTCCTCCCTAGTGTTCACGGTAGGTTTCTCGATCAAATGGGTATATATATCAGTCCACGGAATACTTGGCCACTAACTAATGTCATCAACCCACTCACTGATACCATACAGATCTGGAAATTGGTTTCCATTCGTCAAAGTTAATTTGTTTAGGTAGAATTGCCGATCTTTGATGGCTAATGCCCTCGCATAGCTTGACAAACTATTATGGTCCGCCATACTTCCGTTGCCAAACTGTGCACGCAGCCTGTTTTGTTTGGAAACAGTAAATGGGTCTATATGTCACTTCAAAACGGATACACTAAAAACCAAAGCAGTTCCTGCGCATCGAGACTTCTTTCTACAATTCTTTAAAACACAATAACATCAATTGTTAAATTAAAGGGACTTTCTCGTACAGCAGTATTCTTCTCATTTCGTATGCCTTAAACAGATATTTTGCAACCTTTCTCCCGAATTGACATATTGTTCACCCTTTATCGGACTAGGAACCATATTTGGTAACTTCCAAAGTGGTGCCCCCATGCCTCTCCGTGAGGCAGTAGACCAGCGATGATTTCTCCCAGCCAATGAGAGAAAATCAGACTATACCACAGGCAGTGACATCAGGGAGTTTGGTCAATCAGCAATGGCCTAGAGCGTCTCAAACTTTTTTTCTTCTCCAGACCTCTCACAGAGTGGTTGTGTGCCTCTACCCAGTCCCATTCACATGGACGTAATATCATTACTCGCAAAAGAACACTGATGAAAACTCACGCATTAAAAAGTTGAAAAGGTTTGCTAAAAGTTGAGATAGGTGTTGTTTGTGTAAGATTTCTAGAAATCAGTGAAATTTGGCATGAATCACAAGAAATTTGGTGGTGAGGTCATATTTGATGATACACCCTTTTCACCCAAGTCTACAGCAAGTGATGGTTAGACTTTTTATGGACATTTGCCCAACGCGCAGTACTCTTTTACAGTCAGCTTCTTAGGGTATTTTTTAGTGCCCTATAAAGGGTTAAAATCTGCACAAGCCATGGCTTTACACTCATAATTCGTTATCCCCCGCCACGCATTTAGCGCAAAGCGGGGGATATAGTATTGCGCTCCATACGTACGTCCGTCCGTACGAACATATAAATGTGGATATTTTAAGAACCGTTGACTAGATTCTTTTCATATTTGATATCTAGGTTTATCTCAGTTGGGGAAAGGTACCATGTAGTTTTGGTGACCTTCACCTTCATTTCAAGGTCACAAAGCTTAAATTAGAGTATCTTGGTCCGTCTATACGAAGACATAAACTTGAATATCTTAAGAATCCTTGACTAGATTCTTTTCATATTTGGTACCTAGGTTCATCCCAGTGGGGGAAAGGAACCATGCCGTTTTGTTTACCTTGACCTTCATTTCAAGGTCACAAATCATAAATTTGAATATCTTAAGAACTATTGACTGGATTCTTCTCGTATTTGGTACCTAGGTTCATCCCAGTGGGGAAAAGGTACATGCTGTTTTGGTGACCTTGACCTTCATTTCAAGGTCATAAATCATAAATTTGAATATCTTCAGAACTATTGACTAGATTCTTCTCATATTTGGTACCTAGGTTCATCCCAGTGTGGGAAAGGTACCATGCTGTTTTGGTGACCATCACCTTTATTTAAAGGTCACAAAGCATAAATTCCAATATCTTAAGAACTGTTGACTGGATTCTTTTCATGTTGGATACCTGTGACGACCCCCAAAATTCTGATGTTTCTGGAGGTGATGGAGGTGACAGTTTGTCAAAATAATCATCGCCATGTCGATACTTCATCAACTTTTCAATTGGAAAATTAAACATTGCATATTCTAATTGCAGAAATAACAGTAGAAAAGATCTGCAGCGTGAAGCGGGGGATATAGCATTGGGCTCCGTGCAACCGTCCGTCCGTGCGGACTCATAAAATTGAGGCGGCGGGGGATATTGCCATGTTGGTGGCAAACACTGGTTATAATTAGTATTTTTTCTGAACTGATCTCCAGTAATGTAGATTATCGCTGCCCTGTCATTTCAAAAGCCTCTCTAGTGCGTTTGTCCAACTTGTATGCCTTGGTTCTGCTGAGCACTGTAAGAGGAAATCTTATTAAATGTAGCAACTGGTATGACTTTTTGTATATGCAGTTTGAATGAAAACTTCGGCATATGTGCTGTTGAGCAGTCAAAAATAACTTTTGCCGTGAGTGTAATACTATGTTGTGGCAATCAGCCTGTTGTTAATCTGTCTCCTTTCCTTTCAGAAGAATGACATTTGGGAAAGTGAACGAACTTGGCCAGTTTATTAGAGAGGCTGAACCGGAGCCTGATGTGAAGAAGTCGAGAGGTATGGTGCCCCAGCAGCCGACGTCTGTCTCTTAATCTGCTCTTTTCACTAGTTTTTGGAGGAAATGGAGGGAATGAGTGATATCTTCCTGTCTTTTAGTCTTGGTTGTTGAATACTTTGCAGTTGGCAAGTATGTAGCAAATGACTTCAGTCAATAAAAAAGGGCTTCAAATCCTGGACACAATTTCCAAACAATGGACATAAATACATTTCAGATAAGTCTTAACTTTTGCCCCTTCTAAATTGTTTTGATCTGGGTGTTCTGGAGTACAGCCAAAAATCAAAACTCCTGTTGCCGGGTTATTCCCTGTCCCAGCTCAACCATCTGATTTTCTTCAGACTTCACACTTACAGCACCCTCCATAATTATTGGCATCCCTGCTTAAGATGTGTTAAAAGCCTTAAAATAAATTAAATTTTTATTGCAGAAGCAGACTCTCACACTGAAAATTGTAGAAAAATGTAACCCTCAACTCGAGTGAATTTTAAGGGAAAAAAAATCCCTGACTAAGAAATAATTATTTTTCATAAAATCACCTGTTCCACAATTATTGGCACTCCTAACAATTCCTAAGAAATGAATGTAATTGAAGTATTTCTGTCATTTCTACAGTGGTTTGCAAAGTTGATCAGAGTATCTAGGAATATTTAATTAGTAATTCATCTCTTCCTGTTTCCCTGGGGTATAAATATGATGTTACACAGGGGCCATTTCTCTTATCCACTCTTCAACATGGGAAAGACAACACACCTTTAAAGTTAGGCAGATGTGTGTCGAACCTTCACAAGTCAGGCAATGGCTACAAGGAAATAGCCACTCACCTGCACCTGCCCATATCTACTGTCAGAGGAATCATTAAGAAGTTTAAAACAACACACACCGTGAGAAGGATGGTAAGAGAAATAAGTTCTCCAAAGCTCTCTGTTCAAGAATTGCCACAAGTAGTAGCATCTTGGGGTCACAAAGTCTCCAAAACAACCATCAGGCGCTATCTGCATGTCAACAAGCTGTTTAGGAGGCATGCACGGAAAAAACCTTTTCTCATTCAAAATCATAAACACAAATGTCTGGAGTTCGCTAAGCAGTTCTGGGACTGTGTGCTTTGGTCAGATGAGACCAAGATAGAGCTTTTTGGCAACTAACACTAAGTCGAAGATCCCTCTTTCAGTATTCTCTCATTGTGGCACAAATTATTTGATGTAAAAGAATTATTTCTTAATGTGGGATTTTTTTCCCCACTGAATAAATGCACTTGAATTAAAGGTTGGCTTTTCCTCTCTTTTTTTGTTTCATTGTAGTCCTATATTATTTAGAAAAAAACTGAATTTATTAGAGACTAAAGAACACATCTTAACCAGGGGTGCCAATAATTATGGAGGGCGCTGTATGTAGAACAATCATTTTTAGAGTGTTTTGAAAAGTATAAGGCTCCCCAGATCATTGGTACATGAGTTTTGGCCCCTGTGGGGGCTGGTAGGTCATGCCTCTGGAAAAACATCTGTAATTCTGGGCCATTTTCAAAGCTCTACTGTAGCTGAGTTTCTTAACCCCTCTCCGCAGATGTAGATGCCAGACATGGAGCTGCTCTATTTACTGTATGTACGCAGTTACACTATTCGATCACTTGATGGCACACCCAAACCAGTTATTGAATATTCACTAGCAAGCCGAGCTCGAACATGGCCGAGAATATGGACGAGTTCAATTCCATCCCTGTTTCCCAGGAGTTGCATGAATTAAACTGCACAGCTAAGCTTGATGTGCAAACAGCTCAATATACTTGCCCATAGTATCTACCCAGCATTTAAGAAAAATGAGCTCTTGAGACCGCCAAAATACACTGCCTGGCCAAAAAAAAAAAGTCGCACACTCAAATATTTAGTAGGAACCCCTGTAGCTTTGATTACGATGCATATTCGTCTTGTCATTGTTTTGACAACTATATGCAATGCCAGAACATTTCTTTTCGATCAGAAATGCCATGATTTTTGTCCAAGATCTTGTCTTCTCGACATAATGGTTGAACCACTCGATGGTCTTGAGAACATCCCAATAACGTTTATTATGTTAAAGGTCAGGACTTTTTGGTGGAAAATTTGTTTGTGAAAATGATTCCCCCTGCTTGGTTTTGTCATTCATTGTTTTCTTTGCTAAATACAGGCCAATAACTTGCCCGTTCTGAAATACTGTGACATCGTTTCCACCATCAGGGAATGTGTTTTCCGACATGATTTTGTAAGAAATGAATTGCGACGCACTGCATCAGTCAGGGTTAAAATGATTATTGCCATCTGAAACATATTAATAACCGCAATAATGATCCAATTTTAGAATTTGTTCATTAACTTCCAAACGGTGACTTTTTTTTGACCGGGCAGTGTAGTTCTTTGTAGCAACCGCTTCAGCTATAGTGAGCCAGTGGTGTCCCAATTATGTAGTTAAGAAAAATCAGTTTTTTGAAGCAAAAATTTGACATGGTATTGATATTATGTCATTCTTTTATCAATTATAGTCATCTTTTCTCAAAAAAGAGATATTCCCTACCATGGATTTATGTGTTAATTCCTCCATTAATGAATTCAGCACTGCCTTATATCCTCCTAAGTACTCATTGATTAGCCTCTCACTCAGTTGCTTACTTGGGCTCATCTTTGTAAACAGGTATAGTTCATGCCCATGTGAAACTTCCCCAGTAGTGATCTATTGACTGAAAAATTTCTCATCCAATTCTAGAGAGTATAAACTTTCCACAGCAACTGAAAGCAGGGATAGAAACTGGATTTTTTTTTTCCACTTGACATCACTCATGTTTACCAGTCCACGCCACCATTGACTGGACAGCCATTTTTTTTCTTTTATTTACAGCGCCAATTTTTTTATTTATTTTACAACTGAAACTCACTTCTATGCCAGTTGAACTCTAATTATGTTCTAATGCGAATTAAAGATCAGTCATGCCAAAAAACGTTAGAGACGGATGAGCCAAACCCTTCAGTTAAACAGAACGGAAAGTTTTCTTCATAATTATCTGCAAACGATATACACTTTAAATTTCAAAGCCCTGTAACATCTTGGACAAAGAGAAATCCCTAGCCAAGTCTTGACATGATCCAAAATGCTGGTTTGTCATTTTTTTGAGTTGGAATCAATGCACCGACCACCACTCAGTTCAGATAGCTTGTGCTCTTCCCGACTGACACAATTTTTTCAAAGATCAGTGAAAATGAATGCATCCAATAAAGTCACTAGAAGCAAAACATAAATGACCCTAAATATGATTCCCCCCCCCCTTGTTATTGTCAGAATCGCAACAACGGTGATGGTAACACCGAGTGCCATTCGAGCCTGCATGTGCTGGGTATTCATGGCTGATTGAATCTGAGGCTGTGGGGAAATGATCAATGCGGTTGTCTCAATCTAATGAAAGACAGGCAATTATAATTAGGCAGGGTGATTGATTTCTGTAGCGCTGTACTTTGCATGTCAAGAGAAAAAGTTTTCTTCTTATATAAACGACAACAAAACTAAATAAATCTCTTTCGAGGACAGCAGCATCCTTTACGTTAACCTATCACTGTTTAATAACAGTGGTTAGTGGACGGAATCCAAGGGGGTGGAAATAAACCTTGAAATGGATGAGGTTATTGACTTGATTTTAATCATTGTTCTTGGTTAAAACGTTTTCCAACAATATGAAAACTCCATTTGCAGTCAAGTACACAGTTTCCTTATTAGTGAAATGGCAAGGCGAGTGAATAATTCATTCAATTAAAATGTTTAATTCACGTGCCTTAAAAGGTAATCCTTCACAAAAAAAAAATCCACTGTGGATTTTCTGCATTTACTTTTGCCACATCTTACAAAGCAAGAAACTTGCACTTTTTTGCCTTCAGTAGACGTGTGTTTTCTCTCGTCTTAACGAAGACAATTAGCTACACCTGAGAAGGGAGAGTTAAAGTATCTTTTATCAAGGAAAGTGACTGAAACAGATCAAGAATAATAAGCAGTTTAAAGACGTTTATCGCCCACCTTGTTCTCTGTGCAACAGCCGTCAAAGAAGAAATGTTTGAAACATAAATGACTGTTGTCCTATTCAGAAGTCCTATTCAGAAATTTAATCAAAAGTACTTGGATACCTAATATAAAAAGAAGTTTATGAATATGGCATCTATCTACGACAATTAGAAGCATCTCGCTACATACCAAGGAGCACATCAAAGAAACACAGTAATTTGGTAACTCAGAGGCTATATATGCTTTTGAATCGACGCAAAAATTTTCCAGCTCGCGCTCTGCAAGCGCTCGCATTAAAACAATTCTCCAACCAGCACTCCAAGCATCCGGGGCAGAAACTCTGATGAAGTTTGAAGTAAATCGGAGATGGGCGAGCTGGGGCCATCCTGATGTTTGCCTGATTTGTCTGGGAAATGGCCCTGTTGTCTACCTTACATTGGAACATCCGAATTACAAAGATGCACCCATTTCTTAATATGTTCCTCTAAATTGGCGAGAGGTTTCTTTAATTGCCTTTAATTTTCATGTAGGACTGCATCTTTTGACACATTTTGGATGACCTGTTTTGTTGTCGCCAAAATGTAACCAGTTGATATGTTTCCTGCAGTAGTGGGCTATTATGGCCATAATGGGAGTGAGTGAGTGTGTCACAATCCATTCATGCTCAATTCCTCAAGAATGGTACCTGCCATAGCCTTGTAGCTTTGCACATTAATGGATATAGTGCAGAAGATGAGCTGATTTAAACTTGGTTGAATATGTGAAGTTGCACCAAACTAAATTAATATGCAAAACAAACCGCATTGCAGGGTCCTGTACAGTCCAATAGGACTGCTCGTTTCTTATAGCTGTTAGCTTGCTAACCAAGCTAGCAAGCACGTTAATAGAATTATTAGCAATTCAGTTAAAGCTTGATAAAGGCTCAAAACGCTCAACCAATTGTTAAGTTAGCAGTGTTTGTTTTGTGTTTCTGGCTCAGTTGAAGTGTACTGCAGCAACATTACTTGCGTATACCTCCATCAGTGGCGGCTTGGGAACTGGCGATAGGGGAGGCTGAAATCCATCCCTTAAAAATAATGATCGGTCATGACCTGTTTTCAATCCTTCATTTACAACCCCAATTCCGAAATTGTGAATAAAATCAAAATGCAATGACTTTCAGATGCCACGAGCCAATATGTTATTTACAATAGAACATGGATAACATTTCGAATGTTGAAACGGAGTCATTTTACATTTTTATCCACAATATGAGCTTATTTCAAATTTTCTGGCTGCAATAGGTCTCAAAAAAGTTGGGACACAGACAAAAAAAGGGCTGAGAAAGCCATTAATGTATAAAAGAATCAGCTGAAAGAACATTTAGCAAGAAATTTAGTTAACTGGCATCAGGTGTGTAACATGATTGGTTATAAAAGGGATGTCTTAGAGAGGCTGTTACTCTCTGTAGGAAAGATGGCCAGAGGCTCTCCAACCTGTGAAGGCTTGCGTAAAACAATTGTGGAATACTTTAAAAGCAATGTTCCTCAACTTCAAATTGCAAAGGCTTTGAAGGTGCATGACATCATCAAAAGATTCAGAGAAACTGGAAAAATCTCTGCGCGTAAGGGACAAGGCCGAAGACCTTTGCTGGATGCATGTGATCTTCGGGCCCTCAGACGCCACTGCATCACTCACAGGAATGATTCTGTGATTGACATTACTAAATTGGCCCAGGAATACTTCAAGAAACCACTGTCTGTAAAGATAATTTGCCGTGCCATCCACAGATGCCACCTAAAACTCTATTGTGCAAAAAGGAAGCCATTGTGTTGAGCATGATCCAGAAGCGCCGCCGGATTCTGTGGGCCAAGGCTCATTTAAAATGGACTGTTGCAAAGTGGTAAAGTGTCCAGTGGTCAGACGAGTCCTAATTTGACATTCTTGTTGGAAATCATGGGCGTCGTGTCCTCCAGGCTAAAGAGGAGAAAGACCACCCCTCCTGTTATCAGCATTCAGTTCAAAAGCCAGCATCTGTCATGGTATGGGGATGCATTAATGCATATGTTGTGGGCCACTTGCATGTTTTGAAAAGCGCCATGAATGCTGAAAGGTATATAAAGGTTTTAGAGCAACATATGCTCCCCTCCAGATGACATCTATTCCAGGTAAGGCATTGCGTATTTCAGGAGGACAATGCAAAACCACATACTGCAGCTATTACAACAGCATGGCTTCGTAGTAGAAGAGTCCATGTGCTGAACTGGCGTGCCTGCAGTCCTGATATTTCACCGATTGAGAACATTTGGTGCATGATTAAATGAAAAGTCCATCAAAGAGGACCCAAAACTCTCCAGCAGCTGGAACCTTGTAGAAACCAAAAGTGGTTTCTACAAGGTTCCAGTCAAAATCAAATTCCAACTGCTAAACTCAAGAAACTTGTCTCCTCAATTGCCCAGATTCCTCCACTTTGTGCTAAAAAGAGGAGGGGATGCTACACCATGGCAAATAGGCCCCTGTCCAAACTTTTTAGAGACCTGTAGCAGCCATCAAATTTGAAATGAGCTCATTGTAAAATTTCTCAGTTTCAACATTTGCTATGTTATCTCTGTTCTATTGTGAATAAAATACTGGCTGGTGTGATTTGGTCATTGCGTTTTGAATTTTTCAAAATTTAAACTTTGTCCCAACTATTTCGGAATTGGGGTTGTAAATTACAGAAACTCAAACTCAACATTCTCAGGTGTGGCCAGTTTTCGCATAAAGAGTACCTGTTAACTCTCACGCATTCGGCGTCAGTTTTAGTGGCATATTCTCGTTCCCCTGCTGTAGTCATTACGCAATCAATGCATACAAAAAAGATTCTTGCGCGGAACTGAAATCCTTGTGCATGGAGGTTTATTCAGTTTCACCTACGTTATGACTCCAGTCTTCTCACGCTTTTCTTTATTTGGGGGTTGGAAGCAATGCATGTTTTTCATGATCGTTTAAATTGTTTAATTGAAATAAGATCATTGGAAGAAAGACGTTTCAAATGATCTTATTTCTTTTAAACAATTAAAATGATAATGAAACACACGCATTGCTTCCAACCCCTGAGTAAAGAGAAGCGTGAGAAGTCCGGAGTCGTCATCACGCGGGAAATTGATAAACCTCCATGCACAAGGACTTAAGTTCCGCGCAAGAATCTTGTAGATATGCGTTGAATAATTGCTGACTACAGCAGAGGAATGTAAATATGCCACTTAAACTCTCACCAAATGCGTGAGAACTGACAGGTATGCATTAATAATGAAAACTTATCACTCCTGAGAATGTTGAGTGTTTGGAGTTTCTGTAATGGCAGTTTAAATGAATGATTGAAAACAGGTCATGACCAATCATTATTTTAAGGGATGGGTTTCAGCCTCCCCTATCTCCAGTTCACCAGCTGCCACTGACCTCCATTTCTCAGTAGCCATCTACATGAAAACGGTGCCATTGAGCAACCCATTTTGCATGTAGCTCTGGAGCTAGCTAGGCTGCTACTATTGAAGTGAAATTATGCTTGCTCGGTAGCAATGAGGCATTATCTTTGCTAGCTACATTTCCTGAGCCGATCCTGAGTTTACAAACAGCACCTCAGCCTATGCAAAAAAACACTGTGTCGCAGGGCCTTGTACAATGCAGTCAGATTGTATGTTACTTGTGTTCACAGTGTAGTTTTAAATTCCTTATGTATTGGTTCTGGTTATGGATCACATAGCCTATGATATGTATGGCGCATACAGGTTTGTTCATGACTATTCTGTATCTGCAGCTGTGTCGTAAGGCTAGGCAACTATCTGGTGTTACCTTGAGATGCAATGGAAAAAATAGCATGGTCGTGATGATAGAAAGGAAGAGCTGAATGTCGATTGAGCTTGTGGCACAGCAGAGTGATTGCACCAACAGGCTTATCTCACCCCTCCCTGAACTCTCCCATCTCTCACAGGTTCCATGTTTTCACAAGCAATGAAGAAGTGGGTGCAGGGAAATTCAGATGAGGTACCTTTTAATTTTTTTATCCTTTCATGGTCAGTCATTACAAATGTGTGATTAGGATGTTATAAGCTTTCATGGCGGCTCAAAGGCCACTATTATTAAATTAAGTAAGTGAAGTTCTACAACACCGACTTTTACTTTTGAAAACACTCAAGTGTTCAGTGCCCAACATAACATCTTTTCCCTGTTAGCCATCGGGGGCAGTAGATCAGAGTTTTACTGGCCACTTGTATATTTTAATATACAAGTAATCAGAGAAATAGTAATCAGAGAAAAAAGTACAAATTTCCTCAAAGCTTTTTATTGATTGTTTGTGCATACATTGTAATGATTTGTCCCAACAAAAAACACCTGATTAATAATCTTTTTCGAACATTTGATCTCATTCATATAAATACATTTGATGAGAACTGTGCTCCTATCTCCCGGCTTTATCTCTCTCTGTACTGGCATTGCACTGAAGCGCATCATGTCTTAAGCCCTCCAAGAGTTTTGCAGAACGCTTTACAAATTTGCTGCTTTGATTTCCACTGCACAATCCTCAAGGAAACTCATTCAAAGGAAATTTTCAGTTTAGCATTTTTTTCAGGTTTCACCATTTTTATGAAAGAAAGCAGGCAATACTTATTGTACTTCTTGTCAAAATCTATTCATTCCACGTAATAACTTTTGAGATTAAATTACAATGACTGTTACCTTCGCATGTGCACACAATAAACATGTAGAAATACACATGCAATTATTTTGACAGTGCAATCTTAAAACGGACGACCAAGAATGTCTTTATTTATTTCCTCGGGTGCTGCTCTGTGGCTGCCCATTGCTCCTAACTGTAGGGTAGGTTAAATGAAGTTCAATAAAGTATGTCTATCTATCTGACCAAATTAATATATTTATTTATTGACCCCTTGGCCCCCCACCAGGAAGACAAAGAAACAATAAATAAAAAAAAAAAAAAAAATATATATATATATATATATATATATATATAAAATATATATATATATATTTTTACTAAATTTATCAGCACATTTTGGCTCAGTGTGAGTCTCTACTGCGTAGTCTCTGCTTTGTTTCACCGTATCTGTTGTGCAGGGAGCGGAGAAGAGAAAGCTGCAATGATAATATTCAAGTTGATAATTCGGGACATTGATGTCACTATATCCCCGAACGCTGAATGGGGTTCCGGGGATATAATGTTTTTGGTCCGACCACCGCCGCACTAGGTGTTAACGCGATAACTTCAGTAATATTTCAATTACAAGTTTCAAATTTTGCACATAAGTAAGTATCATAAAGAGGGAGAACTGATTCGATTTTGGATAATTTACGATCTTTAGATTGGCCACCAGGGCCCAAAAACTGATTTACGTGTTAACGCGATAACTGCAGTAATATTTCAATTAGAAATTATAAGTTTTGCATTTAAGTAAGTGTCATAAAGAGGAAGAACTGATTTGGTTTTGGACAATTTACAATTTCTAGATTGGCCACCAGGGGCCAAAAACAGAAAAAATCACTGTTTTAATCATATCTCTGGAAATATTTGTCCGATTGATCTCAAATCAAGTGCAAATGAAAGGTCTTGACCTGACAATGTGTCCCACGATGACATCATACCTGTATGGTTCAATATTTTGCCACCAGGTAGCGCTTTGTGATGGAAAATGACCATTTTGGCCATATATTCAGAGCCATTTGTCCGATTGACCTGAAATTAAGTTTAAATTCAAGTCTTTTCAAAGTCTATTCAAGGATTGGGGAATTGGAGGATTGGGGGCTTTCGGGGATATACCCCCAGCCGTCACCTCCGACGGCATAAGCCTAGTTGTATTTGCAGTTAACGCATCCAAATGGGTATTAATCGTTAGTCGGGCTGCGTGTTGTACTAGTCAGTTAGCTACAAGTACACTCAAAGAAAGTTAAACATTACACTCCATATTGCAAACTACTCACAGTAATTTATATACCTGTAGAATTTGGCTAGCTTGGAGCAAGTCAACGTCATGATTTATCTGGAGCCTTGGTAAAGAAACTATCATTGGCCATGGAGGTTATGATGGATATCCTAATATTGAACCTATGGCTCATGGTGTTGGCGGCACCATCATTATGATTTCCCGGCCAAAGCCAGCCTCTCAGGGTGCGGTTTTTTAATTAGATTCCCTACACTGCTTTACGCCATGATACTTTACGTTCAGCCAAAAACAACTGCAACAGATCGTAGCCTTATACTGTCTCAGGACGGTATCTCCTGCGCCCTATGAACACCTACGATATCTGGTATACAGTATCTTGGATGAAACACTTCCTTTTGGCTGGACTTCTGAAAAGGCAGACGTTTACTGTTCAGGGGGAAATCCTGGAGTTTAAATTGCCCCCACAGTACTTAGGAAGTTATATAAACATATCCTATGGGTCATACCATCATCCAGGGGGTGCCAGGTCACTTCCTCAAAATTCTTTGAAAAAAATTCACGAGTAAATATTCACGCAAAATGAAAATAATGCCAAATATTTGGCCAGTATCTCAAATAGTTTTCAAGTTATAGCCCTTCGAAATTAGAATAATATTTTAATTTTTTTTGCCAAACCCATTTTCAGCCAACTTTGGCAACTTATTGCTCCAAATTGATTGCTTATTCAAGGCTGAAATTGGGTATACTAACCATATTCATCCCCTAGAATCTGAAAATTGCTTGTTGTATGTTGTGTACCTTGATCTACTTTTGGATGGTAAAGCCTCTAAATCAGCCAAAAACACAAAAGGCCCAAAAACGATAAAAACAATTTTATGATCTGTAACTCAAAAACTAAGTAAGATAAAAGGCTAGTATTCATTTTTTATGATTTTATGATAAATCTTTCTGTAGAAATGCAGTAATCCAAGTAATATCATTTTTAGAAGTTTTTTAATGAAATAATTTCGAAGTCAATTTTTCCTGTTTTGCCCCAGATAAGTTGCCAAAGTTGGCTGAAAATGGGTTTGCCAAAAAACTTAAAATATCATTTAAATTTTGCAGGGCTGTAACTTGAAATCTATTTGAGATACTGGCCTAATATTTGGCATTTTTAGCTGCGACCAAGCAGCTCTATGAACGCTTCTGTCTATCTGTTCTGTCTGTCCGTCCGTCCGTCTGTGACACCTTTTTCACCATGTTCCTGTCATCGTATCATCGTTAAATTTTCAGGAGTTATTGACCTTCACCAAAGTGATGTCCATGCACAAGGTCGAGGTCAAAGGTCAAGTTCACAGAGGTCACGACCTTGTTTGCAGGTTTTCGCGCTGTAACTCCAGGTAGAATTCATTGATTGCTATGAAATTTTGAAAATAGCTTCTAGGCATACAGGAGGTGTTCCGTATTGTTTTTCAAGGTCATCCCAAGGTCACAAAGGTAAAAAAAAGTGTCAATTTTGCCCGATTTGATGGTTTTCGCACCGTAACTCAAGTTTAATTCAATGAATGGCTATGAAATCTTACAACAAGCTTCTTGGTATAGAAGAGGGGTTCCCTATTGATTTTCAAGGTCATCTGTCGAATCCCAAGGTCACACCGGTCAAAAAAGTGTCGATTTTGCCCCAATTTCACAGTTTTCGCACCATTACTCCACTTTAACTTGATGGATGGCTAGTACATCTTAGAACAAGCTTCTTGGTACAGAGGAAGGGTCCCCTATTGATTTTCAAGGTCATTTGCCAATTTCGGCATCACACTTGTACAAGAAACCACCAGTCATGGACATTAGGCCTCGTGACGGATGGTAGGCGAGGTCGCAGCTATTAGATCCTTCTGATCTACTTGTCTTGTATTTTGTGTGGATATTTAAACGTGAATTTTTTCAAAAATTTTGAGGAGGTGACCTGGAATATTTCTCAAAATCTGGATGATTTGACATGGAATGACCCCAATGTTTTATTGAATAAGTCACGGATATATATACCAAGCCTCCCAGTATGTTTTTCCATTAATAAAAAGGGAAATGCCATCCAAAACTGCTGTCTTAAATAGCAAAAAATAGAAAAAAAATATGAATAGAAGTGTATAAAAAATAAAAGTAGGTTGGGAGCGAAACTGCATTTCCTTCTCGGGGTGTCATCGAGTACTCCCCAAACAGATCTTGACTAGATACAAAATAGTAGCTGATAGTTTTTCTGTCGTCCAATATTTTTTCGAAGTTTTATTTTTACGAATTTCCTTGTGTTACGTAGGCAATGTGTTATTTATGAAAGACTGCCATGCTTGTTGTTTTCTGTATTTTAAAACCTGTTCAACCCCAACTTCCGGTGATGCCGGTGTTACGGAATTTCCAGATGCTTGCCAAATATAAAAGCCTTTTACGCATGATCAATTTCAGCTAATTCCTCCTTCAGGTTGCCTGATTAACAATTTATTTGTCAAATTACCAAGATCAATATATAAGGCTATAATGATTCAGAAATTACCAAGAGACTACCGATGTACTGCATTGAAAATGTACATGTATTGCATGTGATGTTTTGAATGTGACAGTTAAACATGTAATTAATCGATCCAAAACTTTCTGAGTCCATTTCCAATAACAGCATTTTTATACACCCGTCGTATTATGGAATCATGATGTCTGTCTGGACGTCTGTCTGTCTGTCCGTTGCTTGTGTTCACAATAACTCCGCCAATTCTCAATCGATTTCATCCAAATTCACACAGCATGACCATATCAGGTGGAACTTTGATGAGTTTAGAAATCAGCCTGATTGGATCACCCTTTTTCTCAAAATGAACCCTTTTATGCAAACTGTTGCGTGACGGGCGTATATTGCTGTCTCTGACTGCTCTTGTTTACATTTAAAATTGGGAAAATTGTCTCAGGCATGTCAAAGCCTACAAAAAATGTTTGTTTCTGTGGTTATATAATTGTATATAGATTGCAACTATAGACCGCCTGATTTAGCCTATACAGGCATCACTGGGTCAAGCAAGAAAGCAAATTTTGACCAGCAAATAATTTGGTGATTGCTATGATTGCCTACACATACAGCGCCCTCAATAATTATTGGCACTCCTGGTTAAGACGTGTTCTTTAGCTTCTAATAAATTCAGTTTTTTTTCTAAATAATATAGGACCACAATGAAAAACAGAGGGAAATCCAACCTTTAATTGAAGTGCATTTATTCATGGGGAAAAAAAATCCCACATTAAGAAATAATTATTTTATTATATATATTTATTTATAATCGTGTGTGCCACAATTATAAGCACCCCTGATGTTAATACTTTGTACAAACCCCTTTTGCCAACAAAACAACACCTAATCTTCTCCTATAATGTTTCACAAGATGGGAGAATACTGAAAGAGGGATCTTCGACCATTCCTCTTTGCAAAATCTCTCTAAATCATCCAGCGACCCGGGTCCTCTCCTCTGCACTCTCCTCTTCAGCTCACTCCGCAGGTTTTCAATGGGGTTGAGGTCTGGGGACGGAGATGGCCATTGGAGGAGCTTGATTCTGTGTCTGGTGAACCATTTCTAAATAGATTTGGCCACATGTTTAGGGTCATTATCTTTCTGAAAGACCCAGTGACGACCCATCTTCAGCTTTCGGGCAGAGGCCGCCAGATTTTGATTTGAAATGTCCTGGTATTTTTTTTTTTTTTTTTTTTTAAATTTCGGCACGATTGTTAAGTCATTTTATGACAATTTCAACACAACACAACATGTATCATGACCGAAAGGGTCGCGGGAGAAGCGAAATCGCTTATAAGAGTCCCGCCCCCAGTTTCCAGAAAAACAGTTTGATTATAGTTAAAATATCATTAGGATTATAAAGCACAGCAGAGCTAGTGTCCATGTACGCTACGTTTTAAACGTCAGGAAATAAGATCGTGAAATCTATGAATATCATGAGAATTAAAATTACAAGTTAGCTGAGTGTTCATATAACTTTAGATTCAAATGCCACTCTTGATCCAAAGCGACATTTCCCCGAAACCCCTTTCTTGATCATTTGGTTTGTTCTGGCTAATTTGGGGTAGAGGAGAGGTACAATAATACCGGATCTTTGCTTGGATCTCTTGATTAGTCTTCATTTCCATCGCCTGGGTTCACCCTTCCCTTATCAGATGTAATGACTTCTCGCAGTATGTGCAGTCCATCGTTGCCATCCTTGACGTTGAATCCAATTTTATTGAGCTTTCTGTCAAAGGTGGCCATGCTATTCATTTTCTTTATCCTTTGGTCAATCAAATGCAGTCCAAACCCCAATGATGGCAGACCCGCTATCATGAATCCAGTTAGATAGACGTCCTCTACATCCTCGATGTCCAGGACTGTCAAACACCGTGAACGCCACTTTCCCCATGGATCTATGATATAACCGGCCGGGAATGTCCCATCTGGGCATGTCGGTTCTCCAGAACCTGACCGCCTCGTGGAAATAATTTTGTCGATTGCATTTAACGACCAGCTTATAAGATCCATTTTGGTTCAGCTGTCTGTAATAATGTGCTGTGAGTTGTCTTTCGAACAGATAGTCTGAAGCGTCCAGTGGATACAAAGGTACAGGATTAACAATATTGAACACGTTTATAGTTACTCAGATATGCACATTTCAACAAATATTTGAAGACCTTCAGTTCTTCTGCCATTCTTATATTATCATCAAGTACATTCCATGCCCTGACTCCAGCCACAGATAAGGAGTGCTCCCTGCGAGTCGTTCTGACCTTACTTGTTTGTAATAACATTTTACTTCTGGTGTGCTGAATGCAATCACGCTGAAGAAATAGGTTTTGTATATTTTTGGGCAAGCATTTATGATATCCTAAGTAGACAAGTTGCACTATATCCTGTAATTTAAGAAGCTTTGCCTTAATAAACAAATCATTTGTATGAGTTCCATACGGAACGCAATGAATAATTCTAAGGGCCTTTTTTTGAAGTTTAAATAAAGGTTCCAGTGTATTTTTATAAGTGTGACCCCATACTTCAGCAAAGTAATGTAAGTGGGGTGCTATGAGGGCTGAATAGATTATTTTAAGAGACTTGTGGTTTAACAGTTTCTGCATTTTCCAAAGAATACACACACTTTTAGCTTTCTTTGAACTAAATTTATATGCGGTTTCCAGCTTAAGAGATTATCTATCATAACTCCCAAGACTTTATATTTGTTTACCCTTTCAATGCCGATACCATTAACTTTTAAGTCTATGTCGTCCTTTAGGCCTTTTTTCCCAAATATCATAAATTTGGTCTTTGTAAGATTTAGTGATAATTTGTTTCCATTGAACCACGTGTGAAGTTTAGACATTTCATTATTAGCCAATTTAACTAATTGTTTGAGATCTACACCAGAGCAAA
This sequence comes from Gymnothorax reevesii, assembly GCA_029721435.1. Lineage (NCBI taxonomy): Eukaryota > Metazoa > Chordata > Actinopteri > Anguilliformes > Muraenidae > Gymnothorax > Gymnothorax reevesii. The sequence continues at coordinate 72,303,930 of CM056578.1, read as the reverse complement.
AAATAGTTGTGTCGTCAGCGAATAAGATTAATTTTAGGATATCGGATACCTTAACAATGTCATTTATGTAGATTATAAACAGCTTGGGACCTATGACCGAGCCCTGAGGAATTCCACAGGTAATGTCCAGGCAATTTGATTTATTATTGCCCATCTGCACAAATTGCGTTCTATTTGTTAAATAATTTTTGATCCATTTTAATGCGGCCCCTCTTATTCCATATTTATACAGTTTTTCAATCAATATATCATGATTTATTGTGTTGAATGCTTTCTCCAGATCAATAAATATACCTATAGAATATAGCTTTGAATCTAGTGAATCTTTAATCATCTCAATAAGTTCTGTTTAGGCTAGTGCTGTCGAATTTTCCTGAACCCATACTGACTGTCACATAGTAATTTATGTTTATCAATGTAGTTGTCCAATCTATCATTAGAGTTTTTCTAAGATTTTTGAACATTGAGGTAAAATAGAGACAGGTCGATTGTTTGAGAAATCATATTTATCCCCGCTTTTGTATCGAGGGATAACCTTCGCTATCTTCATTTTATCTGGAAACACTCTGTAGGAGAAGGATAAATTACATGCGTATTATAAATTACATACGCATAATTATATGCGTAAGTGGAGTTACAATTGCGTTAGTTAGTGTTTTCAGTAATTTCATATCTAATTGGTTCACGTCAACAGATGTCTTAGATCTACAATTTATCAGAATTGATCTAATTTCTTATTCAGTAACGGGGGTTATTGGGTTAATGTCATTGTGTCTTGTACTTCCTCATCCCTATCAAGGTAGTCCCATCTTAGGTGTGAGGGTTCAATACCCTTTGCTAGTTCTGGCCCAACATTCACAAAGTAACTATTAAAATGTTCCCCGACTAAATCCATGTTCTCTACCTGTTTCCCATGAATATTAAAGAAGGCAGGGTACTCCCTCTTCGGAGCCCTCCCAGAGACATTCTTTATTATATTTCAAAGATTTCTGGTGTAATGTTTATTTCCTAATTGAAGCTTTTCATAGTACTCTTTTTTTAAGCTTCCTCAACAAGCGTGTAATTTTGTTTCTATAAGTTTTATACCTTACTTCTGTTTTCTCAGTTCTTTCTCTCAGAAACTGCTTATACAAAGTATTTTTTTTCTTACAGGCATTAGCCAATTTGTTTGAAACCCAAGGTCTTCTCTCTTTGTTTTGCTTCAGATTATTGATTGTTTTGACTAAACAGTGGGTATCTTACAGAGAATTTACAGGAAAGCCTCATACGCTCTATTTGGATCGTTCTCTGCTAATACATTGTCCCATTTTTGATTCAACATATCTAATTCTAGTTCCTTTAGCCTTTTTTCACTTTTATTTATGATTTCTGTATATTCCATGATTTTCGATCTAGCCTGGTCAAAGCATTTCAAAGCATTCATGATGCCATGCACCCTAACAAGGTTCCCATGGCCTCTGGAAGAGAAACAGGCCCACAGAATCACCAATCCTCCCCCATACTTCATAGTGGGCATGAGGTGCTTTTCTGCATACTCATCTTTTGTGTTCTGCCAGACCCACTTAGTGTTTGTTGCCAGAAAGCTCTACCTTGGTCTCATCTGACCAAAGCACACAGTCCCAGTTGAAGTCCCAGTACCGCTTAGCAAACTCTAGATATTTGTGTTTATGATTGTGAGTGAGAAAAGGTTTTTTCTGTGCATGCCTCCCAAACAGCTCATTGGCATGTAGATAGCGCCCAATGGTTGTTTGAGACTTTGTGACCCTAAGAAGCTACCATTTCTTGCAATTCTTTAACAGTGAGATTTGGAGAACTTTTTATTTATCTTACCATCCTCCTCACTGGGCGTGGTGGCAAAATAGCCTTGCGTCCTCGTCCAGGCTTATTTACCACTGTTCCAGTTGTTTTAAACTTCTTATTGATTCCTCTGACTGTAGATATGGGCAGGTGCAGGTGAGTGGCTAATTTCTTGTAGCCATTGCCTGAATTGTGAAGGTCGACACAAATCTGCCTAACTTGAATAGTGTGTTCCTTTGTCTTTCCCATGTTGAAGAGTAGATAAGAGAAATGGCCTCTGTATCACGTCATATTTATGCCCCAGGGAAACAGGACGTGATGAATTACTAATCAAATGTTCCTAGATACTCTGATCAACTTTGTGAACTACTGTAGAAATGACAGAAATAGTTCAACTACATTTATTTCCTAGGAATTGTTAGGGGTAAAATTCACTTGAGTTGAAGGTTACATTTTTCTACAATTTTCAGTGTGGGAGTATGCTTCTGCAATAAAAATTAAATTTATTTTAAGGATTTTAACACATCTTAACCAGGGGTGCCAATAATTATGGAGGGCGCTGTATTTATTGAAGAAGAATATTTCGTTTGACAAAATATGATGTCAGTTCTAGAAATTTTGTCATCTGTCTTCTTTCAATAAATTTTTGCTGTTAGTATTTGGACATTTCAGTGTTCTGGAGTTATTTGAAATTTTTGGACCACGAGAGACTGAAACAATCCTTTATGCAGCTATCACTGGATTCTAATTCTGTAAAATCTATAATACTACAAATATAAGTATAGCCTAATATTTGCCCGCAACTGTGCAGAAATACCAAGTTTGGATAGAATGAATCAAAAAAATCAACATCCTCTTTGAAGGGTCCAGCACTTTGAATGGTCAACGCAAAACATTGAATAGTCTTCACAAGAACCGCATGGTGCTTTAACGAGCGGGCACGCTGCCAACAACCATATGAGTGATATATTCTTGAGTACAGGATAAAATGCCAGTTAAACAAGCAAAGTAATTACAGGAAGCAACAGGATGGAGGCAAATGAAAAATCTACATTCACATATCATTATTTATTTATTTGAGTGTATTTTTTTAAATTAATTTTTCATGGCGACTGGTTTCTGACAGGAGAGTTTAGCTCTGTAAACTGCTGGAAGTTCCGTAACGATAAACAAGATAGGATTGAGATGGCAGAAGTATTGTGGCTGCAGCATGGGCTTATTACAGTAAATGAACGGTTTAGATAGACAAGCATAGAGCTTACATTTTGGCTATGTGTACATCTAGATGCCTGTGCCGCTAAGTTCTGTTGACTTGTCTTCTTAGGCCTTGTTTTCTAACTTAAGTTATGAAAACTCTTACACACCACAACTCCACCAAAACGTCCTCTTCTGTTTCTGTCCAATCGAACACCATGATTAATGCTGATTATTTGTTCTGCATTCACAAATCTCACTGTTCTCCACATAACCCTGCAAATGCCCATGATTATCTACGTCTTCTCTTCACATACTACAGTTTTCTACCATTTCCTATGCTAAGCCAAGATTTCCTACACCACAACCAAAAAATTTTGAGCATGTCCAAAATTTTATGACAAGCTGTGTCAACCTACTCCACGGCCAAATCGCTGGAAATTTTTGCCTTGGGTACCTTCACATGGCAAGACGCGTAACGACTTTGGGTCTTTATGCAGGTTTTTGTGCGATTTTCTAGCCAAACCGCACCATGTGAGGCCAGCTTTAAATGTAACATTTTTATGTTCATGCAACTTAATCGACTCTGCAAAAACACTATGGTGCTGGGCCTTAGCCTCTCTATGGTGAGGCAAACCATGAAGATGCAGCAGCACGTTAGGTAGGTTAGCTAAATAACTTCATGTTGCCTCTGACATGGTGGCTACATCAGTGATGTACTGAGAACCAAGGTCTGCTCTCTTCTGTTTGAGGAGGGTTACTGTTCCCTCATAAGAGGTAGAGTATGAGCTTCCCGTCACGATATGGTAAGCGACGTGAATTTAATTCTCCGTTCGCTGGATTGTGTTCTTGTTTGCCCATTGAGTCCAGACATGAAGTGGCTGCGCTGACATTATCCATCACCAGCCTCTGCGAATTGCAAATGTTGTAGTGAAACTTGTCGTGAGCATAGGTGAGCCTGTCTGTTTTGTGTTGCAAGTCCCTTAAAAAAAAAATAGACTCCCCTTGGGTCGGCATTGGTGACTTCTATTCTGGAAAATTGCAATAATGTATTTTCCAAGGAATCACGAGTTATCCACTTATCGTCAAGTAATCTGATTTATGACAGCGATTGGGGAAAAAAACTGGCCCATACGTGCCTCTAATCAACTTGGCGACATACTTTTTTTACCTGTCCAGGCTATTGGGTCTTTGGTTATTTCGAACCATGGTGTTAAACTCCACAGATCCGGTATGCCTTAAAGACCAAGATTTTTGAGTCCAGTTTAGTGATATAACACTGTGCAGATCGACCTTAAGCACAACCTTCTATGCCGCAAGCCTTAAAAATCATCTTTATTTGCCATTTAAGCAATTTTTTGGCAAGCAGGTACTATGCACTGATGTACAGTAAGTGCATCGGGTTGCTGTATGACATTGTTCCAGGAGTGACTGTTTTTTCATTCTCTCTCTGTCCTGTGCAGGCCCAGGAAGAGATGGCCTGGAAGATAGCCAAGATGATTGTGAATGATGTCATGAATCAGGCGCAGCACGATCACCCCGCCGTTAAGACAACTAAGGTGTTTTGTTATCTTAATATACAGAGCCTTGGTATAATTTAACAAATGTGCATAGAAATAGTAACTGATCAGCTTGAAGGGATTATTAAATCTGATTTATCAAATGAAATCAGTTTAAGTTATATGATTTGCCTTATCAAAGTATAGTTGAATTATAGTTTACTGAGGTTGTTTTTGAAGATATTCTGGTTGTTTTTTTTGTCCTTTTTATTTGAAAGAGTGTACCTTCACACTGATTTGGTAAATGCACCATGTGCCCTCAGAATGTTCAGTTGTCTCCTGGTGTCAGTGTTTGTGTTTTTGAAGTCTTATTGCTTCCTTGTCCAGCTATGACCTTCGTGAAGAACCAAAGGAGACTCCATACTGAAGCTTCATGGAGAGGCGGAGCTAGAGGGAGTCGGCAATGAACTGCACACTGTATTTACTCCATATTAACCTTATTTGAATGAAGATTGAACAACACATTCCATGAATCCCAACATTAAGCATTGTGCATCTGCGTGTTTGAGCACATTGTCGTACGTTTGTGGACTCGCATTATTGCTCCCTATGAACATGATGAAGGTTTTTAAATGTATGAAGTGGAAATACAAAAATGATACGCTGCAGCACCAACACAAATTCCTACAAGGAAAAGAAAATGTGTTGGAAATGGTGTCATTACATGGTGTATAGAGCATCTCTGCTGCGGTCCTGCCTCCTGTAGACCTGCTATGGATTCTGAGGGGAGCCCAAGCACCTGGAAGAGACGTTGCGAGATGCGATGCTGAAGACTACCATTCCCCCTTTCCATTCCATTTTTTTTTGGTTTTAGAGAAAGTTGTTCCCTCTGAGGTCAAATTCATTTTAATGGAAGGTGTGAACTTAAACAAGTTGGCACCTGTTACTGTACAACTATCGAATTTTAATTTGAGACCCCTTTCTCTCTGGCATATATTGAGAACAGTATTGACTGTGTGGGCAATTTCTTCTGTACCTGTGTCCAGTAGACATGACGGGAATAAGATTAAAACTGGAAAATGGCTTCCATTTTTTGCTGCTGGAACTTGCACGTCATCTGTTGTAACAAGGCCTCGTACTTCATCAAAGTTATTACACTTCACAGGTTACAAGCTGCTGTTCTGCAGTTAATGGAAAACGCCCTTGGACTGAACTAAAAAAAGTTACTGCGGATACTGGCTCCTCGTTGTATAGCTGTAGATTTTTGATTTGTCCAATGTAGTACTGTATCCATATTTTTTGATGATTGTTTTTGTATAATATGTAAAAAACAATGTCAATACAAATCACAAAATGGACTCGCAGTCTCATTAGAATGTTACGTTGTGAGATACGTCACTTTTCAGACCAATTTGAGCGTTGATTTTACCGTTGAACCGTTGACAAATTTACCCAGAAATAAAAAACTTGGTACTATGTACCTACACTATGTTTTCTGATGGATATGTGTATATGTGTATATAGTCTATAATATATTTAAATTGTGTTCATTTTACAAAATTCATATATTATTGAAATGGTTATCGTAAGTCTTGTCATTTGTTTTTGTTTTTTTTTTTATGACCATGAAAAGTGCTCCAGTGTAATTCCTCCTCAAATACATAAAGTACTCATGTTGCAAAAAAGAACTCAGTGAAAACTGTTTTCACATTCAAAGTGGGACTGGTAGCATCCAATAAATGGAATATTACAACTATCTGTTGAAGTTGATCTTCCTCATCCTATGTGAAGTAAATGTGCACAGCGTATGAACAAAGGGCTTTTGATGCAGAATTTCTATCCTGTCATCCAGTTCTGTCTCAATGGTGGCATACATGAAGTTATATAAAACGAAAGTTACGAATGTAACTACGGTTCTATGAATCCCGAATGACCGCCAGAGGGCGGTGCTTAAAGCACTGAATATTCCCCTTCGCGCATGCGTAGTTTGAGTATGTATTCCAACAATGTCACCTGTGACCTGCAGGTGACCCGAAGAAGATTATATCTTCCGGTGTCACCTGAGGATCGTTTCTTACAGAATCTTCTCGCGAGCACACAAGGATTCTGAGTGACAGAGAGCTCTGGCGGTCATTCGGGATTCATAGAACCGTAGTTACATTCGTAACTTTCGTTCTATTTCATCCCTGCTGACCGCCAGAGGGCGGTGCTTAAAGCACTGAATGACTTTTACCAACAAGGTCACGAAGAATCCGAATCACGGACCTTCAGTGTGCAAAAAGTCAAAAGACCCCGGCCGCAGAACCACATCTAAGGGGTGGGGTGTGGCCACGTTCACCCTGTAGAACCTGGAGAAAGTGTCCGGTGACTACCATGAAGCTGCGGCACAAATGTCCTCCAAGGACACTCCCCTCAGGGCAGCCCATGAAGTAGCAACACTCCTGGTAGAGTGGCACCTCACGCCAGGTGGAAGGGGACGGTTACTCGCCCGATAGGCATGGGTGATGACATTAATAATCCAGTGGGACAAACGCTGCTTGGAGATGGCGCAACCCCTGTTAGGGCCATCGTAGCAGAGAAAAAGTTGTTCAGACCTTCGAATGCATACAGTAGCTGCAGTGTAGACCCTCAGAGCCCGCACTGGACATAACAGTTCAGGCTCGTCCCCACTCTCCCTTGGAGAAGGGTCAAACCGAGCCAGCCGAATAGGCTGGTTGCGGTGAGCGCGAGCCAACACTTTAGGGAGAAACGCTGTGTTCGGCTACAGAGTGACCCCTGAGCTATCCGAGTTCCACCTCAAACACGAGTCACTGACAGACAGGGCATGCAGCTCGCTGACACGCTTTGCAGAGCAAATGGCCAGAAGGAACGCAGTCTTACAAGACACCCACTTCAGCTCCGCTTGTGTCAAGGGCTCAAATGGGGGCCGGCTTAGTGCATCCAGTACCAGGGGAAGATCCCATGCTGGAGCTCTTGGGGCACTCAGAGGATGTAATCTCTGAGCCCCCTTCAAGAAGAGGGACACCCAACTATGGCTCCCCACAGTGCCATCGTCAATCCTCACATGACCACAAGATATTACCGCTACGTACACTTTCAACGTCGAATGAGATCGACCTTCGTCCAGAAGAGACTGAAGAAAGTCAAGAATAGTTGGCGCAGAGCAGCGCACAGGGTCCTCATACGGACTTGTACACCAGTCGGAAAACAGTTTCCATCTATTCTCATATTGAAGACGAGTGGACGGCGCTCTTGCATTCATTATGGTATGTTTGACAGGGTCCGCACAGGAGCTCAACAGCGAGTCAGGCCCTCCAGCAGCCAAACACACAGTTGGAGGCGTCGTGAATTGGGGTGACAGATCCGCCCCGCCAGCTGGGACAGGAGATCCCTCCTGTCGGGAAGGCGCCACGGTACACTGCGACAGAGTCCGTGCAGCAGTGGGAACCAGCTCCTCCCTGGCCAGGAGGGAGCCACAAGTAGGACACTGTAACCCCCCTGAAGGACCCTCTGAAGTACCGACTAAATCAGAGGAAGCAGGGGAAAGGCATACAGGAGGCCGTCCGACCAAGGATGGGCCAATGCGTCCCGGCCCAAGGGACTGGTTGTCTTGGCTAAGGAGAACCACAGAGGACAGTGGGTAGAGACTTCTGAAGCGAAGAGGTCCACGTCCGCTCTGCCGTAGAGGCACCAAATAGTGCTGACAACTTCCGGGTGGAGGCGCCACTCTCCTGACGGAGGTTTTTGGCGGGAGAGGGAGTCTGCCAGGCTGTTCCGCTCTCCCGGTAGATACATTGCCCAAAGGCTGATCAGACGGGGGGCCGCCCACGTGAGGAGCTCTTCTGTCACTCGCAGCAACCGCGCAGACTTGGTCCTGCCCTGATGATTTATATGATATACAGTTGATGTGTTATCTGACCTTACGAGGACATGCTTGCCCCTCAGGTGTAGCAGGAAGTGCCTGAGTGCCAGGTGAACCGCTCGCAGCTCCAGCGCATTGATGTGTGCCCCCCGGTCTTCTACCGACCCCCGCCCATGGGCCATCCTGCTCTGCCATACTGCACCCCATCCAGAGGGGCAGGCATCTGTGGTGACAGTCTCCCTGCGAGACGGAACAGAGCCCATGGGGACACCCCCGAGCATGTAGGCCACGTCCCTCCACGGAGCCAAAGCAAGGAGACACTGTTGTGACACCCTGAGCTTCCTGTGCCTGTGGCGCTTGGCATCCAAGTGGAAGCTGTTCAGCCACCTCTGCAGGGAGCGTAGTGTCAGCAAGCCCAGCGGAACCACAGCTGAAATGGACGTTAGTTTGCCCACGAGGCGAAGAAATGTAAGAAAGGTCAGCTAACGGCCCTCTCGGAACAGGGCAAGAAGGTGAAGGATGTCGCCCACACGGTGGGGGGACGGTCTGGCTATCATGGCTACACTGTCCAATGCAATCCCAATGAAAGTTGTGGCCTGAGATTTTGAGTTGCCCCCAGGCAACTCTTTCCCATATTCACCTTGAGTCCGAGGCAGGCCACGTGGGACAGGAGACGTGCTGTATCTCTGGACACCTGGGCACGGGATGGTGCACAGATCAGCCAGTCGTCCAGATATGGGAGAATTTTCAAGCCTTGAGACTGCAGAGGCGCAAGGGCTGCGGCAACACACCTCGTGAAGACCCTTGGAGAGAGGGAGAGCCCAAAGGGTAGCACCCTGAACTGCTAGTGGCGGCCTCGGTAGGCAAAGCCGAGAAACCGCCGATGTTTTTGAGTGATGGGGACGTGGAAGTAAGCGGCCTTGAGGTCGATGGACGTAAACCATTCTCCCTGTGCCACAGTTCGCAGGACATCTGCTGTGGTCAACGTGGAAAGGAATGACCTTCATTAATTTGTTCAGCCCTCTGAGGTCCAAGATTGGGTGAATTCCGCCAGTCTGTTTCGTCACTTGGAAGTATGTTGAATAGTACCCCTGGGGACATGACAGAGGGTCCACAGGCTCGATGGCGCCTTTGGCCAGGAGGGTGGGTAACTCCTGGTCCAACACGAGAGCCTTTGCCGGGTCGCTGATGGAGGTCATTTTGACCCGGCCAGATGTGAGGGGCCGGCCGCGGAATTGAAGCTTGTACCCGTGGGTCAAGGTGGCAACTACCCACGGGTCTGAAGTATGAGCAGCCCACTGTTGGAGCTGCTGATGTGAAAAATATCCGACCGCCGGCCCCACGGCCTCAATGCCTGGCCCCCCGGCCCCTAGGGGCCCTAAAGGTGGGGTGGACAGGCTCTGGAGCCTGAAGTTGTCTGGATGACAGGCGGGCAGGGCCTCAAATGTCCCGGGCTGGTCTCTGCATGGGACGCTGGACAACATGGCGGCCAGTGGAGTGGGTCGGCCATGGAAACGGTTGTGAAAAGCAGCCGAGGAACCCCTCGCTCTGTTGGCAGGAGGCCTATCAAGAGGAGGCATTCGCCGAAGGCCCGCAAGCTGCTGCCTGGTTTGCCCTGCCTGGATGGTCCGTTTCAGTGCTTCCTGGGCTGCAGGACCAAATATCTCCCCCGGTTCCACGGGGAGACTGCGAAGGAGTCTCCTGGACGCCTCTGTCAAGTTTGACTGAGAGAGCCAAACCTGGCGACGAGCCTGAACCAGGATGGACATCATCCGTCCAAGTTCCCTGGACAGAAGGCCGAATGCCTCCAGTGAGGCATCACAAAAATTGACAGAATCAGCAGCCACGTTGCCCTCCTGCAGTGAAGCTGAGAGCGCCAACGTGAGATGTGACAAAGAGTTCCCCATGCGGCCAGCACGTGCTCCAGCATCATAAGCCCTTGTGAGAAGGTCATCAGTGATTCGACACTGGGGTCGAGGGCACCTAGCATCCCTTCGCAGAGCTTCATCTGGGGACACAATGAGAGAAGTGATGGCAGGCTCAACGGCCGGCATGGAATCCAGGCCAACTTTTGCTGCATCGTGCATGGCTGCTAGGGTCCGCCCATCTGCAGAGAGGTGGGAGCAGGCCTTAGTGTCCCTCCAATAGGCCTGCAACTCCTTCAGATAGTCCTTAGAGTGGGGAATAGCAAAGACAGTGGGGGCTGGCCTGCGCCTGAAGAAGGCACTAGCAGGTTCAGCTTCTGCCTGCTGTGGTACATCCATGTGCAGTCGATCTAAAGCCATGCGCATGATTGCCCGCATGGAGCTATCCCCCAACTCAGCCGCTGAACTCCGAAGAGTGGGAGCCCCGCTCAGATGCCTGGGAACCCCCATTTTCCGAATCTCCCCCATTACCATGGAAGTAGGTAGCCGAAGCTGCCAGGGAAAAAAACGTATCCTCCTCAGGTACCAGCACTGGCATTGGAGGAGAGGGTGTCAAATCACCTGGCAATGGGGCATCGGGCTGGCGGTCTCTGAACATGGACCTGACCTGGGCCAGCTCAGCAGACAGCTGATCGACTTTAGATGAGAGCCTGCTTTCTTTTGTTTCTTTTTGAGCAGACTTCGCCTTCTTCCTGGAGGGTGCGACTGCTGTAGCCGCAGCCCGCCGCTTAGAGCGTCTCTGACAGTCCGGGGGAGACTGGCCTGACGGGGGAGGTCACCTTCATCCTCTTGATGTTCCACCTGCGCCAGTCTGGCAGCCCTCACCGCCCGCGGCAAGTAACTGCAGTTCATGCAGGGGTTGTCTGACAGTGCCTCCCGCAGGTGCTCAGGACCGAGGCATGCGGGGCATAGGTCATGGCCGTCCTCTGGCTGTAGAGGAACCTCACATGATGTACAGAAATGGGAGTCATCCATTGTGGTGGCGCTGAAGGCTTACACGACGCTCACCTGTCTAAATTAGCACAGACGGTCCCGCTAGTATGCTACAGGGCCGTGCACTGGAGGGAGGGAGCGCATACGCTGCCTATACCGAGTAAGGAACCCAGCTGGTATTTAATGAATACTCCTCGGATAACCTGAGCGCGAACGCTATGGACAAACCGAGTATGGACACCGTAAGCTGGAGGGAGGGAGCGCGTATGCTACCTATACCAGCAGGGGCTCAGCAACAAACCCAAATCGGGGCACAGCACGAAGCAAAAAACAAACCATGTGCTGGGGGGAAGCAGCGCGCACGCAGCCTGTACCAACAGAGGTTAATGCAAACTCACCTGCAGGTGTAGCTATGCAAGCGTTACCGCTAACAATTATTCACGCTGGACACTGGGAAACGCTCACGCAACCCGCCAGCCAGCAAACAAAGTCAGTTCGACCGACTAAATTAAACGTCGGGACACAACAGAACATAAAAACAAGCTCTATGCTGGGGGGAAGCAGCGCGCACGCAGCCTGTACCAACAGAGGTTAATGCAAAATCACCTGCAGGTGTAGCTATGCAAGTGTTAACGCTAACAGTTATTCACGCTGGACACCGGGAAACACTCACGCAACCCGCCAGCCAGCAAACAAAGTCAGTTCGACCGACTAAATTAAACGTCGGGACACAACAGAACAAAAAAACCCTATGCTGGGGGGAAGCAGCGCGCACGCAGCCTGTACCAACAGAGGTTAATGCAAAATCATCTGCAGGTGTAGCTATGCAAGCGTTACCGCTAAATATTTATTCACGCTGGACACCGGGAAATGCTCACGCAACCCGCCAGCCAGCAAACAAAGTCAGCTCGACTGACTAAATTAAACGTTGGGGCACAGCACGAACACAAAAACAAACCATATGCTGGGGGGAAGCAGCGCGCACGCAGCCTGTACCAACAGAGGTTAATGCAAACTCACCTGCAGGTGTAGCTATGCAAGCACTACCGCTAATAATTATCCACGCTGGACACCGGGAAACGCTCACGCAACCCACCAGCCAGCAAACAAAGTCAGCTCGACCGACTAAATTAAATGTCGGGGCACAGCAAGAACTAGAAAACAAACCATATGCTGGGGGTAAGCAGCGCGCACGCAGCCTGTACCAACAGAGGTTAATGCAAACTCACCTGCAGGAGTAGCTATGCAAGCGTTACCGCTAATAATTATCCACGCTGTACACCGGGAAACGCTCACGCAACCCGCCAGCCAGCTAACGAAGTCTGCTGGACCGACTAAATTAACCGTCACCGACAAGTAATTAACAAACACAGCAAAGTAACATAAAGTCTCTCTCAACCAGAGAGAGATCGCCGTCGCAGTTCCTGGAGGGCGAACAATCGCTTCTCTGACCGACAACGATCGCGGAACTACTAGCAACGGAGTTTAGTAGTAAAGCAGTAGACTCGATGCTTTCCAAGCAGGCAAACTACGCGCGTGAAGAAAATAAGAAACGATCCTCAGGTGACACCAGAAGATGTAATCTTCTTTGGGTCACCTGCAGGTCACAGGTGACATTGTTGGTATACATACTCGAACTACGCATGCGCAAAGTGGAATATTCAGTCCTTTAAGCACCGCCCTCTGGCGGTCAGCAGTGATAAAATAGAACTGACATTTTCACACCACTAGCAATAATATTTACTCAGCATTTATTTTTTTCTCAGAAAAATTAGTGGCACTTTTAGTGCAGCTCTGTCTATTGTTACACATGCAGTATCTCGACCAGTTAAATGAAATCTTTGTCTGGATTAGCCCGTTAAATAGGATTTGGTTACCTGCAGGCTTTAAAGTCAGTTTGGTGAAGAGAGTGAAGTATTTTGAAGTTAAGTTACTTTGTTAATAAGTGACTTCATAATTTTCAAAAAGGTTTTCATTAATAGTTACCTCCATCTAAGAGGTTGTGTAGATTCCTGCGGTAGTTACTATATTACTTGTTAAAATAAGTACACTTCTGGTCACATTCGTCCGATTGTATTCACTAGTGCCCTCTGTTGTTGAGCTTTCAACTTGAAATTTAAACTGCAAGAAGCCAAACGTCTCAGGAAGAAGGGATTTAATTTAAAGGTCAAGAGGGTGAGGTCGTGGAAAAAGTCATAAACACATTTTGACAATATCTCGCCTTCGAGAAACGAGAGATGTGACCAATGCCAAAATGTTCACTTAATTGTTTTTGACTTGCTGATGCTGATCTATGAGTGACTTTGTTACTTGTGAAATTTGTAGTTTTAGCAAATACGTTGATCGTCATGATTGTCTGTCTGCTCATTATTGCATGCATGGGTTCTTGAGGTATTGAATTGAAATTTATACCACAAGCCATATGTCCAAGGAAAAAGGGGTTCAATTTGGGAAGTTTAAGGTCAGGGTCGTCAAGAGGGGCAAAAATTTTGACCAATATCTTGCTTCAGAAAAATAATAGAGACCTGAGACCAGTGCCAAAATTTTGCTTTATGGGTGGCCCACTTGACAGCAGGCGCAAAAATTGATGGTACAACGTGAACATCCGTTACTTTTGTTTATGTTGTTTATGTTCTGACGGTCAAGATAAAAGAAATCTGTTTTGTTTTTTCATCAGTATACACTGTTGCCCATAAAGATGGAATAATTTTGTATTCAAACTATCCATCAAGAGTAAATCACACTGTCGGAATCATTTCATGAAAAGAGGTAAAAATATATTCCAACTTCATGAGCAACAGTGTACTTATATTTTTGAGGGATGGTACATATCATGACCTGAAAGGAGCCTTCCAAATTTGGTGAAAATTAGTCAAGCTGGTTTGACGCCATAGTCATTTCTATGACAATGGAAATTCACATCTCCGATAATTGAGCATATTTTGCCTATTTTTATGATTGAATAAATACTGTTCGGTACAATGAGTTGTCTCCATTTCATTGAGCAGATATTTGTCCCTCGATTCCTGTAATTTTATTTCAGTTGGTTATGGTTATCCAAAAGGTGAAATCATATTTTGGTTAATTTTGTGACTGAGACTAGTTAGGGATAAGGAAGCAGTGCTTAAATGTTCTGCTGGTTGGGCTATTCTAGCAGTAGTGGTCATCTTAACCTATCACAACTTATACCAAACTTTTTAATGTCAAGGTCAAATTTAAACTTTTTTGATTAATAACAACCCAATTTTTTTTTTCAAATTTTCAGTGATGATGGATATTAGGGCCCCTCGTAAATTAGAGCCCCTCGTTTTGGCCTGATGAATTTTCATGCAAATTTGCAATAACGTACTACTAGACCATATCTCCAGATGTTTTTCTTGGATTTTTTGATTGAATCATTTTTGTCCATTTATGGGCCCTTAAAATTTTGGCTCCAATGTTAAAGATAGGATTGAGAAATTTTTAAAAAATTATTTCTCAAAAACTGCGTGATAAATTTTTTGCTAAATCAGGCAATCAATTCACCTTGGTACCGTCAATGTACAGTGGGAGCGCCATTTTGATTGAATCGACGGAAATGGGTTTATTGGGGGCACTGTACTTTATAAATATGCAAGATGGCAATCTAGCATTGGCATACTAAACTCAGTATTCACCTGTTAGCATTTTAGCACTAACATTACTGCTTTGCATATGATTTTTGAGTTTAGCCTTTATGGTATCTGATTTTGTATTGCCATCATAGAAGGCACACATGAGCACGCCGGTGACCAGGTATTAATATTAACATTAGCTTGTTAGCATTATCATGCTAACATTATCAGGTTAGTATTCTGACATTAACATCATTCTTTTTGAAAATTTATTTTGAGTTCAGATTGTATTGCATGAGTTCTTGTATGCCATTATAGCAGACACACAAAAGCTTGGTAATGAGCAGATATAAACATTAGTAATAGCTTGTTAGCATTAGCATTGGTATGCTGACGTAACTGCTTTTGCATTTTTTTTTTGTTTAGCCTCTATGGAAGATCGCGTATTCCCATCATAGCAGACACACATGAGCATGGCAGTGACCAGATATTAATACTATCATTAGCTTGTTAGACCCAAAACTCTCCAGCAGCTGGAAGCCTGTATTAAACAAGAGTGGGATCAAATTCCAATGGCTAAACTTAAGAAACTTGTCTCATCAATACCCAGACACCTCAATTCTGTGATAAAAAGAAGAGGGGATGCTACACCATGGTAAACAGACCCCTGTCCCAACTTGTTTGAGACCTGTAGCAGCCATCAAATTTGAAATGAGCTCATTTTGCAGATAGAATTTCTCAGTTTCAACATTTGCTATGTTATCTCTGTTCTATTGTGAATAAAATACTGGCTGGTGTGATTTGATTTTATTCACAATATACACTTTCTGCCAGCTATTTCGGAATTGGGGTTGTAATTTTTATTTGTAATGAATCAGGCAATTTCAATCGGGAAAAGGTTGTGATCCATCATGTGTGATGGGTGAGAGGCAAATCTCGTAACACCAGCATCTCCAGGTGTTGGGGTTGAAGAGGTTGAAACAAATAAAGCAACAAGCACGATAGCTTTTTAAATGATACATATAGGGCACATAACAAATGAACTTACTCGGATCTGGGATAAAATATAGAAAATTATAGGACAACAAAATATTTACCAATTATCATTTTTCGTCACTGGTTATGATTTATATGGCAAGTATTCGCTTGTTCCAGTACTCTTTTCCACCCTCAGTTGCGATCAAAGATTATGAAATGCTACAGTATGACACTGTTGCAGAGAACAACTCCGTAACACCCCCATGCTGTGTTTAAAAAAATGATGTCACACTTCACCATTTGGTTGGCAGTCCCCCTTAATCGAAACATCTTCTTGTGCTCATGCACACATACATCTAGTAGACATGCGTGCAGCTGAATTGTGAACAGACACACTAGAAATTCATAATAGGGTTGTGACAGTCCCCACCCCACACCCCGATGGGCACCACCTGGGGACATCTGCTCCAGTAATGGAGCCCAGGTGTCATTGCAGGAAATCGTGAAACTGGACAAAGGTCCAAGATGTTCCGCTTCGGGACTCAGGGGCACTCCTTGCATCCGCACCCCTCCTAGTCCAAGAGGAAATACCGACCCTGTCCCCTATGCCTATTGTCCCGGATCCAATGCGCAGTTTATGCAGGGCCACCACTGATGAGCCTGTGGGGAGACAAGGGGTGGGTGGGAAGGCTGTTGGAAGACACAGACACAGGTTTTAATTCTCAAGACGTGAAACGTTGGGTGAATATTACTTAGGGAATAGGGGAGAAGGAGCCTGACAGCAGATAAAGACCGCATTTAGGAGATGGAGAATGGGTCAAGGAACTGGGGGCGTGCTTTCTCAACTCCTCCTGGAGCAAGAGCCACACTCTATACCAGACATGGAGGTTCAGGTGCTGGTCTGCAACGATGGTTCCCGTTTCTGGAAGGTGGAGACATGTTTGAGTAGCATCACACAAGCTCTTCTCCAACCCTGGCAAGCATGCCATACTAGCTATTTCTCTCTCCTCAAACTGGAATAGAGGTGGTTGATCACCTAAATAACATTGAAAGGGAGACATGCCCCATCAAGCCACGGGTTATTGATTGTAAGCCAACTCACCCAAGTAAGATGATGTGACCATTTGGATGGATTACCTGAACACAAATTATCAAGAGGTTTTCCAGCTCTTATTTCAGTCTCTCCACCTGGCTGTTGGTTTCTGGATGAAATCCCGTGGAGGTCATGACCACCAACGTCAAGGCGGTCTTGTAGAGCCGGCTTGAAAATTGTGAATCGTGGTCTGACAACAACTCCTGACGCACAACATGAAGGTGGACAACATGTTGCCGGAGCAGGTTTGCAGTCTCCTTAGCTGTGGGCAGCTTTTAGCAATGGTGCAAAATGGGGAGATTTAAAGAACTTCTCAATGATGGTAAGGATGACCGTATTCCCATCTGAGAATAGTTAGGAAATTCATTGTGTGACTTGTTGAAATATAGCAATCTAATTTCTAAGTTTGTGGCCTGCTTTGATCTGAAAAATTACATTTTAGAATATTGGATCGCACGAGTTCGACAATTGACTAATGTGACTTCACCGAAACACAGGAAGTAAACAGAGGTACGTGCACTGAGTGGATTAGCACACCTTTTATGCATTTCTAGGTCAGCTACTGCAGCCAAATTCACTGTGGTCACTTGGAAAGATTTGGTTAACATGACTATGGACTTGAAATGACATCTCGATTGTGTTAAGAGGCTAAAAACAGGTTAAAAGCCTGCCCCATTTGAGCCGCTTAGGTGCGAACTCTAGGAGGAGCATAACTTGGTGTAAGAAGTAAGCCGTAAGCCTGTACGAGCCTAGTGGCCCATTGGGCCGGTGCTTAACCCCAGTTTCCATGGCATGAAGCGACTAGGAGTATTGCTACTCCCCCTGGATGGAATGCCAGTCCATCGCAGGTACTCCCCCAGCTATAAGACAAGTCTCCCTGCCTATTTGCTGGTACCCATTTATACACCAGGGTGGAGTGAGGGAGTAAAATGTTTTGCCCAAGAACACACCGCGAAGGCCATGGCCGGGGCTTGAACTTAGGACCTTACAATCTCAAGTCAAGCCTACTTGACCACTGCGCTACCTCTTCTCCCAAAACCAAATTTTATTGTTTGTCTCGCTATTGACAGGACTCCTTCACCACAAACAACAAAGATACGTGTTGAAATTGACCTGAGGTCCCCTTTAATTGGGGTGCAGCAACTCTGGAGTACCCTGTGAAGAAGCAACAGTAGATACTGGCGGAGCTCAGGAATCTTTTCAGCTACTTATGGTCTTTCGGCTCTGGCTAATCCATAACTGCCTGCAGCTTTTGGGAATCCATCTCAAAGGCATCTTGCATCATCAACAAGTCGACATGGTCTACAACATCCCCCGCCAATCGTGCGCTTCTCATTTTCGAACTCAATCAAGGCCTTTATGGTCTGAAGCTACACACCAAATTTGGTTGCTGTATCTGTGGTAGTTTCTGAGTAAAGCTGTCCCCTTTATCTCGGACGGACGGACGGACAGACGCACACACGGACGGACGGAGGTCAAACCTATATCCCCCTCCCACTTCGTGTTGGCGGGGGATAAAAACCCCAGGACAGGGACTGTAGTGTAGTGAAACACTCATTTCTTTAGTTTCATGAACAATAGATTCTCCACTGCGATTTCAGTAGGAATGCAACTTTACAATCCAGCAACAAGCACAGGGATTAGAAGGTGTAAATACCAATCAGATGCAAATTATAAAAAGTTGTGAGATTCAGCCAGGTGGGAGACATGCACAAGACATACACCAATCACAACACACATACACCTAACTGGCACGCATGCAGCTGAATTGCAAAGAGAATAGGAATTCACAGAAAAGTTGTGACAGCATTACTGTATATTTCAATCTCCCAAGCTTTCTGGATGATGCATTTTCAGACTTTAGGTTGTCTAACTCTATCATTTGTTCAAATCTCAGAGATTCTTTTTGTAAATGGCAGGTCAATCCCCCCAAACACAAATTTCCTTACATGGCACTGAGAACACAAATACAGATGGTACTTCAGCTGAACAGCTTAAGCAAAATGTGCAGCTTTATTTCAAAGAATAAGTCCCTTTGATGGAGGAAAAGTATGTGAAAAGAATGTGAAAAGTAAATGAATTCTATTTTGATCACTTCTAAAATACACTCCGGCGTGCTTGCAACACAGACCCAAAAGTAAGGTTTGAGATATTTTTCAGTTGATAATGAGTCATTTTGGAACACTCAACTGAAGCACATTCAGACACTTTTAGAGAGAATGGAGTATTTTCTGGCTTCAATAAGGATAATATCATATATGGTCTCCAGACTGTCAGTGCTTTCTGTCTCTCTCCTGTATACTCCATCTGGAGTTTCTGAGATTCCTCTATTTGGCTGCATCATTTGTTTGCTCATCTCTTGCCTTATAAAAACAAATCAGTTCACAAAACAGAACTGTATAATTAACTTCAACTGTTGTACTTTAGAACAATGACACATATAATAATGAACACGGACATGTTGTGCCAGTCATGTATTTATGTATATATTGGATGAAAATAAATAATTTATATTAATTCGTTGGCTGTTAATAAAAATGAGAAATGTATTGCATGTTCATCCAGACATGCGGACATTTTATTGCCTCATCATTCAGTATTCAATTTCCAAGAAAAACTAGAACGGGCACTCGGTAGAGCGCATACCTTCGCCGACGCCACTGAATCCCTCGCCACTGGCGTTGGTTTCATGCCGATCGGATAAAAATTGACCGAGATATGGCCGAAAGTCGGTTTTGACCTTTTCGTGGCCTTGACCTTGACCTTTGACCCGATCACTCCCAAAAGCTAATCAATTGATCCTCAGGTCATGCCAAATCAACCCACCAAATTTTATGAAATTCCGTTTGGTACTTTTTGAGTTATTCGATACACATACAGACAGACACACAAACAAATAAATACACGGGGATCAAAACATGATCAGCGCTGGCGAAGGTAATAACCGCATCATTTTGTTGAATATAAGCAAAAAGCAGGGCATCCGTGGTAATAGTCGTTTCTTAGGTGGGGCGCTTATTCCAGAGAACAATTAAGAACTACATGTCCCACTTTGCTCAAGAATGTACACAAGCTTCCGATATGGACGGCTACGTCCGATTGGATACAACCCTGTAACGGTGCGGTCAAAGATTCCAAATAAGGATTGTTACATCACGCCCAAGAGTCACGCCTTTTTAGAGTGGTGACGAAACCTAGGGAAAGTGTACGGGGGGGAGGGGGTGGCCCGTCGGCACGCGCAGACAGCAGGGAGCAGCTGCAGCAAGAAGATCGCATTGCATATACTGCATTACAAGTGACATTTCGCTTTTCCTCTACATACTAAGGGTAACGTATTAATCAACAAAAAATGGTCGATCGCGAACAACTGGTGCAGAAAGCCAGATTGGCTGAGCAGGCTGAAAGATATGACGATATGGCAGCTGCCATGAAATCGGTAAGTTTCTCTTTTCTACACAATTATGTTGGTTTTTTCCCCACCCGAAAATATCGATATCTACCTGCCCCTCTCCCCGTGTTTCTTCATTTGTCAATATAAGTACTGCTCTATTCATGTTGTCACTGCGTTATTGAATATTGCGGTTCAAGTGGATTTTTGAAATACAAGGCATTCGACGGAATAGAAATCGTATAAATGATCGGCTGTATTAATGTAGTCGGTGTGACACGTCACCTATGTCTGTTTTTCATACAAGTTATTATGCGTCTATAACGTTACACTTACGAGGCCCATGCACCTTTATAAAACCTTAAATCGTTGACAGACGTCGCGTCTGAAAAAGTCAGTCAGCGGCGTGTGCTATAAAATGGTCGGCTACAATTAATATGTAATTATAAATACGTTACATTTTTGACGGTCTCAAATAATATTGGGAGACAGCTATTTATGGCCAATCGAAGGGAAAGTCAAACGGGAAAAGTGCCCGAATGCGGACTGTTTGATCTTGGGGCGGTGCCTCGTATTGCAAATCAAGTGGGAATGTATAGAAAGATTCAGCGTATTACGTTTTGAAAATAATATTTCATGTCACTGTAGTCTTTCCACTGAGGATTGCCTTACAATCTATCGATGTTTTACTGTTGCGGTAAGACGGAATATGTGGAGTGAATATAGCTGGCTTTACGTGATAAGAGGACATGCAAGGCAGCAGGAATAGATAACGAGATCCGTAGCCTTGAATGGACCTGGCGAGATGCTGCATTGTGTCAAAATGGTCGTTTTGAATCATTTTTAGCGGCGGGGTTAATGATTTCGAATAGGCTGCATTTGCTTACATTATTCTGAGTGCGTTTTTTGATATACAGGGGAATCAGGATAACGCCAACTATTTGCATTTTTAAAATCTCTTTGTTTGTCAATTTTGTGTCAAATCAGATGATAAACTAATTATCCTCGCTGAAAAATAAAACAAAAATGTAGTCTACAAAGCCTGTATATCTGAACCTTACACTAAACAAACGTGGGTGTCGGCAGAAATCCTTCCAGAATGTTCCGTAGCTAGTTGTCATAGTGCAGCAAAGCCAGTATTCAGACGGGAGCCTGTTAAAACGGTTTACCTCATTACATACTGTGGATTATTGATTCATTCCTTTATCTTGACGTACAAGTCTCCCCTATTGAGAGATTTCTGATATCACACAAGGCATGTCGCAGCGCTTGCCAAGGCACAGTGGCCGTGTTGCACCATTCTGTTCTTGGCCAGCTCTTGGAGACCTTTGATCATTATAGCTGTAGTCCACGCCCATGTATGATCCTCAAAACGACAGTGTTCTTAAGGGAAGTGCACGGAGAGGTACGGACGAGTGATTCATTTACATGGATCATTTCTTGCCCTTTAACCAATGTGTGGTTTAAATGAGAAGATAATAAGCTGAATGAAGTGGTGGTCATGAGTATTATACGTTCGCTTCTTATCTGCTCCTTTGCTGTTACAGCCACGGTCTTTACCCGTAAAGTAGCCAAGTCTAGTATCAATACGTATGGAGATAATTGGTCATCCTCACCCTCCCACCAACCTCTGGCCTGAGTGAGATCGCTCCGTGGCCTTACAACTGAATTAGTAAGCTAATCATACAGCGAAATTCCTGCTTCTAAAAGAGGACCCTTCAGATTTCTCAACCCCTGAGTGGGTAAATACTCTGACGGCAGATCTGAGCCTATTTTTCGGTTATAACTTCCATACAAATCTGTACAATTCTATTGCAAGCATCTGGAGATTTCACTGCTGGTTGAAACTGATGGCATGTACGCCTAGGACTGTGCAATGCATCAGATGGCAAAAAAGTGCACTGTCATGAGACGCTAGGCTTTCTTGCCTTTTGTGTGGCACATTGGGCAAGTGTCTTCCATCAGTCAGGGTGTAGTGAGTATATGGGTTAATGGAAGGTTCTGATTGGCTGCAGTAGGCTGCTAACATTTTTAATTTGCATAACCACAACTACATGCTCTTTTTTTGATAATAGGTTGCACCATGACTGCGTATGAATAACTAGTCAGGTGATTAAACGTTTTAACATTCTTGTTTGTCTTTTTGTGAAGGTGTATGTGCTTTTATTAGCTGTGCCTCCTCGCATTTGATGTTAGGCAGTGGTGGTCGCGTACATATTAGTGAGGTTGTCTCTATTGCTGAAAAATGGAATTTGTGCCCTGTAGCCACTGATTGCAGTGCTAGGGTGTGTCAATGGCCTCACCCTGTTTGTGGAGTCATAGTGCAATTTGTCATTTGAAACTGCTGCCTAAGCAGTAGTTGTCACCCTATCTCAGCTAGCTCTTCAGGCACCTTATGTCAGAGTTACTTCTTTTTGGAGTGAAATAATAAGCTCAGTGATGGGTCTGACGCTGTGGTTGTGGTGGAATTCAGTCCATTAACCTTTCAGGCCTTATCAATGAAGTCCCAATAACATGCTTAGATTGAGCGGCATTCTAACAATGATGTATAAATGGTACTCGAGAAAAAAGTGATTGGGACCCGTCAGTTCCCATTTAGGTATACCCAGAAGGTTTAATGTTGCATGTGAAATTGATTATCTGTCATTAAGAACAAAAAAGATGATTTGTCTGTTTTGTTTTAGGTGATGGTGCTGTAAAGGTGAGGACCAAAAAATAATTCTATTATTTCAAGCCACATACTAACTCGTAGTATTGCCTTCTTGCCACAGGGAGTGCAAGGTGAGAAATCTGCCTGAGAATTCAGCCTGGCAATACTGCCATCTTCTGAGGATCCTTGAGGATACTGTCAAGATACTTTTAGCAATTTCTATCAATTAATACTAAGTGATCTGCTCATAATAGTAGTCTAGCATGCATTACAGGTAGATCATAGTTTCTAAAGGTGTATAATTTTTTCAGTTTTATGTATTGCAGTGTCTGTTAAAACCATTATGCAAATAAAATTGAATTTAAAAATGCAATGCATTAATTTTGATAAAAATCTCTGAATATCCCATTTTTCACCAAGGGTCAAATTCATTAGTTTTTCCCAAGTAACTGTTGGAAATTGCAACAATTTCATTTAATTCCACCAAGTAGTTTCAGTTTGAGGATAATATTTTTTATATTTTTTTATATGTTGCTCTCCAGTCCTTTTGCAAGATTTAACAGGTCTTTGTCTCACTGAAAGGCACCTGAATTCTTGACACCATTCACTGTGAGCAATTCAGCTTTTATGCTTTTTTTGAAAGAAAACTACAGCACCAACACAGAAAATGCTGGGACAGCATGGAAAATGCTCATAAGAACAGAAAGCAGAGACTTTTACATTTACTTTGACCTGAATGTCATTGCAGACAATATGAAGACAATACATTTCATGTTGCGTCTTGTTCACTTCATTATATTTGTAAATATACATGCATTCTTGCCTGTATACTTGCCATTCAGGCCTGCAGCACATTCTAAAAAAAAGTTGGGACAGGGGAAGTTGAGGACTAGTAATGAGGTATAAAATTTGGAGAACAATTTGATTTTAAACGGCTGATGTCAGCAGGTGATTGTTATCGTGATTTACTTCTAAAGCAACATCAAGGGCTTCGTCTTTCAGGAGCAATGATGGTAAGACGATTGCCAATTTGCCCACAAATACATGAAAAAATTACTGGTTCAAAAACAGTGTTCCTCAGAGAAAGATGGGAGGGGATTTGACCTGCTATGGTGCGTAACATAATTACAATATTCAAGGAATCTGTGCGAATTTCTGTGCGTAAAGGGCAAGAGCACTAGCCAAAGATGAATATCCATGATCTTCGATTACTCAGACTGCACTGCATCAGGAAGTTTCATTTATCGGCGATATGATCACATAGGCTGTTACTTTGGCAAACATTAGTTCAGAACGACAATAAATAGTCACGTCTACAAATGCCTGTTAAAAATAAAAACTTGTGTTTACAATGTCTTGAAGTGCCGTCGACCTCTCTGGCTCAGAGGCATCTGTGATGGCCATCACACTGTGGAAATGTACATTGTGCTCAGACGAATCAATTTTCCATGTATTTTTGGAAGAAATGATTGCTGAGTGTGCTCCAGACCAAAGAAGGAAAGGACCATCCAGACTATTAGCGGCCACAAGTCTATTAACCATGATCTGTCATGGTATGGGCACGTCAGTTCCCTTGTCAAGGGTAACCTGCGCTGCTGTGAGGTCATCATTAATGCTGAAAAGTATGCTAAATTTTGGAGCAACATGTACTACCTTCAACATAACATCTTTTCCAGTGATGCCTATGTATATTTCATGAAGCCAAAACAAGGCAAAACAGCATTCTACGTGCATTACAAAGGCATTGCTGCGTAACAGGATAGTGCAGGTGCTGTGCTGGCCTGCTTTTAGTGTTGACTTGTCCTACATAGAGAAAGTGTGACGCATTTTGGAATGCAACAGGAAAGACTCCATATTATTGCACACCTTTATGCTAGTTTTTAGGACGAGAGGGAGAAAATGACTCCCGTAACACTTCATTACTTTGTGTCTTCAGCCCCAAAACGTGTATTACGTGCTGTGAAAGACATTACTTTCCCAACTTCAGTGTCACATCAGTGTTTTATGTTGAAAAATGAATAAAATTCATGTGGTGAAATGTAACATAATATGCGCTTGTATTGTTTTCACTGTAGTACAGTTCAAAGATAACTTATTAATCCCTGTTTTCAGCTTGAACTTCAATCTAATTTAACGTCCTAACTTTTTATAATTTGGGGTTATAGAACACTTTTTCATGAATAAAATTCAACTTTCATAATGCATTTATCACTGTACCACTGGGTTCCAGGTGTGCAAAACCATTATGTGCATCTTATATAGTATGCTATGCATGGTTTGCTTGCACTATTTGATATCACTTCATTATCCATTTAATCAGTACCTGTCTTCAACATAATTGATGCAGGCTGTGATCTTATGTTTCTGTATGGTGCAATTTATATTGGGGTTGTGATTTGTTGGAATCTTTGATAAAAGCGAACAAAAAGGGAGCTTATGAAAAATATATATCATAATCCCTATGTTACTGTCAGACATGAACTATATCCTAGTATATCATCATGTTTAAACTCCCACATTTGTGTTTTTCATTAAGTTATCAAAGTTTTCATGAAATACATAGGTTTCAAAATTATTGGGACTTTTTTTTTGAGAACTTAGTACATACATTCCTGGCAAAGAAGACAGGTGTAAGTCTTTCCCTATAATTTTGGTCATGTTAAGTGAACACATTTGCAGGGACCATCCTTGTTTGTAGAAGTGTTCCGGATGATTGTTGATATCCTTGGTTTTGCATATTATTGACTGCTTTTTCCAGTTTAGACCACAGGATTTAAATGAAATTTAGGTCCAGGGAATGAGATGACCATTGCAGAATGGTGTTTTCACTTGACCAATTTTGGGTGGATTTTGATGTATCTTTTTGGTCCCTGGCCATGCCTCCATCAAAATTCTCTGCACGTTGTTCAGTTCATCATTTATTTATTAGTTTAAACCCATAAACTGATTTACTGTAAGGCAACATGAAAAATTCACTTTTTCAGATCTTGCGCACATACATTTTGGCATCTGGAGTGCTATGCAACTCACTAACTGTGAAATAAAACAACCCAGTCATTTTTTAAAGGCTCCCTTTTTTCATAAGACATGGCATTTGGCATAGACTTCAAATTTCGCTCCTCTTCCTACCTTACACAAGCTTGTAAAATTTTTTGCCCCATATCTAAATATCTCTGCCCATGGCTTCTTTTTTTATGGCAACATCCCAGCTTCAATTGGCCAAAGCCCTTAACTAGATACAGTGGGGTGCAAAAATTTGGGCACCCCTGGTTTAAATGTCTGTTACAATTAATCTCCACGTGATTGAAAGCAAACCTGAACACTAAATGCTACAAAGTTAAACATTGCAAATTTCATCACATTTTTAAGTAAGAATAATTTTTACACTGAACAAAAATATAAACGCCCCATGTCAAATTTCTGAGTTTTTATTAACAAAAAAACTGGAACCGGGATTCGTCTATGAATAGCACTCTTCTCCAGCGTGCCAAGGGCCATCGAATGTCTGCGTTTGCCCATGCGAGTCTGTTCCGACACCAGACAACGGTGGAATCCAGACCACAGTGAGGACGGCGAGTGCGCTAGTTGGCTTCTCACTGGCGGTTACGGACTGTCTGTGGTGTGATACGTCTGTTGTGCAGACCAACGAACTCATCTGCTGTGCGTGTCGCTGATCTGAGCCGATCCCACCGGTGGACGAGCCGGATGTAGCGATCTTGTACTGGGGTGGTCACACGTGGATGTGGTCGATTTGCAGTACTGACCGTCTGTCGGAAACGAACTCTGAAACAGCCCATCGTCAGATAGTTAACATTCAGCTGCACAGCGACCGCTCTGGTGGACATCCCTACATCCAGCATGCCAATGGCACGTTCCCGCATGACCTGAGACATGATGGCTTATGACAAAATTTGACATTATAGGGTGGCCTTTTATTGTCCCCAGTATAAGGAGTGTCGGGGTACTGCTCATTCTGTCTGATCACCGTCTGGAAATGCCACACCCATGTACTGAGTGAAGTCACTGCATCACTGAACAAATGCTCACTGACAGAGAGATGGATTAAAAAATGGTGCACAAATCAAGAGAAATATCCCCATTGTACAAGTAGAAGTCAACATATGCTCACTTAGAGTTGTTAACTCCAAAAAAGTCGCACTTGACTTGACTTGTGGGGTTTTAGTAATCAGTGCTTCAATTGTTCCATCTATTTTCAATTTTCTTACAATGTTTTACAGTAGAAATTGGTAGTTTAAAACATTGCACCAGTTTTTTGTGGCCCTCTCCTTGTTGGTAGAAATGAATTATCTTGATTTTGACATCCGTGGACAACTGTTTAGAGGAACACATGCTGCCCTGTCTAGCCAGACGGCAGTATTTTCAAAATGGTGAAACTGAGAAAATTGGCCTTTAAGTTTTACTCCTGGTACTGGAAGGCAATTATATGGACCACAATGCTTTCAATGACATTGACCTCCTATTAGACCCTGATAGGGTCTAATGGTGAATCCTGTTGGTGAATCCAAATATTTTTGAGAATTTGACCCAGATAGGAGGTACTGCGGATAACTGCCCTTTGGCTTGACCTCCTGCCCTACTTTTGTAGATACTTCTAACTTGAACATGCTGCAAGTCTGTACATGTGTATTGATCAGGCTAATCTCAACTAAAAGTAGATGGAGCTGGTGCTGTAGAGGGTCAATGGTGGGTTTTCCCAATATTGAAAAATTTGCAGATACTGCCGTCTGGCTTGACAGGGCAGCATGGTTTTTAACACCAGATTCAATAGCCACCACAGTCGGATACTTAAGAAGGCATGGAGTTACTTCAGAATACATAGTTCAACCCTGGAATTATATTCACCTGACTCTTTGAAGCCATAACGAGTAAATCACCTGGGTCTGGGCCTGAGTAATCATCATCTTAAAAGGTAACAAAGAATAATCCAAAAGGGTTCCCAAACTTTGGCACAGGGCCCTTTTTCCTTTCTAATCATTTAAATACTCAGACAAATTAAAATTAAAAAGAAGCCTTGCTTTTAAATTTGCAGAATGCTGTCTTGTTAACTTTGTAGCATTTAGTGTTCAGGTTTGCTTTCAATCACATGGAGATTTATTGTAACAGACATTTAAACCAGGGGTGCCCTAATTTTTGCACCCCACTGTATGTGCATACCATCCACTTTTTTCTGACTGCTTTATACCACTACCTTGGATCACTAAACGCAGGACTGGTCACCAAATTTTTGGGCCGGGCAGAGCAGTGGTCCAGCCCCTATAAACACGAATGTGAGTGAGTGAGTGAGTGAGTGTGTGAGTGAGTGAGTGAGTGAGTTGAATGATTGGCTGGCCAGCAGGGAAGAAGTTCAGTGATTGGAAACCCGGCGGGGAAGAAGTTCAACGATTGGTTGGCCAACGACTGGCTTCAGCGATTGGTCGGCCGGCGGGCAAGAACTCTCTATTGGATGACGATTGGCTGGCTGGCTGGCCGGGCGTTTGTCACTCGTTACTACGAAGCAAGTGCAACATAGACGGGCTTTTTTTGAGTGAGCCGGCTCAAAAAACCCTGAACTCGCAATCACATATCCCCCCCCCAGGGCACCAGAGGGCGCCGCCGGTGGTTTAATGTTTAATGAGAGACACGCTTAGATAGGCTGAGCCGGCTCTGAAAACCCGGAAGTCACAACCACAGATAATTGGTACCACAACGGTGCTTGTAATCTTTCTTTGTTAATCACGTTTTTGTGCTTTCAACACTGTACGTGCTCTCAACAAAATAGCATTTCATACGTCAATTGACCCTATTTCCGTTCATAAAATGACCGATCGCGTGCTTAGCACCCTTATCTTGGGCCCACATTCTCATACAGCACTTGGCGGCCCAGCCATATACTAGGTTTCACCTAGTCTTGTTATTACAGGGATCCTGATATGCCTTTTGGAGGAAATAAAAAAGCAGTGGTTGTGATTTATTTTGAGAAGAATCTGTGGCTAGCTAGGCGTTTCCAGTATCTGTTAATATCCAAACTGAATTCAGAGTGACCTCCGTTAGATGTGCATGGCTTGGTTGTTGATGCCATTAGCCAGCTAGTTGAATGTTACTAATGCACTTACTTTCCTAGGAGTCAGGCATTCCCTTTTTATAATCATTGTGTGGTTTTTAGATGGCTGCCTACTAAATTGACTGAATTTAGAGACCGCTGGTAGTTCAGCCGGAAGCGATGTATGAGACACATCGATAGAATGGATAGAATGGATTACCCCTATTAATCATATTCAGCCTATGTTTAATGGAGTGCCTAGCGCAGTAAATCGACTGTGAGCTAACGATTGCTTCCGTACAGACACTAGCCTTGGATTATTCTTAAGAAACTGAATTACAAATGCAGTAAAATTATTGTTGTGACTACATGTGTCTTCTGTGAATGGAACATCCATGATTGCTTAGCCTACAGATGTTACCTTTCCATACTCTTTGTGTGGTTTAATAGATAGCTAGCTACTTATTCAGTCGTCTAAGGACTTGCCAGTAGCTGGGAAATATGACATCTTTGCTCTCCGTTGACGCAGTGGCTCTGTTCGCGGCCAGTTACAACAAAGCTCATTCCATTGAGAGGACACCCACTCAGAACAGCCGGCTTTTCAGACGTTTAGGAATAATGGGAGTCAAATAGCCTGGAAATCATAGAAGTTACATGTATCTTTTGATAAAAACTACGAACTTCCCCTTTCGACATCAGGAATATTATAAATTGGGGAAAAATTGCATTGGGTCCCCTTTTAAGTTCTCTTCAAAGTTGTTAGAAAAAGTCCCCCCCTCCCCCATTATAAGACAATGTCACATGCATATTCTGTATCTGCTTATTGAAGTGCTTTGCTGAAGTTATATCACACGTATACTGAACTACATATTCAAACCTAGAACGCCATCTTTTTATGGCCATTGCGTTTCTTCAAAAGGAAAATATCAAGATTTTGCGCATCATGTCATACACATTTCACTGTAATTCAGCAGGACATATTTGGGATCGTTTGTAAACTTGAGATCTCATCTAGAAGTTAAAATAGCCCTGAAGTTTGAATGCAGCAGCTGCATTTCGCAGACCCATATATGGGCCTGTAGGTTTACAGGGGTTAAAGACATTACTTAATGGCTTTAGTTCTTTACGCACATTATTCAAGGGCTTACAGTCTTATGATTATAAACATGTTGAGGAATCAAATCACATACCATTTGATCAGATGCCCATTTCTATAGGGAATTTAGAGACCCCATTCAACCTAATATGCATGTCTTTGGACTGTGGGAGGAAACTGGAATACCCAGAGTACACTCATGTGAACACAGGGAGAACACGCAAACTCCACACAGAAAGGCCCCAGGCTGGATTTAGACACACAGGCTACTTCCTGTGAAAGGCCTTAGGCTGGTTTTCAACCTACAACCTTCTTGCTGTGAGGTGACATAACTACCCTAACTGTGCCACTGTGCCACCCCCTTTGAATTCAATATACTTAATTCAATGCGTCACTTATTGCTCTTCTTAGTGCCTCTGGAACACTTGACAAGCCAAAGCCATCAATTTTATTGCTCCATTTTCAATTTAATTATTTTCAACTCCTCCTTGAATGTGTTCTTTCTCCATCAAACATGCAGAAGGTGTTTATGGCAAAAAATTGTCATTTTTTGCCCTCATCTCTTGCATTCATGATGGAAATGGCATTTGACAAAATTCAGATACTTCAATTTGCTTCATGTGCTCAGTCCAAATTTTCCAAAAAGTTTATTGCTGTGGAAGAAGCATGTTGTGGTTCTTTTTCCAGACATGGTGACAAGATGCAACCAATCACTGCTGTTCTTAAACCAGATTCCTGGCACTCTTTATTGCCTTCCTTACCATCTTCCTCATAGCCCATGCGTGCATTTGCATTCTTTGCATCTTTTTTCTAGTTCATTTGCTTTCATTCCCCACAATTTAAATTTTTAATTATTGCTCTAGACAGGGCAAGGTGTTATTAACCACTGAAATGCATTACTTCACTTGTGGAGGTCACAAGCATTTGTCTCTTGTTTTTTTACATTGATATTCCGGTTTCTATAGCGTAGAGCAGTGTTCCCCAACCCTCTGTGGAGGCCCACCTGTCCTGTATGGTTTAGATCTCTCCCTGCTCCAGCACAGGTGATTCAAATGATCAGGCTGTCATCAATCAGCTTTAGGGGGTGATTAACGAGCTGATCATTTGTATCACCTGTGCTGGTGCAGGGAGAGATCTAAAGCATGCAGGACAGGTGGGCCTCCAGGAGAGGGTTGGGGAACACTGCCGTAGAATGTCAAAGGGGTTATAGATGTGTTGTACATCATTTTTACTTTTAACCCTAGTGAAACAGGAGGTAATGGAATGCAAAAGGATAGTTCCTCAAAGCTGAGATTAATTTGATGAAGGAAAAAGCTTAACGGATTTGTTTCACTTTATGATTTAACAAATAACAATTTTTTATTACGTTTATTTAACCAGGGAAGTCCCGTTGAGATTTAAATCTCTTTTTCAAGGGAGCCTTGGGGGTTGACGTGGAGAGGGAGAGGACAAATTGCATAGCCTGTTAGATTGGGGGATGATTTGGTGGCAGGTTGAAAGAGCCAGGTCTGGAATTTAGCCATGACACGGGGGAGCTCCTGCTATTGTCGAAGAGTGTCATAGGATCTTTAATGACCACAGAGAGTCAGGACTTCGGTTTAATGTCTCATCTGAAAGACTGCTTCCTGCAGTAGTGCCCCCGTCACTGCACTGGGGATTATTCCACTAGAGGGAAGATCGCAACCTACTGGCCCACCAACACCTCTTCCAGCAGCAACTTGGTTTTCCCAGGTCGTCTCCCATCCAAGTACTAACTAAGCCCACATCTGCTTAGCTTCAGCCACACGGCTGCAGCAGATTGAATAGTGCTGCTTATAAATAAATAATTTTAACACCATTGGATTTCATAAAAATTATATGTACTGTACAGTTTTCTGATACATGATTGCTTTTAGTATACAAACATAGAGTTTTCCCATGTGTTTGAAATGAACATGGATCACTTTTTTAATTTTATTTTATATTTAATTTGCATCTCCTATACCACCCGAATCTGGAATGCTCGATTAGCAAACTATGTACCATCTTGGGAGAGCAAAGATATGCCTGTCAGCCGCTGCTTCTTTTTACAGTTAGCTTGAAATTTCGCCAGCTCAGAACAAGGGCAGAGGATGCCCGAATGTGTGCAAGCATAGTATTTTACTGACGAGCACCCGGCTGGCCTATAGGAGGCGCTTGAACAATGAACAATGCTGTAATTCAGTGATCCCAAACCGGCTGTCCCTCCCAATTTATTTTGCTGCAGCGTGAAGCCAATTATGTGCTGCTCTGAAAAGGCTACCACCCACTGCCGCCGGCACTGGTGCATCCAGGAATTGAGCCCAGGTCATGGTGGTCACTACTGCTCCGCAATACAGCGCCTTAACCGAGTGAGCTAATCCGGTAGCCCAACATGGATCACTTGTTTTTTACATGTAGCATTTTGTTTTTATTTTTTGAAGGGTGCCCATAATTCTGTACCCCCTGAAAATGTGCTTTCCTCATGGTGACTTAATAACCCCTCCCCCTTGATTCCCTAAATGAGCATGGGTTTTGCAACATGAAACATAAATGCAGCAGTTAATTTGCTCTTCTGCAAACATTCATAAACCTTTTATGCATTTTATTTTTAGAAGCCAACATCAGCAAAGAAGGGGAAAAAATTGAGATTCACGGAGAGACTGCAGTCATTTACTGTTATACAACAGCAAAAAGCAACTTGAAGCTACAACCCCCCCACCCCCACTAGGCAGTCACCAACGCACTGTCTTCATACTTTTCATTCTCAAAAGGGCCTTGATGTCATTGGATGTCAGACACTGTCTTCCTGCCTGGCTGTGGGAAGAGGCAAGGCTTTGTCTTCCAATGGTTGAATCTACCCCTTTTTTCTGTGAAAGCCTGCATCTTCCTGCTTTTCACACGCAAAGGCTTCGATCTAAGTAGGGTTAGAGTAAGGTTAGAAAGAAACTGGGGAATGTGGTGATACAGACATGTACAGGAAACTGCTAACTTGGAATAGTCCAATAAGTGCTGACAACTATGCACCTTAACTGTAATGCAGCCTTTAAAACCAAACATATGTCATACCACAATATTACAACCTAAATTCCAGATGACATCCTGTATAACAATTGATAATATCCACATATTGCCCAGCCTTAGGTGGCATCCGGTTTAATCCCTGACGATGCATCAATCAGCAACGTATCTGCTTAATCCAAGGCCATTTGTGTGGCTCTCTTCTAAGGCCAAGATGGAAAACCCGAGATCAAAAGTGAAAGTCCTCTTCAGAATTAGATTTTGATTCTTCTGTCAAGAAGAGTCAAAATCAGTGAAATCAATCAATACTTAACTCTATAAACTGTTAACTTTTCACTTTTTCTTTAACCCCTTTCTGCAGATGTAGATGCCCACGTCTATAGACCTGCAAATTGGAAGCATGCTGTTACTGTACTCGATCACTAGATGGCACCCCCGGATCAGTTATTGAATGTTCACAAGCAAGCAGACCTCGAACGCGGTTCTGAATACGGTGAAGTTCACTCCACTCCCTGTTTTTCGAGAGCTGCATGAATTAAACTCCTCAGCTAAGCCTGATGTGCAAACTGGTCAGTATCCTTGCCCATAGTGTCGATTCAGCAGTTTAAAAAAATGATATTTTGACACAGAAAAAATCGTTATCCTTTGTAGCAACCAGTTTAGCCACAGTGAGCTAACAGTATTCCAATTAGTAGTTCAGAAAAATCAGTTTTCTGAGGCAAAAAAATCGACATGGTATTGATTCTCTCACATTCTATTGCCTATTACAGTTGTCCCATACAAAAAAAATTTGTAGTTCCCTACCGTGGATTTACGCGTAGATTCCTTCATTGATAAATCCAGCGCTTCCTTATATCCACCCGAGTACTGGCGTTGATAGCCAATCACTCAACCATACACTCAAGCTCTTCTGCGTAATTGTAGAGTTACACTTCATGGTCTGGTGAAGTTTTCCTGGTAACAATGTTTTGATTGGCTCGTTTCTTATCCAATTCCCGAGTGTTTAAACATTTTAGAGTAAGTGAAACACATTGATTGGACAAACACAGAGCATACAAACCAATGCGTATCAGCAGGCTCGGTTGTGTCCTGTCTACGTTATGCACATTACGCGGCTAAAATAGACGGGATTTATAGAAAATCGGTTCGCAAAACTGGCCTTGAAGTGTTCAGTTACATTACAGGATTTAAATGAGAACGATATGCTCTATTGGAATTATTTCGAATGAAACAGGACCGGAGAGTTCCTGCTACTGGATACATCGGTCTCTATGTTATACAGTCAATGTCTCTGGAAGAGGGATTCACGAAAAAGGTCAGGCTGCTATTTTTGTTTGTTTTTTTTTTCTGTTTCGGAATGTATATGTACTCAACAAAGTCGAATGTTGAGGTTTTTTTCCTGTTTAAAACGCGAACTGCCCTTGCATTTTGGTGTGGACCCCCGGTACGTTCATTGCACGTTTCTTTTGAATCGGGAGAGGCAATGGATTTGATATTCCCTGAAAGTGGAGTGTCTGTTCAGTTAAAATGAGGTATATTTCAGAATTCAGATATTACTGAGTTAGTGAGGTGTACTTGCTCCTTATAAGTGTTGAAATGGGTTCGTGAGCTTTGAAGAGGGGACTGGTAGCTTTCATTACAGGGTGAATGTTCTGACCGTTTAATTAGCAGTTTATTTAATGCGTGTTTGTGCTGGCTTTGAAGAAAAATGGCCAAAACTCTAAACTTTATTATGGAGAAAAGGCATGTTTCATATTTGGAGAGGTTACTTGTGACCACTGATATTCAACTGCACTGATATTGATAAATTCATACTAAACTCAACCAGAAAATCATTCGTTCATATTAAATTTCATGCCTTAAAGCTTTAATTGTGTTAAATACATGATTTTTTTAATGATTTGGCAGCAAATCATTTTGAGACACTTGGGTAGCTGTATAATTTGGCTAATAGCATGTAGGTAATCTAGATTGTAATGTTGAAGATGAATTCTACTTGTGCTCAAAGAGTTTATGATACCAGAAATGTATAGTTTTAAGCCCCAGCAGTTTTTCAATCGTCAGAATTATTTTTTTTGCAATTTCAATGGTGAATTCTCATGAAGATTTTTTATGTTTGCTGCTCATTTTCTCTACCAAAATCATGAAAATAAACTGAAATACAATGTAATTCTAAATGCTGTAAGTGTCTTTCCTGAATTGAGCCACATTTTTCCTCTTTGTGAAGCTTAAATCTTGAATTATACAGCATTAAAGTGGGTAACCCATAAATAGCCAAAATTGGCTTCTGCACAAAGGGGTTAAAGAGGTTCCAAGTCAGAAAAAGTATTTTTTTCATATTGTAGGAAAGTGACATTTATATTCTGTACCTGCTGGTTGCAGTGCTTTACTGTTTAAGTTACATCAATTTAAGTTACATCATGCTCATATTGAGAGAAATATTCAAACCTTGGATGCTATGTTTTATGAATGGAGAATTACATTAAATTGGAAATATTTAGATCTTGTGCATAATTTAATACACATTTCCCTGTAATTCAGCTGGGCATATTAGATCGTTGGAAACCTTGGGATCTCCACTACAAAACCCTGGCAAAAAATGATGGAATCACCACTTTTGGAGGATGTTCATCCAGCATTTTTCTTCATAGTAAATAAACAAATGGCAGATATGACACGGAATGATTTTTGTTCGATATCTGAACAATCTGGCTTCATGAAACACATTTCAAAGAAAATAGATTGAATAATTTTACTTAATGGCATTTTTTACCCCGATGATTTATTTGAAATGGCGCTACTAGAGATTGTCGGTTTGACTCTTATTTCTGACTTTTGTTCATGAGTCACTGAAGAGTACGGTGGCCAACGGGGGCAGACGCACTGCAACGGCCCACAACATCTCCAATAGGAGAAATGTGCTGCAAAACAGAAATGATGCAAAGTCAAAAGCACGCAAACCACAAAAGCAAATGCAAAAGAAAAACGCCACATATCCACGTCAATGCAAATGCGCTGCAGCAGCCCAAAACCTCTCCAATCCTAGAAACGCGCTGCAAAAACAAAAACGATGTAAAGTCAAAAGCGCGCAAACCACAAAAGCAAATGCAAGAGAAAAATGCTGTATATACACATCAACACAACAGAAATCAGGGAATACAGGGAACTGTAGTGCAGTTCAAGTCTTCACAATGGACTTTAGTGAAGCCTTAGATAACATCAGACTCAAACTTCTGAGTGAGAAACTGAAGGCTTTATCTCTGGACCCTTTTATAACTAATTGGTGCTTGAATTTTCTGAAAGACTGGAAGTGGAAACGACAAGTAATCGTAGCCCCCAGGAGAAGTCGGGCGGCTGGTATGGATTCACGTGTGTCGTTTCCATCGCTGTTGCCGCCTTCGCGTCCATAGACACTTTCTTGTGGATGCTCTACAGGCAGTAATTTTTGACTTATTTATTTCATATTCGGTCTGGACATGTGTTGTTCTTTGCTTATGACTCCCATTTATTGTGGTTGCCATGGCGACAGTATTGGCCGAAGAATATGCAAATTAATGGCAAAACAGATTTCCTTGCGGATGCAGTACAGGCTGCAATTTTTGACAGATTACTTTCATATTTGGTACGGACATGTGTTATACTTCACTTATGGCACCTATCGATGTTGGTTGCCATGGCGACAGTATTGGCCGAATAATGTGCAAATTTGTGCTGAAACATATACTCTCTCTTGTGGACGCTGTACAGGATGTAATTTTAGACCGATTATTTTCATATTTGGTATGGACATGTGTTATACTTCACTAATGACACCTATCAATATTGGTAGCCATGGTGATAGTATTGGCCAAATAATGTGCAAATTAGTGGTAAAATATAGAGATTTCATTACGGACGCATGACAGGCTGTGATTTTTCTCCGATTACTTTCATATTTGGTATGGACATATGTTATACTTGACTTATGACACCTATCAATTTTGGTTGCCATGGCGACGATATTGGCCGAATAATGCTCAAAGGGGAGAAGGGGGCTTTCGGGGGCAACACCCACGCTGTCGCGGCTAACCGGACTGTCTAGCTTTTATTGGCTGACTTGGTCCAATGGACCTAAGGGAGCTTATGTGATTATGTGACAGTGTCGGTGTTGGTGTCATCGTCGGTGGCTGCGTTAACTTTGATCTTCTTCCAGTGTTTCTCACAGACTAGCCAGTAATGTGCGGTATGTGTGGTGGCAGACCAAATTTTTAAACGGAGATGATTTCCATTTTGTTGAGGGGGGGTGGGGTGGGGGGAAGATTACTCTAATTATCTTGAGCGGGGGGTGGAGGTGCACAAATTGCGCATCTCCCTGTACCTTTTTTAAGTTTCCTGGTTTTTTTTGGCCTTCAGCTAACTTGCGCATACATTATCAACACACGGCAATTCTACATTTACTTAGAATTAACGGGAATCAACTCGTGGCACTCTATACTGAAGCTGTGGCACCCCGCCACAGAATGGTCTTTGTGTGAGACACCCTGTCTTCTGCCAAACCACTGAAGGGATCAGTGTGAAATTTGATGGGGAGATACATATGGATATACAGATTATAAATTGTTCAGTTGGTGCAAATGCGTCAATAGATGGCGCAACAGAGATGTATAATGCATTTCAGGCTATATCCTCTGAACCAAAATTCTTCTGAACAAAATTTTTTTTTGTTAGATTCTGTGGATCAAGCCGAATCACCCTCTAAGCCCCACCATGGTGTTAATGCGAATTTTCCGCCATTTTGAATCGTAGGTAAAAACTTTCATTTTTGTCTCCTCTTCAGGAGTGAGGAGGAGGAGAATCTGCTGTTGCGGATGTGTTGACGTGGCCGAGGGGTGTGGCCATGCTCCCGTTCGCCACAATTGTTGGATGAAGCACCATTTCTCTGGCTGTGGTATACTTCAGACAAAACTGAGACAGGCTGCCCCTTTGCAGTTTTGACATTTCATGCACTTAGCCATTTATTATTTATTTATTTTTTAATCATGAACATTTGGCTAGGTGCTGAATAACACATTTACTTTGGCGTGCCGAAGTAAGAACAGTGTTGCTTTTTTTTTTTTTTTTTTTTTTTGCCTTACCTAGACTTTAAATGGCATCCTTGTTCCTCTCACTGGCACCGTAATCTTGTATCTTAGTCCCTTCCACCAAGGATGCATGGAGAGACGCAAAGAAGCAGGACAGAGAACTGATGAAACAAAATGTTTTTAGAGCAATGAGACGTTGTTTTCCCTGAAGCATCCCATAAAGCAATAGTCCTTTCTTATGACTGGGTTTAGCTGGATTTAATGTCATGTGATCCAGTGGGATTGACATACATGTAAGCTGCAGATTACTACCAAAATGTAATCATCAGTGTGAAATGCAGTTTGACTGCTACATGCTTATTCACAGGGCACACACCATAGGATTGCCTAAATTTTAACTTTGGCAGTTTTTAGCTTACTGGCTCTATGGGCCAATAAGCTATTGTTGTGGTGTGGCGTCCGTTGGCCATTGTCCGTAGTCCGTTGTCTGTCATATGGAACATTTTTTTTGGCCAGATGAATTTTTGTGTAAATTTGCCATAACATATTACTTGACATTACTACTTTATTATTACTTTATCTCCAAACAATTTTTTTTTTTTTCCGGATATTTGATTGAATCATTTTTGTCCATTTTATTGGTCCTTGAAATTTTGGCCCCGATGTTAAAAATAGTTGGAAAAAAAAACAGCCTGTGCAGATTCGGTTCAAATTCATTGATCAGCCCAAAGAGTAATGGCATAACATTCTGTGGACTGATGAGAGTGAAACAGTTTTTTTGGGGGGGGTCTAGTGGTCGTTGACAGTATGTCAAACGACCCCCGGGTTCTGAATTCAAGCCACAGTGCACTGTGAAGACGGTGCAAAAATCATGGTATGGGAATGTTTTTCATACCATGGTGTGGGCCTTTTTATTATATACTAGGGATATAGATCAGTTTGAATACATCAAAATACTTGAAGAGATTATGTTGCCATATGCCAAAGAGGAAATGCCCCTTGAAATTGGTGTTTCAACTAGACAACGACCCCAAACACACGAGTAATTGAGCAACATCTTGGTTCCAGACAAACAGGATTTAGGTAATGCAGTGGCCAACTCAATCCCCTGACCTCATCCCCATTGAAAACTTATGGGGTGACATTAAAAATGCAGTTTCTGAAGCAAAAACCAAAAATTCACGTTCATCCTGAGCTGTAATACCTGTTTCTAGGTGCCAGAAGTTGGTCAACTTGAGGCGACGCAGTTGCGCAACAGTTAACAAAACAATGGTTGTGCCATTAAATACTAGTGCAGTAATTTCAAGTGAAGTTGAATCTTGAGTTAAATTTAGTGCTTGAGTGTGAAGAGAAAATTGTCGACCCTACTATTTTTGAACAGATTAATATTCCTTTTCTTTGCCTCCTGTAAAAGAATAAAAGAGACTTGATGAAATTAGTTTACGCTCTGATTTGGAATTGAATTCCTTATGCTGCGTTTCCTCCAAACGTGAAACTAATCATTCGCATGGCCAGATTATATGCAAAGTCAAAACAAAGACACGAATACAGGCGAGAAGGCGCAAACTCGCATCTACTTGCGTGTTAGCATTGACTTTGAATGTAATCTGGCCGCACTAATAACTTGTTTCACGTTTGGTGGAAACGCAGTTTAATGTTTCCTCTACATTTGAAAAATGGAACTGAAGGCTATTTAAAAAAAAATAATTTGCACTTCAGTAACATTTTTAATAGGTAATACTGTTTTTTTTTTTTTTAAACACAACTATTTTTTTCGCAACCATTTGCGTGCATAGTTTTTCAGATCAGATTGGAAACAAAACCTAAGGCACATGCCTGAAAAGCAGGAAAGCGGTCTGCGGAAAATTCACAGTCGATGTGCTGAAAGTCTTTTAAGGGATAAGTAGGCCTGTTGCCACTTATTCACATTTTCACATTTAGCCTTCTCACAAACATTTATTGTACGCAAAAATTAATGAAAAATCCATGACCTACCAATGTAGACATAATTTTTGAAAATACAAGATCAGGTCTGCTTTGCTTTCTTTTCTGCTGTTTAATGATGTAGACACAGGCTACTTTTAATTTACTCTGAAGGTGGGGAGTATCTTGTCTCATGATGTACTTTATTTTAACAATAGGATACTGAATAATTTATTTGGGCTATGTTGTTTTCAATGAGGACCATGTACGAAATACCCTTACCTAATGTTCTGACATATTAAGTGGAAAGCAAGAATATTATTGTCTCCCTTTTTCAATTTAATTTGTTCATCCAAAAAATGTTCTGATCCCTGACTTAACTCCTGATCAGATCATATCACCTTTTCTCTGATCCATTGCACCCTTTCTGTACTGCCAGCTTATGTCATTACCAATTGACGTCACAGCTTTCACCTGAAACTGTTTTGGGAAGGCTACTTTGGTGTAACCTCGCTCACACCGCTCAAAGCTCCCTCCCCTCTCCCCTATCGTCTCTCCTCTCAGCAGAAACAAGCGCATTGAGACGATCAGTGAGGAAGCAGACCTGGAACAACTTCTGGCTCGATAGAGGAGCAAGGACATAGAAATAAGAGAATTGAGATTCACCCCATGTTTCACAGAATTAATGGGTCAGTGTGCTGTTGTGATGACGGGTATGGTAGCCGCAGCGTTGCGGGTGTTGTTACATGGAGCTGGTGTACTAGCTCTGGGAAACAGTCTCATTCCCCACACGAGTTACCTTTGCAGCAGCAACTGTAGTGACAGTTTACTACCCAAAACCTTGCTGACGGTAGTGAGCTACATTACTTGTGTCATTGTTTGCTGTAACTTATTTAACCTAAAACAAAAGATAAGTAGCTAGCACAGTGGGATTATTTGGATTGATGAACAATTTCAAATGCTATGCTTGC
Organism: Gymnothorax reevesii; assembly: GCA_029721435.1. NCBI lineage: Eukaryota > Metazoa > Chordata > Actinopteri > Anguilliformes > Muraenidae > Gymnothorax > Gymnothorax reevesii. Next base: position 72,262,910 of record CM056578.1, on the reverse strand, counting down.
TGACTAGGTAATGCGTTCACCTAGCTACGGACCTCTCGTTCTACGTTTGGTCACTGTCGGTAATTTTTACTCTGTTTTGGATACTGTCTTAATGCATTTGCAGTTCATTCATTCGATGGCGTTTTTAGCTCCACTGTGACTATAGTCAGCAGTCAGCGCTTTCTAGTGCCGAGTCGTCTTGTGTCCGTCTGTCTGTCTGGCGTCCACGTTTCACTTCACATTGGAATCTCTCAAAGAATGTCTCATAAATTTCTTTCTAATTTGGTGTGAGCCTTCCTTATGATAATTTGAACATTCACTGTGAAAATTAGAAAATTCTACCCCGTTTTTTTAGAAATTCAACATTTTGGACTTAGAAAATCAGTGTTTGTGCTCATTTTTCAGTCTTTCATTAATATCTCAAAAACTGTCAGATAACTTTTTGTCTAATTTGATGTGAGCCTTCCTTTTGATGTTCTGATGATCCCCTGCGAAAATGAGAAAATTCTACATCCTGGTTTTTGAGAAATTCAGCATTTGGGACTTTGAAAATCAGTGTTTGAGTGCATTTTTACGTCCACTGTGACTATAGTCAGCAGTCAGCGGAGCTTTTCTAATGTCAAGTTGTCCGACGTCCGTCTGTCTGTCTGCCTGTGTCTGTCTGTTCGTCCGCCGTCAACTTTTCACTTCAAATGTGAATATTTCAAAAACTTTCTGATAACTTTTTTTTTCCTCATTTGGTGTGAGCCTTCTTTATGATATTCTGAATATTCACTGTGAAAATTAGAAAATTCTATGTCCCAGTTTTTGAGAAATTCAGCATTTTGGACTTAGAAAATCAGTGCTTGTGTTCATTTTTTCAGTCTTTCATTAATATTTCAACCAGAGGCCTGTCGGCCTAGAGAGCTCTGCTGAGGATAACTGGAATGATCATATTGTTCTGGATCATGTTACTCTGCATCATATTGTTTCTCATCATTGTTCTGGATCACGTTGTTCCAGATCATTGTTCTGTATTATGTTGTTCCGCATCATCGTTCTGGATAAATTGTTCTTCATCATATGGTTCTGCATCATATTGTCCTATGACAGTGTTAGAAAGATTGTGACTGCTATATTTGTGATGTACTGGGGGGGAAGGGTATTTGTTGGTTGTTAGTATTGCTTGGTGATAAGATGATTGTAATGAATGACTGCAATTTGCAAGTTGGTTCTATTGTTATACTGCATAAATTGAGACACCAAACTGGTTTGAACACAGTATATTCTGGTTACCAAATGTGTCATATGTGTTCATATTGCAATTGTTTTCAAAAATTCTGGAATTATGTTATGACATGTACATTTCACTCATCCTCAGCGGAGCTCTCAAGGCCGACAGGCCTCCTTTTTGCATTAGTTACAAGTAAGCCTGGGATTTTTCCCTGGCAATGCGCATAAATTTCAGGGGCGCAAAGTAGCTGACTGACTGAAGTTTATGGGTAAGCGTAATAATAATAATAATAATAATAATTATAATTATTATCATTATTTATTTTTTTTTGTAAATATTATTATTATTATTGAGATATTTGATTGTATTGTAGTTATTCTAATCTCATATCTTGTTTTGTATTTGACCGACTGAAGTTTATGGTTTACCCACCTTTTTACCACTACAGCCCTGATCTTACCATTTGACACCCCCACCCAGAAGCAAACAGTGGTCCTGGAACCAGCTAAGGCAGCAGCATCATGCCTAGTTTTGTGCAAGGTCACCAGCCCTGCTACCCATCCCATAGTGAGAACATGTTAGTTCATTAAGAGCACGAGGATAGCAGCCGGTAAGCATGGTAGGGGAGAGAGGCTTCAAGGAGCTGTTGACGTTCATTGAACTGGGCTATTACATCCCCTCCCCCAAAGCGATGATGGCGCATCTAGATAAGAAGTATAGAGCTGGCAAAAAACTGTTTGTACTGTTTTAAAACAAGCGCCTAACGTGACGAGAACAACTGATGCTTGGACCTTACTCACAGTTGAATCATATGTTACGGTATCATGCCATTTTGTTTACAGTTTAGGAGGTTAGGAGTGCAGAACTCCAGAAAATGCCTGAATGACACATGACAGACAATCTCGCCGATGTTCTGGAAACATCTGAGAGAAATGGGGGCTGACGGGAAAGGTGACCTGGTACAGGCACAACACCACAACAGCATTTGCAGTGGCTTGACCAGCGCTTGCCCGTGTTTGGCCAATTTTGCAATCATTCAAGAGTAACTGAACCCCCAAACCACTTTTTTTTTTAGCTGAAAACCAGTGTACTCTGTATGGGTATTTAATAGTGTTGTTGATTGAACCAGGCCCATCTCATAACAGTGCAATATATTTTAATTTTAAACTTTTAAAGATGTCTTTTAAATATGCATAGCATCTGCCCTCCACAGGTTGAAATAGAATAGCCCTGTACGGGCTATTGCAATAGAATTGTGCTATTGGCTGATCTGGTGCCAGAGGATGTTGATGGTTCCAGCTTTAGTCACCAACCATTCTTGCATGTGTAGACTAGCTTTAGCAGTCAGCACTAAATCATTAACATTTCATTATTTCTATTTAGATTTATTTTGCCAGATGTTGTGAGATGGCATTTGAAGGGCTGATTTCCAGAAATGCTCTGGTCCCTTTTTATCTTTTTGGAGAAACAAGATTAAGAATTTTACAACTTGTGGGGATCATGTTTCATGTTTTAAGCTGATGTAAATGTAATGAAATATGAGAAAAGATGTCTAATAACATATTAGGAAACCTTCAAGCCACCATCTTGATTCTTGGTAAAGATATTTCCAACACTAGTCTGCTGACTTGAGTACTTTTAGAAGCAAATGCTTCAAAATAAGGAAAATTTGTTGTGATTCTGGTTACCCTCGGCCCGACTTCAGGCCGAAGGGTATTGTCATCAGTTCATCTTCTGTCTGTCTGTCTGTCCGTGTGTGCACCTCTGAAGTCAGCATCAATAAACTAGTTACCCATGCCAAAACATTTGCAGTACTAATAGTTTGTTGTTTTCGCTAATTCACTAACCAAGACTAACATTGTATATAAGACTAACTTACTAACGAGCACTCAGGATTGTATAGCAGGCCTGGAAATTCCCAATTTGCTTACAGCAGCATTACTAAAAATGGGGAAGAAGAAAGACAAACAATATTTTTTCGCTGGCAAAAGGTTGCCATCATTTAATAGTACAATCTGCAGCAATTCTGTCGAATTCGGCAGCAAATGCCGCGAGTGCTGTTGTTTATTTCCAGGCCTGTGTAGCTGCACTTACTAATTGATTAACAAGCTCTCAGCACTCACCCTATTCTAATCTCCGCCTCTTTTCTCTCCCTAATCTTCGCTGCTGCATTTCAGTGGGATCTCCACACCTTCTTTTGGCTTTCCTTTCTCTTAGCATCTGTGCACTGTAGAACTCCTTGACCGGAGCTGTCTCATTGTCTATAGGTTTGTCCCGTGATCCTTGTCCACGTTTTGGCTTCTGCCAAATTCATGTGATTAGGTTCTTCCTAATCTGTTGCTCCCATGTAATCAGTCTCACTGCTTCCACCCGTGTTCTCTTATCATGTGACCTCCCTGAAGTGTATATTAGATGTCTCTTCTCAGCACTGCTTTGTCAGATCGTTCTCTCATGCTTACTTGGGCCACGTTCATTTTTCCTTGTACCCATTGTGATTATCTTTCTGAATGGACCGTCCTTGACTATCGATTTTTGCATTCTCCCTGTACTTTGCCGCCATCTTGTGTTTTGAACCTTTTTTGTCTGACCGTGATTTTTGTGATTAGTGCCCTGTTTACGATTCTGGATCTCACCCATTTGATTCAGATTTTGGATCGTGGACTCCGTACTGTTGCCTGCTCATCCCCCTTCAGAAATAAAGCCTCCATTTTGCATTTTACTGGTTCTTGCGAGTGGTCCATTTTGTAAATCCTCACAAAATTGAACACAATTTTAAAAATTAAGGGCATTACATTTTATTTCAGAAAACAGCATCTTTTTGAAAACAAAACACACCACTTTCTAATTAATGAACAGCAAAAATAGTCATACCAGTATACTATATACACGTGGATGTCTAAAAGCTTCTTGAAAAAAATGAATGTTAGATATATTCAGTGAAATGGAAGGTAAATGCAGCTGAACAAAGGTTTTTTATTGTGACCTATCCATAATTATGAATGGGCAGTGCCGCTATCCAAACAGTTTCAAACACTTAATTGGTCATTGATAGGGTCAATGGTCATTGATGTTGCATGGTAATTAGACAGTTCAGCCAAAGAATAAGCAGCTAAAAAGATTACCTTCTTTTTTGCTTGTTCTCAACCCATGTTATTGGCTGCCAGGGTCTTTTTTTTTTTTTTTGTTAATTGGCTCTTTTGGGTTGAGTCCACTTACATCCTGGCCTGTGGAGTCATTTTGGTCAGGTAAGAAAGCTACAGTGGCTGCTGTAGTGATTTTCTAAGTGATGCTTTGATTAGCTGACTAAAACTTCTACAAGCACACAAGTCCAGACGGGCTCAGTCTTTGAAACTCCTTGAAAATCCTGGAAAACCAATATCGTGAATTCCACTACCGGAAAATCCTGGAGAGCGTAAGAAACTCCAGGAAAGTCCTAGAAAATTGGACGTTTATGTCTCGGGGGGGGGGGAAAATTGCCCCATATCGCTCTGCCGATCTCCACGAAAATCTGCTCTGAATTAAATAAACTGAGCTGGACTCCACCTGTGAACCCTGATAATTGGTGTAGTACGGCTTTTAGTAAATTATTGACTAATGGGATTGTAAGTGGGTCAAGTAATTGATGCGTTTCAATGATTCATTGCGCGTGTCCGCTGGTGTCACTAGAAAATCCCGATGCCTAACAAGAATGGAAAATGTTTGAAAAGAACGTAAACTGTGTTGAAAATGTGTCACTTTAATCTTTCGTGATTTAGCCACCCAGATTACTACGACAGGCTGGTTAGGGAGTCTGCTCACAAGGCAAGGTGTACAGCAGGGGTGGCCAACCCTGGTCCTGGAGAGCCGCAGTGTCTGCCGATTTTTGGTGTTACTTTGCACTCGACTGATGGATTAAATTAGTTGATTACTCACTTAACTGATCTCACCTGGTGTCTAAGGCTGAATTTGGCAATCAAGTAATTAATTTGGTACTTGAGACAAATCAAGCAATTAGCAGGAACAACCCACAAGACTCGTAGAGCCAATTAAGCAGACTTGCAAGTTGTGAAAGATTTGTCAATGTGGTTGGATATTTAGTGTAGCTGTAGTGCTACACTCCATCTGCAGTGGGTAGGTTAAGTCCTTCTACCCACTGCACACTTTCGTACTCTTATAATAATGGCCACCAGGTGTGAACCGCAAGTCGACGACGACTGAGGACCAATCAGCGCCGAGCTTACGAATGCGTCGCCAGCAGCAGACGGAGATAGCAAGACTACATAGAAACAATGTTGATTTTCCATCTGAATCATAGGAATGGTTGACATTGAAATATCAATGCGAAATCAATGTTGAATCACTGTTACAATAGCGATGAAAACCCGACGTTGATACAGCAGCATTGAAATAATATTAATTTAAGGTTATGATTATAATTGATTGAGCATCGATTCCTGGTTGACAGGGTGATGATACTAATGTTGAAAAGTCATTGAAAGCACATTGATCTATGGTTAGGTTGAAATCTCATCAGTTTCAATGTTCTTTTTGATGAAAAAACATTGAAATACCATTAATCTTTAATTAGAAAATCAACATTGAATCAATGTTAATTGAGGGTGCACGTCCAACGTTGTTTCAATGTCTTAACGTTGACAAAACAATGTTGGTTTAACATTGTTTCAATGACTCTTTGCTATCAGGGAGCGTAAGCAACATGTAAAACGGTAAACAATCCGGGATGATCATGGCAGAAAATACTCCCAAAGAAAGGATATACCGTTGTGCCGAAGGGCTTTCATGCTTCTGCGTGGTATATCAGTGCGATATAAGATTAAAAAATACGTTCGCGTCCGGTGTGAAAGCGACTCTAGGATGTTAAATAACGTAACATTGGCATGCTGGCTAAAATATTATAGTTATCGATGTCTCAAGCAAAACCGCTCGCTCGCTCGCATTCAATTGTGAGCGAACTGTAGCCTTTAAGCTCGCTAGCTAGTTGGCCATGTAGCTAAATACAATGACGCGCTAATTATGACACACAGCTTGGCATCACTTTGGCCTATTATTAGCGAGGTAGCCAACTAGCTTGCTAGCGAGTTAGGCTCAAACCGTAGCCTTATTTCGCCGGCATAATCATGACCCAAATTGAGCCCTGTTTAAATCAGGATAATTAGACTGCCACTTCACGGCCTGAACTGAATTTTAAGATGATACTTATAATAATTGTCTAGATCTATAACAGATTTACAAACCTATTCCCAGACTCAGTCTCCAACACCCGGTCCAAGTTGTCACTGTCAGCATGTAGATCGATCGCCGTGAAGCCGATGCTCCTCAAATGAGCAACCTGGGTGCTAATTAATGTCACCAACGGAGACACGGCTAACACGGCTGGATCTGCAGCCTGGCCCGAGGCTGACAAAAGTGACAGGCCTCATGAGCGGTGGAAATCGCCAAAGTCAGGCCTTCGAAACACAAGGATTTGCCGCTGCCAGTCGGCATACAGACGGGAATATCTTTCCCCAGCAGCACAGACTTTATAGCTTCCATCTGTCGATATGCCATATACCGCACAGTTTTTCCTGGACATTTTTCATCAAAACGTCCATGACGTCGCTTGTCGTGGAGGAAGCCATAATGTATGATCACGTGGGTCGCCCGGAGCCAATGACAAAAGATGTCATAGATTCTGAATTTTAAGGCAAGATGAGTGCGCTGATTGGATGGTTGTGATCATGTGACCTAGTGGCCATTATTATGAAATGGTACGAAAGCGTGCAGTGGGTAGAAGGACTTAACCTACCCACTGCAGATGGAGTGTATTGTAGTGCAGGCAAAGTAGAAGTACAGTGCACAGATAAAAGTTTATAGAGCAGGGGTGGATAACGCTGGTCCTGTAGAGCCAGAGGGCGTGCTGAGTTAGGTTTTTATCGGGTGGAGAAAACCAAAGACACCAGGTGATGTAAGTGAAGGGTGTAATCAACTGCTTTAATTTATCAATCAAGTAACAATAAAAACCAGCAGACACTGCGGCTCTCCAGGACCAGGGTTGGCCACCCCTGGTGTACAGTGTATGAGAAAACATTCCATATAGGAAATGGGTGAAAGGGGATTGAGGAGCCATGCTAAGGGGGCAAAGCGCGCTCTTCTGGTGGCACAGAAAGATGCGAGCGTCCGTGGAAACCGGCTTATAGCAGAATTTTTGGCTCAGATTCCCAGCCCGTTAGGTCCAGTCAAATTATCTTAATTGTTCATTACTGAACGTGATAATAGTGCTGGTAAAATGCGACCGTCAGTTCTGCTTGTTGAAAACTACACTCAGCCGTCTTTTTTGAGCTATATCTAAGGGCCTGGACCAAAACTGAAAATTTCGGGGCAAAGATACGTACACTCCTTCATGACTAGAATTAGTCCTAGCTAGTCCTCAATCATTTTCCTTAATGAACACGTTTTCCAAATGTAGTAATAATCAGTGGCAAGTGAAGACACGCCTCCTCTCTCCCATGTAATCTAACAGCGACTAATGGGCTGCATTCAGCACAGTAAAATAATTTAATTATTGATACACGACTAACTTGCGTGTTAAGTCGTGTGACTGAGCCGGTCTACAGAACACGGACGCAGGGACAGAAGGAAGAAAACCCGCATTCGCATTAGGAAGGGACATAAATCTTTTAGCTTACGATACGGAAGTTAGTAGCATATGTAGTGCTGTTGGATATTTAAGTTTTATTATATCATTTTTCCGGGATGTATATGTATGCAAGTCCGTTTTCATAACTATAGGAGTCCGTTAGTGATTGTCCGTGGGTTTGCGAGTAAATGAGTTGGGGTCCGTGTGAGTGCGTGAGTTACGGTCAGTGAGTTCGAACAGCGACGTCCGTGAGTAGCTTACGTGCATATTCATCCGTGTTTATAACCACGGAAGACCGTGAGTAATTTTAAGTGCGTAAAAAAGTCAGCAGCAAGTAAATTCGAACAACATAAATTCATGCTGTGACATTCTTCAGCAGCAATAGAGATAATTGGTGTGGTTTGCCACAGACAACGACGCATCTCCGATGTAATGAGTTATCACAGTGCCCTGTAAAAGTTTTTAATCCCGAAGACTTTTATCAGCAGTTCTTTTCAGAAGGAGATAATGGTAATGTTTTTGGTGCTTGCCTCTTTTTTCCTTTCAGTTTTTACTTCCTTCATGGGGAAAATTGTGACCATCTGTTTCACGGTCTAGGACAGGGGTCACCCACTCCGTTCCTGGAGGGCTCTACTGTATACTGTAAGTTTCTGCTCTACCTGCTGTTCAGCACACCTGATTCAACTAATTAGCTACTTAACAAGATCACCAGCTGGGCAATTGAGTGGCTAATTAGTTGAATCAAGTGTGCTGAGCAGCAGGTAGAGCAAAAGCCTACAGGATGGTGGCCCTCCAGGAACGGAGTTGGTGACCCCTGAATGTGCATGGGGAACTAATGGCGAGAAATTGAGCCTAGTGCTAAAAGTTCTTAAGTCACATTTTCACACCCCTTGAGTTAAGGACAGGAGAGTCCATTTTTTTTTTCTTAGTGGATGGTTTGCTTTTAGCAGTTGGTTCTTCAATTAGCAGATCCTATGGGTCTATAATATAATCAGACTGTATTTTCTAAAAATGAACATTTTGTAATGTAAGTACTTTCAGCACAAGGGTCTTCGATTGGTCCTGCAAATAGAGTTTTACTCCTGGAATTTCATTGACCCAGAGCTGTGCGAATCCTGTTCTTGTGGAATTTCCAATTTACTTCTCATTTTATATTGTACTTGAGTGCTTCTAGGCCCAATTTTGCATGTGTAGCTTATTCCTCATCAAAGAAAGAATGGATTTGTAGTGTTACCTGATTTTTTAAATAAATATGGACCTGAGCACTAATGGAAATAACCCCTTCATTTGCTGTATGTCCACACACTCCTCGACAATGCCTATCTCTCACATGGCTGTTTGGTTGACGAGCATGAACGAACAGGAAGGATTGGGGAACAGATTGCAATCTATTTGTTTGTGCTCCTCAATCGATTTATCCTGACTTTCAAGATGGAGGCAACTGGAAACAACATCGAGGTACTGTTTGCATAAATAATATTTTTTAATAAACTACCGGCGCATTTTCAAAGTTCACAGTGCCTCGTTTTAATGTCAGGGCCCTAGGAATTCTAGCGATCAAGTGTGGAGCTACTTTGAGCCTTGTTAATGATGAAATAAATTGCGATTTCTTTGCATGGCAACATGATGCCCGATTCACAACCATTGTAAGCCTGTTGGGAGCTTCGGCTAAAAATCCATTTATTCGAAAAGTTGCGTGCGTATGGAGGTGAGGTATTCGACAAAAGTTAGTACTCATTATCATGTTTCAATACACCCCAAGTCAGTGGCGTGCACAGACATTATGGGGGGCAAGTGCACAGGGGGGATGGGGAGGGCACTTTTTTGCACACGTGGAACATGCAATTATAGTGTGAGATTAAAAAAATAAAATAAACATTACACGCACATGTTCAATGCAATTCATGACTACTGTCATTCATCGAAAGAAGACACATGGGTAGCCTTTATGGTGATATTTTTCTCTCAGGCAAAGGGGAACTGCCTGATTCTTCTTTATGTGTTCATTTATGTTGCCTAACAAAACCTACACAAAAAAAACGTTCAGCTTGACAGATAGATTTGCAAAGTCAACCGACATTGTTTGTGGTGGTCGTCCTCACGTTATCTATCATTGTTTGGGCTATAGCATTAAACCAGCTAATCAGGTGACCAGTCGGCTAAAAAATGCTCAGTTGTTTGGTGCTGTATAAGCAGTGGCGCACCGTCAGTTGCCAGGAAGGCCTTCAGTAACATCACCTTTTCCCAGATAATTGCTCTTAAACTGTTTGCGATCAGGTTTGATTGATTAACAATCAAACAGTTAATTAACAGAATGGCCACCACCAATGCGTGACACGTAATGATTAAGAAATGCTAATTACAAAGCGATTGCCTGTTGGCTATGTTGATATGATTGATATGAATCCGCAAGAATGACAATCTGCAAAAAATCCGAAACTTTCGCGGACTTCACAGCAATTATTTTCGTCTTCACTCAGCTGTGCTACTACGCACTTTGGCTGTCACATTCAGAGTATATAGAACGGATTCTCATGGCTAATTGCTCAATGAACGTCGCAAATTAATTTACGCAAATTCAGAAATTATAAAGACGTAGGATATTTTTTCCGTAGCCATTGGTGTGCGGAAGTAAGTTCAACGCCGTATAATTTCGTAGTGCAATGTATAACACAGCTTTCAAAAACAAGTTAGATTCTCGTCGGATCCTCCAATCAGTCTGAGCAACGGTTGCTAATCGGGCAGGTAAACTGCGAGAGGTGTTTGTCATTAAGGAGTGAAAGGTGAGGTTATTGCTGGCCCTGTGTTTCTGCCGACGGACCGTCACTGTGTATGAGACATGCTACTGCACAACAAAATGATTACAGGTTGGGCTTGGAGGGCAAACTGTACGATTTCACTTGATCTGTGTGTTACCTGGCTGGCGGGGCACAAGACTGTGGCTTCCAGTCGCTCAGCTGATATGCACTGCGCGCGTGTTCACGTGGCAAAGGAAGAGAGGTCGGAAGTGCGAGAGGAGGTGGCGCATTTCGTGGCATTTTTTTCAGTAGTTTTTAATCACACAGCTTTTATAAAAGATCATTTCAACATTGGCCCCACTAAAGTGTTATTATTATTATTATTATTATTATTATTAATAATAATAAAAATAATAATAAATATAATCATTAAAAAAAAAACGAAATTTCAAAAGGGCACTTTCATTGATAAAGGGCAAAGGGGCAAGTGCTGTAGCACCACCTAGCGTCTATCTGTGCATGCCACTGCCCCAAGTCAATTTCACACCGGAATTCTTCTTTAATGCCAATTATGCCACATGCCACTTCTCTCATGGCCAGATTGTGTCCACATTACTTTTTGCTGCATATTCATTTCCTAGCATTGCTAATGTATACACTGTGCCTGGAATGCTTTTAGACTGTATACACTGCCTTCCATAGTTATTGGCACCCCTGGTTAAGATGTGTTCTTTAGCTTTTTCTAAATAATTTAGAATCACAATAAAAAAAGAGGAAAATCCAACCTTTAAATCAAGTGCATTTATTCAGTGGGGAAAAAAATCCCACATTAAGAAATAATACTTTCACATGAAATCATGTGTGCCACAATTATTAGCACCCCTGATGTTAGTACTTTGTACAACCCCCTTTTGCCAACAAAACAGCACCTAATCTTCTCCTATAATGTTTCACAAGATGGGAGAATACAGAAAGAGGGATCTTCAACCATTCCTCTTTGCACAATCTTTCTAAATCATCTAGAGACCTGGGTCCTCTCCTCTGCACTCTCCTCTTCAGCTCACTCCACAGGTTTTCAATGGAGTTGAGGTCTGGGGACTGAGATCACCATGGGAGGAGCTTGATTCTGTGTCTGGTGAACCATTTCTGTGTAGATTTTCTGTGTTTAGGGTCATTATCTTGCTGAAAGACCCAGTGACGACCCATCTTCAGCTTTTGGGCAGAGGCCACCAGATTTTGATTTAAAATTTCCTGGTATTTCAAAGCGTTCATGATGCCATGCACCCTAACAAGGTTCCCAAGGCCTCTGGAAGAGAAACAGGCCCACAGCATCACCGATCCACCCCCATACTTCACAGTGGGCATGAGGTGCTTTTCTGCATGCTCATCTTTTGTGTTCTGCCAGACCCACTTAGAGCTTTTTGGCAACAAACACTCTATCTTGGTCTCATCTGACCAAAGCTCACAGTCCCAGTTGATGTCCCAGTACCGCTTGGCGAACTCCAGACGTTTGCGTTTATGATTGTGAGTGAGAAAAAATTTTATCCGTGCATGCCTCCCAAACAGCTTGTTGGCATGTAGAAAGCACCTAATGGTTGTTTTGGAGACTTTGTGACCCTAAGATGCTACCATCTGTTGCAATTCTTTAACAGTGAGCTTTGGAGACTTTTTATTTCTCGTACCATCATCCTCACTGTGCGTGGTGGCAAAATAACCTTGCATCCTCGTCTAGGCTTGTTTACCACTGTTCCAGTTGTTTTAAATTTCTTAATGATTCCTCTGACCGTAGATATGGGCAGGTGCAGGTGAGTGGCTATTTTCTTGTAGCCATTGCCTGACTTGTGAAGGTCGACACACATCTGCCTTACTTGAATGGTGTGTTCTTTCGTCTTTCCCATGTTGAAAAGTGGATAAGAGAAATGGCCGCTGTGTCACGTCATTCAGGGAAACAGGAAGTGATGAATTACTAATTAAATGTTCCTAGATACTCTCATCAACTTTGTGAACTACCGTAGAAATGACAAATACTTCAATTACATTTATTTCCTAGGAATTGTTAGGGGTGCCAATACTTGTGGAACAGGATATTTTATGAAAAAGAATTATTTCTTGGTCAGGGATTTTTTTTTCCTTAAAATTCACTTGAGTGAATAAAAATGGAATTTATTTTAAGGCTTTTGACACATCTTAACCAGGGGTGCCAGTAATTATGGAGGGTTCTGTAGACTATACTACGGTGAAGTTAGTTTTACATGCAATGCGAGCCTGATCACTTTGGGGGTCCGGCTCATATCTAGCAGTGCCAGCATAAGCAGATCTGAGACTGATGCAATTAATGCATCCTGCCATGATTGGATGATAAAAGTCGAATTGAATCGACAAGTTTAACCAAGACCTCTATGTTCCATAAACTTGCTGGGTAATTCTGCATTTAAACCCTTAGCCAATGGAATGGTATCCGCTTCTAACTGTTATTATTGTTTAATTTGCAACAGTCTCAGTTACAAGGCAAGTGATGTGAAATTACAATTATCTGAGAATATAAATACAAAGTTTCATCAAAATATATTGATATTTGGGCTAATAAATCATAATTTATGAGCTCAGGACCAAAAGAGCTGTCAGACTCCCAAGATTCCAGTTTTGGGCAAGTTGTTGTATGTTGAATTATGCCGCTTTATCATTTGATTTTCGATCTGTCTATTACGTTGTTGACAAACAAAGACAAAACTGCCCAGTTAAAAGCTCAAACACAGAAACAAATGAGTAATAATGATGCACTGCCTTAAACAGCCATTGACATTTAGAAGTTACAGAAAGGGTTTACCTCGATGCCGATACTACCCAAAAGAAACGTCCGGAATAGGATACAGTTTTTAGGCGACAAAGAAACTTGCGCCGCCTTCAGTTTTTATTATTATTATACGCCCGTCTTAAGACGGGACGTATTATGTCGTCACCCCTGTCTGTCCGTCCGTCCGTCTGTTGTCTGTTAGCAATTTCTTGTCCGGGGCATAACTCCTGAGCCGATTGAGCTACATTCGTGATACTTCACATACACGTGCACCATCACTAGGCGCTGTGTCGCGCACCATGATTTCGTTCACCCGGTCAAGGTCAAGGTCACTGGCAAAGGTCAAAAGTCACATGGGGCCCAGATGGGGCTTGTCCGGAGCATAACTTCTCAACCGCTTCAGATACATCCATGATATTTCACACACACGTGTACCATCACTGAGCGGAGTGTCGCGTACCATGTTTACGGCCCTCCCTCCAAGGTCACGGACAAAGGTCAAAGCTCACATGGGGCTGCTGTCTGTTGGATATTGGTATCATGTTGTCTGTCCACTTCCTGATCCATGTTCATGACGGGCGTATTATGCACCATTGGCGGTGCTCTTCTTGTTAGTAGTTAAATAGGCCAACTTACATTAGTTGCATTTTCTTATCGATCTCTATCTGCTATCGCTAGTTTTTACATCCACCCGAATCCCTCCCTAACGTCCATCTAGCATGGACGTTACAGAAAATATCCAGTCAGCTGTATGAATAGACTGGTGATGAGTGTCCGTCACGCACCAATCCAGGCCTTTTTATGAAAGGCGTGCAGCTGCATTTTAGCTGTGCAAATAAATGTGCATATGTCCTTCAAAAACATTCCATTTCTCACACCTGGCTACCTACATCTAGACAACATTTCCAAACTCTTTTGCATAGCGCACGAAGGTTCATGAGTAACAGTATGTACATAAGTGTTTCTCATCGGTGGATTCCCAGCCACGCCAGACTTCCTCAACCACTGGAACTGCACTTAGCATTAGCCATTAAAGATGATGAAGCAGCTGGGCATATTGCTCAGCTTTCCACCATTAAAGCATGGGATGTGGAAACTAAGGGCGTAAATCCTGTGAAAATTGTCCAAAGGGATTGGAAGGAGTGGGTTACAGAAGTAAGTGTTGTTTTATCTATCGTACAAAAGCTTTCACTGCAAAATCAATTTTGATTGTTTTGACAGTGAAACTTTGCATGATCAATCATTCCAGCTCATTTTTGCAGCCAGACTGTATCTATACACATATTTACTGCTGTTTTCAGGTTTGAGTCTAGGGCAAAAAAAATCTTGGGCGACCAACAGTCAGCCGTTTTTCTGATCGTTCAAAATTTTTAAACTCTGTTCAGAGCCTCTATTCATACTACCCTTTGAGATTCTGCCATTGCACTTGAAAGGTTGAAGCATGACAGCACAATAGATTGATGCTTGAATCTGACCTTACTATAAAACATTCCACTTCATAGGTTGTTTTATTCAATAATCTTGGTTCATCTTAATTTTGCAAATGAGAATTTAAGTCCCAATATTGTATTTTTTTTTATCCCCCTGACATAGAAATGAAGGGGGAATATAGTCATCAGTATATCCGTCCGTCCGTCTGTCCATCTGTAATCATTTTCTTGTCCGGAACATATCTTCTTAACTATGCATCTTAGGTTCACCAAACTTCATGGATATATTAACCTGTATGAGTAGATGTACCTTTTACTATTTTAAGGTTTCTTGATTTCTTAATTTTTGCGGTTTCCACGGAAACGTGGAACTTAGATTGACTTTGAAGGTGTCTACCTTGTCCGGAGCATATCTCATAAACCGTATGGCTTAGGTTCACCAAACATCACAGATATATTAACCACTATGAGTAGATGTGCCTTTTGCTATTTTGAAGCTTCCACATTATCTAATATTTGAGGTTTCCATGGAAACAGTGAACTTCGATTGACTTTGAGGGTGGCTGTGTTGTCCGGAGCATATCTCCTAAACCGTATGTCCTAGGTTCACCAAACGTCACAGATATATTAACCACTATGAGTACATGTGCCTTTTGCTATTTTGAAGCTTCCATATTATCTAATATTTGAGGTTTCCATGGAAATGGTGAACTTAGATTGACTTTGAGGGTGGCTGTCTTGTCCGGCGCATATCTCTTAAATCGTATGTCCTAGGTTCACCAAACTTCATGGATATATTAACCACTATGAGTAGATGTGGCTTTTGCTATTTTGAAGTTTTTTTGTTCTTTTAATTTTTGAGATTTTCATGGAAACGTTGAACTTAGATTGACTTTGAAGGCGGCTACCTCCTCTGGAGCATATCTCCTAAACCGTATGGTCTAGGTTCACCACACTTCACAGATATATTAGCAAGTATGAGTAGATGTGCCTCTTGCTATTTCGAAGCTTCTAGATTATTTAATTTCTCAGGTTTCCATGGAAACATTGAACTTACATTGACTTTGAGGGTGGGTACCTTGTCCGGAGCATATCTCCTAAACTGTGTCCTAGGTTCACCTAACTTCACAGATATATTACCCACTACGAGTAGATCTGCCTTTTCCTATTTTGGAGTTTATTGATTCATTTTTCTTTCGAAGTTTCTAAGGAGACAGGGAACTTATATTGGCTTTGAGGATGGCTGTCTTGCTTGGGGCATATCTCCCAAACCATATGATCTAGGTTCATTAAACTTAATTCACAGACACATAATCCACTATGTCTAGATGTTTTCATGAATACAGAATCCGTTTACGTGACCAGTAGTGATCATGACATCTCTTCTCACACATGCAAACTCTGCATTCTAATATCTTCATCATAAAAGCTTACGATTTGTGGGGGTCGGGGTATGTCATCTCCAGATGACTCTTGTTTATGCACTTTTTCAGAGGTTTTCCATGCAAAGATGATGCATATAGTGATCATGTCTGGAATAGATATTCATAGTTCATAAAATATCATGTTTTCTGAGACATATTCTTCACAAATTACTGTTCTACGATTTTGCTGGGGGTTGGGGGGATATGCCATCTCCTGATGGCTCTTGTTGGAACCGCAATACCAAATAAACCAGTGGAAGTTCTCTGAGTTGAACAATATTAAATATATATGGTGTACTCCAATTCTGCTAATGAACAGAATAAGCAAACACAAGTTTCACTGGGTTAGTTTTCTGAAGGTTTTGGCTAGTTCGACTGGCTTCGATGACAGGAGCATCAGTTATCTCACTCACTCTTTTGGATATTGGTGGCCTACAAAAACACTGCAAGTTGCAGAGTAGTACTGCTCCCGATTTAGTTGTGATGCACCTTTAATTGTAGCCCTCGGACGAAGTTGGGCAGCTACTGTGGATTCAGGTTTGTCATCTCCGCCGCCACCGCCGCGTCCGCGTCTTTTAGATACTGTACAGGCTGTAGTTTTTGACCAATTTCTTTCATATTTGGTATGGGCATGTGTTGTACTTCACTTCTGACACCTATAGATTTTGGTTGCCATGGCGACAGTATGGGCCGCATAATTTGCGGCAAAACAGATTTTAGTGGCAAAACAGATTTCCTTGTGAACACAGTGCAGGCTGCAATTTTTGACTGATTGCTTTCATATTTGGTAAGGACATGTGTTACACTTCACTTATGACACATAAATTTTTGTTGCCATGGCGACAGCATTGGTGGAATATTGTGAATGTTTATGTTGAAACATTCGGTCTTCCCTGTGCACGCTGCACAGGCGGTACTTTTTGACCGATCACTCTCATATTTGGTATGTAAATGTATTATACTGCACTTATGACGCCTATCAATTTTGGTTGCCATGGCGACAGTATTGGCTGCGTAATTCACACGAGTGGCAAAACATAGAAATTTCCTTGTGGACGCAGTACAGGCTACAGTTTTTGATCGATTGTTTTCACATTTGGTATGGACATGTGATATACTTATAACACCTATCCATTTCGGTTCCTATATAGCAACAGTATTGGCTGAATAATGAGCAAAAAAGGGGAGAAGCAGGCTTTTGGGGGCTACACCCATGCGGTCGCAGGAGACCGGACTGTCTAGTTTTGTTTCAAATTAAGTAGCCAAACTAATTATTGGTACACATTACCAATAGCAGACATATGATAACTAGATCGTAATGTTCACCTAGAAGGCACATAAAACAAGTTCATGCCCAAAGAGAATACCTAGTAGGCTGACTTACTGTGCTCAAGTGGTAGCGTTGTTCGTAGTTGAGCTGGGTAAGCGAAATGTTGCTTTCAAATTAATTCAATTTTTTCAATAACCTCCAACTTAAACAAAATGCTGCCAAGCTCTAGATTTTGTATTTAACATTATGTTTCAAGACCATATCAATGTGAGCAACTAATGCCTAAATCACTTATCTTAACTGTAGCTAGGGCAGAAATCACTTATCTTAACGGTAGCTAGGGGAGATCTTATGACACAACTGAAACGCACGCTTGTGAGCCTATGGATGATTAGTTATACATATTAAAATATTGTAATATATTGCTTGTATTGGTTTAGGTTATTTATGTACAACTTTACTAATATCACCTTTTTTTGAAAGGTGAACATTTGCACGCCCAAAGTAACATTTTAGCTGCAAAATTCAGTTTACAGGCGCAAATATTTGCATACGTAAAGATTTTTCAAGAGAAGGCCTGCCAATCTCACTAATGTTTGTTTGAACCCCGATTGTGGATTGGCAGATTATTCCTGTAACCAAAAAACCAATCCATTTGAGATCAAGCCATGTCTCTTTTTTTTTTTTTTTTTTTTTTTGTGGCGGCCCAGTGAACACTCAACGTTGTATGCATTTTTCAGCTCATTCGGTTTAGGCGCTTCACAGTTACTCGAAGGCACTGCACCCAAGCATTTGAATGGTGGGGAAAACCCTGGTGTTTTGTCATTGAATTTGTGTGCCAGTCATGGATTATCCATAACAAACACCGTGTTCGAGCATAATGGTGTTCATAAGTGTACTTGGTACCAGAACACCCTTGGTCAAAGTTGATGATTGACTTTGTAATCGTGTCATTAGGTTTGCGGCCATATGTTTTGGACACACATTTTGGAGCTGTCAACTGATCACCACCTGGTGGTGAGCTGGATCAGATGGCCAGGAAGAATGCTGGACAAACCTGGGAATCCTAAATGTGTGGTGAAGGTTGACTGGGAATGTTTGGTGGAGGACCTAGTCTGGACGATTTTCAACTCACACCTCCGGAGGAGCTTTTCCCTTATCCTGGGGGAGGCTGGGGGCATGGAATTTCAGTGGAAGTCTCCATTGTGGAGGTGGCTGACCTGAGTTATGGCCTGAGGGTAGTTGGTGCTAGTCATAGCGGAAACCCAAGGTGGACCTCAGCAGTGGGGGAGGCAGTCAAGCTAAAGAAGGCGGCCTGTCAGGCTTGATTGGCCCAGAGGACACTTGACTCAGCAGATTAGTACCAGCAGGCGAGACTGACTGCAGCTGCGATGATCACTGAAGCAAAATCTTGGGTTTGGGAGGAGTTCAGGGAGGTTATGGAGAAGGACTTTCGGGTGGCCTTAAAGAGGTTCTGGCAAACCATCAGACAACATAGGCAGGGGAGGCAGGGCCTCGGCCACGGTGTTTTCAGCAGGGGTGGGGAACTGCTGACCTCAACTGAGGGTATTGTCCGGTGATGGAAACTACTTTGAGGTAGTACTCTTGAATACGTCAGACATGCCCTCCTTTGAGGAGGCAGGGACAGAGAACTTGAGTGAGTCATTGCCCATTTCCCTGGTGGCAGTCATTGAAATGGTTGAAAAGCTGGGAATGGACGAGATTCATTCTGAGTTGCTGAAAGCCTTGGCTGTTGTTGGGCCATCATGGTTGTCACGCCTGTTCAACACCACATGGATTTCCAGCACAGTACCGTGAACTGGCCAACTGGGTTGGTGGTTGCCATTTTTAAAAAAGGGGACCGGAGGGGGTGCTTGAACTGTTGGGTATCACACTGCTCAACCTCACAGGGAATGCCTATGCCAGGGTGCTGTAAAGGAAACTTTGACCGATTGTCGATCCTTGGATTCAGGAGGAATAATGCGGGTTCCATTCTGGCCAAGGAACAGCGGATTCACTTTTTAAACCTCGCACAGATACTCAAGGGGTCATGGGAGTTTGCCCATCCAATCTAAATGCATTTTGTGGAGAAGGCTTATGACCGTGTCCCACAAGGTATCCTTTCAGGGGTGCTGCGGGAGTATAGGGCTCCAGGGCCATTAATTCGAGCCATTCAATCCCTGTACAACTAAAGCCAGAGTTGTGTCTGCATTCTCGGCATTAAATCAAACTCTTGACTTAAGAGTTTTGCGTTAGTCTTTGCCAGGGGTGTGCCGTTCTGTTCATGATTTTCATGCTCAGGGTATCAAGGGCGCAGCTGAGGGTGTCCAGTTTGGTGGCCCCAGGATTGCATCTCTGTTTGCAGATGGTTTGGTTCTGCTGGCCTCATCACACTGTGACCTCCAACGCACACTGGAGTGGTTCGCAGCTGAGAGTGAAGCGGTCAAAATTACGATCAGCACCTCCAAATTTGAGGCAATGGTTCTCTCCCAGAAAAAGACGGATCGTCCTTTTCAAGCAAGGGGTGAGTTCTTACTTCAACTTCACCGCTTGGAGTATCTCGTGGTCTTGAAGCGGGCATTGTACCGGTCCGTCATAGTGAAGAAGGAACTGAGCTCAAAAGCGAAGCTCTAGATTTACTGGTCGATTTACGTTCCAGCCTTCACCTATGGTCACGAGCTTTGGTAGTAACCGAAAAAAAGAAGACTGCGAATACAAGCAGCTGAAATGCGCTTTCTCTGCAAGGTGGCTGCTCCTACGCGTCGAGAGGAGTCAGTTGTGGTGCTTCGGGCATCTAGTCCGGATGCTCCTGGATGCTTCCCTTTAAAGGTTTTCTGGGCATGTCCTACTGGGAGGAGGCCCCATGGCAGGCATCTCATGGCTGGCTTGGGAACGGAAGTGGCTGGGGAAGGGGGCGCCGGTGCCTCTCTGCTTAGTCTGTTGCCCCCGCAACCTGGCCCCGGATAAGTGGCAAAAAATAGATTGATGCATAGATAGGCTAAACACTGAAAAATAGGTCCATCTGTACAGAAGACCAGTGCAATTGGTTCTATGTCCTGAGGAGGATATACGCATTCTGGACATGAGCCAGGCCTCTAGATCATTTCAGCAGGTAAAATAAAGGGTTTAAAGCCTTTCTCCAGGCATGTTGCTGCAGACGCAAAACCCTTTTAATAGGCAGGCTTGATACTTCATTGGGAGTGATTCAGAAGTGTTGCTAGAAATGTGAATGATGTCATTTAGAGAGGGTACGTCAGGTCAGACCAAGCCAAAGTCCATGCACCACATGGTCCATTGATGATAGAGGCTTGGCAGTCGCTAACCATAATCCACTCTGTTACACATTACTTCTTTTTTTTCATTGCCTCTGCTTTGGTAGACCTATATTTCCTCCTGATTGAAACCTTTTTCCTACCTTTTCACAATGTAAATCCTCATGATCTTAACCCCTTTGCGTAGATATAGATGACGTAAATTCTTTAAACTTTTCATTCCTAAATACTGTAATTCTGTAGTTGAATTTCCAAATGTCTTGCTTCACTGGAATCATTTTCCGCTGTCTCTTTGACACAAGTACTGAGTTATGAAGCCTAAATAGGATTGTGCATAAAAGGAAAACTGTCATCAAAGGTGAAAAGGGGAGTCTGCTAATGTGTCCATGTCATGAGTGCTATCATTTAATGAAGAATGCCTTTTTGCTGATTAAAATCATAATTAAATCTACCAGCTTCCTAATATAAAAATTTAGTTTGGGGAAAAAAAAATGTCTATTAGGAGTTGGCAATACTGTTAAATTTTGGGCTGGTAAATGTTAGGTTCCCCCGATTTCCTATCTCTGAAAGTTTTGGGAGGGTTATGAGCAAGATTGAAGATTGAAATCTTGCTATTTATGCTATTGTGTTATTTGAAAGGTGTGGAATTACACTAATTCTCTTGGAGAAGTATTACTTTTGAGCCACTAAATTCTTTTGAACATTTTTTTGTATGCCCCTTATTTGGTGAGTGAAAACTTCTTTCACGTAACACATCCTTCTTGTCTTTTTCTCTTCAGGTTACGGAGCTGAATGAGGCCTTGTCCAATGAAGAGAGGAATCTGTTGTCTGTGGCCTATAAGAATGTGGTTGGGGCTCGGCGCTCCTCCTGGAGAGTCATCTCCAGCATCGAGCAGAAGACCTCAGCTGATGGGAATGAGAAGAAGATCGAAATGGTGCGGGCCTACCGCGAAAAGATTGAGAAGGAGCTGGAGGCAGTCTGTCAGGATGTGCTCAACCTGCTGGACAACTTTCTGATCAAGAACTGCAGTGAGACGCAGCATGAGAGCAAAGTCTTCTATCTGAAGATGAAGGGCGACTATTATCGCTACCTGGCTGAGGTGGCCACAGGTGAGAAGAGGGCTTCTGTGGTGGAGTCTTCTGAGAAGGCCTATAGTGAGGCCCATGAGATCAGCAAGGAGCACATGCAGCCCACCCACCCCATCCGCTTGGGCCTGGCCCTCAACTACTCAGTTTTCTACTATGAGATCCAGAATGCCCCTGAGCAGGCCTGCCACCTGGCGAAGACGGCCTTTGATGACGCCATCGCTGAACTGGATACCCTCAACGAGGACTCCTACAAAGACTCCACTCTCATCATGCAGCTGCTCCGTGACAACTTGACACTGTGGACAAGCGACCAGCAAGATGACGAGGGAGGGGAGGGCAACAATTAAGAAAACGCTAAGCTCACACACACGTACACAAAAAAAATTAATAAAAAGGGCCGGTGGACTTAGGCAGCAGCTTTTGCCGATGACACTACCGCAGCAGCAGTTCTTTATTTTTCCAAGAAGTTAAAGAAAAAAATCAAATAAAAAAGAGCAGTTGGAGGGGAGGTTGAATATTAGTTAAATAAGTATAGGTAAAAAAAAAGAAAACCCTCCTCCTTGATTGCCTCTTTGAAATTTGCCAAAACACTACTTGGAGGAAAGATTCAGTCCGTCAAGAGTGGCTGTAGGGTTGCAAAGTTAGCCTCACGCTGGCGCATGGACTGTTCTCGGAGTGTAAACAAGGTGGAGCTGCCTGTTTAACTTTTAAGACTGATGGGAAAGTGTAAAAAACAGTAGGGAGATTCAAAGCTTGAGAAAAAATTGAATGTGTAGGTTTCACAGAATTTGCAGTGGTTCCAGTATGCATTTAGAAAGAGCCCCATTTTGCCGTTTTAGAACCACGTTTATGATGTAATAAGAAGTGAACCCAGTAATGGCTTTTGAATTGATAGGCTTCTACCTGAGAAAAAATAGAATATAGGGAATTTTAATGGATCAAGGATTTTATCGGAACTGAAGTTTGAAAGTCAAGATACCATAAAAATCTGTTTGCCCATGCACAATTTTTAGTTGAAATGTAGGAGGCATTCCTGGCTCCAAAACTATTATTATTATTATTATTATTATTATTATTATTATTATTACTTTTGAATCACTCACCAGGCACCTTGGTAAATGGTGAATTAAATAGATAAAACAGTAGTTGCAAATAGAAATATATAGTGTCATATATTTGATTACACAATGTGGTACTGCTTGTACTAAATCCAAGTTTTGCATTTGCTCAGATAAACTTATGACTAATGCGAACAGAAACACTAAGTTGAACCTAATAAGATTTCTGGAAAAAAATTATTTTGCCAAATAAAATTTATTTGCTCTGTAAATGTTATTTATCTTCTTCAAACTGGACAGAACTCCCTAATAACAGGAATAGAGGATATACTGGAACCACAGACTCTGTTAGAGGACAAGGTACTGTTGAGGGCAGCACACTAGCAGTGTCTAATGGCAGACGATCTTAAAGCAGCTTTGAGGTTTGTGGTTTACTTTTGTTTTGTGTTAGTTTTTTATTTAAAGAAATGCACTTGCCTATTATACTGTTTCTTCAGTGTAAGATGATTACTGCTCAAATATTCTCGGAAACACAATACTGTGCATGCTGGTGATGTATTTATATAAAGTAGCTTGACTTTATTAACTTATAATGTAGGTGTTATGTATTCATATGAACAAGAATGACTAGACTTCAATCTGATTATTTTCTATTTATTATTTCTGTTTAAATTTTTTTGTTTATTTTATTTGCTGAAGTACGCTATACCAAAACGGTGATTGTTCACAATAAATTGACCTGTTATGGACGTTGCTATAGTGACATGCAATTCTTGTATTTGATTTGTTAAACAGAAGAGGAGGAAAAAAGAAAAAAAAACACCAGTGTTAGCATAATCATTCTGTCTGGTGTTTTGTCATGGTGAAATTATTATTATTACATTGTAAAACAATATGTTGTTCCTAGAATGACTTTTGTTTGTGCTTTATTTTCTGTCAAGTTATACAGTGAGATATTTAAGGTTGAACAGTGTATTTTTTCATTCTTCAGAATCAGTGTTTCTGTATGGAATTCTCACATGGACCATTATTTATTATACTTTTTTATTTAAAAATTTTTAGCCGTCTCCTGAATATCTTAAATGTGAGTCATGTAGCGGTTGCACAAGAGCAAAAATAACAATAATAATGATGATAATAAAAAAATAAATTCAAATATGGCAAAGCTCCTCTATCCACCATTTTCCTGTTCTTGTGTTGCTTTGAATTGTCTGGGACATATAACTTATGGGTTTTTACTTAAATGATGTCAAATGCTAAGAATAGTTTGACAGCATGTTATGATGACTTGCTTGCCTGGGGCTTTCATTACAGAATTTTAAATTCTCAACAAGGATTTTGAATCATCTCACTCATCCTTTGATTGGCAACTCCTTGTAATCTGGCGATTTTTCAACTTCTGCATCACTGTCATTTTTAAAACGCTAAATGCTATTCAATATGTGGGCTAGTATTGCCCAAGGCTGACCAATTATTAGTTTTGGCTAAGCTGGCTCATATAATTGCTATGTTGAGGGTACCTTAAGAAATTTAGAAATATTTTAATTCTGGCTACTGACACCTTGTGTGCTGATAATAATTTCGTCGACATACAGTGAGTGAAATAAGCATTGAACGCGTCAACATTCTTCTCAGTAAATATATTTTCTAATGGGGCTATTGACATGAAATTTTTACCAGATGTCGGTAGCAACCCATGTAATCCACACATACAAAGAAGTCAAACCAAATAAGTCCATAAATTATGTGTAATAAAGTGAAATGACACAGGGAATAAGTATTGAACACATGAAGAAAAGGAGAAGAAACCAGCTGAAATCTGTCAGTATTTAGAAAGCAATCCTGCGCCTTAGCATTGCAGATTAATATCAGCTGTTTTAGTCCTAATTGATGACCTATAAAAAGTTTCTCACGACCAAGGTTGCACACAAGAATCGTCTCATGATGGGTTAAAGCAAAGAGCTCTCTCAGTGAGCACCGTTGGGGCCATAATCTGGAAGTAGAAAGAACATCATTTCACAATAAACCGGCCATTGCCAGGTGCTCCTTGCAAGATTTCTGACAGAGGAGTCAAAAGAATAATCAGAAAAGTTGTCGAAGAGGAAAGGACCATTCTCTGAGAGCTTCATAAAGACCTGGAATTAACGGGTACAGTTGTTTCAAAGAAAACAATAAGTAATGCACTCAACCACCATGGCCCTATGCAAACTCACCGCTCAAGACTCCATTGCTGAAGAAAAAGCATGGTGAAGCTCGTTTAAAGTTTGCTGCACAACATTTCGACAAGCCTATGAAATACTGGGAGGATATAGTCTGGTCAGATGAGTCCAAAATTGAACTCTTTGGGTGTCATACCTCACACCAAGTTTGGATGACAAACGGCACAGCACATCACCCCCAAAACACCATAAACACCACGCCAGCAGTGAAGTTTGGAGATGGGAACATCATGGTGTGGGGCTGTTTTTCAGCATATGGTACTGGCAGACTTCATATAATTGAAGGAAGGATGAATGGTGAAATGTACCGAGACATTCTTGATGAGAATCTGCTGCCATCTACTAGGATGCTGAAGATGAAACGAGGGTGGACATTTCAGCAAGACAATGATCCCAAACACACAACAAAGGAAACTGTCAATAGGTTTCACTTCATTCCACTTTATTATACAAAACTTAATTTATTGACTAATTTGTTTTGATTTCTTTGTATGTGTGCATTATTTACCAACATCTGGCGAAAAGTTCATATCAATAGCCCCAAGAGAAATATACTTTCTGAGAAAAATGATGTGTTCAGTACTTATTTCCCCCACTGTATATACTTCTTCTATTCTCATGGCAATATGTTGTATTGAATTCATATGAAACCTCAAAATTTTGAAATTGAATAGTAGTCAATCAGTTACTCCTCCCAGTGTACAAACAAAGAATATTATATCAAAAAAAGTTTTGAATGAAATGTGTGCATTTGCAAAGACCCCCAGAAGTGAGATAATTAATTGGATCAAACAAGAATATCTGCCTACTCTTCATCAACATTTATTAGCAGATTTTTGACAGCACTAATTGACAGCAATAATTACTTTCACTGATGAAGCACATAGCTACTCCTTTCCCAAAAAATAATGTTGGAGGACATATACCTTGGTTGTGGAAAAGTTCATCAGGGTAGAGTCACTACAGAAGCCTATCGATTTCTGTCGCAATACAAAATCAAATATGGCTCCCAAAATGGCCATCTTGAATTTCCATTCCGTGCTATAACTGAAAAACGCCATCACCGATCATCACGATTTTTGGTGAGGACTTTGGGGTAGAGTCACTACACAAGACTATCGATTTGGGTCTCGATCCAAAATCAAATATGTCTGCCACTGATGTGATTTCTCCTTGAGAGGTAAAATTCAGCAAACTTCATTCCTCAGCTGTACAATGACCTCTTTGTTAAATCTCTCTTTCAGCAAATAAATCTTCACTGTTGCTGGTGTGGAGATTTTAACACAATATGTACACACGCTTCAACTATGCACTGGGCTGAGGGGTCCCACCTGCGCTAGTGGGGCTATTTCTTAAATTGAAGTAACTGCATCATGAACGTTTTGCTGATGCCCCGATGTGAGTCAGTGAGTCTTCCCATCTGAAGTACATCAACAATTTTTTTAAAAGATTTTTTTGGGGATTTTCTCTTTATTAAATAGCATTCTGTAGAGAGAGACAGGAAAGCTAAGATAGGACTGGGGAAGACATGCAACAAATGGCCCAAGCCTGAATCCAACCTGAGCCGCTGCATAAAGGGCGTAATCTCTTCTGGTGTGTGCACTTAGACCAGTCTGCCACCGGAGCGCTCCTAGTACATTAGCAATTTTTAATATTAAATTTATTTTACACTGTTATCATGAGTACTATATTTCCAACATGCCAGTGTGTCACATTTCAGAACAGAGAGTCACTCTTATAGCAGAACTTGTCCAGAAATTGCAAGTGGGTTCATATAGTATGGAGTCATTACTGGGAGGAGTCACATTCTCAGTCTTCTCTGAAGTTTCCCCCCACAGTCGATCTCTCTCAGTTAGTTTCTCTTTTGATATTTTTTGCTTACAGTCCCTGTGGGCTGATAAGCTATTGTCGGGGTGTGTCGACTGTCGTCAGTCGTCTTGAAATTTTTTATCTTTGTTTTTGGCCTGATGAATTTTTGTGCGAATTTGCCATAACATACTAATAGACCATATCTCCACACTTTTTTGGGATTTTTGATTGAATCATTTTTGTCCGTTTTATGGACCTTTAAAATTTTGGCCCCAATGATAAAGATAGGACTCAGAAATTTTAAGAAAATATTTGTCAAAAACTGTGTGATAAATCTTTTTCTATATCAGGAAATCAACTTACCTTGGTACCCTCAATGCACAGTGCGAGCACCATTTTGATTGAATGGACAGAATTGGGTCTGGTGGGGGCGCTGTACTTTAACATTAGGTCTTATGGAGAATGGGCAAAATTGCCCATCGAAGCTAAATCGCTGCAGATAGAGATTAAGTTTGTATTATCAACATATGGGAAGTCATATATATTACCTATATGTTGACAGTGTTAAAGTTGCCCAAACGTGACCTTTGACGGTCAAACTTGACATAATACAATTACAATGACTTGTATTGCCAAAATGATCACAGATAGAGCCTAAATTTGTATTAGAGATATATCGGAAGTCATATATGAACTTGTGAGCCTTTTTACCTTCAAAGGTCAAATGTCACCTATTGAAAATTCCATGACTTGCTTCACTAAAATGGTCACAGGTTTGTGATGTGTGTGTTACAGACATCTAGGAGGTCACTGAACTTTCATTCGGTGACATTCAACTTGAATGTCAGTGACCTTTGAGGGTCAAACTTGACAGTGAAATTACAATGACTTGCATCACCAAGATTTGCAGATTTAGCCAAGGTTTGTAAAGAGACATTTAGAAAATCATATGAATTCCATTTGCTGATCTCAATTTGACCTTTAAAGGTCACAATTGATACTGTATATTGAATTTTCAATGATTTCTATCACCAAAACTGCTTCAGAGCTTTGGATTGTATTACATGAGATCTTATAGATGCATGTAAACTTTTATTTAGTGACCTTGAAATGGACCTTCAATGATTCAAAGGTCAAACTTCATGCAAAATTTTCATAAATTGAATCATCACCATAAAATTGCCTGCTGGTAAGCTACAGGACCGTTGGTCCTATTTTTTAATCATCATTTCATGCTTCACCCCTATTCTTGCGCTCAACCTCTCACCTGTTCACTGTTGTGAATTGTCATCTTGTGTACTCAAATTCCTTGTCTATGTTTTCCCTTTGCTGCTTTGCTCTCCTCTCTCCTTGGTGATCTAACAAGAAGATTACTCCCCAGTTCTAAGACGTGTACCTGCCCAGCATGCCCTGGTTCATTCTGCCATCCCGGTAACTCACCTCGTACTATTTTCTTCGACAACGCCTAGCCTGACCTCCAGTGATCCTGTTTGCTCCCTCCTGACATTCAGCCGACTTGTGACAAACCTTGAAGAGCGTCTTTGATTTAGTTGTTCTTGTGTCTATAAAAGAAAGAAATCTGACTGTATCTGTGGTCTGCGTTAGGCTCTCATTCAGATATTTGCAACAGAATAATCCGGCCAATCGTAGAGCCAGCAGATATCCTTTTCCCTAACAAGGCAATCAGTTTTCATGCATTCCGCATGGAGTAACAGGAGGTGGAGCTATATTGACTCTCTCAGCTCATTACGGCTCTCACCAGTGAACTAGCCAATATCTCAGAGACTCCTGGTGCACTGCTGCTGCTGTTCTGGCATCTAGCTTATTCCTGTTGCAAGCCCAAGGCTGGTCTTCCAGACTACATGAATCCAGTCTTTCCCAGTTGGAGCTGTATGATGGCAGCCTATCTGCATGCCGCAGCTTTTTGTTGCTCTGTTCCATGATGTGTGACCTTCAGCCGACCTCCTTCTCCCTTCAGTGTTCCAGAGTTGATTTTGCAATAACTAGGCTGCCAGGTATTGTGAGGCTAGGGATCCAGTTGTGCACACTTACTACAGGTTTGCTGACAAGATGACGGTCTTCGATTGCTCCTGCTCTAGACATAGTACTGTGCGGCACCTCCTTCAGCTTCACCAAAGTAATCAGTCAGTCTTCGACTACTCCATCGAATTCCGCACACTACCAACCTTCTCCGACAAGGATCGCTGAGCCTGCTGGGATACCCTCCTGTGATACCCTCCTGTATCGGTTGGCTGAACAGATACATAAAAAGCTGATCACATGCTTCCAGCCACCTGACCTTGATGGGTCAATTGACTTTGCTTTCAGGATTGATCCCCACCTCCAGGAGGGTTTGGATTAGCAAGCTTGTCTCTGGACCTTGACTCCATCGGAAGCAGCCATTTCACTTCCCTGTCATCAACTATCTCCATTTGAATCCATGCTTGTGAACCTTGCCAAATTCAACAAGCTTCTGGCATTATTTGATATTTGTTTTCATAGCCAGTGCTAGCTAATTCTTCATGTCCAAATAGATGGTTTCCTCTGCTCATGCATCGACTTCAGAGAACTGAACAGCATCATAACCGAGAACTGTTATCTGCTGTTGTCCATAGATTCTGCCCTCTCCAACCTCTAAGGGTGCCACTACTTCACTTAGCTGAATTTGCACAATGCCTACCACTCGGTTCAAATAAGGGAGGTTAATGAATGGAAGACTCGTTTTGGGAACTATGAGTATTTACTGTGTTCAAGAGCCTTTTCAACAATGTCTTCCATAAGGTAATCTCTAACTTTGACTTCTCTGGACTCAGAGGCATCTGCATAGGACCATCACACTATGCAATTGAATATTGTGGTCGTTTAATCAATATTTCAGGTTTTTTTTTTTTTTTTTGGTGGAAACGGGCTTATTTTTTTCCTCCAGACTTAAAACGGAAATGGACCATCTGGTCTAGAGAGGCACAGATTGCGGTTATACCCGCTGGAGCCAAAATTAATCCATGGATCAGGTGGGTGGGTAATAAAAATTTAGATTCTGATCAATAGTGGACACGTTGCGGGTGGATGAAATAATTCATAATTAAAGTGAAAATATTCATTACATTACCTAAAATGTCACATATTTTTCACTTCATCTTTAATTAGGCACAGATTACCTCACTAGACTCTTACTGCACCTGTGCACAAATTGCGCAGTCTATTTTCAAACTACGATGGAGGCAAGAAGGATAAGAGAGGATATTTAAAAAGGACCATTAAAAGCAAAGAGACCTGAAGAGGAGAAAAGTACCTAGTGGGAACGCAAGTGAAGTTATTAATCATGACAGCGACTTAAGTGCAGGGTATGTCATATGCAACAGCTGCAAAGGTATATGATACAGGGTTTGAAATGCATGGTAGTCAGCTAGTCCACACACTAGTAAATATTACAGCGGACTAGTAAACTTGTATTCAAACTAGTCAGAGTGTCTAGAAAATATTGTCAATTACCAATAAAGAGAAAGAATTCCGTATCCAATCTCCGCTTTTTTCAGCTTTTTATTTGCCAGAAGGATTTTAAAAGGGGGCGCCAATATATTTTGTGGGATTTTATTTCTGTGAAGGAGGTTTATAAGTTCATATTAATGTTTAATATTGCAAATGCATGTGCTGTGCATACCCTAGCAACCTGGTGTGTCATCGGTAATATGGCTGCCGCCGTGATATGCTATTACCATGTACAGCAGCACTAGAAATTAAGAGTTTAATTTTCTTGATTCGATGTACGTTTGATCTTTTCACACACCCAAATGTTTCTCTGGGTGCCCAAACATGAAGGTAAGCCAAAAAATACTGATTTCATTTGATATTGGCGGAGGTTGAATACAGAATTCTTTCCCCAATAAATTGTAAATATGTTTGTGCTCACATTGCTGCATTGCAGACAAAGATCAACTTCTGGAGAGATTACATAATGCACAGCATCATTTGAAATTATTTGGTCACCGTATACTCGTGTTTCCGAGGTCCAGGTCAAGGTCCAGACCATCCTGCATTATAATTCGAGGTTTGACTGACAATCGACTAGATAGCAGAACACTGCTTACATTTTCAGATTCTAAAAAAGTAGTGATTCAGTGTAAATTAGAGAATGGTCTCGTTGCTCTTATGCAATGTATGGACTTAACCCATTATTACGAAGGTATTTTGGCACTTTGTTGTATTTTTGTATCGCTGCAGTATTCTGTTTTGTAGATATTTGGCAGTGGTCAAATACACGAGCACTGGCAACATTGATTCTAACCCAATAAAATGACAAAACAGCATTTTAGATCATGCCGATACTTGGCTAGGGATTTCTCTTTGTCCAAGGTACTGAAGGGCTTTGAAATTTGAAGTTTTTATCACTTGCTATTAGTTATGAAGAAGAACATAATTGGAGTTAAATAGGCATAAGTCTATTTTTAGACCTATGCCTATTTAGTTGTAAAAAACCAAATCAAAAGATTTGGGGTCAAGATATCTTATTGGTATGCAGATACTTATTGCTGCAAATTTTTAAAAGATGGGGAGGACTAGTAAACCTTAGATTACTAGATTACTAATCTTGATTACTAGTCTGGATGTCTAATGAAAAAAAAAAATCCAATTTCTAGCCCTGTGTTAGCCACAAAAAGTGCACCTCCAGGGGCAGAATTTTTTTCTCTTACTCTGTGCAGCAGTAAAACAGATGAGCAGATCATGTTTACCCGGCCACAGTGCTGCTATCTAACGTTAGGAAGTTTGCTATGTTATGGCCCCAATTTGTTATGACATTGACGACAGCAAAGGATGACAGACAAATTTTTAAAACTTAAACACATTTAATTAAACAAACACTTTTAACTAATCTACTATCTATTCTACTGACCAAGATTCATTATATACAACACAAAAAATATTTACAGTCCCTTTGGTTGGCTTTTTTGGTGATGTTCTTGGTGAGGAAAATGCTCCAGCACAAGCAAAAATTCACAAAAAGCTACACAGGTCTTGAAAAGAGTGCCAGGTCTGGTCAAATGTATCCTTCTACTTGCAATTTCTCCTACTACTCCACTCCCTCAATTTTCCTCGTTATATACTCTTTTGCAGACCCCTCCCACATTTAGACCTCTTTTTTTTAATTCTCTGGGACTTTTCCCAGACATGCCCAAGACATGCCCAAACCTAGCTCCAGTCTGGGCTTAACATAAGAAAGGTCAATACTGCCATCTAGTGGCTTCAATTCGCATTACAGCTAATTAAACCGACACATACCCACTAATCTGAGGAATTAGGGATATTATTTCCACCATGCCCATTAAATTAGCTAACTCAAGACAGTCTGCAACTGTATGTAGCTACATTGGTAGCATTCAGTTTTCCAATGGAGTTCATGTGGACTCTGATTAGGTGATTTGAAATTCACAAAAATGCGTTGACTCATGCATAAAAAGTAAATTGACATCAGTCTGAAACTTTCAAATCTGGGTTCCTGTTCCTTCGAAAAATTCTTACTGATGTCACAAGTAAAAACTGCAATCTGTCTGTGAACTATGCCGGATATTGGGCTGTGCACAAATCGACTACCTGTAGCTAGCAACAGGTCCAGGTATGTCAAGGTCTGATTAGTGCAGCAATTATTGTGTGGCTGGCATCAAATCCTTGCTAGATTATAGGTAGCCAACGTTAGTAATTCAGCAAATAAATTATAATGATAGTAACAATGGCGCATAAATTATACATTTTATCGTGTGGTCAAAAAAAATAGCCTAAATTGTATACTGATTTGACATTGTCAAGGAAAAAAAAAAGTGAAGAACTATATCAACAGTTATTAACTTGTATTGAAGATAAACAACTGTGTCTCATTTTTTCCTGAAATTCTTTTGACTGCTGCATCATGTGCTTCTTTTTGCCCGTTTTACCTTGCCAGGCAAGCTTTCTTTAAGTGATTCTCAGATTCAACAGGCCAGGCCATAATCATGCCTGGGTGTGTCCAGTGAAATTGAACATAATTATCAATTAAATTGTTTAATTAGTTGATACAGCAACTAAGGGGGTAGGGTAGATAGAATTGGATAGCTTTTGCCTTTCAAACATTGTAAAACTGTATTTTGAGTTTGTGTTTGTCTAAAAATTAAAATTGCTCTGTTGATCTGGAACACTCATTTTTGCAAGTATGTTAATCATGTTTGACAGTCTTTCTGCTTGTGCGCACTCTGGCATCCACAATTCTTGAGGCATAGACTTAGAGTTTATATCACAAGTACTTATGGGTGCAAGCACGAGGGGATGAAATTTTGAAAGGCCAAGGTCATCAAAAAGGTCAAAAACACATTTTGATCAACATCAGAAAAATGATAGAGACATAGGTCCAGTGCCAAAGTGTTCAATCTCGTCTGGTGTTTTTGATTTTTTGCAATTGTCATTGTATGAGTGACTTCTCATACCATGTCACTTTGTTCCTTTCATTTGTTCATATGATCGTAATGAAACGTTGACATACGTATAATAAAGGAATGTCCGAGACACAGGCCTATTGTTCTTCTAGTTTCTACGTCAAAGGTCAAGGTTAAGGCCATAACTTCGGAACAAATTATCATTGAGACTTCTAACTTGCCTCATGTTGTCGGGTTCAAAGAGCTTTCCAAAATGAGATCAATGAACATTACCTTTGGCTTTGACCATGGATTTCCATCTTGAGCTCAATTTTTCCTTGAATTTTTTTTCTTCAGAAATTCAATTTGATGGTGGGATGTCATGTATAATGGGAAAAACATGACCCATGCCAAATTCCAGCATGATCGGATCATTAGATTTTGAGATATAGGCATTTCTATGGAAACCAAAATGTCCCCATTATAATGAAAATGTCAAGTTTGCACTCAAAGCATTAAATTACTTTTGAAATCACAAAGATAAAAACACATTTCTTACAGCATTAATACATCTAGGGTGTGCCTACCTGGTCATAAAATTTCACGGTCAAAGGTCAAGGTCAAGGTTACTAAGTAACTGATGACCACGTTATGAAATTGACCCTAGTCTCAAGTCAGACACCAGATGATTTCGACAATGGTCCCGCTAGGCGGGAGTCATTTTTTTGTTGGTTAATTTGCAGAATTACTTCAAAACTAATGGATGGATTTGCATGAAAACTTTACCAGAGGCAGACCTTGACCCTACTTAGAGGTGACTAAATTTTGGGATTGATCTGGATTCTGATCTAATATACATCCAGGATTTTTTTGAAGGATTATTCACCATTCCAAGATAGGACAAAATTTATCAATTTCAGTCACATCTACACAAATACATAATTGAAATAAATTGGGGGGCTGGGATGATGTCATCATTTTGATCTGAATGATATCAAAAAAATATCACAAACTGATTCATATCTGGAAGTCATTCTTGAACCAGGGACTGAACCTAGTCAGAATTGGGGAGCTACACATGTCACCATTTTAAACTATATAGGAGTGGTAGAGACTTCCAACCATCACTGAATAATTGCTGAGATGATGTAGATTCAGTGGAGTGAATTATGGTACCTGCTAAATAAAAATAACGATAAATGTG
Organism: Gymnothorax reevesii; assembly: GCA_029721435.1. NCBI lineage: Eukaryota > Metazoa > Chordata > Actinopteri > Anguilliformes > Muraenidae > Gymnothorax > Gymnothorax reevesii. The sequence goes on along the minus strand of CM056578.1, from coordinate 72,228,415 downwards.
GAGAATCTTTTGAACGCGTGTTGAAAAATGGAAGATTGTTCAGTAATTGGGTCTGCGGTTTGCAAGCTCAGATCGGTCTTGTTATGCAACTTTTTTTGTTCATTTGTAGCTTGTCTATATTGCAAGCAAAGCTATGGACTAAGGAGCATTTTGATGGGAGACTGGTTATGGCACAGCCAATATTCCTCCACTTCTGTGCATGGCTCAGATAATTGGTGTTACTAAGGCAACAAGAGCAGGGTAATACAGGGCTCCTTTGTCTGCAAAAACAGAGATAGCTGTACTGGTCAAGGTGCTGGGAATTTGTGAGGAAAAATATCAAGGTAAATTGCATGTGAGGTTGAAAAAAAATTAGAAGAAGAGTGGGTATAAATTACTTAGAGCAGAAGTTATCCCTTAAAGGGCATGTTAACCCTACGTCATGACGAACATTATTAAAGGCTGGAAAATATCAGAGGGAAACAAATACACATTTCTTTCTGCTGAAATTAATCCCCAGTCGATTATCAGTATGATTGACACCTTAGAACAGGAACTGCCGACTACAATGAAGCAACGTCATACACTCTCATAGTGGAGCCGTCCTCTTTGATGCAAAGCTGTACATCTTAATCATTAATGGCAATGCAGCTTATTGATAACCTATTTGCTCAGTAAATTAATTAAATTGATTCTCTATTCTTAATAGGAAACAGGTAAAGAGTAAACCTGCATTATGTAATGTCACTAGTTGTGTTCAGAATTTTATTTTTACATAAGCAAACTTAACACGTGGTCCAGAGTCAGCAAAACTGCAATTTTGTTACACACAAGTTTCCTCTGTGGGAGGCATAGGGATTAGTTTGATTGCCACTACAAATTCTCCAACTCATAGGCTAGTAGATTAGGAGCACTATAATTATTAATATCAATATTAATATCATTCTAATAGGTAATACACTCATCTAGTGATTTCCCTGGCTGTCGACTGATTGGGGTGAGGTTGTGCTGACCATGTGATGTTTTCACCTAAGTGAACCTGATATTGCTGATGTGTCAGAAGTTATAGGTGGAGAATCTTTTTTTAAAAGCCATCGCGAAGGAGGACGGTGAAGAGTGACCCTCTGATGAACGGCGTTGTGGGTTGAGCAAAGAGCGAAAAGGGAATTTTCTTTTGCGAGGGAGGTTTTCTGGCCCCCTTGCCTACGAACTCTTTTATTTGTAACCACGCCGCCCCACTTGGTCCTTGCCAACAAAACGTCAGGGAACTTTAAAGAAAACTTATGAACTGAACTGTACTGAACTGACGACACTGCAGTGGGTGCATGCTATTCATCTGGCGTTGGACTTCGCCCGCTGCTCTGGCCATAGTCCGCCAGCCAGACGGGAAGCGGTTCTTGGCGAAGTCGCGGTCAGTGCTACCACCTGCGGTGCCTGTGGGGAGGTAAGGTCACACCTCTCAAGAGCCCCAGTCAGGAAGACAGCCAGTCTACTGACCAGCCAGCCAGTCTCTGCTATTACACCTGCTCTGGGGAAAGGAAGCATCACTTATTTTTTCCCAGACAACAAGCTCAGTAAACCTAGTATGAACAGCTAGGATAAACCCCACATGTGGGTCCGGTAATACTTTGTAAAATGTTTACTTAAGTGTATCAAGCTGATCGGACACTGATGCAAATAAATAAATAAATAAATAATACATGCCATTTTTGGAGCTACAGGAATTAAGAAGCTTCGACAGACATTGATGGTCAGTGTCACCATTAATGTGGATAGGACAATGCTTGATAACTGTCGCAGTGAACAATAATGCTAGCTAAGGAGAAATGGAGGGGAATTCTACTGATTGATGCAGACAACTCAACAAATTAACACTTAGGGCCTGATCTACTAAAGCCCTGGTCCTCAAATGACACCCTACGAGGTCCAAGTACTGCTGGTTTTCCACCCCCCCCCTTTACCTGGGAGACACAGTCTGGCCAATCAGAGGCACTAATTGTTCATTTACTTGCCTGGAATAACAGAAAACCTGGGCTGGATTTCGATTTGAGGTCCAGATTTGAGGACCCCTGTACTAAAGCTTTGCATGTATAGAAATACGTGCAATTGCCATATCACTCGCAAATTAACCTGCAATCTCTACTAAGGGTGCACAGAGGATTGTGTGTTTGAAGTGTGCAAATTTGCACATTCTATGCAGTAAGTACTTTTGGCCCTAATGAATATACAATATGTGCCCATCCTAGCGTGCAAAATATGGGAGGAGAAAATGCAAATATTACATTTTAGCACATGCGTAGTGACTAATCAAGCCTGAAAGCAATTTCAGTGATAGTGAGTGCCTTTGCTATTTAATACCATTGAAAGGTAGGCACAAATTGGCTCCACGTAATTGCGCATAGACATGGCTGCTATTATTGCTGCAAGGAGATGACATAGGCAGCGAGTACACTGAGAACGGGTGTTCTCCATCTGTGTGACAATGTTTCGGATGTCAGAGGAGAGAATAATCCAGACATATCGCCCATCCAGCAATGCCAGTTTGGAGCTGTTAGATGAAATAAGGGCTGATTTGGAGCCAGTCACAAGAAGAGGTGATGCCATTCCTGCAGCAACAAACTTATTGCTACTCTCTATTTTCTCACAACTGGTTCATTCCAGCGTACAGTAGCTCTCACTGCTGGGATCTCCCAAAACAATTTCTAATGTGTACTGTCTCAAATACTGGATGCCATGTTGCAGAGGATGGGCCGGTTTCCATCCACACGGGAAGCACTGAATGAAACCAAACACGAGTTTCATGCGGTTGCTCGCTTCCCAAGAGTAATCGGAGCGAGTGACTATACTCGTGCAAACAGTTCCCCCCTCAAACACACAGCAAGTACCGTTATAAACTTGCACCTATTTTGGTATTTATTTTAACTGTAATTTTCCAATAAGTTTATAACACAGGTTCTGTGTATGTTAACTGTAAACCACAGTTAAATGCGTGCAGGACTCTACTAACAGTTAAAATAACAAGGGGACAATGCATTAATTTAACTGTAAAATTCAGTCCATTGATCACAGTGTATTTGCTTCCTCCACAAGCACCTCCAACTCCATTGATCTTAGTAGATCAGGCCCTTAGTTGCTAATTAGGAAACATAAATTGGAACTCGCTTTGAGAAGGAATGTGCTTTAAGGCAGGGCTATGATCCCTCCGATGGCAAGTCCATGACAGAAGAGGTTAAGCAATTAAATACTACCTTGGTGATTAAATCGCTGTTAATTTTTCCAAATTCATGGGAATTTCCAAGTGATTCCTAACTTTTGAAATAAACTACATGTATACATCATGCAAATTATGGCAGCAGATCACCATTCCTCCATAATGAAGTGACCATCTTTGAGTCCCAGTTTTGGCAAATTGGATATTCTGGGAGTCTCATAAGAGATACCAATGGAGCCAAGAGGTGACCAGTAAGGGCAGGTGGTAAGAACACAGCCTCTGACAGGAATTGAGTCCAGGTTGCAAAGTGAGGAGATCATTCATGCCATAAAGGTGGCAAAATCTAATCAAGGGAATGAACATTTTGAGAGATTCTTTCATCATTAGAAGGCATTCCTGAGTAATCCAAGCAGGGAAAAACCTCTAGCCAAATTTTGAACCTTTGAAGATAATGGAGTATCATATAATACTGCGGGAAAATTCATTGGTCTTGTTAATAAGGTACTGGTTTAAGACTCAGAGCACAACTGAGCTAAGCGAGGAATAATAATTTTTTAAGCATTTTATATTTAAGAGAACAGTAACATTTAAAATAATTGATCTGGTGAAATGCTCCAATAGTAGAACATAAATCAGATGTTATCCATTCCAGCAACATTCTGCAGTGGAGTACTAATGGTAACCATAGAGACGATCAGTTGCCACAGTAGCACAGAGCGATATAGGTCTCTGGTAACCTGGGAGGATCTCTGTTCCCTGGCATCCACAGTGACTCAACTACAGTATCATATACCATGTTATTGAAAATAAAGATCTGTTTATTCACTGCAAAATCAACCCAGATGGTAGTAATCATTAAACCGCATTGCACAATAAGACAATACGGGCTGTAGCATTTTGTGTACAGTACTGTGCTGTACTGTGCCGCTAGACACTGAGCTGCCAGTGCAGTAACTGTCCTACTCCACAAGGAGACTGGCCCAGGCCACTAAGCTTGTGCCTCGTGAAAGAGGAATTTTGCTGTCCTTACTGGCCTTGCATCAAGGAAACTGGCTCAAGACGGCAGGTGCCTCTGGTCTTGGAACCGCTGACTGTACAGTCTATGCCCAAAATACAGTAATTACACAGTAAATGCCTGCCTTACCCTCAGCAGAAAGGGCCTAGTCACCTAACTAGCCTGCTAGTTTGATAAATATGTCATTCTGAACATAATTGTTCAAAATATTTCAAGAGCTGCTTACAATGTCACACTGTTACTTTTTACTGTACTAATTAGACTTATCAATAATCTAGTTAATGACACCTAACAAAACCAGATGAATATAAAAGAAAATTAACTGAGATTAAGCATACTGCATTAGCATTCTGACTAAAATATGAATGATCTGAAAGGACTAATTATATTCAGCTATTGAACTCAGAATAGCCGGCAGGTTATGATTGGATAAGCATAATGTTAATGAATTCTTGTCAAACTTTTCAGCTGTTTATCTCAGTAGATTATCGTGCTTTCCTTCTGCAGCATAAACATAAGTTTAAATAGAATGTTGTGATTTTACTCAGGCAGAAGGGTGTAACATAGCCTAATGATCTCATAATTGAAATGGAGTTTTGATTACATTTCAATATAATTCATTTGAAAATGCGGAGGCCGTTTCCGAAAAGCAATTTGGCATCAGTGAAGACAAAGGTTACTTCATGGTTTTACTGTCAGTCTTTATCCAAGCAATGGTTAAAACATGCTAAGACTATCAAGGGGGGCAGGTGCTTGAGCTATGCTGAGGGCTATTGTTACTGTTCATCAGAAAGGGGACTAAACGAATCTCGCGACTTTACTATGATTGTATACGTGAATTTACGTTAATTTAAGTTCATTTAATTTGTATACGTTAATTTAAGTGTATAGCCCTATTTACCACAGTTTGTCGTATTGAACATCAACCCTGCTTAGCTGAGAATAAATCGGTTCAATGTTTATCAGTGTGACTGCTGTTATTACTGAGCTTATAATATTGATTATTGAGCCTCCATCCCTTTTCCTGTGTTTTTTCGGGAATGGCCACTTTTCAAACGAATTAGCCAACACGTGTCAGGATTACATAGAGGAACCACAAGCGAGAACCAGAGACATTATATCTGAAGGGTGAGAGAGCTGGCAGCAGTACTAAGTCCACAATACAAAAATCAGAATCCAATGGGCGAAATCTAAAAACCGGCACCAATAACAAAAATCAGGGTTGGTCGAAAATAGGTTCAGTAACAGGAAATGCGACAGAGTACAGGGAATAGGCAAAAATCGTAAGATGTGGATGGTCCAGTCAGAAAGGTAATCTCAATGAAACAAGGTGTTTAGGGAGTTCTAACATGCACAGAGTAAGAGAAGCAGAACAGGTTTTCAATTAAAAGCCAGAGCGGCAGAAACGCAGCAAGACTAATAAGAATAGCAAAGAGGGCGGAGTATACAACGGAGCGAATGCCAAGGGAATATTAGTCAATTAGTATGTGACTTTACAACGAACCCGTGCACAGTTGTAATATAAGTAATATATACAAGGTGTTAGTAAAAGAGTTATCAAAATAACAAACCGTTAGTAAATCTAGAGTAGAAGTGGCGAAGGAAGCAAACGAGACTAGAAAGAAGACTAAATCACCATAAACCTAAATCACCTGATCATGTGCTCAAGACTCAGACAGGGGAAACAGGACTAGACCAACTCACTGACAAGACAGGGGAGACAAGGTGCAAAGCATGGCAATAGTATAATCCTGGCATAGAAAACAAAGACGGTGAATGGTAACAAGACATAAAACTGCAAGGCTATGGAAACATGGCATGGCAAGAAAACATGAGCATGGTATGAAAAAATAAAGAAAACATAGTGAATAATAACAAATCATGCAAAACAAGACTAAACATGACAGAACAGAATCATAACAACACAGAGTTGTTATTAAAACTTAATTTTAATTATAAAATCATTTGGCTATATTTCACCCTTGTTCAAGTGGCTGTAAAAAAAAAATTAAAATAAAAATAAGGAAGTTTTATGTTCTTTCTCAGGAATACAGATTTAATACAATATACAAATAGAATTTAGGATAACAGAAAAGTGTGACCCCAGGTTGACACAGTTTACGAGTCAGCGCTTGCCCTGGAAACAGGAAATCTTGCTTAACATACAGACTGGCATGCCATTTTTGCTATGCTGAATTGTTAGAACATTAATATTCTGATCCTAAGACAAGTACGCAAGGTATCTGTATTTCTGAAAAAAAAACCTAAAACATCCTTATTGTTTTCTCTCTTCCTTGGGCATTTTTTCCTGCCAAAACTTCCATAGGAGAGTGGGCATGTGCAGTTGGTTGGTCACTACATCATAACAAAGGGAGACACAGGTTGAAAACAACCATGAAAAGGAGCAACTGATGGGTGTAGATACTAATGCTACACAACATTAGCCGAGTCTTCTTTGAAAGAGCTGGTTCGTCAATTCCCACATTTGGGGTTACCGTGGCTGGTTAAAAAAGAGCCTGCTTTCTGACAATGAAACCCCTGACTGTAGGCTCAACCTCGCTAATAATTTTGCATAACCTATCTGGGCAATCGTATTTGCTGTGCACATTCCATTTCAGTTGCGTAAGTTCAACCAACAAACTACAGAGTCCAGTCGCCCGCGACTGCATGGTTGTAGCCCCCAAGTGTCCGCTAGTGATATCTTGAAGACTCTGACCCCTAGAGTGTTCACAAGCCATACAGAGAAACAGACATATTTACAGATGAAAGGAGAATAAAAATTTGACATCTCAAATTTTCATCCGAACAATACGAGTGGTTCCCCCTTCGGAAGCAAAGGTTGGTGCAGCCGATATTTTGTTGTTCCAAAGAATGGAGGGGGACTTTGTCCAATTCTAGACTTGCAAGTGTTAAACAAATGTCTACAAACTTACAAGTCCAAAATGCTAACACTCAGCCAGTTTCTGAACACTATTGGGCTGAGGGATTGGTTTGAAACAATCGACCTCACAGACACTTACTACCATGTAGCGATACACCCTGACCATTGGCAGTTTCTAAGATTTGCGTTCAAAAACACAGCCTACAAATACCTGGTACAAACCTTTCGGCCTGTCACTGGCCCCTCATTCCTTCAGGAAAAGTGTTGAGACTGAGTCGGGTTCTCTCTGAGAAAGAAGTGTATGCATTTTAGCATACCTAAACGATTGGAGTCTAATAGCGAGTACCAGAGAGCAGGCCGCTGCCATTAGTTCTGTTGCACATTCAAGCACTGGGCTTTCAGTAAATTTTCAGAAGAGCTTGCTTACCCCGAGTCAGCAGTTTTCTTTTCTGAGGCTCAAAATATGCTCAGTTTCCAGCCGAGCACGTCTGTCAGAGCACAGAGTGGCCGCATTCCACTGCAACCACATTCAATTTCAGTTGGGACCCAAATTATGTTTCCAAACGATTTTACAGCTAGCAGGCGTGATAGCTTCTGTGATCGCTGTGGTGCCACTCAGGCTTTTAAAGATGCAAGCCTTTCAACGCTGGATTGAATCTTACTGGCTGTGCGCAGCTCGCCACCAGCAGTGAGGGGAGTCTGGATGTCGGCGCAATGCAAGCATAATATCAACCACCTGGAACTGCTAGCGATCTTCTTAGCTTTGAGGTGTTTTGGCAGGGCAGAAGTGGTCCTCTTTACTGCTTCAGTGGCTGGCAAAAACATGGTATGCAGTGATAATCAGTCTTCTGGCAGCTACTACCTGGCAGCTCCCTCTCCACAGGGATCTTCTCTCTCGAGCGGGAGGAGAAGTGATTCATACCCGTCCAGAAATACAGTGGCAGTGGCTGTATCCCTACCTGTTGAGGGGTCCAAATGAATAGCTGAGGGTCTACCCCAACAGTGGTGGCAACAATCTAAGCTGTGAGGGCTTCATCTACCGGAGGCCTCTACGCCCATAAATGGCGGGTGTTTGAACAGTGGTGTCAGGACCGAGGTGTACTCCCATTTCAGTGCTCTTTTGTGGATGTGTTGACATTCCTTCAGGAGCTGCTGGACAAGGGTCCATCCTTTTCCAAAATTAAGGTCCACTTTGCAGCGATAACTGCCTGTCATGTGGGCTTTGAGCAAGTGACGTCAGGGGCTCATCCCCTTGCTGTGCGTTTCTTGAAGGGAGTCCGCAGGCTGAGGCCTACAGTAAGTCCATCATCCCTACATGAGATGTGGCACACATGAATTTTCATTAACTATGTGTAATTGTACAATGGGCCACTTGGCCAAAGGACTGAAATAAAGTATTGGAAATTGAATTGGCATTAGTTATAGGAGCTTTTTCTGGTCCTCCATTTGAACCCATTGAGTCAACAGATGTGAAATTTCTTTCGTACAAGACTGCACTGCTTCTTGCCTTGACGTCTGAAAAGTGGTGGGTGATCTCCATGCTCTAGCTGTGCATGCATCCGGTACCCAGTTCAGTTCAGATGGCTCTAAGGTTACTCTACACCCAAAACCAATGTATTTACCCAAGATTATCCCTACAACCTATTGTTCTATGGCTTTTGAGCTATTGAGCTTTTGCCCTCCTCCCTTTGCATCTGATGAGCAGTGGAAGTTGCATTCTTCGTGTCCTGTACGTGTGCTACACACCTACATAGACTGCACTCAGAATGTGCGTCTATGTGATCAATTGTTTGCCTGTTTTGCTAATCCAGCCAGTGGAAAAGCTGTCTAAACAGTGGCTTTCTCACTGGATTGCAGAGGCTATCTCCCTGGCTTACAAAAGAGGCCTTTCAGTGCCTCAGAGTGTGGGAGCACATTCAACTAGGGGCATGGCAACATCATGGGCTTTATTTAAAGGGGTGTCTATGTGTGACATCTGTGCTGCAGCCAGTTAGTCATCACCGCACACTTTTGTTCTGCTTTACCGCTTGGACATAACGGCCTTCTCTGTGGCTCATTCTGTCTTCTCTCCTGGGTCTATGAAAGTTTGAAAACGGTTTAGCCATTGCTCCACGAGGCGTGTATATATGTCCCATATTATGTGTTGTACAGAGTGAATCGACTGAAAGGGAAGGAAATGTCATGACTGCAACTTCTGTTCCCTGAAGCAGAGGAACGAAGTACAACATCTAGTTGCCATGCTACGCAGCTGGGCTCGGTTAAGAGCGCTACCGAAATGGGGAATAACTGTGATGACTGATGTATGTGCCTCGCATATGTCATCACAGATAATTTGCCTTTGAATGTGAATAGAGGTGTTTTCCGTCTAGCCACACAAGGGCGTGATATCCCAAACTATATGTGCTGTACCTCGGTCCACTCCTTCAGGGAACAGAAGTTTCAGTCATAACATTTTTTTTATTCTAGCTTATATTCAGGATCCTTAAGATTCCAAAAGTGCAGAAGTATCAGTCAGTAGTTTGATCAGCCAGAAATTGTCTCCCAGGTGATGCAATAATTTTTGATGAATAAACAAAAAAATTATCCGTCATTTCCATATACTAACCAGAATGTAACTATACAAAGCCAGTTGAAAATTGGCAAAGTATTCCTATATGCATAAAATGCAACACCCAGTTGTAAACTAATAAATATTAATTCCAATCACTTTTGTTGTTTTTTGGGGAAAAAACCCAAACAGATATGTCTGCTTTTCTCTTTTCAAGGCCATGTTGGAACATTTGGGTGCATTTTAGCTAAGAGTGGTTATGAACCTTGTTTGCATGACCATTCAGAAGCGTGCTGCTTCTCGCGTTGACTGGTGCTCTCAACAAATAAGGGACCAGCAGCAAGCAATTCAGATAGTTCCCAATCAGCTGACCGGGAACTGTGCTAAATGCATCTGCATACAGTATAAATACAGGCCAATTTTTTACGTATATTATGTAAGCCTACATGTGCTTCAGGACTAGCAGTGCCCCAAAAAACCAGGGAGTGAGTTCTTTGTCATACAGTGTTTTCAAAGATGGAGTCTGGATTTTTTTCCAAGTGAAAAACATGCATTGTTCTAAAGAATTTCTTTTATATGGCACAATTTTGTGATGACAAAATCATTTTCTCTCTTTTAATAAAAAGTACAATCGCATTTCAATTGCTTGACTGGGTTTATCAGCTAGATTTTATAAACAAAACGTTAATCAACCCTTTATTGTTTCACCCTGCTATGTTTGATTAGAAGGCACTGATTGTACCAGCTTATTCTTTTAATTGGACCATTTTCCAAGCCTGCATTCTTTCACTCCGAAGGCGCTGTGTTTTTTGGTCATGTCGTCATTCAATCTGCTCATGGCTGCTCAGCGCTTATCAGCACCAATTACCCAGCCACTAATGGAGAAGCTGATAGTGAAACCAACTTTCTGACAGCGTAGCATATATGTGTGCTTATGTCATTGCAGCACAGAGCCGTGCCCTCCCACAAAAAGCATAGCATTACAATCTTTTCAGCCTGAGCTGCAGCCCCCGCTCCCACACTACCCTCCCCCACAGTACCACCTCCCCCTATGAGTGAAATGAATTTCCACGCTTCGAGCAGTCTCTTCTATCCGCTTTGGCCAATGGGAGCCTGGCAGAGCCTGCCGACCAATCCCATTGCTGTTGCTAGGGCTATAATAAGCATCCCATTATTAATGCTGCTGCTCGCTGCATTGCTCAGACACCTATCACATCCTGCAGAAGATAAAGAACTCTGGTGGGCAGCTGCATTAAAATTCTACAGGAACCTGCTCCGTAGCGCATTGCTGCACCATGGCAATAGCAAAGAACTCTGCCAGGAAGAGCCTCACGCTTCAGCATTCCCAATGACCCAAATTCACAATCAGACCGAATTAAGACACAATGATATTATTAGTGGGTGGAGTATTTCATGTCACATGGCTGGATTAATCATAGTATGTGGCAAATCCTCACACAGCAATTTGCGACATATGTAGAAAAAAAAGAGTCCACGACATTGCCAATCAGAGATCACATAAATTTACGAGGTCATTTGACAAATCCCCATTTTCCAGCTTTCATGGTTATGTCCTTTTTTGTCACAAATGTGCATTTCCTGTGCTCCCATCATTTATGCATATCTTGTCCATATCAAAGTCATTATTTACTGATCGAGGGAAAATCATTGCAGTCAGGCAGACCTTGCCTCCCTACAGCTTATCTGCACAAAAGAATTGTGAAATACAAAATCTTTCCTCATAAATGTAAAGTGTGCCATGAGGATCCATTTCAGGATGCTATTGCTGCTAATGAAAGAGTCTGTCCATCTCTGACTATCTGAGTTGTCTTTCTCTCTCAAGATGCAGTGTTTGAGTTCCCCTCTAGCACAAACAAATCCCAACAGCAAAATAGCTCACATCCAGTTATGAGTAAAGCTGAGGGTGGAAGGAGATGAGAGAAAATAGAGAATAATAACTATAAACACTGTTGATTGGTGCATATGTACATTTTCACAGTCACTAATGCACTCGCCCATAAAGTCCATTTTAGGTAATTTCTTTGGGTAGGGGAAGTGGAACTAAATTCACATCACTATGAGATAAGCCTATTTATTATCCACGACAACCACTGTTATAGATGAGAGTTGAATAAAATATGTATACAAAGCACACATTAGCACACAGAAAAGGTCTCAGATACTCAAATACATCTAGACACTATTGAGAGTCCACCTGCACAAACTACAATTGCAAGCACACATATGCGCGCACACACACACACACACACACACACACACACACACAGCATGATATCAGTCCACGGCTCTACTTAAAACTAGATAGCGCAAGAGAGGTTTAAGCTTTAGCTTGCCATCAGACAGCCCTATCATTCGGAACAAACATTTCATTTTCTCAAGTGTCGACTTTAAGGATGCTATGCATATTGCTTGTCTGTTGTGTGCTTATAAAAGTTCTCAGTCGAATGATTGTGTGCCAGATAAAAATCACCATAAAACAAACTAAACTGCGGTTAAAGGGATCCTTGTTTTACGTGGAGAGTAACTGCCTAAAATACAATTGAATGCTTTTCAAGAAGAGTGAAATGTATTACACCACTCCTGATCAGAGATTTTTTTTGTGTTTTCCCTGTTCTCATGTCCAACCATTTTTCTGTTATGATTGTCGATACCATTGCTAGATGGGTTGTTGTTTTTCTCTCAAAATGAATACGTTTTCCTTCCAAGACAGGAATAAAAAATCCAAAAATGTTTATTGTGAGAAATGGCTTGGTTTCACCCAGTAAAAACAAAATAGTTCTTATTCTTGAGTTGTTTATGGGGCGCCGTTTGTAAAATAGGGTGTGTTGTGTTGACATTAAGTGTCAAAAACTGGGATAGAAGATTCCATTTTGTTGCCATTTTAAACCGTCTCTTTTTCACACATTTACACAGAAATGTGTGTAAATTGGTGTAGAAAAGGTGGTATCATTTTCTGTATTATAACTTCTTGTTGTAGGAAAAAGAGGACATTAAACACAAATCTGAACATTAAATATAAATCAGATTGCTAAATATAAATCTAAATATATACATATAGTTAAATATTTAATTATATATTTAATTTAGGATTTAGATATAAGATTTAAGGTTTAGATTTTACCTGTTTGCTAGTAGATGGCACTGTCAGCTTAGCATTGCTGTTCGTGGGTCGTACATGACTTAAAGGTGCCATCCCAGGTGGCTCATATTTTGGTAAAATTATAAAAATCATCATATATCAAAGACAAAATTTGGTCATCTGTGTAAGGAGCAGGAGCCAAAATTAGGCTACCAATCAAATGAATCTCAGACAACTTTAATTGGATGGCCCTTCTGTCAGTCAAACTGCCAAATCAACATGCACGCTGTTCTGCGCGTGCATTCCAATGTGCAAGCACTTTGGCTGTAGCTACATAGCCAGCAATACCTAGCAAGCTATAGACATTCAAACGGAGTCATGGCGCAGCTGAACGAGCAGCCAGTTTTCCGACCACCAACTGCACCCAGCGGTCAACCACCAGCTAAAAAGATAAAAACCTTCATTGAAAGTGTGCAAGAGAGACAAGAATATAGAAATTGCAAATGCAACTCAAGTATCCCTTGGCAGAGAAGCATTCGACTGCTGGAGAGAACTGAAGACACTGAAAGGTTTTAATTCTGACACTCTCGTGGCAGAGTTTCTCTTAGACTGGTAAGCTAGCTTCTGGTCTTTCTTTCTGTGCAAATGCTGTACATAGACAGAAAGTATAGTCTATACACATTGAGTAGTAAGGTCTAAGGTACTTTTGGTGTTAGCCAAATAATGTTAGCTACAGCCTAATAATGGGTAGCTAATGTTTGCTTGTTGTTGTATTCCAAGAGACTAGCACTAACCTTGGAAACTGTGTGTAGGCTATAATACCCTGGTTATGCTGTGAATCCAGTGTTGAAAGATACAGGTGTTGTTGTTGGTGGCTTTGCGTGATGTAACGTTAGGTCTGACTGCCAGTGGCCTACTTGTGTGTGGGTTATTATTCCCTGCCCATGCTGTAAATCCTGTGCAACCGTCATCGATATCCACCGCTGATAATGCTGTCTGTGTTGTAATGTTGTCTACGGTGCTATCAAAATATGATACCTCGCGGTTCTGTGCTTGCTCAAACCTAAAATCTTGGGCTCTATTTCTTCGCTCACATCTCAAGTATCTTCAAAAATGATAAATATACGTTGTTTTTCGGTGCGCCTTTCGACCTTTTAGCGTATTTATATTTGCATGGTCATGCTGTGTTTTCTTGAAAATGCAGAGATTGGATGATAATGGCGTATATGGGCATAGATCTTCAAACAAACTTATCCAACTCATTATAACACCTGCTTATGTTATAATAAGATAACTAATAACAACGTTTCTATTGTACACTGATTCATATTGCAATATTTCGTTTGCATTAAGGTAGCATTTTTTGGTGGAATGAAGCACGCACATGAACTAAGTGGTGGGGGTGTGGTTTGGGTGATTCCTGATTGGCGGAAGGGGTGGGTGCTTATCAGTTGCGCAATTCAAAATAAAATCATAAGTCCGGCCACCTGGGATGGTACCTTTAAGCATGAAGACAGCTCAAGCGAGTAATCAACTGCACCACAGGGAGAAATGGCGACGTGTATAAGCAACGATTTGGCAACAGCCATACAGATGGTTGTTCCTTAGGTGTACGGGTAGTGATATCTTTTTCCGTACCGTTAATGGTCCCCCCATTTCACTTTAGTCCCATAATTGCGTCAATTTGCGTCTTGATTACACCGACAAAATAAAGCTACACAGTTTGCGTACTGTCTTACTCGCTAGTGAGCTGGTTGGCTATCTACCTGGCAAACTAAAGTGATGTCAAATTGTATAACATTATAGCTAGCGCGTCAATGTATTTGGCTACGTAGCCAACTGGCTAGCGAGCTAAAAAGGCTACAGTTCACTTTCAATGACTGATGTATTCGCAGAAATAATCACACTGACAAAATAAGGCTACAGTTTGCGTGCACTGTCATACTCGCTAGCGAGCTAGTTGGCTACCTGATTAAAGTGATATCGAACTATATATAATGATAACTGGTAACAGCCATTTTTATTTTTGTTTTTTTTTTCTGAACCGTTAACACATCACAATTTCTAGGACAAACAGGGAAAAACGTCCCCCAAAAAGAAAACACTTTCATAGTTCACATTGCTCCTGATACCCCATGTGAATAAAGCTGAGCACTGCAGATTTTCATGATTGAAGAGATGATAATGATTCCCAGGGTGATTTACTGCAAATGCCCCACTGAAATGAGGAAAGTTGGGATGTTAAATACATTAGCATGCAAGCTATAACATTATAGATTTTGATGTCACTTCATCTTGATAACTAGACAGACAAATAGCTCGCTCGCGAGTATTCCATTGTAAGCAAACTGAAGCCTTTTTTAGCTCACTAGCCAGTTGGCTATGTAGCAATATACATTGGCACGCTAGCTATAGCATTATACAGTTCAACATCACTTTAGTTTGCTAGCAAGATAGCCAACCAGCTCACTACCGAGTAAGACAGTACGCAAACTGGTTAGTCTTATTTTGTCGGCGTAATCAAGACGCAAGTTGACGTGATTATGGGATGAAAGTGAAGTGTGGGGACCATTAACGGTACGGAAAAAGATATCGCTACCCGTACACCTAAGGAAACAGCCATCAGTCATGTACGACCCACAGAACTGCGATACTAAGCTGACAGTGCCATCTCTTGGCGAACAGGTTATATATATATTTATACCATGGTCTGGGTGAATACTTTTTTCTGATTGGCTAGCAGGTATGCATTAAAACCATGGAACCGCACAGGTAGTTCGGCTACGGTCGTTTCACCATTCGAAATTCATCCACTGGCCAACTTGTAACCATAGCAATGTTAGAGCTGATATTTGACTGGGTACAACAGAAACCTAGCTGGCCATTTATCTCCAGTAAATTTAGCAGTGTCATATAAGTTTCGTCCTGCGGGGCGGTTAACAATAGGTACTCAAGCGATAATGACCATAAATATTGTAGCAGCGAAGTAATCAGGCTTTATCCATTAAACGGTTGTAACTGTGTACGGTTACAAATGAAGCTGACTTGTCCACTTCATGTATCAGCGACTGCTGACAGTTCGCCAGCTACGTGCTATGCCAGCAGACTGATTTCACCTCGCTGACTCGTACTCAAGCGATAATGACCGTAAATATTATAGCAGTGAAATAATCAGCCTTTATCCATTAAAAGATTGTAATTGTGTACGGTTACAAATGAAGCTAACGTGTCCAATTCATGTATCAGCGACTGCTGACAGTTCGCTAGCTACGTGCTATGCCAGCAGACTGATTTCAGCTCGCTGACCCTACCAAAACCGTCATAAGTTCATTGTAATTGTGGGTAGCAAGTTAGCTACAGTCTGCATGATCGCGCATAATGTTGGGTTATGCATAATCTCCGTTTCAGATTAATGCTGCGATTTGATATTGCTGGCAAATGACCATGGTATAAGCGGGATAATCAACTCGAAGGTGAGCATTCCACGGTTTTAATGCACTTCGTGGAGCCTCCACGTTGTGCATTAAAACCGTGGAATGCACACCTCCTCGTTAATTATCCCATACTTATATATATATATACATGTGTGTGTATATATAATTTATTATAATTCTCGGAATTAGTAATTTTCTTTTATCTAGGGTGAGCAAAGTCATTAGGTTGGGGGTTCAAAATGTTGCCAAAACTATGTGACGGTTGCAGGATGATCGCACTTTTGGAAAGAGATTTCCAGGGTGGGTTTGTCTGCCACCGGTGCCAGCTAATTGAGCATCTGGAGAGCAAAATCCTTGATCTTCAGGGCCAGTTTGCGGCGCGACATAGTTCGCAATCAGTAGAGTTCCAAGAGGAACTAAGTAGTATGTCGTTTAGAGAGATGGTGTGTATGCCAAAGCAGGGTGGTACTGGGATCCCAGAACAGGCAGGGAGAGAAAGTTTGGTGACTGTAGGTCGGCAGCGCAGGAAAGGGCGTGCACGCCGTACAGCGACAGGTTCTCCAGTGGTTGAGGTGTCCAACCGATTCTAGCCCTTGCAGGAACTCGACTTGGCCCCTGACCCTGAGAGTGAGGGGACTGATGAGCAGCAGGGCACCCTGTTGGCCTCTACCCCTCTGAAAAGAGAGTTATTGATAGTGGGGGACTCAATACTTAGAGGAATAGATAGCTTAGTCTGTTCGTGCGACAAAGAGTTTCGTACGGTGTGTTGCCTGCCTAGTCCCGAGGTAGGAGACCTCCTGGAGCCTGCGGACAAGCTCCTGGCCAGAGCGGGGAGGGATCCAGTTGTCATGGTCCATGTTGGGACAAATGTCATAGGTAAGGGTAGGTTTGAGGTTCTGCAAGGCAAATTTGTGGAAAGCTGAGAAGCTTAGGAGCAGATCCTCAACGGTAGTGTTCTCCGGGATTCTACCGGTACCACGTGCAAGCAGAGATAAGCAGAATTTTATCTGGAGGTTTAACACGTGGTTACGAACCTGGTGTAGGAAAGAGGGGTATAGGTTTATGGGGCACTGGAACTTTTTCTGGGACAGGGGTGACCTGTTCAAGCCTGACGGGCTGCACCTGAACCGGAGGGGTACCCTTGCACTGAGCCAGCGTGTGTTGAGGGTAGCACAGAATTATTTAAACTAGGGACTTGGGGGGCAGGGAGGTTAGTGAGTTTTACACATAGGGGAATGCAGACTGCCCCGATGGAAGCTGACGGCGTAACATGCACTATCAATGTTTTACTTTTAAAGCAACAAAGCGTAGTGGGGGGCTCAAGGCGGTGGCCACATGGGAAATCAAGGGGGAAGAGCATTAGTAATAACCTTTAATGTTTCTATTTAAATGCAAGAAGCATAAAAAATAAATTTCCAGAACTGGTTGTTGTAGTGATCAGTGAGGGCTATGACATAGCCATGTCTCTGTAATCCCAACTATGTGAAGAGGATGGAGATGAATATAATAAAGAAGGTTATAAGCTCTTTAGGAAGGATAGATGTAATAGGCGAGGAGGGGGCTTAGCACTCTATGTGAACGAAAACATTAATGTACAGGAAATTCCCGAAATTGAACATTCCTTGTCCTATGAAGATATCTGGGTCAGGCTCATTGGCAAACACGAGACAGGTTTAAACATAGGAGTATGCTATCGACCACCAGCTTTGGACAGTACAGTCAATGAAATGCTTTTTAGGAGGAATACGCAAGCTTGTAGTGGTTGTGGGACTATTGTCATGGGAGACTTAAATTATCCTGGTATCAATTAGGAAATGGTGAAAGGACAGGGTAGGGGTGAGGAAGAATTTCTAGATGTTATAAATGATAATTTCTTGGAGCAGCAAGTTAATAAACCTACCAGAGAGAAGGCAATTTTAGACTTAGTGCTCTGTAATGACCCCGATAGAATTAGCAATGTTGAGGTACTGGAGCCTCTTGGGACAAGTGATCACTCTGCTGTTAATTTTGATGTTTCATGGGAAGTTAAAAAGGCCTATATCCTAGAGCAGGGGTTCCCAAACCTTTCCAAATCAGGGCCCACTTGAAAATCTAAAAAATGTCCGCGGCCCACCTTTGTCCTATAAACAGTACATAGACTTAAATTATGCATTCTCAGAACACTTAACAGCAACAATAATTGTTGTTGTTGTTAAGAAAATAAAATAAATAAAATAAATATTGTTTGTTTTTATTAATTATTATTACAAAGATTCAGGATTGAAATGGAAGCAGGGGGATAAAGGAAGCCCAAACTTTTAATCTGTGGTGTACACACAAGACAGAATTAATTATCGAACACAGTACGTGCTCCTCCGATTATGACCCCCGGTCATGATGACCAGAAAGCTACATTCCGATGATAAACTATATAAGGTTCCTAAAATATTGTAAAATTGCGCAATAAATATTTTACAATAAAAATAATTAAAAAATCATATTTGCAAAAATGAATTATTTTTAATGACCTCTCACGGCCCACCTGCAGTACCACCACGGCCCACCAGGGGGCCGCGGCCCACACTTTGGGAATCACTGTCCTAGAGTGCTCAGGGAAGCTGGTGAGTTCATCTTTAAGCCACTATCTGCCATCTTCATACGGTCTTTAGAAACAGGAGAAATACCAAATGATTGGAAACAGGGCAATATAATACTATTATATGAGAAAGGGGATCGTACCGATTCAGGAAACTACAGGCCAGTGAGTTTAACTTGCATTTTGTGCAAAATATTGGAATCTATCATAAAAGATGAGCTGGACTTATTTCTTGATCGTAACAGTATCTTGAGGGATAGCCAATATGGTTTTCGGAAGGGAAGGTCATGCCTAACAAACCTTCTGGAATTTTTTGAAGAGGCCACCAGGATTTACGACCAGAGCAGGGCTTATGACATCATATACTTGGATTTTCAGAAAGCATTCGATGCAGTACTGCATAAGAGACTAATTTTTAAAATGAGCTCCATTGGAGTTACAGGAGGTATTCTGAAGTGGATTCAAGACTGGTTACAGGACAGAACACAAAGAGTGGTGGTCAGTGGTATCTCATCTGAGCTGGGTATGGTGGGGAGTGGCGTCCCCCAGGGATCGGTGTTGGGACCCATGCTGTTCCTCATTTACATTAATGACCTTGATAGGAATATTGAGAGCAGATTGGTTAAATTTGCAGATGATACTAAATTGGGGGGTTTGGCAAATAGTCCAGGGTCCATGAAAGTGACGATTCAGGACGATTTGGATAGAATCCAGAATTGAGCAGAAATGTGGCAAATGAATTTTAATCTAGCAAAATGTAAAGTTGTACATGTAGGTAATAAAAACATTAAACAGGATAACTTCATGGGCGGTTTAAAACTGGAATGTGCTGCACAAGAGAAAGATCTGGGAGTGATTGTTAACCAAACCCTCACAGGGTCTAGCCATTGTGCCGTAGCAGTTAAAAAAGCTAATCGGATGCTAGGATTCATTGCCAAAAGTATTGAGTACAAATCGAAGGAGGTGAAGCTTCTTTTGTACAACACGTTCGTTAGACCACACCTGGAGTATTGTGTACAGTTCTGGGGACCATACTTTAAGAAAGATATAGAGGCTCTAGAGCAGGGGTCCCCAATCTTTCCCAGAAAGGGCCGGTGTGGGTGCAGGCTTTCATTGCAACCAAGCTGCTACACACCTGATGCTACTAATCAAAGTTATTATCAAAGAGTCCAGGGGTTAATTAGTAGTATCAGGTGTGTAATTTTTTGGTTGCAAGCCTGCACCCACACCGGCCCTTTCTGGGAAAGATTGAGGACCCCTGCTCTAGAAAAAGTTCAGAGAAGAGCCACCAAGCTTATTCCAGGTATAAAAGATGAAAGCTACGAGAAGAGGCTGAAAATCCTTAATCTCTTTAGTTTTAGGAAAAGGAGACTCAGGGGTGATTTGATTGAGGTCTTTAAATATGTTAAAGGGATTAACAAAGTGAATCATGTAGGATTCCTTCGACCAAGTGTTGTGAGTATAACTCGGGGTCACAAATGGAAGTTGACTAAAGGTAAATTTAACACTGATATTTGGAAATATTTCTTCACCCAAAGAGTAATTCCAATGTGGAATAGCTTACCTGACCATATTGTTGAGGCAGAGACCTTGGGGGTTTTCAAGAGCAGGCTTGACCTAAAGCTATATACCATTGAGTCATTTAGTATCTGAAGGGATATATTCACAATAGTATAAAGAAACTGGGGAGCTTAGTTGGGCTGAAAGGCCTGTTCTTGCCATTCATGTTATGTTATGTTATGTTACGTTATATTTAACAATTTGATTCATATTTTCATATTTAACATTTAGATTTAGTATTTAATGTCCTCTTTTTCCTTCTCCAAAAAATTATACTACAAAAAACAATAACACCTTTTCTACACCAATTTATACATATTTGTGCATAAATGTGTAAAAAAGAGACAGTTTAAATGGCAACAATCTTTTATCCGGGTTTTTGACACTAAATGTGCAAAAACTGTACAGTATTAAACAACACACCCTATTTTACAAATGGCGTCACATAGTTGTCGCAACACTATCAAGGGACTCCAGTCTCCGAGTACAGTTGATTGAAAAAGTATGTAGCTAGCCAGATACTTAACTACACAATGAGTATGGAAAAGTAACGTCTGCAGGCTATGCTAGCGTGGATGTTAACAAAGCTGTATAACAATTACTGCACGTGCTCAAAACTGTTAACCTAACAAAGGGAATCTGCTCGACTGTAAGTCAAAATTTTACTCCATCCTTGCCAATCTTTGTATTGTATTGTATCTATATATTTTAGTTACTCGGGCATCATGATTTTTATATTAAAGAGTTTTCTTTCTCTTTTTTTTTTTTTAAATTTGGCATCTCCAATCCCACCCGAATCTGGACTGCCCAATTGGTGAACTATGTACAAAGCTTGCTCGTATGCGACCCCTTGCTGCCAACACAGGATAGTGAGGACAGTTCACGGCTCTCCTCCGAAGCACATGCCTGTCAACCACTGATTCTTATACACTCATTGGTCTGGAATCCTCCAGAACGAGGGCGGAGGATACCCGGACATGAACAAACCCAGAGTCTTCCTGACGAGCGCTCGTCTGGCCAACAGGAGGCGCTGGAGCAACGAACAAAGCTGATTATATATCCCAAATCCGGCAGTCCCTTCCCAATTTGAAACCCTGTAGAGCGATGGCCAATTGTGCGCCACTCTTAAAAAGCTGCCGACCCCTGCCGGTGGGTACGCCGGGGCTCAAACCATTAAAGAGTTTTCTATGGAAATTTGATGATTCAGTGGTATTTTCACATTTTAGGTGAAGGATATGAAGAACATAAGCTCATTCACCAATAAACATCACAGAGGAAGAAGAGCACCTCCTGGGTTGTTTATTATTTCACAGTTAATGGGTTCGTAGGCTCTCCAAATACTGAAATGTATGTGCCCAAGAACTAAAAAAGTGAGTTCCTCATTAGACGTCTCCTTTAAAGGTGCGGTACATAACTTCTATCAATATTACTTTTTTCTCATATTTGCTGAAGCTGTCACTCTCTTCTGACAGTAGTACATGAGACCGGTAATCAGTAAATAATTGAATAAATAAATAAATAAAAATCACATAGATTTGGCTCCTTCAAGTGCCTTTAACGGCATTGGCAAGAATCCATTGCGCCAGAGCAAAATGAATCACTCATGGCAATAAGGACTTTCTAATGCAGTGTCAACACACAGTTTGAGCAACCCTCCTCAGCGCATGTGATCTTCCTTAGTCTACAGTCCAGACCAATATCTTCTATGCCCAGTTCCTGAAAGAGCTAAAAGCTACAGTTGGCAACTTGTTTTGTGTTTTATTTGGCGAAATGTCATAATAACCTTTCAGCTTTCAGTAATTGAAGTAGTTTGGAGTAAATTTGGACCTCTGTATGGAGGACCCACACAGTGAAAATCCAGAGACTCGAAATCTCTCCTTCTACACTTCCAGTTCTTCATTTGTCAACCACTGCATAACTGTTGTTGCTAACAGTACTATCAGATTAAAAAAAGACACCAGCAGGGAAGCAGTTGGCCACTTAGGAGGTGGAATTTGGTTGTAACAGGCCACATAAATCGGGCATAAGTGTTTGGAAGATCTGCTGGCATTGTATTGGTAGGTACAGTTGTGCATGACCCCTCTTTAAGCCTTTATAACTCAGGATTTGAGCATAACAGAGACTGGAAGAATTATTTAAATGAAGCAGGACTCAAGTATCATTCAGAAATAAAACGTATTTCCATACATTTTTTATTTGACGTCTGAAACATTTTGAAAAAAATGCACCATTTTAAGTTACAATAGTTATACAGTGCTGAAAAAATCATAAAAATGAAAGGTATTCGGATAAAGTTTTGCCTCTTATTTTTTTAAAAGTTATTAGGATTATTGGAATCCTTACAGTATCGCAATTATCATGTATAAACATGGCCTATAAGCAATGGCTTTGTTAATATCATTTCATGATAATCATAGGCCACATATTGTCCCTGATTATTAGGCCTACACAAAAAAAATTGTTTGATTATTAATCAGCAGAGAACTAAGTTAATGTAATCAAGCACTGAAAAGTGAGGATCCTGCAATTTTGCTTGACTGTATTTGAAATAACGTAATCGTAACTACAGGTGCTGGTCAACGAATTAGAATAATTTGAAATAGTGCAATCGTAAAATTTTTAAATGCATTTTTTGTGCCGAAAGCAAATCAGGTGTTTCCCGCGCCTGTCCTGCTTGTTAGAGTAATCACAGAACTCGCTACCTGTAAAAAATTTGCTCTGCTGAGCTTTCCAAAAGGCCCATTTAGGCCATTTAACTGTGACACTGTTGTTTTATTGAATTAGAATAATGGAGAAACCGTTTCGCTGAATTAAAATAAATTTTGTTATAATTAGAATCATCACTTTCTCAGTATTTTGTGGTTGCCCCCTTGGCTTGTATGACTGCCTGAAGTCTCCGCGGCATCGATTTGACCAGCTTGTCGCAAGTTTCTGCACTCACTGCTTCCCAGGCTGTGGCGATGTTCTGCTTCAGTTGGTCCAGCGTAGTCGGCCTTCTGTCGCAAATTTTCCGCTTGACTATGGCCTAAAGGTTTTCAATGACATTGAGGTCAGGCTAGTTGGCCGGCCATGCCGAAACTTCAAGCTGTTTTTTGGCGAACCAATCTTTGGTCGACTTTGGCGCATGAGTCAGTGCAAGATCCTGTTGAAATATGAGGTCTTCTTCGCCGAACTGTTCCTCAACAATCGGAATCAGGAACGTTTCCAGAACATGTTGGTATACGGCAGCATTGACAGTCTTCTTGAGGAAGCAGAGTTTCCCTACACCCTGAGCGGACATGCATACCCAGACCATAATGCTCTGGGGAAACTTGACCGATCTTTTCACGGCCTCGTGGTTGTAGGTTTCGCCACCACGACGCCAGACACAAGGACCTTGGTCACCGAAGGAGATGCAAAAGCGTAATTCGTCACTGAAGACCACTTTCTGTCAGTCTTCAGCAGTCCATTTGCCGTGTTCTTTGGCCCACTTCAGCCGTTTCTCCATTTGTTTCTTGTTCAGCATTGGTTTTACTGCTGGAACGCGAGATTTGAAGCCGAGTTCGCACAGACAACGGTAAGTGGTTGATCTCGAGACGTTAGTGCTGGTCTGCTCGTTCTACAAGTCGCTGAGCTCGGAAGTGGACTTGAACCAGTTGCTGACAGCGATGTTTCTCAGCTGCTTGTTGTCGCAAGCGGAAGTTTTTCGGACGCCAGAACAGTTGGTGTGCTTGCTCCAGTCTTTCTTGAGAGCTTTGCAGACGGAAGACTGGCTGATGCCGAGCTGCTCAGCAATTTTAGTTTGGGTCAAGCCTTGTTGGCGAAGGGTTGAATTTGAGCCACTATTCCAGTTGCGAGGTCTCGCTGCTGACCCATGATTGATTTTACAACTTAGAAACTCTACAACTCTACTCAACCCTGACTTTATACTGCACAGTGAACAATCTTCACAGAAAACAAAAATTCAACCACTTATTCTAATTCAGTGAAATAACTTATGAATTATTCTAATTCAATGAGACAACAGTGTCACAGTTAAATGGCCTAAATGGGCCTTTTGGAAAGCTCAGCTGAGCAAATTTTTAACAGGTAGCGAGGTCTGTGATTATTCTAACTAGTAGGACAGGCGCGGTGAACACCTGATTTGCTTTCTGCACAAGAAATGCATTAAAAAAATGTAAAGATTGCACTATTTCAAATTATTCTAATTAATTGACCAGCACCTTTATTTGCAAAAATGGATTCAGCAAACCATTAAATTGATTTAACAGATGTTATGATTTTGAGTCAACCTGAAGTGTGCATATTTTTTTGCAAATTAAATGGGCATACCAACACCACATGTGACTGGATGTTTATTAGATTTAGTTGGCAAAATGAAATCCTTTCAGACACTTTCAATGGCAAGAAAAAAAATCATAGTGTAAACTCTGCATCAAACTCTCCATCTTGACATTCAATGCTGATAGGGTGTTTTCTGCTTATGGGGTGAGAGTAGCCAGTATGGAAGAATTCTATATAAACTGTAGTGAGAATGTATACTAAGATATGTCTGAAGTGTAGTTCCCATATTAACTGCTGAGCAGCAAAGGGCAAAAGGCCCTTTGCACCTGAGTTGAGACATAAGTATAGTCACTGAAAGCTCGGAACCCTCCTGACAGGGCATCAGTAACTGGTGAACAAGGGTGTTGGACAGGGTTCAAATTACACATTGGCTTTCAGGGGAGCCCCATTTTCCAGTGCTCACCACTACTAAAACACATCACATGCACATGCATAAATGCAAATGTGTGGCAGTGCACTCAATAGCACGGTTACTGCGAAGAAAATTGTACAAATACCACAATTAACAGTTAATACCGCCGTAATATTTCATAGAGGCACAAGCGAACATCGAATTTCTGGGAGGAAAACGAGAAAGAAACTGGTAATCAGCTTGTAAACAATTCTGTATTCAACCTCCACTAATATCCAATGAAATCAGTTAATCAATTTATTGCCTGCTCTTTGTCCTCTACCCTGAGAATTGGGCCACTTAAAACATCTGAATACTTTCAATTTTTGTGCAATTATCTCACCAGTGTCTTATTTGACATGAAGGCAGGACATGGTAGTTACTTGTCGCGTCCTACCCGTGCATGGTAGCACACGATGAGACAGACGAAAGTTGCAATATTTAACAATATTTTAATATTTAAATATATTTGAATCAATGCCACCATGACCAATTGCCAATAGTTAAACACCATCTGCATAAGCCCCATAAAATCCATCGATCCATTTACTGCACACAAGCCATATTTCTGCCATATATCCAATATATAAAAATAGGACCAAGGGTCCTGTAGCTTACTGGCAAGCAATTATGTAGTAATGATGCAAGTTCTGAAAATTTTATTTTAAGTTTGACCTTTGAATCATTGAAGGTCAATGTCAAGGTCACAAATAAAAGTTCACATACACTCGAATTGGGCATTCCAAATTCGGGTGGGAGTAGAGATGCCAAATTTATATGACAGGAGGTCTTATAAATGTGAACTATGTGAACTTCATATATATATAAATTTTATGAAGTTCACATAGTTCACATTTATAAGACCTCCCATCATACAATCCTAAGCTCTGAAGCAGTTTTAGTGATACAAGTCATCGAAAATTCAATATGTCAATTGTGAACTTTAAAGGTCACAGAAGGTCAAGTTGAGGTCAGCAAAAGGACTTCATATATGACTTTCTAAATGTCTCTATATAAGTCATTGCAATTTCACTGTTGAGTTTGAAGGTCACTGACAGTCAAGTCAAATGTCACCAAATGAAAGAATTTTTGCAATGAACTACAGTATAATGCTGTAGGAGAATGGATATGGATTGATTCTTGCAGCTAAACAAATTAACACTTAGTACGTAATTAG
This sequence comes from Gymnothorax reevesii, assembly GCA_029721435.1. Taxonomy (NCBI): domain Eukaryota; kingdom Metazoa; phylum Chordata; class Actinopteri; order Anguilliformes; family Muraenidae; genus Gymnothorax; species Gymnothorax reevesii. The sequence continues at coordinate 72,202,221 of CM056578.1, read as the reverse complement.
GAAACTATTAATAATATTAATAATATACTATTAATTAATTATAAATGGGAATGGGTTTGGAGATGTGATGCATCTTAAGGTGAGGTGATAGTAGTGCCATAAGCTCTCCGATGGAAACTCTGAGGTAGAAGAGGTTAAAAGTATTGTGCAGCCACGGTTAGATAAGGAAGATTCCATATGGCCTTCATAATATGTTGAATAAAAAATTAAATAAAATGACAATGACACTGAATTTAAAGTGCAAATACATGCCGACACAAAACTGAGACCCGTGATATAACGCAGCTACTGACAAATTACTGACAATTACGGTTAGGCTAGTCTGACTTTCAGTGAATTAAATGATAGATGAGAGCTCACAACCTTTGGCGCCCATCTTCAGAGCCTGAAATTAAGGCCCGTATTCAGAAAGGACACCCACATTAATTGAGTGTGAGTGAGTACTAAAACTTAGTTAGTGTCAGGTTATACTAAACGAGTCATTTGCTTCCAGAGACTTCACTCACACTGAAAATAGTGCTTCTTTCTGAGTGAAGTTTGAGAGCAGGGAACACCTCCCGGTAACTTGCGCCGGTATTTCGTTGTCATGGCTTTCAGGTGGTTACAAACATTGGAAACTCTGGATCATTTACAGCCACGTGCTCGAAGCAATCGCAACTACGTAAATATTAAATATAATGATGATAAATATGCCGGTAACTTGCTGATTGACCGCCTGGTTTGAGAGTTTTGGAACTGCACTGTGGTGAACTCGAGGTTAGCATTTGTGCACCCACCAGTGGCTACTGGTGAACTGGCAATAAGGGAAGCTCAAAACCATCCCTTAAAAATAATGATTCGACATGACCTGTTTTCAATAATTTCATAAAATTTTACTTTTATTAAATTGCCTCTGAGCTGTAGAGTTAATCTATTGGTTTTTATGGGAATGAAGAGGCTGACCTAATGGGGGGCCTAGTCTTGTGTGGCGCTAAGTGTCCGGGGCAAAATTTAATGGTTGATAGTCCACCTCTGGTGATGGGCTGCACTGGTTATATAGGCAGCTCAGCAGAGAAAACTCTTTCAAATATATGCTGGAAAATAAAGCTAAAACTGGAGAGGGAGTATTTGCTGTTCCCTATACTTGCTGATCACTGGGTCAAATCTCTACATTTCCGGTGCAGGTTAAAGAGGTTATGGGAATTAATTTTAAAGTTTGATTCAGATCAGTTTGATTAATGAACCGTCATAAAACATTCTACGTTGAAATTTTTCCAAAATATCAGCTAATTACTGAGTTATGGCCATAGCAACGCACTTAGCAACCAAGACAAAAAGCTTCAGCGATCTTTGGGAATTTCCAATAGTGACGTCAATTAAAGAACAGCCTCTTTGCTTACTGTGCGGCATTGTGTAATTAGCGTGCATGGTGTGTAATCAGAAATGACACTCACACTCACCCTCGACTCACCATATTGTGAGTACGATTGAAATGTAACTGGAGTGTGAGAGAAAGATCGACCTACCACTAACCGAGAGAGCGGTCCCACTCCTCGCCAGGTGATATTCACAAATGCCACTTGAGCATAACCGACACTGGCGGTGCGTTGGCTGCTGCAAACTGATGCTCAATCCTCACCCTTCAGTGCTGAATAACCAAAACCTGTCGCAGTTTACTTTTCTTGATTAGAAAGTTTCTCAGACTAACTGGCAAAGCCACAATGAAATGTATTTTTATAACGTTGTTTTACATTGCCTCACAAAATTGAGGCATTTCTTTTGCACATAAACGACAATGTAAAATATCAGCATGTCTTCATAATTTCTGTGGTCAAGTGGCTCGCGAAAGCAGCCGGACAGCCCGCAAGGCTCACTTAAGGCCCGGTTCCACGCCGATGGACACAAAACGTATGCAAAAAGGATACAGCGCTCGAGCAAAATTTCGGGGGTTGCTCCATCCGTTTTAATCCGCTCCAGAAATTGACAAAATTGGCAAAAATTTGCGAAAACAGAACGGAAAAGAATGGACGTGGGTAGTATGTAGCGGGGATGTTAAACGCATGTTCATTGGAAGCCTAGCGGATGAAAGCGGATGGAGGTGGATGACAGCTCCGAAGGGGTTACCGGGGATAACTGTGAAGCGGACGCATAGCGGAAAGAGCGGATCCATGGTGGATGAAGCGCTTTGTCCGTTTTGAATACTTTATATACGAGATGCATATGCTTACATCCTTTCTATTTCCGTGCTACTAACGATGTATAGACGTTCCATGTACCTTATCTTTCCTCCCTCTTTCCGTTTTCAGCTGCAGCGGATGTGAGTTGCGAGGATGCCCAGAGGATGCAGAGAGGATACAGCAGACGTTTAACGGATGATAACGGACATAGAACTTTGTTGCTTGTATATGTCCGACAGGTGGCAAGATTTTTTACATTTTACATCCTCTTTGCATCCGTAAGTGCAGTGGGACCGGGCCATTAGCAACAAGCTGTGAAACGTGCCAGACATTTCCTTCTACATTCAGCAATTAAGAATGTACAAAAGAATGGACTCTCGTGACTTTCAGCTACATGAGCCTCGCAGACCAATCCACATGGCGCCCCACGAGCCAGCTGGGCGCAGCATTTTCCAACCCATGAATACAGAAAAGCAGGAGAAATCCGAATGCGAGAGAGCTGACAGATATGCGTCATTAATGAAAACTGGCCACACCTGATGATGTTGAGAGTTTTCAGAGTTTCTGCAATGGAAATTTAATGAAATTAAATTGTGTTCTTGAAATGACGTCCCACTTCCTTATTAGTCAATTTCCCGGGAAATTTGAATGATCTTCGGAATTTTACAAATAAATGTCAAAAAAAGCGTTTAAAACACATATTTCTTGCATTTATTTCTTGTGATACCTTTTATTTATCTAGTCAGAACATAAATAACAGGATTCCAGCAATTCATATACTAAACTTCCCATAACCTCTTTAATGGCCAAAAAAAGACTGCTTTGCTGGATTGCAGCTTCAGGATGTCTCTGGGAGGCAGAAATCTCACATTCAAGAAGTGGTCACACAAAACTGAAAATTCAATCCTAATGAAACTAAATCCCCACAACACCAACATTTATTAATCTTGGACCAACCCTTTTGACGACAACTTCATCATTATGCTACTAACTTGTGTCATTAAATTACTGACATTACTGACATCAGTTTTGAACTGATACTATCCGCAGATGCGTTTTCCAACTGGTTGTCACTTGAGGACCCTCAGTCTATGCCGTATATTATGTCTCCCATGATTTACAGTGATTTCATATCCCTTTTATGTTTTAACAAACATGCACTAACAGTAACCGAGTGTTTTCAGTTTGAAGGCGTTAGCAACTAAACAGAATTGAGCATTATCAACTCACCTATGGTGGGTGAACTTTGGAATGCCAACTGGCTGTGGCACCCAATCTGTTGGGTCATACACCCTCAAAAGTCAGGTATATTGCCATCACTTGTAACTGAAAGTGGAATGGCCACAAATTTATCTGTGCTTGATTTAATATGTTCACTCTGCAGCTGTGTAAGCAAGTTAGCTTGCTAGAGCTGCGCCCCTCATCCCTGCTAGTAGCAGTTTCTGTGTGCATGGATAAGACACAACTATAGGCTTCAGAGTCACTCATGTTTTTTGTTATCAATACAAATCCAAACTTTTTATGGCCAGTTTTGCTTATACTTTAACATAAGTCTTCATTTAAATCTGGCTACCACTAAATATCATGTAGGCTTCTTATCATGTTAGATTTGGTTATTTATTTTCCTGATGAAAGTCTTCTAAAATGTATCTTATACATCAGATGTCATGAGTAAACCTGTGCTTTTAAAATCAGGACGTCAGGACGAACCTCAAGAGTGTGCTTGCTAAAATGTTGATGTTAAAGATGCAGTCTCTCTCTCTCTCCTCTCTCTCTCTCTCTGTCACACACACACACACACACACACACAGTTATCATCTGACATTGTTTAAAGGACAAATCTCAGGGCACTAACACTGAAATATATTGGTCGTGGTGTTGAGGCTGCCCTCTAGGGTTCCGTGATGTCATTATGGCTGAACTCCACCATGTATTTTTAACAGAGATAAAAAGTGATGAAAAACAGGAATGGCAATGAAACGCATATCTATCACAAACACTTGAGCACTTGATACGGGACAAAAAAGTGTGTGGATAGGAAAAAAATAAATAAACGGACGTAAGAAGAACAATATGTTGCTTGCCTATGGCAAGCACACAAGTCCAGAAGGGTTTGTGAGAACTCCACAATTTAAGAATTTCATAATACAAAAAGGTCTGATTAAAACAAAACAGATGGAAAATACAGCAAAAGTGCATTTTTAATTGAAAAGTTTATTTGCATGGATACAACTTTTGTTTTGAAAGGACAATGGCAACTTGCCTTGACTTATAAAGGCCTGCTATGAAAAATAAAAAATGAGAGACTTGTTGGATATTCTTTAGATCAATGCACGATATCAGCAAGTATTGAGCATATGCAAGTGAGAAACCGTGACCAGTATTGTTGAAATGTTCTTGAATGAATTCAGTGAGTCGATATGCGGGAATTCACTCATCATTCTATTACAGTTTTGTTTCTGGAACACAAATATTAGAAGCATTTTATACAATCAACAGCCAAGCAATTTAAATTACATTTATGCTGCTCTTTTGGGGTTTTTACTGAAATGTATGCGGTGGAGGCATTTTCCAGGCCAAGCACTGAACGAGCGTGGCTAGTCACTGTAGTGTAAAAGAGAAACTTTGAGTGATGCACCAGCCATATGTAATTACTGCTTATATGTTTCAATGATCCCTTCAAAGATGCTTTCATTGGTACGGAAATAGAAGGGACTGGTCAGGATTAAGGTCATAGCGGGGCCTGGAGCTGTGCGGTAATCAGAATTTTTATAACTCAGTTGAAGAATCCAGTTACCACAAAAACAGTTTACGCACTCTTGCAGTTCAATTTACATTTGTGAATCAAGTTGGGTCACTTGTTGAGAGGAACATGGAACAATATTAATAATGGAATTGTCTCTTCAACAGTGCGCTAATCGCTAAATAAACACGGTACATGGGTGTAAATGATGAACTATATATCTGTGCTCAAAGGTCTACATCATCTTTACTCCACCTTCAGATCACAGCAAGGAAGTGAAACCCTTTTTTTTTTTTTTACTTCTTGGCTTCGCTCACTGTCTTGGTCACAGGGATGGTGACCTCGGCCGCCTGAATGGCTGGCTTGGCCAGGGGGACCTCCACGGTCAGGACACCCTCAGGGGAGAGGGAGGAAGTGACCTTCTCCGCATCAGTACCAGGGGGCAGCCTACAGGAGAGAGGGACAGTAATACAAGGGGTTTTGTGGGGAACTAAACTTAGAGAGGATGAGATTAGATATTACTTTTGTAATCCTCACACACTAGACATTAAATGGTTTTCCAGCATTCACTGGGTGATTTTTTTGTGTTACTTTGGTTAAAATGGCACTGGGCATGGCTATCAATATTGCCAATAATAAAAATACACGCACAATAGTCATAAGCAAGGCCCCACAATTCATAGAATTTACTTCCAAAGAGTATCTGCCAACTTTTAAAGCAATGTAATGGACTGCAGTCGGATGCCAAATGTGCGGTCACTGGACTGGATATTTGCCCAGTGCTTGTCCTACCCTTTCCTTTTAAAGTAAGTTCTTCTGGACCCTACTGGGCCAAAGTGTGAAGTGGCAGCTGCAGATAGTACATGACCACCACTCACACGGGGCCTGACAAAGCGTTCCACAGGGACGGGAAAAAGAGTAAGTTGTGGAGCACGGAGAAATAATCAGGCAATAATGAAATCTTTTTTTTTTTTAAATGTGTAAAACGTTGTTTTGTTAAATTGGACTTATTTTTCGTAAAAAATAGAAATAGTGTGTTAAATAATGAATTAAAGCCTGCTATCATTGGGCCATATCGAAAGTTACATGCAAATGACTGGATACTTGTCTTGGGCTGGCTTTACTGCTCCTGACTCTGGCTTTCGATTGATTCAGGAAAACACTCACGTGTACTTTCTTGTGAAACATCTGGACACATAGCCATGCTCATCCTTCCTTTCCTCGTGTTTGCCTGTGGAGATAGAATAAATCACTTTAAGGGGACGTGCGAGCTTAGCCCGTCATTGCATGACTTTCATCTTTACCTAATAAGGGCAGAGGGTGGGTTTGGTGACTTCAGTAACCATTATGCAACAAATGATTAAGGGTGTGTTCATATGAAAAAATTAACCAGCTGGTCTCCATTTATTTCTTCTGCCTCCAGAGAGACTTGACTTCCAAGGACAGCAATGGCTCATGGATCCACCCTGCATGATGGTGTGTCCTTAGGCAGTTGTCCTTTGAGGCTATGGTAATGCATTCTAAGTCACCACCATCTCAGCGATACACGCACACACACACACACACACACACACACACATACATACTAATGTTAAATGTCAAGTTCTATCCAGCTTTTGATGGTTGTCCACAACTAAAGGATATGGAAAATGCTGAGAAAACTGGGATGTCAAGGGAACTTTTGTGCTCACCTGTTTGTGCTATTCATTAGCACAGCAGAGTTAGCGGTCTAAATGCTCTGAGGTAAACCCAGAGTCCTCCCAAATCTGTGACACGGACTAAAGTGAAAAGTACTGTTCTGGGTTTTTTTTTTTTTTTAAATTTGGCATCTCCAATCCCACCCGAATTTGGAATGCCCAATTGGGGAACTATGTATAAAGCTTGCTCGTATGCGACCCCTTGCTGCCAACTCAGGATAGTGAAGACAGTTTGTTCTGGGTTTTACTTAATGCAGTCGTCTATATAATTCAGTAATAATACCATGTGATACAGACTATTTGGACAATATATCACAGGCTATATATATAGCCTCTGATGCTTGTAAAACTCAGTTGTGGAGCCATTGTTCATGAGAACTATATTACTTATGCTGCAAGCACAGGGACGCTAAAGGTACCCAATTTGAAGTAGACATGACTGTGCAAATCTTCCCTTCTTGAGCAATTATATGGCCAATTATGAACTTCCCCCAGACCAATGTAAGGCCTGAAATATCATGAGTTTTTTGGTCTTTAAATATGTTAAAGGGATTAACAAAGTGAATTATGTAGGATTCCTTCGACCAAGTGTTGTGAGTAGAACTCGGGGTCACAAATGGAAGTTGACCAAAGGTAAATTTAGCACTGATATTCAGAAATATTTCTTCACCCAAAGAGTAATTTCATATGAATAGCTTACCTGACCATATTGTTGAGGCAGAGACCTTGGGGGTTTTCAAGAGCAGGCTTGACTTAAAGCTAGATACCATTGAGTATCTGAAGGGATATATTCACAATAGTATAAAGAAACTGGCGAGCGTAGTTGGGCTGAACAGCCTGTTCTTGCTATTCATGTTATGTTATGTAATGTACATCAAGAATCCTCTTTTCCCTCAAACTCCTATGAATACTTTTGGTCAACCACTGAGGATTCTGCTTTTTCAGCTTACTTTTGGACACCTTTGGAATGAATTTGCATGGTGAATCGAGTAAAACCCCTTTAAATCTTTCCCACATCTCATTTACAGACTCACAGTCCAGGAGTATCTCCCATTTTTTTCAATTAGATATGAGCGCATCCTGTCAAAGTTTGTCTGCCTAAAATTGAAAATTTTGTTTTTGAAGACACCTTTTTGACTTCCCATGAAACCTCAAAATTAACAGTAGAGTGATCACTTGTCTCAAGTGGCTCCAGTACCTCAACATTGCTAATTCTATCTGGGTCATTACAGAGCACTAAGTCAAAAATTGCCTTCTCTCTTGTAGGTTTATTAACATACTGCACCAAAAAATTATCATTTAAAACATCTACAAATCCCCCCCCCCCCCCCCCCCCCACCCTGTCCTTTCACCATTTCCCAGTCGATATCAGGATAATTTAAGTCTCCCATAATAATAGTCCCTCCTCCTCTACAAGCTTGCGTAATCCTCTTAAAGAGCATTTCATTGACTGTACTGTCCAAAGCTGGTGGTCGATAGCACACACCTATGTTTAAACCTGTCTCGTGTTTGCCAATGAGCCTGACTCAGATATCTTCGCCGGGCAAGGAATGTTCCATTTCAGGAATTTCCTGCGCATTTATGTTTTTGTTCACATAGAGTGCTACACCCCCTCCTCGCCTATTGCATCTATCCTTCCTAAAGAGCTTATAACCTTCTACATTATATTCATCTCCATCCTCTTCACTAAGCCATGTCTCTGTAATCCCAACTATGTCATCGCCTTCACTAATCATAACGGACTCAAGTTCTGGAAATTTATTTTTAATGCTTCTTGCATTTAGATAAAAACATTTCATGTTATCACGAATGCTCTCCCCCTTCGATTTCCCATGTGCCCACTGCTCCAAGCCCCACACTACGCTTTGTTGCTTTAAAAATATCAATGGTGCATGTAACGCTGTCAGCTTCCATCAGAGCAGTCTGCATTTCCCTCTGTGTAATACTCTCTAACCTCCCCGCCCCCTGAGTCCCTAGTTTAAATAACTCTGTGCTACCCTCAACATACAGTGATCCAGTGCAAAGGTACCCCTCCAGTTCAGGTGTAACCCATCCGGCTTGAACAGGTCACCCCTTTCCCAGAAGTAGTTCCAGTGCCCCATAAACCTATACCCCTCTTTCCTACACCAGGCTCGTAGCCACGTGTTAAACCTCCAGATAAAATTCTGTTTCCTTCTGCTTGCACAGGGTACCGGTAGAATCCCGGAGAACAATACTGTGGAGGATCTGCTCCTAAGCTTTCCAGCTAATTCCACAAATTTGCTTTGCAGAACCTCAAACCTACCCTTACCTCTGTCATTTGTCCCAACATGGACCATGATAACTGGATCCCTCCCCGCTCTGGCCGGGAGCTTGTTCCCACGCTCCAGGAGGTCTCCTACCTGGGCACCAGGCAGGCAACACACCGTACGAGACTCCATGTCACGTGAACAGACTAAACTGTCTATTCCTCTAAGTATTGAGTCTCCCACTATCACTAACTCTCTTTTATGAGGGGTAGAGGCCAACAGGGTGCCCTGCTGCTCATCAGTCCCCTAACTCTCAGGTCAGGGGCTAATTCGAGTTCCTGCAAGGGCCAAAATCGGTTGGACACCTCAACCACTGGAGGAGCTGTCGCGGTACGGTGTGCACGCCCTTTCCTATTATAAATAAATAAAGGAATAGAGTGAGATGCCAGTAAACACTAAAAATTTTTGTTTTTCCTCTGCCTCAATTGCTACTTGTCACTTTAAACGCAAATTAACGAAAATCACAATTTTGACTGATTTTCAATCTTGTGGCATTCATAAAATCATTAATATTCATCTGATTGACTTGAAATTTGGACTGACGTTGTATCTTATGGAGATCTATGAAATATAGGATTTCCTAGATAGGTGCATCCCCTAGGGGGTTCATTTGAAGCAAGTTGATGATAGTGATTTTCATTATGGTTACATAACAGAGCTCATTAAATATTCATAAATGTTTCAAACAAAAAAAAAATGTCATTTCATAGAAATACCCTAAATCTTTCAAATGAGACTAATTTGATTAAAATCTGAATATGGGTTATTGAAATATCAGTGTCACAAAATATTTCCTAATTTTGTCACTTAAGTTCCCGTTTTTATGGCAACATGTAAATTTTTATCAAAAGACTACATTTAATGAGGTTAAAATGAGGTTAAAAGAGTTTTTTATTTCTTAGTTTTTACATTATTATAGTTATTTCTACACTTTACCCTGAAGACCCCTTAAACCTAAAACTAAAGACATTAACCAAACTATATTACAGTCCCAAAGGGCAACTGATGTGCTGTGAAAACTGAACTGAACTAAGATAGTTCAGTACAGCCCTCAGAAGATTCTTTGATCTGGACCAAAAAATTTGAGCAGCAGCAAGACAGTTTGTGGTCAGCATTTTTGTTTGTGATTACTTGCATAAAAATGAGCATCCACCCCTTCTAAAAGAAGATGAGACAGCATTAATCAGACAGTAGTTACAGATTTTCCTGATCTTAAAATGTGATCGGCAGTGATGACACCATCTCATGCAATTCTGAGGATGTCATCTTGCTCTGGACATTTATATGATACCTTTTCATGAGCCTGAGTCACTAGCGACAGACACTGTGCCTGCCTGTTCTGCTTTAGCAACCAGTTCACAAGTGCGGAAATCAAATCTGAACGTTGTAGGCAAACTAGTGAAATTATCTGGTGTATGAGTGGCAGTTCAGAGGAGTAGTTGTGTGCACATCTCATCCAAATTAGGCCCGGTGCTAGATTCACATGTAACTCAAGCAAAGAAAGTATAAAAATCTGCACACTGGATTTAAGCTCCCAACCTTTATTGATGACATGTAACGTTTCGATCACTCACAGGGTGTTTATCTGGCATTTCCCTGATGAAGACCCTGTGAGTGGCTGAAACGTTGCATGTCATCAATGAAGGTTAGGGAGCTTTAATCCAGTGTGCAGATTTTTATACTTTTTTTTATGAGTGTCAGTTCCCATAAATTACCAAATACTGTATCTTTTCCATGTAAAGACACAGAAGTTGATGCATCAAGAATCCAGTTTTAGAAAGTCAAACTTTAGTGTAGAATATTGGTACTTCTAAGTGCAAACCAGTTACTATGTCAGCATTTTGCTCTTTGCTGGTTCAGTGATAGATTCTTTGCACAGCCTGCCGGTCCAAAAATTAAGCAATTCTTTTAGTTTGGGTTTTTTTTTTAAAGTAAGCAGGGAATATGGTTCTGGGAGTGTTTTTACAAGATCCCAGAGAGCATGGAAGATTTCAGTCACAGTGCCTCATTCTTTTAGAAATCAGGACACTGCTCCAGTACCTGATCAAAACAGTTGAAAAAAAAAAGAAAACTCAGAATGTGGTATTTTTTAACCTATCGCCTTGTCTAGATAAGGAAAACACATTTCATATTTGTTTCAATGTAGACTGGGTCAAATTCCTTCCCTTCATCAAACAAAAAAAATTGTATTTATATCACAATAGCTCCAACTTTGACGCTTAATGTTTTGAAAGTAATTTAAAAGTATTAATACTGAGTTTGTTGAGCACTAATGGTTATTGAGAGCGCATCCTCAGGGAAACAGAGGGTGGTACAGATATAGAGAAGAACCCATCCTACTTTATATACAGTAATTGTTGATAAGTAGCTCTGTTCAAAATCATCTACTTAAAGTAAGAGGGGGATTTACCTGTAATTTCTACCATTCCATCCTTGGTTTTTACGACAAGGTCCTCAGGAGAAAAGTGATTGACATCCAGGCTGACCTTCCACTGGTCCGCGTTCTGCTTGATCTCCGACACTCCACTACTAAGCTGGCGGGAAAGGGCTCGAGCATAGGGGGATGGAGGAGGTACCATCAAGGAGCCCGCAGAAGACATTCCTTCAGGCAGGGGGGCGGCTGGGCGCATGTAGCCAGGCCAGTGGGTGCCTGGCCATTGGTAAAACTCCTCCGGGAGAGCAGGCATGGCGAAAGACTGGTCAAAGAGCCGGCTGCCCGGAACCCAGTCTCGGAAAGGGTCCCAGCTTGGAGTGCGAAGGAAGGTGAAGGGAATGCGTCGCTCCGCCATGCTTTCTGATGTGAGGAACCTCTAACTCTCCCTCTGCTCTCTGTTAGCTGAGGCCTTTCCCCCTGGCTGCTGGCTTTATAAACCCTGCTAGCCACCTCCCAGATATTTTTAGAAAGGCCGAGAACATCTATTCATGGAAGAGATTCCAGTAGAATGGAATTCAGAGCCAAGGCCCACACTGACAAATTGTACTTTGCCTCAGTCTCATGCCAATTGTAATCTCCTGCTCTGCATTACAGACTATAAGGGGAATCTGAGATCCCCCTGTAACATGGACAGTACAGCTCAGCAAAATTAGACATACATGGTAGCTATCATGTGAAAAGCTGCCATATGTCACACGTAATCGGCCTGGTATGTGCCGCCAGGATTCAGGCATAAAGATTGTTCTGGAGAGAAAGAATGTTCAAGCTTCACAGTTGCATTAGCAAGTTAGTCTTTGCATCCCAGCTGGTACAGTATGGCTGTCTGACCACTGTAAAGGGTAGTGATGATCCTTTAGAATGTAATGTATATTTTTATAAAAAGTATTTTTTGACAACTAATTTTTTTTTTCAAATTACGCAGCTTACCCCTCAAATTGAATCAGCTTCTCACTGTTTTTTTTTTGTTGTTGTTGCAAACAGGGTTGTAATCTGCACTCTTATGCAGCGTTCCAGGCTTAGAGGGCCGTGAAAAAGTATTTGGCCCTGTCCCGATCCCCTCTGTTTTAGCATATTTGTCATATTTTTAAGGACTCAGATAATCCACATAATTCTATTATCAGACAAAGACAATGTTAGACACAAAATGTAGCTTTTAAATGATTTATTGAAGGTCATGCATTATTCGAAATGTATATCATCCATGTCACAAAACAATAGCCCCCCTAAAACTAATAATTGGTTATGCCACTCCTGGCAACAATATGAAATTAAACATATGCAATAACTGGCAGTGAGTCTCTTACATTGCTGAGGAGGAAATTTGGTCGACCTCTCGGTGCGCAATCATATCAATGTGGCCACATTGGTGGGTTTTTCAGCATAAGCTGCCAGCTTAAGGTCATGTCACAGCATCTTGATGGGATTCAAGGCAGAACTATGAGTAGCCGCTCAAAAACCCCATAGCGGCTACAGCATTTTTGTGTACTGTACTGCACTGCTGCGGGACAGTGACCTGCCGGTGTAGTTACTGTCCTGCTTCACTGGCTCGAAGCACTGTGAGTTACTCTCTTGGGGCGCTCACTGTCTCACTGGAGTTGGAGGCAGTCGCCACCTTGCCATTTATGATGGTGACATGTTAGGTTTTTCTGCTTTTGCGAAAATAAGTATTACAAATTAGGCATGTCAATAATGTAGCCATTGACACCAAACAAAACTATAACCCCAATTCCAAAATTGGGATGATGTGTGAAATGTAAATGAAAAACGAATGCAAACATTTACAAATCTCATAAACTGAAATTTTGTTCACAATAGAACACAGACAACATATCAGATGTCGAAAATGAAACATTTTACCACTTCATGAAAAATAATGGCTCATTTTGAATCAGTGTTTTCTAGATGGACATCAGGAATTTTTTTCAAAAACAGCATGGGGGAAAATAGAGAGGCTAAACACAGCAGCAGCACAAGGAGAGAACACAGGAGGAGCACAGAGTCTAAACACAGCAGCAGTACAAGGAGAGAACACAGGAGGAGCACAGAGTCTAAACACAGCAGCAGCACAAGGAGAGAACACAGGAGGAGCACAGAGTCTAAACACAGCAGCAGCGCAAGGAGAGAACACAGGAGGAGCACAGACTGTTAACACAGCAGCAGCGCAAGGAGAAAACACAGGAGGAGCACAGATTGTAAACACAGCAGCAGCGCAAGGAGAGAGCACAGGAAGGTCACAGAGTCTAAACGCAGCAGCAGCGCAAGGAGAGAGCACAGGAGGAGCACAGGCAGCAAACACAACAGCAGCGCAAGGAGAGAGCACAGGCAGAGAACGTGGTTGCAGCAGACCTACTGGATCAAGGAAGGTGGCCCTATTCATCCTGTGATACAGTTCCCAAAATAAATACGTGGTATTTTCAACATCACTGATTCCAGAAGTACAGCTAGTTGGCATATTCAGTCACAAAAGACTTCATTTTGCTTTCCATGCAGACAATTTGGCCAAGTCTCAAATTGGTCTGGTTCTCACACTGATGGCTTGATAAGTTTAGGTTTCAAAAATTTGAAGAGGGCGTCCAGCATGTATGCTATGGTGACTGAAGAGGCCAGGGACAATAGTTACGAACAGTTTGTGTGCGCTATGTCTCTCAAAAAGATGGTGATGTTTAAGGCCATTTCCTTTGTATCAATGATTTGGAGGGGTTTAATTCAGACACTCCAGCACGGTCATTAGAGCACAAATTAAAAACACGTGGCATCAGTGATGTTCTCTGTGTGGCACGAGCTTATGATAGGGCCTCCATTAAGCGTGGAGCAAGCGCTGGTGTGCAAGCTCAATTTCAGGCGAACCACCCTGAAGCATTGTACGTTCATTGTTATGCGTATGAACTTAATTTGGTTTGCAAAGCCATACCAAAAGCTACTGACTTTTTCGATTCTCTGGAAAGTACATACTTTTTTCAGCGTGTCGTTTTTGAATCACAAAAAATTTGTCAATGTTCAGTCAGCACTCGGGCTGCATCCTGCATTCATGCAGCTTTCTCAAACATGCTGGTCCTGCCAATACGGTCTGTGAAATCAGCGATCGGCCAATTTTTCTGACCTCATTCAATGCCTCTCAAGCATGAATTCATGTGCAGCTGTAGTCCTGTTTGCAAAACTGCACATTTTCAACTGCGCACCTGCTTATTGGTGATTCCACACCAAAGTGGGCAGAAAACTGAAATTCAAAAGTGGACAAAATGGCAAACCAATCATTTTTAATGTAGCTGGGAATCTTGAATTCATAAAAGAATAGGACACTATTGAAAATATTACTCTGAATGTGTTTTTAGGTTAGTTTCTTGGAATAGTGGCATTTTTTATTTAAAATACTTCATAATTTGCCTTCTAAATCATTTTTACATCCTTGTTCACTATGAGTAAGTGCTAGAGGCTAATAGCAAATAAGAGTTTAGTTTTTTTGCAAATTTCTGTATTATTCTTCAATAGAGAAGTTTGTTACTAAGAAACAACTTTGTGTTATGTCTGTATGACAGAAAAAAATACAAAAAAAGTTTTGATACCAACCACACCTTTAAAGCTTTTTGGTTGTGACTGTAAATCCTCTTTGTATTTTCATCAAGAATGAATCTTAGTTTGCCAACTTTGGCTGCTGTTGTTAAGTTCTGCATTATTTGCATATTAAAATTTGTCTGTACAACAGATTCCCTGCGACAGTTCGCAGAATTTCCCTTTTTTCAGCATGTTCAAACACACGAACTCCTGGCCTTTCCTGCAAATGAATTGATGCAATGAAACAACAGGCTGAGCTTCAATTTTGTAAGTTATCAACAGAGGGCAGCAGCTGCTTAAAAAGTCAAGGTCACTCTAAATTGTGCTGAGTGCAGTTTTCTGGGTCAGGTTACCAACATTGTTGGGGATGAATATGAAGTTTCCGTCATGCACAGATGTGGAAAGTATTTCAAGTGGCCATCTTCAGAAGACAAGATCTGCTACCTTCTAAGTGCTATCCTGAGGAAGATAAGTGGACCACTGATGGTGACCAAAATGGGACCTAGGATCCTGCCAGAATTTGCAGAATTCTCAAAAATGTGACAGTCTTCTCCATCATTCAACTTCTCCTGGTACACATAACTGTTCATGTTTCTAGTCTTGTGCTCAGAATCATTGTTTACTGTCAGTGCTGCTCACAACTTTGTCTTTCTGTTACAGAGCTGTTAGTGTTGTTTATTGACATGTTTGTAGCGTTTACAGAAGTCTGGATCATGGAAATATTCAGACTCCATTCTTAGATCTTCATAATGCCATGAGGACATGCCATGTGTCTGACACTGGTTGTGCATTTTTTGAACCATTTTTACAATATGTGACTGAGTCCGAGAAAACATTCACTACAAAATGGAGCAGTTACTCCAAATGAAACTTGGAACTTATCTTTTCTGCAGTGAAACCGAAAACTTAACTCAGTGATATACTCTGTCACATACCTGTTTCCTGTAAAACTTGATTAGATGCAGTACAATGGCCATTCAGTGTCACATCTCAAAAGGTCACTGACCTGACTGAGCTTTTTTAGTTTTCAAAGTTACTTGTTATGTCTTTTCTGATATCTGTATGACATATGGCCGTATGCAGGAATAAAATACACCAAACACAGTTGTAAGACCAGAGTCTACTCTCTCTTTCAGAGCTGATATGAACAGCAGTTATTGAACATTACAGCAATTTCATGCTTTATACAAAGTGCGATGACAGGATACTTGGTATGCATAATGAAGCATGAAGTGTGCAACTTTTGCTGGTTTTACAACTGGGTGTGAGGTGTATTTTGAGTGTTCTTAATTTGCATTTTGAATAAAACTCTGAAATTCTGCAACCTTTTTTCCTTGCTGAATTTCTTAAATGCTGACAAAAATATGAAATTTAAGGCTAAATTCCAAAAAAATCACAAATGTCCGTACGACAGATTTTGTTTGTCCGTACAACAGTTACTTTTTCTTGACTAAATGCTCTCAATACTTAATGAAGACTAAAATATCTTTTATAGAGGATTTCAACCCTCAAAGCAATTACCTGCAGATTATATGATATCACTATCATGATTTTTTTCAGCATCAACTCACAGATATTTTCATTTGAAGTTATGTGATGAAAAAAGCCTTTTCTCTGCGTCAGTACCACAGGTATTTATTTGGCCAAATTTGCATAAATAATGTAAAAACTGGTTTGGGAGTTCTGTGGCATATTCATTTGGGGTTAAAGGTCTATCATTTGTTAACAA
Organism: Gymnothorax reevesii; assembly: GCA_029721435.1. Lineage (NCBI taxonomy): Eukaryota > Metazoa > Chordata > Actinopteri > Anguilliformes > Muraenidae > Gymnothorax > Gymnothorax reevesii. Next base: position 72,185,622 of record CM056578.1, on the reverse strand, counting down.
ATGATTTTCACCAAGCAAAGCCTGAAACTGTTCAGAATCAAAAACGTTCTTTGAATATCCGTACGACATGCGTGTAATCACCCTTATGGTGTTTCAAGCCACTCTTGCGGCAACAGAGGGATTCCACAAGTTTCTCCTGAGTGAAAGTGTTGAGGATCATATTTCAGTATTACACACCATGACCATGATTGACATGCAGCCATGGTAGGAATGGCTTCAATGGGAGGAGTGTTGAGGATCATATTTCATTATTACACACACACGCATTAGCAGTTGATTTCTGCTTTGTTAATATCTATTCAGTTGATTCACATTGCAGTATCGACTACTCTTGTCAACCAATGTGATGAACTAGCTCTGTGTTCACTGTGGTAAACTGAAAATAAGAAACAGCTGGCTAGTTAGCTAGCTGGCTAAAAGTAAGATAGAGCTGCACCATACAAAGACCGTTCGACTCACACTTCAAGGAAAAACTCTCCTTCATTGAATTTCTCCTCCAAATTATCAATCCTGTCAGCCCTCCAGACTGTTCCATTCAGTTAACTGCCATTGTCTATCTCAGAATCATATTTCCATCCCGCAAATATACTCAGCCAAAATAAAAACTTCACATTCGTTTGGAAGTCGATAAGTTAAACATACAAGAAATGAGGTTTTAAATAATAATTTTATTTAATTCTGTACTCATTGATGTTGTATCATAAAAATAATGTCCATAATGTAACCAGTTCCACTGGAAATGCTATGGAAATGTCCAAGAGTAAAAATGGTAAGTTACAACTTGAATAATAGTGCGCAGGCGAGTAAGTATGGTTGGGGCAGTCACATGACCTCTAAACAATTCAGTCCTAGAGGACGTTGCAGTGACAAATTGATTATGCAAATGACATAAGACAATTTGTCGGTTTTCTGCTTTTGACGTCAAACGTGGGCTACCAGAACGAGGTCGGTCAGCTGTGGTGCCAGTTTGTTGGAGACGTGTCCGAAGATCATGGATAGTCCGTTGACTGCATCCCATAACCCTTGCAATGTCAGTGAGGAACGTTTTTGTATTCAGCATGCCAATGGCACGTTCACGCTGAATGTTTGACAGCCATGGCATTGAAAATCAACTAATTATTAACTATAAAAACTTGTTTTTCTGAGATGTCACTCTAACGTGCTTACGTGAGCTCAGTTGTACATCTCTCATATGGTCACGTGACTAGGAACGCGAGAAAACATGGTTTTAGCTTAAAGTACGCTCGCACGCGCTACGTACCTGTGTACGTCGGAGTTGATGTGTGCCATGATGTCTTTGACAACACATTTACCCCTAGTGATAATAAAAACTCTTTTATTAAAAGTTTAAAGAAAATATTTACAAATTTATGAGTGTGAAGTTTCTTTTTTGACTCAGTGTATTAAAATGACTTGTATAACTAAAACTGCTTCAGAGCTTTGGATTGTATCACAGAGGGTCTTACAAATGTATGTCAACTTTTATTTAGTGATCTTGACATTGATTTTCATTGATTCAAATGTCAAACTTCACATTAAATTTTCATAACTTGTATCATTGTTGTAAGACTGCTTGCTGGTAAGCTACTGGACCCTTGGTCCTATTTTTTTTTCATGAAAATAGAATTCCTAGATTAAACCGCATGGCTAAATAACAACATCATAAGGGCGTAGGTCTATGGCAGAAAAGCGATGGGCGCTGGGGAAGGCAGGGATGAAGCGATATGATTTTTTTCCTCTCACCATACAAGCTGTTCAACTTCAAAAATATACAGTCTATAAATGTATCCCTAACAAAATAAATGTAAAAGTTGTAATGACGGCAAGAGCATTGAAAGAATGACGGCAAGAGCAGTCAGCACTGACAGACACCGTTGTTTGTGTGACCTTGTGTTCCGAAGTTCTGAAGCGAGCACTAGCGAAATCACAGCCAAATCCATGTGAATATTAAGTAGCCACATGCCAATGTGTACTATATGAAGTGAATTGAATAAAGTAGCAATGAGTTACAGTTATCATTTTAAGTAGTTGTGTGCCTATACACTTTCTGTTACTGTAGATTCTCTTACTGTAGATTATGTGGACATGTAGACTTAAAACATCATTATCATTATTTTTTTAAAAATTATACTGGCACTGCAGACCAACACTGGGGCACGTGCCCCAGTAAAATATGTCTGGTTCTGCCGATGAGTCTGGTATCAAAATCTTGCAGATTCAATTGAGTTCTGATTTATAATTCATAGGCAACATGGACTTTTGCATAAGCTGAGTTTTAATAGCGGTAGCCTTCACAATAGCATTTTTCAGTTTTTGTAAATGAATGAGAGTTAGCCTCCATGAAAAATAATTACTTTCATCCATACTGTTGTATTTGTTCTCATATCCCATCTCATCTCATCTCATCTCATCTGTAAAGACGTTGTAAGGCCTATATGTGTGCAAGAATGTTGCTAATGAAAGTTTATAATTGTGCTGTTTTTGGTTTTTGGTTTTGTAAATAGACCTGAGAAGTGAAGGTATGCTCATTCCGATTGAACTTATAAAAATTGAACAAATCATTAAATTGAATCATTAATTTGGACCAGTAATTTGTCTGAGAAAGGAGATGGCCTTCTCTCGCTTTGTGAATGGTGTTAGCTGATGGATATATTTTATTTGAGAAAATCCGTGCTCAGTAGCAATTATGACAAGATCCTCTGTAGGGCCTTATATTCTGTAGGGCTCAAAAATAATGACAAAACCTGACTTTATTATTTAAAAAAAAAAAAAAACCTTAGTCCACTGCCCCCCCGAGTGATGGCTCAGCCCATACCATAAATGTATGGTGATGTCCCTGACTGAGAGTATTGTGGCTGTCCTGAGAGAATCCACCATGTACGCCATAGTGGCTGATGAGGCCAGGGACAATAATTCAGAACATCTGTCAGTTTGTCTGTGCAATGTCTGTCAAAATAAATGCTGATGTAAACAAACATTTTCTGTCCAAGTGATTTGGGAGGGCTTTAGTACAGGCACTATAGCAGGGTCACTTGAGCATACATTAAAGAGACATGGATTCTTTATGGCATTTTTCATTTTTCAAGTTTATGTGCAGTGCTGTATCCAATATCACATATGGCTTTTGCATTATTCACTTCTTTGAAATCCCAAAATTTAGGCCAATACACTGGATTTGATTTAATCCAGGTGTGAGACTTCATTATATCACTGACAAATTAATTAATTTCAATCCTTGCTGAATCCGCAGATCACGTCCTGTCTCTCAGCCCCAGGTGTTAATGTCTATACATGCCCCTGCCCAGCAGGATATTTGACTTTGAGTCATATGACCAGAGGCAGATTTAGAGTACATGCACATCTACTGGAATAGTCCATGAATCAGTGCCTGAACACCCACTAGAATATTCCTAACCCCTCTCTTGGATGGAAATGATTACAGCCACAGCTCCAATTTAATGCACATTACCGCCCTCTCCTGGCTTTCGAGCTGCAAGCTTATCACCGGTGCTTATAGTGTCATATCCTTCATGCTGTCTCTAAATCCCCCGAACAGTTAAAACTTCAAGGCACATGTTCATCACAACACAACTCAACAATGATAAAACTACCATAGATTTCTATTTAAAAATTAAATTGCATTTTACACTGCATGCCAGCTACCCTGACATCAAAACAAGAGCTTGGCCAAAAATTAATGCAACTCTCATTGAAAATAAATGTTCTGACACTGCGCAAGGTTGTCAAAATTATAACACAACATATTTGCTCCGTAATAAAAGCTGCAGAGGTTCCAACTAAACATTTGAGTGCAACCTTTTTTTGGGACAAAAAAACTCATGTTTATCGTCGGCAGGGAGGGAGATTTGCTGATGTCAACGTTGCCTAATGTCCGCCATTTGGAGGAAGAAGTATGATGGTGTGGGTGGGGATATTCATGAACCACAAAACCCTTCCTGTATGTTGTCACTGGAAATTTGACAAGTCAGCATTATCTCAGCAAGATTGTTCAGCTTCTGGTTATGCCATTTCTGCAGCAGATTGGACCAGGAGCTTGGTTCCAGGATGACAATGCAAGACCTCATTGTGCAAGGGTGGTGACCTACTTCCTGCAGCAGCACTAAGTCCAGCACATGGATTGGCCAGCATATTCATTCAAGTTGTCACCTATTGAGCTTATATGGGATAAAATAGGGCAGCGAGTTTGATCACATCACATCCTTGCTGTCAACCTCCGCCAACTGGATCAATTAGTCGTAGAATGGCAAGTGATCGTTCAATGTCATTTCCAGTGTCCAGTGAACAGCATGTGCCAGCGTTGTCAAGAATGTGTGAAACCTAACTGTGGCTACACCAGTTACTGAAGCGTCTGTGTCTTGTGTGAACATTGTTTTGGGGGCGGCATATTTTTTTTTTCATCAGTGTAATAAACAAGCGTCTAATAAAAGCTTTTTGCGTTGCATTTTCCATTGTTGATTCATCAAAGAATTATTTTGTCATTAGTTGTCACCATTTTAGGTCGTTAGGTTGTATTATGTGCACTAATATTTTTGACCCTTAACTTTTTTCAGTAGTATGTACATATATATATATATATAAGTAAATCATAATTTAAAAAATTTATTAAGGGACAAAAGCTATCCAAACCTACCTGGCCCTATGTGAACAAGTAATTGCCCCCATTGTTAAATCATGAATTAACAGTGTTTAACCACATTTTCTGAGTTCGATTTCATTAGCCACATCCAGGTCTGATTACTGCCAGACCTGTTGAATCGAGAAATCACTTAAATATAACCTGTCTGATGAAGTGAAGTAGGCTAAAAGATCTCAAAAAGCAACACATCATGCTGCGATCTAAAGAAATTCAAGAACAGATGAGAAACAAAGTGATTGACATCTATCAGTCTGGATCAACTTACAAAGCCTTTTTTAAGGCTTTGGGACTCCAGCGAACCACAGTTCAAAACTCTTAGTTCAGCAATATTCTTGGGATGTCTGGTGTGAATTGCTCTCTTGAGGTCATGCCACAGCATCTTAATCGAGTTGAGGTCAGGACTCTTTGGGTCGTTGTCTTGTTGCATCACCCACCCTTTATTGAGCTTCAATTGGCAGACAGATGGTCTTAAGTTCTCCTGCAAAATGTCTTGAAGACAGCAATCCGTCCAGGCCCTGAGGCAGCAAAACAGCCCCATACCATGATGTCCCCTCCACCATACTTCATGGTTGGGAAGAGGTTTTGAAGTTGATGTGCTGTGCCTTTTTCTCCACACATAGCCTTGTGTGTTTCTTCCAAACAGCTCAACTTTGGTTTCATCTGTCCAAAGAATATTTTGCCAGTAGTGCTGTGGAACATCCAAGTGCTCTTTTACAAACTTCAAACGTGCAGCAATTTTTTTTGGACGGCAGTGGCTTCCCCTGTGGTGTCCTCCCATGAACTCCATTCTTGTTTAATGTTTTACTGATTGTAGATTTGTCAACAGAGATGTTAGCATGTGCCAGAGATTTCTGTAAGTCTTTAGCTGACACTCTAGGATTCATCTTCACCTCATTCAGCATTCTGCGCTGAGCTCTTACAGTCATCTTTACAAGACGGCCAGTCCTCGGGAGGGCAGTAACAGTGCTGAACTGTCTCCAATTATAGGCAATCTGTCTTACCATGGACTGATGAACATCAAGGCTTTTAGATACTTTTGTAACCCTTTCCAACTTCATGCAAGTGAACAATTCTTAATCATAGGTCTTCTGAGAGCTCTTCTGTGTGAGGCATGGTTCAAAAACCCTTGACTTACTTGTGAACTTCTGGTACGTGAAGCAGCTTTTCTCGAAGTGCTCTGAGCAAAGAACTGAATTGTGTGATTGAGTGCGCAATATCAACAAAATAAAACGCATGTGTCCCCCCCAGTAAATAAACAGTGTCCCCGCTCGCAAATTGAAACGTGCAGCACCCGCTGCCAAAAGAGTGGCACCTATTCCCCGGTCATTGAAAAGTGGAGGACACTGGGTGTAGGTGTTCAGTGGCTGGATTAATCATTAATTGCTGTGTGAAAATGAATAGGCTAGTTAACGGTAACTGAAGTCAGCCAGCAAGCTAGATCACGTTACAGTAGCTCGATAGTAAATGCAGCTATAGCTAATGTACTATGTACTTCAATGTTGTAGTACAAAATCGATCGCACTGTAACGTACCATTTCAATGTTATTCTTCCCCTTTACATTATGTACCCATCTCCTACTCGGCCAAACTCAAAATTTTGTCGTACTTTACCCCATACTTTTACCAAGCAGTCTTTTAAGGGGTCAAGACTAGGCTCAGACTTAATTTTTTTTTTCATTTTGTTGAAAATCTTTGAAAACATTCATAAAAGGTGATTTTAAAACCAAAAAAAACTATCTTTTAGCCTACTGGGAGTTTTTTTGCCTCATTTGCTGTAGTGGGTAATAGGCTTGGGCACTGCTCTTTTATTTATTTAAACTCACACTGTAAAGCGTCTTTGTGACAGTCTCTGTGAAAAGCGCTATACAAAATAAATTGCATTAAATTTTAAGTGGATTTATATCATGTGAACACCTCCAGGGCATTTGTTTCGTGACAAAAAAGCGATTTTCTCGCATTGCAAAATTTCATAGCTTATCAGGCTTGTGGCGGGCATAAAAAGTATTGCTCTGAAATTTTCAGTTTGAAAATATTTAGCATCAGTTTGTTATGTTCTATACAATGACATAGACATTTTTGGGTAGGTAGATACATGGTATATTTATGATCCATCTGCCAGGCAGGTTCTGCCACCCATTTCTAAAATTCTATGACCAAATAATTTTTCAAAATATTTTCCCATGAAAATACCCAGAGTATGTCATTGTATAGCTGGTGATATTAGCTTCAAAACAAAAAATGAATTATGGGAAAATATGGTATAGTTTCGGAGATATTGTTGCCACAAGATTTCACATTTTTCGCCAATAATGTAAGGTTTTCACAGTAACAAACTTATCAAATTTGATTAAAATTAAATTCCATTCTGAGCTTTTTTCAGTTGACACAATCTTTATGTGTTTCTAGTGTTTAGAAGAACTTTTGAGTGAACCCAGGCTTGACCCTTTAAAGGAACAGTCCAGTTAACAGTCCATTTTCATAATGAAATATGTTTTTCTATGAAATGAGACGAGATGATACGTACCACTCCGAGCTTTGAGCGATCATCCAGTCAGCCAGACGGGCTGCCACTCCTGTTAGCATTTGTAGCTAGACTCATTGTGGTCAACGGTATTTTTCGGGGCTGTAGTTAGATGCGACCAAAGTCTTCCACGTTTTTCCTGTTTACATAGGTTTATATGACCAGTGACATGAGTTCGGGTTCGGGGACGCAAATCCAAAAGTGGCTTTTTCTAAGCTGTGGGAAGTGCGTACTATAATGACAGACGTAGTAACACCTTCTGCGCGCTTCGACAGCGCATTGATACCTTCACTTCTGATTTCTTTTCTCTCCCACGACCCCCCCTACTTCCGTAAATACAACCAACGTGACTGCACTGCACTACTTGGTACACAGTCAGGAAGCCAGAGCTTGCAAAAAATTATAAGTAAGGGATAATTAACTAGAAGGTGTGCATTTCACGGTTTTAATGCAGGACGCGGAGTTCGCGTCGGGTGGTTGCCTCCGCGAAGAGCATTTAAACCGTGGAATGCTCACCTTCGAGTTGATTATCCCGCTTATACCATGGTCATTTGCCAGCAATATCAAATCGCAGCATTAATCTGAAACGGAGATTATGCATAACCCAACATTATGCGCGATTATGCAGACTGTAGCTTACTTGCTACCCACAATTACAACGAACTTATGACGGTTTCCGCAGTCAGCGAGCTGAAATCAGTCTGCTGGCATAACACGTAGCTAGCGAACTGTCAGCAGTCGCTGATACATGAAGTGGACACGTTAGCTTCATGAATCCGATATTGTAATTATTGAGGGATTGAATTTGCTCTCGGTATGTTTCATTTGTCATATTCTTGTCATTCAAATAAACGTACCTCTTCAAAACGATTACTTTTTTCCCCCTGCAGTTCTAGCAGCAATTCATAAGGTTGTAAAATAAGGATAGATTTTTACAGTGTTATCTCCTGAAAAACGAGATGTTGCCTCGCTGGCTCTGATAGAATGTTAGACTGCAAGCTCGCTAAATCATTTAACGTGACTGTGGTTTACAAAAAACAAACCCCAGCAATTTCAATCAGTTACAAAAAAACGCTGAAGGAGTTAGCTAGCCATGTGCAGGGTTCTGATGTTAATCCCCTGGGTGAGCAGATTTCATGCTTAAAAGACAATAGTTATCCAGGTAAGTAAGTAGTAACTGTGTTGGTCTTAAAACTCGAGGATAATGGCTGCAGAACTGGCAAGCTAAACAACGCAGAGGCTTCTATGCCACCAGATTTATATAGTTAAATCAAGCTCAAGCACAGAAGAATGACATCTTATGACAGTGTAACTTCATTCAAATGCTTATCTTTATAAGTATTCTTGAAATTCTTGAAAGAATATATTACACTAGATATGACTGGCCTACCTATCACCATTTTCCCCCACAATAAACGTTAACTACAATTACACTGCATGCTGATTAACGCTAGCCAAGTTAGCTAGCTACCTAGACGATAATTTAACTTGGCTGACTGTTCAACGTTAGCTAAAGAAATAGAAATTTGACTTACCGAATAAAACAGCAAAGATCCTTTAGATCAGTCAGGTCTGGTAGCACAGTTCACTCCAGAGCAACTCATTTTGTCATTTTTTTTAAAATCAATCTGAGGGGCTTATAACTCATAATCGCAGTTAGCCAGCCCTCTGAAAAATTTCAGTGAATGTAAATACCGTGTCTACATTCCTACTCCAAATAGGTACAGATGGTATTCTCGAATAAAAAGTTTGCAAGGGGCAGGGGCCATCGCGACTCCGTCACACACAGCAGCTGTCAACCACGCCCCTTTTCTATAGTATCAAATAAATAGATAACTGCAAACTTACTGGAAAAAATGAACACTTGGACATACATCAGCATGGTATGAACTTCTTAAAAAGGCAGAAGCTATTTTCAGAAAAAAATAATTTGACATGTAATATATTTTTTTTTTGTGTAGCCTGTGACCCATCCACTAACGTGGAGGCAGGCTTACAAATTGTACTGCAGCCAGCCACTGGATGGCGATCAAGACGATTTGGCTTCACTATTCAGGAGCTGTTCGGCTGCTCATATTTATATATAGTCCATGGCTTGGAGTAAATAAATTAGGCCTGTTTCATCGCAAGATGGCAGTAGAGGATCCTCGTAACATGTATAGAACAGCAGAAGAAGACGTTGCAAAATGGAAAGTGTGAAATAGAACTTTTAAATAACAAAACTCACAGCTATTTTCCCAATGGTATATACTTTATTGTTCTAAATAACTAGCACACTACGACTACTGACTTTTATACAATCCAAAGGTGAATGCTAGACTTGTATTACTCGACTTTGTTTACTAGTATAACGTGGGGAAACATTTTGAATGTAACACTGAGTGGGCAACAGAGAAATGAGCAGGAAGACCAAAAAGTCCCTGATTGCACCACCAGCTTTCATTTCTGTACAGTAAAACTGCTGAGACAATGTGTAAACGGGTCACGTGTACATGACTTTAAAAAAAAGGAAACAAAACAAAACAAGAAAGCAAGAACCAGTCAACGAGTGACATTTGTCAAATTAAGTGCCTGGGATCATTCTGCTAACATGATTCATTATGCAGAGGGCCCATTTTTAAATGTTACAGTACTGTGCACTTTTTTTGTTCCATTAGTTAACTCAGCCTGAGAGGAGTAATCATCAGGAGGCATGTCATCTATTTTGGTGCTCGGCACGAACATTTACTTTTTTTATCTCTGTCTCATAATGAAATGACCACCACATCGAATTCAAATAATCACCTCATAAAAAAAGGCTGAGGATTTAGATTAGTGGAAAATCGAGATTGATGATAAATTCAATGATTTATATCGGCAAAAATAAACCAGAAAAGTATTCCATAAATCTCACATTTAGACAGCTGGCTTGATAAGTAAATAAGTTAGTAAAGTAAAAAAATAAGCAAATAACTAAATAAATAGATAAATAGATAGATAGATAAATAAATAAATACAGAGATAAATAAATAAATAAGTGAGGTTAAGCATATAGACCAATTGCAAAGGTTTGCTTTCACATACATTTCATAAATCTCGGGACACAATCCACTTAGAGCACATATGTTAATTTGTTGTAATTGGTCCCAAAAAATAGTTTCTTTCAAAATAAATACAAAAGACTACATTTCCTTTTTGCATGCCATCGACCAGGTGCTCAATCTGAAATCCAGAAATAAGGTGAATGGACAGGTTTATATCATTTTCTCTGCCACCAGGTGGCGAACAAGTCTTTGGGGTCCATAATAAGCAGCCCTTCTCCTAGGTGCCACTGTGAAAACCCACACAGACCTTAACTCATGAATGTCAAGGTACGTACAGAGCATAGTTCACGGCCAGAGGTAACTGCTGAGATCTTGCAAACCGCATCCTGGCGCACAAAATGCACCACTGGGGAAAATAAACACTTGATTGTTGCCAATATGAACTCCTTTACTCCTCATTTCATTTCTTTTCTTGACTTGATTTTGACAAAAAGAAAAAACAAACAAATCTACGTAGGGGAGAATTTCTTTGATTTGCACTGAGAATATACAGTGAGCATCTGTATATGCATTTGTTCTTTTTTCTCTTGGAGGAATATCTACAAAAGTGCTTTTAAAAAAAAGAGTTCACCAAGAACCTCCATGGATCTTAATAATACTACCAACACAGTACCTGGAACATGTCGCAATTTAACATCTTGTCACCCATTTTTTAAAAATCAGTCCCCTTTTTGATCCTGGCTCATTTTTGAAAACCTAAGGTAAAACTTCATTGTGTTTTGGTTATTCTGAGTTTGTATGACTATCTTGCTGATTACAGAACAGACCGTCTTGATGGTAGATCATTCGGTGGTATCTGTGGAGAACCGTTCTTGGAAATTGACACACTCTGATATTCATTGGCTTTGGGTTTTCCAGCCTCTTATTGGGGTTCCGTCCCTGAACACTGTCCCAGAGAATCATCTAGGGTTGTTCAACCAGTTCCACCAAGACAAAGGAACCTGACCTGCTCCTGACCTTTTCTGCAGCTGCCACACATTGTATAGCAGTATAACAATGACAAGGGCGAAATGGCACTATGTGCACTAGTTACCAGAGAACCATTTAATACGTAACTCTGTTTTCATAACAAGAAGGTTTTGTCGTTAAACCTTAGGCTACGCTGTTCATCAGAACCATTCTAAGAGAGCTCAAAGAGGAAATGAAATCCTGGAGAAACGTTCTGGGGTCGCAGTGGGGGAGGGGAAATGGCTGACAGTGTGCAGGCTAACGAGGGGTGTTGCGATGTCGATTAGAATCCTGGGCTCTCTGAGCTGCTGCGGCTGTAGTAGCTGTCATTCCGGCTGACGCTCCGGGACCGGCTCCGGCTAATGCTTCGACTGACGCTCCTGCTCCGGCTCTGGCTGATACTTCGGCTGCGGCTCCGGCTGGCACCGCGGCTGTAGCTGCTGTAGCTCTCGTAGGTACAGCTGGAGACAGAATGACTGCTGAGGGAGCTGGAGGAGGAGGGGCTGGGTCTGTAGTAGGGGATGGGCCTCTTGCGGGCGCTGAGGAGAGAGGGGGGAGAACTTAAAGACCTGAGGTATAGCTACCAGACCTTTGCTATTGACAGCTGTTAGATATATTTCCATAACAAAATACCCTACTGACCTTGAGCAGCACAAACAGCTATTTCATTACAATGAGTGTGGTTTTAGTTCAGCCCAATTTTTCCCAGTTAAAATTTTATAGCCCAGGTTCAATCACTATTTGTCCTCATCTAGTTTGCAAAATGAGCACAAGCTGGAGCATTTTTTAATCTTACCAAGTTTGTAAGACTAATGCATGACTCAAAGCGATGTCTGTAAAGGAAAACTGACTGGCATTTACAGTCATCTGTAAATAAATGTTCAAATTTAAATATCCCAGTTCGTCAAGCACTGATGAGACAGCTGTCAATGCAGATAATCTGGGACTTTGCAGGCATTTTGATTAGTCGTGGCTGTAATGTTAAAAGGAGAGTGGCTGTGTATTAGTGCATATTCACATCTTATCTGCAGATTAAGGAGGTTAATACCAATGAAGTCAGCTTGCAAATTGACATTTTATAGTTCCTTCCCTCCCATTTGTTTACCCGTGGAGTGCAGCTGGTGAGCACAGAGTTGTTAGCCAGTGAAGACACACAAAATCTGAGGATGTAGCTTCTGCAAGAATGAGCCCAAAGGAAGCAGACATCTAAACTTGATTTAAGCTCTATCAAGGCTGCTGGGCAAACATGATTATGCTGTCCCATAGGTATGTCTAAGATTTATTCAAGTAAAAGAAGTTATTTGGCATTTATATACCAAAACTACATTAAAAGCCACAAATATGCATATATTAGTCATCACAGTTTAAATATTGTGGCCTTTTCAAAGACAATTTTTAATTAATGCAAGTCAAATGGCCATCGCGGTCTAATCAATGCTTATCCATACGTAATGTTTTAATAACTGAAATTGATTTTCTTCTCTTCAACCTCTGTTGGTGATCATGCATCACTCTTCACTCTGAGACAAAGGAAGTGATGTATTGTAGCCAAAGTAGAACAGTTTGCTTTCAGCCTTGACAGTACTTGCATCAAATACTCCCTCTTTTGAAGCATTAGTGGTTTTCTGCGACAGTAAATCTACCAGAAAGACGTGTTCTGCTAGTAACTTTCAAAACAAGAAAGGAGGCAGCAGTTGCTTGTACTCAGAAGACAGTTTCTGTACTTCAACTGACTGAAGAAGCAGGTTCAGGGAAAGAGAATTAGAAGAGTCCTGCTGCACGGCAACTGTTACCACGGTAACCCAGCCTGCAGCTCAGAAGAATTCTTCACAGTAGTCTTCAGGGCACCTTAATGCTGGAGTGGAAGAAATCAAGTCTTTCACAAAAGGGAAATACACAACAATATTTTACTCCCTGTCCTGGAATTTTATGCAAATATATCCAACATTATTTCTCAAAAAAAAAAAAAAAACAAAAAACAAAAAACAAAAAAAAACAGCTGTTCGTTAAACAGTAACACATATTAATTCATCTTAAACTAGTGGGATAAAACGGCACAGAATGAAAATATAAAACGCCTTAAACCTACATAAAAAAATAATTAAACTGTACAAGGTCCAGGTTTTTCCATCAAGGGCAATGATTTCATGCAGAAATATGAAACTTCTCAGACCTGTACAGTAACTCTGTAGTATATCTTATATAGCATATTTTGTTGGATGTATTATGGTAATCTTTAAACCAATGCACAAAGGCCACGGGACTGGGAATGGCTGCTTAAATCTGACACTCAGGCACATTTTCTCCTATGAAATGGAGGAGGAAGGCACAAAAGAGGAGGCTGGCAAGGGGAAGATAACAGATTCTCCCCCAGATGTCAGTGTTACTCTCTAATACAGCAGCTGTGAGTACAGACCCTGTGATAATACCCAGCTCAGAATCTTAAAGTGCAAATTCATCCTATTTTATCGAAACAAAACTAATCTGTTATACTGCTTGACCAAACAGTACATGAATTGTATCCTGCTAATTAAATGCCCCACTTTTTCTCGAAAACGAGCCTTTAATTGAGGTCTGAGCAGAGATTTCCAAAAACAAATTGAAGATTGACCCAAATTTGCCAATTAGCAGATGTGGCGTAACGTAAGGACTTCCAAACATGGAAGTCAAGCTGAAAACAATAAAATAACAAAATGTTATCAAAGAATATTATTTCCATAAACTGATGAAAACAAATACTTTTCACTTCAGAAGGGGAAAAGGAAAAACGTGACAATCAGCCTGTAGGTATGGTGTACTGAAACTAATTACTGAATTTTATTGGGCCATGATGAGGAAAGGTGTCCGAAAACAGGTAGCCGGCATACATGATGACAATTCGAGACCCTCAGAGTCTATAACCTCTGATTCCACAGTGCACACTCGACAAACAACACAGCCCATGCAGGTCAAATGAGGCCCTGTTTACACAGCTTGGGTGCGTTTCCTGAAATCACAGAGGCTGATTTACAGTAGGAACCATGGACTGTGAATGGACAAACTATGTAAGTTGCTAACTTAGTTTGTGACTATGTTTTTGGGAAATTCACCCCATGGCTAGCATGTTTAAGCTTTTTGCTATTTAAAGGCTGTATCAGCAACATGACGTCACTATTGTTGACAGTTGAAACACAACAGAGCCGCTCACCTCTCCCCTTCAGAAGCTTGGAGCATGAACACGCTATTCTTAAAGTCGCATCTTTGCATTGACTTTGAATGTAATGTGTTATGACTTGAAAATCACAACAAAGAAAATCTTAACCAATCAAAGGAGTGTCAGTTAGGGTAGGGCACAATCTCATCCCCAGCAAGATCATTACCAAGAAGACCTAACGCCAACAGTAACAGGTCCAGAGGCCAAGTCTGATTTGAGATGAACATTATGGAGAGGTACACTTGTAAAACCACATTCTCCTCCTTAAATAAGAACATCAGCCTGAGTAGACGATTAGTCCGAAAAAGGCAGAACATCTGCAAGAATAAGCGATAGGGAAGACCCAGTATCCCTAAGAATTCTAACTGGAGCAGATGAGGAAAAATCAAGTGAAAGTGAAACAAAACCATTGCTGATGAATGGCTCAAAACCCTCCGTAACAGAATCAGACACAGAAGGTAGAAGATCAGGCGAACTGACCATTGATTCAAGAGATTCTCTCTTAGTGAAAGCAGTTGGCTTGGTTTCTTCTCGTTGTTGTTTTTTCTTGAGAGCATAACACTAAGAAATAAGGTGACCTTGCTTTTTGCAGTATTGGCAAGACACAGAGGGTAAAGAATCAGAGGATTGTTCCTCAGTGTTAGAAAAGTTATTAGAAGAAGTCTTGGACTGAAACGTGCCTTGAAATTTAGAAAAAGTGGATTTTTGGACAAAAGAAGACTTATGAGTCAATGCATAAATATCAGCCAGGGTTGGAACATCTTGCAAAGTATTGGCTTGTTTCTCCTCAAGGACAATCTTAAGGCTGGACACACCTTTTGAATTCCTCAACCAAAATAAGTTGCCTCATTCTGTCAAAAACTTTCTCAACTTTCATGGAATTACACCACTGATCAAATAACTGTTTCTTCAACCTGCCAAATTCAACATGAGTTTGACTGGCTTCCTTGCGAGAATTCCCACATTTTTTCCTGTGAGCCTCCGGGACCAATTCTTAACCCTTCAGAATGGCAGATTTGACAAAATCATAATCAGAACACTGTTGGACAGATAACTGGTTATAGATTTTCCTAGCTTTACTAGTAAGAATACGTTGTAACATCATTGTCCAATGCTCTTTTGGCCATTTCAAATTTTCAGCAATTTTTTCAAAATGGGTAAAGTACTGGTCAACATCATTTTCTAGGAAAGGAGAAACAAGTCTGATGTGTTTAACCACAACAAAATGATCAGAGAGTCCAAAAGATTTTGTAACAGTACCAATTTCCAATTCGTACGGCATCCATTTTTCTTCTACTTCTTTCTCCAACCTTCTTTTTTCCAGCTCTGGCTGTTTTTGATGCATCTTAAATTCAAGTCTTCGCAGCTCTGTTGCAGGGCACTTCCACATCTTTAATCAATTCTGCTGCTTCTTCTCCAAAGATCTCTTCAACGATGAAATGTTGCACTAAAATGTTGAATATTTCTTGTTTCTTCATTGATGATTTCACATTAGATAATCCGAGGGTTGAGGCTATTTGCAGCAAGTCCTCCTTCTTTGCCAGCACAATTAATTCCTGGGTTGGAGTTTTCAAAAACTTTCCACATCAAAAGTCACGATTGCTGGTTTTTCAAATAGTCACAAGATTTAAAATAATAATTCAGCTTTAATCTTTGGTGAATTCAATCGTTGATCCAATTAATGGTATGACTTGAAAATCACAACAAAGAAAACCAGCAATGAAAACAAATGTATTCTTTACTTATGAAAAAAACTTCGACAAATAATCCAATGTAATCTAATAATAACACTCTAATGTCACTATTTAACTCTGTTGCCAAAACAAAAACTCTGCAACTACAGACCAAAATCACAGCATTTGTATAGACTAGCAACATTCTGGAAAGATCAACAGGATTTCTGGGTAATCCCGCCCCCTCCAGGCAGGAAGATGCCAGAAGCTTCTAGAAAACACTAGTCTATTACAAAGAAGTGATATTACATCTGATCATACTTTGCTATGGACACACCTCCAGAGGGTGCTGAAGAACAAAATAAATAGCTGACCAGCAAGGCAGCAAAAACAGCATGTAACAAATCTCCATTTACAAATGATAATACATGTGCTTTACATAAAATACTCATACATGACAAATCTGTCACGCAAAAATTTTGTTTTGTGTCCGGTGTGAAAGCAGCTTAAGAATGGCTCACTCAGCTAGGTAAATGGCCGTGTACAGCTTATTGTGATAAATGCCTGGCAGCAACAATGACGACCATTGCCAGAAGATAAATTTACACCATTAGTGCTAGCTTCAACAAGGTATCTGACCAGTATCTTAGCTCAGCATTACAAAATGAGTATTAACAATGTCACAAAGCTCACCCCTTTTCACTAAACTTATCACACTGTTATACATTCATCGACGAATTCCAACTCTAGTACTAACCAGAGGAAAAATGTTATTACACAAACAAAAACTCTGGTTTGATCAGACAGAATTAGCAAACTCACTAGCTTGCCAACTGAGAGTTGGCAAAGGTTGACTAAATCGCTCCAAAGAGGAATTATCGATCTCTCTACTGTTTGATTCACTCTGACCAGCATGATCTATGCAAGACAGCCTTACAAAAACAATACACAAGCTTCCCTCAATTTTCCTTGGGATGACAATTTACAATTCACATCCAACAGAGTTAGCACTAGCTCTACACACCTCAAGTAGAAACAAGGCGACCTGGGCGTCAGAATAAAAACCATTCAACTCCTGCAATTGGTATGTTGGTATGCTTTCCCTATGTTTAATCGGGACTTCGCATAGCTGCGATCGCGTTCCTTTTTCCTCAACATGCACTCGTTCGAGTCTCTCTTTTTCGGTTCAGCTTCCACCATGCTTCACATGGTTGCCACTGCCAGTTTAGTTGCTCAGTCCCACCCACTTGTCGTGCATCAGCACGGAACTGGCACAGGAGACCCACCCCTACCCTCCAATTCGTTGGAACAGTTTTGTTGATGTTTGGGGACTAGTTTCTTTCATGATTTTCTTGAATCAGCAACCGCATCATAAAACTTTTCGAAGGGGGAACACAATTTGACAGGGAAGCGGAATCGGTCACAACACGGGCTCCGTGAAATCCACTCGTCTCGTATTCACTCCTCTCCACCCTTGCCTTTCGAATTGTGGGTTTTTTTTTATTTATGGGCCATTATGCCTCTGCCTGCAGGGCAAATATCCATTTTCACAAGGATATAATCCACAGTTACGAATCACTGAGTACAATGCCATTGATTCTTCACTACTGGCTAGGTTCCTCCCATAATTTCATTGCAGAAGACGGCAGAAGACAAATTCAAGTAGAAAAATTTAAAACTTTATTATGCATAAAAACAAAATGCAATGATTTACATCATTTTAATCCAATATTTATTTACTTGTACGTAATGAAAACATTAGAGGGGATTACTTCATGGGAGGTTTAAAACCGGAATGTGCTGCACACGAGAAAGATCTGGGAGTGATTGTTGACCAAACCCTCACAGGCTCTAGCCATTTTGCCGTAGCAGTTAAAAAAGCTAATTGGATGCTGGGATACATTGCCAAAAGTATTGAGTGCAAATCTAAGGAGGTGACTCTTCTTTTGTACAACACATTTGTCAGACCACGTCTGGAGTATTGTGTACAGTTCTGGGGACCATACTTTAAGAAAAATATAGAGGCTCTAGAGAAAGTTCAGAGAAGAGCCACTAAGATAATTCCAGGATGAAAAGCAATGACAAGAGGCTGAAGATCCTTAATCTCTTTAGTTTTAGGAAAAGGAGACTAAGGGGTGATCTGATTGAGGTCTTTAAATGTGTTATGATCCAGATCATGAATCAAGAGCTGTGGCAGTGTTAAATCCAATTGTGGGGTTTATTGATAGTGATATGGTACCACCAGGACGGAAACCAAAAGATGAAAGCACAGTTCAGTTCAAATGTTTTGGGCTCCACTCCTCAAAGGCAGGCTTCGCTGTCAACTGATCCCCATCACCAGTGAAATAGTTCCTCTTAGCAGCGGACATCCAACAAGTAGGGACAAGGACGTAATTTGCCATCGTCAGTTGGCTGCGAGAGGACAGCCCCTACACCCGTGCAGGAGGCGTCAACTTCCACGATGAACTGACGCTGGGAGACTGGGATCTTGAGGAAAGGAGCGGTGGCAAACAGCTTATTGCGATAATTAAAGTCAGAGGTCACCAGTGTAGCCAAGGCAAAGGAATCTTTTGTGGGCATCAGCTTATTTCAAGGGGCAGCAACAGCAGAGTGCTATCGAATTAATCATGAAATCCAACGAACCTCTGAAGCTCTTTGCAATCTTTAGGATCCAGCTAATTCAGTACAGGCAAACTTTCTGGTGATCCATTTGCTAACTACACTGCATCACTACAAAACCTAGGAAAGAAAGAGTGGTACGACTGAATGATCACTTCTCTGGTTTCAGATGAAGTTCGTTCTTCAGGGGCCTTTGGATGCCTAAGTGGACATGGTGGGTATGATCCCCCAGAGTTTGAGAGAGGACCAGTGTATTTTCTAGTTAGATGAACTGGGGGACTACGTCTCGAAGGACGTTATTGATGAGGTTCTGGAAAACAGCGGGGAGTCAGCAAATCTGAATGACATCACCTGGTATCAGGTATTGGTAGTGGCCAGATGCAGTGTTAAATGCCCAGGAGATTGGAGAATGCCCGTGTATGTCAAGGGTAAGGGATAACGATTCTTTATGGCAATGGGATTATGTCCGCAATAGTCAATACAGGGACATAAAGACTCATTTTTCTTGGCCTCAAAGAAGCCAGCTCAATCTGGTGTCAGAGAAGGCTGAATTATCATGGAAGCCAGTGAGTGATTTAAGTACTCCTCCATTGCTTAGGACTCCTAGGTAGCTAGGGTTAACAGCAGACTATTGGAGGGCTATGTTCCAGGCAATAAGTAACTAGCACAATCATAGGGTCTGTGTGAGGGAAGCAACATCATTCGGGCTTTGCTGAATACTATGCGGAGGTCATGATGGTGGATGACAGCAGTACCAGACAGCACCTGTCTTTAAGATGTCAATGCCCCCCAAACAAGGCTTTCAGCGATGGCAAGGACAGCACTTGCGCAGCACAGGCATAGTTTCAACTTTATCCTCCCTTTCTTTAGGGGGCAGCTTGTGATGCCAAGCCCAGTTGACAGCCATGGGTACCAGAGGAGCCAGATGGGAAAAAGCTCCAGGGTGAGCATCCTGGGATGCAGGCAGAGAAGGTAACTGTAACCTCATGTGCCCATCCAACTGTTACTCTTGCAGCCGAATGTCAATTCTTAGCACCAAGTCAATGAGCTGGTCCAGATCTGAAGGAAAGACACAAGAGGTTAACTCATCCTGGACCTGTTCTGCTGAGCCAAACGAATAGGTGTCATTCAGTGCTCAGGCAGTCATGGAAGTTGATGGAATTTTCCAACACCGACAGGTTGCATTGATAAAGCTAGAGTAACTTCTGGGAAGCAGCCAGGCGAGAGCTAGACCAGTTAAACACCTTCTCAGTCCCGTCGGCAAACAATAACACTGCAGGATCCCCTGTATCCCAACAGGTGGCAGACCAGTCCCTGGCACTTCCAGAGAGATGAGTAATGATAAATGCAACTCTGGAACGTCCATTAGGGAATGAAAATAGCTGTAGCTCCCAGATCATCGTACACAAGGCCAGGAAACTGCGACAGGTGGCGGGGTTGCCATTGTCGGGGTCAAGGACCACAAGGTTCAGCTCCTGATGGTCTAGCGTCTGACAGTCTGCCGCAGAATGGCGCTGCGTGCTTGAGCGGCAGTGGCAAAGTCCCATGAAATAACCATCATAGGCACTAGTTAGAGATGAGAGATTAGATTAGAGAGTGCTCCAATAGACTGATGAGGCTTTGCCTTTCGAGCTCACACACCCCTAAGACATCAGGGAACCTCCACCATGCTTTAAAGTGGGAATGGTATTTTTCAACATAAGCCTTGTTGACTGCTCTCCAAACAGCGCTTATGGCTGTGACCATAAAGTTCTATTTAGGTCTCGTTACTCCAAATAACAATATTCCAGAAGTTGTAAGGTGTGTCAAGCCGTTGTCTGGCCTATTTTAGGTGTGTTTTTTTGAGGGATTGGCGCAATAATGGCCTCCTACTACCAACTCAACCAAGCAGCTCATTGTTGTTTCAGTACCTCCTGATTGTGCTCCTTGAAACTACCACACCATCTTTTTCCAGAGGATCTTGTATTTGCCTTGAGGTAGCTTGTAGCTTTTTCTTAGTGTCCTGAACAATTCTCTGGGAAGTCTGGGCTGAAATCTTTCTTGGCCAACCTGACCTTGGCTTGGTATCAACATATCCCCTAATTTTCCACCTCTTAATCATGGAGTGAGCAGGACTGATAGGCATTTTCAAGTCTTCGGGTATCTTTTTATATCCTTTCCCATGTTTAAAAAGTTGAATTACCTTATTACAAAGCAGTTCTTTTCCGCTCCCCATGGCTTCACTTGGGAGCTAACAAACTCAGTGACTATACAAAGATACTATACAATTTAAAAACCCACAAATGTGAAAATTTAACCCTTAAAAGCCATTTAAACCTGAGTGTGTCACACTGTGTCTATATAATAAGGTCAAACATTCAAGGGTATGTAAGCTTATGATCAGGGACGTTTGGGTGATTTCAGTAGTCATTATGATTTAAAAAGGAGCTTAACACCTAGGTGATGATACACGACTTCATGTGATCACTATCCTGAAATAAAAGACAAGTTTTTTGCATGATAAATCATATTTTCAAAATAAATGGCAACCTTTCACAAATTCAGCTTGGGTATGCAAATTTTTGAGCACAATTGTAGGTCAAGTTGCCGAAGAACACACTGAAGGGAAAAAATGTGCATACATATGGAGAAGTACCACTTATTTTGACATGTTCACTGGAAGGTTAATGAGCAATGTCTTATGCAGAACAACTGTGTTCTTTCAGCTCGTCTTCCAGCCCACTGAGGTCCAGCTAACAGCCTCACTTTTCTCCTGTGGATGTGTGACAGCTATTTATTTGCAAGGCTGCCCAGCAGAGCGGGGGAAAAAAATATATCAAAGTTGTAAAATAAACAAGGGCCATATCTGTAACAGACTACCAACTGCTTGACCTTGATATTTGTTTTTCGACAAACAACCAGATACCTACAGGCAGATCGAATAAAAATTAAAATTTCAAGCTGAATATAACTCCATTTGAAAGGGTAAAATCTGCATATTTGCACAAAATTGCTTACAACACTTAGGAAGTAAATTAAACTTCTTGGGCAGTCCCAGAGAGAAAGAAATGCAGAAACCTTCTCCGAGGCCAATCATATTCAGACATCACACAACAACAAGCCGAAGCATACTTCTTAATACAAGAATTAACATTTTGCGGCATACCTTCTGGAACATAATATGGAAGATAATAGGGTTAAGTGTGTTCACTTGATACAATGCATTAAGATGATATGGCAGTTTCAGTCAACGAAACCATGGAAACGCGTATATAGTACTCCAGTCTGGTGGCCTTCATGCCCCTATTTAACAGCTTTGTCAATGATGTACTCACTAACTTGGGCACTATTATGAAATCCTCCAGCAAGAATCATTGTTTGAATCTTGAAATCAATCACCTTAAGTTTTCAAGTGATGCAAAGAATTTTGGGGATCTTTGAGTATCAAGTGTTATTGTTGCAATCCTTGCACTCAAGCATGTTTCAACTGTTTGTCATTCGGGGGCTAAGCATGAAGTGCTGAAACTCTATTGTATTTGTTCAGCTTAAAAAAAAAAAAAAAAAATGTAATTAATTGATTAATTATAATATTTCTTATTATTTATTCTTCTTCTCCAAAAGTGTTTGAACAGCATAAACTACAAGTGCTTCACATACCAAACTTGATCAATGGGTTTCTAAGGTCACCCGCTACTCAGATTAAAAAAAAAAAAAAAACTACCCCATTTGGCCACATAGAGGTGTGAAGAAAGGTATGTAACTCATTTTGAGCTACAAGTTCTAAAACGTAGGCCGTAGAGGCCTAAATCTTTTTTGTTAGATTCTGTGACTAAATACACCCATTCGCGTGTTTGCAAATTTCAGGAATTCTGAATTGACTGTAAAACCTTGAATTTCTATCTCCTTCCGAACTGTGCAATCACTTCCCGCAAAATATGGACTGCAGCATCAACAGACCAAGATCTAAAGTCCGTTCCACACCAAACTGAGACCTATCAACTTCAATCATGCAGTATTTGGTGTAAGTCTATCCATAGATGGCGTATTGCAAAAAAAAAAAAAAAAAAAAAGCTCATAAAATCTAAACCAATTGTCTGATAAACTTGAAATTTAGCATCCCTAATAATAAATGACAGTTCACACAGTTTGTTTGAGCAGTGTCAATTTCTCCCTTCCAGTCACTGTCTGCATATGCCAATGATAAGAACAAACAGGGGTCCGCAATCCTTCATACCAACTAGAATTCAAATTTACAATGAACTCCACCAATTTTAACAGAATTTTGTTTCTTTCCCCACTACCAGTGCTTTCTCTGTGATCATTTTTATTTGCATTATGATTTGTTTCTGTCTGGTACTTTGTTACATATATGCACATACTTTATATTTTAAGTTTTTCGTAATTATACTTATATATACACCTTATATGTTGTAAAACAAATTTCCTTTTAGATATTAAGGTATTATCTTATCTTATTGCTCAGGGTAGCAGAGAAAACCAAGAGAACAAACTGATTGCTGAAACAAGATGGCCAACATTGGCCAGTCAAATTTCAGTAGGCCTAAAATTCACTTTTGCTGTCACCTAATGTCATGCAACTTTATAACTTTGTCAAGAATTTGGAAAAGAACAATACTTATGCATATTACCCGAATAAAAGACGACCCTGTTTTCAAGACCCTTATTTGGAAAAATCCTCTTTATTTGAACTAAATCTCATTTGCATAAAAAACATTTCTTTGTTTTCCTTGTACATTTCAACATCTCTGGTATTTATCATGTGGGAAAAAAATCGTCTATAGCAAATAGGCAAACCGCAGAACGCACTTCACGGTTCTATGCCGTGAAAATAGCGCAATAAAATGGGCATAGACCTACTGGCCTAACTTGTGCAATAAGCAGCGCACATTTGCTTGACAAATAGTGTCAGAACAGTCTGCAAAATGTAAGAGCAATTACATCGAAGAAACACCATGAAGAGTTTTTTCCACATTCATTTTGAATGACGTTGATTTAAATAAAGCAAATACACATCCAGATGAATGATTGTCGTCTATCCTAATCGGGGAGAACAAGCAACACCTATTAAGTGTGAAGTGCTCTCGGAGTGAACATTCTGTTAATTATCAAAATGACTGAGAACAGGTCAGGACTAATGATTGTTTTAAACGGAAGTTTTCTGCAACTCAACTCTCTGTTCTTGTTCTGCAACTGTACTAAATTCAGCTCATGATTTAATCGCTGTTAGATCGAATATGGAGAGAAGCCGTGTTTTCGGTTGCCAGTTACGATAATTACGTTGCACTCTGTCACATCATATCTTTTTCCTGCCCTCACGTTGTTCATTCTCTCAGCTTCATTTACAACCATAAGTTTAAAATTCGCATCATGACTTCACCACTGATTTTTATTCACCTGACCGACTTTGGAAGCACTTTTCTTAAGTGGATCTCTATGCCCTGGCTGCATCTTTCTGTCATTCAGTAGCTTATGCAAATGTAGGCTACACGCACACAGTCCATCCGACTTATTTACAGGATCTGCAAGGGTCACACTGCTCTAAACACGGACAGAGAGAAAAGCACTCATGTGGCGCCACGTAGGCTGGATTTACACTGCAAGTCTTGTTGCCCAGATCTGGATACGGATCGGATTTTGAGCCCCATATCTGATTTGTTCAACTGCGTGTTTACATCTTGTTTTGAGCCTGAATGATATCTATTTCGTTTCGATTCCGTTTGTTTACACCACTCACTTGGCCATTGTCTTGGGCGATCCACAAGCGCACAGTGGAGAAGGCTACTGAAAATAAAAGCAAATGTGCGTGCAGCGCAATTAAAGCATGCAGGCCTAACAGTCATAGAAATGATCAAAACATCAAGCAAGCTTGCAACATTTCATTGGGTAACCTACACCTGATTCTCCCGTTAACGCCTTTTAAGCCGCTTTCACATTGGAAGCGAAACAAATTAATTTGGTTACTGATTTACTGATGAATATGATGAGAAATATTGAAATATAATCCTCAACACATTCAATGCCAATGCAAAGATGCGAATATACGCGTTTGAATGTACAATTACAATTTGAATGTAATCTGTCGGGCGAAAAATTCGTTTTGCGTCTGGTGTGAAAGCAGCTTTACACTTACCACCTGCATCATCGCAAATGCGTAGGGAGACTCCGCCTTAGTCTAGGCCTTTTTTTTTTTTTACAAAATATCCGATCTGCATGTTGATATGCATTTCCACAATAGGCACATATCCGATACACATCAGACACATATGTGAACAAAAGCCAAATTTGAATGAGGCCTGGATCCGATCTGACGAATCTGATCAAGGGCGGAATCAATGTGTTTTTTTTTCTGTTTTCACAGCCATGTGACAGATCGGACATAGGCCGCATTTGAGCAAAAGATCTGATTCATGTCACATTTAACCCGCAGTGTTAATCCAGCCGTATTGTTTAACAAAAGTACATAGGTAACTCCTTAGACTCCGAATATAAAACGGGGCATAATTAAAAGCATTTTTCAAGAGAAAAAATATTGTCTTATATTCGGATCAACACGTTACTTTGATTGGCCATATGGTGGCACGATAGACAGGTACTACATATTTTGGGCTATGATTTCTGAACCATAGGCTGTTATTTTTATGGATTCTGAGGATCCAGACAAATCAATCTATGTAAGCCTCACCCACTTGGACTGATGAAAATTTTTTGCCATTTTGACTAGTTTGTAGAACATTTAATTTCCATCTTCTCATACGAGGTTTTATCAATTTGTGCCGAATTGAGTAGACAGCATTAGCAGACCAAGATCTAGAATCCCAGTATTAAAAATTTTTCCTATTTTGAAAAATGTGGCCACAGTAAGCCAATGAAATCTGAGTGCATGGCTCATATTGATAAAATGAGCTGCCTGTAACTCCTAAATGCAATATCCAATCATTCACAAATGCAATATCCAATCCTGAGAACCCTCATCCACAGTCCATGACACTTCAGCGCACTGTATTTGCTGTTAATCCTTCCCTAGCTAGCACAGGCCTCAAATTTCACAATTTTCCCCCACAGCTGTTTTTTCAAAAATTTCTGTGGAGACCTAGGGCTTTCCATGGCAATTTTCCTGTCCATAGAATACTAATCTTGCATGCACTACATGTTCCTGTTGTACACTGTACATGTGCTGCGACAGCACTATAACTTCGAGTGCATATTGATTACTGCTCAAAATTCTCATCCAGGTTGCAGCAAAGCGAAAAAATGCACTTGTACAAGATTATTTAATATTGCTGTTCTATGTAGGCTATCAATCTGAAGTTGACCGAAATCAGGCTTTCATTGGAAGGATGCCAGGCGATTATTTTTGAAACGATGACCTGATTTTAAGGGTTCTTCAGGGTAAAAATTTTAATTTTCTTTGGAATATTAAAATATTTTGGATTTTTTCATGAAATAAATAAAGGAATGCAGTGAGATGCCGGTAAACACCGAGAATCTGTTTATCCTCTGCCTCAATTGTTACTTGTGACTTTAAATGCAAATTACCGAACATCATAATTGTGACTGATTTTCAGCCTTGTGGAATTCATAAAATCATTAATATTCATCTGATTGACTTGAAATTTGGACTGAAGTTGTATCTGTTGGAAATCTATGAAATTATGGAGGATTTTCTAGATAGATGCATCCCTAGGGGGTTGATTTTGAAAATGAAGCAAGTTGATGATAGCAATTTTCGTTATGGTTACATGACAAAGCCCATAAAATATTCTTTAATGTTCCAAACAAAGAAATTCTACATCATTTCATAGAACTATCTTAAACCTTTCATATGAGACTAATTTGAGTAAAATCTGATCATGGGTTATTGAAGTATCAGTGCCACAAAATATTTTCAGATTTTTTTGTCATTAATGTGCTGTTTCCAAGGCAACCAGGTAAATTTTTATCAAAATACTACATTTATGAGGTTAAAATCATGTTGAGTATGTTTATTTTTTAGTTTTTGCATTATTCAGTCAGGAAAACTCACGATTAAATAAAATAGAACAATTTATTCACGGGTATAAACATCACATCATATTGGCGGCGGTTCTGCTCTGGAGGAATGTCCTACCCAGTGGCGTAGCCAGCGGAGGGGCCAAGACACGTGCCTTTATGACTGCAATTAGTAGTTCTCAATCATTTTCCTTTATTGACGCGTTTTCCAATGGTTGTAACTGGCAACCAGAGGTTTCTCTCCATATGCGATCTTACTGCGATTAAATCTTGGGCTAAATTCAGTACTGTTGCAGAACAAGAACAGAGAACTGTTACACAGTTAACAAGTGCTGCGTGTTCCCCCCAAGTCGTCTTATCTAATCAGGGAGAACAAGCCAGACCTGTTAACTGTGGAGTGCTCTCGGAGCGAACCTTCTGTTAATTATGAAAATGACTGAGAACAGGTCAGGACTAATAATTGTTTTAAACCGAAGTTTTGTGCAACCCAATTCTCTGTTCTTGTTCGGCAACTGTAATGAATTTAGCCAATTGATTTAATCGCTGTTAGATCACATATAAGAAACCGTATCTTCGGTTGCCAGTTACGATCATTGGAAAACGCGTCAATAAAGGAAAATGATTGAGAACTACTAATTGCAGTCTTAAAGGGACGTGTCTTGTCCCCCCCGCCGGCTACGCCACTGGTCCTACCTAGGCACAGCGAACATACAACAAAGTCATGAACATAAATCAAAATCCCCCCCGATGTGAGGAGAACCAAACAGGTGGAGGCTGGGGTAAGGAGGCAAGCAAAGAACCAAAGAGCCTGTTGCATAGCATGAAAAGTCATTGCAAACAGCAGCAGAAGTGAGCGAGCTTGACCTCATTCAAATAGACCGCTGTATGACCTTGTGATGTGTATCCTCCAATTGTTGAGTGCCTGCTGATGCTGATGTGCTGGTAGCTCACCAGACTGCAGTCAGCTGATGTAGCTTTTCTCAAGTTTCCTGCCTGAATGAGTTACACTCATTTATGGTTATTTCTACACTTGACCCTGAAGATCCCTTAAACAAGTCTTTGTTTCGTCGGTGTTCCCCACAATGCGATTATGTATGTTTACAGTTATGTATGTTTATGATTTGTATATGAATTAGAATAGATGTTAGCCTGTGTGGTAGAAGGAGGCACTTCCCCCCCGTCATTCTGTTTCTGTACCTGGCTTTTCTACCAATACACTTCCGTTGTAATCTTTTGAATGTCCCTCCAAACTCCCTAGATGATTTATTGGTTTTCCTTTCCATTTGTGTTTTTGTATCCAATCAGTTCAAACTTAACTGTAAAGAACAGCCCACCTCATTCCAGGATCAATCTCTGAGCCTCCACCTTTAGGGGCTCTTGCCATGCTGGTACCAGACAGAGCCACAGACTTCAGCAGTTAGTTTTCATATGTATTGTTCAACCACTTGTTTACAACTTTACCTGTACAATAAACTCGATAAAAGACTTTTGGCTTAAAATCACACCTGTGAGAGGAGTTTGATCTTTTTTCCCCATCTTGTTGAACTTGCGAACTTGACCATATGTGTGAAGAAACTTAATCATATGCTGAGGAGATCCTTTGATCAGCTTCTCATGGAGTGCTAAGGTTACCCGTTCGAGCCGGACCAGTGTATCTGTGACATTTCACTGATGTGTCACCCTTTCTTGCAAATCCCTCTTACCTCGTAATCCTCCTCGCCTCCATGAAACTGGGAGAATCGCGCCTCCTCTTTCGGATGGGTGAGTAACTCCGGGAGCGGCGGCGAGCTCTGCTCTCAGAGTCCGTGTGGTGTGCGCTGTCTTTCTCCCTGCAACCATCATGCAAAAGGGGGTGAGACATGCCCCGACCAATACCACCTGCCAATCCAGTGCGGTCCCCGATCTAAAGTTTTCCAGCGAGTTGTAACTGGTTTCTAACAATGTAAAAGGTCAAAGCTGGTCTTCACAACGACAAAGCTGGACGAAGCTGGGATATGAAGGTTGTTGAAGGTGGTTGCCTATAAAGACTGAATGGCAGATCAGCAAAAACCAGTCAGAACATCTTTAAGGTGAATAGTCTGCTGAGAGGCAAACGATTTCTCCAACCTAATCAAAAGAAAGCAACAGAGTATCGCTGTGCTCCACAGTTACCTAAGCATCCTCTTCATTCGTTTTAACAGAGCAAAAGTATGGTGCCCAGCAAAGTTGAGCATAAAATAATTTACATGTGAATAAATAGATTATCAATTTTCAGCAGTCCATGAATTCAGCATAAATTCACCACTGATGCCCCTACAGGGTCCTTCAAACAAATAGGGCTCTAACTAACATCCTGTGCAGAGCAGTACGAAGCACAACACAAGTGTCTTTGCTAGTTTATGAACAATGAAGTTACCATTTTCTGTCCAGTGTCTACGTTGCTCAAATAGCAAATGCACTTCAAACAAAATGAGAGCCCATGGGCGCACTGATCGTAAAATGAGGTGTAGTCGGTCACACTGGCAGCATGTTGCTATCTTGAGGCAGTAAAAAGTGACTGTGCGATTGACGAACAAATCCCGGTCTAAAGTTAATTGTTAGTTTTTTGTTGCTGCTTTAAGGGCGCTTTATTAAGATGGTATTATGCGCCTTTGTGGACAATAGCGCAAACTTGAGTACGCTCTGTTTGTTACAAACACAGGGATGATCAGCAGCGCACACACATGCAAATGACTGAAAATGAAAAGATTACAATATGA
Organism: Gymnothorax reevesii; assembly: GCA_029721435.1. NCBI lineage: Eukaryota > Metazoa > Chordata > Actinopteri > Anguilliformes > Muraenidae > Gymnothorax > Gymnothorax reevesii. Next base: position 72,156,201 of record CM056578.1, on the reverse strand, counting down.
AGGATTATTGTGTAAATCAGGAAATCTAAAAAATCTGTGTCATAGTGGTGAGTAGCTGATTGCACACCTGTGCAGCTACATACCACATCACAGAATGTTTACATATATTTGAACCGTAAGGGAATCTATTCCTTCAACACTAGGTGGCTTGCAATTATACATGTAGGTGTTCGCAGATGATGCAGTATAAAGCAATGACTCCTTCATACTGGCAAACTCTGTCATTCCTGCAGTCTTCCAGGGGATCACCCCGCGTGAATTTTCCTTTTATCTAAAACTGCATGATTTTTCATTAAATCAAAAAAAAAAACAAAGTAATAAAAAGAATGTTTGAAACGTTTTAATCTGCTTCAGATGTTGGATAAGTCAGATCAGACTCCTGAATGTGTCGACCCATAGCCTATTATTATCTTGAAATCAACTCTGAATCCAACCTGATCCATTAAGAAAATACCTCCAACCGATTTTTCCCACCTCTATTATCAAATATGCAACTCCGCAATTTATTGGTGTGTTTATAGAAATTGACACTTTGGATGACAAACAATGCGGCCGTAAAATACGGCACTTTAAAGAAGCAGCAAAGCAACAGAACATGAGCAAGCTTGTTTCTCCCCTGCCAGGTATTGTTCAAGGGGTTATGGTAGCATAATCAAAATAACATTATTTTCTTTGTTTTCTCCCTGGCTGTTTTCTCCTCATTCATTTTAATATCTCCAGGTCGAGCCCCATGTGCGCATAATTGTTTTATTTGTGACCCTGAATTCAAACTATTTTGTTTTCAGTTGCTTGTTTTATGCTCATGTTCAAATGCGACCCCAAGATTCACTGTGTATGATGATATGTTCAACTGGATATGATTAAGACAATTTTGAAAAATATTTCAAAAATCTTCATTTTTAACATTTTTGGAGATTACAGTAATCAGGTTTCCATATTATCAGCAATGGTTTGCTCACACCTTCACTTTGTGCCCGAGCAGACTCGTTTCCCAGGCAAAGAAGTGTTTTTCCTGCTGCATGGAAAATCCACCATGATAATTACAATTTGCGAAACCACAAGTGCACCAGGCTTTTAAAGTTAATGGGAGATGACACTGATTGGTTTATTTCATGTTGCGCCAAAAACAGGCCCGTGACTAATTAAGACAATGAGCTCTAATTTCTTGGCTCAGTGCAGGGGTGGCGCAGTGCGGTGTAGCTTGACTCAGCCCACGCAGTGGTAATTTCATCTGGCGCAGCTGCGCAGTGGTAATTTCGTGAGGTGCAACACCCAGCGCAGCCTTTGGTGGACGAACGTGAGCCAAGATGGGTGTGGCTGCGTGGTAGAGGGAGGTGTCACGTATTCATCAAGATGCAGTGACAATTTAGAAGAAAAAGTCTTCGCTGCAGTTGCGCAGAAAGCTCGCCTGCTCCAACCTGGTTTACTTTCTGTGCAGTGGTAATTTGGCTGACTGGCACACAGTGCGCACACGTCACCGAAATCTCACAGGCAAGTTTCCAGGATGTCAAGCACATTTCAATGCCATAAATAATTACAGCAACCACTGTTAAATGTAACTATCCGAATCAGCACATAAATTATAGTATCGATATCGATTGTCCGGATGTCAGATCAAAGGCGGTTGGCACTCGTAATGGAAACTCAACCGGGCTTTATCAATGCAGCTGAATCTGTGATGCAAATTAACAACTTCACATCTTTCTCAGCCAACCACAAACTGCCTTGGCATCAGGCAGTGCTTTTATATTATACTTGTGTTCTATGCTCAGTTAAGCCGCTTGCACACTGGATGCGAAACAAATTTTTCACACAACTGTTTACAAAGTCAATGCAAAGACGCGATAGTAGGACAGGATTTTAACATATCTCCATGTCCGAAAGTCATAAGAGGTCTAATTTTTCGCGTATTCCAGGAATTATTAGACGTAAAACTTGGCCATTGTGTTCGACCTTCACAAAATGCAAATTGATAGCTTTTCTTGGTCTTTTTATTTGTCGGTTTTCTTCCGTTGAAGATAGACAACAGTCTTTATTCGGTCTCTCTTTTGAAAATTAGTCAGATGGATCGAACAGATTAACGCTTTATTTCCACATCAGAGATAAAATAGTGCTAGCAGTCAGTGAGCAAATCAATTCCATAACCATTGACAGTGTGAATAAATTATCGCATGCACGATCAAGACTGTCCGACGCGAAGTGCAAAATACTCCATGTCCGGCAGCCGGCAAAAAGTAAAAGAATTGATATGAGAACAGATTTATAATAAAATAAAGAATAAAAATATATCACCAACAAACAGAACATCCAGAAAAGGTGGCCCACAAATAAATAAATTGCAGAGTTCATTGGATGTTCTGTTTGTTGTTAAAATGTTTCTTTTTATCCTTTATTTCGATATCAATAGCAATATAGATAGATATATCAATCTGTTCTAATCGTCCCCCTTTTTTTTGGCTGTCAGACATGGTGTATTTTGCATTTAATGTCCGACAGACATTGTACATTGTCCCTTGCCAAAGTCAACTGACTTTATTGAACAGACCCAGATAGCAAGCTTCTCCGCTCTGGATCTGCCCCGGCTCTGAGCCAGATCAGCTGGGGTCGGCACAGAGCCGGGGCAGACCCGAAGCAGAGGTCCTTGCCATTTCGGGAGCTTAAACAGAAACATTGATCGAAATTCTCAGTGCTCATCTTGAAGAACTAAGCCCTCTTATGAAAAAATTCACGTTTAATATCTAAAAGAGTCAGTAGATTTGAACAAATTAAAAACAAAAACTGACCGTCTGACACGGAGTTATATTGAAACCATCCGACTGTCGGACACGGAGATGTATTAAAATCCTGTCCGACTTTTGGACAAGAATACACTGCGTTCAACACAATCTGCCATGCGAAAAATTTGTTTCGTGTCCAGTGTGCAAGCGGCATCATTATTATCACTTAGGTTTTATCGTTTTTAGTGGGGGAAAGGAATACAGACTGATTGCTATGATCTCGTACTGAGTTAAGATCACATATTGAAAATAAATGTGTAACGTATCTTGCATTGTTGTCCATGCATGTTAATCCCAAAAATTTAAGCAGCAACAGGGTGTAATAATAGGGACACGCTATCCATCGTTACTCTTCCCAATGATGCAGGCAGAGGAAATAAATGAGCGACTGTCGTATTTCATTCCAACTTCATGAGTTTGAATGATCTGGCGTAGTTTCATTTTGAAATTCCATTGAAATAAGTTTCCTAATGGTAATAATTCGAGAATGCCCTAGCTAGCCAGATAACTCATAATCGTAATACTTAATAGATGTAAGCGGTGCAGAAAAAATGCTTGAAGCAGCAAAGTAAAATGCGACATGTACGCATCGTGCAGATAAAGGACAGAGGCTTCTATATTCCAACACATTAAAGGTGAGGAGAGGAGCTCATTTGATTGGTGAACATTTGACTCAGCTGTATTATACCCAAATACGCCTTCCTTGCCACTTGCGCCAGCAGGAGGGACCGAGGCGGGACAGAGGAGTACTTGCGCCAGGCTGCACCGGGCACGAAATTGCAACATATGCCTGGACACACCCCGTTGTCGCGGCGCACCCCCCATTCGCCGCGCCTGCGCCTAGTCTACAAATTTAGAGCCCATTGTGTAACCACTCAGTACCATGCGCCACACTTTGCGCTTAGATTACAGTGCCCTCCATAATTATTGGCACCCCTGGCTAAGATGTGTTCCTTAGCTTCCAATAAATTCATTTTTTTTCTAAATGATATAGGACCACAATTAAAAATAGAGGAAAATCCAACCTTAAATTCAAGTGCATTTATTTGTTGGGTAAAAAAAATCCCACATTAAGAAATAATTCTTTTACATCAAATCATGTGTGCCACAATTATTAGCACCTCTTTTGCCAACAAAACAGCATCTAATCTTCTCCTAGAATGTTTCACAAGATGGGAGAATTACATGGGAGAATACAGAAAGAGGGATCTACGACGATTCCTCTTTGCACAATCTCTCTAAATCATCCAGCGACCTGGGTCCTCTCCTCTGCAGCTCACTCCACAGGGTTTCAATGGGGTTGAGGTCTGGGGACTGAGATGGCCATGGGAGGAGCTTGATTCTGTGTCTGGTGAACCATTTCTGTGTAGATTAGGCCACATTATCTTGCTGAAAGATCCAGTGATGACCCATCTTCAGCTTTCGAACAGAGGCCACCAGATTTTGATTTAAAATGTCCTGGGATTTCAAAGCATTCATGATTCCATGCACCCTAACAAGGTTCCCAGGGCCTCTGGAAGAGAAACAGGCTCACAGCATCACCGATCCTCCCCCATACTTTTTTTTTTTTTTTTAATATTCTATCTCGGCATGATTGTAAATCATTTCATGACAATTTCAACACGACACAACATGTATCATGACCGAAAGGGTCGGGGGGAAGCGAAATCGCTCATCAGAGTCCCGCCCCCAGCTTCCAGAAAAAACAGTTTGGTTATGGTTAAAATATCATAAGGATTATAAATCACAGCAGAGTTAATGTCCATGTACGCTACATTTTAACTTCAAAAAGTAAGATCATGAAATTTATGAATATCATACCCATTTTCTTAGTTTCAAGAAAAGGGATTATAGCGATTACAGAGATTGTGAGAAAGTTTATCACTCAACTTTTCTCCCGACTCTGCTGTTGTATTCCGGTATTTCACGCAGTCGCTGTTCAGAGCTGTTACTCCTTCAGTGACCATGAGAAGAATGCCCAAGAATGCTTCACAGTGGGCATGAGGTGCTTTTCTGCATACTCATCTTTTATGTTCCACCAGACCCACTTAGAGTGTTTGTTGCCAAAAAGCTCTATCTTGGTCTCATCTGACCAAAGCTCACAGTCCCAGTTGAAGTCCCAGTACCGCTTACCCCCCGTTCACACATAGACGCCGCTTCTACTATGATCAAAGCGTGGCTGAAAACGTAGCCGATCGCAGGAGAAACGTAGTGGAGTCTTCATAAGCGCAGTACAATCGCGGTAGGGTCTTCATGATCGGGACGCTCTACGCTCTCGCCACGCTTATTTTGAACATGCTCGAAACAAGCGCAGCGGGATCGTGGCCAACAAGAATCAGGGTAAAGTCGTAAAAAGAGCATAAAAGAAGCGCCGTAATCGTACAAGCAGCACGGAAGCATCATGGAGAGATCTTCACGATCGTAGTAAAAGCGCAGTAAAAGCGTAGTACAGTCGTGAACATATTGAGTACGCTCCTACAACACTCCCACTACGTTCCTACTACGTTCCCACTACGATCTCTCTACGTTCCTGACGATCCTACGAAGACCTATCATGACCTTACGCCGATCATACCACGACCTATCAGGCAGCAGTTTGTAGTCAGTATTTAAGTAGTTTTTTTTTTTTGAGGATTTGTACTTAAGTTTTTTTTAACTGGGACTTTTACTCTCCTACATTTGAAAGATAAGTTTAAGCTACTTTCACTTTGTTACTTTGACACTGGCAACTTAGTTACTCGTTTCAAACTAGAATATTAATTTAATTAATCATTTACGGATTATCTGGATTTGGCGTGTTCGAGAAGAACAACGGTGTCTCTTTGTGCAGATGTGTGCACCAGTGGACGTGGAGCTGCAAATTTATAGACGCAATTACAATATTCTATCCCTAGATGGCACATCAGGATCAGTTATTGAATATTAAAACTGCCACTAAACTCAAAGAAGTGATTTAATTCCCCCCCGATACTTTTTAATTTCAGTGGGACTCCTCAGTATAATGAAGACTAAATCAAATAATTCTTTTGGGTATTTGTACTGTTTTGTCTGTCACAAACAAGAGATGTTGCGGCACTACCTCTGACGCCGGATCGGATCAGGGTTTGTTTTCAGCCAAAATACGCGTGTGTGTGTCAAAATCGTAGGCCTACTAGAAGCGTATTACAAGCGTGATATGAGCGGCACCACCGTAGCGATATCGTCGTACAGTCTTCTAGGTCTGCGTAGCGTTGTAGTATGATCTTCAATGTCATAGCGGCAGCGTAGTATAAACACAGTAAATGCGGCCGCTGGTCGGCAACGGTCTGCGTAACATCGTAGTAGAAGTGTGTCAGCAGCGTGTTGGACGTGGGAGCATTGTAGTACGGTCGTAATGAAGACAATAATTTGCCAAACTGCTCGATTTAGACGCCAATCCGCCCCGATCCAATACTTTTTCTGATCGTGGCTTGATCGGGATGATCGTCCTAAAGTTGCAGCTCTGTGTGAACGGGGGGTTAGCGAACTCTAGATGCTTGCGTTTATGATTGTGAGCAAGGGCGTTACTGAGTCTCAAATTTTGGGGGGGGGACAAGATTTTAAAGGTCTTTTTTTTTTTTTTAAACTCACAAGCAGACAATGTTCAAGGCTGCGCAGTCTGTTAAGATAAAGGCTGAAATGCTCCAAAAACATGCATCTTCAAAAGATTTCTAATCAAGGTTTTGGTTACAATATTACTTAACATTTTGTCTAGAAAAAGGAGCACTGTCTAGGTGAGGAGAGTCCAATCTTATCCACAAAGGGCCGCTGTGTGTGTAGGTTTTCATTTTAGCCCAGCGCTACATCACCTGAATCATCTAATTAACTAATCATGGGGTTCAATAAAAACCTTGATTACTAAAATCAGGTGTAGCACTTTTAAGTGCTTTTTCCATCGGACGCGAAACAAATTTTTCGCACCACAGATTACATTCAAAGTCAATGCAAAGACGCGAATACACGGTCATGCGAAAAATTTGTTTCACATCCGGTGGAAACCAGGGGGGTATTCCACAAATCTGGCTAACTGAGTAAGCCTGGCTTTGGCACAAAGTAAAACCCAAAAAGCTATATTTATTTCAGTCCATGTTCCAGATTTGTATAGTTTCTAGGTTTTACTTTGTGCAAAAGCCAAGCTTACTCAGTTAGCCAGCTTTGTGGAATACTGCCCAGCTTAGTAATGTTACACCTGATGTTAGTAATCAAGGGCTCAACAATAACTTTTTTTTTTAATTACTCATTGGGGAAAGTAAAATCAGATTTTTACTCGCAAAAAGAAAAATTTACATGCAAAAAAAAAAATAAAATAAATAATAATAATAATAAAAATGATTATTAAAAAAACATTTCTCAATGACTGGGAACCTTCACATCCTTTCTATAGCAGGAGGTCAACCAAGAAAAAACAAAAATAATGCTTAAAGTTCTGGTCTTTTCAGCATTCTTGCATTCAAAAATGCTTTCTTTTACTGTTTTGTGAAACTATGATTTGTATTCCAGGTAAAAATATTTTTCAAAGTGATTTTACTGTTGTGTGTCAATGAATACAAACATGTATATTTTTACACACTAAAATGAATTATGAATTTTCACACTTTTTTCTACTCAAATCCTCATTTGTTACTTCACAGTCACCAATAAACACAAGGCAATGTACCAGTGCATACGAAACCCTTGATAGATGATATTGCAAATAAAATTTAACTTTAGTTTGTACCCTTTTAAATTCTAATAAAGAAACTCACTTATTTACACATTAAATGTTTTAGTCTCGCAAATTTCACTTGGGATCTCTTAAAATTCACCCAACATTGGAAAATACAAATAGGCTTCACACACAGTGACTTACAACTTTTTAGGCGAATTACCGGAAACATCAGAACCTCATTGGTTCAGCTCAAATTTCGACCATGAAATTAATATAAGTAAAATTACTTTAAGAAACAATCAGTATCAGTGAAATGATAGCATAAGTGTTCAGACAATAACCAAGCACTTTGCTTTGCATTGGGGACCAAACGTTAGTGCACACAGATCCTTGATTTCGTTTCGATGCAGTGACTCTACCTCACGAATCCATGAAACAGGAGAAGCCAATCGGAAGCGTTGAGTGGAGAAACCAATGCAGCAGGTGGAATAGTCGCCTCCGCAGTTCAGCAAGTTCGTCCTCATTAGGCATTAGCAACGATGGCGAATTAACGCGGTTCTTTCTTGGTGAAAGCATTTAGCGGAATCTCTCACAATACTATCTTAAACGTCCACTTCTTCAAAGCGCACACGTTTTCAGACTTTATGAAAACAACAAACACAGTATATTTACCCGGCAACTCTTCACTTCAAGATCGCCTTTAAACGAAAGTTTCTACAGTTCAGTTCTCTCACGCCGCATCCTCCCTAAGCTTCTTAAACGTTTTTCACGTTTTTTCTAAATGCACAATCACAAAAAAAGGCTTATTCTTGGTTAAAGGTGCAGTCCCGCCTGACTGAGTTTAGGTTGTTTTCTTTTGAATTTCCCAACGAGTCGAGCACCGCCTCCGTCTAATCAGGAGTCTCCCCGAAACCATCCGCTGACCGAACCGGTCATATTATCAGTTGTCGGAGTGGTCACATCGTCCTCGCTGAAAACACTACAGCCATGTCACAAAGAAAGCGAACTAAACCGAGACAAATCAAACGAAAGTATCTTGTAACCTGGAAATGTTCGGTAAATTTCATTGTATAATTTCTGTATATACAAATTTCGTCCCGGAATAGTCCGCTATTTGCCAGCGCTCACCGATTTGATCTTAAAGGGATATTTCAACATTTTGGCAAATTGGTATATTGACACAATCCCTACAGTTATATGGGTAGGTGCATTACCTATAATTATCCCTGCCTTTTGTTTTGACATTCGGGGGGAGAGACGCGAGCTGTTCAGCGAACATGAGTGAACGTTACGGGTTCACAACTCGTCAAATACACAACAGCTCCAAAACGCTCTCGTCGATAAAGTGTGACCATAGAGTTACATACTAATATTAAGTTGATGTTTGATTTGTTTCATTTCTTGGGGGGGACGAACACCACCCTTTTGAATGTTGAGGGAGACATGTCCCCCCCATCCCCCCCCCCCACTAATAACGCCTATGATTGTGAGTGAGAAAAGGTTTTTTCTGTGCATGCCTCCCAGACAGCTTGTTGGCATGTAGATAGCGCCTGATGGTTGTTTTGGAGACTTTGTGACCCCAAGATGCTACCATTTGTTGCAATTCTTTAACAGTGATCTTTGGAGAACTTTTTATTTCTCTTACCATCCTCCTCACTTTGTGTGGTGGCAAAATAACCTTGCGTCCTCGTCCAGGTTTGTTTACCACTGTTCCAGTTGTTTTAAACTTCTTAATGATTCCTCTGACAGTAGATATGGGCAGGTGCAGGCGAGTGGCTATTTTCTTGTAGCCATTGCCTGACTTGTGAAGGTCGACACACATTTGCCTTACTTGAATGGTGTGTTCCTTTTTCTTTCCCATGTTGAAGAGTGGAAAAGAGAAATGGCTGCTGTGTCACGTCATATTTATACCCCAGGGAAACAGGAACTGATGATTTACTAATTAAATGTTCCTAGATACTCTGATCAACTTTGTAAACTACTGAAGAAATGACAGAAATACTTCAATTACATTTAATTCCTAGGAATTGTTAGGGGTGCCAATAATTGTGGAGCAGGTGATTTTATGAAAAATAATTATTTCTTGGTCAGGAATTTTTTTCCCCTTAAAATTCACTTGAGTTGAAGGTTACATTTTTTCTACAATTTCTAGTGTGAGAGTATGCTTCTGCACTAAAAATTAAATTTATTTTAAGGCTTTTAACACATCTTAACCAATAACCAATCTTAACACATCTTTACCAATAATTATGGAGGGCACTGTACATGCTATTAAACTAACAAAAATGGCTTTGGACAAGCCCTAAATGCACTTGAGCCAGTGCTTCAGACTGTGTGCTTAGATCATTAAAATAGGGCCCAAAGCGTTCCAGAATCTTGGTTAATTTTCCAATTTACAAAATCAGCTTATTCTTTTCTTTCAAAAAAATATTGACTGTTGATTGTTGTGAAAGCAACACTCAGTAGCACCAGCGGCAGAAATGTGAGGACAGGCCCAGGTGCACAAAACAATTTTGCCCACTCATTTACAAAACACGCTACAGAACGAATCCTATACTTTTGGGAATACTAATGCAACCACTAATACTAATAATATACAAGCAGAATATAAACGTATCACATCAGTTAGTCAATGAGGCACATTTGTGTGTAAAGTCTTTGATTCCGTGCCTTGAATGTACTTAAATTAAACAGCACAAAGTAAAATGGCTTCCCTAAATCTAATACTGCAGATCAACAAGCCAGCCATCTAACACACTGTAAACCCAGATAGTGTGGTGTACTCAATTTTTTGTGAAAATTGATGACCTCAAAAAAATGATGCAGGCCAACTTGGTGACCTTGTGTTTACAACACTTAGTTTGACCTGATATTCTTTAAGTACCATTCACACAATGCAATTAAGTTGGGTTAAATTTTTAAAATAAATTTTTTGAGATAATAGGGTTCCACGAAACATTTGAGTTTGAAACACTATCTGAACATACTGTTTAGAAATGAATACAAGTTAAGATCTGTTGGTAATGCCATTAACATTGTTACTGTGATCTGTCAAACCTGAACGCCCCCAGTACCAGGGGCAATCAATAAACATCATAAATACAGCATGTTTCCCAATAGCAACATTGTCATGGAGCATATCCACTTAAAGGGAAGAAACTTGGCAAAAAGCTCATGATAACCTCGAAAGAACACAATTGAAGCTCCATGCAGTAAATAAGCACATAGCAAAACATTAAAAAAAAAAATATATTAGAGCTCAAACTCTAGGGTTTCCACTGAATTTGTGCGATGGTTACAAACAACACATCAAATGAAAGAGGAAAGTCCACAGAATCCAACGATATAAGCCATGTCATTTTCAACTGACACCACATTCAAAGAACAGCAGTCATACATTAACATTCAACAACAATGTGTTGTGATCCTGCATTTTCTGTCTTTGCCATGCCCATGTCCCATGCTTCTAGTTTAAGTTCTGAGTCTGGCCTTGCGCCATGTCTAGATTGCCTCATGTGTTTTAGTGACCACTGCTTCGTCTGACCATCCCTAGATCATGTTTTGTATTATTGGTTATTAGATTTCATGTTTTACTATTTTTCATGTTTTTGTTTCTTAGTCTCCTAGCCATGTTTTCAGTTCATAGCCATGTTTCATAGTTTCTATGTCATGTATATTTTTTCCATGCCTTGCACTTCGTCTTTCCCCCATCTTGTCATGAGTGTATCTTTGCTCACAGTCCCTTGTCTAGCGTCCCGCTCATTCGGGTGATTTAATGGCTTCTGGGTTTCAATCTTCCTTCTTTATCTCATGTTCTTCCTTCCCCTAACTTTTACTATCTTACTAACACATACTAACAGTTTGTTGTTTTCGCCAATTACTAACCAACACTAACCCTGTATATTTTGACTAACTTACTAACAAGCACTCAGGATTGTATAGCTACACTTACCAATTGACTAACGATCTCTCAGCAGTCGCCCTATTCTAGTCTCCGCCTCCTTGCCTTTCCCTAATTATCTCTGCTGCAATTTTCTGTGGGTCTCCACAAATGCTTTGTGCTTTCCTTTCTCAAAACTATGCACTTTTAGTACTCTGTGACTGGAGCCGTTTGTCTGTCCATAGGTTTGTCTTGTTATCCCTGTCTGCGTTTTGGCTTCGGCCAAATTCATGTGATTAGTTTATTCCTAATGTGTCGCTTCTTGATTATTGTTCTATTGATTGCACCTGTGTTCCCTGATCATGTGTTCACCCGGATATGTATATTAGATGCCTGTTTGATTCACTTCCTTGTCAGATCGTTCTTCCGTGCTACCTGTGCTACGCTTCTTTCGCCTTGTTTCATTGTGATTTATCTTTCTGACTGGACCGCCCTGGACACCGAGCTTTGCCTATTCCCTGTACTTTTGCCGCATTCTTGTTTTTTGACCTCTTTTGTCTGACTACGATTTTTGTGATAGGTGCCCTGTGTATGACTCTGGATTTCGCCCATTGGACTCTGTTTTTGGATTGCGGACTTTGCACTGTTGCCAACTCTGTTAGGGGGTTTCCCCCTTCAGAAATAAAGCCTCCTTTTTGTATTTTACTGGTTTTCACTATTGGTTCATTTCGTAAAACCCAACACAATGAGTGAAAACCTTTTTCGTTGATACTTTGTAATAAATACTGCATTCGAGGGTTAATCTACACTCGCTAATGTTAGCCCAATGTTTCCGTGTTATATTGTAACTACAACGTAGATCTTCCAGTCTCCATGCATTTTTTTTTTTCTGGGGCATTGCTTCCAATGAGCTCAGGGCCTAAGCATTCCGCATTTCCTCTCTGTATACGGCTTGCAACGCTGTCCGTTGGACTTGGCAGGGGGGCATTTGATTCTATGGGCTCTGAAGTTTCCAACGAGCCCTACATCATGGTAACTGCACAAACCTATCCTGAGAGAGCTTTGCGTTCCTGGTGCATCTAACTGAGAGTCCATGTGCAATTACACACATAGGGCCCTAATTTCGTAGACCAGGCACAGAAAGTATGTTGCAATTTTGTGCCCGGCGTAGCCTGGCTCAAGTACTCCTCTGTCCCGCCTCTGTCCCTCCTTCCAGTGCAAGTTGGCAAAGAAGGCGACACAGCCGAGTCAAATCTTGCTCATTGGGAAGAGAAACGATGGATAGCGAGTTCCTATTATTACAAACTGTTGCTGCTTAAAATTTTGGGACATGCATAACATGCATGGACGACAATGCAACGTTACACATTTATTTTCAATATGTGATCTTAACTCAGTACGAGATCATAGCAATCAGGCTGTATTCCTTTCCCCCACTAAAGACGATAAAACCTTAGTGACAATAATAGTAGCCTAGTATTAAGCCGCTTGCACACTGGACGCGAAAAGAATTTTTCGCTCGACAGATTGCGTTGAACGCAGTGTCTTGTGTCCGAAAGTCTGACAGGGTTTTAATATATCTCTGTGTCCGACAGTCTATTATTGTTTTTAATTTCTTCAAATCTACCGACTCTTTTAGATATTAAACGTGAATGTTTTGATAAGAGGGCTCAGTTCTTCAAGATGAGTACCGAGAATTTCAATCAATGTTTCTGTTTAAGCTCTGCTCAATAAAGTGAGTCGACACTGGCGCGAGACAATGTACAATGCCTCCGTGTCTGACAGGCAAAAAAAAAAGGAAAAAAAAAGAGGACGATTAGAACAGATTGATAACGAAATCAAGAATAATAATAAAAATTTTACAGCAGTACATCCAATGAACACTGCGATTTATTTATTTGCGGGTCATCTTTTTGGATGTTCCGTGTGTTGGTGATATATTTTATTCTTTATTTTGTTATAAATGTGTTCTCATATCAATACTTTTACTTTTTGCTGGCTGCTGGACATGGAGTATTTTGCATTTTGCATCGGACAGTCTTGATCCTGCAAGCAATAATTTATTCACACTGTCAATGGTCATGGAATTGATTTGCTCACTGACTACAAGTACTATTTTATCTCTGGTGTGGAAATAAAGCATGAATCTGTTCGATCCATCTGACTAATTTTCTAAAGAAAGACCGAATAAAGACTGCTGTCTATCTTCAATGGAAGAAAACAGATGAATACTCTAAAAAGACCAAGAAAAGTTGATAGCTATCAATTTGCATCCTGTGAAGGTCAAACACAAACATGGCCAAGTTTGCCTGTCTAATAATTCCTGGAATACTCAGAAAAATTAGAACTTTTATGACTTTCGGACACGGAGCTATATTAATACCCTGTCCGACTATCGCGGCTTTGCATTGTCTTTGTCTGTAATCAGTAGTGCGAAAAAATTTGTTTCGTGTCCAGTGTGCAAGCGGCTTTACTGAGCACAGAACGCAAGCATGCTCTCTCTCTCTCTATATATATATTTGTGGTTGGCTGGGAGAGATGTGAAGTCCTTAGTTTGCATCACAGATTCAGCTGCGTTGATTAAGCCAGGTTAAGTTTCCATTATGCGTGCAAACCGCCTTTAATCTGACATCAGGATATTCGATGTAGATACTGTAATTTATGTCCTTATTCAGATAGTTACATTAAATAATGCTTCCTGTAATTATTTATTGCATTGAAATGTGCCTGACATTCTGGAAACCTGCCTGTGAGATTTCGGTGATGTGTGCGCAGTCAGCCAAATTACCACTGCACAGAAATTAAAGCAGGTTGGAGCTGGCGAGTTTCCTGCGCAACTCCTGTGGAGACTTTTTCTACGAAATTGTCACTACGTCTTGATGAATATGTGACACCTCCCCCTATTACGCCGTCACACCCATTTCGGCGCACGTTCGTCTACCAAAGGCTGTGCACCTCACAAAATTACCACTGTGCGGGCTGCGCCGGACAAAATTACCACTGCGTGAGCTGCGCCATGCTACGCCACCTGCGCTGCGCCAAGAAATTAAAGCCCATGAACTCAAAGAGCACAACAATATAAACACTTAATTGGTTTATTTTTAGTATATTTGCTAAAATTATTCACTAAATATTCCACAGTTATTTTCAAAGTAGTATTTATGGGCGCATCTGACTGAGAATCCTTGCGTCATTACAAGTTGTAAAAGAATGCAATAATATAAGCACTAAATTGGGGTGGATGACATGTTTTGTAGACTCACTCTTCACATCTGCAGAGACGCAAAAAGCAGTGTTCCACTCAGCTAGCGTAGTGGCTACGGTGTGGTGTGTTCTGAAGTGGGATACCTGTGTTCAAACCTCGACTGAGCGCATTTTCTTTTTGAGCAGTGGAGGAATAGTTCTTGTATAAATAATTGCTGGGGTGTTTCTTCTTTTTACTTTTTACAATTTTTACCTTATCTCTCTATTTATGATTTTTTTAATTTGCTCGTTTTATTGAAAACAAATCTGCTCCAGTGGAGTCAAACTTCATTTCCATTGTTTGTATTTTCTTTTAATGGGGAAATATACACTGGACTGGCTACAATAAAAAAAAAAAAATAATAATAATTTTTAAAACAAATTTTATGTTAACAAAGGGTGTATTTAGATGGAATGTATTCCTGTAGTGACATGTGAAATTAAATTAGTTTTACAGTTTAGTACCTGAGAAATCTCAAATGGCACACAGGTGCCCAAATTGCCAATTTGGAGACACCACCTAGACAATCCAGAACTAAAACCTCCCTGAGTTTGCTCTAATAAACTTTGGCATAGATAATGGTGAGGTTCTGTGCTGTAATTCAGATTGCAACTAAATCCTTTCAAAAGGGGTAAAAATAAAATTTTGTTAGGAGGGAATCAGATCTTTAATTTATGCTGTGTTTTATCTTCATTTACTCTGACTCAGTGATATATATATATATACTGATATTTACACCATCAAAAAAAATCACCAAGATGTTACCTTTATTATGATACTAAGATTATTCAAATGGACCAAGCAGTTGCAGAGCTATACTCATTTCATTTTGGGCAGAGGCACAGGGCTTCAGAGGTTAATGTCCATAATCTCTAAGATTTCCATTTTTTCCCTTTAGCAGCACAATTGGCAATAAGAGGTAACTGCAGATGTGTTTTTGGACCTCACTAACACAAGATCTAAACACTTGTGTGACCTGTTGGTACCGGTCCGTGCTTCCGGAACAATGTGAGTTCATTAGCTAGTTCACACAAGAAAGCGAAAAAGGGGTGATGTTTTCGAGACTGCAAATTCAGTTTGATGCTTGCTATTTACCAGATACGAAAAGGTTGTTACAAAAGTTATGTAAGTTATCATTGTCCAATATTCGGCTAACATATTCCAGTCAATATAATACATTCATGAACTTGATGGAAATGTAAATGACATTGAAATGTTACAAGTAACATTCAGGTAACAAGCAATGAATGAATGAGAGACTGTGAGGTCAGTAGTCTCCGCTAGATGACATCAGATTATCTTTGTTGCATTAGCTGGCTAGCAAATGTAAATTTACTTGATATCAGAGATGAGTACAGAGCAGCGTTTCTCAAAACCTGGAGTGCTGCCTTGCTGTCTACTGTCTACAAAGGCAGCTGTCTACATTAGTTTTTTAAAGGAAATGGCGTCACATTTAGACTTGGTTATTGCAAAGCTCGAATTATATAGCCATTGCCTCTAGAATTGACCCATTCATAAATTCAGTAGTGCTTTCATTTACACAAGGTGCGCATCATGGTAGTTTTCCAATGCATGCTGGGACTGATTTTTAATGCCCCATGCTGGCCAATAGTTATGCCACCTTTTCGGAAAATGGAATGTCTTTGTTTTTGCCTTTGCTAAAATATGAATCAGCCTATGCTTGCAACTTTTATATTTGTTTGCTTATTATAATATACACACCTTATAATGAGGTGCTTACATTTTTTTTAAAGATAACATGCTGCAGGCCATTATCCTCCAATGTCTACAATGAAATAAAAATGTATTTTAAAGATTCTTTGAAGATATTTAAGATAAGAGCGTGGAAACAGCCCCAACACTGTGCATTAGAATGTATGCGTAAAATTAGTATTAGACTAAGAGAAGTGCGATCTTTTCTCTCCTTCTCTAGCCATTCAAATGAACCATACATGAGAAAATTTTTTGTTCATGCTTCTCAGGGCGCGAGCTGTGCTTGAGACTGGAGTCCAGAGCGCGTGTGTTATTCCAAAAATAAAGATAATTTGATAGGAACCTGCACCATTTAGCAGAATAAACATTAGTTAATTTTATCGGCCTCTGGGAGATGGTCACAAGGACGGTCTGTGACAAAGGCCAAGCTTATGAACTCATTGGAAGTGCTTACTCTTGCAACACTGGTTAAGGAGTGTATTCATTTAAAATGCTAATTCTTGAGATACTGGTTTCAAAAGTGCATAATTTTGCAATACTTATTGCCAATAGTCCTGATCTGGTGACACAGATACAGGATGTTGTCTGGTACACCAGCTGTTGCGGAGACAGCCAGACTAATTAATGTGTCTGAATCTAAAGAACCTACCCAAGGTCAACCTGACCCACAATAAGGATGCATTTATAGGAATTGAGCTAAATTTTGATTTCCATCATGTTCTTAGACAAGTGCCTTGTACTTTCCTGTGATGCAATTTTTGATTAAAATAACAGGTCAGAGAAAAAGGTCAGCTTTGTTTTGCCAAAGGAAAGCTCGGCTTTATCGGCTTTGGAAGGTTCTGCCTCTCTCCAATCATTTTGAGTCAATTTTTTGAGATTTTCCACTACACTGTTTAACGGTCTAATTAAACAATTCAGTACTAGTTCAGTTTGCAGTCTCTTCACGTTATCAGCAACTACTTTCTGGCATGCATTATGTGTTTGGTTTCAAATTTCTGATTTCATTTTACCCAGACTTTAAAAATACAGAAAGCAGGGGTGAATTGCTAAGTCCCCAAGCATTGGATACTGGGCGCACTAAAAATTCAAAAGCAAGTACATATGGTCAGGTTCATATTTACAAAACAAGGCAAAAAAAAAAAATTGTGATGTACAGTGAACCAAAAACAGTTTGGACACATCACAAACCACAGTTGCTGGTTGATGAAGTTGAACTTGGCCAAAACAGCACAGGTATGAACCTCAGAATCAGACACTGATTTGGATTATGATCTTAATGATTATGTCAACTTGATGGATTACTGGTAGCAATGCACTTAAATACACCTTTACTAAGCTTCTCTTTTTGGTAAGTGCAAGATTATGCTGAACTCGGTGATGTAAACTTGAGTGCCTTATTTTAACCCTTTGATCAGGAAGTGTAGCCTGCAGGTTGAAAATGAGAGTAGTTCAATAATGGATTTTTTAACTCCTTTGCACAGAACACAAATATTGTCATTTTTTTCCTGTTATGCACGAGCCTATTTAAGGCTTTACAACTCAGTATTTGTGTCACAGAGACTGGAAAATTATTCCAGTGAAGCAAGACATTGCAAAATTTAATTTCAAAATTGTTAGGGAATTTAATATCAGAATTTACAGACGCCAGTGTGTATATCTGTGCAAAGGGGATAAGAATGTTTCAGTCACAGGAAGATCAATGTGCTGGCCCTGCGGGGGACTGCAACAGGAATTGTACCAGAGTTGCGATGGAAGTAGAGAGCAACTGTACCTGGATTGGTTCCGACGGGAGGGAGGGGACTTTGCTTTGCTGCCATGCTCGCGTGATCGTGAGCGGGAACCAGACTGCTCGCTACTCCAGGAGCTGCTGCACTGACGGAGGCTATGGGAGGAGCTCTTCTTCCTGCCAGATGCCCGGCGACTGCGCCGTGATGGTGATGCCGATGAACTCCGGTGACGTGCTTGTGTCCGGTTCCGATGGCGTCGCTTTGAGATGCGGGATCCTCTTGCCCTGGGTTGGAAATAGTAGAGTCCCTTTATGAGAGTAACGACACAGGCGTTATTTAAAAAAGTTGGTCACATAACACGAGGATCTATTTTATATCCATCAGGTTGATCAATTTATTCTACTTCCTAAGGAATTTTACTACGCCCCTGCATTTCTTCTTTTGAAAACTGAAAAGAAATGACTTTGTTGTTGTGCCTTCGGATGTACCAATACATCTGGGAGGGGGTTTAAGATTTCTTTCTGATCCAAAAAGACATAACTGAATTCACATAACTGAATTGCGGAATTTCATGGAAAGCAAATGTAATTTCCCTTAGTGCCCAATGTATGTTAGCACTGCGCTTATTACATCGCTCTGCTTACTCAGTCTCTGACTCAGACATTCATGGCTGAATAAGAAAGGCTTTGTAAATTCAGTCTACTGAGTAGCTAGCTAATGTTAGCTCGCTGGGTAACAAACTAATGTTAAATATTGGTTTTGAAAAAGTATTGCGTGCCCGATACCTGGCTAAGTAAAATCAACTTAGTTATGTCAGTGGCACTTAACTAGCCGCCTGCAGTGCTGAGCCATATTCAACCAACGTTACACTCGGTATTCAGTTTGTCTTGCCAGAAACAGTGAGAAATGACGCTAAGCAATTTCTCTCCCCCCCTTCCGCAGTGATATAGGTTAATATCAAAAATATGTCATGAGCTGGGCTTTTGGAAAAGTACTTCAGTTATGCGATGAACCTTAAATTTCTGAAGAGCCATGTTCACTCAGCCAGATAACAACCGTGCTGCCTTGGTGGAGGTTTGCTCTTTAGGAGTGCCTCTAGTTAAATTTTGCGCTCGTTTATCTTGGTAAGCTGCACAGATTTGGGTAAATTAGTTGGCGAGGCTCATTTGTGCGAAGTATTTGCACAAAAAAGTGTGTAAAGACCCTTATCATTAACCCCTTAAGTACTACGCCCCGGTACCGGGGCGTAGTATTACGAATTATAAGTACAGTATTTTTCCAAATCGCAACATTGTCAAGCACCATATTCACATTTCGCGAGGAAACTTGGCCAAAAGCTCATGTAAACCATATTTACCTCAACTGAACACAATTCAAGCACCAAACAAGTAAATAAACATGCAGCAGAACATAGGATAAAATCATATCAGCGCTGAATCGCTAGGATTTCTGCTGAATTCGTGCTATGCATAAAAACGATACCTCAAATAAAATAGGAAAGTCCACAGAATGCATATGTGCCCTGTCATTTTAAACTGACACCACATTGAAAGAGCAGCAGGCATACACTTTACAGTCTACAGAGATGAGCAGAAAAAATTCTTACCTTTGACATTTTGCAATAAAAAAACTGCTCGAGGGTAAATCTGCGCTTGCTATTGTTAGCCCATTGTGTTCGGGTTATTACGAAACTAGATCTGCCGGGATTTGCTCTGATTGACCTGATCAGAATAAACTTTGGCACAGATAATGACAGTCTGTGCTGTAATTTTTAGAGGTTTCAGGCCGCAACTCAACGAATTTACAAGGGATTGAAGTAAAACTTTGTTAGGTGCAAAATGAGATCTTTCATTTACACTGTGTTCCATCTCCATTTACTCAGGGACATATATATATAGTGATTTTTACACCAGGTATGAAATCCCAAATGATTTTACCTTTATTACGATACCAAGATTATTCAAATGGTCCAAGAAGTCGCAGAGATATACTCAATTCATTTCATTTCATTTTCATTTAATCTTTCAAAAAAGAGGCTCAGGGCTTAAGTGGTTAATATTATTAATATTTTGTACGTAGATCTGTGCTCATCTGGGGAGGGGGGAGGGGGGGGAGCTGATGACTCACTGTGTCATATGCACGTGCACTGAAAGATGGAAACAAGATGGCGTTTGAATACTGAGTTGTCGCTACTTTCAGTATAAAGGGATTTGAGGAAATAGTGCCCACCCCATATCATGCAGTGTTACCACCTTCGCAAACAAATGGCTGGCCTGTGTGTGAAATTCAAATGTGCATCTTTTGTGCGTATAGCTAAGCTAGTTCACTACTGAAGAAAAGTGAGGTGCAGTAAAGCAAAGGCCTCAAAGAAGCCGACCATTGCAGCACGATTTGCATTGCAAGCTTCAAACTCAGACACTGTTAGCATTGCCTAGGAGCTATTTCATCTTTTGGAAACTGAAAATATTTCCACAGGAATCCTTGGGTGAAAAGCTTAGGTTCCAATACCAACTCAATCCAAGAAAATTCTCTAACATTACAGTAACATATCTACAAGATGTCTTCACAAATATTGCTGTATGGTAAAAGTTCAATCCATCATTAACTGAAAGCAGCGTGTATTGATCCACCAAAACTACCGCTAATTTATCTTACTGGGATCCAAAGGTTGGTTTTCTGTGTATTGTATATTCGGAAACGTACAATGCAAAAGAGGTTTCATAGTGTAACAACACACCTGCCCTGTTCTTTAGCACTACCTGAACGTTCCTACCCTGAACGTTATCAGGAGGTTAACAGAACTCACTTCTTCTGCTGCGAGCCCTTGCTACTCTTGTTCACTGGGGGATTGTGTTGGGAGTGGGCTGAGTCACTGCTATGAGCGGGAGAATGGGATCTCCTCCCTGGTGCCCTCTGGTGGCTGCTGTGCTTGGAGGGGGCTGGAGAGGGGACCACTGCTCCTTGGCCATAGTCGTCCCCGGTCACAGTGGACCCTGGAGGAACCGACAGGCGTGCTGCGTACGAGCCATTTGGGTCCTGGGCCTTGGACCCTTTTGGATTGGGAGAGCCCCTCGATGATCTCAGTGCCTGTAGAAAAAAGGATAAAAAACAAAAATAACAAAAAAAGAAAAAAGCAAAAATGGTGTTAGAGTATTCTAACACAACAGAGTATGCAAGGGTATATTTTCCCACAAAATTAAAGGAAAAAAGAATGTGATATCTAAAGAAAAACAATATCTCAAGTTTGTCGATAAGGTTCAAAGACAGTCCTGTATGGTGCAGCACATGCAAGACTTGACATGCAAAATCATAATAAGTAAAAAAGAACAACCCCCCCCAAAAGAAAAGAACTGTAAGAGGAAGGGAAAAATGTAAATTTGGACAGAAAATGAAATTTAATTGAAGAGAAGAAAGCTGAAAGCAATGTTTCAAGAACAGAGAGAATCTTCAAGAAAATAGTGAAAACAAAATGAAGAACTTTTTGTTTCAGGAATGATTAACAAACTTAAACCAAACTATAAAGAAATTAAGAAGCAACTTGACAGAACATCACAGAAATGGAAGGAACAAAAAAAAAAAAAGATTCACAAATATAGTATCAATCCAATCAAAACAATTTCCTTTACTGAAAAATAAATTTGTTTGTGTATTTTTTTCCTACAGACAACTGCGGAGATGTGAACAGCGACCCATTTCTTTTTTAATGGATAATCTTTGTTTAACTCCCTTTTGGTCAACATCCACTTACCAATAAAGTGGTATTCCCTCCTTTAGTAGGTTAGGTTTGAAGAAAGGGGAGAAGTGGGGTAACATAAGTGCATCATTAGAGTCACAAAATGCAAGAGAAAAAGACACAAAACCCTTCTCTGGTAGTGATATATGAACAATGTATGATTAAAAAAAGAAAAAGAAAAAAGAACCACAATGAGCAAGTAACTCTCACACCAGAGTATGTTTCCAAACCACTCACTCCTGCCCACTCAGGCCAGAACCTGCGTGGACTCTGTGACTCGAGGCCTAGTTCCAGGAGTTGACCTTGATCATTTCGAAGGCCTGCTAACCAGACACAAGGGGTGGTCCAAGGAGAAGGATGCACATATGCTCTTTCATGATTGACATGAAAAATGTCAGCTTCGCCTGGGAGTTTGCAATTCTGACCCCTACCACTGTATATCTGCAGTTCTTCCACACGTACACTCAAAATGCCTAATTACTTATAGGGAAGCTGGTCGAACATGTCACACCGAATCAGAAAATTAGGATTGAAATTTTTTAATGTTTTAATTTCAAGTCGATGGAATGATAAGATGATGAGGATAAACACACCAAAGGAGACAGCACTCTGAAATACATTGTGAAACCTTGGGTTGGCAGTTGTGGTCCAATAAAAAGCAGTAAGCATCTCATTATGCACAATAATAATGAATACATACCTCAAATAAGGTGTGTTTGTGGATGAGTATGTGTTGATGCATCCAATTATTTAAGCCTGTCTGTGCACTTATGAGTATGAGTTCAAGCGTATGTGCGTATACATGCATTTGTGTCAGTTGCTGGTTCGGATACACCAACGAGTCAAAACGTTATGACCACTCATAGAGGAAGTGAATGACGTTGATTATCTTGTAATATTGGCGAATGTCGAGGTCTTTGTACAGCAGTGACGTGCAGTCGGAGGTTAGTTTGGTGAGGCAGATACCTCCCCTTTGCTTGATTAGCAATCAGACAATTAACTAGTTTAGTAAGACTATTCGGCAGAATGACGGGCAGTTTAAGTTTCCGCGGCGTTATTGCTCAGTAGGCTACATCGAACTTGAAATGCTCACAAAACTGCAGTATTGCGAGTATTCGCTTACAGGAAGCCAGAGACGTGCGGTGAGGTGAGGCAGTGACCCAAACTTTTATCACAGGATTTTGTGAATCTGTTCCCACGTCCTATTCCTGATTGACAATGAAAACAATTAAGACCAAGCCGATCGGAAGCCTGATACAGTTAAAGGAGATAATGACTTCATTCACATATAAGCTGCAATTCGGGACTGCAAGGATGGAAATTGGAATAATAAATTAGGAAAAATTCTCTCGGTAATTCTGTATATCGTTTAAACATTTTGATAATCGGATTAAGAAAGAAGACTGAAAATAAACGCCCGCTTTTTGTTTGGGTGTAAAAGCGCGTATTTGAAGGAGAATAGGCAACTGATGAAGCATTGAACTCTGCATAAGTCGAACTGTGTCAATATTTTTTGATGACATTGCTTCAGCTTCCTGGAAGCAAGTACGCGCAAATCTGTTGAGCATTTATTAGCTTCCATGTACTGAGCAATAACGCCGCGGAAACTTAATCTGGCCCGTCATTCAACCGAATAGTCTTACTAAACTAGTTAATCATATGATTACTAATCAGGCAAAAGGGTGGTTTCTGCCTCTCCAAACTAACTTCCACCGCACGTCACTGATGTACAGACCGTGGACAGTTGGTACTTTCAGTCGACATGTTGGATGCAAGCAGAGGTGTAAAATCCAGGGGTGAGAAAGTAAAAGTCCTGCCAGGTTTTTCTCCCTCCCACAGAATGAGCTGTTCACTCATATTGGCTCTATTTACTGTCCGAAGTAAATCCAGGTGGTTGGAATAAAGTTCTGGGGACGATTTTTACTTTCTGAACCCGGACTTTACACCCCTGGATGCAAGAGAAATGTAACCTGAGCAAATTTGACAAGGAGCAACTTTTTATGAGCTGAAGACAGGGTTGGAGCATCTCTGAGGTGGCCGGGCTTTTTGGGTGCTCCTGGTCCACAGTGGGGAATACTTTTAAAGAGTATTCTGAGGAGGAACAACAAACCATAAACTGGCAACAGGGTGTTGGGTGCCCAAACCTCACTGACACGCAAGGGCTAAGGCAATCCCATTTGGTCCAATCAGACAGATGGACTACTGCTGCACGAGTCACAGAAAATTTTAATGATGCTCAACGCCGTGCACTGTACTCTGCTGTGTGTGGGGCTTTGCAGCAAATGACTGATCTAATCCGTGTCTACTGTTGAGTGTGCCTACAATGGGTACAACAGCATTGGAACTGGACCTTGGAACAACGGGAAAAGGACAGCTGGTTTAATGAGCCTTTTTTGTTTATATCACGTACATTGGCTGAGTATGGATCCACTGTATATTTGGTTAAGAGATGGCACTAGAATGCACTGGGGAAGGAAACAAAGCTGGTGGAGGGAATGTGATGCTCTGGGAAACTACGTTGATAACTCTTCCGCCACAGGGAACGAGTCTTGTATCTCCCCGATCCCCAAATTTCGGAGAAAATGGCTGGCGGCAGCCATATTGGATGTCCAAAATTGATGAAATTTGGTCTTGAGCATTGTAATATATATATCTTCACCTGTGTATAATTTGAAAACATTCCCAAAATAGTTGTGGCTTCCAGAGCCTGGAAGAAATTTTGGACAATATGGCCACCGACAGCCATATTGGACGACCGACACTGACAAGAATAGGTCTTGGGCATTGTCATATATATATCTTCGCCTGTGCAAAATTTGAAAACATTCCAGTCATAATTGTGGCTTCCAGAGCCCGGAAGAAATTTTGGACAAAATGGCTGCCGGCAGCCATATTGGACATCCGAAATTGACGAAAATCAGTCTTGAGTATTGTCATATATATATCATCGCCTGTGAAAATTTGAAAAACATTCCTATAATAATTGTGGCTTCCACAGCCTGGAACATACAATCTCTGCGGTGGTGGTGGCGGCGGCCCCGGAACTAAACCATAATATCTCCCGACTATCGTTGTCGGGGAAATACAGTTATCTGCTGGGAACCTTTGGGTTTGGGCATTCCTGTGGACATCATTCCTATGGTGTTCATTTGGAGGCATTCAGAGGACAAATCAACAATCAGAAAAGTGTTCATAATGTTGTGCCTTGGTGTCTGTGTGTGTGTGTTTGTGATGGAATGAGCCAGTTGTGCGTATGTATGTGCATGTGCTTCAGTGCATATGTCTATTTATTTTGTGTGCATACAAGAGTGTGTGTATGCATGTGTCTTTGTGCCTGCATGTGCGTATCTGTGTCTGAATGCGCGTACGTCTCAGGGAAGAGCACATGGGAGACTTGATTTTTGGCAGTAGCCATGAGTGGCTGCTTCCCAGGAACCTCAATGGTACATTGCAATGGAGAACAGCACAATAGAACAGCAGGGGAAAAGATTAGAGCGACAGAACTTTTTCTCTGACCTTAAAAAAACCACTTGCATCACCTTCTGACCTTTTAATTAAAGAATTCAATGTTTTCTTCTCCCCGGGCCTGACATATTTCAACAAGAAAATGGCACCATTTATTTTTAACATTTATTTTTATTTTAAATTTATTTGCTTCCCCTTACAATAGCAGAAAGCCATACTGAAAAGCTCTTCACACATTTTCAAAGTAAGATCACGGAACTCGCAGTTCTTTCTAAATCGTCTAAAAGCTCTATGCATACAAGTCATTGCACAAACTCTCCAATTCCGCATAAATTACGCATGCTTCTCATTTTTTAACCAGTGAGTGGATCCCTTTGAACATACCGTAAGTAGATTGAAAAAGCGCCCAGCTATATATTACATTGTGAACCAGGAGAATTTGGACAGTGACACATTTGCTCTTGTTTTGTCTCTGCGAAGGATTCGAAACAGTGACTTTGACATTGGACTAAAGGATCTCAACACTAATATAACAGCATTTACACCCATATTGCCTAACCCATGTAATAGTAATCTTGTTTCTGTTTACCTGTGTATTTTAATTTGCTATTTTACCAATATCAATTTTTCAATATGGTATGTATGTGCTATTTTCCTAAAGGACGGACAGGGAGGCAGCCATCTTCACTGTGATGATTGAAGGGCGACATGCTATAAGGGCGTTAACCAATATTTTACACTATATCACTACACGAAGGCTGAATACATGAAATGAAGATAGACTACACAGATAGACTAGAAATAAATGTAAAATATGATGAATTTTTTTCTGCCAATTCTTCACTTTGGAAAAATGATTTAACTCACACTCACATCACTCATGCATGAGTGTGACCTTCGTGCAGAGGAAATTGAAAATGTTTGCCCGAGGAGAACTCAGTCTTGCTTTCCAATATGAAAACCCCTGAATATCGCTAGACTGGACAAAAAAATAAATAAAAAATAAAAAGTTTTGCGGCAGAGTTACCTTTAAACAGGTAGCCACACATGAAGAAGTAATGGCCTGTCACTAAATATTAGAAGGGAGTTTAAAAAAAGCCTTTAAAATATGAATAATTTGCAAATGTATCCCCATGGAATGACGTGCTGGCTGTAGAGGCTCAGGCAAAAACAAATCTAGGTTTTGCACTACTATACCAGTTCAATTGATGTTTGATAAATGGAGCTGTGAGACAGACAAAGTGCTTCCAGTGTAGGGGGCAACCAAGGGGACTGGAAATAAGCTGATAAGCGTCACCTTCAGAGCCTCATCTATTGGGAGCCAATCTGTTCCACTCTGACCCCCCCAGTTCAGTCAATAGCCTTGGTTTTATTCCATGGATAAATGTTTCAATGCAGCCAAGTCACATTCTTTTTTCCAGCATCAAGGATCCATATACTGCATTTATTTTTACGATATATAAGGGTTGCAATGAAAACATCCCAAGTAACATTTATCATAAAATCAGTATGTATTAGGTCATTAAGGTGACACAGTTAACCTGCAGGACTTCTGCTTAGAGTCTGGATGTGGGAACAGAGGGTGAAATCACATGTATTTTAGTTTCAGGTCAAATGCAAGGGCACGAAAGGTCAAAGGTAATGAGTGGTTTCCATAAGAGGAAGATGGAAAACAAGATGACTACTCTTGCATGCATAAACTCTCACCAGATCAGATTGCGTAGGTTTGCTGTATTCTATGTGCAAATAACAAGAATCCTATTGACCAACACTGGTCGTGATGTACCCATACCCATACCCATACCCATACCCATCCCTTTCTTTTTACACACTAAAAATACCAGTTACAGTTGTGAGAAAACACACATACACTAATGCCAATGACAGTTCGCAGAATGTCTGTTACCAAGAAGTCAACAAAATCATAAAATGGATTGACCATTCACAGAGAAACAAAACAATGCTGGACAGACAGGAATGCTGCATCTATCCAACAAAAAAGCGAACAGAAAAATGGCTAGACGAGTACAGGACTTTAAGCAATAAAAAGGAATAAAAAAGGAACTCAATACGCAGTTAAAATATTAGAAAAATAAAAGAAACAATAATAAAGGAACACCAAAAGAGAGAGAGAGAGGGAGAGAGAGAGAGAGAGAGAGAGAGAGAGCGAAAGACATTGAAGTCAAGCTAGGGTGCTTCTCACATTCTCGTTTGCATAATGAGCACGTGCGGAGGCAGATCATTACCTACCTTCCATTTCAATCAGTGACACGCAAGCAATATCGATAAAAGAAAAAAGAAAAGAGTAGCCTCCACAGCGGAGAGCAAAATGGGAAGAAGACAATGACGGTTTTTAGTACTGTGCTACTTTCTGTCCCACAGCTAAGGAAACTGAACAATGCGACAAAACAAAAAATTGTAAAAAAAAAACAAAACAATAAATAAATAAATAATACTAAAATCAATGACAGAAACCCCAAAAAATCTGTTACAACTCTTCTGCTGAGACAAATGCGGCCATGTTAGGGAAAAAAAAGAGAGGGAAGGTAAGAATGAGGGCTGATAGGACATATAGCTAGCTTAAGATACAGAAACAAAATGAACAAAAACTGCAGAGCATGCCAAATTTAGCTAAAGACAAAAAACCAGGTTGAAAGGAGCATGTCAGGCCAAAAGAGAAGCCAAGAAGTGAGTCAAACACAACACAGACGGATGGGGAGGAGAAAGGGGTTCAAGTGGCAGGATAATCCCTGCCACGATGGACAATTAGAGTCAGTGCATTTAAAAGGGACCCAAGCCACATTTTTGAGAATATGCTGAAAAGAACTTTCCTTCCAGATGTATTTCAGACACTCAAGTCTTATTGGACAATGCAAGGATCACCACTCATCCTCTATTCTGGTCACTAGACATAGAGTTACCAGATGTCAGACTGAAAAACATCACATGTTCCTTGGTAAAATAGAAAAAAACTGCTCAGGGAAAACAGCACGTTTCAAGGTTACGCAAAGAAACGTTTAAGTTCTGGTTAGAACTTCCATGATATTATTTTTTTAATTCACGGGATACAATATAGTGTCTTTTCTCAGCCATAAGCTCCATATTTTTTTTAGATACCGAAAGCAAATTACACAGCACACGGGCTGCACACATAGTTTGTTAGGGCTCTTTTCTAGTGGCTTGGGTTCCTTTGAAAAAACAGTAACCAGAAATAGTGTTTACTGTGTGGTACTTGCATACGCAAACTGAATTCACCGTCTGAACTGCTGATAACAAATAAGCATACTCCGGTGTTAGCATTTATGAGGACAGTATACGCTAACTCTATAAAATATGTTAATCAGCTAGTAACAGGATTCAGATGGACAATTTGGTCTTCTAAAGCATGTTCTTCTAGAAGCTTCTACTTCATATCTTCCCAAAAATAGGAAAGAGGGCAGCTGCTATCTGTGATGGAAGGATACCATTTCATACTTGAACAAGTCTGTAGTGCTACATCAGTGTTGACATGGAAAGTCTGATTGAAGTGGTTCTGCCATCAAAAGGCAACATGCAAGTCAAGAATGACACAAAGACAAGAAGCAAGTTATGGCCAGTTCAAAACCTGAGAGCAGTAGGCCCGTTAAAAGGTTTGGGACGTCAGAGCAGAACATGTGCTTTAAAGACAACTTAATCAACAAGAAAACTATTTGACATACCCATTAACCTACTTGGTCCAGTTCCAAATCATATGAGTGCTTTTTACATAAACAAGACAGAAAAGTTTGAGTATTTATTGGCAAGTGCTACTCAAATCAATATTAATAAGAAATAAACAGGAATGATGACATACAGAAAGCAAATGTTAGCATGCAATTTGGGAGGAATGTCACACACGAAAGCATTTATCAATCATTTTCTGATGGAAAATTCAGAGACTTAACTCAGTTTAAATAACCTTTTCTGCTAGCTTTTCTGCTCGGAAGAATCAAAACAGCCAGACAGCTTTTTTGTTGGGCGAGAGTGAATAAGCGCAGCAAAAGTTTTTTTGATGGAGAAAATTTAATAATTGCCACAAATGGACAGGAAAAGAAATTAGAATTTAGCACTTTAGTCAATACACTCAAAATATCAACAGTGGTGTCAGTCAATTTGAAGGCCCTCTTGAGAGGTGAAGAGAAAGAGGTCAGGACTTTTCTGGACCTGTTTTTTCAGTTACTTATCCCATTTTTCATCTTGGTGCTCTAAATTCTATCAGTTATTCTATCAGTCCACCTTCTTTAAATAAGCAAAAAAGCAGGAGGGAATTACATCCAGAGTGAAACAAAATACTGAACGATACACTTCTGAGACAATATACCGGAGATGACAATACTTCAGCTCTTCAATTTCCAAGTTGTCCCAAATATAGTTGAGAAACTATCAGACACACTCTCACTCAAGAAAGCTCCATGAAGGTGGTTAGCATTATATTCTTTTTACAAGATTGATTACAATGGATTGCAGACTAAATTGTATCTGCAATTTGAGTCTCACTGCACCTCCACTTAAAAATTTCAGCAATCTGTGCAGATTTAAATATTCAAAATTTTGAAATTTCATCAAGAAAAAAATATCTTAGTCAGTATTTCCATACCCTTGGCTCATTTACAGTTTGATCACTGTTTCAAAACCAGGAAACAGATATCAAGTTCATGAGGAACCCTAAAGAGATACGGAAACCTTTGGATGACCTCGAACGCAGAACAGACCCTTTTCTGAAACTTCAATTTTGTTTCACTACTAATGCAAATACATATAATACTACAAAGTCTGTATGTTAACTGTCGTTTGGGTCATGACCAAGCGACCCTAATGCCCAGAAGTCTCATCCATTCTGTCTCTTTTAGCCCCATCAACAAAGATTAATGGGGCTCATGTAATTGCCTGTGTCTACTTCGTTGTTTGTCTGTCTGCGATCAAAATATTTCAAAAATTACTTGGTAGATTCGGACCAAGCTTAACAGGAAGCAGGAAATATTAAGTCTGGAAGTGATTTCATTTTGGGGACATTACGACATACCATTATGACATGATGTTGGCCAAACCTTGAGAAGTAAATCCCTTATTGATTTGCTGTTAATGCGAAAAATAAATTAAATCCAATATCTGAATCTTTGAGATTTAATCTTATCACAACATATGGACAGTTTTTGAGATCGTCGAACATCAAAGATTTGCCCATCCACGTCAGACGGTTTTTCTAAATTTTTATAAAACAGTGGGCTCTTGACTCATCAAGAGAGAACAAAATTTCCCAGAGAGTGATGAAATAGCAAGTAGTGATAGATCAATATCAAAAATGGCGTATAATTAGCGACATCATACAGTGACATAAGGATCTTGTTTTAATGACGTGTAAGTAGTGACATCATACAGTGACATAAGGATCTTGTTTTGGTGGGACTAATATTTCTACAGGGAGCCCTTCTTGTGAACCTCTGCATGAACTGGTGCCATTAACTCAACAAGTCACAGCATACAAGTATCCTTAATGCTTTTGACTGCAGAACTGTCTGTGAAAATAGTCACCAAAGACACTGACACCTCCATCCTCGCCCTCAAATAACAATATGTCTTCAACTTAAATGTATTGTCATGTAAAATAGTCACTAGAACTAATGACCCTCTTTAGCCTGTGAAAACAGTCTTTCAGAGTGACAACTGGGTGAATAACAGGTTCACCCTCTCCCAGTTTCTTTCGAGATGTCTATTTTTGCATACTTTATTAGTAGATTATAGAATCTTTATTAGTTAGCATTTCTGTTGGCTTGTATTGATCGAGGTTTTGCTTTACATATTGCGGTAGGAGGCTTTTCAGTGGAATCAAATATGCATGGTTGGAATCTGAAAAGTTTGGAGCACCTGTTATTGCAACTCAATATTTATAATGATAGTTAGCTAAAGGGATTATATCCATCAATCAATTCAATATAAAAATAGATACAGTCAGGTCTGTAAGTATTTGGACTGTGAAAATTTCTTTTAACTCTAACAATTTAAACTCTGTACACGACAATGGAGTCGTTTTGAAATAATCACGTTGTGGTTGAAGTGAAAACTTTCAGCATAAATTTAAGAATGTAGCCTGAACCGTGTAGGAATTACAACCATTTTCATCAAATTTTTTTTATATAGCACCCCTTTCCTAAGTAAAGGGGCTCAAATTGGACATAATTGGACTCAAAAGCATACCCATAAATTAAATTGTCATTTTAAATGCTGGGTGGTAAATCCAGCGCAGGTATTGACTGCCTGAAGTTTACAACCCACAGAAATGGCCATATGTTGGGTTTCATCCCTATTGATGCTCTTTCAGGTTTTCACGCCAGCTGTCTCCAGTTCTAGCGGTTCCTGGGGCATTTTTCCTCTAATTTTGCCTTCAGCAAATGAAAAGCATGAGTTCAGGTCAGGTGATTGACTACGCCATTGTAAACAAATTTAACCTTAAAAAAAATTCTTGGGTTGCTTTTGCTGCTTGCCTTGGGTCACTGTCCGTCTGTCCAGTCAAATGATGTTCAATGACTTTTGAAGCGTTTCATGAAATCTGAGCAGATAATGTAGACCCACACAATTAAAAATTCATTCAGCTGGCCATGGATGCCCATACAAGACCATGCTTCACAGATGAAGTGATATTCTTTGGATCATGAGCAGCTCCTCTTGTTCTCCATACTCTTCTTCTTCAATCATTCAGGTTGATCTTTGTCTTATCTCTTGACAGAATATCCCAAAACAGTATTAGCCCGTCACTTTTTTTAGGCCAACTTCAATTTTTCAGGCCAACAAATTGTTTATGCCTTGCAGTGAATCCTCTGCACTTGGTCAGGTAAAGTCTTCTCTTATTAGTTGATCTTGCCACAGACACACCTACAGTATTTCCTCAAATGTATACTTAGCCTGGCCAAGTGTTGCAGAAATAATTTGTTTGTCATCCACAACATTAGTTATCCATGGGCTTTCAAGCTTTTTGGTGTTCCAGAGCTCACCATTACCCCATCTTTCTTTCTCTTCAAGAATGAACCAACTAGTTAATTTGGCCACACCTAGTGAATTGCTACTCGTTTGATGGGTTTAGTGGTAGTGATTTTTCAGCCTCATAATGGCTTCCTTCACAGGAAGTGAACAGTCTTTCGACTGCATATTGAGAGTTAAAAGCAACAGATTCCAAATGTAAAAATAATTAATCGGTTTATTTCTACATCATCAATACTGAAAAGCTGCTGCATAATGTAAAGTGCAAATAAAACTGACAATGACTGATGTGTAAAATCCATTCACCCTCCTCTATACTAAACCATTATGTTAAGCCATATGAGCTTAGTTGCTTATTAAAAATACACAATGTGATGACAGCAACAGAGTCCAAAGAAGTTAGCATAGTCAACGAATTAACACTATGTAACATTTGCATGTGTTTTTCGCATGCATTAAGCCTTCGGGTACAAAAGACAGCAGTTGGTCAATTCTAGCTAGTAGAATTTTTCCTGTCCTGCATTAAGAAGATCTTCAGCTGCCAAATTGTATTGGGCCTTTGTTGCCATACGTTTTGCTTCATAATGTGGCATACATTCACTACTGGACGCAGATCAGGATGGCAGGCAGGTCTATCTGCCACCCACACTCTCTACTTATGCTGCCATGCCCTTGTAATCCATGCAGAAGATGGCTGGGCATTGTTTTGCTGGAAAATGCGGGGATGTCCCAGAAACATCAAGATAGCAGCATATGTTGCTGCAAAATTGGTGCATATATTTTTGTATGAATGGTGCCATCACAAATGTGCAACTCACCCAAGCCATGTGCACTGACAAACTCCCATACCATGAGAGACATTGGCTTCTGTCTCTTCCAAAAACCATTTACAACTTGGCCTGTCATACCAAAAAAATTACTCCACTGCACTACTGTTCACTTAAGATGCAATCCAGCCAAGAGTAGTCAGCAGAACTTTTGGACAATTTCACTGTACGGTTTTGGCGTCGCACTGGAAAGCTTTGACTCTGACTTTGTCTGGAGATACAGTGGACTGACAAAGGTTTACCAAAGAATTTCCAAGCATTTCTGATATGCATAACAAGCTGATGATGGTTCTTAAGACAGTATTCGCAAACTTGTGAGGGATCAGGGATCACGTGCAGGCAGAAGTGCTTTTCGGCCTTGCCTTTTACACATCAAAATTGAAAGGGATTCCTTCCTTCAAATTCCTTCGATTGCCATTTGTCAAATGGTTATTAGTCCTACAATACCCAAATGCCAACTTTCTGGAGTCTGTTGCAGTCATCTGATTCGAAATCAGTGCATATTTTCAATCTACACCTGTTTTCACAAGTTTGTGTCAAAGAAAATGTCGTTATAATGTTTCATCGCAGCGGGTGAATGGACCTTTCAAATCACTCCTTTTTTATTTTATTCACTTTTCCACAATTTGTCAACTTTTTTTGGAATTGGGGTTGTAAACCAAATTATCCGGGTATAACACACACCAGCAGTGCAGCCAATTATCCTATTACTTTTAGTTCCTTAAAGAGGAGGAGCCCATATTAAAAAAATGCCTTAATTCCTACACTGTTCAACCAATTGGGATGTAAATACCCTCAAATGAAAGCTGAAGGTCTGCACTACGGAACCACATTTATCATTTAATTTCAACGTAGAACTGTCTTGGTGTACAGTAAAAATAACATCTATGCCAAAGCCTATATATTTATGGACCTGATCAGCTATATACTCAATCCTATAACTTATTCTTAAAAGTTTTTAAGCTCTTCCACCTGGAATTTTCCGTGCCATGCCACCGGAGGTATAAAAGACCGTCAGCATCCTCATCTTAAAATGTATGTTAGCTCCAAGCCAGTTCCCATTCACTTTTCCTTCCTAGGTGAGAAAAGGATCAGAACCCCAATTTGATAACTATTCTGTAATGGCTCTGACACAAGTCTTTTTCAAGGCAGTGCGTTATCTGTCAGTGCCCTGAAGAAGACCAGAGACAAAACCTTGGTCATTTTATAAATGAATTATGATGTCACTGTGGCTGCAAGTGTCCCACTTCCCCTCTTCACATCAAGCCAGCGACCGAACACTGGGCCTCATGTAAAAACACATTCTTTTATATTTGTTTGTATCTCTGATTTTTTCTTATTTTGTTCTTACCCATTGATTTCTGGTATGCACCAATGTTTTCTCATTTTTGCTCTACTCTTAGGTAAGAGAAAATGTTTTACGAGCGCTCGAGAGCACTCTTACAAAGATAAGAGAAAACAGAAAACTGTTATCTCTTTCCACAAATTGCTTGTCCAACGCACAGAAACACAGGTTTTATAACATAAACATTAAAAATGCTTCATATAATCAAATTTTGATTGTTTTATGTTTTTGAGAAATTATAATGATTTTATTATTTAATTCTTGGGCTAAAGACTTTGGCCAGTTGATCCTAATTAGGACTGAGCTATAAAAACCCTTAGATACTTGCATGCGTCCTGCTTCTGAATGGCTTACCTATTGCTGTTGGACGCTTTGGCCATCCAGGCCGTGCGCAGAGAGCGCGTTTTTAGAGATCACGGGGATCTGTTTGCTGAGACAGATGAATGGCTACTCGTAACAAATATGAAAGCAACTGTACTTGAGCAGGTAAGATTACTGTTACATGTTAAGACTCTCTTGTTCTAACGACCGCAGCGGTGAGAAGATATCTCCATTCAAACGAAGAAATTCAATGCTTTCTCGAAATGTAGGTGGGCAAAAACATACAATCACAACTGAATACTACACGCAAAAATTCAGAGATTTGTGAAATAATTTGTGAGTAGTTACATTCGTGTGGTTATCACAGAATAATAGATCAGTGCTGTGACAAACTAAAGATAATGCGGACGCCATACTTCAAAGTGCGGGACGCGGTGCAAAGGTCTGGCAGCTCAAGTTATGAGATGGATAAATTTGAGGCAGTTGACAGCATAATCGGGGGGGCAAAAGAATTCTGTATGCAACATCCACCTAAATCGAATATAAACAGTACATTTTCGGCTTACTTTGATGTATGGGTACCCAGAGAAAGATTCGGACGTGTAAAAGCATCAAAAATTCAGTGAAGAAAATTTAGAGTTAGATTTTTTGTGTTGCTATATGTGGTAATCCATGTTACAGATGACACACTGGGTTGCTAGGGCACGCGCAGCATATGCATTTGCGATATTTATATTTGTTATTAATATTCTAAACCCCCCTCTCAATATTAAAACCCCCCAAACTATATTGGCCTAGATTGCCACGAGCAGGCAGGTCTTTGCACACGGCACGTCACCTGCCCTTATATGGTATTTAGTGGGTGTCATATATGCTAATTTAAGTGGGAATCAACATTCATCAGCACCACATGGGTAAGAGCAGATATTAACGGAAAGAGCGCATAGTGAATCCAGAGTTTATTTCTCTCATTTATCTCTTAGCAAAAAAATAAAAGAAAATAGAAGAGAAATTTAAGAGAATGTTGCTGCATGAGGCCCATTGACTAACTCATTTGTAAAGACTAATATTCATTGAAACTACAGGCAAATGTGTTTTTAGCTGGCACTATTGTTCATTGCATCATAGTTATGAGCTATTTTTTTAACCATATTAATGATGAAATAAAATGTCAATATGTCTCTCAAAGATTCTGCAGCTCATAAAATGGCACAACTGTTAGCTGACTTTATACGTGCAGCCATCCTGCACCACTGTTTTCAATTTCATTCACTTAAAAAGATTCTTCCCATTTTAAATGTATTCTTCATTACACTGAAAAAATTTTGATAAAGATAAAATAAATTTCACTGCAGAAAAAAGCTCAAACGGGTGATGGAATTCACAGTAATTATTGGATTAATTATTACTACCATCTACCAAAATTACACGCATTGCATCTGTGTAGTCAGATTTAGTGTACCCTATTTGTGATCTCTGAATCATTTCTTAATTGATAATTTCCTAATTATTATAGGCTTGAGTATTAGTCTTGATTGTTCAGCAAAAAAACTGTTCAAGCATTAATCAGCTGATCTGAAACAGGAACAGGCTCAGAGCAATTAAGCATTAAGAGGCGAGAGGCTTCTCTACCTTTGACGGTATGCCACAGAAAATATGTCAGAAAATCAAAGGTGTTTGGGTTAAATGATTCCCAGCTCTCCCCAGTCCCTATCCTCCTTTCTGAGAGACAAAGGAAGAAGAGATGACTTGCATTGAAAAGAGAAAAAAATAAGGCAAAAGTACGACTGCAAGGGAAGATAGAAGAGTGAACTCTATGGGGAAATGCTATTCAGGAAATAGAAAAGGAATCACTTTTGAGAAATATTAAAATTAAGCCACGAAAAGAATAGCAGGAGCCAACCAACTGCTGATTAAAATGAGTAG
Organism: Gymnothorax reevesii; assembly: GCA_029721435.1. Lineage (NCBI taxonomy): Eukaryota > Metazoa > Chordata > Actinopteri > Anguilliformes > Muraenidae > Gymnothorax > Gymnothorax reevesii. The sequence continues at coordinate 72,119,584 of CM056578.1, read as the reverse complement.
AAAAAGAAAACATTAATACGGAAGGGCAGTTTGAAGGAAGGCTACAGAGAGGAGAGAAAGAGCAAAGTGGAGGAGATTACATACATCCTGAGCTTTCTCTCTGGTGTCCCTCCCGTTCCTGGAGCCATCGCGGTGACCGTTCTGCCATAATGGGGGGTCAGCAGGCGAAGGGGATGGGCTGCAGTTCGAGAGGCTTGGGCCAGGCTTGTCTTCGTCCACTCTGTCCTTCAAACTTAGCCTAGTTTGGGGGGCGGGGAGAAGTAATACAAAGAATGGGACTGACAGCTAATTCTGCACAGCACTCTGCTTGATAATGTGTTTTTCTGAGAGAGCGCACTAAACTAAAGCAGCTGCGTTCGGATATACATCACATAATGCATTGGGTGAGGTAACTCCCAGGTCGCACACTCCAAATCAATACTGCAGACTAGAGAGATGCTGGGAGGTTATGTTGTATCAATATCGCAGTCCAGGCAAGGAACTGGGTGGATATACTACATCAATTTACCTGGGCAATTAAGATGCTCGGTGGTCAAACGGAATAAATGCAGCAGCCTTAGTGAGATGCTGGGTGGATCAGGTATATTACATCAAAAGGGGATGTAAAGCAGAAAGTCTGTTCAATGCCCTTTTGTTATACTGCTAAATCCCGCGCAAGAATATTTAATCATAAACGAAAAGAACGACAGCTTCAGATAATTAGATGCAGAATAGCATCATTCTATAATCACCAATTTTGTGGGCAAAAAATAATGAAACGACTAAAATGCTGCATTGTATTACTTTTCAAAACAAGTTAACCCTCTATTAACTAAACCCATTTCCAATTGTGTTAAAATTATTTCCTTACGCAAAAATGTTTCTTTTGGGCCATTGTTTGAAAAACAGTAGACAAAAAAATGAAGTAAAAGGGTTAACAGCCTGCACATCCTGTTGGTTTTGTTTCTTATTGCCAAATAAACATTTGAGAATAACATGAATGGTATGTCACATTTATTTTTTCATTAGCATTATTACCCAATGTAGCAGATTTGCTACAATTTGGAAAGGTGGGCCAAATGTGTCAAAATTTTTTCGTCTACTCTTTGCTACGCTGGTTAATAGAGGGTTAAAGTTACCAGAGGACTTTCAAATTAGTGCACCGAATGCCAGAACCACAGTGTCATTAATACACTTTGCCTGACCTGCCTTATGGGATGTATCAATAGAATAGTGTCAAGGGTTTATTTCCTTGACAAGCTTGATGTTAGCTACTAATGACATTGAATATCTCAACTTGATCAAGTTTAAAAGTTAAAAAAAATTACAATCCATTATACTGTCACAATAAAACCTTCTGATACAGATCTCTGTTTTTTCAGTTTCTGATTTAGTTTATTTGCGACAAGAAACAAATCCTAGGACACAATTTTTTAGTACATCCCAAGGGGCAAGTGAGAAAATGTATAAATGTCACAGTAGTATTTGTGTACGGTACAAAGTCTTTATTTCTTCATGTACTTTTTTTATGAGTAATGAAAAGCATCATATCGGTCCAATACTTCAGTTCATTGTAGGAAGCCGTGGCTCTTCAGATTTAAGGGAAGATGTGAAGCTTATTATTAGCAGTATATCAGAAAAGGTGTTGAACTGTGTTGCCACTTTAATTCCAAAAATAGCACGGCAGCAATTTTGTCAACTCCACCAATGTTGAACTTGTCATTAGCTCTTTATCTGAAATCAGCGCTCTCCCGAGGAAAAGTTTTCATTTAACCTGCCTACAATTCCATATCAATGTATTGTTGCTTCCACTGTCAGATGTATGTGTATTATCATTTTTCTGTTATTTATACATGGGCCTTTGGCCTTTCTACTGAATAAAGAACATAGCAGGGCAGTAAGGATGCTGGGTGGATGTCCTGTGAAATGCTGGGACTGCTGTACCTGCTGGGGGATTTGGAGAGGCTCCCAGCGGAGGAGAAGGACGCACTACGGGAGCTACAACTGCCTCTGCGGTGTGACCTTCTGCTGGGGGAGTCTGCAGGAGACCTACAGGGACGCCAAACGACAGATTATCTGGGTTTATTTTTTACAAAGAGTGGATCAGCTACAAGACTCTAACTCTGTCAAATCGTAAGTAGGAATTAAATGCGATATCAATATTTCAAGCAGGTGTATTTACAGTATTACACATTTCTTGCAGACTAAAGGGGGAAGAATGATATTCCTTTCCCCTCACTAACTGAACTTGATTATATGTCATCTGAGTTTGCACATGGTCTGTTGTGCATAAGGATTTATAATGTATCAACATAATACACAATGCAAATGAGAAGGTTAGGAGGATAGCCTTTACCAATTAAGATATAAGGACTGCGATAGATTCTGGTGTTCCTTTATGCATATCATCTATTCCGGAATTCTATTCTCAATGATCTGGACCAAATCATAAGCTTAAACTAACATTAATGAAGATGTAGCATTAGCTTAGGCAGGCACAAAAGTCATTCCTAGTCAAGCCCTTTTCTGTCCAGTCATTTTCTCTTAGGCATCTCCAACCCAATTAGCGAGCATGTGTGACTGAGTCCATTTATCACTTCTGCTCCTTGCCCTCAACACTGCTAATAATCAGGCCCACTGCAGATCTGCACCGCAGCTCCCACAGTTCCTCAGCATTGCCCACGGTAGGCTGCATTTGCTCATATTATGGTCATTAATTTGTCATGAATCTGAGGCTCTGCCGCGGGATTTGTGATCTCAGGGACTGCTGTGTCATGCTTGCTCAGACTATTCGAGAGCATCACTTGAGCAGAGTCACTGCCAAAATAAAATGTGCATCATTTTGGTAATACATGGTAAAATCTGACATACCCGCGCTGCCTGAACTGATTTCTTGAGAGCCACTGAGAGTAACCTTGAAGTTTTGCAAGAACTAAGAACTTTTTGTTTCAGAATGTGACAGGAATCCAGAGTTGCCTTGTGTATTTAGCGCCGTTTGCAGGCACTGTGTCTGTTTTTCATTCTCTCTCTCTTGTGACGTTCCCCGTATTTGATCATGTCACAATTCATCCATCCGGCCGTCAATCTGGTCATCACTCCTCTAGTACCTTGGTCTTCCTCCAACCCAAGATGTCACCTCGTTTCGCCTCGTCCAATCCATTGTTTCCCCATCTGCTCCGGGTCTAGAGCCTCCTTCCTCCCTCATCGGGTGCACGCACTCATTTCATCAGAAAACTTAGCTCCGTACATGTGTGCAGTTTGTTTTAGGTTATTCTGTTTTCTTTTCACTTTGGGTTGTGGGACGCAAATCTGGTTGAGGTTAGATAGGGCCTTAGTTCATCTACATGAACACAGAATATCTTTGTGTAGCATGCAAGTTTAGAGGCAGCAGCCACCCACTGTTTATTTATGTTTTGAGACTGTGTGTTGATAGGGAATTTGTTTTCAGTGAGTGAACAGCTAATATTCTTTATTGCTTTAGTGGCGTTTTTGGTTTAGTTATTTTCTTTTCTTTGGCAATGTCATATGAACCTTTTTGTCTTCCCCTCCCCCGGCCATGTCTATACCATTGCACAAATTGCATGTGTTCCTACTGTCCCCGTCCGTTTGTGTGTATATCCACTCATTGTGTGTGTAATTATACAAACGTGTGTGCGTGTGTCTGTGTGTGTGTGTGTGTGTGTCTTTCCACAACACTGGTGAGATTTCAGAGATGGTTGTTGCTCATTGTTTTATCATCAGCAGATAATGACTGATGCATTAATGTTCATTTTGTTTTGCACACATAAGAGATATAGTGAGGATAAAACTACCACTTGAACTCAAGTAGTTTTTTTTTTTAATTAAAATGATTTTTGGCTCAAACATGGACAACAAAATTTGACTTTCTAAAGTCATACAGTTTTCAAATTAAACTGTCAACGCGGTAAATCACCATGCGCGCAGATCTCCCTATCATGTGTGGCAATAGTTTACTGCTCTCATATAAACACAAGTTCAAGGCTACCTCAAGTTTTCCAGATCCTCTTCTTCTGCGTATTTTGAGCCCTCCAGGTAACGAAACTTCACTTTTCCCAAGGGAAAAAAACATGGCTCCTGGCTAAGTGGCTACATTTGACATTTAGACGAAAAACACAGTGAAAATGACATCTTTTCTAGTCAAATCATAATGTCGGGGCTTACAGACACTTAGTCAATGTCACACAAGCAGTATGGAGGCATTTTATGTCTTTAAACGTGGCTTTTGTAAGCTTGAAGACGTGGCCACCATTGAATTCCATTCATTTATTCATTTCTCTGCAATGCTGTTTTTCCTTAAAACTCCACAACTTTTTTGAGGACAAAAGAAATTAACCGACCCTTCAATTATTCTTGGGGTGAGTATATGATGAGTGAATTTTCATTTTTGGGCGAACTTTCCCTTAAATATTTTGTTAGACTGCCATCTGCTTTGATTATGGCACGCATTCACCGTGGCATCGTTTCAATAAGCTAATGCAATGTCACATAATTTCTTTCTGTCCTGAGGTGCATTAATTTTCCACCAAGATCTTGCATTGATGATGGCATAGTTGGACTGCTGCGTAATGTCTTCTCCAGCACATCCCAAAGATTGGGGTAAAAGCCTGGACTCTGTGGTGGCAAATCCATTTCTGAAAATGATGTCTCCTGCTCCCTGAACCATTCTTTCATTATTTCAGCTCGATGAATCCTGGCATTGTTGTCTTGAATATGCCATCAGGGAAGAAAAAAATCCAGATCATTCAGTATAATGCATATAGTATATATATTAGTTAGCTGACCCTAATTTTTTGCACACATATTTTTTCTGAACTTGACCAACTGAAGCAACATCGGATCATAACACTGCCCCTGCAGGCTTGTACAGTAGGCACTAGGCACAATGGGTGCATCACTTCATCCGCCCTCCTTCTTACCCTGATGCGCCCATCACTCCATCAATCCAATCTTCATGCTCCCTCGCAAATTGAGGCCCCCCCCCCCCCCCGATTAGCCCAGTTGATTCATGGTTTTCTTAAGGCTGCACAGCTGTTTGGTCCCAATCCCTTCAGTTCTCTTTGCATTGTCTGTGTGGAAATGCTCTTACTTTGCTCTTACATGATCATTCAAGATTTTTTTGTGACCACATTTCCTCCTTGACCGTGTTAGATCACCACTATTCTTCCCAGTTTTAATAATGAGTTGGACAGTTCTTAATCCAATTTTAGGACATAACATAGAGGAATCCTCTAGAAGATAGGCTCTTACCTCTTTCTCTGTCTGCTCTTCTCTTTATGTTTGTTCTTTTGGCTCCCCGATCTGATAATTGAGCATTTTAGTGTGAAATTAGAGGTGTCTCAAAGAAGTGCATAGATTAGACATTGTTAACAAACAATGATTTGAATGTGGAATCAAAGATGATCCCCTGTGGACAAGCAAGGGGGAAGATATTGCCATGCACACAGATGAAATAACTACCGAAAAGCAAAGCAATTTCAACTGAGCCCGACTTCTAAGGATAAAGTCGCTGCCAGAATTCCAGCATAAACCAAGCTTTACAGGTAAAGCTAATTTAAAGATATCTTTTGGCTCTAGGACTCTCTGTCCCTGGATTGTTCGTCCCCAACAATGCTTTGCTCTCTTCCAGCATTATAACCTGAAACCTAACCTTTATATCATGGTGATCTGTCTGTCATCCGTCCATCAATCCGTCTTTCTGCAATGGTGGCCCATTTCGTTATCATTAGGGGACGAAAAATCCGGGTACAGAAAGTCCTAGGGGACAAAATGCCCAGGGACGTAAAGTCCATGGGGACAAAAAAATCCAGGGATGGATTGTTCTCATCACAATATATAGTCCGAGGCAAGAGGCTGGTGGTGATGGTGAGCTGATTTACCCCACGGACTGATACACTGAACTGACCTATAAAAGGGTTATTAACCCATATTCCAAAGAAATAGAATTTCGTAACTAAGCCAAACAACTTAAAAGTGATGCAAAACTTTGACGGTACTAAATTATATGGCTGTGGATGCCGGATTTCACGTGGCCCTTTGATGAATGGGTGGACAAATAATCTGCTGTTTAGCCAGATTAAGAGTTTACTGTTGCCTGATCGACGCTTTGAAGCAAGTTCTTTACATGAGCTGGCTCGACAAACCTTTCCCTCGCCATCAGAAATACAATAAGTTTCCATTGCAAGTTAAAAGAGAACAACCTCTGGGACTTTGAAAACCCCAGCACTGGGCTGTACATACAGTGCTGTGAAAAAATATTTGCCCCTTTCCTAATTTCTTTTTTTTTTTTTGCATATTTTTCACGCTTAAATGTTTTAGATCATCAAACAAATTTTAATATTAGACAAAGATAACCCGAGTAAATACAAAATGCAGTTTTTGACTGATTATCTCATTGATTAGGGGAAAGAGCAATCCAAACCTATGTGAAAAAAGTAATTCACCCCCCGTTACATCATGTATTAACTGTGATTAAGCACATTTTTTGAGTTCAATGTCTTAATCAAGAAATCATTTCAATAGAACCTGTCTGACGTGAAGTGAAGTAGGCTAAAGTAGGCTAAACAATCTCAAAAAGCAACACATCATGCTGGGATCTAAAGAAATTCAAGAACAGATGAGAAAATCTTTGACATTTATCAGTCTGGAAAGGGTCACATAGCTATTTCTAAGGCTTTGGGACTCCAGCGAACCACGGTGAGAGCCATTATCCACATATGGATAAAACTTGGACCAGTGGTGAACCTTCCCAGGAGTGGCAGACCCACCAAAATTACTCCAAGAGCGCATCAACTGCTCATCCAGAAAGTCACAAAAGAACCCAGAACAACATCTAAAGAACTGCAGGCCTCACTTGCCTCAGTTAAAGTCAGTGTTCATGATTCCACAATAAGAAAGAGACTGGGCAAAAATGGCCTTCAATGGGAGAATTCCAAGGCAAAAAACACTGCTGGCCCGAAGAACACAAAGTTTCATCTCACATTTGCCAAAAATATTTCGATGATCCTCAAGACTTCTGGAAAAATATTCAGTGGATTGACAAGAAAAAGTTGAACTTTTTGGAAGGTGTATGTCCCATTATATCTGGCGTAAAAATAGCACTAAATTTCATAAAAAGAGCACCACACCAACAGTCAAACATGGTAATGGTAGTGCAATGGTCTGGGGCTGCTTTGCTGCTTCAGGACCTGGACAACTTGCCGTATTTAATGGAACCATGAATTCTGCTCTCTGACCGAAAATCCTGAAGGAGAATGTCCAACCATCAGTTCTTGACCTTAAGCTGAAGCGCACTTGGGTTATGCAGCTGGGCAATGATCCAAAACATACCAGCAAGTCCACCTCTGACAGGCTTAAAAAAACAGAATGAAGGTTTTGGAGTGGCCTAGTCAAAGACCAGACTTAAATCCTATTGAAATGCTGTGGCAAGACCTAAAGCAGGCCGTTCATGCTCGAAAACCCTCCAATGTGGCTGAATTAAAAAAATTCGGCAAAGAGGAGTGGGCCAAAATTCTTCAGCAGCAATGTGAAAGACTCATAACCGGTAATCGCAAATGCTTCATTGCAGTTTTTTTCGCTGAGAGTGGTAAAACCAGTTATTAAGTTTAGGGGGCAGTTACTTTTTCATAAAGGGCCAGGTAGGTTTAGATAGCCTCTTCCCCTCAATAAATGAAATCAACATTTAAAAACTGCATTTTTTATTGACTCGGGTTATCTTTGTCTAATATTACAAAATATGCTTAATGATCTGAAACATTTAAGGGGTCAAGCCTGGGTTCACTCAATTTACGTACTTCTTAACTGAACTGAAACGATATGCAAACTGAAAAAAAGCTCAGAATGGAATTTGATTTTAATCAAATTTAATAAGTTTGTTATTGTGAAAATCGTACATTATTGGCGAAAAATGTGAAATCTTGTGGCAACAATATCTCAGAAACTATACCATATTTCCCTGTAATTCTTTTTTGTTTTGAAGCTAATATCACCAGCTATACAATGACATACTAATTCTGGGTATTTTCAAGGGAAAATATTTTGAAAAATTATTTGGTCATAGAATTTTAGAAATGAGGGGCAGAATCTGCCGGGCAGATGGATCATAAATACACCATGTACTGTATCTACCTACCCAAAAAGGGCTAAGTCATTGTATAGAACATAACAAACTGATGCTATGGTGAAAGTTTCGGAGCAATACCTTGAAAAATGCGGTATTTATCAGGCCATAAGCCTGATAAACGATGAAATTTTGCGATGCAAGAAAATCGCGTTTTTGTCGCGAAGCAAATGCACTAAAGACATTCACATGATAAAAATCCATTTAAAAGATCGTTTTTTGGTCTTAAAATCACCTTTTAAGAATTTTTTGAAAGATTTTTTTTTTCCAAGTCCGAACCTAATCTTGACCCATTAAGCGTGAGAAATAAGCAAAAAAAAAAAAAATCAGGAAGGGGGAACACTTTTTCACAAAGTACCTCGCAAGCCCACTTCTTGCTTCTAAATGGACAGCTGAGGGATCTACACAAGAGGGAAAGCTTCTGAATCCCTGGATTCGTACAGGTAAGACAACTAACTTTGTTTGAGGTTGATGGAAGTTTGGTTGCCAACTGTACCAAATGAACCATTCCTGATGAATTAACAATGGATGCCTATTTTCTGAATTTTTCAGAATCTGGATCATTACAATCCAGACCGGCTACCCAGTTACCAGATAATATTGTACACTGGTGGCTAATCCTTTCATATCTTGTGTACTGCCTGAGTTTAAATAGTATTGCAGTTGAGGCTATCGGTGTTTTGCCCTCTAGCAACTAAGCGTTGTCACTCCACGACATCAGCACAGTTGCTCCTATAAGCAAGTAGTTCAGCTATGTGGCTGCCAGCCAGCTCTATTAGCAACAACCGGAAACAGGCCTGCTATAACTGACAAGACAAGCTGGTTTATGCTGGATTTTTTAGCCAATGTGAGCAACTTGGTACAAGACAGTTTCAACTTTCTGCACATTCCTGCCTGTCATGATATACACAACTGCCGCACACGGGGGGGCTCTACTTTTGCACCGTCCAAAACAGAAACGCATGTGGCGGTAATGTCATGCACAATTTTGTTCATAGCAGACGGCATAATTAATGCTATCACTCAGTTTGCAAGATTTGTGTTCTGAAATAAAGCAACATGCGATACCATGGGTTGAACTGTGCATTAGGGGGTGTGTCAATGCATGAGGCAGGCACACAACAGATTTTGTATCATAGACCTTGATCACATTTCGACTCACACAGACCACCTTTCACTGCAAACTCTGTTGGTCAATGGTAGTTACACTGGACTCAATCCAAGCCAGCTGAGCTTTTCAACAATAAATGAAATTGCTCATATTTTTACCCTCCTATTTTAATTACCTCCTCTCAGGAGGCTATTTGATCAGTCTTGTTTGTTGGTTTGACGGTAAGTTAGCAAGATTAAGGAAGACTTACTGGCCTGATTTTCATGAAACTTGTTGGAAGTGTGCAGCATGGACAAAGAAAGAACCCATTTAATTTTGGAGTGGATCCCAATGACGGTGAGATACAGAAATTATTTTTCACTTTGGTTAACATCACAAGATATGGCCTTTGGCTGCCATGGGAGAATAAATGGCATATATCTTAAAATCTGCTTGACGGTTGTAAAGTTCAACTGTGACAAAACATACAGTGCAGCGGAGAAGTATTTTTTCCCTTCCCAGTTTCTTCTATTTTTGCTTAATTCCCCTGAACAGCTAGCCAATCCATCGCAGGGTGTATTCACTCACACACTTATGCTTATGGGCAATTTAGAGTGTCCAATCAGCCCAATGTGCATGTCTATGGGCTGTGGGAGGAAATCCCCGCAAACATGGGAGGAACATGCAAACTTCATACAGAAAGGCCCCAGGTGAGATTTTGAGCCCACATCCTTTTTGCTGTGAGGCAGCTCTTCCAACCTCTTCGTCACCATGCCTCCCTAAACAGAAAATGTCGGGAGACGGTAACGGTAACTTCAGAGCAACATGAGGGTAGAAACGCGGTAGGTTGTCTGACTAAGTGCGGCGCAGGGATACAAAGCATTTATAAATATAGTACCCAGTCAGGAAACCCTTCAAGGACACACATCACAGGTGGTCCAGCGTGTGCTGAATAATGTCATGAGGATGCTTTCACACGCAGTCACTGTAAATGGTGAAAACTTACCAACCCCACACTACCACGCAAGATTATTTCTTCCTATTCATATATTTATTTCCTTAAAACAGGTGCTCGTCATTGTATTTTTATTGTTGTAGATAGCTTTAAAATCACAAGGTTTTGATCCTTAAACCACTGCATGTAAAGGAACGATGTATGAGATATAACCAGAAGTATACAGCATGACGCGGCTTGATATGTGGGGTTTGTTTATGAGGAGAACAGCGGCAAAAAAGAGTGGTTCTTCTGGACAAAAATCTTAAAGATTTCTATATATTTTAATGCTAATTAGTGCAGACTGTTGTGATTCTGCCTTGACCATGTTCATGCCTTGTCATTCTCACTGACCGGTGTTCCTGAATTATTGCTCTAGTCTGACTATTCTTTGCATCATGTGTTGTGTATTGGTTACCTTAATTTGTCATGTTTAGTCTTAGTTTACTTTTCCACGTTTTACATTCTGCCATATCACATTCCGGTTCATGTTTTCCATTTTGCTTTGCACTTTGTCTCCCCCGTCTGGTCTCATATCTTGTCAATGCAATCTGCCCCAGTCTTGTGTTTCACTCTTCGGGTGATTTATTGGATTCTGGTTTTCAATCTTCCTTCCGATCTCGTTTACTGGCTTCACTCTTCTTTTCTGTCTACTAACAGTACTAACAGTTTATTATTTTTCCCTGGGATTACTAACAACAACTAACCCTGTATATAATACTAACTTACTAACGAGCACCAAGGATTTGTATAGTTGCACTTACTAATTGATTAACAAGCTCTCAGCACTCGCCCTGTTCAAGTCTCCGCCTCTTTGCTCTCCCTGATTACCTTTGCTGCATTTTCTGTGAAAGCTCACACCTGATCACGCTGTCCTAGTTCTCATTAATCTATGCACGTTAGAAACTCAGAGACTGGAGCCGTATGTTTGTTATAGGAATGTCTTGCGTTCCCTGTCCGCGTTTTGGCTCTGACCAATTTTATGTGATTAGGCTTTTCCTCATGTGCCTTCCCCTTGTAATCAGTCTGACTCTCTGCACCTGTGATTCTCCCCATGTGATTTTCCCAGAAGTGTATATTAGGTGTCTTTTCACAGCCACTCTCAGTCAGATCGTTTTCCCTCAGTCTTCTTGTGCTATGTTTCATTTCGCCTCGATTACTCAGTGTTTATCTTTCTGACTGGACCGCCCGACTTTCGATTTTTGCCTTTGTGTTTTTGGATTATTGTTGCATCTGTGAGTTTTGACCTTTTTCTGCCCGACCACGAGTTCTTTGTTTTGCTGCCATGGCTACGATTCGGATGTCGCCCACTGGATTCTGGTTTTGCTTCTTTGACATTCCGGTACCTGTGAACCAGACCCATTTCTGTCCAACTACAATTACTATGATTGCTGCCCTGGTTTTTGATTCTATTTTTGCCCAACTGGATTTAGATTTTTGGAGTGTGGACTTTGTACTTTTGCCTTCTGCCCTGCAGGGGTCCTCCGCCTTTATTAATAAAGCAAGTTCTACTGCATTACCTGGTTCTCGCGACTTGTTCCTGATCGCACCATTACACAAACAGGAAAATTCCTTTAATTTTATTGTTTGCACTTAACATTCTGTGAAAATTAATGATACACGTTATGTTTAAGACACGTCTGCTGTCATAGTTCAGAGAAATTTTCACTTTGTTTCTGTTATATTGTAAATTGCTGGACTTTGTGGCTCTCCTGACATCCAGAAAGAAGATTTAAAAAAAAAAAAAAAAATATTTTGTATTTTAAAGGTTATTTTTTTGGGAATTTTTCCATTATTTGACAGTTACGCAGTGCAGAGAGAGGAAGGTTGGGGAGAGGAATGGGGGAAGGACATGCAGCCAATGACCCGAGCTGGAATCGAGCCCAGGTTGCTGCGGGAAGGACACAGCCTTTATGGTATGCGCACTTAGACCGATGAGCCACCAGGGTGCCCCCAGAGAAAAGATTTGTTACATTATGAACTCTCACGCACAGTTGACAAACGCCTTTAAAAGCAAATTTCTTCGGCGCTTTCACGTGCTCCATAATGCGGTTTCTCACAAGTTTTAAACTGAATGCCTGAAGTAGTCACTAGCAGATGAAAGATGCCTCCCATCGGCAAAGATGTGCGGTCATGTGGAGTTGGTCAGTTAAGGAAACCACGTGGTCAGGAACTATATTTTCTTACCTGGCGTTCTCGTGATTTTTTTCCGTTTTGATGTGAGCTGAACAGTAAACGGTCATTTAATTAAAAGTAGAGAGTAGTTCAAAACCTTTATCACATGTGAAAAATTGCTCCCTAAACCAATTACTGGTTGTGATGCCCATGGTGGCAACAACCGCAATCAAATGTGTGAAAACTAGCAATGAGTTCTTCATATTTTTGTGGAGGAATTTGGCCCACTCTTCTTTGCAGAATTATTTTAATTCAGCCACAGTAGAGGATTTTCATGCATGAACTGCTTCTTTAATATCATGCCACAGCACCTCAATTGGAATCAAGTCAGGACTTTGACTAGGCCACTGCAAAACCCTAATTTGTATCTTCTGAGCCATTCAGAGCTCATTTCTTCAAGTGGAATCTTGAACACTGACCTTAACTGAGGAAAGCGAGGTCTGCACTGCCCTGTCAAGCCAGACGGCAGTATCTGGAAATTTCTCAAAATTGGGAAAACCTGCCATTGACCCTCTATAGCACCAGCTCCATCTATTTTTAGTAGGGATTAGCCTGATCATTACACATGTACAGAGTTATTGCATGTGCAAGTAAGCAATATTTACAAATGTAGGGCCGGAGGTCAAGCCAAAGGGCATTATCTGCAGAATCTCCTATCTGGGTCAGCTTCTCAAAAATATTTTGATTCATAGTCTAATAGGAAATAAATGTCATTGATAACATTGTGGTCCATGTAATTGCCTTCCAGTACCCAGAGTAAAACTTATAGGCCGATTTTCTCAGTTTCACTATTTTGCAGATACTGCCATCTGGCTTGAGAGGACAGCACAGTTCTTTAGACAACAGTCTTTTGTGCCCTTCTGGATGGGCAGTCAATGCTTGTTGAGGAACTTTGGAAGGCAAGCCACTCCTGGGAAAGTTCACCACTGTTCCAGGGTTTTTCCAATTGTAGATAATGGCTCTCATCCTGGTCCACTCGAGTCCCAGGGCCTTAAAAATGGCTTTGAAACCCTTTGAGGACTGAAAGATGACAACTACTTTGTTCCTCATTCGTCTCTGAATATCCTTCTTTCACAGCATTATCTGCTGCTTTCTGCCTACTTCACATTGCCAGACAGGTTCAATTTAAGTGATGTTTAGATTCAACAGGCAGTTGTCGAACCTGAGTGTGTTTAACCCAGTTATAAATTTCATTTGTTGGATTGATTGATTTAATGTCTAATAGGGAAATAACTCATAACAATAAATAAAACTGGGCCACATGGGGTTAGATTGCTTTTTTCCTTCAAGAAGTGAATTAATTATTTAGAACTGTGTTTTGTGTTTACTTGGGTTATCTATTTCTAATATTTAAATTTGCTGTATGATCTGAAACATTTAAGATTGACAAATATGCAGAAAAAGGAAGAAATAGGGGAGAACACACTTTTGACAGCATTGTTCCCAGCTCTGTAACCCAGTGGTAGAAACACAATGGCTACCCTTGCAGATCTGCATATCGCAGAAGAGTGGAATATTGGCCTTGGTGAAGTTCAGTGCTCTTCAAGAGCCACTCTAGCATTCGCTTTCATCATGTAGACTGCAGCTAGTCTGTTGTGGGGTCCAATCAGACAGAGGGTGAAGGAATATTTTTCACTTGTGAATATTTTTTTTGTGCAGGGCCAAATACAAATAATTAACTTCGGTCTCAGCATGGGTATCGGTTTCACTACTGTTAAATGGCCCACAAAGCCTTTCCTTGTAAATCAACCTCTACCTCCCAAACCCTCCACAGGCTGTGTCTGGAGGCTAGAGGCAGCCATGTCCTCCACTGGTGTGAGTATCACTGCTGGACACCTCCCTTCCAGTACAGCTAATCTCCCACCTGGTTGATACTAGTCCTCACTATCCTCTTTACTTGACATCATTGACTCCATTTACACCTGGCATTAATACGCGTTTTTTTGTGATCGGATTGCTATTGGATAGCGCTTGACCACATGAAAGTACAGGTGTAAGTGCAATCAAGACGCATTGAGGACGGACTGTGATGCGATCTTTCAAACCACTTCTGAAGGTGGTCAGGGACGGATTCTGGCCAGATTGAAAACAAGTGTAAATGCAAATGCGTCTCCAATCTGCATACAACAGCTCTGTGGGCGGAAACACGTACAGTAAAACTCAGCAGATAAGTCGCATTGGTATGTAAGACGGTATATTTTGTGGGGTGTCCCGTCGGTAAAAAGGATTTCATCAAAGACTGTGATATAGTAGCCATTCATTTGTAAAAATGCGTAAACAAGTTGTTCCAAACTATTAGAATTTTTAAAATCAAAACGGTCATTATCATTTTGTTCAGCAAATGTGTCCATTTTGTGAAGTTTTTGTGCAGCTGTATTTTCACGATGTTGCGGTGGGCTACGCAGCTTCTAGCTTTAAAGAGACCAGAGAGACTAAACACCAAGCTCTAGGACACGTAAGCAAGGTCTAGCTCACAGCGCTCCCTCCTGGGTACAGATTGGAACAGCCCCCTTTACCTCTCGCAGCATTTTACTGGTGAAGGGGACCCACCGGTTTATATGACGTAATGCATTTTTAAGTGAAAATACTGCATTAAAGGTACGTCTTATTTACCAGTTTTACGGTAAGCCAGGCACGGAGAGGGGAGAAGAGGGATGTGACGTCAGCGGGACGAATTGTAATGTGGACGCCGGAGATGCATGTTGATACCAGGTTTAAATGCATGTGGTCAAACGGTATACGATTGCAATCCGATCACAAAAACGCATGTTAATACCAGGAAGGTGTAAACGGGGCCATTGATCCGCTCATTAGGCGGGAGCACAGTTCTTAGAGGACTGAAGGAGGCGGCAATTACGCAAGGTAGGTGCTTGTTCTGCACCAAACAAAATTACCAGTTCACTGTGCCATTAGCGCACTGGTTATAAAGGGAATGACAGCAGCTAATCTAATTGGACTTAATGGAATCAAATGCCCACCGTACCCAAAGTTGTTAATTTGTCTCAGACAAACTGTTTTAACTGTTTTATCGCCTCCTCAAAAAATTACCTGAATGGAGTTAGACAAGCCCAGTTTCGATCTGCGATGCCATTAGTGCTGGCATTTTTTCGACTGTATTTAGGTCATCAAATTAGGGCCCGAGGAGTCATGTTTAATCCCACATGCACTTAATTAGCTGTAAATGTGTGACCAGTGGTGTTTACAGGCTGCAGATCGTCAGGTTCTCGCACTCACTTGTATCTCCTCTTCTTTCTGGTACCTGAGGCAGACCTGTGCACATGAGAGAAGAGCTCAGGCATGGTAAATGCTATATTATTAGTTTAGTCCATTGCCATCAGAAATGTCATTCATCTCTATTTAGAAATCTCAGCTATACAACGTACAAACAAACCCAGTCTTGTCCACACAGAATGAAGAAAGAAGGCTATTACGGAAACACCATACCACAACCCAATTTCCCAAAGAAGTTAGCATGATGTGAAAAAAAAAACAATGAATTGTAAATCATCCTTGACATGCGTCAAATTAAGAACTGTGTTAAATGCAAAGACAAGATATTTACTGACCTCTATAATTTCATAAATTAAAACTATAAGATGCAAGTCCATTAGGCGTCCTTCAACTTTTCTTCATGAAATAATGCTGTTTAGCTTGTAGTTTTTGTGGTTCAGTCCTTTTTGTGAGGGTACCATAAAATGTAGCTTACTGGCTGAATCTGCCTCAGGAAAAAGGGGGCTGATTGGTATTTCCCTTCAAGGAGGTAAAGGGTTAAAATGGGTTGAGGCGAATCCAAAAACTGTCCTGTTGTCTGACTAATCCCTTGAAAATGTACCCAAACTGCACTTTATGAAGTTTTCTCCAGCAAATTTTCAGAAAACAGATGACACATTCAGTTCCCAATAGAGCTCAAAAGTGTTTTTCATCCCTGAACATTCAATGTGGTTATCTCCAGCACTTATGAAGTTATGAGGGCTTAAAAATGCTGGAACAAGTAACAAAAATTAAAAAGCGCCAAATTTCAACCCACCTTTGAGTGGCTTTCAAAAACATTCATAGTCTGAGTGTAAAATTTTTCCTGTCTTTATTAAATATACCAAAAACACACCTGATTCTCTTGAGGGTCAGGCACGAGATTTTTCAGAATTAGTTGAATTTATATGAAATGGCCCTTCTGTATAGGAGCTGTTTCGAAGTGAGGTGGTCTGAGAGACTGAGCACTGTAAATGTCAGGCTCAGGATTCCTTTAATATATGCCATGATTTAGCCGGAATTAAGTCCGCTGAGCTCTAATGCACATTATATTTTTTCTGCGTTTTTCTGATATTTACCAGTGATAGCTCATGTGGCTGTTGAGACAAACAGGGAAATACTATGGGTAGTTTATGTAAAAAAAATATAGTGGTCCATTAACCCATTTTTCTTCGACCCAATCAAGGAAGAGAATCGGACACTGGAAGTACAGTGATCTACAAATGTGCTCAGAGCATACCTACGACATAAGCCTGTAACTTACCACCAGATTGTCTATTAGAGACATTTCAAATTGAAACTAATGCAAAGAATTGGGTTACAGAAAACAGACATACATTCTTTAAAAAGTTTGCCCAGAAATAAAATGAAAATGCCCTTGTTTTATAGCAGCAGCATTACCCAGAAAATGGGTGGTTTGGCTGCCTGTTTTCGTTTTAATCCAGCATTTTTATGTTTGATTCAATTAACGGTTAAATGATGGTCTTTCATGAAGATTAGACTCATGAGTCAAAAAAAGAAAAAAGAAAAAAAAAGCTGCACCCACGCTACTTAAGCTTAATTAAACCGGAACACGGTCCAGGATTCTGTCCTCTGTGGTAGGCTGTGTGTCAAGGTACTGTATACAACCACATAAATGGGAAATGACTTGGCATCCTACCTGCTGTTCCCAAAAACATTTGATCAAAAAGATGCCACTTCAAGGAACACACATTGGCTTATACTTTTACACCTGCAGGATACTCAATGTACCTTACACTTGTAATCTAGCCCTGCAAAGATTAGCCATTGTCTACATCTGGAAACAATTTTATTGTTTTATTATTATTTTGTTGGAAAAGGAAGGGTTCATCAGGTTCAGGAGAAAATCAACTTTGTTTGAGACCTGCTTCTCTCTCAGCAGTGCTCACATAGCATCTGACAACACAGAAATACAGTACGGACTGCAGGAAACCATAAATAACCATTTAAAATTGAAATATTTCATGTGTTTCTATGCTCAGTAATGCTATTATTGTCATTGAGGTCATATCGTTTTAGAGGGTAGAGGGAATGTAGCCTATTAGATTGCTATGATCTTGTACTGGGTTGATATCAGATATTTAAAAAGTATGGAAATAACGCGCAAATATGAAATGTGTACCATATCTTGCATTGTTACCCGTGTATGTTAAAAATATCGAAACCTTGAGCAGCAATAGGGTGTAATGACAGAAACCCATCTTACCTTTTCCCAAGGATGCTGACAGGTAAAAAATGAATGAACAATTGTCGTATTTCATTCCTGTAATGACTGGTTAGAGTGGAGAATCAGATGCCGCGGCAGGCGAGCGAGCCGACGCAGCTGAAAGTGATTACGCTAAAAAAGAGGAAAGGAGCTCGCGTTTCTGAGTAAAAAATGGCCTGCTGGCTTGAAGGCCTTGTTTCCCCGTCGCAGAAGTGACCAGAAACATGTGGCAAAAACTGTTTTGATGGCTGAAAATAATTTGGTGCACTGTACCACTAATAATGTGAAGTACAATGACACTGTAGCTCATTGGTCATTGGTTGAACAGAGAGATGGATGAGGGATGGATGATTGTGATATGAGCTAAATATAACCATGGGTTATGAGAGAGATTACAATTTTCATGACTTGTGGATGATGGACGCATCGCCAAGGCATAGTTTTGTGCCCATGGCTGAGATCAACCTAACAAGCCAATAAGAATGTCATATGAATTAGGTGAGCCTCCATCAAAGCTGTCAAAAATTATTGCGAGTACAGTGTTCTTCACTTCTTTTTGCTCAGTGACCTAGAAAACTAGGTGAAGGTCACTCATCATTGAACTAGAGCAAGGCCTTCATGAGAGGCATATGTCGTGTGAATTCGGTGATCCTCCGTCAAAGCTGTCAAAAGTTATTGCGAGTACAGTGTTCTTCACATGTTTTTGCTCAGTGACCTTGAAAACTCGGTCAAGGTCAATCATCATTGAACTTGAGCAAGGCCTTCATGAGAGGCATATGTGGTGTGAATTTGGTGATCCTCCATCAAAGCTGTCATTAGTTATTGCGAGTACACTGTTCCCGGACGGACGGATGCACGCACAAACGAACGGACGGACGGACGAACAGCTTTTCTATGTCCCCTGTTCCGCGGGGCGACCTGAGACAATAATGTATATTACTGCGAGTACAGTGTTCTTCACATTTTTGCTCAGTGACTTTGAAAACTAGGTCAAGGTCAATCATCAATAATCTGAAGCAAAAGACCCTGGGTATCAAAAACACTGGCTAATGCCTGTAAGAAAAAAAAAACTTTGTATAAGCAGTTTCTGAGAGAGAGAACGGAGAAAGCAGAAAATAGTTATAAAAGTTACAGGAACAAAATTACACGCTTGTTGAGGAAGCGTGAAAAGCTTCTATCAGAAAATAAACATTACACCAGAAATCTTTGGAATATAATAAAGAAGTCTCTGGGAGGGCCCCGAAGAGGGAGTACCCTGCCTTCTTTAACATTCAAGGAAAAAAGGTAGAGAGCATGGAATTGGTCTTGGAAAATTTTAACAGTTATTTTGGTAATGTTGGGCCAGAACTAGCAAAGGTTACTGAATTCTCACACCTAACATGGGGCTACCTTGATAAGGATGAGGAAGTCCAAGACACAATGACATTAATTCCTGTTACTGAATCCGAAATTAGATCAATTCTGAAAAATTGTACAGCTAAGACATCTGTTGACGTAAACCAATTAGATATGAAATTACTGATAACACTAACTAACGCAATTGTAACTCCACTTACGCATATATGCAATCTATCCTTCTCCTACAGAGTGTTTCCAGATAAAATGAAGATAGCGAAGGTTATCCCTCTCTACAAAAGCGGGGATAAATATGATTTCTCAAACTATCGTCCTGTCTCGATTTTACCTCAATGCTCAAAAATCTTAGAAAAGCTCTTCAATGATAGATTGGAAAAGTACATTGATAAACACAAACTACTATGTGACAGTCAGTATGGGTTCAGGAAAAAGCATTCGACAGCACTAGCCCTAACAGAACTTATTGAGATGATTAAAGATTCACTAGATTCAAAGTTATATTCTATAGGTATATTCATTGATCTGAAGAAAGCATTCGACACTATTAATCACGATATATTGATTGAAAAACTTTACAAATATGGAATAAGAGGGACCGCATTAAAATGGATCAAAAATTATTTAACAAATAGAATGCAATTTGTGCAGATGGGTAATAACAAATCAAATTGCCTGGACATTACCTGTGGAATTCCTCAGGGCTCGGTTATAGGTCCCAAGTTGTTCATAATCTACATAAATGACATTGTTAAGGTGTCCGATATCCTAAAATTAATTGTATTCGCTGACGACACGACTATTTTTTGCTCAGGTGTTGATCTCAAACAATTAGTTAAATTGGCTAATAATGAAATGTCTAAACTTCACACATGGTTTAATGTAAACAAATTATCACTAAATCTTACAAAGACCAAATTTATGATATTTCGGAAAAAAGGTCTAAAGGACGACATAGACTTAAAGGTAAATGGTACCAGCATTGAAAGGGTAAATGCATATAAAGTCTTGGGAGTTATGATAGATAATCTCTTAAGCTGGAAACCGCATGTAAATTTAGTTCAAAGAAAGTTAGCTAAAAGTGTGTCTATTCTTTGGAAAATGCAGAAACTACTAAACCTCAATTCTCTTAAAATAGTCTATTCAGCTCTCATAGCACCCCACTTGCATTACTGCGCTGAAGTAAGGGGTCACACTTACAAAAATAAAATAGAATCTTTATTTAAACTCCAAAAAAAAGGCCCTTAGACTTATTCATTGCGTTCCGTATGGAACTCATACAAAAGATTTGTTTATTAAGGCAAAGTTTCTTAAATTACATGATATAATAAAATTCAACTCCTTGCAACTTGTATATTTAGGATACCAGAGACTTGCCTAGAAATATACAAAGCCTATTTCTTCGGCGTGATTGTATTCAAAACACCAGAGGCAGAATGTTGTTGCAACCAAGAAAGGTCAGGACGACTCGCAGGGAGCACTGTGGCTGGAGTCAGGGCATGGAATGTACTTGATGATAATATAAGAATGGCAGAAGAGCTGAAGGCTTTCAAATATTTGTTGAAATGTGCATATCTGAGTAACTATAAACATTTTCAATATTGTTAAATCTGTACCTTGTATCTACTGGACACTCCAGACCATCTGTCCGAAAGACAACTGTCACAGCACATTATTACAGACAGCTGAACCAATATGGATCTTATAAGCTGGTCGTTAAATGCAATCGACAAAATAATCTCCACAAGGCGGTCAGGTTCTGGAGAACCGACATGCCCGGATGGGACATTCCCGGCCGGTTACACCATGGATGCATGGAGAAAGTGGCGTTCGCTGTGTTTGGCAGTCCTGGACATCGAGGATGTAGAGGATGTCTATCTAACTGGATTCATGATAGCGGGTCTGCTATCTTTGGGGTTTGGTCTGTTTTTGATTGACCATAGGATAAAGAAAACTTTGAATAGCATGGCTATCCTTGACAGAAAGCTCAATAAAATTGGATTCGGCGTCAAGGAAGGCAACGATGGACTGCACATACTGCGAGAAGTCATTACATCCAATAAGGGAAGGGTGAACCAAGGCGATGGAAATGACGACAAATCAAGAGATCCAAGCAAAGATCCAGTATTATTATGTCTCATCTACTCCAAATTAGCCGGAACAAACCAAATGATTAAGAAAGGGGTTTCGGGGCAATGTGGCATTGGATCAAGAGTGGCATTTGAATCTAAAGTTATATGGACACTCACCAATTCTGTAATTATAATTCTTATGATATTCATAAATTTTACGATCGTATTTTCTGACGTTTAAATCGTAGCGTACATGGAAACTAGCTCTGCTGTGATTTATAATCACTATGATATCTTAACCATAATCAAACTGTTTTTCTGGAAGTTGGGGGCGGGACTTTGACAAGCGATTCGATATAAAAATAAAAAATAATCATCATTGAACTTGAGCAAGGCCTTCATGAGAGGCATATGTGGTGTGAATTTGGTGATCCTCCATCAAAGCTGTCAAAAGTTATTGCGAGTACGCTGTTCCCGGACGGACGGATGCACGGACGGACGGACGAACAGCATTTCTATGTCCCCTGTTCCGCGGGGCAACGGGGGACATCTAAAGGCTTAAGTTCCAGAAACAAAGCAAGCAACCAGATAGAAAAGAAATCTCAATAAAAGAGAAAACCAACAAGGCACCCAACAACAGTGCCAAATAACCTAAAGAAGCTTCCCAGAAAGAAAGAATACATATATAAATCGGCAAACCCCTGACTAGAAATATATCGAGCCGAAGTGAGCAAAGTCATATCAAACGCTCCAGCGAAGGAGGCATGGCGACTTCTGGCTCAAATAGACTCCGGGAAGAACCGACCAGGAGTAGTCAGCCAGCTGGGTAAAAAATCAGATGTGGAAAGAAAACAATATCGTCAGGGACAAGAGTACCAAAGAGAGCAAAAAGCACATTGCAAACCATGACAATTCCAGCTACATAAGTTTGAATGATCTAATGCCGTTTCAATTTGAAATGCCCATCAAGCTCGCTAATGGCAATTTAAATAATTTGCGAATGCCCTAGTTAGCCAGCTAACTCATATTAGTATTGCTTAATATTGACATTAGCTGCGTAGAAAAAAAATGCCTGAAGAAGAAAAGTAAAATAAATGCAAGTGAAAAAGTAAGCAGGGCTTACTAATACCCCCGATGTCCCAAATCATGCTTTTTCCGTTAGTGACATTCCGAAAAACAATCACATTCCGAAAAACAATTTTGACAAAAAGAACAACACATCTATGACGCAGCACTGCAGCTCTCCATATGTTAGAAACTATGTGTGGCAAATTGGAAAAAAATCCATTAAATAATATTTGAGAAATCAATCAGACAAATTGACATTGAACCCACAGCTAAACGGCGATATTTTCGCGACAAATCATCCCAGATGGGTGACACTTTGCACTGCTCCTCTCTCTTTATGTTTGCCAAATTTGAAAAGAATTCAAAGAATAATATTCGAGATATCGATCAGACAAATAATGTCTTCGGACAGAATGACGGAATAACGGACGGACGGAATTCTTCATATATAAATATATACCCCCGACATTTCGTCGTCGCGGGTATAATAAACGCATCCTGTAGATATGACAGATGCTTGGATATTCCAACATTTCCTGTGAGCAGAATGCACAAAATACTTCTGAGACCGCGCTGGTCTTGTTGGTCACTATAACACCCCCCCCAATGTAATCGGTGCCTGGCTCTAGACCAGCAAGGAGTTGGTGCCTGTTCTGGCACCAGTTTTGAGAGCCAGGAGCTGGTGCTTAGGCTGTGGAAAAGCAAAGAACCGGTGCTAAGACAAGCTCTGGCTCCAAACTAGCACTGGAACCAGCTTGGTGGAAAAAAGGTATAAGAGTACACCATGCCCTGGGAAAGACCCTAGAGGGCAAAAAAAATTCAAAATATGTGAAGGCTATGTCCTTTTACCCGATTTGGCAAACTGAAATAAAACCTGATTGTACATAGATAAGATAAGATAAGATATACTTTATTGAACCCCATGGGGTAATTTGTCCTCTGCATTTGACCCATCTAATAGTTATGAGCAGTGGGCAGCCACAGAGCAGCGCCCGGGGACCAACTCCAGTTCTAAAGCCAGTTACTTGGTCAGGGGTACTGGTTGGAGTGTTCCTATGAGGCATGTTTCTGTGGGTGGGGGAAACCGGAGTACCCAGAGGAAACCCACGCTAACACGGGGAGAACATGCAAACTCCACACAGAAAGGCCCCAGGCCGGATTCGAACCCACGACCTTCTTGCTGTATACTGATTGACTTTAAAAACTTATAAAACTTATTTTATGGACTTATACAAACTTATATCTGACTAGACAGAAATAGTATAGTTGGGTTAGGGGAACTTGATTTAGATGATTACATTTTTGATATGCAGCTGTCTTTGAGTAAGGAGACACAACAGTGCGTGAAGTCATGACCTTGTTTGTGTCTGTGGAGCAGGATTTGAGGAATTAGTGATGTAACCTCGTCAGGCTTCACAGATCACAATTGCAATGCTGTCAAATGCCTTAAAACAATCCTTGAGGTCATTAAGGCCAGAACCCAAGGGCATTTGTTCAATGTTCACCATGTGGGCCATGCCTCGCCTTTCCAGACCCCAACATGATCAAGCCACACCCCACAGGGCATGTGTTGGAATGCAGCTTGATGCACGGCGCAGGGCAACCAGGCTGTGCTGGGCTGAAGAATACGGTCAGAGACAAGTCCCTAACCGATTCTGGAGGAATGTTGTCTTCAGTGAGGAGTCCAGATTTTGTCTGTACCGACATGATGGAAGACAGAGGGTCTACAGATGGCGTGGTGAGAGATACGCGGCCCCCTGCATTGCTGGGACAGATCGCTTTGGAAGAGGCTCGGTGATGGTCTGGGCTGCCATTCAGTACGACAGGAGGTCCGATCTGGTCATAATCAATGAAAATCTTAATGCAGCCTGCTACTGTGACCTTGTCATCAGACCCCATGTCGTGCCTGACATCACAGACCACCCTGAGGTCACGTTCATGCAAGACAACGCACAACCTCACTCAGCACATGAGACCCAGCAGCTCCTGGCCCAGAATGGTGTGTGAGTCATGGAATGGCCTTTCAGCCCTGACATGAACTGCATCAAGCATGTGTGGGACCTGTTGGATCGGCGGGTTCAGCAACGCACTCCTGCACCCAGGAGGAGGGCAGAGGTCCAATAAGCCCTTCTCCAGGAGTGGCAGGCCATTCCCCAATAACAGCTCAACAGAATGGTGCTGTCCATGCCAAGACTTTGTTGCAGGCACATGGCGGTCACACTCGATACTGAGATTGGAGTTGGTCTTTGTTGTTGATTTTGTTGTTAAACTTGTCATTGTTGATTCTTTTGTCGTTCTGTTTTTGTAGATGTTATCTGACATTTTGTCTTTGTTGTTGTTATGAGTAAAGTCAATAAATGGTTACAAATTTGAATCCAAGTTTGGCTACAATTCTAGTTATAAGTTTTTAAAGTCTAACAGTATATATATTGTAAAAGTCAAGCTGAATGTAGCATATTTTGTGATATATGA
This sequence comes from Gymnothorax reevesii, assembly GCA_029721435.1. Classification (NCBI taxonomy): domain Eukaryota; kingdom Metazoa; phylum Chordata; class Actinopteri; order Anguilliformes; family Muraenidae; genus Gymnothorax; species Gymnothorax reevesii. The sequence continues at coordinate 72,094,768 of CM056578.1, read as the reverse complement.
TGGAAAGATTTGGAGGAGGATGGGCAACAAATAAGAAGGGAAAGCAATTCAGAAAAGGAATCGCTTTTTTGTGTTTTGCATTCTGTTCACTGGTGAGAACAACAGGATGACTTCTCTGATCCCTGTTTTGGGCCAGCATGTGATGAGGAGGGAGTGACAAGCTCTGTGGCGCCACAACCTTTTGCCGTTATGAATCCCTGACGAGTGTGTGTAAATACATGTGTGTGATGAGTGCGTGTGTGTAAATTTCTGGAATAGCTTCTCCTGTTTATTTATGTAATGTTGATATTCTGCTTTATTAGGTGAGTGGGAGAAGACATTCGGGAGGACAAGATAAAACTAGATTTAGTCAGTAAGCATGGCTTACAGGATACCCCCCGCAACAACAAGTAGTCGGGCAGTACCACAGTCAATAGACCTTCCAGCAAGAGAAAAAATTTTCAAAATCGGATCTGTAGGTTATGAGATCTAGGTCCGGACGCACAGACGCACGCACATACACACACACGGACAGACAAAGCAAATCCAGTATACCCCCCCAAACTTCGTTGCGGGGGGTGTAATAATTCCTCTTTAAGGTATTGAATAGGTTTGCCACTTTTCCTACTTTTAACATCAACAATAGTGTGTATCCAACTAGAAGGACAAAATAGACTGAAACACAACCCCAAATCTGTAAAAGTTGGGACGGTATGTTATTTTGAATAATTAGGAAAAGGGAGGTAGCCGGGGAACCAGAAATTCTGAGACGGGGGAGGGCACTACACTTCCTCCACAGAAGTAAATGGCTCCATTTTATGAAACTCCATGGCTTAGGTGCAGAGAGTCCTTCAGTCTCACCGAGTTATTATTCACAGTTGTTTAATCACTGAAATGCCCCTGGAATTGGACTCACAGAGCACAGGAAAACAGCACTAATGACCTTTAAAGTGTTATATTACTAATTAGACATGATATTTAATGACATCTGAGGCAGATAAACAAGCATGAGAAGTTCTGTCAAGTGGGAATTCGCACCAGAAGATGAAATACTCATTATTTATAGATCCAAAAGTCTGTGGGTGTTAGTAATTGCGAGTTGGGTTTCCATCCAAATGTTCATCAAATGTTGGGCAAAAAGTCGACTGAAAGGAAAATGGAAATCAGTGCACATTTCCATCAATGACTGTGTGAAGAATATTGTAAATGGCACAACACAGCGAGATGACATGATTAAAGCAGCGCCAGCAGCCCTGGAGTGGAGACTTGTGACTTAGGTCTGAATAAAATCATCTATTTGAAAAAAAAATGTTAATTTGTTGATCTGCATAATCCCATTGGTTATCACAGTAAAAAACCTGCTGGACATAATTATAGCCATTCAGGATTGACTTTAATAAATAATTCATTGAGACAGTGAAACTTTGTTCTGCTTGATATAGCTTGACTTTCAATGAAAATAGAAACAGAAAATAAATGCCATTTTTACTGCATTTTTTGGTTGGTCCACTTTAAGTTCAGTTTTGTCTTTAGAGGAAAACTAAGCCCGCTTTGCACCCTCAGAGGACTTAATTGCATATGATCAAATTAATATTGAAATCTGTATTAATTTATAGGCCTAATTTAATATCAATTAGTGTTGGATATCTGAACAATAGTATAAGTTACTACCCTCAATATTACTGTGTGTTATTTTAAATAATGAAATATAAATAGGTCTATTAAAAAGGTAAAACTTTTAATGACTTTTTTACTTCCTCTTTGATAGCCTACTGGTTTGAAAACAAGAAAAGGAGGGCATGGAATAAAGTTCAAACCAGGCTGCTGCTTGAATTTGGAGGAACGTCACAAGCAGCATTTGAACAGGCTTTGCACTGCAGACGTTAGTCTCTCCCGTGCATTAATTTGGGCCGACACTACAAGCAACAACTGAAATGCCTTTGTGCCACAGCTGCACAGTTTCTTGCATGGTCTCTCCAATGTGTTTATTTGAACTGGCCTCACGCGCAACATTTCAACAGGCTTTACGCCACAATAGTATAGTCCCTCCAACGTGTTCATTTGAACCAGTCCCACATACAATGATTGAACAGGTCCTACGCAAGCAGCTGTGTGATGCTTCTTGCATGCACACTGAACTGGCTCTGCTTAAGGCTTTATTATGATCTCCACGTGGCCACAGGGCCGGCATAGCACCAAGTTTGTGCTCTTATTCCACAATGTGCAAGGTTTTTATCCAACTCTTTTTCAAATCTCAGCCTCCTGAACCTGCAGACGGCGCTCTGCCGACTCCGGAGAAAAAGCCTGTGGGTGGCCCTCAACAAGCTCCACCCCTCGCCTCAGCCTCGGCATCCCACCCTTCCACTCGAGCCCTACGGGCGTCCCACCCTTCTGCTCGAGCCCTACGGGCGTCCCACCCTTCCGCGCTCGAGCCCTACGGGCGTCCCACCCTTCCGCTCGAGCCCTACGGGTGTCCCACCCTTCCACTCGAGCCCTACGGGCGTCCCACCCTTCCACTCGAGCCCTACGGGTGTCCCACCCTTCCGCTCGAGCTTTAAGGGTGTCCCACCCTTCCGCTCGAGCCCTACGGGTGTACCGCCCTTCCGCTCGAGCTCTACGGGTGTCCCGCCCTACCGCTCGAGCCATACGGGTGTCCCGCCCTTCCGTTCGAGCCCTACAGGTGTCCCACCCTTCCGCTCGAGCCCTACGGGTGTCCCACCCTTCCGCTCGATCCCCACGGGTGTCCCACCCTTCCGCTCGATCCCTACAGGTGTCCCAGTTGTCTGTTCGAGCCCTAGGGGTGTCCACACCTTCCGCTCGAGCCCTACGGGCGTCCCACCCTTCCGCTCGAGCCCTACGGGTGTCCCACCCTTCTGCTCGAGTCCTACGGGTGTCCCACCCTTCTGCTCGAGCCCTACATGTGTCCCACCCTTCTGCTCGAGCCCTACATGTGTCCCACCCTTCCTTCCGAGCCACTGGGCTTTCCGCCTTCCAGCATCCCAGCCTTCCACCTGAGCCAGGGGTCACCAGCTTTTCACCCATGCTTGGGGGCAACAGCCTTCTGCCTGAGCCAGATGGTACTCCAGGCCTCTGCTGAAGCCAAACAGTTGTCCCCAGGCCTCCGTCTGACCCAGACGTGTCTCCTGCAGCACCAGTCCTGTCCAGCCCAGCCCAGTATCGACTGCCTCAGTCCTGTCCTGCTCTGCCCAGCTTCAGCAGCACCAGTCCTGTCCAGCCCAGCCCCATCTCGCCAGTCCAGTCTTGTCATGTCCAGCCCAGCCCCGCCCTGTTTGGTCCGGTCTAGTCCAGGCTGTGTCATCCAGTTCCCCGGTCTTGTCCATCCCCGTTCTGTATTCCAGCATGAGTAGCTGGACTTAGGACCCCTGCCAGAGGATAAGTACCTGTCTCGTTTGTGCTTCTTCCCACTCTTCTTCTTTTTCTCTTTTCGGGAAGGAGAAGCACTGTCGAACCTGCAAATACAGGCAACACAGAATGTTCAGGGACAGGGGGAGAGCTCACCAGATGGCCAAATGTGGCGGCATAATGCACAGGAAAATACAACAAGCATGTAGACCATTCTGCAAATTCAGCCTGAATATCTATAAGTAAAATCCTGAAGAGCTTATATTTGCCCCTTTGCTGTGTGGGTCATTTATGCTTTTTAATTGGTATTGTCAGCACCATTTTCTCCCTCCGCTCACTTGCCAGAACTCAGCTAACCTATGCTGCCCTCATTAATACCAGTCTCTCAAAACACAGTTGCTCTTTTTCTTTCCATCCCGTTTCCTTTTTTCCTCTTGACCCTGTATTCCCTGCTGTCATTTTTCTTTGACTTGCCAGACAATGCAAAGTAGTCAGGTGGAGCGCATAGTTATATTTATGAACAGACCCACCAGACGTAAAAAACAGCTTGGAGTCTTTTCCCGCACTCTGCAAGCAACTGTGTGGCTCTCTGTTCATTCACAAATCACCCTCTGATTCGGTGTGCACTATTGATGCTACAACAGATGTACAATGATTTTCAGTGGAGCAAATTTAAGAACTTGCGCGATTTCTATGGATTTAAAATCTGCTACTTTATGGAAAAAACTACTGGCATGCCAGGTGCTGGATTACTCATTTGGTTAAGGCACCATGCAGTGCTGCATAGATTAAATCACAACAGTGCCAGCTCAGACTGTGACTACTAGCTCTGTAAGCAATGCAGAACCCTCAGTGTGGTTCAGTCAAATAAAAACCTGTCAGCCCTACTAGGTATCTCCTGCTGGTTGCATAGAAAAGCAGCATATGAAAAGTCGTCCTACAACTCCAGTCTAGTCAAGTTTAGCATTGCCTGCAGTTAAGAAGCAGTAGCTGGCAACACCAAGGGCTTTATCTTATACCTGGCGGACAACAGCGCCAGGCATGACGCAAGAGTCTTTGCTAGTTTATGACCAGCGCAGCTGTCGCTAGCCCGTCCAGCGCCCAGTTTGCTTTAAGAGCAAATGTACTTCTGCCAAAATAAGTGCCCATGGACGTGTTGGTCTTAAAATAAGGAGTGGTTGGGCGCATTGATGGCGTGTTGCTATCTTGAGGCAGCAGTGCACCTTTATAAACAAGTGCACAATGCACATACACTCTGATTTTTACATACACACAGGGATGAGCAGCAGCGATCATACACATGCAGACGATTGCAATATGAAAGATTATTATTGTGTAAATCAAGACATTTAAAAACTAGGCTTATGTCGTCAGAGGCGACGGCTTGGGGCATATCCCCGAACGCCACCAATCCTCCATTTCCCCGATCCTTGAATAGACTTTCATTTGAACTTAATTTCAGGGCAATCGGACAAATGGTTCTGAAGATATGGCAAAAATTGTGAGTTTTATGTGACAAAGCCTTGAACAAAATATTGAACCAAACAGGTATATTGTCATCGTGGGACACATCCTCAGGTCATGACCTTTCATTTGCACTTGGTTTGAAGTAAATCAGACAAATATTTCCAGGGATATGATAAAAACAGTGATTTTTCAGTGTTTGGCCCATGGTGGCCAATCTAGAAATTTTAAATTGTCCAAAATCGATACAGTACTTCCTCTTCATGATACTTACTTAAATGCAAAACATGAAATTTCTAATTGAAATATTGCTGAAGTTATCACCTTAACACGTAGGGCGGCGCGACGGCGGTGGCGGCGGTCGGACCAAAAACATAATATCCTCGAAACGCCGTTCGGCTTTATAACTATATGACGTAATGATAAGTGCGATCAATGTCCCTCATCAGAGAATGCTCTGAAGGCAGCAATTTGAATCATAACGGAACCCATTCCACCAGGTAATTTGCGATTCAACCTGTTCGGTAATACGTATCGGTATTCACAAATTATTCAGGATGAAGCCAAGACTCCTTTATTCTGGTAAACTCTGTCAGTCCTGCAGTCTTCCAGGGACACCCCCCCCTCAGAGGATTGGCTGTTAGGGGACAATGGTTAGCCAAAATAATAGATGGACGGCATATCATGCCTAAAACAGTGTGAGGCTTTTAGGTCCATCAAACAAAACACAAACAGTAAGAGAATAAATGTTTGAAGCGCTGAAAAAGTGCATCAGATGTTTGGATAAGTCCGGTCAGAGTCCTATACAGGTTGACTTACTATCTGCACTTCTATTCTGATGTATTCATACAATACCTGCAACCCATCTTTTCCGCTTCCATTATCAAATACAAAATACATTTAATTTCAAATGTATTTATTACTATTCATAACTTGGCTGACAAAGCAGCCTTAAAAGGCGGCACTTTAAAGTAGACGCAGACGATGGATGACATTGTTGTCTCCATCTATAATTAAACCAAAGTTCTTCCATACATTTGACTTGACCTTCAATCTCCAGGCAAGTTCTTCTCACTCCTATCGGATATTACTCGAGGGGTTAAGGTAATCAAAATGACATTATATTTGTTTCTTTTTTGCAGGCTGTTTTTCTCACTCAATTTCAATTTCGTTCTGCAGTCTTCCACCAGCATGTACTTATTTTTTTCACCCTCAACCCTGAATTAAAATTTTTAGTCTGCTTGTTTATGCACAAGTTGTAATAATGCAAGTTAAGTGCCGGAATAATCGCAATTCACTGTTTTTAGCGATTAATACTCACCATGTGAGGTTAGCCGAGCAAGTGAACTGACTGTTAGCAGGCTAACTTAGCCAGCGAGCTAGATTACTGACTTCAGTAGCTGACTAATTTCATGTTAGTTAGCAATATATGTAAATGCCAGCTCACGAAATGTTCACAGCTTGATGCTAGCTAAGTAGCCAAATAATGGCTATTCACCATTTTTATTGATTGAACTAGCTCCCTCGCTAGGCTAGCGAACTAACTAGCAAGCTATTTTGCCAGCTTAGCCATTTATAGTCGGTGAATTTTACTGTTAGCTACCTTGCTAATTAACAGTCAGTGACATTAAACTAAAATAGTCTGAATGCCTGAAAGAGTCCAAACCCTACTATAAACTCCCATAGGTATTTTGCTTCCAACACCAGAAGCTAAGTAGCTGTGACATCATCACTTTAGTACTCTATTTCATGTTATGTCCAAAACATGCCTATGATTAACATAGAGATTAAGTACAACCGCTTTTAATCATGTGCCTTACTTTGCAATCAAATTACCAGCCGAAAATGTGCTTGCGCCACATTCTTCAAACCATGCGCTTAGATCGCTAAAACAGGGCCCAAGTGTTTTGCATACGAACTATGTATACCTACACATTTTGGAGTCTGTTGTTGTCATCACATTCAAAAAACGCATATGACAGATGCACACATCCTACATAACTAAAAAACAGGTGCTGAACCAATAAAACTATCATATGAAAAATACGCCCAGCTCTGCACAATGTAGCTCCCCAAAACAAAGTTTCTTGGTTTAGAAGCCTTGAGAGCTCTTTTTGTTGCTCTCGGGATGATATCGTTTTGCTCCCAATTGGATTCCTGGGCCAGCTGGCATCAATTGGGGGCATTACCCGGACCCTATTGAAGCTCTAGTTCCACTTGCTCCCGTTGCAAGAGTGTCAGTGTTTCATTTGCGCTTCAGCCGGTAAGGTCTCTAGAAAGAGAATTGTTAGGAACGTTAGCTGCATAATTGAGGTTTAGTGGTAGTGAGCAAGGGAATCTTTGTTTTGTTTTTCCCTTTTCTTTTTGTCACTTGCTTTCTACCTCAGACAACTTCCAGCGCGAGTCTCACATTTTTATTCTGTTTGAATCTCACCTTCCTCTGCTGTTTTTGCCTTTTAATTCTGGCAACTGCATTTGGCATCTAATACTCCGCACCCACCACACAAAGTTTATTAGAAAATCCATCAGCGGATTATAAAAGCATGTAGCTCGAAACGTCACTTCACTGCTGGATGTTCTAATGATTCTTGTCTTTGGGAGCCTTGTCATCAGATTTGACGTAAGTGCATATTTTCAATGAACAATTGAATTCAAAAGTTAAAGTATCTGATAATGTGTTGTTGAAGTACAGCGTTGTATTTTCAATATAGTAGTGCTTGAATGGAGTTTTCAAATCACTCCTTCTTAATTTTATTGACAGATTCCCCCACAAGCCAACTTTTTTAAAATTAGGGTTATATTTACTAACCGACTCCGTCGACGTCCGGATCTTTTTTTCTTTCTTTTCTTTGGAGGAGGGGAAGGGGAACTACTCGATTTCCTCTTCATTCTGAGAAATAAGACATTAAAATGCACAGCAGACATGAAAGACTATTTTGCGGGCAAGTCAAACAACCAGATGCACTAAAAATCTGAAACTACCGTCCAAAAATGTCAATTCCATCAAAGCACGAGTATTTCAAGTATAAATTCAGAAAATTGTACCATTGCTGAAAGTCCTCTGCACAAGCTCATCATTTACTTGGCAAAGTACAGTACAAATTGTTCAATCCCCATTCACACTTGCCTTATTGTTTTTGATATAATCAGAAAACAAAAAAAATTACACGCCACAGATATCAGAGGGATGATATCTGCATGAAACTCATTCACATCAGCATTCATATTAAACATCAAAGGCACAAGGAGAGAAACAGCCAAATTGAATTCCTGTAATCAAGTAAATCTCCATTGTAGTGGAATTAGATTCGTAGTTGTGGGTGCAAAAGTTACAAGCGCAAATATCAAGAATCTCAATCTTCGAATGACAAAATGAACTGAATTAAGTAGCAAATCTTGCAGAGAGCCATCCTATGTCATTATCTGTGCCCTCTGCTGAGACAAACACGGGTATGGGGGAGGGGATTACCTGTAATCGCTATAACAGACGGATTCTCTATCATAGCTGTCGCCGTAGCAATCACATTCTGCGGCATAGTCCTCTGTGTCTGCTCGCTCCTCTCCCTGCCCCTCACAGCAGTGGTTAACGCTGAACAGGACACAAGGACTCATTCAGTGACCACATCTGTACCATAATACGCTCAGCTAGGTATACCGAGCACCCAGGAAGAGAAGTGGTTTGAGGGCCACAACTGCAATCACCACCTTTCACCCAATGGCCCACCAGAGATTTCAGTAACAGTGCCAAAATGATGATATTTACAGACAAATGCATGTGCAGTATGTGTGATCATAAAGGTTCAGGTCTTGAGCAATATACAGCAAGTTTGACTTTGCCCATCTTAATTTACCGTGCTACCCATCATTTGGACATCAACCATTTGAAGAACATCAGACTGCAAACTGGCCATTTTATTGATGTCCTCTTCCAGTCACGTAATAAGAGCTACAAAGGTGAGCCATTGAAAGTATCATTACCTGCTGGGATTTGTGTCACTAAGAGACAGATTAATGACAAATACCAGGCAGTATCAGAAACATCAACACATTATCCGAATATGCACTCCAACAGTTACAGCCAGAGCTGTTTGCTTTGTTTGCACAGAGACCCCAAATCCTTCATAGGCCAGAAAATGCCATATGCTGCTACAGTACAGTCGCCGTTAAAACCGAAGAGACGGCTTTAGTTCACACCTGGTTATCTCGAACATTTCGCCCTTCTAACCCATTTCAAACCACAATCTAACCAATGAGCCGTATCACAGGACAATTTACCGCTAGGAATAACCACATGTGGCTCCGTGGAACTGAATGTAGTACCGCGTGTAAGTAATAGAATAGAGGGCATTTTGACTGTTAGAATTACGCTTGAGTTTGCCGTTATGTATTTTAACATCTTTTTATTTTCTCTTGCAGTGAAAGTGGAAGTGAGAGCTTATGCGACCTCTGGAAAGCATGTGGCTGATCCTCTGTTTAAAACGCCTAGCATGAACAAAAATATATATATATTATGATAAATTCGACAGCGTAATGTAAGAAATTTTATTCTTGAAGGGAATTTTTTTGGTATGTTAAATATGCTTTTTTTACTGCAGAAACTATATACAACTTAAGAGCCTTTGAGCTTATGCTCACATTATTCTCTGAAAGTATGCGTTCTGACCCACAGAGGTTTGAGGTTGTCTCTCGCCAAGGAGTCAATCTTCGTCCTAAACTCTGGGGAAATGCATCGTATCGTAACAGGTTCCATAGTTGTAAATGTGATGTCAGTTAATGGTTGGGCATTTTATAGAAAATTTCTGCCACGCGCTGAGCAGGTCATTAATTCTTTAATAGGCTACAATGAGCTTAAAGGGAATATAGGGTGACAATGAGTAATAAATAGGGATGACACGAACTGAGCTGTACTGAATCAGTGCCTGGTGTATCCGCTTTTAATTCCGTGAATTCAGTTTACGAAAGTTTACTCTTGATACTTTTTCATCAACACTCATTAGAGTGACTGCTTGTCATTTGACTAGTTCCGCAAACGTTTGCAAACTTGTAATTTATGAGACATGTTTATTCTTGTTTATTTTTCTGAAAGACCTTTATGAAAGTTTCATGTAGTCAATATGAAATAAAACATATTTTCCCCCACCGCAACTGTTTTTCAGTGGCTCAACGGGCTAATCATTACTCATGTCCTATTTTAATCTGAACTTGTAGTCTCATCCTGATAATTTTAATGTAGGCCATACTTGGCATGTACTAGGTCAACTTGAATTGGAAAGCGTAGAAAGAATCATCTGTAGTCGCTGATAGCAGTTGAATATCGATGGATGTACAAATCATTTTGAACTGAGGCCAGCACACGTGGATTCCAGCTGACACAATGTCGACACAGGGAACAATTATCCATTATTGTGATATCCCCTATAGAGTAATGCAGACTAAAATTGGTTGAAAATACACGTGTCTGTTTCTTTGAGGCCAGTGACACGCAATAATGCCAATAAACGAAGAATACCATAAGTTCGGCCCGACAAAGGGCGCTGTTTGCGAAACTGGAAATTATTTGCGGAATCAGTCAAAGGACGTGCCACAGAAAAATGACTGTGCAAGGCTTTAGTGCTAATGACTGAAGAAAACTAATTGATCCACAAAGTGCGTGAGCTCTTTCCGCAAATTCGTGAACAGATAACTTTCCGCCCACAAATTCTGTTTCGATACCAGACGCTTCAAACAAATTCCGTTTGCGGAACTGGTCAACGTACTGTAGGAATGGATAGGCTATACTAAATTACAGGTTTGCAACAGGAAAAATAATAGCCTATATTTTGGCACCAGAGTGTAAAATAGGCCAAATAGTACATAAAAGCATGCATTATTTCCGAACATAAAATATTGCAGAAATTATGCCGGAAAAACAAAATCCTCACCAAAAATAGCATGATATTTAGGCCTAATAGGAAGTGGCAATATCTACGGCGCCGTAAACGGTGATTCGGGGCTATATTTTACGGCGCGCGTGCCCATTGACGTTTCTTCACATATGTTGGCAGCTACCAAGCTCAGCACGCTTATCTGCGGCCTACAGCGGAGTGTTTGTTTTAATACAATCTCTCAGATCGCTTTCGCACAAGGTACGATTGTTCGGTACCGTGCCACAATGGGTAATATGTTATGGGGGATTTTATTATTGAGAAGGGGCTTTAGAATATCAATATCGCGAATGCATGCAGCGCGTGCCTAGCAAACCGGTGTGTCATCACTCAGTCGCATGGATTACCACGTAACGCAGCACAAGAAATTGAACTCGAAATTTTCTTGATTGAATTTCAGTGGCTAAATCATCAAAATTGCTCCCCACAACTGTTAAAAGCGAGTCCGTCATCTTGGGTTTTCTCCGCGCATCCCCACTCCAGCCCCGAATCACCGTTTACGGCGCCGCAGATACAGCCACTGCCCATTTAATAATCCAATTGCGTATTATACCGCACTAAAGTTTTAAACAGTAGCGCAAGTTGAGCAAACTGTAGGCCTATAGTATAAAATAAAATGATTTGCAGAAATGATTTCCAGCAACATCAACCCCGCCAAAGCAAATCAATGTTTTATGTAAGCTAACGTTACTCTTGCATTCATATATGGAAATAAATCGCCAACAAGCTGTGCCATTATCTACATGCACAGACTACTGTCAACACGACTGCCCCAACCGCCCTCGTGGCTCAGTTATGATAAAACAAACACCCGGCTCATGGGCTATCGCCCAGCTACCCCGTGCGCGCTAGGCGGCGGGAGGTCTTCTTTTTCCTTGGTGCGCGTCAAGACGCCGGTCCCACCGCACAGCTCACGACGAGATTTCCCGGTCCTACCGACAGCCTGACGCCCCCCCCTACTGCTGGATTAACAACCTTTTCTTTGGTTTTAATGGCGACTGTACTGTAGCTAATACATGAACAAAACAACACCTAAAACCTACTAGTGCAAAGAGTGGGCCTGAAATGCAGAAAAAATGATGTTAAATTTGAAAGTCCTTCAACATTGTTAATCTTGAAGGACTTTCAAATTTGACATCATTTTTTCATTACTTATTATTTCATTTCAAATTTGACATCATTTTTTCATTACTTATTTCATTATTTTTCATTTTTCATTACATTTTTTCATCACTCTTCATTAATCACATGCCACTGAATGGAAGAAAAAGGCTCTGCTATTGGCATTTGCCACCACAAAATGTACAATGGTTACCTGATTCATAATGGGCTAGTAATACATCACCAAGGGAAAATAAGAATACCAGCAGAGGTGGTGGGGTGGGACAACAGATAAACCTAAGTGTTCTGAAGGTACAATCCCAATTCCGAAATAGTTGGGACAAAGAGCAATATGTTATTTACAATGGAACACAGATAACATTTCAAAAGTTGAAACAGAGACATTTTACATTTTTATCCACAAAATGAGCTTACCGTAAATGTCCATTTAGCTACAAAATAACTGGCTGAAAGGTGCCAGTGAAATTACCTGGGAAAAAAGGCTTCAGTTTATATGTTTATGATTAACAGGGTATTCGTGGAAACTGAAACTGGTGCGGTTTCATTTACATACTTTAGTTTTGAGACTTCTACATTGATCCCGGTTGGGGCAACACGCAACATCATCCTGTTATCCATTGTGTCAGGGCAAAGATGGACTAAATGAAGACAACAAGTAGGTATGAACACTTCAGAATGAAGTTGCTCCGATCTTCATACACAAAGCATACATATAAATTCATATAGCTATGCATATAACGACCAGTTTCTTCCAGGTATAGACCTGAGTCAGACTCACAGACACAGCTGAATGCGAACACTTTTTCTTGGAATGAAACAAAAAACGTAGGTAACTGAGTGATAATATAAAGGGAAAAGCAATCGCAGAGCTTATTCTTTAGCTTTGCCAAATAATAGAGCATAAATATTGTTGATTTAAAATTCCTAATTTGTGTCCATTTATGAGCAAGAAAAGATCAAAAAGAACACAGAAAACAAGTCCCCCACCCCAAAATAATAATAATAATAATAATAATAATTGTCTACACCCATGTTTAGCTACTGTTTACATGTGTCTCATTGGACATTTATACATACACAAGATGGCTACCTTCAGCTATTTTTTCCCCCCACATCTTTATTGACATCAGATATATATACAAAGAAAAACCGAAGCTTTAGCGTCTGTGTTACCGCAACACGGGGTAACACAGACGTGTATATACAATAGTGGAAATAATTGCCCAGGTGTTTAATTGAACTGGCGTTTAATACACAAAATGAGATGAGACCCCGGCAGCTTTTTGCACACAGGGGGTATTTGCATGTGGCGATTATTTGGTCATACACGGTATTTCAAATTTTCTGGCTGTAACAGGTCTCAACAAAGTTATGATACCGGAAAAAAAAGAGCTGAAAAAGTAATTAATATATAAGAGAATAAGCTGAAAGAACATTTAGCAAGTAAATAAGTTAACTGGCATCTGGTGTGTAACATGATTGGCTATAAAAGGGTTGTTTTAGAGAGGCTGAGTCTCTCAGAAGTAAAGATGGCCAGAGGCTCTCCAACCTGTGAAAGCTTGCGTAAAAATATTGCGGCATACTCTAAATAAAACAATGTTCCTCAACGTCGAATTGCAAAGGCTCTGAAGGTCTCATCATCGACAGTGCATAACATCATAAAAAGATTCAGAGAAACTGGAAAAATCTCTGTGCATAAGGGACAAGGCCGAAGACCTTCACTGGATGCCCGTGATCTTTGGGCCCTCAGACGCCACTGCATCACTCACGGGCATGATTCTGTCATTGACATTACTAAATGGGCCCAGGAATACTTCAAGAAACCACTGTCAGTAAACACAGTCCTTTGTGCCATCAACAGATGCCACCTAAAACAGAACACCTTCATGCAAAAAGGAAGCCATTGTTGAGCATGATCCTGAAGCCCCGCCGTGTTCTGTGGACCCAAGGTCATTTTGAATGGACTGTCGCAAAGTGGCAAAGTGTCCTGTGGTCAGATGAGTCCAAATTTGACATTCTTGTTGGAAATCATGGGCGTCATGTTGTACGGGGTAAAGAGGAGAAAGACCACCCCTCCTGTTATCAGCGATCAGTTTAAAAGCCAGCATCTCTGATGGTATGGGGATGCATTAGTGCACATGGTGTGGGACACTTGCATGTTTTAAAATGCACCATGAATGCTGAAAGGTATATAAAGGTTTTAGAGCAACAGGTGCTCCCCTGCAGACGACATCTATTCCAGGGAAGGCCATGTGTATTTCAGCAGGACAATGCAATACCACATACTGCAGCTATTACAACAGTATGGCTTTGTAGTCGAGGAGTCTGTGTGCTGAAAAAAAGTGTTTAGCTTCATTAACAAATAAAAACAACACAAAAATGTCACACAACAATGAAAAAGACTAGTAATTTTATTGTTGCCGTTTATTTTGCTGAGGAAAACTATGAAGCAAAATTTTTTGATGCAAAAGCCGAAAATGTCACAACTGCAAAATCATCTTGGTTTTATTTCTTGATGTAAACATAAACACTTTTCCTCACTGTTCAGTTATGTATGATGATTTTTATTTATGATGTAATTATACATTTTATGTAATTATGACATTATAAACTGTAATGTCACAGAAGGAGCCACACTTTCCTTGCAGGAAATCAAAACCTGCTGCTGAGTGTGTCTGGCGCATGCAATTGCCATAGATCAAAACTGAAACTAAATCATCACAGAATCCTGCCTGTCATACACACTTGATGCAAATACCAAGAAAAGAAATAGAATGGCATCTGATGGGTCTGACAAAGACCCAGCAGCTGAAGAAAATGTCAGTTAGACACGTGCGCAAGCACAGTCCTGCATGAGGATTTGGAAACTATTGATCGAAGTCAGGTTGCTGATTGAAATCAAAACCGCAAAAGGTATATTGATCTTAAAAGCTGCACATACCATGCACACTCTTGTGTGCTATCAGCAGCCAAGGACTTGATAACAATTGGGAATGAAAGCTCTAATGTCACCAGGAGGAATGGAAAATGCAGCAGGCTGCTATAACAAATACCAAAGACATAAAGCGCGGTACAGAGAGATCCTCAGAGTTCCTCATAGCAAAGATTGATCACGGCATGCCAATTTGCCCACATACATGTAGGCTTATATTCCATTACTTTAACCTTTACATCCAAAGTAGAAAATTGGGGAAATTCTGCCTGTTCTAACAATGGTTACAAAAAGCTATACAATGATACAGGCATGACAGTTGGCTGAGCTTTCTCAACCCCAATTCATGATGGTTATTTTTTGTTAAATAACTTTGTAAATCTAGACCTTACTCTTCGTACCTGTCTATACACTTGTGTGTTCTTCACTGCACTCCCTTGTGTACACTGGTTGTGCCTTATTCGCTTCAGCAATAAGTTTTAAATCTAATTGGCGAATGATTAGCTGCTGAAGGTAACAAACCTGAGAATATTGCGATATACATAAATCTGTGCTTCTTTTTCCATCATGGGCGAAGAGTCTGCAAAGCCACTATTAGCTATGCAGCTAAATTAGTCAATAATAGACTACCAACACCATGAACAGGTGGTTCTGGTTAAGGTTAGGAAATTATGCGCAACATAATCCATACATTAGTAATATAAATAAATTGTCTATTTTGAGGACTTTACTTGGGTAGCTAGTGATGGAGTTGTGAAGCGTCCACTCATGAGACGTGCAAGCAGTTTTAATTTCTGTGTGCTGCCAACGTAGAAAATTGGCTTTAACTAATTAATTAACTAATTAACTAGGCTTTGGCTCATCACAAATAGTAAGATATATAAAAAACTAGAAATGGTTTTTACACGTAAAAACAGATGTCTCCCCCTTCCCCCATTTCACATTTTAGAGTTATGGTCCGGAAACAAGTCCCACCCTTCAATATGCCAATAAGTCCAAATTGTTGCCATGGAAACAGAAAAAATATTAAAGCTGCAAGTAGCGTTGGACGGGTCCTCGCCCTCCCACGCATGCCGAAATGGGGGCGAGACGCTTTGGAGCGCCGTCGAGCATTGTCATTCGTTGGACAGCACGAGACTAAGTAAAATGTTTTATGTTGAGTTGAGTGCAAACCCCTTTGCTGCAAGAGATTTTTCTTTAGTATAATGGAGCTATGACCCATGCGACCTAGTGAAACTTTCTGAAGCAGATTTTATCACTGCTGCGTATTGCGCAATCTTCCCCAATTCATGAACTTAGTGAAGGGAGAAGAGCCGTGTGATTCTACTGCCACCCGGTGGTCAGAATGTGTAGCAGCACAAAGAAAAACACTGAAAATCAATAATAATCAAGAAATTAACTAGAGCACTCAGCAACCGAGTACATGTATCCCCCGAAGGACCCCCAGTTGGGCCCAGATGGTCGCAGAGTACCCAAAATCAATAGGTGTCGTGAACTCACCATAATACATGTCCCTGAAAAATTTGAAAAGAATCAGTGCACTTAAGTGGGCTGTAGAGCGTTCACAAGAAAATCTCTGCGGACGCGGACGCGTGACGAGGCCAAATCCATAGTATCCTTCGAACTTGTTCGGGGGATACAATAAATGCTTCTTCCAGGTAAATCATAGAAAGCTGAAATTTCGGGAGCATGTTCACTGAAGAAAGACAAGTTTTATGCACTGCAACTTATAGTGAATTCAGAAGTGCGTCACTGTATATTTTTCAAAATATGAATATTCATAACATGTTTATATCTCAAGAAATATCAATTGTAATGGTACCACACTTGGCAGTTTGTTTGGCGACATGGAGAATGTGTACTATACCAAAGGACATTTTTATACGATTAACGGTTTGTCCACAGCAAGAATGTATATTTTACTGTACAGTGTATTATGTACGTAAAAATTTTTATTTCAATAAGTCTCAAATGGATTTTCACGAAATTAGGTGACAGTACAGGGCATGGTACAGCAATGATGAGTGATTTTTTTTCAGAATTTTATGACATTGCAACAGGCTGTGGTGAAAGCGAAAGTCCCATTTTGGCGTATTTAGGTGGAGAATTTTCAGACCAAACCAAAACCAAAACCAAACAAATTTGGTTTGTTTTCGAGCATGTTTAAGGGGTGAAATGAAGGTTGGAAATTGCTTAGGCATCGAAAAAAGGCAGTGAAAGGCAGTGGGGACCCATCTTTGACGCATCATAAAATCCAAACCATTCGACTTTTGAAAAAGTTGTATAGTTGTTTTCATCGGCAGAGTGTGCTTTGTCATCTATTAGCATTTGGGGTTGATGCAATGAATGCCCTTAAAGGATTTTGCGTTTGTTCAAGGACAAATTTTGGCGAAATTTAGGGGGAAAAGGGAATTTTGATATGCAAATTGCGGACTTCCTGTTCGATTTACGTAATGGGTGTTGATTGTGCATTTTTAGGCCTTGATGAGATGAACAATATAGTGTTTGTTCAATCTCTCTATGACTTTCCTACCGGTCGTGGTGGCCGTCTAAGTGCAAGTTTCTTGGTGGCGCTAGAGAGCCATTTAAATTCGAAAGCAGTTCAAACCCTCAAAATCTACATGTTATGAAGAGACACTATATGAAATTTGGTGAGAATCGGTCAAACAGTGTCAGAGTTATGCTCCGGAAACAAATGGGTACGCTGACGCCAACGCGGACGCCGACGCCAACGGGAATTCAGGCAAAAACAATATGTCTCCCCACCCCTCCAGGAAGGGGGAGACACAAAAACTAGAGCTGGGCTCAGAGAGCGCAAGTACCTCTGCCAATTAACCCAATGTTATTTTTGCCAGTATTAGTTAGCGACCCCTGTGTTTATGCAGTCCTGTAGTCTTCGCGCAAATATGTTTTTAATGTGTTTTTGACCTTTTGCATACCCTTGACCTTGACCTTTGACCTTGACCTCCCAAAATCGAATCACCTCTTCCTTGAACAATACTTACTAATTATACCATCAAATTTGAGGAAAATCCATCCATAACTTTTTGCGTAATCCTGCTTACAAACAAACCAACAAACCAACCAACAGACAAACGGTAATGATCCAATAACCTCCTCCAACTTCGTTGGGTGGAGGTAATGATCACTGGCTCCCAATATTTTGCTTTGGCAAAATCTGACAAGTCATCTATAATTCAAAGGTTGTGAGGCAAAAACCTAGAAACTTGATCTTACAGGGGTTTATCCACATGAAATTTGCTATTTTTTGTAATGCCAAAAACATAGCAAGAGAAATTAGTTGAAGCAGCATTCATATCACATGATCTATCAGGTCTGTACCCATGCAAAGTACTGATCATGCAGGGCAATCTTGGTCAGAATTCATCAATCATGTGCTAATAATGATTAATAAATGACATAAAGAGGAAGGAGACAGTCCTGACTTAACTTTCAAAAGCAACTACAATAGCATAATTGCTAGATTTTTGTCCATAATTTTGACAAATGATATTGTACATTTTTGGATGGAAAAACCTAGTAAGTCATATTGCCATGGATATTGACACTACTTTATTTATCATTAATTATTCCTAATCTAAGCCATCTTGTTAATGGTAATGTGCAGATACATTAACCAGCTTCTAAACAAACTTTGAAGTTTTGTATCCTATGTTGCGATTTTACTAATTTCATAAAGGTAACGTCCCAGGTAATGTCCCACCTTCATTTTACAGTGATTTTGCACTGAGATTTTTGCACAGCGCTACAGCAATCAACTATTTTATAATTTTTGTCTCAAAAAAAATCCCATTACCAAATCAAACCACTGATGGAGAGGGAATGAAGGGGAATGAGTAGATGAGCCAGAGGAAGTGCAAGCTTAGCAGCCAACAGGCTTACAAAAACAGGTTTTATGTATGAGTATTTTGTGTAAAGCACTGTTTATAATTTGTAAATGGAGATTTGTTAGACAATATTTAAATGCCCATTATGACTGGTCAGCGATGTGTTTATTTTGGTTATCATTTAGCACCCACTGGTGGTTTGTTTGTAGAAAAACATGGTCTGATGCAATACCACTTCTTCGTGATAAAATAGACTAGTGCTTTCTAGAAGCTTCTGGCATCTTCCTGCCTGGAGGGTGCGGGATTACCCAGGAATCCTGTAGATCTTACCAGAATGTTGCTAGTCTATATAAATGCTGTGAGTTTGGTCAGGAGAGGCAGAGTTTTTGTTTTAGCGACAGAGTTACATTGTGGCATTAGAGTGTTATTATAAGATTAAACAGTGGATTATTTGTAAAAGTTTTTTTTAAACAGTGAAGAATAAATTTGTTTAAGTTGTCATTGCTGGTTTTCTTTGTCGTGATTTTCAAGTCATAAGCCAGATAAGCAGGCTGGCATCCAAAGCTGCTGAAGAACCAAAAGTATAGTCCATGGTTATACTGTACTGAACATGGTAATTTCCATGTACTTATATTTCACACTGTAATTTAATATGATCTCATCCTGCAATTATTTCAATTTCAATGAATGCAAGAGTGAGCTAAAATCTTGATTGTTGTCTTGATTTATTTATGAAGAAAATACACTTCCTCCTCTGTAGATATAAAGGGATTAGCCTATCAGTTAAGCAAGTACAGGGAACAAGCCGTGGCTCTTCATGATAATCACCTGATATGTTCAGCTAAAAGCAGAATTTTAGAGACAATGGACCCTATTATAACGATCTAAGCTCACAGTCTGAAGCGCATGGTGCTAATGCATTTAAGGCGTGTCCGAATCCATTTTCACTAGTCCACCGGCAGGTGAACTGAGTAGAGTAAGGTACACGGTTCAGAGGGACTGTACTTAAGGGGGCCAGTCTCGTAAAAAAAAAAAAAAAAATTTTTGTTTTTAGTATTTAAGTGATACTTTGATATATACTCTTCAGCATTCAATTGATGTTTTCATGATATTTTTAGTATTTCATTGTATTTTACGGGAAAAAAAACATCAGGTAAGCCTATAATCAGACCGGTCCAAAATTTCAGTCCAAAATGAAAAAAAGAAAGAAAGAAAAAACCAGTCAAAATTGACCATTTTTTTAGTGTTGCAGTGGACCTCTGGATGTAACTGACAGGGCACTAATGTGTTTGCTGCCATCTATTGGCCAAGTAGGGTCAATTATTATTTCCTTTATAAAATGTTAATTATCTCAGAATTAGAAATTTTGGACAAAAACTGCTATAACTTAAAAAATATTCATCAGAATTAATTCAAAATTGGCAGTAAGATCTGTTTTCATGCAAAAAAAAAAAAAACAATCCTATGATTGATATGCTTTTGCACATACATACCTAACAAGCAAAATTATTAACAAAATATTTCTTTGAAATATTATAATTATATGTTAATGATGAAAATTATACAAACGGTGTGGTAACACTAATAATTAGGGGACATGAATCATGTAGTTATCAAGCATTACTTCATGCATGATTCACTTATGAGTTCATCATGATTCATGCATAAATTCATCATGACACATCACGAGTTAAAATTAATTCATGCTAGCTCATGTCTGAATTCATGCAATGACATCATATCAACTAAGGCATTACTTACTGTAATTAATTCATCATGAATCAAAAGTAATTAAGCATGATCATGATGAGTTCATGGTTCATTAATGACAGCGAATAAAGTCCTTCCCTGATTAGCAGTCCTTCAGCCTGGTTCCAACAGCTGCTGGAAACACAATATTGAGTAGTGCTGGAGATGCACAGATCCACCATCCACATGGATAAGACGACTGCAAGTCACCTTCAGCTACTGCTTCCGCACTCAATTACTCTGGGAGGAAGTGATGACTTCCCAGGCCCACAGGAACTTGTTTATCGGGAACTTGATAAATTGCTGCAGGGTTCCTTCTCAGTAAAAATTGCTGCTATTTTCCGCACTTCCTCACAACACCATAAGCTTTGGACCTTATGTTTGAGACCCTGGGGATTACACACTTGCCTAACTGTCAGACCAAAGCAATTTCAGTAGTCTGTTTCAATGTGCACTCAACTTAAAGTGCTTAGCAAAAAAAGTTCAATAAATTACAGTATATATCTGTATCTAGCCCTAAATTGCGCATGGGTGTAGGTGTTTGAGTCAGTAGGAAAATTATTTTTTGGTGAAAATCATGCATATTCAGCACAGACTTCCACTTCTCATCCTTTGCTCTCCTCACTATTTTAACAATGGCAGTTTCCGCTCTCGAGCCCTTCATAAGCATCCCAGGACTGGTCCTGCTGTTCTGAGAAATCAGTTGGTCTGGGAAGGCACCTAGTTGCATTAGAGCCACTGTAAGCATCGTTAATAAGCCTTCAACATTGACAGAAGTGAAAAAAATAAACCCAGCTGGTTTTGACTCAGCAGAAGAGCCATTATACCTAATCAGATGTTAGCAGCCATGGTAGGAGACCAATCCTTCGCTTTGCCAGGCTGCAAAACATCTGTTTCAGAATGAGATTCCTGCAAATCTTCACTTCAAGTTAAAGAAACTACAATGGGAAAGTGTGGAGCAAACAATCATATTATGTATACAGCAGACAGAATAGGGATAACTTCAGGGCTATGGTAATCTTTACAAGCAAGGAGGGGCCTAGGGTGGCATGGGCCACCCCTGGAATCTGATTGGCCACCCCAGGTGCCACCCCACCATCATAAACTTGGATTGGCTGTATGCCCAGACAGAGGTGGGACTGAGTTTGAACTGAGAAGAAATAGAAGTTTTTGTTTCAATTTCTTAATCAAACAAACATCGCTAGGGAGAACTCTCCGCAGTTTCCGGGCTGCGAACTTGCAATTCTCATTCCACATAACTATGGGACCAGTTCTGACGACTGTGATTGGCTGAGAAACGATGCTCTTCAGTAGCATAGGCATGCACGCTCTAGCGAACGTAATGGTTTAGTCGTGGTGGCTGGACTGTGCTGTACTGCTATGAGCGCAATCACTCATCAAGTTACAGCATGTTACTCTTTTGTTCAGAGGGGGGACTCTAAATAGCTCAAAATGAATGATTTTGTAGCCATTCGAACTATTCCTATTACTTAAGGGTGCAACTCCCATTTAATATTCATAATATTGCTCATTAAAAATACACAAAAATACAAGAGAAATCTACTGTTCATGTAAACAGCAGTTAATGCATAATGATTACACTTTAGTAGGCAGATGAGTGATATGGAGCTAAGCAAAAGTACGTACGTACATTCCTTTCCATGCAAAGGCTCACATTATATTTTCCATCTATATCTAACCATTCATATCTCTCAAACATGCTCACTCATAATTTCTGTTGCCTTTAGTGTCTGCAGCCATCAGCTGAGGGAGACCACCTGTTCACATCTATCCAGTAGCACACAGACACACCTCTATCACTAGCCAACCATCTTACTGCTGTCCTATCAAATGTGCTCATGCTCTAGGGCTCCACAGAGAGGTGTGATTACATAAAGCACCTATGAAGTCAGAGTTAGTTGGGAAAATGTAATGAAGGACAGATTTAGGCTGTTTTTAGCTGATTGGACAACTATGCACCATACTGCTGACCATAAGCCAGTCACCTGTCACAAGCTTTGACATGCCCCCGATGAGATATAACCTGCAGCTGACCAGCTGACCATCTTACTAGCAGTCGAATCTCAGCAAATAACAAATAAATGATTTATCATTCATTGCATGCGGCCGGGTTGAAAAATGAAGCAAGTTCATACTTTGAAGAGCAATAATCCACAAATGACAGAATGTAATATTTCATATTGAGGGGAAACAGCAATTGTCAGGGGATATTAAAAGTACTGATTAATACAAATAAACAGATGTTTTACAGTACATTGTAAATTAGATCATGAATTGAAGTTTGGTGCACTCTCATTCAAAGACTTGCTAAGTTAAAATAGAGCTACATTACATTTCTTAGATTGTCTGGAACAATTCAATTTTTGGGCCTATTCTTCAAATACATCTTAGAATAATAACCTGGGCCAGAGCCAGAACTGGAAAGTGGGGGGCAAGGATACATCCCTTAATGACAACAATAAGTCCCAGCTAGTTCTCAATCATTTTCCTTAATTAAAACTTATTCCAATCATAGTCACGATCAACTGGCGATTGCAGACACGGCTTCAGGCGATCTAACCTGCGTTTCATGATCATTTAAATTGTTGAAATGGAAAAAAAGGAGACCATTTTAAACGTCTTTATGCAATTTCATAGCTTATAACCCCTGAGAAAAGAAAAGCATTAGAAGTCTGGAATCATAATTGGATTCCATGCTTCTAGTGGTGAAGTCTACCACAGAGCACGTAAAGCTGAAAAACTTCCATGCATAAGGACTTCAATTCTACCTGAGAATCCCTAAAATATGTGTTGACTGAAAAATAACTGATCCGCGTTCCAATGAAATTTTGCCTCCAAAAAGCATTAGACGTGACAAGTATGCAATTTTGAGTAACGCTGATTTAAATGCAATGAAATACACGTTCAAATGAATAATGGTCCTTTTAGCTTAATGGGGAGAACAAGTAATGCCTGTTAGTGTGGAGTATGTTTGTGGCGAATGAATTGTAAATTTAGAAAATTATTGAGAACAAGTCAGGACTAATAATTGCATCTTTGGCCCCTAATTTCCAATTCTAGCGCCAACCCTGTAAATAACTCATTTTGTTAAACCTGCAAAAAAAGAATATTTCATTTAGATGACAGTCAGTGGAAACAAAATGAACTGCGCCCAGGATTTCCTATTAGAGCATATGGTCTGATCAGGGAAGGCCAATGTTTTCGAAAACAGGTCACGATGGAGATCAGGTCTCAACTGCGTTACTCTAATTTCAACCTAATTAACTGACTTTAACATGCAGAGCATGCTTTTTTCCCTTTCACCAGTAGCGCAGTGACTTTGCGAGATGGCCTCATCAGCCCACTTAACTGAATCCAGACCTATCCATGTTACACATGCTCGGCTGCAGAACTAAGAACTAAAATGACTCCAGGTCCAGGCTGAAGACAGCCCATATGCCAAAAAGCAGGACATCCCAACGCTGCTACTGGAGATCCGCCATCCCATAGGGCTTTAGTCCAACCCTCATGAGGAAATTTTCATTCTACAGCAGGAAATCCCATTAAGCAGCCAGAGCATTAGAATTAGGTGTAGCAAATTACAAAATTACAACTGAAAGTAAAATATAAAGGACTGAGGATTTACAGGAAGCTGTTAAGTGTGAACCCAAGAGGGCATAATGATGAGAGTTAGTTTGGAGAGCATGAGTGGCAAGAGTGGTACTTACACTGGGCATCGATGTGGACCTTCCCTAGTGATTACACCCTCTTTCTCCATCAGCATCTGCCGAAAGGTGCTGACCTTCTGCCTGATCTCCTCCTCAGAGTATCTGATCCATGATTTAAAAAAAAAAACACACACACATTCAAATCATCACATTATTCAGAACCTGAGAAGGTCAATTTGGACATAAGGTACACTTCACACAGGTAAAAATCTGAATTACTGTAAAACCACACAATAGGCTATGTTGAGGAACTCAAAACTCAAAACTGCCTGCATTATAAGTCTGTTAGGGGCACGCAGAAATGATGAAAGCCAACTGGAGCTCACTCTCAACAGTTTCCATGCCCCCTGAATGTTGGAACGCCGTAACAAAAACAAGGTGAAAGGTGTTGCACCATCTTTGTGCTCAACAGAGCCTTCAGCCTGCTAGCTTTAATCCCTACCAAAAAATACAGAACTGCAGATGGTAAATAGCTATCTCACTGCGATTAAAATGGAAATCCTCTCTGAGACACAAACCCTCCTGCCTCGACCAGCCCGCGTCTTTTCATTCAATGTTAATACACAAGTGTCCTAGCAGAGTTAACAAAAACAGAACAGATAACTATAGTATACACATTTTGTGGGAAATTTGAGTTCAGAAATCAAAATTTAGGAATAATATTGCATTAATCTCTTAAATACCGGGGGTAATCATTACGCATCATAAATACAGCATGTTACCAAACAGCAACATCGTTATACGATATAGCCACTTTACGGGAAGAAACTCAGAAAAAAAGCTCATGTTGAACATTTTTACCTCAACCGATATCAAAATAAATATCACAAGGCACCACTACAGTATGTGGGTAATACACATGCAAAGTTTCTAAAACATATAATCAGCGGCGGCGTTAGACCTGGGCTAATATCCCTCCCTTTATTAACAATTTGTTCTGGGTAATTCTAGATGGTTTTCCTTCATGAACACTTTTCCGATTCAAGAATAATCAAGAGGCAATTGAAGACACGGCTTCTCTCCCCCATACGATCTAAAAGCGACAAAATAATGGGCTGCATTCAGTACAGAAAAATAATTTAATTATAATTAGATCTATGCACCGGCACTCGGTGACGGCATTTCAGAACTCTTCAGCGAATTAAGGTAATTTCGTCGACAAGTACGTGCACCTGTTTTTGCAGCAAGGTCACTCAACTCGCTGTAAAAAATAGACAGCGGTCTGATTGAAAAATGAAAACGGACGAAACCACGTACTAGTGACCAGAATTACCTTCGTTCGCTGAAGAGTTCTGAAACATCGCTGAGTGCCGGTCCAAAGACCTAATTACAAAAGCCAAAACCAGTGAAGTTGGCACGTTATGTAAATCGATAATAGATAATACATAAAAACAGAATACAATGATTTGCAAATCCGATTCAACTTATATTCAATTGAATACACTGCAAAGACAAGATGTTTAATGTTCAAACTGAGAGACTTAATTTTTTTTTTGCAAATAATCATTAACTTAGAATTTAAAGGCAGCAACACATTGCAAAAAAGTTGGCACAGGGGCCTTTTTACCACTGTGTTACATCGCCTTTCCTTTTAACGACACTCAGTAAACGTTTGGGAACTGAGGAGACCAATTTTTCAAGCCTTTCAGGTGGAACTCTTTCCCATTCTTGCTTGATGTACAGCTTAAGTTGTTCAACAGTCCTAGGTCTCCGTTGTCGTATTTTACGCTTCATAATGCGCCACACATTTTAAATGGGAGACAGGTCTGGACTACAGGCAGGCCAGTCTAGTACCCGCACTCTTTTACTATGGAGCCATGCTGTTGTAACACGTGCAGAATGTGGCTTGGCATTGTCTTGCTGAAATAAGTAAGGGTGTCCATGAAAAAGACGTTGCTTGGATGGCAACATATGTTGCTCCAAAACCTGTATGTACCTTTCAGCATTAATGATGCCTTCACATATGTGTAAGTTGCCCATGCCTTGGGCACTAATACACCCCCATACCATCACAGATGCTGGCTTTTGAACTGCGCGCCTATAACAGTCCGGATGGTTCTTTTCCTCTTTGGTCCAGATGACACAACGTCCACAGTTTCCAAAAACAATTTGAAATGTGGATTCGTCAGACCACAGAACACTTTTCCACTTTGCATCAGTCCATCTTTGATGAGCTTGGGCCCAGCGAAGCCGGCGGCGTTTCTGGGTGCTGTTAATAAATGGCTTTCGCTTTGCTTTGTAGAGTTTTAACTTGCACTTGCAGATGTAGCGTCGAACTGTAGTTACTGACAGTACTGACAGTAGTTTTCTGAAGTATTCCTGAGCCCATGTGGTGATGTCTTTTACACACTGATGTCGGTTTTTGAAGCAGTACCGCCTGAGGGATCGAAGGTCACGGGCATTCAATGTTGGTTTTCAGCCTTGTCACTTACGTGCAGTGATTTCTCCAGATTCTCTGAACCTTTTGACGATATTACGGACCGTAGATGATGAAATCCCTAAATTTCTTGCAATAGCTCGTTGAGGAATGTTTTTAAACAATCAGCTCACGCATTTGTTTACTAAGTGGTGACCCTCGCCCCATCCTTGTTTGTGAATGACTGAGCATTTCTGGGAAGCTGCTTTTATACCCAATCATGGCACCCACCTGTTCCCAATTAGCCCGTTCACCTGTGGGATGTTCCAAATAAGTGTCTGATGAGCATTCCTCAACTCTCTCAGTCTTTTTTACCACTTGTGCCAGCTTTTTTGAAACTTGTTGCAGGCATCAAATTCCAAATGAGCTAATATTATGGGCAGAAATCTGTGCCACCAGAAACTGAATTTGAATCCTATGATTTGAAATTGTATTTTTTTTATTTGAATCATTGCATTGAAAAACTGAATCTGAATAGTATCATTTGAAATTGAACTCATTAGTTTGTAACAGGAATCTAATAAAATTTGAAAATTCAACTCCCAAATATGCTCATGTTCAGTTCTCACAATTCAAATTCAGTTCTCAAAATTCAATTTCAATTTACTGTGACAAACATCCGGGTAGTTTAAGGACGAAGGAAGAGCAATCGATCTCAGATATACAAGACTCCTCTTTGGCCAATCAGCGCCTACTCAAACACGAGTTCGCGCCTCCTCCTGGTCCTGGACGCATCTTTTTTTTCGTAACCAAGCGAGGCCAGATTTCGCATTTTCTCATGATTATTCATGACGCAGGCGGGCCGCAAATTTTTTTTTTCTCTAAACGTTATGTCTTTTGCACCTTTTACCTGTCCTCTGATTGGTCAATCGTCTCCAAGGAGATATTGAAACTTATGAATGGGCAAGGTCATGTGGCAGAGTCCCTGACTTACGGTAGGGTATTGCTGCCATTCCTGGAAAAAAACGGGTCTGTAGTGAAAGGTTTCTTGATATTACAAGATCCTTGGATTGTGATGGTCCATCCAGACGAGGAAGGGAAGCCTGGATCCTTCCAACCAGTGCCTCAACTCCTCAAAGGTGAGCTTCACTGTGAAAACCTTCTGCTCGCAGATGGAGTAGCTCCACTCAGCAGCAGACAGCTGATGAAAGAAACAGGTGCAAAGGTGTAATTTGCCATCATCACCTCTGAGCGAGAGGACAGTCCCAGCACCCTAGCCGGAGATGTCAACTTCCATGACAAACTGGCGGTGGACATCTGGGAGCTTGAGGAGAGGAGCAGTGGTGAACAGCCTCTTGAGATGGTTGAAAGCGAAACCCAACTGGGGGGTCCAGGCAAAGAGAACCTCAGTGGACCCCAGCTTTGTTAGGGCAGACAGCAACAGTAGAGTATCTTAAAATAAATAGCTGATAGAAATTGGTGAACCTGAGCAACCTCTGCATGTCCTTGCATTGTTTAGGATCTGGCTAAAGCCTGTGCTTTCTGGTGATCCATTTCCAAAGTGCCCTACAATACAATAAAGCCCAGGAAGGAGACGGTGTTGCATTGGAATTCACATTTTTCTGATTTTAAGTAATGTTATTTTTCGAAGAGCCTTCAAGAAGCCAAGCAGACATGGCAGGTGTGATGCCACAGAGACTGACCAGTAGATCGTATAGGAAGCCAAAGACAAACGGGGACTCCATATCTTGGAGAATATATCATGAGATTCTGAAACAAAGTGAGGGTGTTAGTGAGCCCAAATGGCATCACCAAGTATTTGCAGTTACCAGAGGGGGAGGTAAACATTGTCTTCTACATTGCTCCAGCCATGATTAATGCCATACAGAAGTCATAATTGATGGAAGGGAAACCCCTTCATTTTTGATGGCTACTTCTGGTGGTTGGAGGATAGATGAGCAGTGGGACTGATGAGTGCATGACGACAGGACTGTGAGCATGACAGATGCCACTCCAGAATAGATCCCAAAGGCCAGCCCACAGCACCATGGCATGCAGATTTTCCCTGATGAGAAATGCCATCTCTTAAGTATTGTTACGGGAGGTTGGCATGGGCACTGGCTGAATTACCTCAGTGATATGAGGAAGGGCAATCCCCGTGAGACCCTGGAACTGCAGGGGTACCAGAAGTGGTAAACCTCAGATGGCTAACAAGACCAAGATGGATGTTCACATATGATCCTGAGCCAATTATAATGGGGCAACCCGGCCAGGTCAGGCAAACAGGTAGGAGTGGATGAGACAGCAACTGCAGACAGCACCTCTCTTTAAGATGTCACTCGTGTCCCTCAAACAAGGCAGTCAGCAATGGCGTAGATAGCACGTGCGCGGTATAGGCTTATTTTCAACTTTATCCAATGGTGTCATTCTTCAGGGCAAAGCTTGTGAAGCTGAGCCCGGTTTACAGCCAAGGGTACCAGGAAGTCGGCTGAGAAGAAGTTCCAAGTTGAGCATCCTGGGATGCAAGCAATGTAGGTGCTGGTAAATTCCCCCCAGTCTAACTTGCAGCCAGACTTCATTGATTGTGAGAGCCAAATTGATGAGGTTGTCTAGATCTGGGGGAAGGACGCGGGTGGTTAATTTGTCCTGGATCCACTCTGCCAACCGGAACAAATAGGTGTTGTACAGTGCTCGGGCATCCTATTGCTTGGAGACAGCCAGGGTACGGAAGTCAATGGAATACTCAGACACCCTTGTGAAACAGAAGGGGGCTTAAAGGCTCAATATGGTTCCTTAACACTTATATAACATTTAGATAAGAGGAATTTATTACCAGATTTAATTCTAGTAGATGTTATTTACAACAATCTTTAAGGGTGCCTTCTTTTGTGAAACCTTGATTTGGAGGAAACTGATTTTTAATTAAATCAGTAAATGATTTTGGTTGGTTCCATTAGAGCATTGATGTTGTACAGTATTTCTCACAAGTTGTTATTAAAAAGCTTCTCAATAAATACATCTTTCCGGAATTTTTAAAAGAATTTTTTGTGTATTGCCAGTCAGGGGTGCCAGTAATTTTTGAGCCCACTGTATATCCATTCATACTTGTGAATATCTATCCCTACTGAAGCACTATATAAAAAGGTGAACTCTCTCCTCTCGCCTTTCTGCTTCTTTCCAGATTATTCATGATTGTCATTTTAGCTAGCACCTAAACTCCCAAAATCAACTTATTCTGAACACATTAACCATCAGCTGTTTGTACAAGCCACATTCACTTATCCTGACAGTATCACTAAAGAGCTGTTATCATAGTGTTTTAAAAACTCTACAATCGTGGCAGAACATTTGTTGCACTGGTGGATACAATTTTTCACAGATCATTTAAATACTAGCGTGGTCGGCTGACAAGTGTCAGAACACTCACGGGAAAGCAGACAGTTCAAGTCTTCAGTGAGAGCTTTTTTTTAACCTCCCGCTATTGAAGAGCTATAGGACAGTTCTTTCATTTACAATTCACTTCAGGAAAAGTTGTCTTTCACACTATTTTTCCATGGCATTGATATATGTGATTCAAATGATCCAATGTGAGCATTCTAATGATCATGTAGCAAGCAGTACATGTGTGTTAAAGCAATGGCTTTCTTGAGCACTAAGAAACAGTTTGATTAAATATGGACAGCTGTAACATCATATATAATATGACCTCTATGTAGGTCATAGCGGCCGCAGAGAGAACTGTTTCCCATCCCTGTCCTCCCCATTCTCTGGAAGGTTACAGGCCCGAGTCTTAGGCACAGGCGCAAATGTTGAAGGTCATTTATTTTAATTTAAGAAGGTCTTTTATTTTAATTCAATATCATGTCATCATCTCGTCAAATCCCTTTCAGTTCCATCCACTGCTGAAGGCATCTGCCATTATTCTCAGTATAGTAACTCCTGCAGAATACAAAACAGTCTTCCACACACACAGGAAAGCCTGCTGCTGAATGTGGTTAATCTGCAATACAGCGATGAATAATATTTGTGACATGGATATTAACAAGCATGGCCAGGCTTGATTATGCCCACTGTTCTCTATAGCTGCTGTGAAACACTTCATTGGCTGACCTCTGAGGGCAGGGCTTAACATGGCTTATCCAGCCCTGTTGTATAGGGCAGCGGGCCGCCACCCCCTCCAAGAGGGGTTTCTGAGAAGTGATTCTATCTGCTCCTGCCCTTCAACTACACCTCTGGCTAGCGACTGCAAGTTCAAAGCACCTGCTGGGCAGGCACACACATGGCACTGCTAAATCACAGACTTGGAGCACTAATGAGCAGATTTTCTTAATTGGTGCAGCCTTTTAATTGGCTCCCAGGGTGAAGCTATTATATGCGAGACAAAAATCCCTATTGTTAGCAGCATGGGGGCAGAGCTGGTGACAGTGAAGCCGCTGCAACCTGCCTCCAGGCTTAATCTTTGTGTAGCCTTCATCCTCCATGGCTTCACTAAATCCTCAGGTCCTCAGACCATGAAAACAGGGGCCAGTCATTTTATTTGCTATTAAATGTCACCTCTTCCTGCAAATATTACTCTGACTCTCACCACAAAAATTGCGGTGGTGACTTGTGATGGTGTTCTTGTGTATTAAAATAGTATTTCTGGGGGCTTGTCAGGTTTTTTAGGGGTATATCAGTTATTCACTATGTGTTATTGTAATATAACTTCCGGAACTTGCTGTGATGGTAAATGAAAGGGTATTGAAGTCACACCTCTATTCTCATTCCAATAGTTTATGTTTCAAATTTTATCTTGAAATCTTTTCTTGTTCTTAGCACAATTTTCTACTGATAACTTGAGGATGAAAGGATGTGCGTGGATGTCAGTCACCAGCATCTTCAACATAGGGAGTCCTGCACTTGATGAACACTTTACAGTTGCTTCAAGTCATCACATGGATCTGTGACGAATTAATATTTTCTATCAAATAAAATGTGCTAACTGTAGATAAGATGTTGTACAGCACTTTACCCAGTGAATTTTTGGTAAATCCTCTGCACCAGAGTAGGACCCAAGAGCTTTATTTTGAGAAAACATGAAATAATAATATTGCTTATGCTATATACATGAATTGATACATTAGACTTGGTGTCATATTTAAGAAAAGATGCTTATTCTCAAAGAATAAATGAAAAGTAAAAGGGATGAGGCTAGGCTGCTTGTCCTCAGTGGCTGTACAAGATCTTCTTGTACTAATGAAGATAAATGCTAAATGACTGGACATATTGATAGAAAATACAAATTATTCTGAAAACAACCAATGGACTGAATTATTGCAATAAACACAATGGAGAATAAAACAAATGACACAAGTTATCCCTACTGGCTGAAGGGGTATGAATTCTGGTCTACTTACAATCATCTTAATCATATTTATAATGTAGGCTACAAAATCTTGATTGCAGCTACAGAATTTGTAGTCGGGCAGAAATGGGTCAAAAACACAGATGCAACAATAATCCAAAGTAAGTAAGTATTATATACAATGTTAGTTAAGGCTAGTAACTTTATCAAAAACAACAAACGGGTTTAGTAAAACAGAAAAGCAAGGCGAAGGAAGTAAACGAGATGGGAAAGAATGGTTGAAATCCAGAAACCATTAAATCACCCGAAAGTGTGGCACGCAGTACTGGGGGCTGTGAGCAAACACATGAGAGAGGACCAGACAGAGGGGGAGACTGTCGTAATCGTAATCACTACTTTTGTAGGGACTATTGTTAATGTTTGTTGTTGTACGAGTTATTATTTCACAAGTAATTCCACAATACAAAAACAACGTTTAATCATTTTACGTGCTATTTTATATATATATATATATATATATTGTAATGTGAATATAGGCCACTAGATGGCAGTATTTACCTTTTTTTTTGTTAAGCTCAGTCTGGAGTCATGTTTAGACATGTCCTGGACATGTCTGGGGCAAGTCTCAGAAAATTAAAAAAAAGAGGTCTAAATGTGGGTGGGGTCTACAAAAGAGTATATAAGGAAAAGAATTGAGACAGTAAAGTAGTAGGAGAAATTGCAAGAAGATGACCAGACCTGCCATTCTGTTCAAGACCTGTGACGTTTCTTTTGTGGATTTCTTTGCCTGTGTTTGAGCATTTTCATCATCCAGGACATCACCAAGCCACCCCCACGAAAAGGGATTGTAAATATTTATGTTTTGTACATAATTCAATCTTGGTCTTAGTTGTTAGTTGTTTAGTCATTATTGTCTTTGTTAAAAATTAAATGTGTTTCAGTTGTTAAAACTGTGTCTGTCATCCCTTGCTGTTGCTGTTGCTGTTGTGTTGTAATGTAATAACAAATTGGGGCCATAACAAATTGGGGGCTGAAGGTCCGGGATAGACCATTGTGTGAGTAATTTATTGAAAATCTAACATTTCAAATTGTGAAATTGTTTTTGTGAATTTTCCTAGATATATATTGACAACAGCAATGGATGATTTCTTGGCATCACCAACCGTAGGGGTTTTGAAGTCTTTTAAAAAGACAGAACTGCTAGAAATTTGCAGACAAATGCTAGAGATTGAAAGGGAGGAAAGAGAAAAAGAAAGGGAGGAAAAAGAAAAACGAAGAGAATTTGAGAGGGAAGGAAGAGAGAAAGAAAGGCAGTTTGAGTTAGAAAAATTAGCAAGAAAAGAGAAAATAGAAAGGGAGGAAAAAGAAAAACAAAGAGAATTTGAGTTAGAAAAATTTGCAAGACAGAGAGATTTTGAATTAGAGAAATTCGATAGAGAAGAAAGACTCCAAATGGAGCAACTAAAAATTAAAATTCAAACTGAAAATAAATTTCGGGCTAGCCAGGAGGTAAAATTGGTGCCTCCATTTTCGGAAAAGGATGTTGACAACTATTTCCAGTGTTTTGAAAAGGTAGCAAAGAGTTGCCAGTGGCCAAAGGAGCACTGGCCTCTGATGTTGCAAACTGTCCTCAAGGGTAAAGCTCAACAAGCCTATTCGGCTTTGTCTGCAGATGATTCCTCTGATTATGAGGTTGTCAAAAAGGTTATTTTGAGAGCTTATGAGTTGGTTCCAGAGGCTTACCGACAGAAATTCAGAGGTCTGAAGAAATCTGAAAATCAGACTTATGTTGAATTTGCTAATGAGAAGCAGGTTTGCTTTGAGCGCTGGTGTACTTCTATGGAGGTCAAGGATGATTTCAACTCACTAAAAGAGATGGTGTTAGTTGAAGAATTCAAGAACTGTGTTAAGGATGATGTTAAGACCTACCTTAATGAGAAGCAAGCACTGAACTTGCAATCAGCTGCCAAATTTGCAGATGAATATGTTCTCACTCATAAGTCCAAATTTCAGTCTAGCAGTAACAATAAATGGTCCCAATTTCAGAAAAAGGGTTATGGTGATACCCAAGATTCCTCACCCAAAGACAAAGACAAATCTGGTGATGGTGCTCAGAAATCCAGTAACAGGTCTGATCTAAGTGTGAAAGCTGACAGTGACAAAAGTGGTCTAGTTTGCAGTTATTGCAAGAAATCTGGTCATGTTACAACTAACTGTTGGTTCCTTAAAGCTAAGAAAGAAAAACAAAAGGACACCAAACCAAATGCCTTTGTGAAAACAAGGTTAGAAACCCCTGTAGTAGATAACCGATCTGCTAAATTGCCTGCTTCTTGTGGGGCTAAAAAGCCTAATACAGCTGACTTTGTGAGGGAGGAATTTCTTCCATTTGTGTCAGAGGGATTTGTGGCTCTGAATGAGCATACTACTCCTGTCCCCATATATATCCTAAGGGATACCGGAGCTTCTCAGTCACTTTTGTTGATGGACTCCTTGGAGTTACGTGATGAGACCGCTTCAGGGGATTTCATACTTGTACAAGGTATTGAAGGGAGGACTGTATCTGTACCCCTGCACTCTATATTCTTGAAGTCAGATTTAGTTACAGGACAGGTAAAGGTGGGGCTTATGTCAAGTCTACCTATAAAGGGTGTTTCTCTGTTGCTAGGCAATGACCTGGCTGGGGGCAAAGTAGTTCCCCCTGTACATCTTACTTCACAGCCGAGCACTGAAAATGGGGATGAGGACCCATCTCTGTATCCTTCTTGCACAGTGACTCGTGCTATGGCCAAGAAGGCTAAAGAAGATGATGTTGTGGTGCCGTCCAGTACATTGAATAGTCAGGACTCAGGTGGTTCGCCTCATGACTCTGATTGGCCTACTATGGTTTCTCCGTTTGAGGACTTATCAGATACTTTTATCAGTTCTCTATTCAGCCAGCCGGATGGGTCTGGTGATTCTGATGTGTCTGGAGACTTGTCTCTGTCCAGAAAGCGGTTGATTGAGGAGCAAACTAATGATCCTGAAATTGGTGTACTAAAGAGGATAGCCCTTCCTGAAAAAGAAATAGATGCAGTTCCAGTTGGGTATTATCTCAAGGATGGTGTGTTGATGCGGAAGTGGCGCCCTCCTGATATCCCTGCCAATGCAGATTGGGCAGTGGTCAGGCAAATTGTTGTTCCGAAGGTCTATAGGAATGAGATCTTAACAATGGCTCATAGTTTACCTTTAGGAGGTCATCTTGGTGTTAACAAGACTGTTGATAAGATCATGAAACACTTCTTTTGGCCTGGGCTTCGGAAAGACGTTTCCAACTTTTGCAAAACCTGTCACACTTGTCAGGTAGTTGGAAAACACCAGTTAGACCCACCTGTAGCTCCATTGCAGCCTATCCCAGCATTTGGGGAGCCATTCTCTAAGGTCATTGTTGACTGTGTTGGTCCATTACCTAAGACTAGATCTGGAAATCAGTACTTGTTGACAATCATGTGTGCATCTACCAGATTCCCTGAAGCCATACCTCTACGTAACATCAAGGCAACTGCAATCTCAAAGGCTTTGATAAAGTTCTTCACGTTGTTTGGCCTTCCCAGGGAAATTCAGTCAGACCAAGGTAGCAATTTCACTTCAGGATTGTTTCAGCAGGTTGTGTATGAACTAGGTGCAAAGCAGATTCTTTCTAGTGCCTATCATCCAGAGAGTCAGGGTGCCTTTGAGCGGTTTCATTCCACTCTCAAATAATGATGAGGGCTTATTGTTATGACCATGAGAAAGACTGGGATGAAGGTGTTCATTTGCTGTTGTTTGCAGCTAGAGAAGCAGTGCAGGAGTCTACTGGATTCAGTCCATTTGAGCTAGTGTTTGGTCATGAAGTGAGAGGACCTTTGCTATTATTGAGTGAACAATGGCAAGAGAAAGAGCCGCATATCAGTCTGTTAGACTATGTTAGCAAGTTCAAGGAAAGATTGCGTGCAGCTTGTGACCTTGCCAAAGAGAACTTGAAATCAAGTCAGGGAAAAATGAAAACTTGGTATGATCATAAGGCTAGAAGCCGTGAGTTTAAACCAGGAGAAAAGGTCCTTGTGTTGTTTCCCTTGCAGTCCAATCCATTGCAGGCTAGATTTCATGGTCCTTATGAAATTCTGACAAAACTCAATGATCTCAATTACATTGTGAAGACTCCAGATAGGAGAAAACCAAAACAATTGTGTCATATTAACATGCTAAAGCCTTATCATGACAGAAATGCTAGGGTTGCAGCTGTCACTTCAGATTCTCCAATGGTCGAAACGTGTGAAGATGAGGGGGAGTTTCAAGATGATGAACCAAGAATTAAAGCTGAAGTTCTTTCATGTAAATTGTCAAACACTGAAGTGTTGCAAAATCTTGATGTAAAACTCCAGCACTTAGAACCCTCACAGAGAGATCAGTTTGAAAGGTTGATCAAGAAATATGAGGATTTGTTTCCTGATGTTCCAAAGAGAGTTACTATAGCCTCTCATGATGTAGATGTTGGTGATGCCAAACCAATAAAACAGCATCCATACCGGATGAACCCCAAAAAGAGAAAGATTTCTGAGAAAGAGGTTGAATACATGTTAGAACATGATATTATCAGACCCTCCAACTCAGATTGGAGTTCACCCTGTGTGCTAGTTCCAAAACCTGATGGAAGTACTAGATTCTGTACAGATTATCGCAAAGTCAATGCTGTAACTAGAACTGATGTGTTTCCAATACCTAGGATTGATGATTGTATCGATAGAGTAGGGCAAGCAAAGTTTCTGACCAAGATTGATTTATTGAAGGGTTATTGGTGTGTGCCTTTAACTGAGAGGGCCAAGAGCATCTCTGCTTTTGCCACACCATCTGGATTGTACCAGTATGAAGTCCTACCCTTTGGCATGAAAAATGCCCCAGCCACGTTCCAAAGGATGATACAGTCTACAATCGCCGGATTGCCACACACGGGTGCGTACATCGACGACCTGATCACATGGAGTGACTCCTGGGAAGAACATCTAAAAGATGTAGAGACGTTGTTCCAGCGCCTGACCCAGGCTAACCTGACTGTTAACCTGAGCAAGAGTGACTTTGGTTGTGCTACTGTCACCTATCTTGGCTACGTCATAGGCCAGGGTAAGGTGGCACCCATAAATGCTAAAGTACAAGCCATCATGGACTTTCCAGTTCCTGACAACAAAAAAGCTTTGCGCCGCTTCCTTGGAATGATCGGGTACTACCGCAAGTTCTGCAAGAACTTTGCTGAGATTGCTCTCAGTCTAACTAACCAACAGAAGAAAGGCGTAAAGTTCACCTGGGATGATGCATGCCAGAGAGCCTTCGATCGCCTAAAGTCTCTGCTGTGTCACTTCCCCGTGCTCAAATCTCCTGACTTCAACAAACCGTTCATCGCGGTCGATGCTAGCGACCAAGCTTGTGGATCTGTGCTCCTACAGAGAAGTGACTCTGATGACATTGAGCATCCCGTGGCATACTTCTCCAGGAAGTTCAATCGCCACCAAAGGAACTATTCCACAATAGAGAAGAAACTGTTGGCTCTGGTCCTTTCTTTACAACACTTTGAGGTTTATGTTTGTACAGGACAAAAGCCAATGATTGTGTACACTGACCACAATCCGTTAATGTTTTTGAGTAAGATGAAAAACAAGAATCGGAGATTGTTGAATTGGAGTTTGATTTTACAGGAGTTTGACTTGGAAATTAAGCATGCGAAGGGTACAGACAATGTAATTGCTGATTGATTATCCCGTGTTTGAATGTGTATATATATATCATGTGTTTGAATATTGTATGATATGTATATATAGACAAGTGTTCACTTAACCATTTTGTATTGAAAAGAAAAATTTTGCCTTTATGAGTCAAAATTTTTCCCTTTTGGAATGGAGGTGTAATGTGAATATAGGCCACTAGATGGCAGTATTTACCTTTTTTTTTGTTAAGCTCAGACTGGAGGCATGTTTAGACATGTCCTGGACATGTCTGGGGCAAGTCTCAGAAAATTAAAAAAAAGAGGTCTAAATGTGGGTGGGGTCTACAAAAGAGTATATAAGGAAAAGAATTGAGACAGTAAAGTAGTAGGAGAAATTGCAAGAAGATGACCAGACCTGCCATTCTGTTCAAGACCTGTGACGTTTCTTTTGTGGATTTCTTTGCCTGTGTTTGAGCATTTTCATCATCCAGGACATCACCAAGCCACCCCCACGAAAAGGGATTGTAAATATTTATGTTTTGTACATAATTCAATCTTGGTCTTAGTTGTTAGTTGTTTAGTCATTAGTGTCTTTGTTAAAAATTAAATGTGTTTCAGTTGTTAAAACTGTGTCTGTCATCCCTTGCTGTTGCTGTTGCTGTTGTGTTGTAATGTAATAACAAATTGGGGCCATAACAATATATATATATGCGCATCAATATACCTGTACCATTATAAAGATATCTCCACAAAGGATCCTTAGTCGAACCAGTCGTAATCATAATTGTAATCTAGATTGTAATTGTAATCGTAATCATACACTCTAAACCCATGTAATCGTTATCTAAAATTTTTGGAGGACTGTAATCTTTGAAAAATGTCTTTTAATCATCATAATCGTAATTGCACTGATTATGCGTAATCCTCCCCAGGTCTGAAAGGGAGTATAATACCTTATATTGTACTTTATTTTGACCATTTAATATTTAATATTTAATTGAGGCTATTTTAAAATTTCATGGAAACACTGAACATCCTTAATGTTGTTTTCAATAAAGACCATTGGCAAAAGTTCCTTACCTTACATTCTGACAGATTAAATGGAAAGCAAAGATATAATTTTCTACCCTTAATTTATTTTGTTGATCTAAAAAAAAAAAAAGATCCGATCCCTGACAAAAAAGTGTTACAATCCAATGCGAGAGTTTTCTGACCTGTTGTGCTCTTTTCATACAGCCAGCTTATGTCGTTACTGATGTCACGGCTTCCAGCTCAAAGTGTACTAGGAAGGCTACTCACATGCAACCTCGCTCACACCACCTCTGTCATCTCTCCTCGCAACAGAATAAGCGCATTGAGAGAGTGACGGAGGAGGCAGACTTAAAACAACTTCTGGTTCAATAGAGGCTCTCACATGAAAAGTATCTATATGAACATACTGTATATGCGCATATATGCAACCTACATGCCACATATTGGCCAAATTCAGGCTCATATATGTGCTTATAGAGGGCATATAGGTCTCCTATATTGCTTCATTTCCACAAATAGGCCCTATATGTACATACAAGGTATATGTCTTCTATATAGCTCATATACCCAGTGGCAGGTTATGTTTGTCATACCTATTGTATAGCTCATATCTCACTGCCATACATGATGCCTAGCTCATATTTTTAGTCTCAAGGTAATATTAGTCCAAAGTACCTCAGAGAAATAACAAGAATTTCATGCAATAACTTATTGATTGCATGTGAACATGTGAAATTGGAGTCACATTTGATCCTAAATACATGTTGACATGTGTGAATGGCATGTTATGTGTAAACTAGTCATTATTAAACATGCAAGTGAGAGGAGACAAAAAGCTATGATATCAATACAAATATCTAATACTATTTCTTACATTTTTTTCCTGAATCATTAACAATAACAAGGTCATCAATTCTTTCTTGACCTTACTTAATTCCATTCTATGAAGATTGAGTTGTGTATTGTGGAAGAGAAGGAAATGTATAAAAACAAAATGGTTTGATTATGTTTATTTCATAAATTAATTTAAATGAATTAATGAAGAGACACTTCTCTTTTATTTAAGATGCTTGTATAGCAACTAAAGGTTCCAGACTTTTTCCTAAAGGGATGAAATAACAAGCATTCTTAAATTCCCAGATGGAACAAACCTATATAAACATATCCACCTTATTCCTGTTCTTACGATGCGCACCGCCATGACAGCCCAGCCGGTCCCCTACTTTCGTCTCCTACTTCCGCTGTACTGAGGGATCGACAGAAAGCGTTCAGGCTCCACTTGTTCCGTGGTTAATTGTACCAATAACTCTAAAAACATAAACTTTTTTTATGGGAACAGAGTGCTTTATTTACAAGGTGATTAGGAAAGATTGCCCTCGCCCAACACCTTACAGTCTACACTCAATGCCAGCAATTAGGTGCTTGGAGTGGCTAGCTGCGGAAAGACTGAAGTATACCCACCCAAGAGGATATAGCTACGTACGCTCACACCATTTTGTGAACGAAGTGTATATTTTGCGTGAGCCGTTTTTACATTTCAACGGCTATTTCGCCATGCCCTTCGGTACACATGCGTCGTTGTATTATTTTTGGACTTGGTCATAGAAGGCAATGGATAATAGGGAATAGTTATAACCGGCATTTAGGCACCTAGCTCGCATATACATACATTAAATATAGCTAGCTAAGTTGGCATAAAAGCTCTCTTGCTAGCCATGTAACGTTATATTTCATGCATTTAAATTTAGTCAACTTAAAACACGTATAACCATTATTATGCAAACTAATTTGGCTGGAGTTGCACCGCGAGCATCTAGCTCGCTAGCTGGCATTAAAATTCGCTGAATAAAAAGGTTGCCAGCTAAAGCCGCTGTCACACTGGACACGAAACACGACAGGTTACATTCAAAGTTAATGCAAAGACTCAAATACATGTGTTTTGCTTGTATTTGCGTCTTTCTATTGACTTTGAATTTAATCTGTCATGCGAAAAATTCGTCTCGTGTCCGGTGTTAAAGGATCTTAACATTGACCAAGAAATCATCAAACTAGCTTCCAGGCTAGGCTAGCAAGCTAGTACACCTGCTCAGCTATTTATTTGCAGTACATAAAAATCAATAAAAAACAGTGAATCGCAATTATTTCGCATTAGGAGTGTAGCTAGGTCAGTTATGCCTATGCATTGACGAGGCTGATTAGTTGTTCGATAGCTATCGATTTTTTACGCTAACGTTGGCCAAAGATACTCCATTGATTTCCAAAAATCCAAAAGTCCAAAAATAATGCAACAGCGCAGGTGTAGCGGAGGTCTTGGCCAGATAGCGGTCGAAATGTAAAAACAGTTCAAGGCAAAATATACTACTCAAAATTTGATAGGGATCATAGGAATTTTTTGTGAAATGACATGCAAATTTGGTAACTGCCACTGATGAGCAATATATTGGATAAATGACATGCAGTCAGACACAAAACACATTTGCACGTGCATTTCATGACATTAAATGAGCGTGCAGCCTCACATTTTGGCTTTGACTACCACTTCACCATTTCAACTCAGACATGTATGTTGCTTGTTGGTTAAAATTTGGAAGTTCCCAAATTTTTTGCATTACATTTAGCAATAACATGGTCTCCTCAACGTGTTAGACATCGATTAACTTCAGAGCAATTGGGAAGATGCATCGGAATGCTTGACTCTGGCTTCTCACAACGTTGCTAATAATAATAATGCATCAATTTTATATAGCGCTTTTCTGCTTTCTGGGCACTCAAAGACTGTTCACAAGGAAACATTATTCATTCACTCACACATTCATGCTCTGATGGTGGTAAACTACGTTTTTGTAGCCACAGCTGCCCTAGGGCAGACTGACGGAAGCGTGGCTGCCAGTATGCGCCTACGGCCCCTCCGACCACTACCAAACGTTCACACCCAGCCATACAGTGTTCCTATATTGCATGTTTTGTGGGTGGGGGAAACCGGAGTACCCGGAGAAAACCCACGCGAACACGGGGAGAACATGCAAACTCCACACAGAAAGGCCCCAGGCCGGATTCGAACCCCCAAGCTTCTTGCTGTGAGGCAGTAGTGCTAACCACTGTGCCACCGTGCCACCCAGTGCTAAGTGCTAATGCACTTAACATCAGCCAAAGTGTTGTTTACAGGGC
Source organism: Gymnothorax reevesii (assembly GCA_029721435.1). Lineage (NCBI taxonomy): Eukaryota > Metazoa > Chordata > Actinopteri > Anguilliformes > Muraenidae > Gymnothorax > Gymnothorax reevesii. The sequence goes on along the minus strand of CM056578.1, from coordinate 72,053,046 downwards.
GTGGAACCGGCATCAAACGTTTGGTACAGCAGCACACCCTCATGGGGGTGGTCATCAGACATCGACTACACAACGACAAGACCACTTTCTCACACTTCAGGCACGAAGTCATCCTTTCTGGACAGCCACCACCCAACGAAATGACCTTCATAACGCCTCAGGGGGTCAGGGTATACACTCAGACGATACGGAATCGTCTTCATACTGACGGCCTCAACTCAAGAAGGCCATGTGTTCGAATCCCGCTGACCGTGCGTCATAGGCGTGACCGTTTGGATTAGGCTCACTATCATGTCACATGGACACACAGCGATTGGGCTCTAGTTCTCTTCACTGATGAGTCCCGATATTGCTTGGACTTTACTTACAGGAGGCAACAGGCGTGGCGAAGACTATGTGTGCGATTTAATGATGCCTACATCAACGAACACGACCGTTATGGTAGCAGAGGGGAGGAATAAGCAGGAACGGCAGAACGGACCTGCATGTCATGGGGAGAGGGACGATGACAGGGGTACAGTACAGGGATGAGATCCTCAATGTATACGTGAGACCATACGCTGGTGCTATTGGCCCTGATTTCAATTTGATGGATGATAACGCTCGTCCCCATCGTGCTAGGGTGCTGAATCAATTCCTAGAGCAGGAGACAATTGAAGCACCTATTACTAAAACTCAATTCACACTTGACTTGACTTGACTTGTGGGGTTTTAGTAATCAGTGCTTCAATTGTCCGCATGGACTGGCCCGCGCGTTCGCCAGACCTAAACCCTATCAAGCATGTGTGGAACATGCTGCAGGTCACCATTTCCGGTCGTAGGGCACAACCCACAACTCAAGAGGAGCTCGGAAATGCCCTTGTTGAAGAATGGAACAACATTAAGCTAGGGGAGGCCATACCCGTTATTGACATTAACTGTGGTAATGAAACATCAAACGAACACTGTCAGAGGTGAAACCATGAAGTGTTTGTGAAAGCCAAAAGTGTGAGGCTGCACGCTCATTTAATGTCATTAAATGCACTTGCAAATGTGTTTTGTGTCTGACTGCATGTCATTTATCCAATATATTGTTCATCAGTGGCAGTTACCAAATTTGCATGTCAATTCACAAAAAATTCCTAAGATCCCTATCAAATTTTGAGTAGTATATTTTGTAAAAAGGCCACAAACAGATGATCATCCCGATCCCACTGTATCATACATTATACAGTCCCCTAATACATTAATTCAAAGATTCATACAACAAGTATCCTTTTTTTCTAAATACCACAAAAGTAGTATTTTCAGCCAGTGGTCAGTTTAGTTTTCTCTTGAAGCAACCAGCATTTGCCTTGTAATTAGGGGCCATATACGGTCACACGTGGGATGCATATTGAAACCCACACATTCGGCTGTTATACAGGCTATATTGAGCAGTGGAGGGGTTTACCAGTAGCGTTAGTGAACTGAAAGGGGCAATCGTAATCCTGGCTTCCGTAAAAACCTTAGCTTTAGCTGACTATATTCTTGTGGCAATTATTTAGCTTGTCAGCTACAGCAGTTAGGAAGGATTGGACTGAGATCTTCATTATATCCCGTGAATTGCTGATTTACAGCATGTAAAGTTAAGCTTGGAGACTGTACTTTCGTGCTCTGAATAATGATTGTTGCCCACAGCTAATGTGATATTATTCAGTAGTGGAGCGGGTGACGGCTGGGTTTTTACCCTTTTGTAAAACAAATAAACTGCTCGCCAGGCTGTTTGCTGAATCAAAAACATTTTGATAAGCAGCTTGCTAGCTAATCACTTCCTGCATATGAATTGCTATTCGCCGTCTTTCACGCTTTCTTTTTTACATTGGCTGTAGGAATGTGTGTAGCCACCCAAATAGATATCACGCCTTCATCAAGATAAAGAATGTGTTAGCCGAATAAAAAATAGATTAGTTAGCCTCTAAATTTGATTATAAACTATGGGGCCGGATCTACAAAAGCTTTGCGTGAATAAAAACGTGTGCAAACTCATTGCACACGCATAAAAAATGTACAAACTGATTTACTAACAGTGCACAGTAAGGGTTGCCTCTTTCAAAGGTGCAAAATAGCACGTCTGCATCCAGTTAGTACGTCTGCCTCAATGAATATGCAATATGGGGCGTTTACACGCAATTGTGCGTGTGTTGGGAGGAGAAAATGTAAATATATTAATTTAGCATGTGCAAATTGATTTATCAAACCTGAAAGAAATTTTGCTAATAAAATCTGCGTCTATATTTTAACACGTGTCAAAAGGAGGTGCAAACGGTTTGTATGCGTAATTGCGCACACATGGCTACAGTTATTGTCGCAAGAAGGAGACATCGAAATCATGAAAGGAGACGCAGAGAACGCATTTTTCACCCTCGTGTGAACGTTTTTGGAATGAACGAGGAAAAAATCATTAAAACATATCGCCTATCCAGCACTGCCATTTTGGAGCTGTTGGAGGAACTCAGAGAGGATTTGGAGCCAGCCACGAGAAGGAGTCACGAAATACCTGCAATGACAAAACTCCTTGCAAGTTTGCATTTTTTTGCATCTGGGTCATTCCAGCGTATGGTAGCTATTACAGCTGGGATCTCCCAATCCTGTTTTTCAGATGTGCTGTCTGAAGTCCTAAATGCCATGTCGCGCCAGATGGCCAAGTTCATTAGGTTTCCACGCACTCGGCACTTATTGAATGAGACCAAACAAGGTTTTTTTGCAGTAGCTGGATTTCCTAGAGTTATAGGGGCGATTGACTGCACCCATGTGCAGCTTGTGCCTCCCGCAGACACTGAGCACGTGTACAGAAATCGCAAACACAACAATTTCATTGAATGTGCAGTGTGTTTGTGATGCCAAAGGCATCATTTCCAACGTTGTGGCAAAATATCCCGGGTCAGTACATGATTGTTTTATTCTGTGAAACAGTTCTCTGTTTTCCAAGTTGCGAGATGGCGAGTTTGGAGATGCCTGGCTTGTAGGTGAGTCAATTTGTAAAATCCTTAACAAAATATTTTTCATTAAAAACAAGAGCATGTTTCACATTGATTCATATGTTTTTTAAGGTGACAGTGCATACCCCTACACCCCTTCCTCCTGACACCTGTTCTCAACCCGACCACTGCCGGAGAAATAAGATACAACGAGGCCCATATCCGTACACAGAATATTGTGGAGCGCACCTTCGGAATCCTGAAGAGCAGGTTCCGTTGTTTGGATCGCACTGGTGGAGCACTGCTGTACAGGCCAGAAAAAGTGGCCCAGATTGTAGTGACCTGCTGCATGCTACATAACATCGCCAAGCAACACGGGCTGGAGCATGAGGCCATGCCGGAGGAGAACACCAACCTGCCCCCCTGTATGGAGCAACAACCCAATGCTGCAGGGATGCAGACACGCAAAAATCTCATTTGAAGTCACTTCTTGTGAGCTGTTTGTTATGTGCATTTTTCTATTTTCATTCAATAATGCGTTGTCGATTGCAATACAATGTCGTTCCCTCTGGCTAGTGTGACCCAACAAACTGCAGAACATTGCAAAGTTAAGCAAATCAACATTTATTGAAAAAAAGACTGAAATCACTTTCTGAATTCCAAACATTATCAAACGAAATATTCAATCACGTCTAATTATGTTAAGTCCCGCAAAATCATATTAAAGACACATTGTTTCAGTCAGAAAATGTATTAGGCTAAAGTCTTAACATTTATGGTGGAAAAAAAAAGAAAAAAAGCAGTTCATCATATAGCCCATTTTATACAAAAAAAAATATTCACAGCCAATAGAAGATAACTTAAACGTGACAGTTGAATGTATCACTTGTGTTTCCTTTTACGCAGGTGGAACTTGCCCGTCATGCGCACCTCTCCTCCCTCTCCGGTGCCCGGCTGCCTAGCTGTCGCTGTGGGACTCGGTCGGCCCGCTTCTCCACCTGGATTGAGGGCAGTCATTGCCTGCATCCCTTTCCGTAGCCCTCTTGCCACAGAATTGACGGCCATCGTCAGGGCAGATACTGCGCTGACCATCTGTCTGCAGTGCGTGGCAATGGCCAGAGTATCGCGCCTTGCCGCCCGTGCCAACCATGACGCCGCTCGCATCTCCCGTGCAATTGTCTGAATGGCTGCAGACTGTTTCTTTTGTTCCTCCAGCAACTCCAGATCAATGTCCTCGGAACCCTTTCGAGGCTCTGCAGGTGTGGCGGCTGCTCTGGGGGGATTTGAGGTGGATGGCTGGACTTCTGCTGAAGACATGTAAAAAATAAATGTTTTTTGTTTGGGATTTGAGTTAAAGGACAGCAAAATGTAACCACAGGAGGTACATTCATTTTTCACTTACTAAATAAATATCTTTTCAGAAAAAGTGTGTTTATACAGTATTATTGTGCGCCTACCTTGTTCTGTTGTTTCGTCCAGTGTGTCATACCCGGCAATTCCAGTGGCTTGCGTCTCGCAGAACGTTAACTGCACCTGTTCCTCAATGCTGGTCAGAGGCATCTCATCCACTGTGCCCCCATCTGTTCTCTTTGCAGATGTTTTATTATACACCAATTTTTCTTTTGTTCGTCTTCGGATATCTTGATATTGTCTTTTCACTTCATTCACTGTTCGCATCGTTTTACCCACAGCATTTACTTTTTCACAGATTTCCGCCCATATGGCGTTCCTTTGTGCGACAGTCAGATTTCTTTGCTGTAGCTCATTCACGTGTTTATTGGCTTCATCTACCAACACCTCTAATTCCATAGGGTCGAATTTCATTTTGCGCTTTCTTCTCTCCAAACTCTCCATGCTGCAAACCATGAAACACGCTAAGCCCTCATTTAAATAGGGTGTGTCCAACACGTTTGCACCTGTTGCCATTTGCGCAATCACTCTTAGTAAATCACCTGCAAACCGCGGTTCAGCCCCACACATAAAATTCTAGATTGCACGCGCAAATTAGTACACGCAAATTGGGATCTTAGTAGATCCGGACCTATATGTATGTGTATGTACACATCCCACTGTCCCCCAGATGATAGCCGCAAGCGATTACTCTGTTCAGTGAAAACGGACGTGTCTGTTTAGTCTTCACCCGCGATGTGAGGTAGCAAAGGGACGTCTAACACTTGTATAATAATTCGGATGAGAGCTGCTAGCTACAAGCGAAATACCCACAGGGGGTCGTATGTGCAGAAAAGCTTTATAACCCGCATGTCATTCTCTACGTGGATATCCCAGACTAGCACGATTGGGAAAGCCGAATAAAAATTTAAAAAACACGTGTTTTAATATAGGGCCGCATATAGGTTTCACATATATGGGACATATATGTACCCATAATATATGAAAACAGCCAATTTTATGTATGTTGCATATATGCAAAACCTATATCTTGCCCTATATTAAAACCTATATCTTTATACTGGTTCTGTTCGTGTGGGCTAGAGGAGCAAAGACATACAAATAAGAGAATTGAAATGTACCCACTGTCTTACTGCTACTTCCCACTCTCTCTGTCCCTCTAACACTATCTCCCTGTCTCGCACAGTCTCCGTCACTCCTTCTCTGTTTTAATAAGCTCTTATGCCCTGGGAATCGGGGAAGTATGTAGGTCAAGATACTCTGCCAAGTGACAGAGATGAAACAAACTGCCCTTTAAGGACATTAGCTGAGATACCTCTGGCCCCTCCCCCTTCTCAATAGGCTCAATCGAAAAGCATTGAATTGAGTTATTCCAACATAGACAATAATATGTGGCACTGCTACCAAAGCAGTGTTAGCTCCTGCTTCAAGGGATGTGGGGGTTACTGCAGCAAAAAACTGTGTTAATTAATCCTAGCTGAGGATTGATGGCGGGGTTGTATATCTCACAGTTGTTTGAAGACATGCTTCAGAGGATATTCTTCTCAAGATAAGCTAGCTGCGTTATTACGTTTGGCGCAAATACTTGGCGCAAGCTGAAGGTATCAGTGAAACAGGCCTATGTGTTTCGCATGTACTCGGATACTGCAGGTTAGCCTTGCCACGATGCCCTTAAACAGTGGTGCAGTGAGTGGACCCTAATCTCTGTGCATCATCATAATTAGTGAAACCTTTGAGACGCAGCACTGCTGTCCATCTGGCACATGGCTCCTTACGTTGCCAAAGAGTGAGTGTAATGAGTGGACACGGCGAAATCAGCAGCCATTTTTATCCTGACATCTACCAAACCGTGCATCTGTCAAGTGACCCTGCCTTAATGAGACATCTTCTTCCAGAATTCCCGGTGGGGTGGTTTGAGGCCGGGAGGGGGGGGCGAAAGGGTCTCCTTCATAAGGGGTGCTATGAGGCACACAAAGAGACAGGTGCCTGCTATTTTCTGCCAGACAGTCAGCACCCAAAATAAGAAATACATTAAGCAGGAAACAGGACTAGAACAATGGTGACGTCACAATGAGTGTTTCGCTCACCGAAAAACCCGTAGAGCGATTAAATAAATTTTCCAAAAATTCTAAATTAAATTATCTTGCGCTGTTGAAAACCTATCATGTGGCAACTTGTTTTAAAAAAATCCTACAATAATGCAAGTGGGAATTGTACTTTTGGACTGGGGTTGCTCAAGGAATTTCTGAGTTCAAATATTATTTGAACACAAAAAACTAAAGCTAAATTCAGTATTTGTGTGTGTGGGGTTTTATTCTTATAAATGCGTTTTTACCGTTCCTAAATCTCACACTCCCATACCCTCCCCTTTGGGCCCATACACCTCATACTTCAGACAGTGTGCCTGTTACTTGGGTTTCAGGAAAAGCCTGATTAAGCATTTTAAAGTGAAACTAAAAAATATGGATGGTATTTCCTGTTTGTTTTAAAAACATTTTGTAGGCAACTGAGCAATTTATTAGTATTATCATATCTATCCATCTGTTTGTCCATCATCAAATCTGCTTACTCCTGTTCAGTGTTACTGAGGGGCTGGATCCCAACATCCAGTGGGCAAGTGGCAGTAACATACCCTCAAAAGTTTATCAATCCGACACAGGGCACACACATAGTTCACACACTCGCACATATCTATCAATCTATAGGTAACATACATGACTTGTTATGGGTCTCTGACCAGCTTGATGCACTCATCTTTGGACTGTGGGAGGTAACTTTGGAAAAACTAATGCAATAACAGGGAGAACAGGCAACCCCCAGGTTCAGGTTAGAATTGAAGCCACAAGCACTTTCCTCTGAGGTACCAGCACTACCCGCTGCACCATCATTCTGCATTCCTATCATTACTATTTTACTGGATTTTAAGCTTGTCTGTTGCCTTAAACAAGCATGGCAGGCTTGGGGCAGAGCTCTATTTACGCTTAAATGTTGGATAGTCACAGCCAGCTTTTAATAAATTAGTCAATCTTTTTCCCTCTGGTTCTCTCTAAAACCTCTTCAGACATGGCCAAAGCTGATCCACCACTTTCTAAGGCTGTTGGCTCAGAAAAGATCTGCCTTTGAGAAAAATCTGACGCTAGGCTTGCCAGAGCAGAATGGGCTCGCCCAGTACTGGAATTCTTACAGGAGTTTTTACGACTTCTTGGTTCTTGGGGACACAGACCTGGTATTTTCAATATTTCTATATTAGTTTCTTCTTCCCGAAAAAAAAGTCTTATGAAGCATTTTCTCTGTGAAAAGTGCTAAACAAATAAAATTACACTGAATTTAACCGAAAAGTACAAAGTGTTTGTAGTATCAGAGGGTTAAAGGCTTATATATTTAAGGCCTTGTATTAACATGAATGAATGAGAGCCAAGATGTGCCTATCAGTAACATCTCACCGACTCGCTTTGTTCCAACAGAACTAAAGCTCTGTGATCGCAGATTGCTACACATAGATTGCGCTTTGCATGAAATTGTTCCATGCCAGTGATCAGATTAGGCGGATTCGCATAGCAAAATGCAAATCAATTTTCAGCAGTTTTGAAAAAATGCTAATCATCGTCACAATCCCTTCACAAAAAAATGCAATTCAAAAAATCTTGATGAGATTTCATGGTTTCCGACTCGCTGGCCTGCTAACTCCGGAATTCCTGAGCCACATAGCAATAGGAGAAGTTTTCACAACTTTGAATGGCTGGAAAATGATGTTCCTCATTTGCATACCAACCAATCAGCTTCTGGGGTGCGTATGCATGCTCTTGGGATTCGGCCTTGGGGGCTTTCTGATACAGCCATACAGTCAATCATTTTTGATAGTGATGGCTGGACTCAGCTATGTGAGCCATTCGGAGCCATTGCGTATTAAATTATGTTGCTCTTTGGATATTGCCACCTTGTTGGCTAGTAAGGCAACCAACGTTAACAAAAGGTAAATCTTTGTAAATGATCATCATATCAAGGCGATATCATTTGTTTCCTGCCCAAACTTTACTAACTTTGCCAGCTGTCATAGACATGAACTTACCTGACGTTTCGCGCGACCCAACTGGACTTTCACATTTTTGGGACGTTATCAAGTTTGCAGGCGAGTTCAAAAGCAATGTTTTAGGTACAGATAGCTGGCTAGTGAACACATGGTAGCTATGATGCCTGTTGGAAAAGTTTTTATAGCTCTGATTTGTCACTTTCAACACCATCGCACGCAGACGATTTCTTTCAACATTGATGACATGCTTATTTTAACTAATGAGCAAAAAGACAGTTCTGGCCTGAGGCGTGTTATTTCATAGCGAGTTTAGCTGAATTATCCAGTTATGCGTGCAATCGCGTATAACGTTACTCTTCAGATTATAAAGCTATCTTCCCATCTTGCTGATGCTAGTTAAAGGGAAGCTTTGTAATCATTGCTATACTAAATCAATATGATTTGGTTTTAGTCCTAATAAAAAGGATTCCAGATCAGACCTCCCCTTTTGGCTTTTAACTCTTGACTGGAAGTACACTTTACATTTTTACACATCAGAATGTTCCTCCAGCCAAACATCACGGTAAGCCCATCAAAGTCCGTAAAACTTGTCCCACTGCTATGAGGTTCAGGGAATCGCAAGTTCGCCAGCTTCTCTTGGAACATGCACAATGATCTCTGATCATTCAAATACATGATGTTGTGATGTCAAAATGTTATTGAGTTGGAGAGTGTCTTGTGTCACAGGATTTTAATGGGAATGGATCCTTTCACATCTCTGATCAGGCGTTAAACAACGTTATGCTACAGTAAGGTATAGATAAGACAGCTGTAATGCCGGTTATGCCGAAGTAATGCTGTAATGCCGAAGTAGTTCACAGAAATTTCATTGGGAAACAGAAGTGTGCTGTATTAAATTATGATTGTTCAGGGTAAAATTGATGCCTTTTGGAAATTATTTGTTTTGCTTTCAGGGTGGAGTTGTATTTCTCTTGTAATTGTAATTTGTCATCAGGAAAGAATATAAAAGTCCTTCAGTCATTTAAAATCTGACATACTGTTTTCTCATTTTTGATAATCATTTTTCAGATGTGCTAAACAATTGCTAATCAATTGGAATAATGATTAGCAAAAAATTTTTCCTTAATCTGATCACAGCATGCAGCTTTCTGATGACACATATTACATTTTACTACGTACTTCCCTGGTACACGCTTACCACAAGTAAATTCCAGACCAAAGTTTCAGTCATCTTCAGAGCACTACATAAGCTTTCAGACACTGACACAACATTAGTAGGCCTAAAATTGTTCATACAACATTTACTTCACTGTAAATCTCCATAAAATAATGCTGCCAGTTTCAACATCCTATTCATCATTTTCCAATTCATTCTGCTAAACTGCAAAGCCTAGAAGTGAAAATAGTGTGACTGTTCACATACTTCTTGACAGTATTAGCACAGTATCTGTTGACTTAATTTGGTCACCCCCTTGCCATTAATTGTCCAACGGTCCATGCAGCTTCCTGAATTTGGCCATTTTACAGTGACACGTGAATCCAACTGTGATGATAAGAGCATTAAGGAAATCCCATCTGAAGACTCACCCTTGCTCCTCCATCATCTCCTGCAGCTCCATGCATTTCAGCTCCACCCTCCTCTTACGTTCATGGTCCAGGATTTCCCTGTGGGCCTTCTTCACCAGGACAGGTTCTGCTTCTGGTTCTTCCTCATCAGTTTTTGGCTGACTGGTGGATGCCCCAGGTTGCAGGAGCCCATTGGCGCTGTCTTGGGGCGGAAGCACCTTCGCCCCATCATACATGGCTCCGGAAAACTGGAGCACGAGAAAAACAAGCAAAGGTCAGTGAATGCTGACATACCGTAATGCTATCGGCTAAATGGAACCTTACAGGCATGTGGGGGAAAGACACCTTTGCTGACCCTTTGAGCGCCACAGGCAACTATAGTTGCCCAATGATGTAAGATATCAAAACCAAATGCTGTTGAAAACCTATCAGGTGTCAACTTGTTTAAAAGAGCTCCCGCAGGGGAGCTATTTTAAACAAGTTGACACATGACAGGTTTTCAACAGCTCAGGATAATTACATTCTTAATTCCTTGAAAATTTATTTGCCGGTCAAAGGGTTAATCCATTTTCTTGCTGAATTTTCACTGTTCTTTTTCAAGCACAAACCTAAACGTTCAGAAGGTGCCTTTGCAACTCAGGTCTCTGCAACCACGAAGAAAGAAAAAAGGTGATGACTTGAGATTTTAACCCATTAAAGTGCAGTCCTTTCATGAGCAAATTACCTCCCAAACTAAAATGCTTACCGTTCTTGAACCACCACTTTGACTACAGGCATAATTATGGTCTCGTTTGAAAGGTGACACTCTGTTGATTGCTCTAAGATAGTTAGAACTGCTGAGAACATTACCCAAATTGAGTAACAACATTGGAAATATAAGTTTTTGTCAGTCAGGACAAGAATCTGTTTTCTAACGCCCCATGATGCTGTGACCAGGCCTCACCAGGCTAAAAGAAAAATACACACAGCCAAAAGCCTAAACTGCAGGTTGAAATATTATAATTGTGTAACCAAATGAATGTTTCACGGATTTTATCTTGTTTATGCTTGTGTGTGTTTCAAAAAACAATTGTGGAGAGTCCATATTTCCCTGCGTTCCAATAGCCATGGTTCACTTCTACAACAGCTCTACAGCTTCCTTCAATCGTGTCTCCTCCCCAATAGGTTGCAAAATTTCCACTCTACCCTTCTGATTCCCTGCACTGGTGTCCGGGTTATTATATGTAATAAAGTCACATTCAATAGCTTCATTGACAAATTTTCCCCCTTGTCAAAAACTATTGAAACAATTCCTCCTGGTAAAAATTAATCCTGTGGCTACCGTACGCATCTGTCTTATGGAAGTTACAGACCACTGGCAGTCTGAGTAAACTAAAGAATATGATTTTCCTGTTATATTAAAGTGAGGGCTAATAGGCTAAAACACTTGCTGCTTTGTTAGAGCAAAACAGACAGATAACGACAATCAAACAAACAAACAGGTGAAAAGGTAGGTAGGTTGGCAGAGGTAAAGAAACTCTTCTATGGTCATCTCAAAATCGGTGGAAAAGAATTCTTCCAGGCATCACAGATCTCTTTAAATGTTGGAACTTTGGTACAAATTAACCACATAAAACCTAAAGACCCAGATAATGCAGCTGCCATATTATAACCTGTGGAACTTCAGGCCTATTTCAAATGCTACTGGAAATCCCAAGGTTTCCAACGATCCCTAATATGTCCCGCTGAATTACAGGGAAAATAACAGTATAAAATGATGGACACAATCTACACATTTTCCATTTGATGTATTGCTGCTGCCAAAAAACATGGTGTCTGGAGTTTGAATATTTCCCTCATTTCAAGTGAGATGTAGCTTAGATGAAGCACTGCAACCAGCAGATAAGGCATATATACAGGGCTGTGAAAAAGTATTGACTCCTTCCTGATTTCTTGTTTTTTTTTTTTTTTGCATATTTGTTATACTTAAATGTTTCAGATCATCAAACTATTTTTAATTTTAGACAAAGATAACCCAAGTAAATACAAAATGCAGTGTTGATGATGATTTCATTCATTAAGGGAAAAAACCTATCCAAACCTGCCTGGCCCAATGTGAAACAGTTATTTCCCCCCCTTATTAAATCATGAATTAATTGTGATTAACTAAACACCCTCCAATGTGGCTGAATTAAAACAATTCTGCTAAGGAGAGTGGGCCAAAATTCCTCCACAGCGATGTGGAAGACTCATTGCCAGTTATCGCAAATGCTTGATTGCTGTTGTTGTCACCGAAGTTGGCACAGTTATTAGGTATAGGGGGCAATTTCTTTTTCACATAGGGCCATATAGGTTTGGATGGCGTTTTCCCTCAATAAATGAAATCAACATTTAAAAACTGCATTTTTTATTTACTCAGGTTATCTTTGTCTAATATTAAAATTTGTTTGATGATCTGAGACATTAAATTGTGACAAATATGCAAAAAATACTTTTTCACATCACTGTGTGTGACATTGTCCTAAAATATGAAGAGAAAGCTTTTTCTGACTTTTAACCTACTTAAGGGAACATTTAAGTGAAAAGTCAGAGTTTATGGGCTTAAGAAATTTTATATTGAAGGGAAGGGGGAAATGGCTTTAGTGGTATGCAGCTAACATAGAAATTCTTTTAGCACATTTCTGATTACTCAAAACAGATAGAGTTCTGGAGGATGATCAGTCTGTTTCGAATTGGGATAGTCGTGCTGTCCACACACACACTCTAAATATAAACACACTCAGACGACGAACACACAAATCCGCACACGAGAAATGTAACAGGCTTAGTATGAGATTTTTTTAAGACCCCAAAAAGATGTTTGCTGATGGTGGTCAAACATAAAAGCTCACATCCAACCATGCATTCAGTAATTTCCAAATACCTACTGCAGTCACCAAAACAAGGTGAATAGGAAGACAATGGGCACCAGGCTGCAGAACCTGGCAAGGTACGGGATGAGATTTCAGATTCAAGAGCAGCATCCAAGCTATCTGATGAAGACGGATTAGGCAGTCTCGTCGAAACTGCAAGAAGAAGTCCCAATAGTTCCCACGTGCCTCTTCCACACAATAGAAAGACGACAGGACTAATGAGGTCATCCTTCATGGGAGAAAGGGAAGGAGACTGAGCACTTAATCAATGCGACTGTTCAGGAGGCTAACAGCAGGATGACATTTCCATGTGGCCTTCACCTGTCTCCCCATCGCTCCCCAGACAGCCATTCATTAGAACGAAAACCAAGAGAATTATTTAAGTGGTTGCTGGCAAGTTCTAATTCCTTGAACAATGAGCTGCAAGTAAAAGTGAGGTGTCACTGGTAAATCTGCTTGCTTTGAAATGCTTACATTTGTCTGCACGTGTGGTCATAACATTTTAGGATGGCAAGTGCTTTTCTGTTGCACTTCTAGAGCTTGAATGGCTGAACAGGTAATGACGACAAACGAAATCACAAAATCTATTTAATTGAAGCCCTTTGTATATCCCATGTGACACTAGTGTACCGCGCCGATTAGAGATTTCTGGCTTTGCTGATATTTAGGCCAATTTAATTTGTGTTTCACAGTCATGTTTAGGTTACTGCAGAGGAGTTACTGCCTTACAAAGTCTACTAACCCTCAAAATGCTAAGGTGTTCACTGGCTCATTCACAGTAAAAAGGGAACAAATGTCAGATAATAATTTGCACACATTTCATTTCCTAATATGATAATGTTATTGGAGCAATGCGTTCTGAAGATTAACACTGACTGAACAAGGTTCGATGGTCAAATTAAAGGCTAAGTAATTACTTATTTCCGGCATATCATGAACTTGATACAGAGGGCCATGCATTGGAAAAGAAATGAAAGAGAAGGAAATAAAAAAATGAATAAATAATAAACAGAAACCATTAGTTCCCTCCAAATGGGTGATTATCAGAGATTTATGCATTTGTCATAATTTTTTTTCTTGAGAATTGTATTTTAAACAGTTGAGGAACATTCATTGCAGTGACATCCAGCGACAAAAGCAGCAATGAGCAAATCACGGTGATGGGAAGTAATAACAGATCCCTTTAAAATTAGTGTATTAATGCGACAGCAAACTGGCAATTTTTTCCAGAGAAGAACAACCATGGCAGTGGGGGGTATAGCTGACTCAACAAAGCAGAATATGAAGGTGTTTACCACCACAGTCATTTCAGTGTCAAAGAAATAAACAAAGACTGATCAAAAATATATTAATAACAATCATAATAATTCATTTGGATTTGGAGGGTGGAGATCAAAGAGTCAGTCATTCACACACATCAGAACATGAAGTAGCTAATTAATGCGATGAAAATCATTTTGCAAAAATGTTCACAAGAACATGAATAATCACAAACCAAGTGCACAATCCAACGTGAAAGTGTGAAACAGCGCAACTCTAGCAACAAAAAATCACGCGCAAAAAAAAAAAAAACACATAAGATTGCATAGTGTAAAATGCAATTTACCATTTATTCAAAGGCCCATAGCAATAACATATTAAGAAATTGATTTTTCACTTAATATTCCAGACGTTATTTCTATAGAAGGATAGTGCAAGATTATTGAGTTTTCACACTGGTGTCTCATGTGCTACTGCAGCAACTAAATAATGCAGTGTAATCAAAATATGAAGAGGCTAAGTAAAGCAAATTAGTCTCACCAACAATTTGTGTGGTATCGTACAGTATTTATCTTCTCATGGGCATCACAGATATATGGTAATGTTAAGGCTTTAAGCACAAATCATTGCACCTTAGTTATTGTACATGTATTTCTTTTTCTATAGAGGGCACCATTTACAACCCCAAATAAGAAATGATGGGCATAGTAAGTTGCATTCAAATCACTTTCAAAGTGAAACCAGAGATATGTGAATTGTCTTGGACCTGAATTATCTTGAAAACTACAACCCTAATTTCCGAAATAGTTGGGACAAAGTGTAAATTGTAAATAAAATCAAAACGCTATGACTTTCAGATCATACCAGCCAGTATTTTATTCACAATAGAACAGAGATAACATAACAAATTAAACTGAGAAATTTTAAAATTTTATCCACAAAATGAGCTCATTCAAATTTGATGGCTGCTAATGGTCTCAAAAAAGGTGGGACATGGCCTGTTTACCATGGTGTAGCATCCCTTCCTCTTTTTAACACAGAGCGGAGGCGTCTGGGCATTGAGGAGACAAGTTTCTTGAGTTTAGCCATTGGAATTGGATCCTACTCTTTTTTAATACAGGCTTCCAGCTGCTGGAGAGTTTTGCGTCTCCTTTGACGGACTTTTCATTTAATTACACGCTAGGACTGCAGGCAGGCCAGTTCAGCACACGAACTCTTCTATAAAACCCAAAACCAGTGAAGTTGGCACGTTGTGTAAATCGTAAATGAAAACAGAAAACAATGATTTGCAAATCCTTTTCAACCTATATACAATTGAATACACTGCAAAGACAAATTACTTAATGTTCGAACAGGTAAACTTTGTAATTTTTTGCAAATATTAGCTCATTTGGAATTTGATGCCTGCAACATGTTTCAAAAAAGCTGGCACAACTGGCAAAAAAGACTGAGAGAGTTGAAGAATGCTCATCAAACACTTATTTGGAGCATCCCACAGGTGAACGAGCTAATTGTAAACAGGTGGGTCCCATGATTGAGTATAAAAGCAGCTTTCCTGAAATGCTCAGTCATTCACAAACAAGAATGGGGTGAGGGTCACCACTTAGTGAACAAATGCGTGAGCTGATTGTCGAACAGTTTAAAAACAACATTCCTCAACGAGCTATTGCAAGAAATTTGAGGATTTCATCATCTACGGTCCGTAACAGCTCAAAAGGTTCAGAGAATCTGGAGAAATCACTGCACGTAAGCGACAAGGCCGAAAACCAACATTGAATGCCCGTGACCTTCGATCCCTCAGGCGGTACTGCATCAAAAAGCAACATCAGTGTGGAAAGGACATCACCACATGGGCTCAGGCACACTTCAGAAAGCCACTGTCAGTAACTACAGTTCGTTGCTACATCTGCAAGTGCAAGTTAAAACTCTACAATGCAAAGCGAAAGCCATTTATCAACTGCACCCAGAAACGCCACCAGCTTTGGTGGGCCCAAGCTCATCTAAGATGGACTGATGCAAAGTGGAAAAGTGTTCTGTGGTCTGACGAGTCCACATTTCAAATTGTTTTTGGAAACTGTGGGCGTCGTGTCCTTCGGACCAAAGAGGAAAAGAACCATCCGGACTGTTATAGGCGCAAAGTTCAAAAGCCAGCATCTGTGATGGTATGGGGGTGTATTAGTGCCCAAGGCATGGGCAACTTACACATATGTGAAGGCACCATTAATGCTGAAAGGTACAAACAGGTTTTGGAGCAACATATGTTGCCATCCAAGCAACGTCTTTGTCATGGATGCCCCTGCTTATTTCAGCAAGACAATGCCAAGCAAAATTCTGCACGTATTACAACAGCATGGCTCCGTAGTAAAAGAGTGCGGGCACTAGACTGGCCTGCCTATAGTCCAGACCTGTCTCCCATTGAAAATGTGTGGCGCATTATGAAGTGTAAAATATGACAACGGAGACCCCGGACTGTTGAACAACTTAAGCTGTAAATTAAGCAAGAATGGGAAAGAGTTCCACCTGAAAAGCTTCAAAAATTGGTCTCCTCAGTTCCCAAACGTTTACTAAGTGTCGTTAAAAGGAAAGGCGATGTAACACAGTGGTAGAAAGGCCCCTGTGCCAACTTTTTTTGCAATGTTTTGCTGCCTTTATATTCTAAGTTAATGATTTATTTGCAAAAAAAAAAAAGTTTCTCAGTTTGAACATTAAACATCTTGTCTTTGCAGTGCATTCAATTGAATATAGGTTTAAAAAGGATTTGCAAATCATTGTATTCTGTTTTTATTTACGATTATTTACACAACGTGCCAACTTCACTGGTTTTGGGTTTGTACTACGAAGACATGCTGTTGTAATAGCTGCAGTATGTGGTTCTGCATTGTCCTGCTGAAATACAAAAGGCCTTCCCTGGCATAGATTGTTTGGAGGGGAGCATAAGTTGCTCTAAAACCTTTATATACCTTTCATTATTCATGGTGCTTTTCAAAACATGCAAGTGTCCCACTCCATTTGCACTAATGCGTCCCCATCCCATCAGAGATGCTGGCTTTTGAACTGAACACTGATAACAGGAGGGGTCTTTCTCCTCTTTAGCCCGGAGGACATGAAGCCCATGATTTCCAACAAGAATGTCAAATTTGGACTCATCTGACCACAGGACACTTTGCCACTTTGCGACAGTCCATTTAAAATGACCCTGGGTCCACAGAACACGGCTGGGCTTCAGGATCATACTCAACAATGGCTTCCTTTTTGCATGATATTGAGTTTTAGGTGGCATCTGTTGATGGCACAGCGGACTGTGTTTACTGACAGTGGTTTCTTGAAGTATTCCTGGGCCCATTTAGTAATGTCAATGACAGAATCATGCAGGTGAGTGATGCAGTGGCGTCTGAGGGCCCGAAGATCACATCTTCATCCAGTAAAGGGCTTCGGCCTTGTCCCTGACGCACAGAGATGTTTTCCAGTTTCTCTAAATCTTTTGATGATGTTATGCACTGTCAATGATGAGACCTTCAAAGCCTTTGCAATTTGACGTTGAGGAACATTGTTTTTAAAGTATTCCACAATTTTTCTACACAAGCCCTCACAGGTTGGAGAGCCTCTGGCCAACTTTACTTCTGAGAGACTCAGCCTCTCTAAGACATCCCTTTTATAGCCAAAGATGTTACACACCTGATGCCAGTTAACTTAATTACTCACTAAATGTTCTTTCAGCTGATTCTCTTATATATTAATTGCTTTTTAGCCCTTTTTTGCCTATGTCCTACCTTTTTGAGACCTGTTGCAGCCAGAAAATTTGAAATGAGCTCATTTTGTGGATAAAAATGTAAAATGTCTCAGTTTCAACATTTCATATGTTATCTATGTTCTATTGTAAATAACATATTGGCTCATGTGATCTAAATATCAATGCATTTTCATTTTATTCACAATTTACACTTTGTCCCAACTATTTTGGAAGTGGGGTTGTATACAAAAAGGTGTAATTTCATGTTTCAGTGTATGAATTTAATTGATTTTCAAAATAAAGACTTTTTCATTCTCGCAACATATTTTTGAAAAGTTGAGATATTAAAGTATTTATCACTTTTTAATGTGGCCATTCCTTTTCACAAGACGTTTATGGACCAGAGCCGGTGCAAGAACTGGGAATTGGGGGGGCACAGATACGTCCTAATTTGACAAGAATTAGTCCTGGCAAGTTCTCAATTACTACGCGTTTTCCAATTATCATAATTGGCAACTGGAGACACAGTTTCTCTCCATATTCGATTTAACAGCGATGAAATCATGGGCTAAATTCAGTACAGTTCAGTATATCAGCAAAATTGCAGAATGAACGTATTTCAATCAAAACAATGCATGTTTTAAAATGAAAAGCGGTTTATTGAGTATGCTGAGTATGCTGTCGAACATTTTTTGTCTTGGTGCTGAATAGATCTGCTCTGGGTGCTAAGTTCATGTACTCATGAACTACGCTGAATACAGGGAAAAGTCACAGCTACTTCATGGGCAAAAGAATCCAAATCCCTTGAGTACTCAAAGCAGATCTCAAGAGCAGTTTTTGAAGAGTGCGCTTCAAAACTGACGCGATGTGCGCAGATGTGAGCAAATGTTGAGAGGACATGCGTTACCTAATTTCGCCAATGCAGCTACAGCAAGAGTTTTGTGACTGAGCAGTGTATTTCATGCACATCGCCTACTTCTTTAACCGTAAAAAAATTTGATTGATAAGGATTTTAACAATTGTCAAACATTTATCAGGTTCAAAATGAGTTCTTGGTTTATTTTGGTCAGCAACAGTATCGCTGAATCTGCAGCAATACGCCACTGATACCGCACCTATCACTGAGGCAGGATTCTTGCGGTGGCCAGTTTGCTACCTGGTCAGTGGTCAGCTGCCATTAACAAACTCCAGTATCACAGCTGATTGACAAAAACACAACCAAGTCGTTAGTGAATATTGATGCAGAGACAAAGAAAGAAACACTGTAGCACACGATTGCTTAGGCAATTTAAACGAGTTTGACTCTGAAGAAGACACTCAGTCGAAACGTTAGTCACCTGCACCATAATAAATTGCCCAAGTAATCGTGTGCTCCAGTATTCCTTTCTTTGACTTTAATTACTTAGCCCCTATTCTGAGAGGTACCGATTTGGCTACTGTTCGTCAGCTGAGGCGCGTATTTTTCCTTGAATATTGATGCAGCTTTGGTCACTGGCGTGAGCCGAAGAAGGAACAAAGACCGAAAAGCCACGCCAAAGTTGCAACTTTTCTTTTTTGACTGGTCAGCAAAATCTTTTCATTAGGCCCAGAATTGTGAGCTATGCCTAAATGTCTCTAAAATTTTAGTATGAAAACACTTAATAAGAGAAATAAACAATTATCTTGTAATAAGCAAAATTCTATGAGAGCGATATAATGAATTTAGGTAACTTTCACACTGCAGCTTCTGCAACGGCAGGCTCAAGAACACACTGCCTATTGAGAAATGGCTTGTTCCTACTGGGAAACGTAGAATTTAGGTAAGAAATAGCACATTTATTTTTGGCCTCCTCAGAGGCTGACCCAAGCAACAAAAATAGAAACAGGAAACAGTGGGTCAAAGGCGGAGGGATGCTGCAGTCATATGTTCGACCTGGGAACTAAAGAACGCTGCATTATCATCAAAAGACTGGCCTAAGCTGTCTCAAGCTCATCCAAGGACATGCTGTCCAGTGAAAGTTAACTTCCTGGTAGGCAGCTCTGTCTGCAGGGCTGGTCAATAAAGAACTCTCCAACTTTGACGCTTGTTACCTGTGCACTTCCCATAGGAATTGGAAGCATGTTTACAAAGGCAGAGAGCACCAATAAAATTCTGAAAATGACAGCTAATGAAATCAAAATCCAGCCCTATCTAGGCGTATCAGTAATTATGGAGAGTATGAGGTAAAAAGCTTGAATGTCTTTGACAGCGCTCAGTAGCACTCTACCATTCACAATTGTTGACACTACGGAGAGAAATCTTATGCCATCCTGTAAGAGCCAGCTCTAGATTTGACTGTTGGACCTATTACATTCACAGTGATTGGACCCTAGGGTGCCTGAAGTCTCCATCTCAATTTAGTATAAACATTTTAAACTTGGAACACATTTCCAAGTGGGACAGGGTGCACAGAAAGGTCACAGGTTCAATTTCCATCTGTGGCTAGGTGGGCATTCCCTTGAAGATGGTGGATAATACAAATTGTTCCAGTAATTATCCAGCTGTGAACACGCACACCTGAAACATCCGAGATAGACACGTCTCTCTGCAGATAGAGCTCCTGCTAAGCTGAGAGGACCAGAGCTGGCAAAATTGCCCTATGCGGTTGTTTGAGGCCAAAACTATCTATGGGTCACGAAATTCAGGTTTTAAATGTTTTTAGACAGCATAATTGTGCAATATCTACTGGGTGCGATTAGGTTTTCCGATGCTATTATTCTGGCACCAGTATCTTGGCGTGTTCAGTCCCTTGTCCCTTGAGAGATTTCTCCAGATTCCCTTTTTAGATGCTGTGTTTTGCAGATTGGTGAATCTCTGTCCATCTGTACTACTGAGAGACTCTCTAAAATGCTCTCTTTATACCTGGCCACGTTACTGACCTGTTGCCAATTAACCTAATTAGTTGCAAAATGCAAAATGCTCCTCCACCTGTTTTTTTTTAGTACCACTTACTTTTCCAGCCTTTTGTTGCCCCTCTCCCAACTTTTTTGAGATTTGTTGCTGCCATCAAATCCAAAATGCTCATATTGCCCATGAAATGTTTAAATGTCTTACTTTCAACATCCGATATGTTGTCTATGTTCTATTGTGAATAAAATGTGGGTTGATAACTAAGGGAAAATTTGCCACATGATAGATTTTCAACAGTTTTGAATTTGATATCTTACATCAACCAACTGATTTTCCTCAGTCCCGATAACACAATCTGCTTCCATTGCCCTCACTCTATCAATTGTTTAAGATTGACCTCCTAACTCCTCCTATTACACATAATCGACCACATACTGCATAACATGCACTGCTCCGTACACAGTGCTTCGAACAGAGGACAGCCATTTGAAAAGGAGATTATTTGTTAATGTTATTAATTTACGATTTAAATTTCTTTTCTAATCTAAAACACTTTCCGTCTCAAGGGCAGATTTTTTTGAATGTTTGTAAAAAAAATCTCAGTATTATAGACATCAATTGCTTTGAGTTAATCATAGTGATTATTATCTCACCGTTTGTAGGTTCTGTTAAGAATATTCTAATCTTGTCAGACTCCTGAAAGGGTCCGGGTAATATCAATCAAAGTTAATCGTAGCAAAAGTCAATTAGCAAATGCATTAATGCCCCGTTCAACCAAAGTTAACAATTTAAAGGGACACTACCACGACATGCACATACACAAATCTTTGCTCCAATATTGAAATGGTTACCCTTCTGCTTCCAAGAGGTGAAAATTTTGGAGATCTTCCACTATCAAGCATTATTGCTGCAACCCTTGCACTCTATAATAATTCAATTGTTATGTGAGTCATCAGCTGTCAGCTGATTATCATTTCCAATTTTTCTGGTACTATTTTGTTTCCAATTTTTTGTTAATAATTTTGCGTTCTTCTTAAGGTCATTTATCAGATGGAATGCTATTTCAAACAAGGCACAGCTGATTTGAATTTTACTTTTGGCCACTTTTGATGTACCTTATTAGCAAAAAGACCAACACTCAAGATATTTTCCATTACATGGGCCTCTCCGATTGCTCTGTCGTATTCTCTTTGTAGAGCAAAAGCTAACACACTAGCCAGAAAACGAGTTCTCTGCAGTAATTATATCTTTCTTAGTTTAATTATTGCAAGGAAGTAAGCTAAAAGAGTGAAATTTTCAGTAATGAAAAGAACGTCGCTCGAGCGGTCTCCTTTGCAATCTTCTCCTCATTCGTTGTCATTAGTTTTAAGTAAATCTGTATGATTGTCTAATTATTGTTATACTTCGCAAAAGCTGTACAAAAATAAACACACTTTCAAAATCCTTTCAAACGCAAAGTTCAAAATATCAGCAAGATTCTCCCTGTAAGTTTGTGACTTTTGCAAAGCTTTGCATTTTATGAAAGTGCACACATGCTCGTCGTGACTCGTAACAGTGCTCCTTTTACAGGCCAAGCTCATCCAATCCCTGCCACATCTTCAAATAAGAGATCCTGGCGTATTCATTAAACTGAAACAGTGGTATCCGTGATATACTGAATTATTGCCCGATACAGAGCATCGTCAAGCCCATCCTTCTCTTGCCTGCAGCTGAGACGGCGCCGTCCAAATCTACAAGCACAACACTGAAATACATTATTTATTCACCACTTTAACCAAATCCTTTTACACAAAAAACATCTAAATATTTTCTTAAGTAAAAGCTTGTGCCAGTAAAAAGGGTAAAGGGATAGGAAATTTGACCAAAAATTATTTTGCGAACAGGGTGACCAGAATGAACACACTCCACTCACAGGTCTATGCTCACAATCAGAAACATTCATCAGATCTGGCCTATGTGCTCCAATTCAAAAACCAAAACATCAATCCTGGAAGGTTGCTGAAAGAACAAGTGATTTTGAGAACAAGTTTTTCTTTGGGCAATGCAACACAGGGAAGGGTCCCAAAGGATTGTAAGTGCTGGTTTACATTATCAACTGAGAAGCAGTATTAAACAGTATTAAAGAACTATTACAATGTAGAAAATGCATTATCATTCATTTGCTTTGTTTTGCACAAAAAAAAAAACCTTACTCTATTCCGTAAGAGAGGGAAACAGGTTAAGAAATATTTCTCACAGGAGCTGCTCTGCATTTTGTGCTGCATTATGAGGCAGTGCAGCAGCTGGCGTGCTGAATGTGGGAGAGAATGAGGAGCCGCTGTCAAGCAGCACATACAGGGACGGAAACTGATTAACAGTCCTAGGCCCTTCACTTCAGTTTTACAGTAACCCCACCAGCTCAAGAGCGGACTGATTAAATTAAGAAAATCCACACCAAAATGGGAAAAAACAGCCACTCCAAACACATCTAATATTTCACTTAAAATCTAATATTTATTACATTTTTGCTCAATAAGATTGAAACCACCAAGTTTTCCTCTTCCAACATTTGATTAAGTATAAAAATACTTGTCAAGCATATATAAATGTAAAAAGCAGCTTAATATATCTTCTTCGGGCAAAAAAAGTTCAAAAAAAAAAGTATTAAAATAACACAAGTACTATTTCAGACAGGTATTTTAATAGCACAACCAAAATCACCGGACTTTTCAAGGGTCACTTGGGGCAACTAGTATCTCGGGAACTTTTGGCCCCAGTTCTATCAGTCGTGCTGAGGCTAGACACTACGGGCCAAAATATGACTGGCGTAAGTGTCAAGTAAATCAATGTTTACACAATACTAAAACAAATCACGTTGCAACCATTAGGCCACGATGAGATTTCATTTTCTTGTCTCATTTCTGAGTCTTCTGGATAGCCGTCACCCACAAGTACCCGTGAGGCTGGCTGCATTACTGTTCAAAGGTACCCTGTTCCCCGCTCAAGACAATGGTAACTTTACAGAAAAAAAAAAATCTGTATTTTTTTCCCCCAAATGTAAATGCATAGTTGAGGTACATGACAATATATAAAAACACAGACTCACCTCAAGCTAAATTATTCAACACGTTTTCTTGCATGATGGAAAACAGTCCCCTGTAGCGGAATGTGTTGATACGCATATATTCACAAGACCGCAGATCGACTGCCTCATAAGTTCGAGGATCTTTACAATCAGTTGCCGAGTGTTTTGACTACCACACGTAGGTTTATGTAAATTTATGCTAACCAAACTCGGCATGTGGAACTTTAGTGCACAGTGGATCGACCCAATGAAGAAAGTCAATGGCTAACATCTCAGTGTTTTACTAACTGTTTTAATGTTGACTTAAGAAGCATCTTAAACTTCATACCTACACATAAGGAAATGTATATTCTGGCGTAAGTGCAGACTGACATTACAGGAGAAAATCATGACCTACAGTAACTAATGAAACGTACGGAAACATGCCCAGTTTACATACACCTTCAGGCAGAAATGGCTGTTCACTTCAACGTTGATGCTGATGGTGCCCAGCTTGCAGCTCCCTTGCTCGGATATTACACTGCGCTCTCTTTTTCTGAATCTATGCCGATTTTACCTTGCAGCTATGCTTGACTGGGGTTTTTCCTATTCACTGTAAGTCTGGATCCACTGCTCCTAACAAAACTCCACTTGGCTCTCTGAATAAAGATGCACTGGTGTAGAGGATGTTGCTGGGTGTTTTCCTGGGCTCTGCCTTCACACAAGAAGCGTGGAGGGTCGCAGAGATACTTGGCCATGACAATCTACAGTCAGTCTCCCCTGAGCTCAAACCATAAAAGACATCCAAGCCAATACTGCTACTGTCAGTTTAATGAGGAATGGCTGGGCCATCCTGAGCAGCAGCGAAACCTCCTGCAGAGATCTGTGAATACGCACCGACTGACAGTAAGCGAGATGCTAACTGAAGTCTGCATGTGAGACGACGAATGCTGAAGTTTACAGCTCTGAAAACGAGCCAACTGTGAGGGCCACTTGCACAGAGGGTAAGAGTTTGAATTACCAATTCATTCCTTTTCAGAGAATTGAAACACGATGGCTTTCGACAATCATGCTCAAATGTTCCAGAGCTTTTCCTTGCTTCCCTTTCCCAGAATTGGGCAGAAATAAAATAGCTTACAAGAAACAAAACAGAAAATACAAGTTATTGTTAGCATTTGCAGAACTCCAATGCCATATAGCTGTTGGTGAGCAATGCGTCTCCCTGATTTGAGTACGTTATATTTCAAACTAAACTTCCATAAAAAAGTAAACCCGGCACTTATTCTAGCTGGAGGCGAAACTATCCAATTGAGAAACTAACAGTGAAATGGAAAGCTAGTTCGTTTTTGGTGAATGGTAAGCAACAAGCTAGCTGTAGACAAGCTGGACTAAACACTATATTTTCATTACGTCTATAAATGGGTACATAACGGGAATACATTGCTAGCCAGACGCATTGCTACACATGAGCTATATTAAATGACCAAGAAAATGAATTCGTGTTGTGATCCTCACATCAGGCGACTGAGACATCGTACTAGGGATTTCCCTGTCAGGCACCCATTTAACTATTTGTTGAAATTTGTTGTCTGTAGAGAGCTGACAAGCAAATCTGACAAGGGAATGATGGCTGTAGCAGCTGACTCACCGTCTAGGGCAGGGGTGGGCAATCACGGTCCTGGAGGGCCGGTGTGTATGCGGGTTTTTATTCCTATCAATTACCCTGACTAATTGAGTTAATTGATTGCATGCACAAATATAGATTTTCGCAATGATTCGATCAAAGGAAAATGTTTTATGAAGGGAGACAGGACTAGTCTTTGTAGTTTCATGATAATTTAAAGAACTGCGCATGAAACGTCAGATTTCATAAATGGTTTGGCTAATTGAGACAATCAACTAATTAAAGACCAGACGTTGGTGTGAAAACCAGGGACAGATACGGCCCTCGCTGCCCACCTCTGGTGTAGGGATACAGTAAGTTTTATTTCCAAATAATACAAGAAGTGTTTCCCCTAGAATTTTTTGTAGCAGCGGTGTTATGTGTCGGTAACCTAGCAACAGTAGGGGGGTGTGTGTGCGTGTGTCCGGGGGAATTCTCCCACAAAGGAAAATTCTGAAAAACTGCACTTTAAATGGGGACTTCTGGTGAATTTTCTGGGCAAATTACAATTTACCAAACAATCAACAGATTCAAGTAATCTGCTGACACTAGATACTGATTATAAAGCATTACCATAGTTGAACTCGAACTAGTAAAATGATAACACAAAGTACCATTTTTGTATTGATTTTAAACTTTTCTTTGTAACAAAATATACTAGCAAAATGGGGTGGCTTAACACAGAAATTTATTGAAGCATATTTGACATTGCCTGCCCTAATTTCCTTCACAGCGGCGTTGTGCCGCTGCTGAATGAATGTAGGGGAAACACGGATACAAGTGTCCTGCTTCACAGAAATCATTTTCCCAGACTCTGTGACACGCAGAGCCTAAGTTATAAAGCCTTATCTGTTAAGCACAAGTGGCAAGGATTGGCTCGATTTAGCATCTGCATAAAGGGGTTAAAAACTATGACTCAAATACCTTTAAAAATAGCATGGCTAGAGAGAGGGAAAAAAAAATCACATTTTATGAGGGCTTTATGAGGGTATAAACAGAAAAACAATAGTATTTTTTGTTAAAAAGCAGAATCCATCAGAGTTAATGAATTTATCAGAGCATGTGATGTCACAATCCACTTTAACAGCTCTCACAGAGTCCCACTGTACCTTCCGAAATCTGCGCAACACTTCAACTGCTATTCCTAAAAAACTACAAAAAGTATCAAAAAGTTGTTTCACTCCAACAAATCGCCATTTCTGCTGACCTGTTTAAAGTCTGAATGAAGTTTTTAGCAAGGTTATGAAGGAGTAGGGAGACTTCAAAAAGGCCTGCGTAATTTCATTGACTCCCATTGTAAAAGAAAAGTTACATATTTTCAAAAGATGCCTGGGCCACTCGCTTAGTCCGCTTAGTCTGCTACCCCTGCGACCCTGTTCCAGATAAGCAGAGGGAAATGGATAAATGGATGAATGGATATAAATAATATCAAAAAATCTGTAAAGATGCAATTTAATCCAGAGTCAACAGCCTAAAAGCTGTGGAAGGAGTTTGATCGCAAAATTTCAGTCGAAGGAAAATAATACAAAAGTATGTAAGAGTCTAAAGTGTGCTGAGCAAGCACACAATAATAAAGTATAAGTGTAAAGTGTGCTGCTTTGGTGAAGTGATAATGATAATAATAAAAATATACCCAATGTTTTTAACATTTGTGGGCACTGATTATATCAACCAAGCTGACCTACTTAAAATATATATCTATTTTTTGCACTTTTAGCTTCAAGTTATTCAAGATTGAATTATTATACAAAAGTGATGAAGCATAGGAGAGGCAGATAAAGTATAACGCACATATGTGCATGAGCATACCTGTACACAGGAGTGCACAAATTTTTCATGACAAATAAGAGCACTCTGAGAGCGCATACCTCCGCCAAGGCCCAGCAGTCCCCCCAGCTGCTTCAGTCATTCACAAAGATTTCCTGGTCATTTAAACATTTACTGGTGCCGAGTGTAAGAGATGTGTGTAAACGAGAAGGCAAGAATCTGAGCATGCATGTGTGTAACTGTGTGTGTGCGCGCGTGGGGGCATGCATGCATGCTCAGATTCTTACCTTCACGCTTACACACACACACACACACACACACATCTCCTACACTCGGCACTCTGCTTTCGTCATTGTGCGGTACCCCTCGACTTTGAACATGGCTTGGTTGTAAATAGAAGCAACAATAATTTCTGCAGTCTCCGTGGTTTCGGTAGTCTCACATGCAGGGAGTGTCTGGTATGTTCTGCTGGAACTGAGGAAGGACTCACTTGCTTCTGCTTTTATAACAAAACTAGTTGCATGTTTCTAACCCCATTTGTAATGATGCAATCACTCCTTTATGACCCCTTGTGAAGGTGTGATCAGGAACCAGTCGCAAGAACCAGGCAATGCAGTAGAACTTGCTTTATTAATAAAGGGGGAGGACCCCTGCAGGGCAGAAGGCAAAAGTACAAAATCCACACTCCAAAAATCAAAATCCAGTTGAGCAAAAATAGAATCGAAAACCAGGGCAGCAATCATAGTAGGACAGAAATGGGTCTGGTTCACAGGAATAGATATATCAGACAAGCAAAGCCAGAATCCAGTGGGCATAATCCGAATCATAACCAGGGCAGCAAACAGATCTCGTCGTCGGACAGAAAAAGGCCAAAACACACAGATGCAACAATAATCCAAAATCACAAAGGCAAAAAATCAAAAAGTCGGGCAGTCCAGTCAGAAAGATAAACACTGAGTAATCAAGGCGAATGAAGCGTGGCACAAGACGATCTGACAGAGAGTAACTATGAAAAGACACCTAATATACTTTTGCAGGGAGATCACATGGTGAGAGGCGCAGGCGCAAACAGACAGACTGATTACAAGGGAGCAGCACATGAGGGAGAACCTAATCACATGCAATTTGGCAGAAGCTAAAATGCGGACAGGGATCACGGGACAAACCTATAAAAAGACATACAGCTCCAGTTAAGGAGTTCTAACGTGCATAGATAATTAGAGAAGGACAGTGTGATGAGATGTGGAGCCTCCACATAAAATGCAAGCAAAGGAAATCAGGGAGAGACAAGAGGCGGAGACTAGAACAGGGCGAGTGCTGAGAGCTTGTTAATCAATTAGTAAGTGAAACTATACAATCCCTTGGTGCTTGTTAGTAAGTTAGTATTATATACAATGTTAGTTGGTGTTAGTAACTTCTAGCGAAAATAACAAACTGTTAGTATGGTTAGTGAGATAGAAAAGTAAGGCGAAGTAAGCAAACGAGATCGGAAGGAAGGTTGAAATCCAGAATCCAATAAATCCCCCGAAGAGTGACACGCAGGACTGGGGCTGTGAACTATGACAAGACAAGAGACCAGACGGGGGAGACAAAGTGCAATGCATAATGGAAAACATGAACCGGAATATGACTATGGCAAGATGCAAAACATGGAAAAGTACATACTAAAGAAATACATGAATAAACCAATACTAACAGAACCCAATACATAATTCAAGAATAGACAGACATGGCAAATATCAAAACACACAAAAGTCAGTCCGAATAATCAAGGCATGAACATGGTCAAAGGAACAGAACATGAGCAAATACAGAATCACAACCGTCAGATCCAGAATCATCAGATCCGGATCATGTCCTTGTATGTGGCAGCCCTCATGGGGATGAATTCCACTAAATTTTAGTAACAAATAACTCCCTGTATTTTTCAAGTTATTTGCCAAAATGTGAAAAAGTAGAGTTAAACGATCCTTCAAAAAATTCCTGGAGCCAGAATCCCTTCTAGATCTAGCCCAAAATCTAATAGGATCTAAGATAGACCAATTCTCACCTATTGAAAAAAATTTTCCGTAATGTTACTAACAAACAAACAGATTCCAACGATTACATAACCTTCTTGGCAGAGGTAATAACTGTACAGATCTCGCCCTTGAGTACGTACACACTGCTCAGCTCCACTGCAAGCCTATGGAGGAAGCCGCAAATTGGTTGCACTGGTGTGAGTGACAGACTCTGTGGAAAGTGCCTTTGTATTCCTCCTGAGCTTCCTCGACAGTGAGATGTCGTTCGGCAATAATAGGAAAAAGGAGGGGGATCAGAGAAGGCAGAGGTGCCTGTCCCCAGTCATCCCCCACTGTAAAGTAACCTACCCAGCCTCGCTTTTTGCAGGGAAATACATACTTGAAGCAGCCTCATTTTGTTCATCGCATTAACCTACTTTTCTGCGAAGGGAATTTAACAAGGCAAAAGTTGGTAAACAAAAGCTAAGGAGGAAAAACAGCATGAGCTGAGGAGGATAAAAGGAAACGATGAGAAGAAAAACAGCCTTGATTGCTGGAAGATAGAAGACATTGAAAGGCCTTGATGGAACAGCAACCTCTGTAATGTGCCAGGAAGAAAGGCTGAAGAGAGAGACAGCCCATTACAGCAGCAAATAAATGTCTTTTGTGAAAGACAGCATTCCTTTGGCACCAGTAAAAACCTTGGGAGTGAATTGAATCGCGAGAGTCTAATGAGGAAAATGACCTTACAGCTGATTAAATATGCTGACTGAATCAAATATACGATTCACACTTATTTCAGTTTCTTTTTAAGATAGATAAGACAAAAAATATGAAGGCCTACATGCACTTTCAATCTACACAAAGCGCCAAAATTGCTGTTAGACCTCCATGCGCTGCAAAAATAGCTCCAACCCATCGGAGCACAAATTCTATTAGACCTCTGACAACGCCCTGTGATGGAGTCCCTAAATAGAGTTGCAAAAACTCATAACTTGAAGCCATTTTGTTTCCATTGAGCAAAACTGAGCCATTTCGCACATTGAAAATGAATGAATTCTTTCATTGCTCCCCTGGAAGGCCAATGTATCCATTTTGAGGGGAAAAAAAAAACAATAAACCAGCCCGCAAGGGAATTGCAAAGCCTAAGAGGGGAAAATGTTACAATATGAGAGAGGATTAAATAAAAAATAAATTAATAAACAAGAGTGATGTGACACAATTCACTTTCTTCTTTTAAAGCATTCTCTTGTAATGTAAGCAGTTTCTCTTCGTGTGAAAAAGGCTCCCTTTCTCACAGCTTTCTCTGACTTCATTTGGTTTGTTTTAGGGTAATTTTGTTAGGGCTTGGCCTTGCAGTCCCTCAACCCTGCAGCATTCCTTCGCCTCCACCTTGACGGGCTACCGGTGTGGCCCATTAAGGTGGAGGTGAAGGCACAGTAAGGTATAAATAAGTCCTGTATTTTTGTACTTTGTGTTTTATTCTTGGTCTGGTCTTTGCGACCCATGCTGCTCTGGAGTTTGCTCTGTTTTTTTTTTTTTTTTTAATTAAAACTGTCTTTTTTACCAGCCTTGGCAATTGAGCCTTATTTTCATTTAGGCCCACGGTCCTAGTTCCCGCAGGACAGCATCCGATGGGACAAAACCATGAAAAATTTGTCTGTCACACAATCATTTGAAACATAACTTCCACAAAACTGTCCATTTCATCATATTATCTACTTGATATGTCATGGATGGCCAGTTAGCTAACAGCATTTTGTGATTCTTTGTTCTTGGGATGAGCTGTAACAACGATCTGATACAGCCAATCTTGGAGAGCTACATTTCGCCATCTACTTTCAAGTAGAGGAAAGTCATTCCTTAATTCATATATTTCAATTTTGTCTGATATATTTATAACGCACCAAATCCCAACCCGAATTGATGTGTTGCCTTCAGAAATATGGCTCAATGTCTGGTTATATACTCAATGTATCAGACACAAGTTCTAGAATTTCATGACAAATCCACAACGGATATTATCAAAACAATAAATCAGCTAAAATGGGATCCAGATTCAATAAAATATTTGTATCTATATTTACAAAATTACCTTTCAAACTTATCAAACATCAATTTCGGAAGTGTAAACTCCAAACTAAAGGCTGATGTAAGAAGATGGCATTTAATGGCATAATTTAAGTTCAATAATGCAATCAGTCGGTATGAATATTTCACCACCATTACTGTATCTTTTCCAAACAATGCCTGTGGAAGTAACAACTCAACAGTCCGTGGAATGAGACAGACTTACATCTGTATGTATGAAATGGCT
Organism: Gymnothorax reevesii; assembly: GCA_029721435.1. Taxonomy (NCBI): domain Eukaryota; kingdom Metazoa; phylum Chordata; class Actinopteri; order Anguilliformes; family Muraenidae; genus Gymnothorax; species Gymnothorax reevesii. The sequence continues at coordinate 72,021,561 of CM056578.1, read as the reverse complement.
CAATGCCAAGAAAAACTAGACGCAGTCCAGTCGGTCGCCCGCAACCACGACTGGTGTCCCCCGGTGCGCAGCTGTCAGATGAAATTGGGCAAAACCCCTTGGGCAAGTCCATTGCCCATCTAGTAGATAATGCTGTACTTGTAAATGTGGAAAATGGTATATATATATATATATATATATATATATATATATATATATATATATATATATATATATATATGGTATATATATGATATCTTCATAAATGTTCATAAAAAGTGTGTGACGTCGTTTGGTACGGCGCACGATAAAGATCACGATAAAGATAACGATGACGGCGCACAGGAATTGTCACAAATGCCATATGTCCCCCCTCCGGGGGACATAAATATAAAGCCCCGCAACTCAAAAAGACCACAGGGGAATAGGGCTTCCACGCCTGTTAAAGTAATACTGTGCAGCCCAGTAGAGAGTTTTCGTATGTTGGTGTAACATTGAGCATTTTGCTAGGTAGAGGAAGCCAGAATTAACACCCCACTTCAAGTAATTGTTTCTGATGATGTACGACACCTCTTCGACAGACCAAATCCACTCATTATCCTCTCCCGTAAAGTTTGGAAGGAAACTCAAAAACTGTACAATACGCAGAAAATACCAAAACTATTATGGAGCTGCGCCTTGCATAGTCACTTTTCCCCCAAGTTGAAAGACTGAAAACTTAGCATATGAGACATGAAAGGTATTACAGCCTACTGTATACTGACATATGGGTGAAAATTAAGAATTTTCAGACTGCAGTAGAATGATCACTCATTCGTTCAGTGAATGATCTTATACAGCTAGACTTCCGCAGATTCCTCCAAATACGGCACAATTTTTTTGGAACAATCAATTTGGCACACCTTGAGGATGGAATTTTTAGGTTTCATAAAGAGATATATATATAATATGTATATCAGTGGCGGTCCGTCGACAGGAACAAAGGCTAGCAGTAACCTCACCTCTCACTGCTAAATAACCTAAAACTCTCGCAGTTTACTTCTCCCGATTAGCAACAGTTGCTCAGACTAATTAGTAGAACCGACGACAGTCTAATTTATTTTTGAGAGGATTGTTATACATTACACCACAAAATTATTAGGCATTTTCTTCCGCACATAAATGACAAAGTAAAACATCAATGTCTTTATAATTTCTGCGCTCATGGAGCTGCTGACACAGCACAGATTTTCATAAATCAGTTTGCGAGGCTCATTAAGCAATAAGCCCCGAGATTCCGTTCTGTATTCTGAATGCAGTCAGGGCCAAAGGGCGCTGCTGGGTATGATGCACAGCAGAGCAATGACGAAAATAAATGCTGTGAAGTCAGCAAAAGTTTTGGATTTTTTGCATTTATGTTTCTATCCTAACAATGTTGTATCAATTTTATAAACGTTGGCAACAGGCATTCATTTTTTACTTATCATTTCTAATTATGGATCAAGGATTGTTAATCAGGCGAACTTGAACGAGAACAGCTTGAGGACAATCGAGCAGTAAAGGGTGCGGTTAATGAAGCCCCTGGGAACATGTGATCACAAGCTGCTGATATATATGCCTAATAAAATAAAGGAACTTGTGCCAATTAGCTGCTTTCAGAGGTTTGGGGTCTGAATACTTGGTACATAAAAATTGCAAAAATTTGCAAAAATATTTACGGAATAAGAACATGTACTTTTTTGGGTAAGAGCTGAAAAAGGGTTTTCCTTTCCTTTAATTAGATAATTGCTGTTTCAGAAGCTTTGCTACCTTGAAAGTTTGACGCATCGCAAGCATATTAAATGATTTTAAATGCATGTGATGCGTTTAACTTTCACGATGCACTAATAACCAATTTACTCAATATTCAATTACCAACGTTTCGACTGAAGAACAAGCATGCAACAATGCTACCCTGCAAATTCAACCTATTCTTTGGGACACAGAAAACATTAGGATTAAATGCAATCTTCAAATAAATTGGGTTGCCACGCTGAAAAAATCCTAGAGCCACGATGGAATTCAGAGAAAGCACTGGGTTAATTGATTATACTTTATTATTATTTTTTTTTTTTTTTGTTTTTTTTTGCATCCATAAAATATCTCTTTGAACCTCTTAAGCCCCGAGTCTCTGACTAAAAAATGACGTTCCCAAAACGTAATGAGCATCATCTCAACTACTTAGTGAATTTGAATAATCTTGGTATCATAATAAAGGTAACACCTTGGGGATTTTTGTCATGGTAGAAAAATCAGTGAATATGTCACTGAGCGAGCGTAAATGAAGATGGAATGCAAAAATAAAAGATCTCATTTGTACTTTACAAATTCTTACTTTCATCCCTTTTGAAATTATTTAGTTGCAGTCTGAAACCTCTAAAAAATTACAACACCGAACATGGACATATTGGGCGAACAATAGCTGGTGCAGATTCATCTTCGAGCACAGATCTTACAACCCCAATTCCGAAATTGTTGGGACGAAGTGTAAATTATGAATAATCAAAATGCAATGACTTTCAGATCACATGAGCCAATTTGTGATTTACAATAGAACATAGATAACATTTCAAATGTTGAAACAGAGACATTTTACATTTTTATCCACAAAATGAGCTCATCTCAAATTTTCTGGCTGCAACAGGTCTCAAAAAAGTTGGGACACAGGTGGAGGGTTGAAAAAGCAATTAATATGTAAGAGAATCAGCTGAAAGAACATTTAGCAGGTAATTTAATTAACTAGCATCAGGTGTGTAACATGATTGGCTATAAAAGGGAGGTCTCAGAGAGGCTGAGTCTCTTACAAGTAAAGATGGCTAGAGGCTCTCCAACCTGTGAAAACTTGCGTAAAAAAATTTTGGAATACTTTCAATACAATGTTCCTCAATGTCAAATTGCAAAAGCTTTTAAGGTCTCATCATCGACAGTGCATAACATCATCAAAGGATTCAGAGAAAGTGGTAAAATCTCTGTGCGTTAAGGACAAGACCGAAGACCTTTACTGGATGCCCATGATCTTCAGGCCCTCAGACACCACTGCATCGCTCACCAGCATGATTCTGTCATTGACGTCACTAAATGGGCCCAGGAATACTTCAAGAAACCACTGTCTGTAAACACAGTCCGCTGTGCCATCCACAGATGCCACCTAAAACTCAATATCATGCAAAAAGGAAGCCATTGTTGAGCATGATCCTGAAGCCCCGCCGTGTTCTGTGGACCCAGGGTCATTTTAAATGGACTGTCGCAAAGTGGCAAAGTGTCCTGTGGACAGACGAGTCCAAATTTGACATTCTTGTTGGAAATCATGGGCGTCGTGTCTTCCAGGCTAAATAGGAGAAAAGCCACCCCTCCTGTTAGTAACGTTCATATCAAAAGCCAGCCTCTGATGGTATGGGGATGCATAAGTGCATATGGTGTGGGACAGTTGCATGTTTTAAAAAGCACCATGAATGCTGAAAGGTATATAAAGGTTTTAGAGCAACATATGCTCCCCTCCAGACGTCATCTATTCCAGGGAAGGCCTTGTGTATTTCAGCAGGACAATGCAAAACCACACACTGCAGCTATTACAACAGCATGGCTTTGTAGTAGAAGAGTCCGTGTGCTGACCTGGCTGCCTGCAGTCCTGATCTTTCACCAATTGACAACATCTGGTGCATAATTAAACAAAAAGTCTGTCAAAGGAGACCCAAAACTTTCCAGCAGCTGGAAGCCTGTATTAAGAGTGGAATCAGATTCCACTGGATAAACTCAAGAAACTTGTCTCTTTAATGCCCAGATGCCTCCATTCTGTGTTAAAAAGAAGACGGGATGCTACACCATGGTAAACAGGCCCCTTTCCTAACTTTTTTGAGACCTGTAGCAGCCATCAATTTTTTACTGAGCTCATTTTGTGCATAAAATTGTAAAATTTCTCAGTTTCAACATTTGCAATGGTATCTCTGTTCTATTGTGAATAATACACTGGCTGGTGTGATTTGAAAGTCATTGCATTTAGATTTTATTCACAATTTACACTTTGTCCCAACTATGTTGGAATTGGGGTTGTAATTACAAAATATTAAAGGTAAGGAAAAATATCTGCTCATTGCAGTAGAATGTAATGTCAATGCCTGCTGTTCTTTGAGTGTGATGTCGGTTAAAAATGGCATGGCTTATACCGATGGATTCTTTGGACTTTCCTCTTTCATTTGATATGTTGTTTGTATGCACTGCACAAATTCAGCAGAAAAGCTAGTGATAGAGCACTGATATAATTTCATCCTAAGTTTTGCTACATGCTTATTTACTTGCCTAGTGCTTGAATTGTGTTTGGTTGAGGTAAAAATGGTCAACGTGAGCTTTTCCATTCCATGTTTCTTCCCTTTAAATGGATATGCTGCATGAAGTTGCTATTAGGAAACAACATGCTGTATTTATGATGTCAAGTGATTGCCCCTGGTACCACGGGCATTTGGGTTTAAGAAGTACATTGTCAATGTAGCTCTAAAGTGATCTGTCATTTCTTAATACTTTCTTAATAATCACAGGTTTATATATTAGTCTTGATTATTCAGTCAATAAATAAAGTGAGTGACTGTCAATCAAGCAATCTTGAACAGGAACAGCTTGAAAGCAATTATGCGTTTAAGGGTCAGACGCTCACAAGAAGTCGTTTGAATAGCCCTTTAAGCTTGCGTTACCCTTAGGGGGATGTTGGGCTTTAAGAAGTTACATTTCAGAATTTACAGATGCCGGTGTACTCAATACTTTTTGACTCCAAGCATACTTCTACTGATTTAACTCGTATTGCGGTTTCAGTTGATGTGGTAGTCATTTGGAATGGTGTGTAGAATCAGATGTTTCTTCTTAGCACATATTATAACACAAGAAATTATATCATTTACAATTAAAAGTCAAATTGGAAATAAAATACTTTTTGAATCAACCCTATTCTTTGGTGATACCTGGTATTTCCACTTTGAGTCTATTTGTGAGACACTAAATGAGCAAGAGAATTTTAGACAGGTAGAATGTTATAGCTTACGATTTGCCAAAGAGAAACCCAATGAGTCCAACCAGGTTTACTGAATAACACATAAACTACGCATTAAGAATGTATTATGGTTGGGCCAAATAGAAGCATCAACCTATTATGTGGTCATACCCTTGTGAGACAAAAAATAGCCTAGTGTTGTATGAGGCTAAATACTGTACATTTCTGGGAAAAGAAACATTTGGAAAGTTTATGCAAGGATCACCACAGGAACCAGCTGAGCAGGCTGCAGAAAAGTCAGGCTAGGACAACGCAGAGAAAGTGAAATATGTTATTTATTTATGATTTTTTTATATACAAGTGGCACTGAGCTTCCAATTTATTTTTGGTTTCAACCTCTTCAGGTGCACAAATATAAATATAAATTTATTTATCTTGTGCTGTAGAAAACTTTAGGTTATTTACATAGCCCCAGTTCTCAGAGTAATATGGCTGCAGTGCAGTGCGGTGGCGCCCTCTTGTGACGGAATGACAAGGCCCCCGGGCGGCGTGCTTATTTTGACAGATTTGGCTTTTTTTATTTTTAGCTGCACCCTCGGCACTTATTCTCTTTGAGAAAACTTGTGTGTATGTGCGTGCTTGTGGACATGAGAGAGGGGCAACCGCTAAACCCTCCGACGTCAAATGTCCATCCCTCCCGGCTTGCACTGGCACGGTCCGAGGCAGCTGGGAGATAGGGGCATGGGGAGCCCCTGGGCGCACGCCCGAAAGCCAAACAGGTGGAGCCGGAGAACGGGGAACTTCCAGCTGCATCACCGGTGGAGAGCGGGGCGGTCAGGCCGCTCTCTTCTTCTTCCTGGCCTGGCTGCCGGCGGCTTGCGCGGGTCGCGCAGGCGCAGTTGCAGCCGGAGCCGAGGACTTTTTGGACCAGCCGGGCTGACCTGGCGGGGCAGGCGGGGCGGGCTGGGGCCTCAGCTGTTTCGGCATTTTAAACTGCGAAACCTGTGAAGCAGCCTGTGCGAAGGTTTTACGCTGTGCAGGCGGAAAAGGAGCAGGGGGCTTTCGAGGGAGGCAGAGCTGGAGAGCTTCATCCTCCTTCTTTTTTGCTTCGCACCACCGTTGCATAGAGGCCGACGCGGAACCGAAGATCCCCTCCGGGACAATGGGCATGTCCAGGATGTCGTCCTTCTCCCTGTCCGACAGGTTGGCAAGGTTGAGCCACCGCGCCCGTTCCTGCAGGACCATGGTCCCTAGCGCTTTTCCCATGGCTTGGACTGCGCAGCGTTGGACACGGAGACACAGGTCAATGATGACAGGTATTTCCTCCCATGTAGCTGGGTCCTGAGTTAGCACAAAATCCTTGCACAACTCAGCCTGATAAGCCGTGAGCAGGGAGAGGACATTGAGCACTCTCGTTGAAAGCGCAACCCCCTTGTACGCTTTTTCAGTCAAGGCTGACTGAAAACGGTCCGACTTGGACAGCAGGCTGGGGCTCCGGGAGGACACCGCTGACAGGCAGGGGTGAAGGTGCGCCGCCACGAGTGGCTACATCGGAGGCATGCGGAGCAGACCCAGGCTCTCCATCGCCTCACAATCGAGGGACGAGGCACCGGGGACCGGGCTCCTGCTGCTGTAAGGGCGGTCTTTCCACGAGCGCGCAACCTCATCTAGCAGCTCCGGGAAGACGGGGAGAAGTTGTTTCGTCGCACTCTTAGCCAAGGGCAATTTCTTCCCCTCGTAGCGGGATCTGGTGGTCTCAGCTACGACGACGGGCCAGGGGATGCCCAGCCGGGCAGCAGCGCGTTTGCACACGTCGAGCATGTCCGAGCTGGGGAGGGGAGAAGCTGGTGTGCTACTCTCATCTCCATCCCGAGAGGTGACGGAGGCCGCGGGCTGCGCAGCTTGAGCCGGAGTGATGAAGACGTCTTCTTCTTCTTCATTCTCTGATATGCGGAGTTCAGAGACGCCATCTTCATCGTCCCCATAGTCCAGTTCCAGGACGTCTTCCTCATGCGGGGGATCCGCGGCTAGTTCGAGCTGGGAGCCCCAGCTAGCGCTAGCCTCCGGAATCGCCACCGTAGTGACCGCCAAATCCTCTTTGCCTTTGGCGGCAACGCCGTCAGAAGGGAGGAGGGGGTCAAGTCTAGACAAGCTAGCCTGGCGGGCTAGCCTTCTGCGGAGACTTTTCGTTGTAAACACTGCACAGTGTTGACACGAGCCGGGGACTTCGATAGCCATACGGGCATGTTCCAGCCCCAGGCAGCTCGAGCAGACCTGGTGTGGATCTTTACTCGAGATCTTGTTCCCACAGCGACAGGAACGGGCCCCGGAGTCTCCGTGCCCCCCGGTATGAGGGGTTTTGGCCTCCCTTCCTAGCGAGCTGGTGTGCAGGCCGGGAGTCGAGGCAGTTAGCTGGAGTGCTAACCTTGAAGAAAACCGAAAGGTACCGTTAGCTAGTGTGCAAGCGCTAGGTACTCGACGCGCCGTGGTGAGGCGTCGAGGACAGTGCTGACCAAGCCGTGGAGGGGTGGGAGAGCACTGAGTCCAGTCTGGTGTGACCGACGAAGCGATAAAAGTATCCAAGGCTAGTAGCGCCCGGCGACTGAAGCTAATTGAGATCTGTCTGTGGACAGTTAATCTAGCCAGCCCTGGACGTGAGATATGCTCTGAGTGAGAAGAGATGTTTGAATGACGTGGTGCCGTCCGCATGAACTATTCAAGGTGGGTGTACCACCTGGGGCGGACAGACATGTTCACCAGCCAATCAGGATTGGCGTAATGAGATTAATGCTTCTGAGGCTGCAGCGAGGCGTGCATCCCATAGTGAGACATCGAGCGAAATATTATGAAAGAGAACCTATCATGTGGGAACTGCTTTAAAAGAAGGGAGCTCTTTAAAACAAGTTGTGACGTGATAGGGTTTCAACAGCTCTGATTTTGATATCATATATCATTCAGCAAAAATAACTGCATTTAACGCTCTAAGGGTTAATGTCACCAGTATTCTAATGGGTGGGTGGCCAGATCTCAAACTCCCAGATCCCCTGGTACGGGGACAAAAAGATGGTCAGCTGTTTGGCCCAGCTATGCACCCTCCCTGTCTCAGCATGCATCCCTCTCAGGTCTGGCCACCTGATCGCATATCATGCAGGGGCCAAACTCCCAATGGAATGTTCGTTTATCAGTTTCCAATACATTCTTAGATTGCACAATTCATTCTTATGACCTTCTACTGTACCTCCATTTTGCCATGAACTGACTTGATTTTATGAGCATGAAGAGAGGGACTCACCGAGTCTGAAAACTTTTTTTTTTTTACAACAATAACCATACACTAAAAAGATTAGTGTAAATGACAGACCATCATTTGAGCAGTGGCTCAATAAAATTACATACCAGAGTCTGTTCAAGAGACTCGTGCTCACTTCTTTTGGAGGTTTATGGGACATGCGATGAAGTGCATTGACCATCATGATTTCACTGAAAATTCTTTGAAAGGTTTTTGAAAACATTTCATCCACTAAACTAAAGAAAAATGGTTGCTTACAACATGATAGTATTACCCAGTTGAGTAACAATAAATCAAAGCAAACAATCTGCTGATCATATTATGAGCAGTGTGTTTTCACTGTTTGTTTGATAATAGGATACCATGAAAAAGAATAGAATTTCATAATTGCAATAAAGAAAATAATGAATACCTGGACTGTAGAGTCAAAATAACATGATGAACCTTGCAAATACAGGACACATTAAAGGAATAAGCCCTGAGAAGCAGTGGGTTACAGTGAATTTATAATGGCGGAGGGGCGTTCTAAGGCATGACGCACAGCCGAGTGCCTTAGTGCCCCTCCGCCGTTATAAAATCACTGTAACCCACTGCTTCAAGAGGCTTATTGCTTTTATAAAATTGTTACCCTTCATATAGCCCATTAAACACACAATAAAAAATCAACAATTTATTGGTAGTAATGCAACAATAAAATTGAGAACTATTCATTCCTCCACCAAGCAAAATCGAGTGGACAGAATGGTTGGCAGGCAACACAGACGCTAAAATAGCTTTTTCATCTAGCGCCACTATCAAGTCACATCAGGTTATTAGGGCTTGTTAATGTAGATATACTATGAAAGCAGGCTATTTGGAATCTCCGGAAGGCGACGTTAAATAATTTTATGTTCGTTTTGGTTTTAGTTTCCCTGTTCTCTACTCGCGCCGATCGGTCGTATCATTACAACCAGCAGCGAGAGTAGGGAACAAGATTGACTTTTGTCCTCCACACTTGTCGGTGTCCAGGAAAATATGTTGAACTGTGCATTAGCTTGCTTGCCAGCTTGTCAAATAGCTAGCGTTCACTACAATGGATGTGGTTACCCAACACGTAACCCATAAAATAAAAACACAAGAAAAGAATTCAACAATTTATCGCTAATACTGAAATAGCGACCTAGTTAGCAACGTCGCTAGCAAGCTAAAGTGATATCGAACTCTATAATGCTATGGCTAGCTTGGTAGATAGCCAACTGGTTGCGGGTTAAAAGGCTAAACTTCGCTAACACTGAAATAGTGAGCTAAAAGTCCTGAAACAAACGTGACCTAACGAGACTGTTGAGCGCAGAGTAGTTGGTCGCAAGGCCAGGTGCGCAGGGATATTTTGTGCTGCGGTCTGCCTCAGAGTACAGTGGGTTACACAGATTTTATACCGCCATGGAACGCGGCTCAGCCAATCACATTTGAGGATGGGAAGCACCCGTTTTATAACACTCTTTAATCCACTTTAGCATTCTATAACCATTAAATAAGTGATGTTCACTCATTGCTATCACAATTTATCATACATAGGACACAGTTCATGACACAAAGCACAGCTGCTTGTCAATGCGTCTATTTCATGTTAAATCTTGAGAGGTTTCTTACAGGCGGCCCCCCTCCATTTTCAAAGACCTGAAAGGTCGCCTGAGCATTGACTTTATTATCCTGTCAAGGCACAGAAGCGATTTCCTCAGGGCCAGAAAAGGTCATTGCACCTAATCCTTCATCCAACGGCTCACAAATACTTACTGAGAAGAGAAGATGTCAGCAGGAAACCATAGTTCTGTCTAATGCCAGAGAACTCTCCTGCTCCACTTCGGTTTGTGCACTCCCAGCACAAATACAAATACCAGGCAAGCAACCAAGGTGATGGAGAACTGCATTTGGATAGTTGGAAGCAAATTTGCATGCAGAATGCTGATGAAGAAAACCCCTTGCCTGCCCGAAGAAATAATTGGCATAAAACAAAATTGAGATGGACAATTACAGGGTGAGTGAGACCTCATTTCACTTAATTTGTGTAACTAGACTTTTAACCAAATCTGGTAATGGATGTGGCTTTGAGGCACTGGGAGCTTCCAGAGGACATGATGCATTTGGCTTTAATTCAACAAAATACAAATGAGGTAATGCTTTTGGTAAAGTCAGTGTGTCCTGGGCAGCAAAATGCCCAAAGCAAAGCAAGTCATCCTTCCTCTGAATGTTAACCTTTCAATCGCTCGGCATTATTGGAAAATGAAAGTGTCGTCTCTGAGTAAACCTGCACCGTCCCCTTGAGTCCCCGTTTCAAAGCACCTGCTTCATTTTTTTACTCAAAAAGGACAAAGGCACAGCCGAAGCAATAAAAGCAAACATTCCCAATAAAGCAAATGCCAGCTAGAGGCAAAAACAATTGTCCTGTTTACATTCATATCCCACATCAGCTTTTTTTCCAGGCAAAGCAACACCATTTCTTTTGGTTCAGGAAAAACTGCGCCTTCTGCCTGTGAATTCTCCTGGGATGCTTATATTTGATAACTTCAGTACTGACTGTCACAGTGCACTGTCCTGAAAAACTTCCTGCTCTAGATATTTGAAATTATATCTGTTCATGACCAGGACAATGTAATGTAAAGACACTGTGGAAATAGTGTTGGTGCAGGTGAAAAAAGGCATACATTGCACATCTGGTTTGAGACCTTGGACTTGACCTTTGATGTTGGCTTGAATGTCAAACAGGAAAACGTCCCGTATCCCGCTTATTATTGCATTTAAAGCTTTGGTAAGTATTACTGACTGAGAGGAAATCATGTATTGCGCATCCGTTTGTGACCTTGGATTTGACCCTCAAGGTCATACAGAAAACACTCTGTATCTCACTCACGGCACAAACCACTCAACGTTGCCTTGTTTGCCCACGTCCACATAAGACAGACCAGTGTCATACTCAATCACCTCACTCTGGCAAAAACCAAGACTGTTTCTGTCACCAGCTAACCTGGCAGATGGAGCATATAGATTATTAGTCACATTCAATGCTTAACCAGTGACTTGTGAGTTACATTTAAATGTAGGATATACTGTATTATAGCATTTAGAGCTAAGATTTGTGTCAGGCACAATCAGGAATGTCCACACAGTGAAACACGAAACATCAGTAGTCATAAGCAACTGAACTCTCCAGTTTCCACTAAGGCATAATTCATTGAGTAATCGACTGAATTAATTCAATTCATCAATAATCAGGGTTCCCGCTGCCGCTCATCATTTTCATCATTGACGAAAATAATTAATCGGAGATGCAGAGAAAATTATGAGCAGCTGTCACAGTGGCTAATGCATTTGCTTTATGATGAATAAAAATTCAATGGCAAATAGTGGCTTTGTCTGCCCAGAGCATTCGAGGCTGTAGCCCCAAAGATGTTTTCTTTAGCCCAATATAGTTTATATGAATGCATACATAAACTAGATAATTCGGTCGCTACAGGGACCGAGTCGTGTATCTCCCCAATCCCCAAATTTCGGACAAAATGGCCGCCAGCAGCCACATTGGATGTCCGAAATGCGCGAAAATCGATTTTGAGCATTGTCCAATCAATATCTTCGCTTGTGTGAAATTTGGAGAAATTCCTTTTTTTATTTATTTGTGGCTTCCAGAGCCCGGAGCAGAAAATCTCTGCGGCGGCGCGGTGGCCCTGGGACTAAACCATAGTATCTCCCGACTACCGTTGAAGGGGAGATATAATCAATAGTTCTGCACTTTGGGCAGTTTACTACGTTACTGAATGTCCGTAAAACAGGATAGCACTTTCGTATTGTTTTATTTTCAATGAACAGTCAAGTCAAGTCAAGTCACAGAGAACAGAGCCAAGAAAGACCAATCAGGGGTTTTGCGGGAAAATACATCCAAATGCTGTCTTATTGGCTGACAATTCTCTGTGGAGTTGAAAAGCTGAATGATGTTATCAGGCAGTCAGTCATATGAAGGAGTGCATATTCGCGGATTTTAGTTTTACTTGTAAAACAGTGGAAGCTGACATCTCCTCATCATGAAATAGGAAAACAAGGTGCGTAAATTTCTATGTGAGTCCCGAGTCACGTAAACGTGATTGATATGAGCAAATATGAGAGCATCTTTACATGGCAAATACTAGTGTGATTAGTCTTCGACTTAACAATCGCTTGACGCATACAATCATGTCATTTGTTACAATTTTCTACCATAGTGTGACTGGCGATTTCTGAGCTAATGTTATGCAAAACATGGTACTTCCAAGTTAGCTTTAAAGGCACAAGTCAGTGCGATACAATATCTGGTTGTATTGACAACAAACCGTTCCTCCACAGCTGGGTTGGTTGTCTGAACTCATCGCTGTTAAAATATGATCCGGCCAGAGCGACAGTTAGCCAGTAAAGTAGTTTGCTGTAGCCAAACTCAACAGTAGTCAAACTCAGTCCTGGGGTGAACGCTGTGTGTGATGGCTTTTGCTCCAACTGGAATTGCTATCGCAGAATTTTAACGAGCCCCAAGAAATTATTTTTCCTAATGAGTGGCTTATAATGTTAGAGCGGCATTTCACTCTTTTAAACTCTTATGATTGAAAAGGCGATGCATTCAATGATTTTCAAAAATTCAGTGCAAGTAGCAGCAGAGTGTTTTTAAAAATAGACCACACCTCATGGCCGAATGGCTGCCAAGCTTTTGACCAATAACAATGTGTATAAATCCGGTAGGTGTGGTGTTGTAATTATGACTGAATTATGTAAATCCTGTGGCGCTTGCTACGGCTGGGGGTCTTTGAGTTTTAGCAGCTTAGAATTACATGGTGGTTTTTGACAGAACTGTGAGGTACGGTTCAGGAACCACATGCGAGAGAGAGAAATCCAAAAAAAAAAAGTATGCCCTTAATGAGGCCCAAGTCAAAGCCCAAAAAAAAAAAAAACACAATTGCCAAGCCACAATACAAAATCCAAAAAACAGTGTCAACTTAACAGGCAGGGGTCAGAACCAGGAAGACAGATGAGCAAAGGTACATAAACAGTGGGCAAAAAGTCGTAGTCGATAAACAAAGCCAAGGGTCATACACAGGGCATCCAAACACAGAAATCGTGATCATACAAAAATGGGTCGAAATCCGGAAAGACAAAAACAATACAAAAAGGGCAATGGCAAGAATTGAAGTCAGACAAACCAATCGAAGAAAAACAATACTCAATGGCATACAAGGCGCTCTGCACAATGAAATATTGATCAACGTTCTGACAAAGAGCTGGCTGTGAAAAGACTGCTTAAATAGACAAGAGGGAAGTCACATGGAAGTCACAGGTTAATTGGATCAAACTAATTACAAAGGAATGAACATGAGGAAGTTCCTGATTACAAGAAATTAGCAAAAGCCAAAACGAAGACAGGGATCACAGAGACAGCCCACGGACAAACATATGGCTCCGGTTAGGGAGTTCTAAAGTGCACAGAGGGAGAGGCAGAACAGTAATTAGCCAGGTGCAGAAAATCTGCTGAAGCACAACAAAGTTATTTGAGTGAAGGCAAGGGGCGGAGACTAGAGCAGAGCGAGTGCTGAGAGCTTGTTAGTCCATTTGTAATGTGCAGCTATACAATCCCTAGAACTTGTTAGTAAGTTAGTACTATAAACAATGTTAGTCTTGGTTAGTAAGTTTAACTAAAACAACAAACTGTTAGTTTTGTTGGTAAAATTGAAAAGCAAGGTGTAGGAAGTAAACAAGAATTGGAAGGGAATGGTTGAAATACCAGAAACCATGAAATCACCTGAAAGTGTGGCACACAGTACTGGGACAGTGAGCGATCACATGACAAAAGACCAGACAGGGGGAGACAAAGTGCAATGCATGGTAAGAGACAAAACATGGACCGGAATATAACTGAAGGAATGGACTATGGGAGAATATGCAGGAAACATAGCATGGACCAAGACATGGCAAAACATGAACAGAACAAGGCAGAATCATAACAAGTACAGTAACCAGAAAGCACTCCCTACAGAGAAGTGGATGAGGGTGCCAGTACTGAGACTTTCTGACATCAGAATTAGTGATTATCTGAGATGTTTAACATTTGGAACCCTAAACATTTGAGATTTATATTAAGGATTCCAATAAATTGTGCACAAAACATTGAACTTACCTTAGGTTCAATTTGGAATCAGTTAATGGTCATCTTGAAAGTTAAACATTTTAAATAAACATTTGACAATTCCATTCATTCTGATTCCAACAGCACAAAATTTTGAGCTCCAATTTACCATTTTTGTCAGGCCTCTCTATTGCCCTTAAAGGGTGTGTCCTTTTTTAATTTTGGGATGCCAAAAATTGCTGTATTGATAAAAATGTTAAGGAAAAAAATAAAGAAATTAAGGGTTTAAAGGCATTTAAATTGCCAGTCTTTTGAAATAGGCTTATGCCATCAAAGGCAACGGCTGGGGGTATATCCCCGAACGCCCCAATCCTCCAATTCCCCAATCCTTGAATAGACCTTGACTAGACTTTCATTTGAACTTAATTTCAGGTCAATCGGTCAAATGGTTCTGAAGATATGGCCAAAATGGTAATTTTCCATCACAAAGCGCCACCTGGTGGCAAAATATTGAACCATACAGGTATGACACGTTGTGACACGTTGTGAGGTCATGACCTTGCAGTTGCACATAGTTTCATGTCAATTGGAGAAATACACTGAACAAAAATATTAACGCACCACCAGATGTTTCGTGAGTTTTATTACATATGGGATATGAGGGATGATTCAGTGGCGTCGGCGAAGGTATGCGCTCTACCGAGTGCCCGTTCTAGTTTATTTTATGTATTTGACAATTAGTACCACTGCACAAACCAATTCACAATTTGCTTCTGATTTATGCATTTCAATGAAAAATCTAGACTACAACTTGCCCATAGGCATGAGTTTGTGAGTTATAGCTGTCCCAGACTAAAACAAATCTCGGTCGACCAACTGTGGGCTATTTTTCTGATTGGTTGAAATTTTCAGTGCTTTCAGAGCCTCCCCTACTTGCTGCCGTTGCACTTGTTCAGTTGAAGTAGGACCACACATGAGGCAGATGCTTTTATTTGACCAAAGCAAAACAATCCAGCCCGCAGGCTAGGTTTTATTTAATAAATGTGGTTTGTTTTGAGAGGATTTAAAACATCTTTTGTAAAAATTTCTTTTTATCTCGGCTAAAACAATCTAGAAGTCTAAAATTGAAATATAATATTATGGATGAATGGATGGATGGATAGACAGCCCGGTCGGCCACGGCCGCATGGCTCTAGCCCCGAAAGCCAGCTTCTCCCCTTTTTTGCACATTATTCGGCCAATACTGTCGCAAAGGCAACAAACATCGATAGGTGTCGTAAATGAAGTGTAAAACATGTTCATACCAAACATGAAGGTAATCGGTCCAAAACTGTAGCCTGTACAGCATCCACAAGGAAGTGTCTGCGGAGGCGGACGCAGCGGCGGTGAAGAGGACACACGAGAATCCATAGTAGCCGCCCGACTTTGTCCGAGGGCTACAATAAAGAATAGCTCAGGCATGACAGCCCACTAATATGGCAGAAATAAAACAATTCTGCAAAAATGGGTGGGCCAAAATATCTCCACAGCAATGAAAACGACTCATCATTAGTTATCACAAATGTTTTAAAGTAGTTGTTGACACCAAGGACGGCACAATCAGCTACTTGCTTTAGGGGGGCAATTAAGTTCGTCTTTGCGTCTTTGTCTAAAATTGAAATTAGTAGGATGATCTGAAACATTAACATGTGAGAATTCAGCAAAATAAAAAGATACTGGAAAAGGGACAAAAACTTCACTCAACCCAAACGAGACCAATTAGCTCCACTGTTTGGAGTTTGTGAGTCTGTCTGCTTTGTGTTGTTTTTATTTATGTCTCAATGAAATTCCCTTTCTGCAATATTCTTGTCTAAAAACATGTTTTATTTTCCCTCTGCAAGTCTCTCTCCACACAACCCTTCACTGTATTTATTGTCGGGCAACTAATGATCAGTTTTTGCAGTTTGACTAAACCTTTGAGAATCAGACTGAATAATTCAATTGGTAATGACTTGTGCTTTCCCTGGTGATGAGTCCTGTCCCCTGATAACAACAGGAATTTAGTCTGTTCAATCTCTGGCCTGCATGCCCTCCAGTATACATTCAAAAATTGATCCATTTAGGGCCACTAAAGCATATCAGAGGGTCATAAACTATGAACGTACACCGTTCCTGATTCCTAAGACTGTAGCAAACACCAAGCCTTGTGACGACCAGCATTAAAAGAACATACCGCCTTTTCGCTTTATCGATTTTTGTAGCCCCCGGACAAAGTCGGGCAGCTACTACGGATTCATGCTTGTCGCCTCCAATGCCACCGCCGCTGCGCCGGCATCCGAAGACACTTCCTTGTGGACGCTGTATGTACAGGTTGTAATTTTTGACCGATTACTTTCATATTTGGTACTGACAAGTGTTATACTTAAGTTAAGACACCTATTGATTTTGGTTACCATGACAACAGTATTGGCCAAATAATGCGCAAAAAAGGGGAGAAGCTCGCTTCAAGGGGCTACACCCATACCAACTGTGGGTGACCGGACTGTCTAGTTGTTTTCATTTTTTTATTTTTGTACCCCTGAAGGCCACCCAAGTTTTGCCAATGCCTCTAATGTTTTTAGGAGCAGCAGTAAAACATTTCATGAGTATTTGACAACTGAGCTTCAGTTCTTCCAACAGTATCCACATATGGTCTCATGAGAAAGATACTAAATGCATTAATTTCTTTACAAACATTCCATAGTGCTCAGCTCTGCGCTTAACAACATAAGAGCATTTTAATACATCAGTGCGCAGTTTCATGATAGTTTGTCATGGCTCACACCTCACTTTCAACATCTGATATGTTATACGGTAGGAAGGCTTTTGCATGCCTAGTAGGTTGACAAGTGCGTAGGAGAGGACCAAAGGTCGGCAAAATAAAAATGGAAAAACTCTCGCACACTGTCTTATCTGCAAAGAAAAAACTTTATTGTAAACAACGTTTCAGTCTTGTGACCTTCATCAGGTTGATTTGCATGGGTACTACAGTGACCCCATTTTGAAGGGAAGGGAGGCCCATATTAGCCAATTAGCAGTCAGTGAATCCACCCTTTTTAAGAGAGAGACAGATATTAATTAGCGTATATTAGAGAGTCTACCGATTTCATTAAAAAATCTCGATCCTTCGTGATTTGCCAGATGATGTTTTTTTGGTGACACTGGACGTTGAAAGTCTTTATACTAACATTCCACATGACGGGGGTTTGGAGGCCTTACGCTACTATCTTCAGAGCTGGGATGAGATTCGCGTCCCTTATCAGGTGTTGCTTGATTTAACTACTTCGGTCATGAAAAAGAATTATTTTAGTTTTGATGGTGTTTTTTATTTACAGGTTTCAGGTACGAGCATGGTTTCAATATGTGCGCCCAATTATGCGAACCTCTTTGTGAGCTATTTTGAGCAGCAATTTGTTTTGAATCCTGATAAAACCATATTCTTGTCTAAAATTATTAAATCGTATAAGTACATCGATGATGTGTTTTGTGTATTTAAAAGGCAACTCTGATGACTTGAAACATTTTTTTACATTACTGAAAACTTACTTAATGTAAAATTTACAATGGAGTATAGCCAAGAAAAGGTCCATTTTTTGGACATGTGGGTCATTAAGGATAATGGTACCCTATCTACCACTATATATCGGAAAGAAACTGACAAAAACACCCTTTTATTGGCTAGTAGTTTTCACCTATCCACATTAAAGAGAGGACTCCCCAAAATTTCTCAGGCTTCGCAGAATATGCTGTTCTAGTGAGGACATGAGGGGGCGATTTATTGAACGTGGGTACCCGTCCGAATGGATTGATAAAGCTTACGAAATGGCGTTGTCGAGACCCCGTTCAGAACTCTGGGGAAAAAAGTAGGCTACTTAGAAAGAAAAGCAATTTTCTGTCGCGCGCATTACCACCTATTCTCCCCACTCACATATGATAAAAACAGTTTTTAAAAAATACTGGCACATTTTAAAATCGGACCCGGAATTAGCCCAGCAGATTTCGCACGGAACAAACCCGGTCCACTTACGCCTGATTCATGCTTCTTGCGGTCGGCGCGGTCAGCACGGCCCACACGGTGAAATGACGCAATTGCGGCCAGGGCAACAGAGCGCGGAGGGTCCGCGGAGGCTCTGGACGCCAAGCCGCGCACCTGGAGGATTTTGTAACAACGCGGCAGATGTCGCACACACCGCGTTGCAATGATTGGCTAGCTTCAGGACTCTGAAGTGCGAATACCGATTAAAATGTAAAATTGAAAGCTTTAAAGGAAGGCCAGCTGAACATTCAAACAGCTGAAAATACGTATGACTTCCAACACATGGAAGGACATCGGAAATTTTCATCAGACGTGTACATGATAAAATGGGAAACCTTTTGCAACCGGTTCGTGAAAGCACAACAAAAATGAAAGGGAGGAGTGGAGAGGCTGGCGAAATCAGTGTATCGGGAATATTAACATCATTGCCCTGGCTCATGCTGTTTATGAAACTTGGGGAGACAAAATCAAATGTTTATGCAGCGCTCTGTTTAACCCAAGGTTTTCCGTATTAATTGTATTTTGAACTTATTTATCACAGAAATAAGATTCTGTAGCGCAACTACAGAGCATGTCCGTTCTTGGCGCCGCTTTGACCGCATCAAGCCTGAGGGTGAAGCCCCACTACACACGGTAAATCTCCGCACTCCTCCGCATCCCATTCATTTTCTATGGCATACGTGCGTTTTGGTGCGCGATGCATTCTGGGATACCACCCGATACGAGCCGGGCTCCGGTGCGGGAAAGTGGGAGGGGACGAAGATTAAATTTTCCAGCCATATGGAAATGAGTACGGTCCCCGTGCTGCGTGAACCAGTCTCTTTCGCTTGAAAATGAGCGGGAGAACTTTTTATCAGGGACCAACAACAAGCAGAAATTGTTAGTGACTAGCCAGTTTGCTATCTCATATCAGTTTTAAACGGTATAAAAAGTTCCTGTGCAAAAGTTCAGCCGTGTTGAAGTAGGCCTAGATACAAATCGCTATTTCACTTATCGACATACAACGTTACATTACTGTTCAATTTAACATCGTGAGGGACTCTTTGAGCTTCGTGGCTCACTATCGTAACCGAGGATTTTCAACTAGGCGACATGAACGTATCTTTTCAGGGTATCTGACATGATTAATTTGAATGTATCAGGCCGTCACAGTTTACATTATTATACTGTTAAACCCATCAACACTGTATTTCAAACAACAGCATAAATTTTAAAATCAGCGGGAATGGATATTATTTGATGAAATATTGTCTGATACGCCCACAAACCAGCAGACCAGATACGCCCATAAACGAGCAACTCCGCCGGACGGCGCGGATGACATGCGGATTTTCCGTGAGTAGTGAGGCTTCACGAAACGACTCGACGTGCGTGGTGACCGTGCACGCCGTCCGCACAGTTGAAACCGCGCCGACCGCAAGAAGCATGACGGTGAGGCCCCACTACACACGGAAAATCTCCGCCCTCTTGCTCATCCCATTCATTTTCTATGGCATGCGTACGTTTTGGTGCGCGATGCATTCTGGGATACCCTCCGATACGATCCGGGCATCCGTGCGAGAAAGTGGGGGGGGACAAAGATGAAATTTTCTAGCCATATGGAAATGAATACGGTGCCTGCAACCTGGGAGCCAATCTCTTTCGTCCGAAAAACTTCCAGAGCAAGCAGATCTTCCTGTTTTGACAAGGACGAACAAGAAGCTGAACTGGGACCTGTCCAGTCGAAAGTACTGCTGGAAGAGTGCTGTATCCAAACGGAGCTCTGATACGAGCCGATGATACTCCCCATAATTTTTTCGGCGTTGCAGGATGGGATGAACCCAAAAACGGCGACGGCGACGGCAATCGCAGCCAGAATCTTCTTTCGACGATCCATGGCGGAGAGATGTTTGTACGAAAATTGATTTGTACTCATAACAGCAGGAAAATCAAAATTTAGCGGGGATGGATTCTATTTGATCACACAATGTCCGACACGCCCACAAGCCAGCAAGTCAGAAACGCCCATAAACGAGCAGTTCCGCAGGGAGGTGCGGATAACATCCGGATTTTCCGTGTGTAGTGGGGCTTCACCGGGAGTCAGGCTTAACGCAGACACTGCTATGTCCCATACCCTTCCGCATCTATCGCTGTGGGAGTTGCGCACAATGCAACAACGCGCAAAAAAACCATATATTTTCTAATCCACATACTAATAAGTTATTCCCAATAAAAAGCGTTATCACCTGTGCTTCTACTCATGTTGTATACATGTTACATTGTCCTTGCGGGTAAAATAACTAGGAAACTGAAACAAAGGATCAGTGATCGTGACTCCCTGTAGCTGAACACTTTAATGATGCGAAACACGCTATTTCTACTTTAAAGTTTTGTGGCTTCGAAACTGTAAATGTACCACGTAGAGGCGGTGATAGGGACCTGTTATTAAAAAGACGTGAAGCATTTTGGATTTTCGCGCGACAAACCTTGGCACCGAAGGGTCTAAATGATTAACTCAGCGTCATGCTTTGATTTTTATACTGCCATGCCTGGATCCTCTTTTCTCAAAGTTGTAGATATCCTGTTCTTTACAACAAAGGAAAAAAAATGAAATATCCTTTTTCAGTACCAGAAGTATGCTGTATTTGTTCTTTGAGGTTTTTTGGGTAGCCTGTATGCTGCTTTTTTTGTATACTTTTTTGCTTTATTTTCTTATTAGATATAAATTATAAAAATATGCTAATTTATATCTGTCTCTTTCTTAAAATGGGTGGATTCACTGACTGCTGATTGGCTAATATGTGCCTCTCTTTCTTTTAAAATGGGGTCACTGTAGTACCCATGCAAATCAACCTGATGAAGGTCACACGACCGAAACGTTGTTTACAATTAAGTTTTTTCTTTGCAGAGAAGACAGTGTGCGGGAGTTTTTCCATTTTTAACATCTGATATGTTGCCTATGTTCTATTGTGAATAAAATATGGATTTAGGAGATTCGCAAATCATTGCATTCTGTTTTTATTCATGTTTTACGCAGCGTCCCAACTTTCATTGGAATTGGGGTTGCATCTCTCAGCTCTAGTTAACCATTATACTGACTGTATAATCAATGTGATCTGTTCATGACCGACCAACCACTTCTGAATGACCCCGTTTTGTAGTAGTTCCAATGTCCTTCAGCGAGCACTTACAGTACATCACTAAGCATAAAAGTGGCAGGCAAAGAAATGGAATGACCTTTCGACAGGAAAAGCCATCTTATACCCACGTATAATCCCAGATAGTCTTCAGGATTTCAGCTGGGTTGCCATGCAAGTATCCTTCCTTTCCGCCATCCTCTCTTCCTACAAGCCACTCTCCCTTCCCCCCCCCTCTCTGTCTCTAACCAGACAATGCCTCTCCCCACTAACAGGCAAAAAAAATTGTAGTAAGGCTTCTGCACGTTTAAAACAGATGGCAGTGGTCAACAATTTTGCACAGGCCAGCTGTTCCATTCCTCCCCGAATGACGGAGGTGTCACTTGATTCCCTATGCTCCTCACCTACCCTGCGCGCCTGAAATATAACCCTGGCACTTATTTGATCCCCTTTTTGCACACAATGAAATCTGACACTCGCCTCTTCCATTATTCAGAGGTTTAGCTTTAGAGCATCCAGAAACCACTGAGGTGCTTCAAAGTCAAGGGAAACTGAGGTGCCACTTGGATGATGGATTTTCTTTAAGTCTCTGGCTCCGTCTCATTTGCAAGGAGGCTTCCTATCATCTCGGTGCCGAGTTAGGACACCTCCTTATTAGGAACGATTTGTTAAAAAGGTTAGGTGAAAAGAAACACTCCAACTAGGAAGCATCATGTGACAAACACGGTTTATGTTGTAGCACGGGGTCAGCGGTTTCCATGGGAAACGTAAACGTTTGCTTTCTGCCAGCCAAGTTCGTGGCGCTTCAACGCTTTGAAAATGTCGGCACAAGTTTTTAATTCAACGTCTTTTCCCAAAAATGAGCCAATATTCCGAATCTATGCAGTCAATTTCTTGCTTCAAAAATGATCAGAAGCGAATTTTATGATGAAACGGTATGTGAACTTGATCAAAATGGCGACCGCAGTCCCACATCTGTGATCTATAGGGTGAATCCCCAGCTTCTCACAAGGCATTTCGCGATTTCCTTAGCAAAGAAGGAACCACTTGATGTTTCCTTAAAATTTTGCCAAAACGAGGTATCTAACTACATTGTTTTCTGTGCTTCCTACTGCACTGATACAGTCCTATGCAGACATTCCCTAACAATGCCTCCTACTTAGGATGCTTCTTTGCACATGAGACAGCCTCTGTTTGCATCAGTATTGCCTTCTAGAACTGACGGTGGAAATCAAACACCCCTCTCCCATAAGACCTGATCTGCAGGCAAATGATTGCACTCACGGGTCATCAGCAGAGACCCTTATACTGTTAGTGTACTGACTTCAACCAAGCAGTAACACACCAGAATCAACTGATCAAGGTCCTAAGTGAAGACTTGAGTGGTTGCCAAATGGAGCATGATTTTAGCAGTGATGCTGCCTGGCTGGATCAAAAACCAGCACAGCCCTTTCAAGATGACATTGAGGACCCCTCTTAACCAGCTCTCCAGATGGGAAGGGAGGAACATGAAGGCTAGCGAGTCAGGTTAGGTGGCTGCAATTTGGTATTGCAGGAGTCAATGGCATGCTTGCGTTCAGCAAACTGCACATCTTGGTTATCCTCTGGTGACTGAAGATCTCAAAGGAGACAAGATGAAAAGATCACCACTACACTGCTGTTCCTCTAGCCCACTCCTTCCCTCCCTCCCCTAAGCCCTTCTCCTCTCTTCATCTCCTCTGGAACTTCAAAGTCACTCTGAAGTTGAGGGAGGCAGGCAAAGAGAGAGAACTTCAGAGATGAGAAACAGAGGGGGAGAGAGAAAGAGACAAAGAGAGAGAGACAGAAAGAGGGAGAAGGAGCTTCAAGTACATCTTCAAACTTGCGCTTCATCAGACTGCATTCAAACTTACAAGAACATCCAACCTTTCATCTCGTTTTCAAATGAATTTTACAGTGTCCCTGTCAGAAAGCCAATTTATCTAATCACTCTGAAGTTTTTACAGAATAAAGCTGAGAAATGCGGTTTCATCAAATTCCATAACCAAAATAATTTCATGCTGTCTGAATAGCTTACTCGGAGATATATGACGGAGAAGATATTTCAATTACAAATTTCAAGTTTTGCATGTAAGTAAGTATCATAAAGAGGAAGAACTGATTCGATTTTGGACAATTAACAAATTCTAGATTGGCCACCAGGGGCCAAAAACTGAAAAATCACTGTTTTTATCATATCTCTGGAAATATTTGTCCGATTGACCTCAAATCAAGTGCAAATGAAAGGTCATGACCCGAGGATGTGTCCCACAATGGTGAAGCTTTGTCACATAAAATTCACCATTTTTGCCATATCTTTGGAACCATTTGTCCAATTGACATGAAACTATGTGCAACTGCAAATCATGACCTCACAACGTGTCACATGATGACATCATACCTGTATGGTTCAATATTTTGCCACCAGGTGGAGCTTTGTGATGGAAAATGACCATTTTGGCCATATCTTCAGAACCATTTGTCATTTTGACCTGAAATTAAGTTCAAATGAAAGTCTATTCAAGGTCTATTCAAGGATTGGGGAATTGGAGGATTGGGGCGTTCAGGGATATACCCCAAGCCGTCGCCTCCAACGGCATAAGCCTAGTTTCTCCTATGAAATTTGAACTTTATTTCAAACTACAACATTGCTTCTGCATAGGGTACGACAGTAGGTCTGCTTTACTTCCAAAACTCTGCCAGTAAGTGCTTGTTCATTGGTTTGTTCACCTCAGAATCGGACATGTGTTGTTCTGTGGGTGCTTCCATGTTTGGACTGGTGCTGCCATCTAGCGGCCACCAGTAAAATTAGTTGAAGAGGGGCCCAACTTCTGGACTTGGGCCATTCTTCAACTCAAAGCTAAAGAACTCACGTCACTTAACAGCTTTATGCACTGGAGTTGGCCCTTTCTTTAATTCATTTTCATAGGTCTTAACCCAATATACAAGATTGCGATACCGATCACACAGCATCGATTTGAAATTGAAGCTTGCTTTTTATAGTGTAGCATTAATCATTCATTTATTTATTTAAGGTATTCTTTTCACTGTATATGCAGCATTATTAAACAAAGAGATTGGAGAATATCATGAA
Organism: Gymnothorax reevesii; assembly: GCA_029721435.1. Taxonomy (NCBI): domain Eukaryota; kingdom Metazoa; phylum Chordata; class Actinopteri; order Anguilliformes; family Muraenidae; genus Gymnothorax; species Gymnothorax reevesii. The sequence goes on along the minus strand of CM056578.1, from coordinate 71,996,900 downwards.
TTGACAACTCTTGAATTTGCAAGAATATGCAACAGACAACTGACCAAATAAAGAGCAGGGCAAGAAACAAAAAACTCTAACCTAGCTAACTATAACCAATAACTATAACATCTTGTTGTACTTCTGTATCTGTCGTCCATCGACATCCATCTATCTGTAACTTTTTCTCAGCTGAGGTAGTTTTTATTGCCTTTCATAGGGGAGATAGAAAGTGCGTTTGTGGGTGTTTGGGGGGGGGGGGTACAGAGTTCAGACTATTTCTGTCCTTTACTTCTCAAGCAGCATCACTGGCAGATTTACAGAAATATGAGCATCTCTGCATTTTTAGCTGTTAGCTTGTTCCTTGTCATCTACAATATTTCGTGCAGCACTAAAAAGTCTACGCTTGCACACGGTGCAGAGGTCGGCTCCTTGTGCGAGACATGGAAAGAGACTTTTACTGTCCTGCCAAAAAAGGATGTTCCTTCGCCTCTTATAATACAGTTATTTTTTTCTGCACAATTGGTGAGGAAGAGACATAGTAATCCTAATACAAGAGTAATGTGCCCACAAGTCTAATTACATTAGCCTATTATTTGTAGGCTGTTATGATTTTAATCCAAACTTTTAAGTTCTACTAACTCCAGATCATTATAAAATCCAACTTTCAAAATTTCCAAAAAAAAAATAAGACAGATGTATTCTGAATTCACAACATCCTGATTCACTCCATATTTGTTAGCGTTTGACCTGTCAGAAACCGCATTTTCACTGAATGCAGTGAAATGCTTTATGCTGTATGCATTGCACTTGACACCTTAGCAAAGCAGTCTAGCTGCAACAGCCATATTTCATGTATACAACCACAGTAACTAAAATCATTTTTCATCTCCAACAGTATTATCATTGGCAGCCGACTCAACTTGAAAAAAGTTTTCTGAATTTGCTCCGCTTATCTTAAGTTTTTTTTCAATAAAATCTCCACACAAAACTCTGTTTAGTCATGTCTGTGAAACTGGCCCTTAGTCATCTATTAGGCTACTGGTTAGACTGTTACCATCCAAAATAGCAAGCCTGTGATGGAAAAAATCGACTAACTCCGCATAACCTCCACTGGAGAAGTGGAGAAAGGATATAACGGATGCGTTTGTGATTGCGATTGACATGCAGCCAGTTTTAACTGAGCAGGGTGGAGGTTTCATACAATTAATGAAAAGTAAGAACTGGGGTACACAATTCCACCTCGCAAAAAAAAATAATTGAAGGCCAGTCAAAAATACACAACACTGAGAGGAATTCTCTGTGATATCGTTAAAAACTCTACAAAAAACTTATTAAAAACTGTTAAAGGCTTTACTACAGACATTTGGACAATCCAACAAATCAAAGCTTATGTGACTGAACCAGCCCATCTGATTACAGAAGACTGGGAACAAAAATGACTATGTCACACCACAGCTAATTCAGCACATTAACTGGGAAGAGTTCGCTGATCCTTTCCAGATACCGAAGTCTTAAAAAGTCGCTGAAGTTCATGACAGCACAGCCAACATGATCGTTGGCTTCTAAATTGGTTACATATGCATTTTTATATATATATATATATATATATATACACACTCAACAAAAATATAAACGCAACACTTTTGTTTTTGCTCCCATTTGTCATGAGATGGACTCAAAGATCTAAAATTCATTCCAGATACACAATATTACCATTTCTCTCAAACACTGTTCATAAATCTGTCTAAATGTGTGATAGTGTGCACTTTTGCTTTGCTGAGACAATCCATCCCACCTCACAGGTGTGCCACATCAAGATGCTCATCAGACACCATGATTAGTGATGATTAGTGCACAGGTGTACCTTATATTGCCTACAATAAAAGGCCACTCTGAAATGTGCAGTTTTGTCTCACAGCAAAATGCCACAGATGGCGCAAGCATTGAGGGAGCGTGCAATTGGCTGCTGACAGCAGGAATGTCAACCAGATCTGTTGCTCGGGCATTGAATGTTCATTTCTCCACCATAAGCCATCTCCAAAGGCGTTTCAGAGAATATGGCAGTACATCCAACCGGCCTCACAACCGCAGACCACGTGTAACCACACCAGCCCAGGACCTCCACATCCAGCAGGTTCACCTTTGATATTTGTAATTGAAATATTACTGAAGTTATCGCGTTAACACCTAGTGCGGTGGCGGCGGCGGCAGTCAGACCGAAAACATAATATTCCCGGAACGCCATTCGGCGTTCAGGGATATAATTACGTAAAGGTGTTTCTAATCTTTGTCTTTGATTTAATTTCAACAGTTCAAACGATCATGAAGAGCAGGTTTGATCACCTGATGTGCCAATTATGTAGCATGGAATATCCAGAGCAGTTTCGTAAAGCGTACGCCTACGAGTAAATTATTTTTCTGAACTGAGTTTAGCCTATTATTTTGTCACTCTTAGCTCGCATTAAGAAAGACGCTGTGTCTATAATTGCCAAATAACCTGATAGTGTGGAGTGTTTTCAGAGTGAATACATTGTTCATTAGGAAAGATGACTGTGAACAAGGCAGGACTAATAAAAGTTGTAAAGGGATGTTCTGTGCCCTCCAAATTTTCAGTTCTGGCTACGCCACAGGTCTAAATAGAATGAATACATACAAAAAAATCAGCAGCATTCCAATGTTGATTAAGCATCTGATTGTCAACGTGAGTGAAGCTTCAAACTATTCTTTACAGCCCTATTTTCAGAAAAGACAAGTATTTGACACTAACGTGTCTTTGTCCCCCGCCACAAAATGTGAAATCGTGTCAAAAAGAACAATCTCTTGGCGTGACCTTGAGAACGGCGCAAAGGTCACCGAAATCGACTGGCGCCGGGGTATCACCCTAATACATGTTGACATGAGATTTGAAGAAAATCCGTGGATTCGTTCTTGAGATATCTCGCTGACAACGCTATCAGTGTGAAAATCCGCAATCTCTCGTTGTGACCTTGAGAATGGCGCGAAGGTCACCAAAATCGACTGGCGCCGGGGTGTCACACTAGTAAATGTTGACATAAAAGTTGAAGTAAATCCGTCAATTCGTTCTTGAGATATGTCGCTGAGAAGGCTATCAGTGTGAAAATCCACAATCCCTCGGTGTGACCTTGAGAACGACGCGAAGGTCACTTTAATCGACTGGCACCGGGGTTTCACAGTAATTCATGTTGACATAAGATCTGAAGTAAATCTGTTGATTAGTTCTTGAGATATCTCGCTGACAAGGCTATCAGTGTGAAAATCCACAGTCTCTCGGTGTGACCTTGAGAATGGCGTGAAGGTCACCGAAATCGACTGGCGCCGGGGTATCACACTAATACATGTTGACATGAAATTTTAAGTCAATCCGTCGAATCGTTCTTGAGATATCTCGCTGACAAGGCTATCAGTGTGAAAATGCACAATCTCTCGGTGTGACCTTGAGAATGGCGTGAAGGTCACCAAAATCGACTGGCGCCGGGGTATCAGACTAATACATGTTGACATCAAATTTGAAGAAAATCCGTCAATTCGTTCTAGCGATATCTAGCTGACAAGGATTCGTGACGTACGTACGGACGGACGGACGTACGGACGGTCGTGAATACTATGTCCCGCCGCTTCGCGCGTTCCGCGCGGGGGGGGGACAACTAGTAAATAACTCAGTAAAATAGTCCAGTGCAACCCGCATTGATTCCAATGCTAAATTGTTTTTTTAAACTGGGCTGCATGGAAAAAAAAACCCCAAAAAAACTACAAAACGAGAAATTTGAGAAATGAGTACTCTTTCCTGCAATGGGATGAGTATTTGGTTAGATGAAATGAAAACCCTAGTGCTATAAGTACTCAAATAAAAAAATATTCATTTTGAGGAAATTGAGAAAATTGACTCTGGTAACTATAAAAATGTTTTCCCATCCTTGCCCCACAATGTGTGAAAATGTGACTTGAGCACTTTTAGCACTAGGCTCTTCAAACATTGAATTTCCGCACCTCTAGTTCCTCATAGGAGATGCAGAGAAGCTGATTAAAACCCTTTAGTTCAGAGAGAATAGGAGTATCCAAAGACGAATGTGTGTCTGATTAGCGAAAATTCAATTTTTTTACATTTAGCACAGGCACTAATAAAGATTAATGCTAAACTGCTTGCACGTGCATTATGGGGAGGGGCTATATGGAATAATTATGTGCAGTGAAAAGCTGTGTTACTTCAGCTGTCAGCCTTCTTCTTCTTAGGTCGGGGGACACATATAGTCTTAACACGCCACAGCTGCACAAAATCAGTTCATATCTTTCAAAGCTGAATGCTATAGCTAAATGTCAACCGTGATGGCGCTAAAGCTTACTGATACTATTTCAATCAGGCAGGATGTGTTTCATCATAATTACAGAATCGATCTCAGCAACTGTATTACTTTAACATAGGCACAAATCAAATGTTAGTGAACTACAATCTATATATAAAGGCAAAAAATTGGACCAAGGCTCCTCTAGCTTACCAGCAAGCAATCTTATAGTGATGATACAAGTAACAAAAAAATTTCATGTGAGGTTTGACGTTCGAATCATTGAAGGTCATTGTCAAGGTCACTAAATAAAAGTTCATAAATTTATAAAACCTCCTGTAATACAATCCTCAGCTCTGAAGCAGTTTTGGTGATACAAGTCACTGAAAATTCTATCAATTCTGAAAATTCTGTCTATTATGAACTTCAAAGGTCACAGATGGTCAAGTTAAGGTCAGCAAATGGACTTCATTTATGACTTTCTAAAACACCTATACAAACCGTGGCTCCATCTGTGACCATTTTGGTGATACAAGTCATTGTAATTTCACAGTCGAGTTTGACCCTCAAAGGTCACTGAGAGTGAAGTTGAATGGCACCAAATGAAAGTTCACATGTGACTTCCTTGATGTCTGCAACACAAACCTAGGCTCCACCTGTGACCAATTTAGCAATACAACTGATTGAATTTTAACTTGTTCACATTTGACCTTCGAAGGTCAATGCCAAGGTCATCAAATGAAAGTTCAAATATTACTTCCTATATGTCTCTCATACAAACCTAGGCTCCATCTGTGACCGTTTTGGCAATACCTGTCATTGTAATTGTGTTATGTCAAGTTTGACCTTCAAATGTCTTCACCAGTCAAGTTGAATGTCACCAAATGAAAGTTCATGTGTGACTTGTGTCAGTCATACAAACTTAGGCTCTATCTGTGACCTTTTTAGTGATAGAAGTCATCGAATTTTCACCAGGTCAAGTTTTGCCTTCAAATGTCAATAAGAAGGCCAATTTTCACCAAATGAAACTTCATATATTACTTTCTATGTGCCCATAATACAAACCTACACTCTACCTGTAACAATTTTCCTGATATAAGTCATTGAAATTTCACTATGTTAAGTTTGACCTTCGAAGGTCACCAGTGGTCAAGTTCAAGGCCACCGAATGAAAGTTCAAATATGACTTATAAATAAGTGTTCAATACAATACGCCTTTGAAAATTGAAATATTTTGTTTGACCTTTCAAGGTCATATGAAGTCAACTTTAACACAGGCAAAATATAGGTAATTCATAACTTCCTATCTGTCAGTAATACAAACTTAGTCTCTATCTGCAACCATTTAGCTTCCACAGGTGATTTTGACCATTCTACATAAGACCCAGGTTAAGTACAGCGCCCCCGCTTGACCCACTTCCGTCAATTCAATCAGTATGGCGCTCACACTGTACATAACGTGTATCAAGGTGAGTTGATTGCCATATTTAGAAAAAAGTTATCAGACAATTATTGAGAAATAATTTCAAGTCATATCTTTTAACATTGTTAATATTTTCCCTGACTCGAGTTTGACCTTTCAAAGTCATCCGTGGTCATATTTAAAATTGCCAAAATAAAGGTCATATATGACTTCCTAAATATCGATAATACAAACTTAATCTCTATCTGCAACCATCTTGCATATTAAAAAATTACAGCGCCCCCACATTCAATCAAAATGCTAGACCCACTTCTGTCGATTCAATCAAAATGGCACTCGCACCGTACATTCATAGTACCAAGGTATCTTGATTGACTGATTTAGAAAAAGATTTATCTCGCAGTCTTATATAATTTCAAGGGCCCATAAAATGGACAAAAATGATTCAATCAAAAATACAAAAAAAAAAAAAATGTCTGGAGATATGGTTGAGTAGTATTTTATCGCAAATTTACATGAAAAATTCATCAGGCCAAAAAAAGAGATAAAAAATGTTTCGGAAGACGGACGCCACACCACAACAATAGCTCATCAGCCCATAGGGCCGGTAGGCTAAATAGGGGTCAGATGAGAAACTGTCAGCACTTGATTCTGCAGTAAAAATGCAGTCTGATGACCTAACGGAACATAATTCCTAGATTCTTCATGTCATTGATAGAACAGAGTACTAGAACCATTCTTTAGGCATTTTGGTACATGCTGAACCTAGTGCGGTCTTATTTTTTTCCTTTATTTGACAGATAGCGGAGAGAGACAGCAAAGTCGGGGAGAAGAATGGGGGAAAAAATGCGGCAAAAGACCCGAGTCGTAATTGAGCCCGGGTCGCCCCGGGATGGACACAGCCTTTATGGTGCGCGCGCTTGGACCGATGAGCCACCGGGGCGCCCCACCTAGTGCTGTCTTACAGAGCAACAGGCCAACAGCGTAAAAAATTTAGATGATCAGTGTTCTAATACTGCCCTTAACATCTCTGCTGCAAAAAAGCTGTTATTTAAGCATATGTGATTGTTCTGGAAGTTTGAAAATATCAGTAAATGCTTCACTGCCCACTCATTGATAAGGTTTTTTCAGCCACAGGAAAATGCAGATTTAATTATTTTTTAATAACGATATTCTCATTGAGCTCTACCGTTTGCAGTGCTTGAATAACCCTGAAATATGGCACTGACAATCATGCCACGATCAAAGCTACATATGAGACACATCTCACTCATTCTAATATGAAGTCAGACAGAACGGAACCACTTTACAATGTCTGTATATTTCACATATTCAGTGGTAAGCTGAAGCTGTGCTTAATACAGTTTTTGGTGACTGTATTGTATACTGACTCCAAATTGCTATCTTTGGCCAGGCTCCTCCCAAAAATATTTATTCAGGATCCCAATCTGAGTACACAGTTAAATAAACATTAAAATAATAAATTGTAAAAGCCTAATTGTTCCTGTTTCATGGTAGCTGGAAGCTTCAGTTGCTCCCATTCATTAAACTCTATGATGCGACTTTCACAAAGGAACTAAAGAAGGATTTTTTCCCCCTGTATTTGTAGTATTAGAGAATTATTACAGCAGCAAATAAAAAAAAAATCATTTTATGTAATGGTGGAGGTCAGTAGAATAAGCTGCACTGACTGCACTATAGTGTGCACAGATGGAGGGGTAATGATCACTGGGGCCAGATTATTGTGATTCCCCCCCCCCACTGGCGGGAGGCTGGAATATTGCAGTGGGTGTGGGGCCCTGGGGCAAAATGGCTGAGTGACATCAGATTATCCCATTCCAACAAACCAATTACCTAGATGGTTGGAAAAGGTCCCTCTACATGGCAAACAATCAACCTCATCACCAGTTAGTAAGTTTTTCTACTTCAGTTTATCCCCTTAAACTCTAGATTTTCACTTAATGTTAGAAATCGCTGATTTGTATGTTTGTTTTTAGTATGTTTTAGTAGTTTTTAGTTGGCTATTTATTTATTCATCATATTTATTCATTTAGAGTATGTATGTTTCTGAAAGATTGCGCGGTCTTTGGTCTTCAGTGTTTTCCTCTCGTTTCTGTCTTGTGAGTCTTGTCTTTTTCATCACACTCTCTTCCTTGTGATTTCGGTTAGGTATTTCCACTTCCTTCTCTCTCGCTGTTCTCATTGGCCCCGTTTACATGGGTCCAAAAATCCTATTTACAATCAGATTGAAAGGTCAATCAGATTCAAAATGTCTCATATAAACACCTTAGCCCAGTGGTTCCCAAACTTTTTCTGCTGGGCCCCCCTTTGGTACATAAAAAAATTTTTGCGCCCCCCCCAAAAAATAGGTAATACATCCGCACATTTTGTTTTCAGAGACCATTGCAGTTTATTTCACTCATTGTAATTTATATAAACCTCAACCTTTTTGGAAAAATGTAAGTAAACGGTCATAAACTGTAGATTGTCATAAACTAAAACTAGGCTACTTTTAGAATTGGAAATAGCGAAATAACAAACAACCACGGTGTAATTATTTTAAGTGTAACTGTTTTCAAGCACCTTAACTGTGTAATTATGTTCAGTGTAACAGGTTTATTTTTTTTAATATACAACAACATTGCTATTTATGCATTTTCCGGACACCAACAGAAACTTACTTGCATACAGCCAATCAGCAACCTTGTGCGGACCGCTGAAGGAGTGTCTCGAGACAGTTACATTTTCCTCTCTTCACTGGCCTCGCACTTTTAAGTTAAAATACGTTAACCGAGATCGCGTCAGCTTATTATAGAGAATATTAATGCTCTGAACGGATGATTTTTGTCTACCCTAGCTGGGAACATTAATAATGATTGGCACGTTTGGAAACGGCCACAGTTATTTTCCAATTAAGGACACGAAAATTTAATAATGCAAAATCTCTTTCAAAGTATAAAATCATTAGGCTGTATCACACTCCTCTGCCTGAGTATAGCCGTCTACTTAAAATTATGTTTCTATGATGCAGAAAGACAGCGAAGTACGAAAAAAAATTCATGAACACCACTTGCCGAACCTGCCGATATGTTTGTAACGTTCAGTTGGTGGGCTAGATAAAAATAATCTGTCGGCATACAGAGCATTCATATTATCGAGAATAAGATGACGCAATCTCGGTTATTTCTGCTTTGTATTCATCGGATTTTGTTTGGTGTCACTTACCATTTTATTATCAATATGCCAGATCAGTGCAGGATAAAAAGCGGCGAGTTGGGTATCGCGAGATTACATTACCGGCTTCAAATATTTGAACAACTACATTCATAAATTATTTATGAAAATGGCAGGCTAGATGAATGATTTGGCGAACAGTTATATTGAGAGTAAGGCAGGCATTTACGATGTAATCGCAGAATTCTGGGCAGCGAATGGACTGTATGCAAATGATTTTCTGTTGGTGTCCGGAACTCCCGCACCCCGCGCCCCCCCTAGGGGGCGCGCCCCCCACTTTGGGAACCACTGCCTTAGCCAATCCTATTCACCCGGATCCGATTGTATTTCGGATCGGATTGTAAGAGGTAGTCTACGACGATTGATAATCCGCTCCATGCTCCATGTAAACGACTGAGTGGAGCGGATTGTGTTGATAAAGAGGATTGTTCGGTCCGCGCATGCGATCCTAGTACGTAAGAGGCTCGTCAGTGAAGTGACGAGTGACGTAATGCGCAGGTGAAAAAACACAATACAATCAGATTCAGCTGGGGCCATGTCAACGCGGATTGAACGTGGATCTCTTTACTTGAACTTCATGTACACAGATCAAATCAGATTCACTTATTCCGATCGATTTCAATCAGATTGAGGAAAACTACCCATGTAAACGTGGCCATTGACTATCCACACCTGAGAGTAGTTTAGCAAGACACGGGTGTTTAGTTAGATTAGAGTTATAACTCCACCCTTTTCCTCTCTCTCTCCTATCACTGTCCTTGCTTTTCTAAGTTCCACCTCTCTCTACAGCTGTCCTGTGTTTAGCTGGGATTCCACTTAATTAGTTTGTGTATTTATGACCCACTTTTTCCTCAGCTTCTTGTCGACTCGTTTCTTCCCATAGCTTGTCTTGGTTAAGTCTTGTTTCTGCGCTTTCTTGTTTCGATTGTTGATTGCTCGTTTCTTGTGATTCTCCCGTAAGTCTTGTATTTGATTGTTTGTATAGTGTTGTGAGACTGCGGATTGATTGATTAGTACTTTGTTTTCCGTTATTCCCATTTTGTACCATTCTGTTTAGTTTCTCCTGTGTTCTCCCATCCAACTCCCCTTTTCCCTTCCCCTTCCACTCCCTTAGCTCAGCCCCTTTGTTGCTGTCTTTGTGCGGACTGATTCTTTGGTTACTGAACTACTTTGCTTGTCCCCTGACTTCGATTCTGCCTATTCTGCATAAATCTGTTTGCCTGGCTATTGATCCATTTCTGTCCTTGACCATGAGCTTTGTGAAACCCAATAAACGCCCTGCCGATGCTGAACTGCACTTGGAGTCTAAGCCCGTTCCTTTCACTTAAGTTTTCCCTTAAGAAGTTTCAAAGTCAAAAAAAGCATTTTATTCATATCTTAGGATAATGTCACATACGTATTCTGTATCTGTTAGCTGCAGCACTTCACTGAAACCACATCACACCCATACTGAGAGAAATATTCAAACTCAAGATACCATGTTTTTTGTGGTCACAACATTACATGAAATAGAAAACACCCACATCTTCTACATCCTTCTGAAAATATTCCCCAGTAATTCACCAGGACATAGATAAAAAGGATTGTTGGACACCTTGAGATCTCCACTAGAACGTAAATAAAATAGGCCAGACGTTCCACAGGTTTGAATACTGCTGCTGCATGTCTGTAGGTTTTATGGGGTGAATTTTACAGAAAGTTCAAATTAGTTTCACAATTCCATGCTAAAGTTCAAGAACTGTGGTGATTAGAACAAACAATGTCTGAATATGACCAATCACTGCCCACTAGTCAGATCTGAGGATTCAAGGAGGGATGCACAGCATTAGCCTCAGCCAAGAGTCTACAACAGGGTGCAAGGATTATGCTTTATCTATTTTGGTGCTGTATGTATTCCCAGTGATAGCCGCATGACACAGATAATGAGGGGAATCATTCTGGTTCATCCCTGGTTGCTCAGGTTGAGATGAGTGTCACCTGTGTACTACGTACAACCGAATGCGCTGGTTTGGGAACAAGTGTTGAATGGGATCATTTTGCTCCTTGTGCGAGGAGGCAGTTGACTGTTTACTTGGAATGTGCTTGAGAGCAAGCACTGAAGTACAGAACCCCTTTCAATTTTTAATAATCTTCGATAGTACACATGCCAATTTATTATACCAACTAAATTTTAAGTATAGATTCCTTTTTGGTTAGTTCAGTTTGAAACCCCAGTTTGAAAAGATTTTTGTTCACACACATCATCTCGTCTCCTGCATCACATTCTGTGCCTGTTCCTACATGCATTAACCTCTCAGTGTTCATCCTTTTTTGATCTGTAACCAAACCTCATCAGCCGCGAAAAATAATAAAGCCACAGCCAGAAGCTTAACCCAAGCTTCATCCCGGAATGCCGAAAATTCAGTGGATTATTATATCGCATAACCTTTATTTTTCATCAGAAGTCTTTGTTTATACTGGAGAAAGTTGATGACGGAAGGAGCTGGGCGGCAGCATAAGGAATAACTGAACAACAATTTTGACTCTGCATCAGCAGCTTATCAGGGTGACTGATTTAATATACGGTGGAATTAATATACGGAGGACATCATCTAGCCCAGTGTAGAGTCTATGCCGTAATTATGTTTTATTTAACTCTTAGTTAGGATTAGGTCTAGGCTAGCTACTGTACGTATCATATTACCCACTTGACTAGTCACAAATACCACTGCAATTTATAGAGCAGGCTATTTTTTAATGCTAAAAAAGCCAAGGATTATTTCCGGGTTTTTATGGCTGAGGGAGCTTCTAGTCAAGTTCTCTCAGGCCTGCCTAATACCAACTTCTCTTAGGCCTTGTTCAGACTGCCAGCCCAAATACGATTTTTTGCATATCCAGATTGTATCTGGCTTGAATTTCGAGCGGTCTGAACAGCAGACAAGAAACGCCCGCGTCTGAACACCCTCGGCCTGACTTATGAAGTGTCCCAGAACAATTACACAATAACCAAAGTAGAATTCCACAGAACATACATTTACAAATACAAAAATGCCCAAAGTCCCACAAAACTTTTGGAAAATTAAAATTTTTTTCACTACTCTAGAGCCCCGCATATATATGATCGTTCCCCCAGGTATAAACCCCCCAGCTCAAATGCTTCATCAAAATCAGTCCACGACAAAGTTTTTTTCAAAAATGCCATTTTTTCCCCAGAAAATGGTCCGATCTGAAAAAGTCTTTCCTGGCCTGGATTCCCTACATTACCGCGAATGTTTTGGCATGGGTGACTAGTTTATTGAAGCTGACTTTAGAGATGCACACACGGACAGACAGACAGACAGACAGACGACGAACTGATGACAATACCCTTCGGCCTGAAGTCGGGCCGAGGGTGAAAACCGCATGAAATGTGATTTTCCCGAATCTGATTCAACCCACATACGAAGGTGGTTTCAATTGCGATTCCCATCGGATTTGTCTCGATCTGAACAGTCTAACCACTTGAATAGGATTTGAACATGCCCCTTTCGTCATTTGCACCACGACAATCAATTACAACATAATTGTGCATGGAATCTGTGCGACGGATGTGATTGATTCAGCGCGTGCCATGGTGCCAGGCCAGCAGTGACCGCTGCAAAAAATAAAGAACAACACAGCAACCTCCTCTGTTTCTAGCATTTTCTCCCAAATTGTGAAGCATTCGCGCCACGGCTACGCATAATAATTTGATAGATTTCCAAAATCAATCCTCTGTCCATGACAGCTTGTTTGTGTAAAATTCTACCAAATCAATCCAGCTGTGTTTTTTTTTTCCAAGATTATTTTTTGGGGAATTTTCCCTTTATTTGATAGTTAGTGCAGTGTAGAGAGAGATGAAAGTTGGGGAGAAGAATGGGGGAAGACATGCAGAAAATGACCCGAGCCGAAATCGAACCCAGGTCGCTGCGGGAAGGACAAAGCCTTTATGGTACAAGCGCTTATATTGATGAGCCACCGGGGCGCCCCCAGGTGTGTGTAATTTATATCGCATCTGAGCACTGGACAATAAGGATGCCAAGATCAGATGTGATCACTTGCGATGTGCAATGAGAACGGTCATTCAGAAAGATCAGATTTTGATCGGATATGAAAAAAAACGGATTTGGACTGCAATCTGAACATAGCCTAAGTCGCTGGAGCACTAACGCTTGTTGTACAAGTAGCTTCTATTTTACATTGGTCATATGGCAGGCTATTTGGCAAACAGTGTGATACCAAATTATATTACATTTTGAAGAAGTTAATGATTTGCAATCACTTTTCAGACATTTTTTCAGTCTGAGCAAAGATACAGAGAGACCGTAAGACTGTTATAAGCCAGGTGGCTCATCAGGCCGGTCCTTAACCCCAGTTTCAAAGGCATGAGATGACTATGAGCAAAGCTACTCCCCCAGGATGGCATGCTAGTTCATGGCAGGTTACCCCCCAGCTCTTAGTCAGGTTTCCCCAACAATTTGCTGATACCCAGCTCTACATCAGGGTGAAGTGAGGTGCAGCGGGAGTGAAGTGTTTTACACCGCGAAAGCCATTGCATGGAATCAAACTCAGGACCTTTAGGTCCAAAGAGAAGCACACTTAACCACTGTGCTACTGCATCTCCGGAACAAGGATAGCCAGCAGTGGAATATGGAAAAATGTCAATCCAGCACGATAGTCAACCCAAAGTCCCCATGAAGCAATGGTCATTCATTCTCGGCAACACAATGATAACACAATATGACCAGAAAGAAACAAGAGCGCAGACATTTACATACATGATGAATACATCCATCTGACATTGCGTGCAGACAAATATCAAGTAGGACTTTCCAAACAACATTAAGCAAACATGCACAGTTACATTCTCTTGTTTATCCATAATCTAGTAAATATTTAGACCTAAAAGGCCATTTTCTTGTTATTTTCCACAAATGTTTTACAACTGAATTGGTTTCATATAAACTGAAAACACCCCACTGATAACAGAGTAAAACCTTTCTAATCTGGCACGGACATTAAAATGCAGTATCGCGATTTGAATCAGTAGTCTTGTTCATTGAACAATGAGTGAGATGCAATTGACAACAGGTTCGGATACATAAATGCGCCCATCTGTTCCCAAATGTTAGCAACACTACGGGACATGTTCGGGAGCTTTCTACAGGACAGAAGAGATATTAAAATCAATTAAATTTTAGTGAGTCAATTCTCGTTAGTATAAGAGTATTTATAAGGGTGTAGTGGAGAAAGTTGTGAATGTCCACAGAATGCATAAAATTTTGCTGCTTTAACAGTTCAGCAAAAATAGTAGGGACCAGTCCACTGAACACGTCGTTCCATTTCACCAGAAACAAGTAATATGGGGTCACACTTTGATTCCACCACTAATTCAAGTGCTTCACTTAGCCTCAGGTTAATCTGATAGAAAACAAGCAGTATGTCCAGTCCTCTTAAAAAATTATTTAACCCCGACAGAAGATGGCAATATCAACGAAATCAAACACTTGCACTCAGTTCTGCCTTTTACAATCATCCGGTTATAATAATAATAATAATAATAATAATACACGCACGTACACGCTCGCAGAATAATCTCACGGTCGGAGAATCGCTATATTTCCAATTATCACAATCTAGGCTCATGCAGTATTGTAGAGGGTTTCTCAGCACTACCACATAGTTTGAATGAACAGCATCTATTAGATTTCAGTGACAAGTCTGACGGACGACTTTTAATATTCTGGAAAGGCTACTCTCCATCACACCTTCTACGAACATAAACGGTGGCATATAAGACAAAGCTAAAAACTAGCTAGCTAGCTAGCTCTACCTCATCATAATTTGTAAAACTCCTAACAATTTTTTCTATCATCATCGACGGTAAAAATATTTACATATTTTTTCCATGTCGACATTCGCTTAATTACAAATTCAGCGAGGTCGAACACATGAAGCTTTGATCCTTGCTACTAAGAATAATTTGTCCGTTGAGTAAACCAAATTGCACACAACATGGGAGCTTCTCGTTAAGATTAAACATAATTCCGGAGCAGATTCCGCTTGTCCGTCTCCAGAAATCATCACCGAGTATTGCAGGCCAAAAATGTAACGTAAGAGAAAAACATGGGATGCGTAGGCTACATTTACCTAGAAAGTCTATCATCAAAACCTAGCCAAATTGCGTTATTTTCCCCTGGAGATTAATAAATTAATCCTCCATCGCATATTCTGAAATCTACTAAATCATATCTACGTCAAAATACTAGCGGAAAATAACTTGCTTGCTAATCGGTTTAAATTTAGCTCCCGTTAGCTTGCTCGGCTCGCAACCCTCTGATGCAAGTGATTACAGAG
Source organism: Gymnothorax reevesii (assembly GCA_029721435.1). NCBI lineage: Eukaryota > Metazoa > Chordata > Actinopteri > Anguilliformes > Muraenidae > Gymnothorax > Gymnothorax reevesii. The sequence continues at coordinate 71,981,606 of CM056578.1, read as the reverse complement.
GCGAACTTAATGCTGTAACGTTACCTAAACCAAGCGGAAAAATTTTCCGACGATCTTACCTGCTTCTGTGTTATAGATGTGCTGAGCTGACACGGCGTTCCGCTTTTCACAACCACAATTGCAGGGTTATTGTTTCGATTACTGATGGTAAACCGTTGTCCTTTGCTAGTATCGACACCTCCAAGACTCCGGCTCCGGATTCTCAGGCTGTGTTCAGCACCTGCTCTCTCTCTCTCTTGCTCTCGCTCTCTCTTCAGTGCTGAAGTGCTGGACAGCGCATTAGGCAGAGCTCTGCGAAAATACAAAGGAGGGATTTGTGCGCCACATACGAAACATCACCCTCTGCAGACTCGGAGGCGTCTTTGCATCCCTTTAATCGTTTGATTTGGTTAACCAAACCCAAACTCTGTATTTAGAAACGACCTACTCCGATCCAAGAAATACATTTTTCATGCTTAATTTGCCCAGACACCTTCGTTGATTACACAAACCAAATGGGGATTGAATGTGAATTCTTGACGACGACCAATGAGTGCATTCCATAATAATAATAACAATAACAATAACAATAATAATAATAATAGTAATAATAATAATAATAACAATAATATTAATAATATCAGTTGCATTGTCTAAATAATTTTTTTATTTTTACCCGTTGCTATTTGTCGCCTTGAGAAAGCGATGCAGTTGGTTATAAAGGTACCGCAAAACCGATAAATGGCCAGTGAAAACCGTTCTCCCGTGAACTGGCGGCGTTTGTTTACTCTTGTAAGCAGAAAACAGCAGCCGCGAAATATATCGAAGGACATTACAAACGACCGTTACTTTAAAAGCCTACTCCCTGTTGCCCTTCAAAGTTTTCACTACAAAGGGAAGTGACTTTGCAGGGTGTAGGGTGTACGGAATTAAATCCATCCCTAGATTGGAAAACTCTGCGTCCAGTAACCAAGTTGATAACCGGCTTCGTGGTAACGTTACCGCTTATCAGCAATGCGGAAGTCTGCCCAAGGTTAAGCGCAGCCTGACAACGAAAAGATACCATGTTAATCCAACTTCGTGGTACAGTCCCCTGGTCTGCGCCGTGGTTAGCGAGTAAATTAAACAAGTGCTTGCCAGTTTTCCAGGGCATTTAATTGGTCCGCTAAACTTTTTTTTGGCACACAGAAACCAATGGGACCCTTGTTAGGGATTAGTTATCTCCCATTTTTACAGGAAGATTTCACTGTTTTTGTTTCAGAGACCTAGAGCTTGGTCTTCTTTGTGACAATTTCAGGAGGTACAAGCTTTTGATAAAGACTGATCAAACAGATTCCTCTGCCTATCAGCAAACTTGGCAATTTAATTGTTTACTAATGTCTTTGGTGTTACTTCATAAATTAAATTGAATAAATTTATATGACATGTTGGAAACGTGAGGAGTTTTAACAACTGAAGCACTTGTGTTTGGTATTCAGAGTGCTGGATGTTAAGCGAGGGCATCTACCTATTAAAACTGCTGGATTCGGACATGGCAAATAATTCAATTAAACTTCACTTTTCCGACACCATGTTGATCCTTAGTGCGTAAATGGGTCTCTTGAAGAAGCCTCAGCCGCTTCAGGTGGGAAAGCACTCTAGAGCTCTTTACAGGACCATTCACTATCTTTATACTCCAGCACAGGAATCTTCTGGTAAATTGTATAAAAGGGTGAGGCCTGGGGCAAGGGTTTAGCATAGGCATAGTAACCATAATGGGTAAAACCAAACAGTGAAGACAGGGAAAATGAAAGAAAAGAAAAAAAAACAAAGATGTTCAAGGACACATAAGACTGCGTCCCATGCCCTCCCTCCCATCCCTCCTCAGAACTTAATGTTCCCTTCCCAAGTAAGGGAAACTGCAGACAACCGACACTTCTCCTCTTCCGATGCACTTAAACAAATCACACAGATCACCTCTCCTGGTCGAAGAGGCTCCCCAACGCAATAAAAGAGCAAAAACACAGAAAAAATAAAATAGTGAAAACAACACTTCACATTACCACGGAAATAAAATCGAACACATCCCTTTAAGAGCGGTCAGAAGTGCATGCTCAACTCAATAGAGTTGATATACAACAAATAATACAACAAAAAGTTGTATAGCCTATGGTCAGGCATCCTAATCTAGGAAATGCTGGAACATAGAGCATTTTTGGAATGGTTTTGTCATCTGTTATGGCCCCAATTTGTTATTACATTTACAACATCCACAACAGCAAGGGATGACAGACAATTTTAAAACTTAAACACATTTAATTAATAAAAACAACTAACAACTAACTAATCTACAGACTAATCTAAAGACCAAGATTGATTAACAAGAAAAACAGAAATATTTACAGTCCCTTTCGGTTGGGTTCCTTGGTGATGTCCTGGGAGAGAAAAATGCTCTAACACAGGCAAAAGTCCACTATAAGCTTCACAGGTCTTGAACAGAATGACAGGTCTGGTCACGTGTATCTTTCTCCTTGCAATTTCTTCTACTACTTTACTGTCTCAATTCTACTCCTTATATACTCTTTTGCAGACCCCTCCCACCTTTTAGGCTTTTTTTTTTCTCTCTCTCTCTGGGACTTGTCCCAGACATGCCTAAAACATGCCCAAACCTATCTCCAGTCTGGGCTTAACAAAAAAAAAGGTAAATACTGCCATCCAGTGGCCTATATTCACATTACACATCTAAATGCCTTGAAGGGGTCATTAAAGTAAAAATAACACAAACTAAGACCTCCAATATGCCACTGATTTAAATCGCTTCAGTAGGAGGAAAAGAGCCAGCACTGGCCTGGGAGGAAGATATGTGACCTCCAGCAAGCTACTGATGCGCGTGCTTCTGACCAAACAGTCAGAAACAGACTGCATGAGCATGGCATAAGGGCCCAACATTCTCTAGTGGTGCTTACAGCCCAGCACCATGCAGCTCGACTGGCATTCACTGGAGAACACCAAAATGGGCAGGTCTGCCATTAATGCCCCGTTCTCTTCACAGAGGAGAGCAGATTCACACTGAGCATGTGACAGGCGTGAAAAAGTCTGGAGACTCTGTGATGAACATTATGCAGCCTGTAAGATCATCCGGCATGAACGATTTGGTGGTGGGTCAATGATCGCCTGGGGAGGCATATCCTTGGGAGGTCCCACAGATCTCTATGTCATAGCCAACGGTACCTTGACTGTTGTTGGGTACCAGAATGAAATCCTTAGAGCGATTGTCAGACCTTATGCTAATGCAGTGGGTCCTGGGTTTCTCCTGGTGCAGGACAATGCCCAGCCTAATGTGGGCAGACTGTGCAGGCAGTTCCTTAATTGATGCCATACACTGGCCCTCTCATTCCCCTGACCTAAATTCAAATGAGCACCTATGGAACTTCATGTATTGACGCATATGCCGCCACCAATTACCACCACAAACAGTGCAGGAGCTCAGTGATGCCTTGATCCAGGTCTGGGAGGAGATCCCCCCACGGCTCCATCTGTCGACTCATCAGGAGCTGCCCAGACATTGTCGGGAGGGCAAACAAGCACATTTGGCACATCCATATGCACGAAAGGCACATGATGAGTTGCTGTGATAAAATTAACGCAAGTTAGATAAGCCTGTGATATCAATTTTTAACTTTCTTTTTTGGGGTGATTTTGAATCCAGTCCTAAATGGGTAGATGAATTTGGTTTCCATTGACTGTTGTTATGACATTTGGTTCTGAGCAAATTTTACAATGTATATCAGCAAAGATTTTCAACTTGAGTAACTCGTTCATCAAAATCTGATGTGATTTTACGTGTTCCCTTAATTTTTTTGAGCAGTTTACAAGAAACACCAAGTTGCATACTGGACAGATGGTGAAATGAGTGAATAGGTGTGATAATTATGGCAGCAGTAGTAAACAGGAAACTATAATAGCTTGCTGGCTAAAAACTGAAAGCAACAAAAGGTCTATTTACACATTGGGGGGGAAAAAAATTCTTCATGTTAGACTGCCTAATCCGGAGAATCATTGCTGTCAGGCTTTGGGAAGCTTCCAGTCCAGTCTCTTTCCGACCCACTCCAGCGTCCAGGTGCGTATTACTTTTCCATCTTGCAAAACTAGCCTGAACACCTCAAGGTTGCATGTGGTTTCTTTCAGTTACCATGGAAAATTCATAATGCCCAAGTACTGGATAAAATACTTACCAGTCATTACCAGTCCAGTGTAATTGTGAACTCTAGCTGTGTTTTACGCAGATAAAGTTGAGGAAGCTGTAATGAGTCTATATTTCTGGGAGAGATGGTTTGATGCAATAACCAATCACTGTCACCTGCAAGAAACATATCTGCACATAAATCGCTGGCATGGTAGTATGTTTTTTTTTTTTTATTTCTGATCTCTATAATGGGCAATAGCATCAATATTATCAGTACCATGTTTAATTTTTGCTGATTTTAAAGTACTAAATTGCATTACCTTTGGGCTATTGTGGAATTAGCTAGCTGCTACGACACAAACATTTTTTTGTAGAGAGAGAATTTTTATCAACTGCTAGATGGAGGCCACTGGCAAATATCTTTGGCTTTTTGCTGATTGGGCTTAGTTGAGGAGGTTTTTTCATATAATTCCCAGGCAACAGTGGTGGGACTTTTTCCATTCATTTTTTAAATAGTTTATCGGCACCATTTCCTTGAGAATATTCAATAAACATTTTTGCATCTACCCAGCATCTTGCCATTATTAATAGGGAAGTGCAACTGAGTGTATTAGTTATGCACTTTCATAGACGCTAGCGTTCAAGTCCTCACAAAGGTATTAAGTCATTAACATCATTGTTTTTTGAAATTCATTTAGGCATTTTGAAATATGACTTTTGTAACTCGCACTAAATCTAGGACACATGCATGTTCACCATTGTGTGACATCACTGCTCCTTTTAATAACACTCAGTAGTCATTTTTGAACCAAGGACACTTGTTGGATTTTCAAAAGTAGATTTTGATCCCATTTTTGCCTGAAAAGGGTCTTCAGTTGGTCAAAATCTCCGGGTCTCTGATGACATCTTTGGCGCTTCCAATACACATTTTTTAATGGAAGACTGGCCCGGGCAGCAAGTAGGCCAGTCTAGTACCCACACTTTGTGACCACAAAACCACCCTGCTGTAATATGTGCAGGAAAGAAGAAAATTCCCATAACTTATTCACAAATCAGTTAATTTTCATACTTTTTTGTAATTGAGGTTATAGTCGTTTCATTCTGAGTTCTTTTTTTATTATTTGGGTTTTCACAACAGAAGGGAATCATTACAAATTTACCAAAATGAGACTCAAAATTTCCAGTGCACATAGGATAAACATAATCCAGTGAATCCAATAAAATGTTCAGCTGCAAATAAAAAACTGGTCAAATCCCACAATTACATTCAAGGACAGCCAAAACCATGCAAAATTCTGTAAAAACAAAAGAATTTTAGCATTCTGAGTCAGTTTTATGACATGATTCATAAAAGTCTCTAAAAGCAAATACTTGAACAGTCCTCGCCTCAAATTTTCACAGCTCTATCAGTGATTTACACTCAGAAAGTCTAGTTCCATACAACTACATGATATAAAAAGTTAAATAGCACAGAAGCACATAACTAACAACATTAAGATGAAAATGCAATCACAGAAATGTTTTTTCATTTTCAAGAGGCCGTCAAATTATTTGCATCATAATGAAAATGAAAATCCTCCACTTTGCGTTTTCATTTTCAAGTCCATGTAAGAACCTTTTATAACTAATGAAAAGTAAAATTCCCCATTTGCGTTTTCATTTTAAAGAAGTGCCCCGCCATATTGCTAACAAAATAAAATGAAATAGCAAATTGTAAAATTAAAATGCATTCTCAGAGACACTTTCTTTTTGAAAAGCAAGCGCATTTTCATTTTAAAGTCCTTGTGTACCTTTTTTTTAAAAAAAAATTGAAAATCAAATCATATTCCCCATTTGCGTTTTAATTTTCAAGATGCGCTCTGCCATAACGCAAACAAGAGAAAACAAAAATGAAAAACTTCAAATGAAAATGCATTCTCAGAAAAGCTTCTTCTTTTTAAACAGGCAACCACGTTTTTTTGTATCATAAAAATCTCTCATTGCAATTTCAATTTTATGGTTGGATGCACTGTATCTAACAATATCCATACTAAAAAGCATTCTGTGAGAAAGCTGGACTTTCCCCCAAAATAAGGTTTGGATTGGATATTAATACAAAGCGGTCTCATTGGATGTCTTTCTTGCCAGGCTTATTGGTTGGCCGATGTCACATGAACACAGTCATTTCGTGGAGTATGAGACTCAAAACTTCAGGCATGGCGTTATTTTCTAATGATTGCAAATGTAAATTGTTTTGTTGTTGAGAGGGGGTCAGATTGCTCAAAATTTTGATTGCAGGCTAAGTTACAACCCTACCATAAAATTGTTTAAGGATTACACATTATTCTATAAGACACCATTAGGCTCACATTTGATCGACACATTGCTTGAAAGGTTTGGGATAAAGACACAATTTTTCTTTGTTTTGCTAAATATCCACGATGACAGCACACCAGAAGTATGCTAGTCTTTCTCTCTGTCAGTGTTAAGGGTTAAGTGCATTGTCTTGACCTATCCACGATTATGAAGTGCCACATAGTCTACTATATCAACATTACTTCAACTTGTCATATCTATTTTCAAAATAACAAGTTTTGAGTTTCACCTGCAGCCGGCTTCAGCTTTGAGAGCGCCATCTGCTGTTGACTGAAGACGCTGCCAAAGTTGAGAGATCAGCGTGCGGACTGGTTATCTAGGACCAGATCAGTGGAAGCTGGTGAACTGGCGATAGGGGAGAGTCAAAACAATCCCTTAAAATTAATGATTGGCCAAGACCTGTTTTCAATTATTCTGACCAGATGTGGCCAGTTTTCATTCATAACACATACCAATTACGACTCCGGACCTCTCACGCTTTTCTTTATTCAGGGATTGGAAGCAATGCATGTGTTTCATGATCGTTTAAATTAAATAAGATCATTTGAAACGTCTTTATGCAATTCCATTGCTTCCAACCCCTCCAGGGCACAAGGACTTAAATTCCGCACGAGAATCTCTTACATACGCTTTGATTGAATAATTGCTGACTACAGCAGAGGAACGTAAATATGCATCTTAAACTCACATCGAATGCGTTAGAGTTGACAGGTATGCGTTACAATTGAAAACTGGCCATACCTGATAATGTTGAGAGTTTTCTGAGTTTCTATAATGGCAATTTAATTGAATGATTGAAAACAAGTCATGACTAATCATTAATTTTAAGGGATTGCTTTGAGTCTCCCTTATCGCCAGTTCACCAGCCGCCACTGGACCAGAGTGAGATTTCTGGGGTGGCAACATGCATCACAGTAGGGACACGGTAGTCTCAGTGACTTCTCCAAGGTCTCATGGGTCTCACTGATTACCACTGCCTGAGTCGCTCGCACAACTCTACCACAGCTACGCCGGGTCTTGCTTTCTCTCTCACTCTTTCTCTCCCCACTCTCATCCCTAGCCTGTCTTCGCTCTGCCTTGGCTGACAGTCAGCTCACTGCACAGAGACAATGAGGGTTTTCATGTCAAGATTCAGCACATTAACTGTAGGACTTACAAGTGAGTGATTATTCTCAGATTCCTTATGAGGTATATTACCGGTTGGACGGTGCACACAGAAACACTTGCACTATGTTTGCTGTTCACTCCTTGCAAACTCCGAAGCTTCTGACACATGACTTATTGCGGTTTTTATGTTATTGGCAAAATTTTTCCGTTTTAACTGACCATCTCACTCTTTCTGAGAAATCTCGTGCCGACTTTAAATTTGAAGTGTTGTCTAAAAAGGATCAACAACTTGATCAACAATCAATGTGCAACCTAACCCTGGCCGGGTATTTCAGTGCATTCCAACACACATCTGATTTTGAGTCTCAATCCGGTCTAACTGCCGTCCACCTGAATGTTCATAATTTGTTACCTAAAATGGACAAGGTGATAATATGGGTAAATTCAACAACTGCTGACACTGATAGTATTTCTGAAACTTGGCTGACAAAATTTGGGCTTGGGAAGGATATTTTTATTGATGGGTTTGATGTTCATCGTACTGTTAGAGCAAAGTAAGGTGGTGGAGTGCCTTTTTATGTCAAATCAACTTTTTGTGTCAGTGTTGTTGTTCTATGTGAATCAATCTGCAAGTAATTACTACTTTTAGCCCTTAGAGTGGAAATAGCCAAGGACCTTTGTTCAACTGTTGTGGGATGCTTGTTATCTTGCAAATTGCAAAATGCAAAGTTATAAAAGGTTATTAGACGGTGTCAGCTGATGCATAGACGACGGGTTAATACTCAGCTCATAAGAGTTCAAATGAAAAAGATGACTGGAGGACATTTAACAGGAGCTCCTTTGCATCAGACAATTGTAACGGGATTGCAAAAAAGGAATTCTAAGAACATTTCAAACATCTCAGTCAAGCCAGAAAGTAATAACAATATTTATGCAAATAGACTGGATCCTAGATCTATCACACACTCAATAAATTAATGTATCAATGGTTTTTTTTTTCAAAGGATAAGGTGAACACGCAGTTAAAATGTCTGAATAACAACAAAGCCAGTGGATGCGATCAGGTCCTAAATGAATTCAAATGAGTCCAAGAAAGATGACATTATTACCGACAAGATTTTTCAACTTGGTGCAAAAGACAGGGAACATACCAAGTGATTGGACGGTGGGAATAATTACGCCTTTATAGAAGGGCAAGGGTTTAAAATCTTGCACAGCTAAATATAGGGGAATCACACTTCTGAGTTGCATTGGATAGTTGTTTGCCTCCGCTTTTAACTACCATATAACTTCATATTTGAACAGCATGGGGCTGATGGGAGACGAGCAGGCAGGATTCAGGGCAGGGCACTCAACAGTTGAGCACATTTTTGTCCTGCACAGCATAATTGACTCGTATCTACGTCACAAAAAAAGCCTGTATTGTGCTTTTATTGATTACAAGAAAGCTTTTGATCTGATTGAAAGAAGCATGAATTGCAGCAGGCTAATTATTAGTAATAGTAATGGTAGAATTCACAGTTATGTGCAATCAATATTAAAATTTTAAGTCACACGTGGCAGTTCAAAATGAGTTCACGGAGCTGTTTGATTGCAATATTGGTGTAAGACAATGTGAAAACCTGTCCCTGCTGCTCTTTGCAAACTTCCTGAATGACTTTGAATACTCTATTAGCAGACATAACAAAGGTCTATGATTCCTAGCTGACAGATTTTGATAGACAGATTTAAGTGATGATGACAGATTTGAGTGATGATGATAGATTGTTCTAAGGCTGTTCTTTATTTTGTATGCAGATGACACTGTAGTCCTAGCTGAATCAGAAACAAAACTTCAGAGGGCTCTTAACGCAGTAGAAAAATGTTGCTCTGCTTGGAAGTAAACCGAATCTTTTCACGAGGTTAGGTTAGGAAACATCGAGATTTTAAGTTTGGTAAGACTGTTCCAGAAGTAGTGGAGGACTGTTTACCTTGGTGTAATGTTTAACTATAACAATCGTTTCAAAAAGGCTATCAAAAAACAGGTAAGTCATGCTAGAACAACGCTTTTCAGCACAGTAACCAAAGCCTGAAACGTACGCCTTTCGATTGAAATATACCTGGAACTGTTAGACCTACTTGTCTCACCAATTTTATTGTATGGTTCAGAGGTGAGGGGGCATGAGGACATCTCTTTAATAGAAGCTTTTCACATAAAATTCCTGAAGAAAGTATTTAAGGTTAATAAAATATTGTCAACTATGCAGTGTATGTGAAACTTGTTAGATTCAAATTGATTAAAAAAAAAAAGGTTGAATGTAGGATAATTGGTTTTTTGTGTGTCTACTGAATGGTAGCCAAAATAAACTCTTTCCTTGGTGCAATAGAACCGAGGCTATCAGACATGCTTAGGCAAGATTGGCAAACTTAAGTATTTAACAGTATTTGTAAAAATTGCTGAATATTGAAACATCCGCTTCAGCTTGAACATTATCTCCACAACCAAGACGACTCCACACAGCGCTATTAAACAATTCAGATGCGGTGCTGGTGGAATTCCAGTAGTTAGAGGTAGATACCAAGGCATTGATTATGCCAGTGGTCCGTGTACCCTTTATAACATAGGGAAACTTGGTGATTAGTTTCGCTATGTATTCACTTTAGTGCTGCTGTAGCAGCCCAGATTAATGCCCCCCAGACTATACTTGGGGGTATAAAATGGCCTAGCCTGGTTAATACCCCAGGCATATTTTGGCCTGGTCATCATGATCTGAAAATCCGAGTTGGATCGAAACGTTGTCCAAATGTAATAAATTAATAGATAAATGGCTTAGGGTTATTGTGTAGTCGTCTTTTCCTTTCTCCACTGATGCATTTCATTTGATAGCCTTGTACCTATGCAGGATGAGCGTATAACTCTTTCTTTGTTCATTTTTACATTAGTGACATAAATTTTATTCATTATTGCTTAGTACTGATCATCAGGTGCTCAAATGTGGCCAGTGTGATTGTTGATTTTGTAAATCAAATAAAAATTGATTTAATTTTTTGTACATGGATTGTTTTCTCACTTACCCCAAGAGGGTCTTATGGGAATGAAATTCCACTTACTGAACTACTTTACACACTGAAAAAAATGTTCTGTTGAATGAACATGATTTTTTTAAGGTAAATGGTTGCACAAAATATTTTTATCTGAAGCTAGATATTTTATTATGTTGAGTATGTTGAAATTACTTATATTTTTTAAGTGGAGTTAAATAACACAACTTTTTCTATTAAAATATGCTTAATTAATATATGGAACATTTACTAGGGGTCAAAATCACGTTTTTCAGTGCAGTTTTATTTTTGTTAGTGATATGGTGGCGAACTTGAAAATTAAAACGCAAAGTGGGCGATTATGTTATCATTTTCACGATGATACAAATAATGCGCTTGCTTCTCAAAAATGAAAAAGCAATTCTGAGAATGAATTTTCATTTGAAGATTTGACTTTTTTCATTTTAGTATGCGATATGGTGGGGCATTTTTTTAAAATTGAAAAGAAAATGGGTATTGCAATTTAATTTTCAATCAGTGGCAAAAAGTTCATACATGCACTTGAAATTGAAAAAGCAGAGGAGGACTATATTTTCATTTTTATGTAAATAATGTGTTGGCTTCTTGAAAATAAAAAATCATATTGTTGCCTATATGCTTCCATAAAATGGAACATGTAATCACACTAGGGGTTTGCATTTAGCGCCCATTGCATGAATACAGGTACATATCCTGATCAATGTAAAAATATTGGTGCAAAAATAAGAACTTAAACTACCAGAACAAAATGCAAATATGCCTCAGTTCCATTTTTTGTGGACAATGAGTTGTATCACTTAATGACCTTCAGGCTAAATTTCCGAAAAAGTTTTAACGTTGTGTAAAATGATAATAAAGATAGAATTCAATGGTTTGCAAATCATTTAAACTCTGTCTTTCATTGAAAGTAGTACAAAGACAACATATCAGGCGCTCAAACTGAAAAATCTTCATGTTTTTTGAAAATATCTGCTCATCTTGAATTTTATGCCATCAACGCGTTTAAGAAAAGTTGGGAGAGGGGTTACCAAAGAATGAAGAAGTTATATGCTGTTAAAAATATACACAGCTATGATCTCACAGCTAATTAGGCAAATTGGCAACGGTCAGGTGGAACTAGGGCTTAATTAGCATCCGGGCGAAGCCCCAATTAATGCCAGCTGGCCCAAGAGTTTGATAGTGGGCAAACTGATATCGTCCCGGACATGAGCAACCAAGAAAGCTCACAAAGCCTCCAAAAACCATGACACTGAATGATATATACATAGATACAGGTTTTTGAGCCACATATACTGCCATTCAGACATCTTTTTTCAGGGAAGACCATGTTTATTTAAACAAGATTGAATTGAATTGAATTGAATTAAAGTGAAAGATAATGCCAAATACCGAATTTTGCACGTATAACAAAATCCTGGCTCTGTAGTTAAAGAGGTATAAATTCAAAATGAGTGAATATTTAAAAAAAAAAAAAAAAACAATAAAGTCTATCAGTTTGAACCTTAAATATTTTGTCTTTGTGGTGTACCCAATTGAATATAGGTTGAAAAGGATTTTTAAATCATTTTATTCTGTTTTATTCACATTTCACACAACCTCCCAACTTCGTTCAAATTGTGGTTTGTAACTTACATTTAACACAGTATACCAACTTTCTTGGAAATCAGGTTGTAATATTTGCCCTCAACACTGTCGGGGGTGACTATATTTCTCAATAATCAAATGAATGACAGTAAAAGACTATTCCTATGTGATGTAACTGTGATGTGTTATTGATTTAAGCAAGCCTATTTGAACAGGCAGAAATGAAACCGAAATACACACTAACATTGGACCAATTCTTTCAAGCCACAAAAACTGCCCAAAGTACAAAAAGGACACTCGCTCATCAGACAAAATGTGGGAACTCCCCACCATGTTACACGCAACATGTTGTTACTAACAGAAATAATTATTTGGAATGTTAGATGCAAAGAACAGCTTGGAGGACCAGCATGAGATTGAGTGACCACTGTTTTGGCTGTAAATAATAACAGAACAGGTGATTTGCAGCCCTTGGTATTAAAAGCAGAAGAAGCTATCAAAACTGTGAATCTCCTCATTAACTAAGCCTGATGCCATGAGCGATGCATGCCACCAATGGAGCACCCCGATGACACCTCTTGGCAGCAAAGATGTGGCTCCTAGGAGTAACCTTGGGCTGGGTTTGTCTGGGTGACAGCTCGTGTGGCCTGCTCAGGGACAAGCGCAGGCTCCGTCAGGATAGAAGTGGTGGTGCTGAGGAGGCGGAGTGAACTCAGAACAGCTGGGAAAAAAAATATGGGTTATAGAGGAGGAACAAAAATGAAATGGGGTATGGTAAGGCCTTTTAACATTTAATCAGTACCAGTGATATGTATGATAGATATCAACAATTGCTTTTTTACTAGTGAGACTTCTAAGCAGGAAGATAATGCTGGCTAGTGCTGAGCTATGGATTGACTTGTTTATTTCTGAGAATACTTTGTTACAACGTAAATCACATGGATTACTAAAATAACGTATTTGGACTCAAAATGAAAGTCAATGCAGGGGGACCAGATTTTACACAACATCGGCAGTCTCCGCATTCAACAGATTTTTTAAGTGGCGAATCGAGCAAGAAAACAGTTATTGCAGGGTGGTAACAATGACATTCAGAGGGAAGTATGCGCCATTGATGTGTTGCTTGTCGACTTTCAGCGAACTGCTGCCAAACTTTTAATAAAGACGGCAAATCCATTTAAAGGCAAGCCTTTTTTGTATGGCCTCATTCACAACCGGACGCACGGATTTTTTAATCATGCATTCTCTGCGTTTTTTTTTATGCAAATCTTTATTTAACATCAAGAAAAATACAGACAATCAGGATGTGCATAGAAATAGATATCTAGTAATAACGAGTATATAATAAAATATCCAAAAAAAATAATTATAATAAATTCAAATCAAAATATAAATAAAATAAATAAATGAGCCACATAAGGCATAAGACACTTCATTTTCATCTTATTCTGGGGTTACTGAAGATGATTCCTTAAAATGTAGCAGTGTGCGTTCACTTTTCTTATTTGACATAAGCTCCAAAGTGGCCATATAAAAATTCAATTCCATTGTAAAGATACTAAAGTTAGGTAGGGACTTGGAAAACCTCGTCTTGTGAATGTGGAACTTACCCATTAGAAGCATAAGATTTGTTATAAAGCATACTGGTTTGTCATTACATTCAAATTTCGAGATAATATCTCTGGGTACTATTGCGATTGACTGTCCAGTTTTATTGTAGATGAATTTTTCCATGTCCTTCCAAACTACAGACGATAATGGGCTAACACAAAACAAATGTACTGTCTGGGGCTCATTTCCACAAAAAGTGCACATTTCATCCACATCAGCAAACTTGGAAATTAATTTGCTACAAGGGTAAATATTATGTAGATTTTTAAAATGAACCTCTCTAGTCTTATTTGAAACACAGAATTGGAAGGGACATATAACCATGTTCTACGCCAGTTTATATCGACCAACTGGGAATCCCAAAAAAACTTTCCTCTGGGCGAAATCTTATGATGTCGCTGCAATATTTTCCTCACATGTTTATTTGTACATTTTCTATCTATTGTGTCAATTCCACAGATCTTTAGAGAACGTGTCTGAACATTAACATTTTGATAACTTAAATGACATTTTATTAACTCAATCATACCAGTGGGAATAGCGTTTACCATAGAAACAAACTTTCTGTATTAGACTGGAAAGGTTTTAGCTACTATAAAGACTTCCATCGTCAAACAAGGCCATCACAAAGATTATGTCCCTCTCAATCCAGCTCTCTTTATATATACTTTAGTTGTTAATATACTTTAGTTGTTAATAGTAATATAAACATAGTTCCAAAGTATTTCTTTGGGCGGAGAATAGTTGTGAACATGATAAAAGTTTGAGAGTTTCAGTGGTAATTTAGAAACTGTGAAGTTGCAGCTCATCATGTTAAACTTCTACTTTCTTAAATGTATTGTGTGGAATAAAAGTTCATAGTGACTCTGGTAGTTCCAAACATTTTTAAGCCAATTAACTTTAAAGATAGAATTTAAGTGAAAAAAATTCAAAACTTCTAAACCTCCTTCTGCTCTCCCTAGACTAAGAATTTCTTTCTTGAGATGGTGATGTCTATTTTTCCAAACAAAGTTGATAAATAATTTATTGATTTCTTTACGGAGCTCATTAAGAAAGAGTGACATAGCTGGATAAATAAACCTTGATACACCTTCAGCTTTTGATAATAACACTCTTCCAAATATGGAAAGGTCTCTCTGCAGCCACATATTAAGAATTGACTTTTTTATATTTTGAGAAGAAATTAAGTTGCTGTCTAAGATCCAAATCTTTTGTAATGTGAATTCCCAAATATTTAACAGTGTGTTTGACAGGAATATTAAATATAAGTTGTTCATCAGTCTCATTTAGACATAAAATGTCACTCTTATTGACATTAAGTTTAAGACCTGAGACTTCTGAAAATTCACCAGTTACTTGTAGTGCAATTTGTATCTGGGATTTATCCTTAAGAAATAAAACTGTGTCATCAGCCAGCTGTGGAATCTTTACCTCTGGAGTGACTATAACTAAACCTTGAGTATTTGGGTTGCATGAAATATTTCAAAATAGAAGTTTGGCCACAACCAAAAACAAAAAACAGGAAATAGGGCATCCTTGGCGTACACCTCTTGAAACAGAAAACCTTTTCGACATTCTGGGATATAAAATCACTGAACTATTTATGTTTTTATAGAACATTGTACTTTGTAATATTATTAATACATTTATCACCAAAACCAAGAATTTGCAGGGTTTGTAAAATGAAAGAGTGTTCAATTGAATCAAATGCCTTGTAGAAAGAATGCTTTGGAATTTATATAATCAGAGTAGTCAATTAGATCCAATATTAATCTGATATTAGAGCTTATATGACGTTTTGCCATAAAGCTGTTTTGGTTTTCACTTATTACCTCAACTAAATTCTTTTTTAGTCGTTTCGCGTAAGCTTGTGCTAAGATTTTGTAATCTATATTTAAAAATGCAACAGGTCTCCAGTATTATTATCTATTATTAAAGGATCTTTTCCTGGCTTAGGAATCAAGGTTATCAGACCTTATATATCAGACCCTGGAGTTATCATTTATTGTCTGTTTATGCATTCATTACACATTAATAAAAGATGATCCTTAATTGAATCCCAAAAACAGAGATAAAATTCTACTGTGAGACCAACACTTCCAGGTGATTTCCTCAATCTCACTGAGTTTACAGCATCAGTGATTTCTAAACATAAGAGCTCAGCTTCACACGTCACTTTGAAGTCCTCTGAAATAGGCTGTAAAAAGGGTGTAAAGTTTTGAATGTGTTTCTTAAATGTGTCACACTTTACTTCACTAAATTCAGATGTATATAGGTTGCTGTAAAACTAGGTGATATAATTGGAGATGGTATTAGGGTCTGAACACATGACACCATTTACATTAAGAAATGTAACATTATTTCTCTATTTCTAGCACTAACGAACGGCACCATTTCGGGTCCATTTGGAGCGAATGGGGGGCTGGGTGACGCCATCGGCGAAAATTAAATTATGTAATATCTATAAAATTATAGCGGCACAAACCAAAGTTTTTACGGCACAAACCAGCACAAACGAAGCACTAACAAACGGCACCATTTCGGGTCCATTTGGAGTAAACGGGGGGCTGGATGAACTCTGGATGACCTAGAAAATAATGTTTAATAACTCAAAAACGGTTGCAGCACAAACGTTAATTTTTACAGCACAAATGAGCACAAACAAAGCACTAACGAAACAGACTATTTATCCGAAATTTTGCGTGGGGTGGGGGGCCAACTTAACGCACGTAAAAAAAGTTACTGGAATTTTTCTCTCCTTCCTCTAACCACTTAGCTCTAGATCTGATGAAATCAACTTTAGCTAAATTCTCATACGTACATACTATCAAGCTCTTCACTGAGACTTTTTAGTGTTTGTAATTCACCCTGATAAATCATTTTTGGAAGTAGCAACTGTAATTGATTTATGAGGGAATTCATTTGACAGTTTTTTTTTCTTTGCTGCATTTAATTGCAACTTCTTTCATTTTAAATTGAAAGAATTACAAATTTTGAATTTGATTCATTTCTTTTCTATTAAATATATCTTTAGCAAGTAAATATACACCTTCTTTAATTTTTTATCATCTAATATATTATTTAATTTCCAATAATCTCTAATGTTTGATTTTTCTTTAGATCCGCTCAATCTTAGAGTTATTAATTTATGATCAGACAATGGAGGATGAGAATGAGAGATATCTGAAACAAACTGTAAACTCTGTGATGACATTAATCAAAGTTCAATTCTTGACTGTAAACTCCCATTGGAGTTAAACCATGTGTAGTCTGTGACACTGGGGCTCATAAATCTCTGCACATCTGTCAGTAGAAAGTGATCACTTATAAATGAGGTAGGTTTAAAACTCAGTAATGGTGCAGATCTTGGAGGATGCCGGTCCATGTAATCATCTGGAGCATCATTAAAATCTCCACCTATGACAATCTTTGTATTTTTTTCATTAAGACATCCAGCTTTAAAGAAAGTTCGGAAAACATGTCCTTTACTTGAGCTGTTTTGTTTGGTCCACAAATATTACAAACGATAAACAGCAAAAAGTCTACCTCCAAAACTAGAATGATCCAATGGCCTTCATTTGAAACTGTGGACTCCAGAATATCACCATTAAATCTGTTCAAAAGTATTGCAACTCCAGCTGAATAATTTGAGCCATTAGAAATATATATTGCATCTCCCCATTGTGATTTCCAGAATTTTTCATCATCAACACCTGAATGAGTTTGTTGTAAAAAACGATATCAGTAATGCAACTTCTGCTAAATAAAATTATTTATTTCCTTCCTTTTTATGTTATCACTTAATCCCCTTACATTATTAGAACACAAATTCAGTGCTATTAAACTAAAACTATTTAACAAAAATGTACCTTATGCCTGAGAAACAGATAAATGTAACGCTATATCAGAGAATAAAGAAGAAAATACATACTTATATATCTCTAAACTCAACTATACATATAAGTACCATTTCTCTTATTTGTGGATTTTAAACCATTTAACATTTTTAATTGTTATTTGGAGCCGCTGTATCTCATTTGACAAAACCTCTGAGCATTAGAAATTTAGCGAGTCACCTTCTTCCCTTCAATGTAAACATCAGCGCCACAGAAGCCGGCACGTTTCCCTTGCTTTCTGGCTGCTTCCATAAGTGGCCAAAACCGGTTTCTTTCCATCCTGTCAGCGTGTGTCAAATTGACCATCAGCTTCTTCTCTTTCAAGATCTCATTTTCACGAGAGACCAGTTTTCATTTCTGAAATTTCACATCGTGAATTGGTTAATGATTGGATGATTTATGTTGTCACGGGGCACTCCAACTCTGTGCACCGTTTCAACAAGAGAGCCAATCTTCTCCGTATCCTCTGGTACGAGCACCGCAAACAGTTTCATGTCGGTTCTAATGTTTTCCGTAGGTACCTCCTTCATTCCGTACAACCAACGCCTACAGTACCACTCGGCATCGTCACTCCTCTGCTGTTGTTTGGTGACTTGTTCCGATAATTCTTTCACTTGCTTCTCATTCTTTTGGACTTGGATTTCCACCCCTTTCAGCTGTTCACACACTGCGATAATAGGCTCGGTGTTCCTGGACAGCTTTTGCTCAAGAGTGGTGAAGCGGTTTGTTATGTTTTCATCTCCGTTTGTTTGTTTGTTTGTTGGTTGGTTTGTTTGTTTGTGAACATAATAACTCAAAAACCTGGGGGTGGATTTGGATGAAACTTGGTGGCAGTATGAAGTATGGGTCAAGGACAAACTGGTTCACCTCCGGTGCATGTACATCAAAAGTCAAGGTCAGGGTGGCCGTTTTTAGCCATGACCCAGGGTTTATTATGAGTAGTCGGGATAGCATTAGGGCCCTGGAGTAAGCAGGAGAGGATCAGCTTACATTCTTTGAATGGATCGGGACAGTAACAGCTCGCGTTTGTGCTAGTGCCCTAATAAGCATGTGTGGCTTTTAAGTTTTCGGTAGGTTTTATTCATTTTTGAAATGTAATTGAACGCTACTGTGACTTCTTGGAATCGATTTTAAAACGCTGGTTGACAGAATTTGGGGATATTTTGTTACTTGAGTATCTTCCACTCTACACAGTTCCTGGGTTTCTGCAGCCGATTCGTTAACTCTTCAGAAGAAGAAAATAAATCTGAACTGGTAAATAAAAAGTCGCTTGACAAGCGTCATTGTGAAGAATGTCAAGTTTGGCCCATGTCCCCTATAATTTCGACTAAAGCAGACCTTTTCTTGAAAAATCTTTAGGTGTGCAAATATTCACGTCTATAAACACTATTTTTCAGCCTTAGGTGCGTATTTTTATACGCAGCTCAAATGCTATTTCAGGCCCGCAAACGTCCGCTTTTCATAAAAAATATCAGGTGAAATTAATGATGTGCATAATTCATCTAAACCAGTGCTTGAAAAAGGCCGGTTCTCACCGGTACGCAACCGCCACCTCTGATTTTTACCGCTCTGCGCACCGCGATGCGGTAAAATGTTGCATTTTGGGTAGACTTGTCTTTATAAAATAATGTATAATTGGCTTGAATTTCACTTGCCGTTCTTATGAACTACATAAGAACTACAACGGAAATGTTTTTTTTTTAAAATATTGGAATGCATTCGTGCGCAAGACAGTGTGGTTGTCTTGTGCATATGAAAATAAAAATCAAAAATCAAACGCTGCTTAAAAAGAACAAATAAATTACCGCACAGACCGTAATTTGCAGCAAGAATATGCGAACCTAGGCATGTCAAAAGGTGACGGTACACTGTAGGGTATTAGTTTAGATCAGTGCTTGAATTGGAATAAAAAAAGGTGCCAGTACTCTGAATCAGCAGCTCCGAAAAACCAAAACCGAACCAAAACCTTACTGTAGAACCGCATTACACTCCGCCGCAACCCATCAGACTCCATTTAATACTATTTTAACTAGTATTACTTAAGCTCCTACATTCTCAATTTACAAGTAGATCTTTGATATTGTCATGTGAAGTTATGAATACCAAATAACTAACATTCAGGTGAAATATTATGTTGGTGATATTGACAAAATTAGGCGTCATACAAGTTGCGTCCAGCGGGGTGGTTAACTATTGGTACTCGTGCGATAATATTATAGCAGCGAAGTAATCAGGCTTTATTCATTAAACGATTGTAATTGTGTATGGTTACAAAGGAAGCTAACGTGTCCACTTCATGTGTCAGCAACTGCTGACAGTTCGCTAGCTACGTGCTATGCCAGCAGACTGATTTCAGCTTGCTGACTCCGGAAACCGTCAAGAGTTCATTGTGATTGTGGGTAGCAAGTTAGCTACAGTCTGCATAATCGCACATAATGTTGCGTTATGCATAATCTCCATTTCAGCTGGAATCCGTTATCAAAGTAGCTGGTAAACGGATGTAAGCGTGTGCAAAAAAAAAATCTTTCTCCATGAACGTAAGATGAACTAAGATAGCTGGTTCAATTTAACTTGGCCTATAGTAGGCTATTGGGTATGAGAGGGCGCAGCGCCTCGTTAATGATTACCAGCTCGGTTTTTTTTAGTGCAAAACTTTCAACGAAATTTCTGAATGCTGCTATTTGATATTGCTAG
Source organism: Gymnothorax reevesii (assembly GCA_029721435.1). NCBI lineage: Eukaryota > Metazoa > Chordata > Actinopteri > Anguilliformes > Muraenidae > Gymnothorax > Gymnothorax reevesii. The sequence continues at coordinate 71,961,155 of CM056578.1, read as the reverse complement.
CAAATGACCATGGTATAAGCGGGATAATCAACTCGAAGGTGAGCATTCCAGGGTTTTAATGCACTTCGCGGAGGCAACCGCGATAGCGGAGGTTATTTGCCCCGCGTCGTGCATTAAAACCGTGGAATGCACACCTTCTCGTTAATTATCCCTTACATATATTAAATTGTGCGGCTCAATTGGGAATGGTGTGATATGTCTTTTCTAAGTGATCTGACTTCCGGATTTCCCACAATTCCTGAAGAACATGGATTTTCTTCCCTCCCTAGCAACTAGGCAGAACTCCATAGCAACCATCTATTTACGCCCAAGCAATCACCCACACCACCATTGCAACTGCCAAGCAACGGCTTAGCAACCATCAGGAATACCATAGCTTCCACCTGGCAATACCATGAAATATGTCTTGCAATACCTTGCCAACTACCAAGAGCAACATAGCAACTGCCCAGCAACACCTTAGTAACCACCCAGAACACCATAGCAACCACCTAGCAACCACCTGGAAAACCATAGCAACCACCTAGCAACATCCTAGCAACCACCCAGAACACCATAGAAACCACTTAGCAACCACCCAGAATACCATAGCAACCACCAAGTAACGCCCTAGCAACCACCCAAAACACCATAGCAACCGCCTAGAAACCACCTGGAAAACCATAGCAACAGCCTTCCAAAGCCCTAGCAACCACCCAGACCACCGTAGATACCACCTAACAACCACCCAGAACACCATAGCAACCGCCTACCAACGCCCTAGCAACCACCCAGAACACCATAGTAACTGCCTAGCAACCACCTGGAAGACCATAGCAACAGCCTAGCAACCACCCAAAACACCATGGCAACCACCTACCAACCACCCAGAACACCATAGCAGCAGCCTAACAACGCCCTAGCAACCACACAGAACACCATAGCAACTACCCAGAACACCACAGCAACCGCCTAGCAACGCCCTAACAACCACCCAGAACACATAGCAACCCACAAGCAACCGCCCAGAACACCATAGCAGCTGCCTAGCAACGCCCCAGCAACCACCCAGAACACCATAGTAACCACCAAGTAATGCCCTAGCAACCACTCAGAACACCATAGCAACCACCCAGCAGGCACCCAGAACACCATAGCAACAGCCTAGCAATGCCCTAGCCACCACCCAGAACACCATAGCAACCACCTTGCAACCACCCAGACCACCATAGCAACCACCTAGCAACCACCCAGTACACCATGGCAACCACCTAGCAACACCCTAGCAACCACCCAGAATACCATTGCAACTGCCTAGCAACAACCTCGCAACCACCCAGAACACCAAAGCAACTGCCTAGCAACTACCTGGAACACCAAAGCAACAGCCTAGCAGCACCCTAGCAACCACCCAGAACACCATAGCAACCGTCTAGCAACGCCCTAACAACCACCCAGAACACCATAGCAACCACCTACCAACCACCCAGAACACCATAGCAACCACCTAGCAATGCCTTAGCAGCCATCCAGAACACCATAGCATAGCAACTGCCGAGCAACCACCCAGAACACCATAGCAACCACCCAGCAACCACCAAGAACACCATAGCAACCACCTATCAACCACCCAGAACACCATAGCAACCGCCTAGCAACACCCTAGCAACCATCCAGGACACCATAGCAACCACCTAGCAACCATCCAGAACACCAAAGCAACCACATACAATGCCCTAGCAACCACCCAAAAGACCTTAGCAATCACCTAGCAACCACTGAGAACACCATAGCAACCGCCTAGCAACGCCCTGGCAACCACCCAAAAACACCATAGCAACTACCCAGCAACAACCTGGAACACCAGAGCAACAGTCTAGCAACGCCCTAGTAACCACCTAGAACACCATGGCAACCACCTAGCAACCACCCAGAACACCATAGCAACCGCCTAGCAATGCTCAAGTAACCACCCAAAACACCATAGCAACTGCCTAGCAACCACCAAGAACACCATATCAACCACCTAGCAACCACCCAGAACACTATAGTAACCAACTAGCAAGGCCCTAGTAACCACCCAGAACACCATAGTGACGCCTTATCAACCATCAAGAACACCATAGCAACGACCTAGGAACCACCTGGAACACCATAGCAACTGCCTATCAGCGCCCTAGCAACCACCGAGAACACCATAGCAATTGCCTAGCAATGCCTTAGCAACCACTCAGAACACCATAGCAACCACGTTTTTACGTCTAAAAAATGCAGACAAAATATAGACAGAGACAAAATAGACTATTGCAGTGATTCCCAAAGTGTGGGCCGCGGCCCCCTGGTGGGCCGTGGTGGTACTGCAGGTGGGCCGTGAGAGGTCATTAAAAATATGATTCATTTTTGCAAATATGATTTTTTAGGATTTTTATTGTAAAACATTTATTGCACGATTTTAAAAAATATTTAGAAGTAATAACCTATTGAGTGTTATTGACCTCACAATATTTTAGGAACCTTATATAGTTTATGATCGGAACATAGCTTTCTGGTCATCATGACCGGGGGTCATAATCGGAGGAGCACGTACTGTGTTCGATAATTAATTCTGTCTTGTGTGTACACCACAGATTAAAAGTTTGGGCTTCCTTTATCCCCCTGCTTTCATTTCAATCCTGAATCTTTATAATAATAATAATAATAATAATAAATAAATAAATAAATAACAACAACAACAATTATTGTTGTTGTTTTTTATTTATTTTATTTTCTTAACAACAACAACAACAACAATTATTGTTGCTGTTAAGTGTTCTGAGAATGCATAATTTCGTCTATGTACTGTTAATAGGACAAAGGTGGGCCGCGGACATTTTTTAGATTTTCAAGTTGGCCCTGATTTGGAAAAGTTTGGGAACCCCTGGACTATTGAGTAGTCCAAGCAGCATCTCAGGGAAACCCCCGTGTCCCGACCTGCAGAGGCCAGGCCCACTCTTACCATTTCTGCGGGCATTGTCTAGTTGTAGCTTAAGATCTGACTGGGCTACAGTTAATATTTCTGACACAGGCATATTTTTATTGCTCACTTCGACGTGGCCTTGGTATATAATTTTAAAGACAAAAGTCTGGAGTTTCATCCTGGTAGCATTCCATTTAAATCGCAGTTAATCCAAAAACTGGAATGTGTTATGATTCTGCCTTTTGCGTGTTGTCTCGTGCTTATTTGTGCTTGTGCTTTACTTTCGTTTAATATTTCAGCTTTCAGTTCGGCCATCTGACAATCCACTCCCAATCTGCTTTCAGTGATGTTGCGTGACTGCCTTCAGCATGCCTGCGTCTTGTCGTCCAATCACGTTTCCTCTTTCGGTTTCTGCTCTGGTATTTCATTCATTGCTTCCAGCTGTGTTTAATTCTGGGTCTCGCGAAACTCTGAGTAAATGCGTTCTCTGATAGGATATTACTAACCCGTACTAACCAGCACTTATTTAAGGGTGATTGTAAATATTTTGTCACGTAGTATTAACCTTAATTAACTCATTAGCGAGTGCATTCGATTCTGGCTTTCAGTAAATTCAGCCTGAGCTATCTCTGATTAACTGCATTTAAAAACCTGTGCTTTCCTTCGCTTTTCTTGTGGTGCTTTTCACTTGTCACATTTAGATTACCTTAATCTAAACTGTCTAGCTTGATTGATGGTCTCAGCGTCTTGTCTTGAGCCATTATTGTTAACCCGGTTTATGAGTAACTGTTTATTAATCCCATGTGTTTCTGTTTCCTCCCGAGATTGCATTTCGAGTCCCCGCCTCCTTTCGTGACTATATGAGGCAGAGTTGGGAGAGCGGATGTCAGACGGATCCTCGTATTGACTTTGTTCTACATGGTGAAATCTCAGCTGCTTGTGCCTTCCGAGTTTCTCCCGTGTATTATTCCCAAGTCTTATATTTTGCTGCGCCCTTGTCTTGTCTGCCCTCGTTTAAGTCTCCCTGTGTGTCCGTCAGTATAGTTAGGTTCAGTATTTGTTTTCTTAGTTTATCCACTCTTGGAGTGAGTATTTCTGTTTCCCCCTGCCTTTGGCAGAGTACTTCAGTTCTCCCATTTGTTCAGTGCTTGTGCACGGTGTTTTGTTTCTGGCGTGTCTGCCAATTGCCCCTTAGTGTTTTGTGTTTAATAAACACTTCTGGATTCTACAACTGGTGTTCCTCTGACCTCTCCTTACAGGAATGAATATACAAGTGAAATCAGCCCAGAGAAATTGGATGAAATTTGGTGGAAGGAGGAACTATGGGCCCAGGACAAATTGATTAACATTGTAGTATCATAGGTTAAATTGATGGTGGATGATTCAATTTTGGCCAATGCTGATGCAGCTATTGGCAGAGTATGCGCTCTATTGAGTGCTTTCTAGTTTTTAACTGGTAATCTAACAAAAGTGGGCATGCATTTTTAAATGTCCATTTCAAAAATAAATTTCAACATAAAGCCCATGATTTCAGCATAATGAAATCTTTATTTACAAGTTGTTTATCTTGACCACACATGCAGTCTGTTTTTGGAATCATGCATTTTGAAGTTCACAGATCTGGTAAAGTTCAAAACAAAAGTAATGTATAGAGCAAGATACAATCAACTGCCTGGTAATGTACAAAACAAATTTTTGGAAAAGGAAGGGGGATACAATCTCATTGGATCATTGAACTTAAGAAACCTCTGGTGCGCACAAACCTGAAAATAATGTGTATTTCTCTTTATGGTGTTACCTTATGGAAAGGCTTAGATGATGAACTTAAGTCGGGTAAAAACATTAATCAATTTAAAACAAAGCCTTTTCAATAGGTATAGATGGGAGGAGGAAGATTCTTAATTAATGGAATTATGTGGTAATGTACTACATTATATAGCATTATATTGGATTGTTGTACTACGTGTATATGTTTGCATAAGTATGTGTGTGTAGGTATATGTATGTATGTTTATATATGTGTACATATATGTTTATGTGTATGTAAACATAGCCAATACAGTTTACAAAAAAACAGTATAAACAGTATAAACTGGGGATATTGAAAGTAGGGGTAGGGCTCGATAAGCTTTGCTTCTCCCTGTCCCCTTTTCGGGCACTTAGACACTTATTCTGCAGTATTTCTGATTGTATTTATGTTAACTGAATTTCGAGACGGCATAATACTTTCCTTATCTTTTACAAAAGTATTTACCTGATTTTATTGTTTTCTTTGATTGCATTTACGTTATTTTATTTGACCAATTTGAACTGAACTGAACTGATCTGAACTGATGAAATTATATTCTATGATATTTATCTGTATGTTGACATGGTCTTCGCATCTGTGTGCATGTAGCCGTAAGTTTATCTGGAGTACAGTATCTTCATAAGTAGCGGATCACCTTCCAATACGGCGCTAATTGCATAAATTCCATTGAGAACTCAGTGAAAAAATTTGTACCCTTATCATCTTGAAGGTTTTATCTTTACCGAATACACAGTGAGCAGTCCTTTTATCTGCATGGTTAATAATTTTCTGTGGAGCTACCGATTATGTCATTGTGGATCAAATTATATATTGTATTATCGGATTACTATACATGGTGGCGAATTCCTTCACTTCCCAACTTGCTGAGAAAGGGCCATTTAAAATTCTTACATATTTGCGATATTTTTGGAAATTATTATTGACACAAACAACAAACCACATCTTGTCTGGCACCGTTTATACCATAAAATTCTTATGATGACAGGCCTACTAAATAGCAAAAGCAGATGAAAATAGCCCAACAATAATATGGAACATGGAAGTGTTGACTAAAGAGGCAATTACCATTGTTTATAACTTCTGGGTGGGGAAGTATTTTCTAGACATATACCATGGTCATCAGGTAGCTTTATTATATTCAATATGCAAATTCAATAAGAACCAAGAATAAGTTATCAAGTAATCAGTTAATGTCATTGAGACCACCTCCAGTGAATGGACATGTACAATTTTACAATTTTAATGCACATTGTTCCGTATACGCACATAATATTCAACACAAGTGATCCACTACTAACGGCATCACCACAAGATATAATGAAACAAACCTTGCTGCTCATGTTAGCCAACTGCAGAGGATCAAAAAACATTCTATCAGATAAAACACTGATAAATTGTGGTTTTAAAATGCATACCACACCACACCAAGAATAAAGCAGAAACTGTGGCAATGCTTCGACTCGAACCAGAAAATTCATTTTCTTTTGCTCCTGTCAGATCACGTAATCTCATACCACCCATGCAACGAAATGTCAAAAACAGACAAGTAAAATCTATTTGTCACTGTGTTCAGAACTAGATAGCCCAATTGCCACAGGGACCAAGTAGTGTATCTCCCGACCCCCAAATTTCGAACAAAATGGCCGCCGGCTGCCATATTGGACGTCCGAAATTCGCGAAAATCGGTCTTGAGCATTGTCCAATCAATATCTTCGCCAGTGTGAAATTTGGAGAAATTCCTGTAAAAAGTGTGGCTTACAGAGCCCAGAACAGAAAATCTCTGCGGCAGCCCCGGAACTAAACCGTAGTATCTCCTGAATATCGTGGTCGGGGAGACGCAACTAGATAGCTCGGTCACTACAGGGACCGAGTCGTGTATCTCCCCGATCCCCAAATTTCAGACAAAATGGTTGCCAGCAGCCATATTGGCATCAAAAATTGCAGAGAAACGGTCTTGAGCATTGTCAAATAAACATGTGAGGTAATCCCTGAATACTGTCAAGCGCAGTAAATTCAGTTGACTGGCAATGTTTATTTGTATAGGCAAAAAAGTTTTGTCAACCCCTGGATGAGGTTAATTATACAGTAGATTAGTAGTGCCAAGAGGATTATGTTTGATATAGCTGCTTGAGCGATTGTTGAGGATTACTAAATAATGCGACAGAAATAACTGAAGTATCATTCGCCTTCTATAATTTCATCACTTCAGTGGGGCCTGTGACATAATTCAAATAACTTTGCCATGACAGTTAAGGTCAGACGTATTTCAATATTCTTCCAGGCAAAAATCGACCAGCTAGCCAACTCCAACTCAACTTCACTGGATATTAGACAGAGTTTACTGATGAAAATTTGATGAGACTCTCGCCACAACTAGAGTGATATAACTCTATTGAGCTAGACGGAAATCTGAATAAGAAAATATAAATAAGAATTTTATTTTGTTTACAATGAAGAGAGGAAATCTATCAATGATGTCTGTGTTGCTGCCATCAAAATGAGCTAAAATGTTTTCTGAAATGGTAAAATATCTCACTTTAAACACCTGATATGTTGTCTATGTCCTATTGTGAATAAAATGCGGGTTTATGAGTTCTGCAAATCATTGCATTCTGTTTTATTCACGTTTTACACAATGTTCCAACTTCATTGGAATAGGGGTTTGTAGATGGCATCCATCTGGTCAAACCACTTCCAGTTAACTACCTGATTGCCCAGTAGTTCTTTCAGCTGCCCCCGGCATCGCTGAAAATTCAAGTGGTAGCCACGAGCAGCCACTAGTTCAGAAAACTCTTGATAAACCTTCACATTACGACCTGCTGGATCCAGCTACTTCTGGTTCTTTCATCCGCAACCAAACGCCAGAAAATTGGCACTTCGTCAGTTGACCAGGGCGCAGTGTAGTGGGCTGCCATTTTAAGAATTCTCAGTTGAAATAAAAATTCGATCATTGTCGCGTATAGCTTGGCTATTTAAACCGCCTCATCCAGTGTTGATGATTCGCTCTGACCAATCAGTGGTCTGCAGCGTATTTATGTCCATGCACCGGCTCAGCTCGCGTGGCACCTCAGCCGAGGTTATGCAAAAAAAATAGGACCAATGGCCCTGTACCTCAGCTCCATACCAAATACCAAAGTGCCATACCAAATGTGGATTAAATCAATAGTAATAATAATAATAATAATCAATAGCCAATAGTTTTGGAGAAGAAGATTTTTACTTATGGATGATCACAATGACGACTGCAATCACGACTACGACACCAAGCGCTGCCTGGTCACAATAGCTCCTTTCAGCCGGTGAGCTAAGAAGTACCCGGTTCCAGGCACAAACCACGATAGAACTGCATAAAAAACCAAGTGCAGTAGAGCGAAGTACAGCCATAAAATGCAGTGGGAAAACACCATAAGGGTAGAGGTGCACGCATGAGCAGAGACAGAACAGATGACATTCATATGAACCAGGACACTTCACCACATTTGGGGGAAATGATCAAGTTATATCACAAATGAAATCACATTGTTGGTCTCTCCGAAACTAGAAACCAGTTGTCAGACAAGAAACTATCAAATTTAACACAAAAACGGCAACATCAAGACAACATTTCCTTTTGGAAGGAAATACTATGAAGCGTCAAATCAGATTATTACACCCCATTTCTGAAAAAAGTTGGGATGATGCAGGAAATGTGAATAAAAAGAGAACTTTCATTTGAAAAATATCTTTGTCCAGTATTTAATGGTAGACATTGCAAAGGCTACATACTTCTGAATTATTATTTTTTTGGCAATAACACTTATTTTGAATTTCATGCCAAGAACACCTCTCCATAACCAAACAAAGCAGCATGCATTCAACAGTATGGTTTGCTGGGGTACTTAAGCGGCTCTTCATTTCATCAAGCAACCGGTTTTCTTCTCTTTTTAATCTAGCTTTGCTTTTGGCTGTTTGCACTGTTAATGGTGGTCTGTTTAAATTCTTTAGAAATGTACTGTTACTGTATTCAGAGCAGTTAATGAGAAATAATGGGGGTCGAACTCCGTAAGTCTGGAAATGCTTTTTAAAAACCAGTATTTTTTTTTCCATTTAACCTTTATTTTACTGAACAGGTCAATTAAAATCTGAATCTTATATACAATGATGACCTGCAGATGTCAAAATTAGCTCTATCAATGCTCATATTTATGGATGACCGCGTAATCTAATAAAATGAGGCCAGAGGCCTTGGCTGCATGGGGCTTCTCTTACTGGGTCTGAGTGAAGGGAGGGAGCAGTGCTGGTCCAACCAGGACAAAGTGGTGCGACACAGGTCCTCAACACTGGCTGTGGACACCATGCTATTGTACGACTCGAACAGGGGCTCAATGATGATGCTGAACTGGAAAGACACAGGATTAAGGAACATGGTTTTGCAGCAATGGAGGCTTACTGAGCGGCCAGGATTACTCCATTTTAACAATCACTAACAGTGAAGTGCGGCCAGCTGTACATTGCAATCCATCTTACCTTCACCAACAATTTAATTCAACATTCTTGCTACTTAAAGGAGCTATGTCACGATTACTGCACGTTCAGAACATTGAAAACTGTTCAATGTTCAACAAAAAAAACTAAGCGAAGAGAATGCACTCGATGCAAGTAAAAATCTGACTCCATTGCTGCTAATCATCTGCTGTCATCATTTTGCATTGGATTTATATATTTTAGTTACTCAGGCATTATGTTTTTTATATTAAGGAGTTTTCAATGGCAATTTGAGGACATAAATTGCAATTTTGCGCTTTAGCCAAAAGTTATGGGGAATGCAAGTTGGCTTGGCAACAGCCATAAACATAATAGAAGAAGAATATCTCTTCTATGTCAGTTAAAATCTGATTCCATCATTGCTAATCCATCTTTGTTTTGCATTCCATTTATATATTTTAGTTACTCAAGAATTAAAGTTTTTATATTAAGGAGATTTTAATGGAACTTTGGGGATTCAAAGTGCTATTTTAGCACTTTAGCTGAGGGATATATAGAATGTAAGCCGGTCAGTCAACTGCCAGTAAACATCATGGAAAAAGAAGAATATGTCTTCCTCTGTGATTTATTGCCAGTCAGCAAACCAGTTTACGTTCTTCATATCCCTTGGCAAATCTTCAAATTTTTGTGCAAAAAATCCCTCATATAAGAAGCATAATGCCTCAGTAACTGAATTATAGAAATACAATGCAAAGACATGGCGTCAGGCAAATTCACTTAGTTCGATATCATGTTAGGTTTCAAAGTTCTGAGCATGCACAGTAATCATGACTCAGCTCCTTCAAATAGTAATTTTCAAGCCTCTGTAAATGTGGCGTGAAATAGTAAAAATGAAAAGGGGAGAGTGGGGTAAGATGAGCCAATGGGTAAATTGACCTTACCGCTCTTTCTAAGCAACAGTGTGATTTTGTTATTATCTGACCACAAATTGAAGAGTCACCCATCATTTCTATTTAGCTATGGTGGAGAAAAACAGCAGGGAGAAGTGAGAGGTCTTTTACATAAAAAACTGATTTTTGCTCATAAAAGTAAATTCTCTGCATGTCAGGCATTATGGCCGTTATTTCAGTGCAGAAGTATCCAGGTCCAAAAATATGCATTATACATGTTGATGTGAGGGTATGAAACCATGTAAATCATTTGGCTAATTTGGCATTTGAATTACTAAACTAGGTCGTTTTCCCCAAAATGTTGGCAATGTGGCAAAAGCTGCGGGGTAAATTCAGCCAGGGGTTCAACTGACCCTACCATAAGTTACTGAAATTTAATGATGTCTGTGAGGTGTGAAAATATGTTTTACTGGGAAATGGCTTTGGGTCACTAAGCTCACTGTTAAAGAATTGCAACAAATGGTAGCATCTTGGGGTCACAAAGTCTCCAAAACAACCATCGGGCGCTATCTACAAAATGCCAACAAGCTGTTTGGGAGGCATGCACGGAAAAAACTTTTTCTAACTCACAATCATAAATGCAAATGTCTGGAATTCGCTAAGCAGTACTGGGACTTCAACTGGGACCGTGTGGTTTGGTCAGAGACCAAGATAGAGCTTTTTGGCTACAAACACTCTAAGTGGGTCTGGCGGAACACAAAAGGCCTCTTCCAGAGGCCCTGGGAACCTTTTTAGGGTGCACGGTATCATGAACGCTTTGAAATACCAGGTCATTTTAAATCAAAATCTGGTGACCTCTGCCCAAAAGCTGAAGATGGGTTGTCACTGGGTCTTCCAGCAAGATAATGACCCTAAACATGTGGCCAAATCTACACCGAAATGGTTCACCAGACACAGAATCAAGCTCCTCCCATGGCTATCTCAGTCCCCAGGCCTCAACCCCATGAAAACCTGTGAAGTGAGCTGAAGAGGAGAGTGCAGAGGAGAGGACCCAGGTCGCTGGATGATTTAGAGAGATTGTGCAAAGAGGAATGGTCGAAGATCCCTCTTTCTGTATTCTCCCATCTTGTGAAACATTCTAGGAGAAGATTAGGTGGTGTTTTGTTGGCAAAAGGGGGTTATGCAAAGTATTAACATCAGGCTTGCTAATAATTGTGGCACACATGATTTGATGTAAAAGAATTATTTCTTAATAATTTTTTCCCACTGAGTAAATGCACTTGAATTAAAGGTTGGATTTTCCTCTTTTTTTCATTGTGGTCCAATATTATTTAGAAAAAAACTGAATTTATTTGAAGCTAAAGAACACATCTTCACCAGGGGTGCCAATAATTATGGAGGGCGCTGTATGTGGAAATGCTCTTAGTTTCAAAATTAAACATAGCCACGAGTTCTAGAGCTGGTTTTAAGACTTCACCAAGCTATCATGCTGAGATCCTACAACCCCAATTCTAAAAAAGTTGGCTCATCATGGATGATGCCAGTAAAATCAAAAAGGACTGATTTGAAAAGTCCATTCTCCTTCCATTACATTGAAAACCGTACAACAAAACATTCTTTGATGCTCTAAATGTCGAATTTAATTGCTTATTAGTGGGCAAGATGGAAGATTGCGCACTCAAATTATTCCCACTATTTCCTTCTTTCTTTATTCTCCACGTTTTTGTACAGTGTAAGCTCACATCTAGGTAATGGTACTTACCTGACTAAATGAATTAACCTTTGCTCAAAACAAGTGTGCCACATCACAGTAACATTTGCACTTATATTACCTAGTCAGTAATGTTGGCTACAAATCACTGGTGCAAAATGTTAGCCACACAAAATTCAGATTAACATAAATATGACTTGAAAATACACTAAAAGTCGGGTTCTCTGTGATTTGCAACTTTTACATCATCTATCTCCATGTTCAGGACATGAGATGGCTGGAGATGGAGATCCTGAGGTGGAGGGAAGAACGGTACAGCTTCAACTGCAAGCTCGATCAAATCTATACCTTTTCAGCAAAATTACTGAATTAGTATTGGGGGAAAATGAGCACTGCAAATCCAGGACTTATTCCAGACAATTCGAACATGGCTCTCCAAAACATGGTCCACTGTTTCTCCGAGCCCACTAAAATTGGGAAATTAAAGAATGACACATTGTCACCTTCATCGGGGAATGAGCACCAATGGACAGCGTATAAAGGTAGGATGGGGCAAATAACATGAAGAGACGATGATCAAGACAGAAAGATCAAATATATTTCGATAATTAGCTCTCTACCAAATTGCAAAAGGCTACAGAGACCAGTTGTTTAAAACTCCATGAAGCATATTTAGCAGCAGTAGAGGGGTTTTAGGCTGGAAAAATGACATGGATATTTTATGATTGGTTCAAAGTTCTTCTCATGTGATAAATCTCTGACATAACCACTCCTAATTCAAACCCAATTTCATGAAAGTTTACAAAAACATAAATGAAAAAATTTCTGATTTGTATTGAAATCAATTTCTCATATTTTTTAGATGCAAACTTTTGTATATAAGACCCTAACTGACATGGTTAGAAGGCCATTGGGATTTTGGTTTCCAGGGGCTTCAAAACATACTTTGGAAGTTATAGATATCATCAATGATCACATTCATATTCTCTCTCCCTGCGCATATAATGAACTGCTCTTCAAAACTGTCATCCAATGTACAAAAACCAAAACCACTGAAGTTGGCACGTTATGTAAATCGAAGATAAAAACAGAATACAATGATTTGCAAATCCTTTTCAACTTATATTCAATTGAGTACACTGCAAAAACAAGATTTTAATGTTCAAACTGAGAAACTTTTTTTTTTTTTGCAAATAATCATTAACTTAGAATTTAAAGGCAGCAGCACATTGCAAAAAAGTTGGCACAAGGGCCTTTTTACCACTGTGTTACATCGCCTTTCCTTTTAACGACACTCAGTAAACATTTGGGAACTGAGGAGACCAATTTTTGAAGCCTTTCAGGTGGAACTCTTTCCCATTCTTGCTTGATGTACAGCTTAAGTTGTTCAACAGTCCTGGGTCTCCATTTTCATATTTTAAGCTTCATAATGCGCCACACATTTTCAATGGGAGACAGGTCTGGACTACAGGCAAGCCAGTCTAGTACCCGCACTCTTTTACTACGGAGCCATGCTGTTGTAACACGTGCAGAATGTGGCTTGGCATCGTCTTGCAGAAATAAGCAGGGGCGTCCATGAAAAAGACGTTGCTCCAAAACCTATATGTATCTTTCAGCATTAATGGTGCCTTCACATATGTGCAAGTTGCCCATGACTTGGGCACTAATACACCCCCATACCATCACAGATGCTGGCTTTTGAACTTGGTGCCTATAACTGTCCGGATGGTTCTTTTCCTCTTTGGTCCGGAGGACACGACGTCCACAGTTTTCAAAAACAATTTGAAATGTGGACTCGTCAGACCGCAGAGCACTTTTCCACTTTGCATCAGTCCATCTTAGATGAGCTTGGGCCCAGTGAAGCCAGCGGCGTTTCTGGGTGTTGTTGATAAATGGCTTTCGCTTTGCATTGTAGAGTTTTAACTTGCACTTGCAGACGTAGCGACGAACTGTAATTACTGAAAGTGGTTTTCTGAAGTGTTCCTGAGCCCATGTGGTGATGTCCTTTACACACTGATGTCGGTTTTTGATGCAGTGCCGCCTGAGGGATCGAAGGTCACGGGCATTCAGTGTTGGTTTTCGGCCTTGTCGCTTACGTGCAGTGATTTCTCCAGATTCTCTGAACCTTTTGACGATATTACGGACCGTAGATGATGAAATCCTTAAATTTCTTGCAATAGCTCGTTGAGGTATATTGTTTTTAAACTGTTCAACAATCGGTTCACGCATTTGTTCACTAAGTTGTGACCCTCGCCCCATCCTTGTTTGTGAATGACTGGGCAGTTCAGGGAAGCTGCTTTTATACCTAATCATGGCACCCACCTGTTCCAAATTAGTCCGCTCACCTGTGGGATGTGCCAAATAAGTGTATGCTGAGCATTCCTCAACTCTCTCAGTCTTTTTTGCCACTTGTGCCAGCTTTTTTGAAACATGTTGCAGGCATCAAATTCCAAATGAGCTAATATTTGCAAAAAATTACAAAGTTTACCTGTTCGAACATTAAGTAACATGTCTTTGCAGTGTATTCAATTGAATATAGGTTGAAAAGGATTTGCAAATCATTGTATTCTGTTTTCATTTACGATTTACACAACTTGCCAACTTCACTGGTTTTGGGTTTTGTACAAAAATGTACTCACTCAGGTCCATAGGTATTTGTCATATGTATTATATTGTATCTGTGCACTACAAAACTGGATTTTAAATAAAACAATCAAGATTTGATTGAACTGCAGACATAATGTAAGGGTTCTGTCAAAAACACAGTATGGACATGACTCCACAGTGAGGCACACAGCACTGAAAACCTCAGTGACAGTGTGAGGACAGCCCAGTGTCTTAAATATAAAATGCTCCCTAAGCATGTCCCATAATCCTCTGCAAAAAAAGAGAAGGATACAATCCAGAACTTCCAGTTCTGCAGCGTCTGAGCTCGGACATAGTCCCGGAACATCTCCCTCATGCGGTCAAAGCGTTGCCGTGTGATCGGCACTCCAGTCGCAGGGAGCTGCTGTTGGCATATGCTGTGCAAGGAGAGGAAACTCATCGGCCTAAATAATCTGATACTGTGCAAACACTCCAGCCGTTGTGTCTCACTGGGTTAAATATTCAACTAAAATGAGAATGACAACCCAACAGAATGAGATCCAGCTTAAAATATCTCTCTGCAGTTTCCAGTTTTGATGAATGTCCAGTACACCATCTTGTGGTCACTGGCCACGTTTACATGGGTAGTATTCCTCAATCTGATTGAAATCGATCGGAATAAGTGAATCCCATGTAAACGGGGCCACTGACGGCCTCAAATAAGTTTTGAAACCTGAAATTCTATTTGAAAAGGAGCCATTCACTCGAAGCAGATCAAGAGTATGATTTTTCTAAGAAGAAAATCATAAAATGCCAAACCTGAAAAAAAAAACAGTCTTTAAATAATAATAATATTGGAAGTCCACACCCAGGTATGTGCACCATAACTCTGCGCAGGCTCACCAAAAATGTCAATAAAAACCTTCAATTTGCTTGTAATCCATTTAAATTTGGGGAACATGGAAAAAGTCAGCTCTGTCAGTTCCTGCCAAAACTCAATGCCCATGAGCAGTTTCAGAATAACTGGCCAATTTATTGAGGAGAAAAATGGGTTGAGACAGAGGTTTCCAGTTTTTATAGTCTGATGGTAGGATTGGCTCTACCTGGATACGTATCGAATTTCAGCATGCAACCGGAATGTTTTCTGGCATAGTTTATTCACAGAAACAAACGTTGGGGGCCTGTGAAAATACTACAGCCTTTAAAAACTGTTTAACACTATTGCAACGATCAAGAAATGCGTTTACAGCAGATTAAACTGCTAAGAGAATGGGAATATTTATGGATGAAATTCAATTGGAAGCAGCCATTTCCCTTCAGAAGTAAGCAGTATATAATTTTTAATAGCAGACTTTGCAGGGCTAAGAAAGTTTTGTTCTCCCTCCCTTTGGGTTTGTGGGGAAAAATTGTGCTTTTTAGCCAGTTTTTAATGATTTGTCAAAATTCTGTGCAAATTTAAAAAAGGAAATTGCTATTGGCTACACACTTAGCAACAGCATATTGCACAGGGTTGTATTTTAGCTCTCTTTCAAACATGCTTCCAATTATTAACTCCATTTGTGTAATAAATGAACACACATCTCTCTACTTCTTATATTCTTACTAAGATTATGTCTGTCAAAGTGAATACACAGTGAACAATCAACAGAATAATCTTATAAATCAGCAGTAATTCAATGATTATCAGCACTGCTCAGTTTTGGGGGTTCCCAGCACATCAGTACAAGCATGAAGAGCAACACATAACAGAGCTATGCAGCAACGACAATGTTATGACATGGCTGGAGAATGATAGGACAAGACGACCAGTTTTAACATTCTGTGATGGAAAAATGACAAGCATTCAATAATTGAAGCACAGCTAATGAAACAGGTGGAGCTGGGCTGGTGGTGAGGTAGACAGATGGGGCACAAAAACAGAGTGGCGTATGGCAGTTAGCAGCTTAAATAGACCAAATGATTTGGCAATGAGCGAAAGGGCAGTCTGAATTTTGACGGGCTTAGTAAGCTGAGTATTGTGCAATGAAATTATTACATTGGACTTCCAAGGCCTCTTGTATTACTGGTCAAAAATGGGGTGTAACACTCACTTGATAGTGGAATTGAGGCCTACGATTTCCTCCCGTAACCTCTGGGCTTCTTCCTGCAGCTGAGCGCGCTCCTGCTGCATCTTGCTTATGTACTCAGCTGTTTTCTGTAGGGTAGTGGCCTTACTGATCTGTGAAAAAAAAGGAATGCGGAGTCCTCAGAGAGTGCTAAAAACCACTTTATCGATACCATGCCACACAAGCCCGCAATTTATTGGGGCTCTGAGGGGGATGCAACCCCCCCCCCCATATCACAAACATGCTAAAAAAAGGTCCCTGGACATAGGCATGACTTCACCTAACTATGCATCTCAATGCCATGGGGCCATTTAAAGGGGAGTTGGAACAAAAATGGAAATACACGTAATATTAATGATATGCTACCAGTGTTATTCAGGTTCTGTACAAAAAAGTGCCAATGCACTTCTAAAGAGAGAAAACTGTGAGCAAAACATGTCTCCTTCACTTGGCGGCTGCCATTGTTATGTTCCACGAGCAGTGAGGTCACTGAAATGGTAGGGTCTATTAGACATCCACAGCAGTGAGCTATCAAATCAGCAGTTTACAACATAAATTCTCAACAAACCAGCAAAGATAGAGTAAAAAGAGGACAGTAAAGATTTCAAAATATATGTTAGATAATCGACTTGCTGTGTTAGGGTTGGAGCAAAAGTCTTGAGGACAGTAGGTCTTTAGGAATAGGCTTAGGTGGTGCCTATCAAAATCACTGCACAAATGGCCAGATATGAAATTAGGAATGGAAAAAGCCAGAGTGATCTCTAGCCTCCAGACACAAACATTAAGAGGGCTTGGTGATATTTATGTATACAAAACATGACTTCCTTTGACTGTAAAAAAATACAATGAGGCAACCGTTGAAAAGAATGGACAAAACTTCCCTGTGGCATCCATGAACTGGCCTTTGCTAGTTTCGAACATATTAAAAAACTATAAATTAATTTAATTTATTATTTTCATTCAAACCAAAAAAAAGAAAAAAAAAACGGGAAACAACAAAACTCACCTGATTTGCAGCCTCAGTCTTAACTTTAAGTGCCCTAATTACCTTAATGCTAGGCTGTGAGCTTAGAGTTGTTACAAGGCTGTGCAGTGTGTCAAATCCCAGCTTTATGTTGAAACGTCTCTTCTGCTCTGCTGAGATGTGGGTTATTCTTCTGGTCTCAGTCTGAAACAATTAGAAAATGTGGCTTTGCATATCATACCTTTTTGGAGGATTCATTTCCCTAGACAAAAGCAAGCACAAATACTATGGTTATATTACCATCTCAATCATTTATTATTTATTTATGGTATTTCAAGTTGAGAGAGACATATCAATTTCATGCAATTTTTCCCAAAATCATGCTCTCTTACTCAAATAGCCCCTGCTTGCACTTGGACCAGCTGCTGACAGATTTTTTGCATGCAAACTTAAGCCTTTTCTCCTCACACTCAAAATTGCCTATATTTGCTTGGGACATTTCTGCTTGAACTTGTATTTTTTGCGGCACATTCCCGTCAGAAATTGCCAACCAATATAACCGCAGGTTTCATGATGACCAGTGCAATCGTCCCTGCTTTGTTGTAGGACCGTCTGTTCTAAACTTTATTCAGTTTTGAGGTTCATACGCTCCTGCATACAAATTTTCATTGCGATCCTCTCAACTTTGGAATAGAAGGTTATACATTTATACACTAGTGCTCATACTTTTCCTTTACCATAATAGCTACGTTATACAAACTAGTAGCCGTATAACACATCGGTGTCAAGTCAGTGTGCCGCACCGTGATTTTGTGGATGAATCACTGCGGTGTACTGAGTTGGGAAAAGAGAAAGACAAATCCTGCAGCTAGCATCATGCTGCTACAATAAAATGACATGCAAAATCCATTGCTCCATGATTTTTGTTTTTATTGTACTGACATTGTGAGCATCCAAGTTGGCCTACTAACTTGATAGCTAATTGTTTCTTGAATAGACTAATTGTACTGCGCACTGTCTTTGCAGAAAACAGAAACAGCTCACAATTACAAATGACTCAGATATAGCACGTTAATAGCAAGTTAATAAAACCGTTTTGGAGATAAGCATCAAAGAACTAGGCTTATGCCGTCAGAGGCAACGGCTAGGGGTATATCCCCAAATGCCCCCAATCCTCCAATTCCCCAATCCTTGAATAGAGCCAATACAATATAAAGCCCCTCAGGTCATGACCTTTCATTTGAACTTAATTTCAGGTCAATCGGACAAATGGTTCCAAGTCGGAGGGGTGAATAAAAAATTTTCTTAACATTATTGAGAGTTCTGCTGCCTGACTATCGATCAGAGGATCAAATTTTAAAAACATAACGCGGTGCTGAATACCCCTCGGCCCGAACACGATACCCTGCCTTAATGTCACAGCCTTAACAGGGCTGTAGCCAGGGGGGGGTGCGAATACACGTCCCTTTTTGACTGCAATTAGTAGATCTCAATCATTTTCCTTTTATGACGCGTTTACCGATTATCGTAATTAAGAAACGAAGACACTGTTTCTCTTCATATGCTTTCTAACAGCGATTAAATCATGGGCTAAATTCAGTACAGTTGCGGAACAAGAACAGAGTTGCACAAAACTTCCGTTTAAAACAATTATTAGTCCTGCACTTAGCACTTAACAGGTGCTGCTTGTTCTCCCCGATTAGGTAAGACGACAATCATTCATCCGGATGCGTATTTGCTGTATTTAAAACAAAGTTGTTTAAAATTGCATACCTGTCCACTCTCAAGCAAATAGCTTGAGATGCAGGCTTTTTATAGCCTATTTAACTGCCGAATGCCAGCAGGAGAGAGAAACCCTGTCTTTGCCAATTACGATAATTGGAAAACGCGTCATAAAAAAAAATGATTGAGATCTACTAATTGCAGTCAAAAAGGGACGTGTATTCTCACCCCCCCTGGCTACAGCCCTGGTTAAGGCCAAAGGTCAAATCCAGCAAAAAAAGGTGACGTTGCCTATCTGTGTGTCACAGTGAGTTACCATGCCAAATTTGGTGAGGCTGTGATCAGTAGTTGCTGAGTACTGACCTGTATAAGATTTCTTGCTTCAAGGTCACAGCGCAAATATCAAAGGTGAAAGCCAGAAAAAACATGACATTGCACACCAAATTTGGTGAAGCTGCGATAATTAGTTGCCAAGTACTGACCTGGACAAGAATTCCAGGGTCATGGTCACAGAGTGAAGGTCAAATCCAGCAAAAACCCTGACGTTGCACATCTATGGGTGATAGTGAGTTAACACTAGAAGCGCCATGACGGTCATTTTGACCGTTCTGAAATTTGTTTGAGTCATAACTTTTCAAAATAAAAAAATACAACCTTGAGGGTCAGGGACTTTTCCTAAAAGTGTCTGTATTTTAACGTGCAATTGATTTTATATAGATTACACCTACGGAGCATAAAATATCACCAAATCTACCTATTTCTGCCATTAGCGGTCTCACTGACCGTTCTGTTTTGCGGCCGTTATTTTTTTTTTCGAAAATGTATCTTTTGGTTGCCTAGCGACGAACCGATGCCACTGTCAGAGTTCGTTGAGTAGAGCATTCTAGAATTATTTTATTTTGCGCAGAAAGACGTTAAACAGAAGACAGTAGCTATAAATTCGGGGAGAAAGTTGACATAAAATGTCTGCAAAGGATCGCATGAGAAAGATGACCGTTGCTCAAGCCTTGGATGTGCTGCAAAATTTAGGCAGCGGTGAGTCGGATGCCGAAGCCATTTCAGACGCGGATTCTGACAGCGACCATTCCTGGGTGGGTGGAAATGAATCATCTTCCTCCTCAGAGAGTGACACGGAGCCCGCTCCGAAAAAAAGGAGACGGCTACTTTCACGGAAGTCGGGGGATCCCAATCCTCCACTCACGGCTGATGTTACAGGTAAGGTGCACAGGGTATGAATTTATGTATTTACAGTGGCTTGCGGTCTCATGTTCAAAGCACTATTACTTGTATATTA
Source organism: Gymnothorax reevesii (assembly GCA_029721435.1). NCBI lineage: Eukaryota > Metazoa > Chordata > Actinopteri > Anguilliformes > Muraenidae > Gymnothorax > Gymnothorax reevesii. The sequence goes on along the minus strand of CM056578.1, from coordinate 71,940,674 downwards.
TTTTTATTTTTATTTTTTATTCTATTAGTATTATTGTTGTCATTATTATTATATATTAGGCCTATTACTAGTAATTTAGTATTATTACACGTAGGCCTATATATTATTATTATTATTATTATACATTAGGCCTATCACTAGTAATATACATTATTACTCTCATATTTTCATTCGGGAATTGTTCTTTCAGGCACCCCGACACCTGTACCTGCTCTTGAGCCAACTGAGGTGCCCAGTATATCCCCGGTTCTGTCAGCTCTGTCAGAGGCTGCTGTGGAGATCGGGAAGGACGGGACGGTATGGACCGTCCTTCCACCCGAAGAGCATCCTGGGAGAAGGCAGAGACAAAATGTACTGACCGAAGCTGCGGGTCCCACGGCGCACGCAAAGCGCAATATTGAAAATGCGCTCACGGCCTTCTTGTGTGTTTTTGATGATGGCATGCTGAAACACATCAGAGACTGCACATTGGAGGAAGCGCACCGGCATCACGGTGACTGCTCATGGGAACTGTCAGTGGCTGAGCTGAAAGCCTTCATCGGCCTGCTGTACGCGAGAGGAGCGCAGGGTGCAAAAGGCATAGGTTTGAACAGCCTGTGGTCCGAAAAATGGGGTTTCACATTTTTCAAGGAAACCATGGCGAGAAATCATTTCAGGGACATTATGAAATTCCTTCGTTTCGACAAGAAGGAGACCCGGCGTGTGCGTCTCGTGGAGGACAAATTTTCTCTGGTGTCGGCAACTTGGAGGAAGTTCGTTGAGAACTGCATAGCTTGCTACAAGCCCGGTGCCAACATAACAATTGATGAGCAGCTGTTCCCCACCAAAGCCTGGTGCAGATTTACTCAGTACATGGGGAATAAGCCAGATAAATTTGGTATTCAATTCTGGCTGGCTGTGGATGTTCAGTCGAAATACCTGCTGAACGGCGCACCATACCTGGGGAAGGAGGAGACGCGGAGTAGAGGTCAGCTCGTGGGAGAGAGTGTGGTGCTGAAACTGGCCGAGCCGTTCTTGGGGAAGGGGAGAAACATCACCACGGATAATTTCTTCACTTCTCTAAAGCTGGCCACCACCTTACAGGCAAAAAAGACCAGCCTGGTTGGCACACGGGGGAAAACGAAGCGGGAGCTGCCCCCCTCTGCTAAAGAGTCAGCGGAGTTGTTCAGCACAAAAGTGCTGAAATCTGGTGACGTGACTCTTACTGTTTACCAGTGTAAGCCCAGGAAGAATGTTTGTATTCTGAGCTCTGTGCACACTGGTGTGGGCATCTCCGACGGGCCGAAGGCAAAGCCAGAGTCGGTGATTTATTATAACTGCACCAAATACGGAGTGGATGTCGTGGATCAGATGGCAAAGGCATACTCTGTGAAAGGCGGCACCCGGAGATGGCCTGTGGCAGTCTTTTACAACATCTTGGATCTGGCCGGGATAAATGCCCACGTCCTGTTGAAGGAGTGCACCGGCAGCGGTATACCCCGCAGACAGTTTTTGCTGCAACTGGCAGAGGAACTGAGGTCGGAGCACATGAAAGCAAAAGGGGCAGCACTGGCAAAAAGTTTGAGCCAGCAGCAGCGGGAGACACCAAAACAGAGGCAGTGCCAAGTCCGCAGGAGCTGCTCACAAAATAAGACGCTCGTCACCTGCTGCAGATGCTTCAGACCCGTCTGTGGAAATTGCGCCAGGAGAACGGAGGTCACCTGCGCAGACTGTTATGTGTAGGCTAAATGCTACGCCACTCCAAAAAGTAAAAAGGTGATCAGGAAAAAACACCTACCGATCGTTTTCTAATTCCGTGTCATTGTTCCGATTAATTATTATTTCATAATAAATAAGATATTCTGTATGGTTATGTTGTTATAAATGTTGAATGAATGTGTTTTAATCAAAATAGATGTTTTAATAGTTGTTTTTGTCGTTTTGAATCGTTTAATTATTTCTTTACCAAAAAATATTGTTGTGAATGTTTACAATAAAGCCGCTTTCACACTGGACACGAAACACATTTTTTCGCACGACAGATCACATTCAAAGTCAATGCTGAGACGCAAATCTCCGCGAAACGCGTGTATTTTTGTCTTTGCATTGACTTTGAATGTAATCTGTCTTGCAAAAAATTAGTTTCGCGTCTGGTGTGAAAGCAGCTTAATTCATGTTAATTATATATAATTCTATTGCCTTAATATTCATGAATGTATCATTAAACTTGTTAAAACGTAATGCTGGTATTTTTTCGTTCTTTTGAGATACATGCTTACATACGAAATGCATTAATTGCTTAATAGGTGCTCAGAGAGAGGGATTAGAATGTTTTGAACCTAGCGGTCCAAACGACCGTTCATGGCAGTTCTAGTAGTGATAAAATTCCGGCGCTTCTAGTGTTAACACACCAAATTTGGTGAAGCTGCGAGAATTAGTTGCAAAGTACTGACCCGGACAAGATTTCCACAGTCAAGGTCACAGAGCTAAGGTCAAATGTCAAATCCAGCAAAAGACCTGGCACTCCACATCTATGGGTCATTGTGAGTTACCATACCAAATTTGGTGAAGCTGCGAGAATTAGTTGGCGAGTACTGACCCAGACAAGATTTCCAGGGTCAGGGTCACAAAGCTAAGGTCAAAGGTGAAATCCAGCAAAAACCCTGACATTGCACATCTATGGGTGATAGTGAGTTAACACACCAAATTTGGTGAAGCTGCGAAAATTAGTTGCTGAGTACTTGCCCGGACAAGATTTCCACAGTCAAGGTCACAGAGCTAAGGTCAAATGTCAAATCCAGCAAAAAACCTAGCACTCCACATCTATGGGTCATTGTGAGTTATCATACCAAATTTGGTGAAGCTGCGAGAATTAGTTGCCGAGTACTGACCCAGACAAGATTTCCAGGGTCAGGGTCACGAAGCTAAGGTCAAAGCTGAAATCCAGCAAAAAACCTGACGATGCACATCTATGGGTCATAGTGAGATACCATACCAAATTTGGTGAAGCTGCGATAATTAGCTGCCAAGTACTGACCCGTACAAGATTTCCAGGGTCGAGGTCACAGAGCTAAGGTCAAAGGTGAAATCCAGCAAAAAATGTGATGTTGCACATCTGTGTGTCATAGTGAGTTACCATACCAAATTTGGTGAAGGTGCGATTATTAGTTGCTGAGTACTGGCCCGGAAAATATCACCCAGACAAGATTTACAGGGTCAAGTTCGGTTGGCTCTCAAACAAACAAATAAGAGTGGAGGTCGGAAAGGGTTTGGTTAAAGCTGTAGTATACGATTTGAAAGTTTGAATATTATTAATAACCTCATTTAGATGGTGGCTATGGTCGTAGTACAATCTACACAATGTAAAAAGCAAAAAAAACGAAAAAAATCCATTCACTCTAGTGGCTGCAGGGCTGCAGAGACGTTGACCAATGTAAGGATTCCATGTAAGCCATCCCAACGGATGGCTTACATTGGTCAACGTCTCTCTCCTACTCTCAACCAATCCCCTTGCTCTAGTTGACACTCCCCTGAGAGCTTGCTCTGACTTCCCGTGCTCCGCACTCCGCTTCGTCCCCGGCCCCTTCCGCGTTATAAACTTTCTGCAACCAGCAAGTAGCTGGTGGCAGTGTTTTCAAACCGCCAATAAACATTAAAGAAGAAGAAGAAGCAGCTGAGTAGCAGCTTAGCAACAAGTGCTAGAAGAATGGAAAAGAAAGACAGCAACAGCAGCAAGCGGCCTCTGCTTGCCCCACTGGCAAAAGTTTGGAGAAAGCGTAAGTCTGCAGAGGAAAAGGCAGAGACGAAGAGGAAATGTGAGCAACTCAGGTCTCAAAGACGGGTCATCAATTCACCGCTGGAGGAAGCTCCAGGAAGATTTGGGCCTGAAAACTGATGCTGATACAGCAGACTTTTTGTAGAAGAGGTAGGTCATTTTTGACTTTTATTGTGTGAGTTGTTACATAAATAACTTTTTATAAGTCGATGACAATGCTGACTTTTGACTGTAAACGCTGCCGGTCGTTTTCTCTGTGTCGACAGACAGCGTCGGAACGTTAGCCGTTTATTTTTAGCATTGTAAACTAGCATTGCTATCATCAGTTTTGTGCCTGAAAGCATTCAATGAACTCATGAACTCGTTCATATGTATTTCCGATTGATGAACGTTATTGTGAACGTGTTCATTGTGGCGTTTGTGAACGGCGCGCTCCCATACTGATGCATTGTACTTTTGTAATTTAGGTTAGGTTTAACAAGCATTTAATAACTTTCAATGTTGCTATAATCCGACATGGTAAATCTTCATTCAAGGCTGGCTCTGTGTCTGTTTACTGCCGGCCGGCTTGTTGCTCTGATAGAGGGGGTGCGTCTGGGAGTCTATACGCGGACGGCCACACGTGCTCGGTGGGAGGGATCAGGGAGCACAGAGCGGAGGGGTGTGTGTGTGTGGGCAGGATGCTTTCTTCAAATTTTTCTCAACATCTCAATATTTCTCAACCGATTCTCAGATCATATACTACAGCTTTAATGCTTTTCACCCTGTCAAAAAGACATTGTTTTCTTTGGTGCGCAGGCAGCTTCCTTTCCATGGACTTCAAAATTAAAATAAAGTAAATAATCAGCAGTTAGAATGAATTTTTGCAGCTATTCCTCAGCAGTACAGCCACACACATCTATTGTGCTCCCTTCATTTATGGAGCACTGCTTCCTGAATTATGGTAAGCCAATCCCAACTGAGTGAGCTGTAAGCAAATTAATGAACTACGTAAGTTGCTAACCTAGTCAGCAACTATGCTTTTGGGAAACGCACCCCTGTACAGCTGGAACTAGGAGCTTGTTGACAAGAAAAACATGACAATAAATAGACCGAAAATGGAAAATGAGCATAATATGACCACTTTATCAGTCTTTCAGAATAAAAAAATAGGACAAAGGGTCCTGTAGCTTACTGGCAAGTAGTCTTACAATGACGATATAAGTAATGAAAATTTCATGTGAAATTTGACATTTGAATCAATAAAAATCAATGTCAAGGCCACTAATTAAAGTTCACATACATTTATAGGACCTCCTGTAATACAAACACAATCTTAAGCTCTGAAGCAGTTTTAACGTTACAAGTCATTGAAAATTCAATATGTCAATTGTGAAATTTAAGATCACAGAATGTCAAGTTGTGGTCAGCAAATGGACTTCACATATGACTTTCTAAATGTCTCTATACAAACCTTGGCTCAATTGGTGACCATTTTAGTGATACAAGTAATTGTAATTTCATTGTCAAGTTTGACCCTCAAAGTTCACTGACAGTAAAGTTGAATATCGCCAAATAAAAAATCATATATGACTTCCTAGATGTCAGTAATATAAACCTAGGCTCCATCTGTAACCATTTTAATGATACAAGTCATTGAATTTTCACTAGGTCACATTTGACCTTTGAAGATAAATACGGAGGTCGCCAAATGAAAGTTCATATATGACTTCCAATATGTCTCTAATACACACCTAGACTCCATCTGTGACCGTTTTGGCAATACAAATCATTGCAACGGTATTATGTCAAGTTTGACCTTCAAAGGTCACCAACAGTCAAGTTGAATGTCACCAAATGAAAGTTCATATGTGACTTCCTATGTCAGTAACACAAACCTAGGCTCCACCTATGACCTCCATCAGTGACAGAACTCATTGAATTTTCTCTTGGTCATTTTTGACCTTCAAAGGTCAATATGAATGTCACCAAATGAATGTTCATATATGACTTACTATACATCTCCCATACAAACCTACACTCAATCTGTAATGATTTTGCTGATTGAAGTCATTGAAATTTCACTGTATAGTTTGGCCGTTCAAGGTCACTGAATGTCAAGTTCAAAGTCACCCATTGAAACTTCATACATGACTTCCTATGGGCACAATACAAACCTAAGCTCTATCTGTAATAGTTTTGGTGACAGAAGTAATTGAATTTTCACTATGTCAAATTGGACCTTCAAAGGTAACCGAATGTCAAGTTCAAGGCCATCAATTGGAAGTTCAAGTATGACTTCCTATACATCTCCAATACAAACCAAAACTACCTGCAACCATTTTGCTGATATAAGTCATTGAAATTTCACTGTGAAGTTTGGGCATTCAAGGTCACTGAAGGTCAAGTTCAATGTCACCCAATGAAACTGCATACATGACTTCCTATATGCCCGCAATACAAACCTAAGCTCTATCTGTATTAGTTTTGGTGATAGAAGTCATTGAAATTTCCCTTTGTGAAGTGCGACCCTCAAAGGCCGCCGAAGGTCAAGTTCAAGGCCACCAAACGAAAGTTCATACATGACTTCCTGTAAGTGTTCAATGCACATATGTTCCCAATCTTCAATATTTTCAAGCCTAGAAACCGTTGAAAATTGTAACATTTTGCTTGACCTCAAGTTTGACCTCTCCAGGTCATCTGAGGTCAACTTTAACACATCCAAAATATAGGTTATATATTACTTCCTATATGTCTGTAATACAAACATAATCTCTATCTGCAAGCATTTAGCTTCCACGGGCGATTTGGCCCATTCTCCATAAGACCCAATGTTAAAGTACAGCGGCCCCACTAGACCCACTTCTGTTGATTCAATCAAAATGGCACTGGCACTGTGCATAAAGTGTATCAAGGTGAGTTGACAGTTTTTGAGAAAAACTTTTTTGAAATCTCAAGGCATGTCTTTGAACATTGTTAATATATTCCCTGACCTCGAGTTTGACCTTTCAAAGTCATCTGTGGTCACATTTAATATTGCCAAAATATAGGTCATATATGACTTCCTAAATGTCGATAATACAAACATAATCTATATCTCCAACCATTTGACCTCCACAGGCCATCTTGTATATTCATAAAGTAAAGTGCACCCAATAGACCCACTTCCGTCGATTCAATCAAAATGAGGTACGCACTGTACATTGATGGTACCAAGGTTCATTGCCTGATTAAAAAAAAAATTTATCCAGCAGTTTTTGAGAAAAGGATTTTTTTTTTTATTTCTCAGTCCTATCTTTAACATTGGAGCCAAAATTTCAAGGTCCCATAAAACAAACAAAAATGATTCCATCAAAAATCCGAGAAAAAAGGTCTGAGGATATGGTCTAGAAGTAGGTCATTGCAAATTTACAAAAAAATTCATAAGGCCAAAAAAAACAAAATATGTTCCGGATTACGGATGACGATCGCCGGACGCCACACCACGGCAATTGCTTATCGGCCCATAGGGCCAGTAAGCCAAAAACAAACTGTTTAAGACACTACTCAAAAACTAAAATTCTGAAAACCAAATTTTTTCAGCCATCAAGTTTTAACAGAACGTCCCACAAATCATTTTTTTCACCTGTGTGTAGTTCTCGAGAGAAACTTGGTTACCTTGGTTGAATCTAGTTTGGCTGGTCCAGGGAAGGAGTGTGGTGACTGTGGGTCGGAACACTTCTCTGTGGGGTTTGTTGGGGATAATTGGCCCGAGTTTCCAGGAAAAGTAGCTAGAAACAGTGAACATTTTGTCTTTCAGCAAAACTAAATATTTCAAACAATGGTTGATAGAAATAATAAAAAATGCATTTCTAGATGTACTGCCTGTTCTCAGAGCAAATAATTTTGTAACTAGTGAAAAAAAAAAAAACCTCACAATACAGTGCCCTACAAAATTATTGGCACCCTTAGTGAATATGAGCAAAACAGGTTGTGGAATCTTAAATCTTAGCTGTTCTTACTCCAGTTCTTTCAATAAAATATTCACAAAAATCTCACCAATTCAATAAAGTAAAACTACTGAAATAAAAATGTTGATAATAGATCACCCCTCCTTGAATTGCGACCTTATCGTGGTGGAAGGGTTGGAGTACCTGGATGATCCTTGCAGCTATGTTGTCTGGGGCTTATTGGCCCTGGTAGGGTCTCCCAGAGCAGACAGGTCAGACTAAGAGCAGTTCAAAAAACCCCAAATGAATGAACCACACAACAAGGACATTCACGTCGCCCCGATTGGCGTCACTGGGACCCCACTCTGAAGCCAGGCCTGGGGTTGGGGCTGGCAGGCGAGTGCCTGGTCGTCGGGTCTCTGCTCACAGGACCCGGCCGGGCACAGCCCGAATGTGCGACATGGGCTCGCCTTCCCGTACGCCCATCACCCGCGGGAGGGTTCAAAAGGGGTGGATGCTTTGTGCTTTGGGTGGCAGTTATGGGCGGGGGCCCCGGAGACCCAATCCCTGGATGCGGCAACTGGTTCTCGGGGACATAGAATGTCACCTCACTGGGGGGAAGGAGCCTGAGCTTGTGCGGGAGGTCAAGCGATACCGGCTAGAGATAGTCGGGCTCACCTCCACGCACAGTCTGGGCTCTGGAACCCAACTCCTCCAGAGAGGCTGAACTCTCTTTTTTTCTGGAGTTGCCCGCGGTCAGAGGCGGCGGGCTGGTATGGGTTTGCTTACAGCCCCCCAGCTTAGCCGCCATGTGTTGGAGTTTTCCCCGCTGAACGAGAGGGTCACTGCCCTGAGCCTTTTGGTCGGGGACAGGTGCCTCACTGTCGTTTCGGCTTATGGGCCGAATGGCAGTGCAGTGTACCCGGCCTTCTTGGAGGGGTACTGGAGGGGTACCCTCCCTGGGAGGGGACTCCATCGTTCTGCTGGGGGACTTCAACACCCACGCGGGCAGCGACAGTGTTACCTGGAGGGGCGTGATTGGGAGGAACGGCCTCCCCGATTTGAACCCGAGTGGTGTTCTGTTATTGGACTTCTGTACTAGTCACAGTTTGTCCATAACAAACACCATGTTCAAACATAAGGGTGTCCATCAGTGCACGTGGCACGAGGACGCCAGAGGCCGGAGGTTAATGATCGACTTTGTGGTCGTGTCGTCTGATCTTCGGCCGCATGTCTTGGACACTCGGGTGAAGAGAGGGACTGAGCTGTCCCCTGATCACCACGTGGTGGTGAGTTGGATCCGCTGGTGGAGGAGGAAGCTGGACAGACTTAGCAGGCCCAAACGTGTTGTGAGGGTCTGTTGGGAACGTCTGGCGGAACCCTCTGTCAGAGGGGTTTTCAACTCTCACGTCCAGGAGAGCTTTGACCAGATCCCAATGGAGGCTGGAGACATTGAGTCTGAATGGACCATGTTCTCCACCTCCATTGTTGATGCGGCCGTTCGGAGCTGTGGCCGTAAGGTTTCCGGCGCCTGTCGTGGCGGCAATCCCCGAACCCAGTGGTGGACACCAGAAGTATGGGATGCCGTCAAGCTGAAGAAGGAGTCCTACTGAGCTTGGTTGGCTCATGGGACCCTGAGGCAGCTGACAGGTACCGGCAGGCTAAGCGTGCTGTGGCCCGGGCGGTGGCAGAAGCAAAAACTTGGGTATGGGAGGGGAGGCCATGGAGGAGGATTATCGGTCTGGCAAACCATTCGGCGCCTCAGGAGGGGAAAGCATTGCCCTGCCATTACTGTTTACAGTGGAGGGGGGGAGCTGTTGACTTCGACTGGGGATATTGTCGGCCGGTGGAAGGAATACTTTGAGGATCTCCTCAATCCCACTGACACGCCTTCCATAGAGGAAGCAGAGGCTGGGGACCCAGAGGCTGATTCATCCATCACTCGGGCTGAAGTCAATGAGGTAGTTCAGAAGCTCCTTGGTGGCAAGGCACAGGGGGTGGATGAGATCCGTCCTGAGTACCTCAAGTCTCTGGATGTTGTAGGGCTGTCTTGGTTGACACGCCTTTGCAACATCGCGTAGCAGTCGGGAACAGTGCCTCTGGACTGGCAGACCAGGGTGGCGGTCCCTCTTTTTAAGAAGGGGGGCCGGAGGGTGTGCTCCAACTATAGGGGGATCACACTCCTCAGCCTCCCGGGTAAAGTCTATTCCAGGGTGCTGGAGAGGAGAATTCGGCTGATAGTCGAACCTCGGATTCAGGAGGAACAATGCGGTTTTCGTCCTAGTCATGGAACACTGGACCAGCTCTATACCCTCCGCAGGGTGCTTGAGGGTTCATGGGAGTTTGTCCAACCAGTTCACATGTGTTTTGTGGACTTGGAGAAGGCATTCGACCGTGTCCCTCGTGGAATTCTGTGGGAGGTGCTTCGGGAGTATGGAGTCCGGGGCCCTTTACTAGGGGTTGTGCGGTCTCTGTATGACCGGAGCAGGTGCATGTTGGACTCCGGCAGGGCTGCCCTTTTTCACCGGTTCTGTTCATTATTTTTATGGACAGAATTTCTAGGCGCAGCCGGGGGCCAGAGGGAGTCCGGTTCGGGGACCAGCGGATTTCATCTCTGCTTTTTGCAGATGATGTTGTCCTGTTGGCTCCTTTGAACCTGGACCTTCGGCATGTACTGGGGCAGTTTGCAGCCTAGTGCGAAGCGGCTGGGATGAGAATCAACACCTCCAAGTCCGAGGCCATGGTTTTCGACCGGAAAAAGGTGGCTAGCCCCCTCCGAGTTGGAAGAGTGCCTCAAGTGGAGGAGTTTAAGTATCGTGGGGTCTTGTTCACGAGTGAGGGAAGGATGGAGCATGACATTGACAGACGGATTGGTGCAGCGGCAGCAGAAATGCGGTCATTGTACCAATCTGTTGTGGTGAAGAAGGAGCTGAGCCGAAAGGCGAAGCTCTCAATTTACCAATCAATCTACATTCCTACCCTCACCTATGGTCAGGAATTTTGGGTCATGACTGAAAGAACGAGATCTCGGATACAAGCGGCTGAAATGGGTTTCCTTCGCAGGGTGGCGGGGCGCTCCCTTAGAGATAGGGTGAGAAGCTCTGTCACTCGGGAGGGGCTCAGAGTAGAGCCGCTGCTCCTCCACGTCGAGAGGAGCCAGTTGAGGTAGCTCGGGCATCTATATCGGATGCCCCCTGGACGCCTTCCTGGGAGGGTGTTCCGGGCATGCCCCACCGGGAGGAGGACCCGAGGAAGACCCAGGACACGCTGCAGGGACTATGTCGCTCGGCTGGCCTGGGAACGCCTTGGGATACCCCTGGGAGAACTGGAGGAAGTGTCCAGGGAGAGGTAAGTCTGGGCATCGTTGCTTAGACTGCTGACCCCACGACCCGGCCCCGGATTCAGAGGAAGATGATGAGATGAGATGAGAGATGAGATAATAGATCAATATTTTTCTCCAAAACTTGTGCGCAGCAATTATTTGCACCCCTAGAAAATCATGTGACTATGATTTAACTAAACTTTATTTCCAGTCATATTTTATGTTTTTGATAAGGAAGTGGCCAACCATGATGCTCTGTTTCACTGAGTTATAAATATGAGGCGACACAGGCAAACTTCCCTCAATTATTCATCACAATGGGAAATACCCAGGAACAGAATGACAATTTGCGATTAAAAGTTGTGGAGCTGTGCAAATTAGAAAACAGATAAAAGGAAATCTGTAAACAGGTAAAAATACCAATTTCCACAATTTCAAGCGACAGGAGATGTAAAGAATCAGCTTGAAAATGGCGTGTGCATTCAATGACCCCATAGACCGTGAGGAGGATGGTTGAGCAAGCAAAAGAGTCCTCCAAGGATCACAGCTGGAGAATTGCAGAGGTTAGTTGAGCCTTGGGGTAAGAAAGTCAAAAACTACCACCAATTGCCACTCACATCACTACAAATTGTTTGGGCGGTTTGCAAGAAAAAAAATCACTGCAGTCTATTGACAACAAACTTAAAGGCCTTCAGCTCGCCAAAAGTGACTATGATTTCCAAAAGGACCAGGGTTTACAGTCAGATGAGAAAAATAAAGCCTTTTGGTTGCAAACATGAGAGGCAAGTTTGGCACAGACAGAAAAGCACTGTGAAGTATACGGTGGATCTTTGTTATTGATGGGCTGTTTTTCCTCCAAGGGCTGTGGACATCCTGCTAACATGTATGGCATCATGAATTCCATCAAATATAAGCACATATTAAATGAATGCCTCACAGCCTCCGCTAGGCAGCTTAAAATGAGCCATTATTGGACCTTCCAGAGGACAAAGATTTGAATCACACTTCAAAATCTACACAAAAATAGTTAACCGACTGCAGAGATTTTTCCATGGCCATCACAGCCTCTTAACCGAAAGCCCACAGTTAATCCGTGGAGTGAGCTGGAAAGGAGGGTCTACAAGCATTGACCTCAGAAGTGAAAGATGTGAAGAGATTCTAATCAGAGGAATGACCTCAGATTCAGTGCCATGTGTTCAGCATCATGCATTATAGGAGAAGACCCACTGCTACAGCTGTTATCTAAAGGGATTGCGCATAACTATTGAATGAAGGGGTGCAAATAATTATGGAACAAATAGATTTGAGAAAAACATTTGTTCTTTACATGTCTTTGGACTGTCTTTTGTTTTTACTGAAGGGTGCCCACAATTCTTGAGGGCACTGTAACAGCCGTCAGTGAGGGATAAATATTGGAAAACTAAAAATATAAAACACGTACTTTTTGTCCAATATATTAATGTTTTCAAGAACCATGAAAAATTAAAATGACAGAGGAGACCCTAGAAACAAAAGCTTTAGATTTTCAATGAAAACAAACTCACAATGTTGAAGTATTAGTAGTTCTTATACCAAGGTCTGTTGAATACTCATGTGTGATTGGTTGAAGGACATCCAACGGCTTGCATAATTTTTTGATAAATCCACATCGATGAAGTAGTTCCAAACACGTTAACCTTTTCAAACTTTGTATTAATTCCAGATTAAATGTAACAATTTGAGTCACAAAGTTACAAACATCAGAATTGAAGCACCTATTACTAAAACCCCATAAGTCACACTTGACTTGACTTGACTTGTGGGGTTTTAGTAATCGGTGCTTCAATTCCACAATAGACACAGACAACATTTTTGAGTTTGCCAATTTAAATATCAAAATCATCGGTGAGTATGGTGGTTATGACAAATGAGAGAAAGGACAACTCTCACAAATCCCGTTCAAGGAGTCTGTGTGAGTTATGCAGTTTTTCCCTTTGAAGTGATTTATTAGTATTTTTTATTCCCACGCCCCTCACATGCTTTGCTGTAAATTTGCCCCTTCCCTGTGCTTGTCTTGTCTATATAAATTGCTATGGTTTTTCTTTCAGTGCTGGATTGTTCACGTTCATTCCCAACGTAACCTTTCAATCAGCTAATGCCGTCTCGTATTAATAAAAGTGCTCTTCTTCTAAGTGTTTGGAATAGTAAATGAAAGAAAAATGAGCAAGTCAAGTGTATTTAGTAGGAAAAACTCCCCAAACCTTAAATTAGTCTCGAAGATTGAGACTGCGCTTCTGTTAATAATCTTCCTGCTTGTCCCTTTTCTGAGTCTGTTCAATAGGAACTCCTCCAAAGCTTTCAATGAATCTCCAAAATTGGGACTGCATTCCTGTTAAACCATTCATTCCTGGTTGCAACCACTCTTGCACCTGCGAGGGGGATTTTTTTAACTGGTTTTTGCTCCAGGACAGTTTCTGGCATCGAACAGATACAGCCCCACCCACTTAAGTTATACTGCTGTTCTTCTGTTTTACACCCCAGCCTATCTTCCTCTGTTATCGTATTGCTGTTAATAAATATGCCCTGATGGATTGTACTCTGCATCTGCATTTGGTTCTTTGTCTAGATCATAATTGTACAATCCAGCAAAGAAATGGAACCAGCAATTCTTCCAAACTGGTTGATGCTTTGAGGATCCAAAAGATTCAGATTGTTCAGCAAAAGGCAGAGCTCTGCCAGTTACACCAATCCATTGGCACTTTCTCCAAACAGCTTATGGCTATCACTGACAACATCTGAGATTCCGCCAGTGCTGCTCATGCAACCAGCACTATCCTGCATCAGACCCCCGCCCACCTCAGGCAATTGCTCCATGGAAACCAACCTACCGGTGCTAGACTCGTAAAACCCATTCACCTGTCAAAGTTCCCGAAGTTGACCGAATTTTTGATAGCATTCAAGCTCCAGCCATCCTCACCAAACAATCCAGAGTAACATTTGTCATCACTCGCCTCTCCACACGGGCCAGAGGCTGAGCAGCTGCCAGATGGGGAAACAGGGGACCCTGCAATTTAGATTTTCAGAACCTTCACTGAGGAGATGAGGGAGGTATTCAACCGGTCGCTGCCCACAGGCTTCTCCAGTAGCACCAAGGCGGTCTGTCAGCATTCCGGCTTGATCCACACACTGGGACACCCAGGAACTCCAAGTCACCTATTTGCTTTGCATGTCAGATCAGTTCCAAGACGAGTTGACCACCATATCCTTCCCCCTGGCCTTAATGGCCTCATGGACCTAGCACTGTGGATAGATGTTTGGCTGCCAGACAGGCTGTCAGATTAGCGGGCCAAGCTGCAGGCTCCTGAACTGCCCATGTATCAAGATGCACAGCTTTGAGCCACATCCCATCTGGCTTCCTTGGAACCTTTGGCAGTCGACTTAGCCCAGCTACATCTGCTGCCCCCAGCAGAATGACTGCAAGGGATCCAGCAGAGTCTATGCCAGTACTGTGGAAGCACACCAACCACTTAACAGTTGAATGTCCAGTCCAGTAGCCTCGCCCTTCCTGTCCAGAGCTTTTGATTTTTCTTCTCAACCACTCCTACCCATCCGATTAACCTCACCAGGGTGCCAGAGGTGCACCAAGGTGCTGATCAACTCAAGGGAGGACAGGACCTTTATCCATCTTAGTCTCATCTTAGGATTCCAGCCACTACCCATATGTTTTCATGGCCTCTCAAAGACTGCCCTGCGAGACATCATCAATGTTTCTAAGCCAGTAAGAACCATTCCAAAGAGCTGGCTTTCCACATCATGGAGATTGCACATGCGCTGGTGGTGCTGGAAAGAACCTGGCAGGAATGCCATAATACTCCAGTGGATTGGCCATATAGTTCCATCCTAAAGAGGAGTTACAAGAGCAGTGTCATAACTACTGTGTATGCTCAGAACTTTGAAAAGACACACACTGCTTTTGGCTGCTTATGGGCGTTTTCAAATCAGAGTGACTGGATATCTATCTAAATGAAGGCACGCAGCTTACGTGGTGAATGATTTGGAGGGTGCCACCAAACATTTAGTTAAAGTAGCGGACAAACACAGATCTCCACGATAACCCTGCATTTCACACACAAATTTTTTTGCTAGCTAAGTAGCTAGCTACTTAACTCGCTTCACTGAGATGACATCATCAGAAAATTTGCCTAATTCCTAGCTAACGTTCATTACGTGGCTATCCAAGCCTGTGCTACGTAGCTAACTACACAGATATCGACAAAAACCTTTTATTACATGTGCAGCATTGTCAGCAAAGTTAGCCAGCTAGCTAAATGTTTTCTTAATTCATTTGAAAAAAATCATGAAACAACTAGGCAAACAAATCGCTAACGTTAGCAACGTAGCTAATGTGGCTACGCTATGTTGCCAACTATGCAGATACCCATGAAGAAGAGATATTCTTCCTCCATGATGTTTATTTTGAGGTAGGCAAAATATTGAGCTCGAACAGTCTCAAAATAGACAAATGCACAGAAAAAATTCACAAATGTATTTGAGGATTTATACATACGCATGACTCAAAACACAAAAACATTTTCAATGTACACACAAATATGTTTCATATGCAAATACATTTTAAATGCACACACAAATATGTCTCATTCCATGTATAAGTAAAAAAATCCACATATAAAAATAAGATTCATAAGCATATTTTCGATGCACACGCAAATCATCATACTATAATTTGAGGAACGTTTGCCTGTCTGTCTGTTTGTTCCCCTACTCCTCCGAGGTCCTCAGACGGATCTTCACCAAACTTGGTGGGTCTATGTAGGTTGTCCCTGGAATTGTCCTTGAGGGGTTGGTTTTCTGAAAGGTCAATGTCACTGGGTTCAAAGGTCAATTTTTCGCATCTCCCATCTCCCTGGACAGATTTTCATGAAAGTTGGCACGTGGACGTAGGTCGTCACAAGAAATGACCGCGAGAGGTCCGTTCCGTCAAAGGTCAAGGTCACGAGGGTCAAAGGTCACCGTATTCATGAAAGTTGGTATGTGGACGTAGGTCGTCACAAGAAATTATTCTCACCACGGGTAATTCACTAGTAGAAAAAAAATTCACAAATATATGCATGTAAAAGTATTTGCAACCTTCATCAAATGCATATGTGGAGCTTGTTACATTCATATATGAACTGTTGAATCCGCATTTACAAAGTGCTTTTAATTTTTTAACTTTCGCTGCATTTGTGTGTGAAACTTTTGAGACTTCTCTGACGTGACTCTGACCCACAAATGCATTTTTTCTAAGGGGGATCATCTGCAGCCAATCAGATGTCTCACTCCTTTACAGCCAATCACCTGAGGGCCTCCCCATGAGGGGTGTTTTATGACGTCATTAAAACGCGCGTAGGCGGCCAGAGGCTGGAGGTATTTAGCCATGGATCCCAGAGCCATGGAGAAACAAATCTGCGACAACTCCATTGACTTCAATGGGCCACTGCTATGGCGGATTATGGAGGCGTCCAATAGTGCTAAACGAAGCTTCCTGGGAAACCGTATCGCTGTTGAGAAGTCGTGTGTCTCGCATCTTTTGAGGGATTATTTAAGGGTAAGAAGTAGCAGGCCAAAGTATTATGATAACCATTTTATAAGCATATTTTAACCGAACTAATGGTGTGATTTAAAACATAATAGCTTGTCTCTTTGGAGCAGATTTTACGTATAATGCAGTTAGCAAAGATTGACACGGCTTTGTCCGTCGGTGAGCACTCGTTCACTGAGCTCAAAAGGACCTCATTAAAATGCAAACCACGTGATTTCAATGAACTGGTATATTCACTAAACTTCGTCCAAAACATCAAAGTTCAAGGTTTTCAAGTTGTCAAATCGTATCTTTGTGGATGCCTACCACATTCATCAAACTTGCAGTGGATTTTTTAATGAGAACTTCGGTTATAAATTTGATTTCCGCAAGTAGAATCGTTCTTGGTCCTTTTGAGTGATGTGATAATTGCTGTTCTGCCCTGAAATCGCTCGTTCACATACCTCAGAAGGCTACTTCTGGCTAAACTTCTGCAGAATCGGAGCACATTAGAAATCACTAACAACTGCAGCTTGCCTTCTTTTATCCCACCCATTGGTGGAGGCATCGTTGGTGGCTATTTTGCCGATATGAAATGCACTAAAGATGTTCAAGTTGACAGCATCTTTTTGGGGGCATTTACAGCCATGTGAACTCCAAGGGACATGCTAGAAATCACTTGTTCACATACACCAAACAGACAGCAGACGGCTCAAGATATGTTTGTAATTTAAAATGACAGTTGCAATTTAACAAAAGCAAGTGTCCGACAAGAAAGGGAATCTAGAATTGTAGGCTAAATTTTCGATGTATACTAAATGCAAGCAGCTATGTTTTGAAATATATTATGCATTATTCTTTGTGTTGGTACAGGTGGATCCAAAAATGTTCAGTTGTATGGGAATAGAATTATTTGGGGAAGGGGATTTTGCAAGATTGTTAAGGGGACGTGGCCCAGATACAATGGCAATACCCCAGGGATACCACGATTTTGGAAAGAGCAAGTGCCCCACACCCCAGCAAAATAATCAACTTTTAGTAAACGTCAGTAAACCTTGGCCATTCACAAAAAAATCTGTACCGTCCCCCCTTTTGAGACCTCAGGAATTCCAGGGTGGTTGGTATTAGGGCAGCCTGGAATTCCAGGTTGGATACTCTAGCAGAGAGAAAATCCAGGGTGGATAAACCAATTTACCCACACCAAGAATTTTGCATACTACATAACTTTTATCCTTGTAAGTATTCCACCCCCGACCAGAAAAAAAGAAGGAAAATAGCTGCCTCCAAATTTAACAACCCACAGCTTTATAACTTGAAAATAATGATAATTTTTAATAATAATAAAAGCTTTAATATGGCTCTTCACTTGTAATACACTCTAATACTAGAGAATCCTAGGATGCGTAGAAACTGCTTTTAAATGTTAACAGCTCGGAAAAGTGTCCCATGTCTGACATTTTTGTTATTTTATGAGATTCTTATGTTATTCAATGAGAATCTCCAAGGCAATTTTATAGACTGTAGGGCTGTCTAGAAAACCATTTCAGTGTTTCCACCTATACATTTATGATCTTATGAATAGACTTATTACATTTGTACAATCTAAATCGCTGTTTTAAAATGAATGCGTCCCGCACTGATGAATATTTCTAAATCCCAGTCAGACTTGGTATTATATTAGAAAAATATATTAAATGTTCATCAGAGGAACAAGAGGGAACAGGTCTCAAACAGCGATTTAGTTTGTCCATATGTGATACAGTGGGCTCTAATTTCAGGGCGAAGCACAGAGGGGCGCAGTGTGGCGTAGTGTGGCGCAGCCCACGCAGTGGTAATTTCGTCCGGTGCAGCCCGCGCAGTGGTAATTTTATGCGGCGCAACACCGTGCCCAGCCACTTTGGCAATTTGTTAGACGGATGAGTGCCTACCACATATAATGCTTGCATTCTATGCTCAGTAAAGCCGCTCGCACATTGGACGCGAAACAAATTTTTCGCACGACTGATTACAGTCAAAGTCAATGCAAAGACGCAAATACATGCATCCATTTATTCGTCTGTTTTCTTCCATTGAAGATAGACAACAGTCTTTATTCGGTCTCTCTTTTGAAAATAAGTCAGATGGATCGAGAAGATTCATGCTTTATTTCCACACCAGAGTGCAGAGTGCTAAAATAGTGCTTTTATTCAGTGAGCAAATCAATTCCATGACCATTGACATAGTGAATTAAACATCGCATGCACGATCAAGACTGTCCGACGCGAAACGCAAAATACTCTATGTCCAGCAGCCAGCAAAAAGTAAAAGTATTGATATGAGAAGAGATTTATAACAAAATAAAGAATAAAAATATATCATCAACAAACAGAACATCCAAAAAAGATGGCCCGCAAATAAATAAATCGCAGTGTTCATTGGATGTTCTGTTTGTTGTTAAAATCTTTTTTTATTCTTTATTTCGCCTTCAATCTGTTAAAATCTTCTTTTTTTTCCTGGCTGTCAGACACAGAGTGTTTTGCATTTAATGTTTGACAGGCATTGCACATTGTCCCGCACCAATGTCGACTCGCTTTATTGAGCAGAGCTTAAACAGAAGGATTGATTGAAGTTCTCGATACTCATCTTGAAGAACTGAGCTATCTTATCAAAATATTCACGTTTAATACCTAAAAGATTCAGTGGATTTGAAGGAATTAAAAACAACAATAGACTATCGGACACGGAGTTATATTGATACCATCCGACTGTCGGACACGTAGACACTATGTTGAACGCAGCAATGCAATCTGTTGTGCGAAAAATTTGTTTCGCGTCCAGTGTGCAAGCGGCTTAAAGGAGAATTCCGGTGTGAAATTCACTTGAGGTGTATTGAAACATGATAACGAGTACTAACTTTTGTCAAATACCCCACCTCCGTACGCACGCAACATTTCGAAATACATGGCTTTTTAGACGAAGCTCCCAACAGGCTTAAAAGGGTAGTGAATGGCGAATAGCGTTGCCATGCAAAGAAATCGCTCAAAAGCTCAAAGGAGGCTCAAAGTAGCTCCACACTTCATTGGTAGAATTTTGAGGGCCCTGACATTTAAAGTGAGGCACTGAGAACTTTGAAAATGTACAGGTAGTTTATTAATAAGGACTTTTATGCAAACAGTACATTGAGGTAGTTTCCAGTCGCCTCCATCTTGAAAGTCACGATAAGTCGACTGATGAGCACGAACAAATAGATTGCAATCTGTTCCCCTATCCTTCCTATACGTTGGTGCTCGTCAATCAACTTATCGTGACTTTCAAGATGGAGGCGACTGGAAAGCGACTGTGCTTAACGCCTGTGAACGAAACGTTTCACTGAGCTATAATTAAGTTTAGTAGCGATTCTTTGTGATGTGTGAATTGACGTTATTTGGTTCACTTAAAGCTTTAAATAATGCTAGTTAATATAACATTATAGGCCTAATAACTAAAACGTAGATGCTAGCATGCTATGCTTACCTTGCGAATCATCAACGTTAGTTATATGAGCATGAATGTTCCTGGTTATTCAAGTAATTTGAACAATGATTAATGATAGATCGTCATCAGTCTCTTTTGGCATGAACAACAGCTTATCACGTTATTCTTTAAAGTTACCATGAGGTGTAATGTTATAAATGCTGCGTTCAAAACCAGCTTGTGAAAACCATACTAGTGAAAATTATGGCACCTATATAATTTGGTTTTCCATTGATCTTGTTTTTTTTTAGGTTCATTCATAGGATTTCCATGTTTCCTGGAACACCTTAAGGACCAGGAGATTTTATAGCCTGTTGGACCCGTACTTTGTTTTATGGCCCAATTTCTTCCCTTTTGTTGTGTTCTTGCCCTGTGCCATAATTTGGTCTATTAAAAATATTTTTCCAATTCTCTGTCCTTAATATTTATTTTCTGGAGCGTCAAATATTGTGATCAAAGTGATATCGTAAATTTGTTTCCAATAGTATCATTTGACTGTCCATCAATATATGATGCATATATTGTGTACATAAACGCAATATTGGCCACGCTATGCAAATTATTTCCACGGACGGCCGAGATGTGTATTTCAGAGCAGAAAAGCATTAATACCGCGTTTATGTATACTGTATATGCATCTTACATTGATGAATATTGAAATGATACCATTGGAAACAAATTTACACTATTTGATCACAATATTAGATGCTCCAGGAGACCATATGCATATTTTTGAGCTAATGTAATTACTTTATTTTTGTGAATGTATTTTGTTTCTGAATGACTGAATTAAATGCATATTTTAGTCATGATTGATTCAACTAAGCCAAAAGTATATTGTACTTTTTTTTAAAATGACCTGTATGTGCAATGTTATCATTGAAAGGTTTTGAAAATTGTCAACATAGATGAGCAAGATTTCCCTCCAACTACAGAACTCTTAGTATGGACTGTCTATGCATATTCTCATTCATCCAGGTCATAGGCAGACTTGCCAGTCTAGCCTAGTGAACAGCATGAACTGATGAAGCCATTTGTAGAGGGGGCGAAACGTTTTCTAAGACATAACTATGCCTTATTCAATTTCCTTAGGATACTTGGTGTGGACTCCATGCTGTGACTACCACCTGACTGTGATAATGAATGAATGCATTTGTTGTACTGTATTGGTAGTTATTATGAGTACTAGCAGTAGAAATCCAAAATTCTTGATTTCCATTTCAAGACCACAGAGGAGACAATATCCCATCAACTTTATGATATTGGTTATCATGGCCAGGTAAGACAAGACTTGACTCTTGCTCTAGCTCTCAAAGGCAAATTTTAAGAAGTAAATAAGGCAAAGGTTGGAGAACCCTGCATTAGATGGCTTTTTTTAGTGTGCCTATTACAATCACATTGATTTTCATCATTAAAAAGAAAAAAATTTTGTTTTTCTTAATACGGAAAATTGCAGTATCTTACGATCGCTATTATGTATGGTCAATAGAGTGACCATTTCTGATACTGTATGCTAATCAAGACAGAGATTATAAAATGGCTTTAAATTCACTTGCCTACAATAGTCATTGTGTGTGTGTTTATATATATATACATGAACGTGTTTTTTACTCAGGAACATCCACGAAAACCTTTTCACTCCTTGTCTCGTTCTATTCCAAATCATCTCTTCTGGAAGTCAAAGGGAGTGTGATGAGATTACTTGTAAAAAGTCTAGGATTAAATATATTAGAGATGGAAAGCTATAAAGAGGGAAAATTAGTACAGCGTAAAGCAGTGATTTGCTCATCAAGAGGCACTCCATTACACTGATTCCGCAACAGCCGCAAAGATGACTTTAAACCACCTTTGCGTGGTTACACAGATACTAGCTATCTTTGTAAACAAGCAAACTGTTAGAAGCAAGCTAGCCACCAAGATACATGAAACACTGGCTGCTAAATGAGAGCTGCGGTTTTCCTGTAACGCTACTATCCAGCCAGCTAGCTTACTACAAAGGTGACGTTAGTGCAGTGTCCTACAACAGGTCCAGAAACATGAAGCAAACGTATGCAAATCGTTTGCATAATTAGTAAACGCGAGACTTCATCGAGATTCGATTGGACCGCAAATAATTTTATTAGTGCGATAGCTAGCTTGGTTAGCAAGGTACAGAAATGGAAGTCCTGCTGCTGTTGGCAATGGTTGCTGCAACTGATAAATATTTTGCCCAGGTATGATACAGCCTGTACGTTAAAAGTGACATCACTGGTGCAGCTTCCCTAAAAACCTCCAGCCTCTGGACGCCTACACGCTTTTTAATGACGTCATAAAACACCCCTCATAGGGAGGCACTGAGGTGATTGGCTGTCAAAGACTGAGACATCTGATTGGCTACAGAGGATCCCCCTAAGAAAAAATGTATTTGTGGATTGGAGTCATGTCAGAGGAGTCTCAAAAGTTTCACACACAAATGCAGCAAAGTTTACAAATTAAAATCACTTTGTAAATGCAGATCCAACAGTTCATATATGAATGTACCAAGCTCCACATATGCATTTGATGTAGATTGCAAATACTTTTACATGCATATATACTGAGCAACAAAAGAAACGCAAGTTAGCTAGTGAGTCAATGTACTCTTATGGTTACTCAGTCAAAGTGACCGCAAAATAAAGAAAAGTTTGATGAAATGAGTGAAAATGTGCATGCGCTAGTAATAAAGTTGATTGTGTAAAATAATTACGCTCAAACTTATTTTCCAGTCTGCCTTTAATTACCTTGCGTTTCTTTTGTTGTTCAGTATATTTGTGAATTTTTTTTTTCTATTTGTGTGTGCATCGAAAATATGCTTATGAATCTTATTTTTAGGTGGATTTTTTTTTACTTATATATAGAATAAAACATATTTGTGTGTGCATTGAGTATGTATTTTTGTTTTGATTCATATGTATATATAAACCCCCAAACACATTTGTGAATTTTTTCTGTGCATTTTTCTATTTTGAGACTGTTCTAGCTCCATAGCAAAAAAGCTTACATTCCTCATAGCCTCCAGCTAAGTTGCTAAAATACAAAACCCAAAACCAGTGAAGTTGGCACGTTGTGTAAATCGTAAATAAAAACAGAATACAATGATTTGCAAATCCTTATCAACCTATATTCAATTGAATACACAGCAAAGACAAGTTACTTAATGTTCGAACAGGTAAACTTTGTAATTTTTTGCAAATATTGGCTCATTTGGAATTTGATGCCTGCAACATGTTTCAAAAAAGCTGGCACAAGTGGCAGAAAAGACTGAGAGAGTTGAGGAATGCTCATCAAACACTTATTTGGAACATCCCACAGGTGAACGGGCTAATTGGTAACAGGTGGGTGCCATGATTGGGTATAAAAGCAGCTTCCCTGAAATGCTCAGTCATTCACAAACAAGGATGGGGCGAGGGTCACCGCTGAATGAAGAAATGCGTGAGCTGATTGTCAAACAGTTTAAAAACAACATTCCTCAACGAGCTATTGCAAGAAATTTAGGGATTTCATCATCTACGGTCCGTAATATCGTCAAAAGGTTCAGAGAATCTGGAGAAATTACTGCATGTAAGCGACAAGGCCGAAAACCAACATTGAATGCCTTCCATCCCTCAGGCGGTACTGCATCAAAAACCGACATCAGTGTGTAAAGGACATCACCACATGGGCTCAGGAACACTTCAGAAAACCAATGTCAGTAACTACAGTCCGTCGCTACATCTGCAAGTGCGAGTTAAAACTCTACAATGCAAAGCGAAAGCCATTTATCAACTGCACCCAGAAACGCCGCCGGCTTCGCTGGGCCCAAGCTCATCTAAGATGGACTGATGCAAAGTGGAAAAGTGTTCTGTGGTCTGACGAGTCCACATTTCAAATTGTTTTTGGAAACTGTGGACGTCGTGTCCTCCGGACTAAAGAGGAAAAGAACCATCCGGACTGTTATAGGCGCAAAGTTCAAAAGCAAGCATCTGTGATGGTATGGGGGTGTATTAGTGCCTAAGGCATGGGCAACTTACACATATGTGAAGGCACCATTAATGCTGAAAGGCACATTCAGGTTTTGGAGCAACATATGTTGCCATCCAAGCAACATCTTTTTCATGGACGCCCCTGCTTATTTCAGGAAGACAATGCCAAGCCACATTCTGCACGTGTTACAACAGCATGGCTCCGTAGTAAAAGACTGTGGGTAATAGACTGGCCTGCCAGTAGTCCAGACCTGTCTCCCATTGAAAATGTGTGGCGCATTATGAAGCGTAAAATACAACAGCGGAGACCCCGGACTGTTGAACAACTTAAGCTGTACATCAAGCAAGAATGGGAAAGAGTTTCACCTGAAAAGCTTCAAAAATTGATCTTTTCAGTTCCCAAACGTTTACTGAGTGTCGTTAAAAGGAAAGGCGATGTAACACAGTGGTAAAAAGGCCCCTGTGCCAACTTTTTTGCAATGTGTTGCTGCCTTTAAATTCTAAGTTAATGATTATTTGCAAAAGAAAAATAAAGTTTCTCAGTTTGAACATTAAACATCTTGTTTTTGCAGTGTATTCAATTGAATATAAGTTGAAAAGGATTTGCAAATCATTGTATTCTGTTTTTATCTACGATTTACATAACGTGCCAACTTCACTGGTTTTGGGTTTTGTAGTATTTTGAACCATCGAATTTCCATAGAATACTCCTTAATATTGAAAGCATAATGCCTGAGTGACTAAAAATATATAGATGCAATGCAAAAATGAAGACAGATTGGCAAGGGCGGAATCAGATTATGACTCTCAGTCCAGCAGACTTTCTTGGGATGTAACTTCTGAGCATGAGCAGTAACTGTGACACAGCTCCTTAAATCCTGTTCATAGACCTTCTCCGAGCCACAAGACGAACTGCTCAAAATGAAGATGGCTCCTACCATCTATGACAACCTTGAGGAGGCATTCAGGATGACACGTGCCACATTGCTTCTACCCCACTCCCAGCACAGGAATCCAGAGATATTTTGGAATATATAACCTAAGCCCTGGCTTTCAGAATCATTTCAGCTTTTTTGTTGCTGGCCAGTGCCAGCTTCTTCTTTGTTGCTAAAAAGGAGAGATCTCTGCATGCCTGCATTATATAGCAGGGGCTCAACTTGATGACAGTCAAGAAGCGCAACAATCTTCCTCTGATAAACTTGCCATTCGACCTGGAGGGGTCCGCTCCAAAGAGTGGCAAATGGCAAGATCCATCCCTTGGCTTCTTCTCTTGAAAGCTGTGAAATGGGGAGAGAATTATTCGGAGACTGCAAACTGTTGGCGGTCGATATAGAATTGGAGGGGTGAAAGCATTACCTGAAGGGATCACTACCTAGAGTACATTTCCACAGTCAAGATGCTGAACCCCAGGCAATCGCACTGGTCTCTCCTCTCTGCCATTTTAAATTTCATCCTGACTTACCATCCTGGTTCACAGAATCTCAAGCTTGACTCTTTCTCTTCTCTACTCTCCTCTGCCCAACAAACCCCCAGAAACCATGATGCCAGACCAGTGCCTTCTAGCTGCCACTAAGCTCCAGGTTGAGTGCTAGATCAAAGAGTGTCTTCAGTCCGGTCTTCCACCATCAGATACCCCATCAAACCTCCTTTCCATGTCAGGAGGAGTGAGAAGCAGCATGTGTCTGGCTCATGTTTCTCAGCTGACATCCCATCCCAGCATCTCTGGCACTCTTTATGCTTTTGTTAGCCCGGCATTCGCTAAGACACTGCAGAGTTTGTTGTGGCCTGTCCCGTGTGTCACGAGTCCAAGTCTAGCCATCATCCCCCTGTGGTCTTCTCCAGCCCTTTCAGATTCCTCATTGACTATGGGTCTGCGTAGTCATGGACTTTGTCACCTAGCTTCATTTGTCAGATGGTATCATGGTGATCCTAACCATCTTGGACTGGCTTAAGAGCAGCTCATTTTGTCCCTCTGGCTAAGCTGCCCACCTTCAGTCTGCCAAGCTCCTACTACATCACATTGTGCGTGTCATGGTGTCCCTCAGGAAATGGTCTCCGACTGCAAGTCACAGTTCGCCAGCAGCATATGGAAGGCCTCTGCCCTGGAGGGTGCAGCCCCCGGCCTTTCCTTGGGATTCCACCCTGAAAACAATGGCCAGGTGAAGAGGCTCAACCATTAGCTAGGCAAAACCCTTTGCTGCCTGTCAGAAGGTGACCCCACCAGGTGGTCCGTCTTCTCCCTTGGGTAGAACTAGATCACAACTTCCTACCCATTGTAGGTCCCAGCATGTCACCTTTCCACTGTTGTCTGGATTAGCAACCATCTCTATTCCAGGCCAAAGACAAGGAATTGGTGGTTTCCTCCAGGAATATCTTGGTTTGTCATCCACACCAGGGATGGAGAAGAGCCTGTGCACTTTGACTCAAGTACATCATAAGACTTCCAGAAACAGAGCAACTACCATTGCCATCCAGTTCCTGCCTACCACTTGGGACATACAGTGTGGTTGGGGACTAAGGATATCCCAACTAGGAGCAATCAATTAAACTTTCCCCCCGGTACATCGGCCCATTCACCATAACATGAGTGTCAGGCTCCTCCACATATCCCCCCTTCAAAGACTTCGCTCTGATGGACTGGGAGGGGCACAGTCCCGAGGAGTGCTTCTGGGTCCTACGGCATAATGGCTGGGATCCCTAATCCAAGACTTCCTGCGTCCGCATCTAGGGTAGGCCACAGGCTCACCAGATGGTGGCCCTCAGGTGTGGGGTACGGTGACAACCCCCATGTCTTCTCAAGTCATCTTCCCCTGTTCCAGCATTTCACGTGACTTCAGCAGTTTGTCTCTTTAAATTGATTTATTGGTTTTGTTAATTACCAGGCCCTTCATATGCTCTGATTTAATCTTTCCCTTTCCATGTTCTTATCTCATCTGTTTAAGTTTCTGTGGCATTTCTGTCTATGCTGGATAGCTGAGGATCACACAGCGGTGCAGCGGTTAGCACTGTTGCCTTGGAATAGGGAGGTTGGGGGTTCAAGCCCTAGTCGGCCAGGACCTCTCCAAGTGGAGCTTACAGGTTCACCTTGTGATTACGTGGGTTTCCTCTGGGTACTCGGTTTCCCACACCCAGAATAACCTGCACTATAGGAACACTCCCATCAGTGCTCCCGACCGAGGAACTGCCTTTAGAATGGAGTTGGTCCACTATGATGGCTAGTGGTAGTCCACTGCTTCTAAGTAACTAGGATGGATCAAATGCAGAGGTCAAATTAACCCACAGGGTTCAATAAAGAATATCTTATATAAAATTCCAGTCAGTTCATGCCTTCAGGTATTGAACAACGTGCTCTTCTTCCAATGTATGTAGTAAATGAAAAAAACATTAATAACTCCAAATCCTTACATCGGTCTCCAAGATTGGGAATGCATTCCTGCTCCTCTTTCAACATCTGCTCCTCTTTGCAAGCAGTCCTACAACTGTGTGTGAGATTCTCTCCCTGTCTTTTTCTCAGGGACACTATCTGCCCTTGGTGTGGACAAGCCCTCACCCACTCCAGTTATACAGAGTGAGTAAAAAAACAAAAACTACACACTTTTTAAATGTCCAATTATTATACTCTGTAGCAATGTATACAACATCTTTTTACATGTACATTTTCAGCAGTTATTTCTGCTTCTTTTGATAACAGTTTGCACCTTGTTAGATTAAGCCCATGACTGCTGTGGAACAATTTAAGGATTTAAGTGAAATTTCACTTGTGCCAACTGATCAGGCTCTGATACAAAGCAAACAAAACAGAATTCCCTCTGTGAAGTTTCAATTCAACATTAAACATTTATGGCACGTTAGGAAACTGACGCCAAAAACTGACGCAGCACATTTGTAACGTTCCGTGTCCTATGATATTCAGTGACCAAGAAGGCTCTTTGCCCGGGGGTAAACTGAGGACGCACCATGCTTGGCAGTGCCAGGTCATTACAACCAATGCACAGGCAAGATTCACATGCCTGTTTTTACGTTCAAATGACTATGCAACCCATTATTACATGCATGGTCAACTTCATATCTAGCCCTGGTCAGTTGGCACAAGTCAGATTTCACTCGAGCCGCTTAATTGTCCTCCGTGCAGTCATGCCTGAAACCTAATGAGGTGTAACTGGTACCAAAATCAGCAGAAGAATCTGAGGCAAAAGTATAAATGTTACATATACACATGCTGTATACATGTATATTGCTACACCATCACAAAATGACCTGTTAAAAAGTGTATACTTTTACTCACTCTGTACTGCCAGCTTTGCTGGACTGTAGTTCCTCCATTTTGTACCCCGGCCTATATTCCTCTTTTACTGAATTACTGTTACTAAATACGCCTAAGAGGACTGTTCTTTGAATCTGCATTTGGTTCCTTGTCTGGATCAAAACAACATTGTGAAAATGATCATGAAGTGGAACAATGATCAATAATTATTTTTCATTTTTTTAATCATAATTAAAGCTGTTTCACAGCAACAAAACAAAATAGAACTAAATACTGCAAGTCTTAACAAGTTTCAGCAGCTTCAAAGCAAATAGCCTTCATATAAACACTATTTTTGGATGATAGCACAGAAATTATGTCTTTAGCTATAGAAATAATTCCATGCCTGTCATTAAACGAAAATAATCGCATACCTAAGTAGTAAAGACACCTTTGTTTCGAGATGGGCTCAGCTAGGTATATAAATGCTTTTTTATAATGACTGGCATTGAGTTGTTTATTGCTAACTTGATTTGCAGGGATTAGTTGCAATGCTCTCAGACCTTTTAAGCTGTTTCTCTCGCTGCTGTAAATGTGAACAGGGGACAACTTCTCAGTTTTCGGTATTAGGAGTGGAGTCTGTGAAGGATGAGTGCCTTGGGTGAGCAGGGCGGAAACAGAGGAGCCACGTGAGGAGCCAGCGAGAGGCTCCTCTGGGAGGAAGAAAGCAGTTTGGCAGTGCAGCGTGGGTACAAGTGGGATCCCAGTGGAACTGGAAGGGCTGTACAGCCTGTGGCCAGAGGGCCCATGCACATTCATGCTGCCACTCTAAAAAACAAAAATACAATGTGTTTACCAAGTCTTCCTCATCATCCCAATACAACAAATGATTACTTCATATGTGGTTGCACATGGTGTGCACGAGACCTGAGACAAATCTTGTCTCAAGCATACAATAAAACTCTTGATGAACAAGTGCTTTGGATGATGTTGGGAAGGTCTTGCCCTCCTTTACCATGACATTGTTCCAGAGTACAGAGTGAGGTGGTCCATACCCGTTTTTGATAATGTCCCTTAATTAACAATGCATGAACTCTTCATACACTCAACACAATCAAGAGTAGCCAGTTATAGAAATAAAAGTCTCCATTTGCATGCAAACTTAGATACAATATACTCAACTATATTCATAATTATGGATGAGTATAGATAAGAATTGTTTTAATCTAAATAAACTAGCTCAGGTAGCCTCTATTGAGGGACATTTCATGAGCCACTGTGAAAAGTACCCAAGGTGTTCATCTTCTTCATGGAACACAGGCTGTCGCATGAATAAAGCATTTTTCTGAATTACAAGTATTTTTTAATCACCCAAATATTGATCTCAGCCCCATCAAACTTTCTTAGGATTTATATTTTTTACATACAAATTTATGACTTGAAGTCACATAGTATACCTCGTTATATTGCATGCAGCTACTGTCCGTGAGTGAATGCAATGATTCAAGTTTTGGTACAGCTTTGTAGTTTATTGGAGAAAAACCAAGATCCCATACAATCTTACTCTGAAATTTTAATTTGGTAGGGCAATTAATCAAAGAACAAGTGATCTAGATTATCAAGACGTGATCTAGTTATGACACTGCCAGTGATCAATCTTACACTTTATAACATGTCAGTGATCAGTAATCTGCAAATGAGATTGTGTATTCAATAAAAAAAGTTAGTTGCTTACTGTGGAATTTGTAGATGTTGAACAGCAACCCTTTGCGTCGGTTAAGGTAGGATCAAATCCTGGGATTGGTTTGCCTAAACAATGAAAAAGCAAGTATGAAACATGAATACAACTAACCCTTTACCGCCTGCATATGGAAATTTCTTTCTTTCGCAAATTGACTCCTCTGGCCGAATACAAATTTTTCCATGTTTAATTGCCTTGGTTTCCTCAATCTTATGCAGAAAGGGCCGATGTGGGTGAAG
This sequence comes from Gymnothorax reevesii, assembly GCA_029721435.1. Classification (NCBI taxonomy): domain Eukaryota; kingdom Metazoa; phylum Chordata; class Actinopteri; order Anguilliformes; family Muraenidae; genus Gymnothorax; species Gymnothorax reevesii. The sequence goes on along the minus strand of CM056578.1, from coordinate 71,910,435 downwards.
GCTTTCATTCCAACTAAGCCTTTGACACCGGATTGTTCTAATGAACATCTTTAGTTATGATTCAAATTCAAACGGATCATGTATCTCTGAATATTTGCTCTCGATATGGAATATCTGATGCATTTTGCTGTAAATAAATGCATCTAACTAGTGCTGAAATGTATAAGCAACTTTCAGTTTTCCTACTTCATGCCATGAAATGCTATAGTTAATACAGAATTAAATAAAAACTTTGAGCATACCTGAGTAAGATATGAGTGGTCTTAATTCACTTGGGCAGAGCAGTCATGTTTGGTTTAGTACAAGATAGGTGTCAAAGAATAAACTTGGACAGGAATGTTAAATTGTGAAAGGCTGCCAAGTTTTTTTTGCTAGTTTACCAATAAGTAAGCAGGTACAGACAGTTTTCGATGACTATTCAACAGAAGGCCGTCATAAAATGGTGTTGAAGAATTCCACAACAGTGCACAAGAGCAGTGAATTGTTGTGTCAAGCACACAGTTCACACTTTTTTCCTATTTACAATTTTAGCAAACTCTGCCTGCATTAAATAAAGCTATTTTTAATCCCTCAGCTGGATGTACTGAATAAAGTAACCACGCAATATAGTTTCTGGCAAACTTGTTATGCAAGGTCACCAGACTTATGCGCTTATGTCAAATGACAGCTAGCAGTGGTTACCTTCCAATCACCAAAGCGCAGTGAAAACAATTCATGCAGAGAACAACATAGACTTAAAAATATCACATCCCAGCATAACCATGATCTATGCAGATGGCTGTAAAACATTGAAAAGGAAATAAACATCTAAGGGAGAGAGATGTAGAAAGATCTTAACGCACGTTCTTGTATGCCAGTAGAAAGCAGCTTAGCTAGGCAGCTGGTCTGCAGAGGGGATGTGGCAGGTGTCGATGTCCCTGTCTTAACCCCTCCGGATGTCTTCTGCTTGTACTTCCCTCTGACATCCATATCTGGGTGCTGAGATGTGGTAAATGCCGGTTGGGAGCCCCGGGAGGCTGGGATGGTGTGAGCAGTAGGGAGGGTGGGGTATCCCAAGGAGACACAGGAGCCTGTTGGATATAGGTTTGGGGCGGGGTAGCCCTGCTCCTGAGTGTCCGCCCCCATGGTTTTAATCATGGAATCGGTGTGGGTTATGACTGAGGATGCCGCAGACGAACTGTATTTGTATTTATGGCAAGGAGCAGGGTAAAAGAAGGAGCTGTCCTGTGGACCAGGGGGCATATTCACAGAGGCCATGGTGGTGGCGTTTGCGTAAGGCTGCTGTCTGTACAGCACCCCCTCTGTGGCCAGCCCATGAGTATGGTACTCAGAATGCGGGCCATAGTCCATTTGCACTTTCTGTTTTGGTTCAGGGATGAGGCCTCTAGCATTGAAAGCCAACTCAGAGGTCAAAGGTTGTCTGGGATAGGTGGGGTCCAACAGAGCGTCTGACGAAGACGGCTGAGAAAGTCTGCTGCTGCTTCCAGCATAAGTTATGTTTGCCTGCAAAACATTTGCAGATATTTAACATAAATACTCATCACAGCTGTAAAAAAAAATATTTTTCTGTTACAGTTTTGCATAAACACAAATGGGCCCTTATACAAACCCAAGACACCTATTTTTAATAAAGGTATAGCAATTGACTGTAGAATGGATTTAACAGACCTGCGCAAGCTGATTGTCTGAATGGAGTAGAGGGTCGCTGGATGTTGAGGAGAAGACAGTTCCAGACACATTTCCGAAATGCCCACACTCAGCGTAACCAGCCTGATCGACATGCTGACCTCGGTAATTCATGAAAATATCTTTAAAACAATAAGTTAAGTAGTTATCATTTTGGGGGGGACTGGAGAACTGGTTTCAAAAGCAGATACATTGATATAAAATATACGTGCAGCCTAACCTTTGTCCATTGCTACAAAAACAGCAAGCAGCACTACAAAGACGACAAAGGAGGGTAGAACCATCGTAAAGGCTTTCAACATTTCTGGATCCAGGGGTCCACGATAAAAAGGCATTCAGGAGACCCCCATCATAAGTTACAAAGGGAAATATTAAAAAAGGGTTTAATATTTTGAAACATTTTACATAAGTACTTAATTTACTTAATTTTACCAATCATTACCAATTATTCAGAATAGTAACAGAAATCTATCCTTGAATTTAAAGAAAATCAAAAAAGAAATATTTTTTTCCGAAAAACATCTCTACCACAGTCATTGACAGGCCGAGAAAATCTTTGCAGAAAATAATAAGAAAGAGGAGTATATTCCCATTCACACATCACTTCTTTAAATTCCTCATATGTAAAGACATATGGCACAGACAAGCGCATACAGCAGTACAGATCCCAATCTGGAGTATTCTATCACAGGATGCAGTGAAGAATCACAATTAGAAATTGTAGGAAGATGAACAGGGTTTGTACCCGGGCAGGTAGAATGCGGTAAAGAGTCAGGAGCTGGGGGCCTAGTCAGGCCCACAGAAAGATTACAGCACAGAATCAATTTCTATACTATATTTGTCCTTGCAGGCAGAAGCAGGGTCAGACTAGGGAGATTAGGAACATACTAAGAAACAGGAAACAAAGTTGAAACAAAGCAGAACTGTAAAACAGCAGTATCAGATGGTACCGACAGGCCAGCAGACAGGTTTATCTGTGTCTGGGACAAGGTGGTTCTAGAGGCCCGGCATAACATGTCATAACATCCTTGAAATTTTTGTGCTACAAGAAGCTACCAGAGCTATGTCCCAGTATTTCCTGTGACTTTGGCTTTCATTGGTGTTTACATGTTTAGGTTTGAACTTGAAATCTTTCATGGTTTTGCTACTGTGAAAGTTTGACACATGGCATGCATTTAAAATTTTGAGTTCCGAGACATAGATTTTGGTAAAATGATGCATTAAAAGACACCACATATTGGCTTAATTAATCAAAATCTGCATTTTTCCGATGCGTATGCTATGCATATTTTCCCGGCTCTGCTCGGCATTTGCCCTCAATGATGTCACACAAACGAATCCCCAGTGTTTTGTGTGGGAAATTTGTATGAACTATAATCACCACCAACGAATTATCAATCACCTATATCAAGAATATGCTATATTGTGCCGATATTGGCTTCAATTCAAATGCAGCGAAACACAAGGGATTGTATTTCAATGCCTTTCCAACAGGAAAAAGAAGATGACATGCCTGGATTCATTTCTCCCCTTCAACTCAAGGCAGACTGTGCTCTTGCCATTTCTTCCGAGTAGGCTACATTATGATTCTCATCCCGAAATAAAGGCATACTGGGGATACTTTTGCTCCAGTCCGCAATTAACGGAACTATTTCACAAATGGGTCAGTTTTTTGCAAACATTCGATTGAAATTTCCCTCAATATTCAAATATAAATAATTGCATAATGTTTACAGTCAATTCAACGGTACTAAAGCAAACTCAGATTTCTTACCTTTCTAACCAGATCTCATTTTAATCATTTGCTTGACTTTTGTCCGTACAAAAGACGTCAAAACTATGCAAAAGCCAGTCATTTAGTTAGGCGCTAAATGTTTCCTGAGTGGGACACCCATAGCTCCTAACTGATAACACTGAGCAGTGCTGGTTTTGCAAAGGTACTGACAAAGGATGTTCCTGAGTTGGCAAAATGAACAGCAGTACTGGATTCGGTTGACTGCAATAAAAACTTTTATTTGAGCTTATTCGGTAGTAGTTTTGCATTTGATCTTTGTGCGTACGGTCATGTTTCAGAGATCAGAAAAAACAGCTGCATTTCGCCACATGATTCTACGGGATGGAATGTCGCCCAAACACGATTTAAGCGTTCTGGCGTCTTAGGCCTCAATCTATCACCCCGCAAAAAACGTAAAACGAGTATTTTTGTTATTTTCCAATTGACGCAAATATCATTAACCCACCCAGTGTCCAGTCTGCTTAAGTAGGAAATGCATTCGCACCAAATTGATCGCCCAAGGGCGTGTTGGTCTTAAAATGAGGTGTGGTCAAGCGCATTGCTATCTTGAGACTGCAAAAAGCGATTGCACTTTTGACCAACAAAAACCTGATCTAAAGTCAATGGGCAATTTTTGACTGCTCATTTCAGGGTGCATTGTTGGATAGTATTATCTGCAGGTGAGTGCACAATGCACATACACTGTTCTTGTTACAAACTACCCATGGAGGTATGAGCAGCATCGCATGCTACCGATTAAAAAATGAAAACATTATGATACAAAAGATTTTTGTCAACATATTTCAAAAGCCTGTTCGCCCTACAACGGGGTGAACTGGGGGAAAGAAAGAAATCGGCTTATCTGACCCGCAGCAAGGCGGACAAGAGAGGCATTTCTGCTATTTGCGAAAAAAGAAAGAAGTAGGGGAGCCCGGGGCTTTTTGTCACACTTTTTTGTCAGTGCAGAGTTATAAGCAATCAAATAGAGATTGTCACCATGTGACAAGTTGCCCCACCAATGGGTGTCACACCAAGATGTCCCACTGGATTTTACAACTAATAAAACAAGGACAAAATTTGACCTTTGACCTCAGCTCTGTGATCTTGACCCTGGAAATATTGTCCGGGTCAGTACTCGGCAACTAATTATTGCAGCTTCACCAAATTTGGTATGTTAACTCTCTATAACCCATAGATGTGCAATGTCAGATTTTTTGCTGGATTTGACCTTCGACCTTAGTGCTGTGACCATGACCCTGGAAATATTGTCCGGGTCAGTACTCGGTAATTAATCCTCACAGCTTCACCAAATTTGGTGTGCTAACTCTCTATGACCCATAGATGTGCAACATCAGGTTTTTTGCAGGATGTCATCTTTGACCTTAGCGTTGTAACCTTGAGGCAGGAAATCTTGTCGGGTCAATACTCAGCAACTACTGATCGCTGCTTCACCAAATTTGGTATGGTAACTCACCGTAACACATGGATGTACAAGGTCATGTTTTTTCTGGATTTGACCTTTAACCTTAGCGCTGTGACCTTGAGGCAGGAAATCTTGTCCGGGCCGAGGGGTACTCAGCAACGCGTTATGTTTCTTTTTGTACCTGCCCTCTGTTTCTTCCCTGTGCTTTGGTTCTTTGGTATTTTGGATTTGCTTGCCTTGCCTTTCTTTTTGTATAGCCTTTTCTTCCCTTGTGCCTGCCATTCAGCTTCAAGTGCAAAAACGCATGTTAGAATGGTTAGTGCGACCGATGTTCACACATCAGGGTATGTTGTGATACAGACTAATTTGTCATTGAACCTGTACTATCAGGTAATATGCAATTCAACATGTGCATGCAGGTGTTCACAAATTCTTCTGGATAAAGCCATGACTTGATATTGGCAAACTCTGTCATTCCTGCTGTTTTCCAGATGATCCATTTTGGAGGGGTGGCTGTATGGGAACAATCATTACATGACACATCGTCTAAAACAGTGCGTGAATTTTCCTTCAATCACACAAAACACAAACTGTAACCTAACATATGTTTGAAGTGCCGAAAATGCGCTTCAGATCTTTGGATAAGTCGTGCATGGGACAAGCCATTGTCCGCAGTTATCTGAAAAATCAATTTTGAATCAGACCTGATTCACTAATTCAGTGCCTACAACCCATCTGTCTTGTTTCTATATCAAATACAAAACCCCACATTACCTTTGAAATGTCTTCATTATTATATACTGTTTGGCTGAAAAATGAAGTGGCCACAAAAAACCACCCTTTAAGTAGCAGCAAAAGCAGGAAAGACGTCACCGTCTATAATTAATCTGAATTTCTTCCATGTATCTGATTTGACCTTCAATCAGATATGGAAGCAACTTTCTTTTAATTCGTTGGATTTTATTCAAGGAGTTACGGTAGAGTAATCAAAATAACATTATTTTAGTCTCTTTTTCGCATGGTGTCTTCTTGCTCATTTAATTTCTGTCGGTCGTCCCCCACGAGCACGTCATTATTGTTATTCCTACGACCCTAAATGAACATCTTTTTTTTTTTATTGTTTGCTTGATTTATCCACGAGTTGCAATGTAATGTACACTTCAAATCCCAGCCCGGAAATTCACTATAATGATTTTTAACATCAGAGTGAATAAAATAATTTTAAACAACATTAAACAATGTTTTAAGAACATATTTGGAGATTACTGTGTTCCGGTTTCCATACCTTAAGTCATGTTAAATTCATCTTGATTTGGACATGCCCTAAATAGACTTGCGCCATACACTTCAGACTGTGCGCTTAGATCATTAAAATAGGTCCCTTAGTCTCATTATAGTCATTTTTGTATCATAATTAGACGTGAATATTCATGGATTTATCTGATGTTTGTCATATAGACAATTACTCGCACTCGCACTACGTTCTGATCATCAATTGTGAGGCCTGTAAAAAGGCTGGAAAGTGGGTCTGGTCATCAGTGTCCAACTCAGTAAACAGTGAGGAAATGGTGTTCCACTCAGTAAACATTAAATTAGGACGCTATCCCAGACATCCCTCTTGAGGTAAGGTCAGGTCAGAGTCGCAAGAAGCCCAGGACCAAACTTCGATAAAGTATCAGAAGACGCAGGTAAGCTAAATCTATTTATAGCAAGGGATAAGGGAATAGGCTAAGGGCCAGGCATTGATAATGACGGGACATAGTCTTTAGTCATAATGATGTACTGAAAATAATGGAAGTAATAATGTGTTTTGCATTAAATCACAAAATTAATATTACTAAACTATAACTTGATCAACTTGACAAATACTCCGACATGATACTCTGTTCCGATACGGTATTGGGGCATTGTACTATTTTCAATCGTCTGTGGCTGGTATTCCTATCATCATAAAGGAAATCTAAGCAAATGTGGGCACCACATTTCAAATTTTTAGCTTAAGCAGTTCTTGAGATATTGTGATGTGTCAATTGTAGTGCCCCCTTTAGGCAAAATTTTACAAGGTTTGGATTGCAATTGAAGAAAGTTGCAGTGATGTGTGCATATCAAGTTTCCGTATGTTTGGACCTTGAAATCAAGATATTAGCCATTGTATCATTAAGTGCCACACCTTTAAACTTGATTGGTGCATAACTTTAAAATGGATTGATGATCACAATTCCTTCGACAAATTTTTGTCAGCTTGGTCTGTGGATGGTTTCGAACTAATTTTATTTACCTTCACTCTTTATTTTGTGAAAATGGCAGGAAAAACTTTTCTAACGAGGACATTCCTTCAGTTGCTGACCTCAAATTGATTAATCTTCTCCGAGGTCAGCTAAAGTCAGTACAGTTGGAGTAACTATATGAATGAATTATGAAAAGGCAAATTTTCTGATTAAAACTGGATTGTAACATAAGATGGACATGCATGATGTGATGTAGAAAACTGGTATCTTATACCAAAATACGGGTTCCTAAATCGTCAGTCACAAACCAGTAGTGGGTCATGGGATGGAGAAGACAGGCTGCAAAAGAAGTATTATTTTGTGTAATATGCTACAGATTAATCCAGTAGAATGTCTACATTTTACATTGTTCAATTACAGTAGAAATATAAATGAGTAAGAGTCAGTCAGAAAAATGTACATACTGATAAAATTATTTTGGGGCTCACAATTTTGGATTGGCTTTTTCACAATACAAGAGGAAATTCAGGAAAGTGAAAAGCGTTTTTCATTAAAGAATATTGCAATTTTCTTTTAATCAGTGAATTGGTTCTGTAATAAAAATAGTCTGAGACACACAATGATGTCCAAAAATGGGCTAAAAATGGACAGATGGAGCAAGAGACAGACAGAGGGCATCTTACCTGGGATGTCCATGAAGTCGTCTAGACTGGGCTGCAGTGGAGTCAAACCAGGCTGGATCATGTCTGCATTGCTCGTGTATGCTGCAAAGGTTAGGCCACCAGTGAGAACAAAAGAAACACATATTTCAGTGTGTTTGTGAGAGTGAGGGCAAATTTCCATGGGTGTGAATTCATTCATCATTCACCTCATCCAATCATTAGCTGAGTTCTTCTTCATTAACTGCCCAGTTCACTTAGAGTGAAGGAATCTTCTGAAACACACCTGTGTCTGACTATGACTCAAGGTCCAGACTTTCCCTGCAAACATGCACATTTTTTTATTTGATTTATTTAACGTTTAAAGTGATTTTTCGCATTCAAAGTGATGCTAAGTAATAAGTGGACAATGTATCTGCGCAAGCGCAGGTTTTTCTAGTCCATCTATTTTGGCTACCGTACCATACCATTTCTATAGCTACGAGTATAACGGCAGGTAGCAGACTGTGAACTTTAAGTTGGGGATAATTTAAAGTTGAATATTACTTCTGCTAAAAAAAAAAATTGTTGAAGATACTACAGTTGGAACTCTGTCACACCAACTGCAGTGGTCTGGTCTTCATAGCAGCATTCTGCTGTCCAGAAAAAAAGGGACTGTAGTATGCCGTAATCGATCCCTCCACAAATACCATGCGTTTCCTGGTTTTATGGATTATCCCTGTGTAAAACATCACTACATTTGACATACAAATAAAAATAAAAATACCACCACTTTTGGAAAGTGAAGTATAAACACAGATTTGATGGTGGTAGAGGAACAGAAAGCCAGCGATTTGACAAAAATATAGAAACCTGGAGGAGTACTGTGACCAGTGCACAAAGGAATAATCACTGTATCATTCCAAACTGTTGAAAATTCAGGGCCCGTCCACACGAGAACATTTTTTTTTGATAACACATAAATAGCTCATCATTTTGGACGGCGAAAACGCAGTCCGAAAACGGTATTTTTTCAAAACGGTTTCCAGAGTGATGTACAAAATCCGAAAACCCAGCATTTTCGTGTGAACAGCCAAAATGTGTTTTTTTTTTTTGTTTTTTACACGATGATCTGATAGCCCCCATTACAGCCCCCCAGCTGTTTTTGGTCCATTTCTGTAGAAACAGAACGACATGGAGGCGAATAACCTTGCCTCTGCAAAGTGCCTTAAAACCGTGTGATGCACGCCAACTAGTTGATTATCCCGCTTATGCCATGTTCGTTTGCCAGCAATATCAAATTAAGGCATTCAGAATTTTTTGGTGAAAGTTTTGCACTTAAAATCTAAAGTTTATGAAGCAAGAGCTTATCTCATGACAAGGAATAATGCTAGTCCCTTTTACAACCACATGAGTTAGCCACAGTTGGACAGGGTGAGGAGAGCGATGGTCATTTTTTAAAATTTCAAATAAAGGATCGCAGATAACTAAACGTTCATTCATTAAAAAATCAATTCAACTGGTTCGTTTTTATTTCAAATGAAGAAGCGCAAATAACAAAATATTCATTCATTAATTCGACTATTCGATTTTTTCTAATAAATAGCAGGCAACAAAATGTAACAGCCTAGGTCTAACCAACCACCATTAAATAAATAAATGACAATTTAGAGAAAATACTATACAAGTGATTATTTATTAATTTGTTTATTCATCAATTCATTAATTATTTGTTTCAAATATTTTGTCGTGCTCTGCCCTCGACAGATGACAGTTTGCCACTTCGACAGCAATGCTCTCTATTAACGTTGCTAGGTAACAAGTCGGCTAGCGGATGAATTTCCAACGGTGAAACCACCATTGCCGAACTACCTGTGCGTTCCACGGTTCTAACGCATACCTGTCAGCCAATCAGAAAAGAGTATTCACCCAGACCATGGTTTTATCACAAGTAGGCAATATTAACAAATTCAATTCAGTCTTTCTGTGCCGAACGTGCACATCATGTCCAATAGGTGGCAGTAACGCTGTATTTTTGTTCAAGCGACACTTCAAACCTATTATTTGAATTTTTTTTTTTTGACAATGTGTTGTCATGGGTCAAGAGTTAATTTTGTTCTTAGCCAGAGTTTTGTTTGTTGTAAACTTTTTTGCCAAATAAATGAAAAGCTTGTTGAAATTGACAATGCCTCTCCTGCTGTACAAAGAACATACAGAACCAAATTGAAAACGGCAACAACAAAACCATGATACAAACCGAACCATACATTTTGTGAACTGTTCTGTAGGTTCTGTAGCACCAGTGGTGGGTACAAATAGTACATGCACTCCACCCAGGAAATAACATGTTAGGGAGTCTTGCAGTGTCTGATGGCAGGATTCTGCTGGATGCAGTTGTGCATTTCGCAGCCACCACCTCCAATGTGCATGAAGGCTTGAGGGCCCCATCAATGCTGCTTGCATCTTTTATTACCCACGCCCCAGGCGGCGTGGGTATACAGTTTAGCACCGTCTGTCTGTGTGTGTGTCTGTCCGCGCGACAGCTCAGCAACAAGAGGGCATGGGCTAGCATCTCTACAGAGTGCGCATCATGTAGTTATTATTAATATTATTATTACAATTGTTATTATTACTCAGTCAATCGCTTGTAGATTCTCAAGCGATTAGTACAAAACACCTTTGTAATTTTAGAAAGTAGAAGGCAAACGCATTGAATAGCTAAACTGGGAAAGCAACCTCTCCCTCCCCACCTCAAACTGATGTGCTGCTGTTCCATCATCCAGGTGGGTGCTGCTCATTGATAGTGGAGAGGTGGGATTGCCCCATATGACTGTGATGTGCTTTGAGTGTCCATGGGAGGGCGCCACATAAATGTAATGTTCATTCATTCAGGTTCAACAAAAGCAGCCAACTTTGAGTTCTGCCAATATATTCACTTGAACAGGCCATACTTCACATTTATTAAGCGGCAATGCATTCATTCCCTGAGAGACATAAAGGTGCTCCCAGTTTTGCTACACGGTTTCTAGATTTTCACTTACATCTAGAGAAAACTCCATTCGAAATCTAGTTGCACATTTTGTTCAACAGCTGACTTGTTGAGAGCAGCAAGTCGAAAAAGAATTTACAGTTGGCCGAGTTTTTTTACAGCTGATCTAAGGTAACCAGTGCCACTCACTGTTGTTTCTGTCTCCTGTCCAGGGGCAGGGTTTCTGGGTCATGGTGAACAAGGTGTCTGAAATGTCAGACAGGAAGCAGTCCAGATCAAACGTAAGTGCTTCCTCTGGCATTGGGGTGGGCTCCTGGAACATCTGATTGGGCCATTTCTCCAAACCTCCTCTGTACACTGGCCCCTGGAAAATAGGGAAGGACGGAGAGCAGCACCATTGGGGATACTGAATGATTCCAACACGAGAGTATCAATATATTGCATCGCAAAGAATTGATTTCTAGATTGCAGGAGTTAACTTAGGATCCCAAAGCAAAGCATTTGTGGCTTTAACAACTGCATACTCTACAACAGATGGTGAATCAACAGTTTAAAGGGTGAAGTCACAAATACTTTACCCGCTACAATATTCTTAACCAAATGCTCAAGTAACAGCCAATGCTGGTAAATTAAATAAATTGAGTACTAGGAGCATTGACACATTCCAAAAAATGTATTCCTCAAATGGGTAAATAATGCTGAATATAAAATTTAAAAAAACACTTTTTGCAACACTCATTTCTTGGGGCTGAAGCACGACAGGTAGATCAAACTATGGAAACAAATGCAGTGCACAAATTAAAAATAATATATTTGCAATCTTTAGTTACCACTAAAGCAAGTCTCATTTTTAAAACTGGAACAGTGTATAAACTGAAATTTCATTAAAACAAATCAAGACAGATCTATAAAAGTTTATTACTTGCTCAGCTATAATGTTACTACCCATGTAATTCAATATATCGGAATAAATGTTTCAAATATGTAAAACTGGCACCCCTCATTGTTAGCTGGTTCCACAGTTTCCACTTTAAAAAGCATGAATCTTCTGACTCATCAAAACAGTCTGTCCAGTGTTAGGAAGTCACTACACTGCCTCCAATGGAACAAGCTTACATTTAGGCCAGTGTAGTCAAAAGTTTAGCATACCAGTTCTCTTGATAAGAAATAAATGCAGAATATTTCCCTTCCCTTATTAAATTTCTATTTCAATAATTTAAGATAGTACAGAGCGAACAAAGTTTTTTCGACAAGAATAGCTGCCCTAATAATTTTTTAATAAATCAACATATAATACAATTTCTGAACAATCATTGCATTAAAATATTATGCATCATTTAGTCCATCATGGTTTTGTATTTTGAGATAAAGTTCTGTACCTCTGAAACATTACACCTCTGTATGAAGGCGACTTCCTTTCAGCGTCTCACATGTATTACTACATGCCCTCTGTCAATACAAGTCACAACACTGGAGCAGAAAATCCCATTCACTGCAGTCACACATGCAGGTCAGTTCTGTTGTCCAGAATGTCAATAGACCAGAGACCAGAGTTCTTAAATGACACACATTACAGATACTGTACACTGAGGGCCAAACAGTCTAATACCTCACATACCTCACGACAAAACAAAGTATGTATAATAGGCAATCAAATTATACCAGGCAATCAAATCATTGCAAAAACCAGAAACCTAAAGGTGTGTGTTCTCTTGAATGGCAGCCTGAATTCCTAGCCTTTAAAAACAGGTACTCACTGCAATCTGAAATCCAAGCAGAGCTGCCACTTGCTGCAGACAGTCCACGTTTATAATTTTATCTTAAAGTTGGAATCAGAAACCAGTGGACAGATATAGAGTCACAAGGCGGAAGTGCGTCCGATTACGTCTCAAACTGAAGGGCCATTTTTTCCCTCTTCCTAACAAAAGAGGAGAAATTATAGTACAGGACTGTGTTTATCAACAGTCAAAACGAGGTAGTTGGTGGGGGCCGGGAGATAGTGGAAAAGCACTTTCACAATGAAGCGTAAATGTCACCCTTAACTTGGGCAAAAAAGAGAGCCACTGCTGAGATCCAATTATAATCCAATGTGTGCCTCTGTTTCAGAGAGTGTGCCACTGTCTTTTGTCCCTGACCTAATTCAAGCAGTTCAGAGCTCACGTGCAGGGACTAGAGGTCTTACTCCCCCTACAGGCAGACCACAGCCCACCACTGTGGAGTCAAGCAACCAAGACTCCGAAGAAAGTCCCCTGTTCCAGTTTCAGCAGTCACATGCATTTATTCCCTCAATCCATAGATATTTATGGGCACTATAGTTTGCTGGGGAAAATGCAAGGGAAGATCATGCTTTTAGGTGATGGACAGGGACCAGCTGACATAAGCGCCATGGACATAAGCCATTTTATGCGCAAATGGACAATGAAAATCGCAACCAGCTGCCAAATGCAGTTGCATTTAAGTACTAAACTAGCCTTCCTTTGTTTCTCAAATCCTAAAACTGAGGACAAATAGTGAAATATACCAGAATTAGGAGTTTCACCATGTATATTCCTTCATTGTTCATAAAGATTCACAAAGTAATCATTAAAAAATATTCATGTCAGTTGAACCACCCAAACAGATGCAACAAAACCTCCCCACTCCCACTCAATAAGCGTCTTTGAGCAGGACCCGAAACGAACTTTCCCTCCATCTTCTTGTGACCATACCAAAACCTGTTTGCAATTGTCCCAATGTACAGTATATATTGACAGTACATTGGGAGTCACACACAACTGCTCTCTCCTTATCCTTCTTGACTGATTTTTCTCTAGTTTTGTGTTCTGCTGGAGTCCCTGTCACAACTGGTGGCTCGAGGCAGTACCTGCAGCCCAATCAGGTTTCACAGTAGCGCTGTCACCTTTAAAAAAAAAAAAAACTTCAAGCGAATTTAGAATATGACAACATGATGTTCGAATATATTCGAACCCGCCAAGCCCCCCCCTCCCCCGCCCATCGCACCGCGACCCAACACACGTAAAAAAAACATCCTCTTCATTAATTTCAATCATTTATCAAGCTGCAGTCAACAGTAGTACATCACAACGACAGTATCTGCAGAGATACCAAGTCTCACGTCACTGGCATTCACGTTCCTGTGCCGTGGTCCGCAATTATTCTGTCGACGCGCACTCAAGAAATTCACTAGCAGAATTTAAGTCATTGTTCATTAAGTTAATCAGTTTCACTTGAAGCAGGGTGAATTTCCCTACTAGTGACATGTAAATTGATTATGACTTGGGAATTCTCAGGCTTGCCTTTACTGAGGGATTGAAAGCAATGGAATTGCAAAAAGACGTTTCAAATGGTCACTTAAACAATTTTAACAATCATGAAACACGCGTGCATTGTTTCCAATCTCTGAGTAAACAGAAGCACAAGAAGTCATAATTGCTTTCCATGTCACTTGCAGTGACCGTCCACCTTTACGCAAGTGAAACTGATACTTCAATGCACAAGGATTTATCTCATTAATTAGCGTTCATTGAATAATTGCGGACTACGGCGAATAAGTCTAAAAAATGCAGAAGACATACCTACTGTGCTATGCACTGATAGAGGGTGTATTTTGACTGCGAACGTCTCATTTCAGTTCGAATACGAACTTTCACCCTCAGGTTCAAATGATTGTTCGAATTTCGAATAAAAAGTAACAGCCCTATTGCACAGGTAGTCCAGCTCCTCCTGAATGGCACATCTTTGCGAGAAGCTGCAAGAAGGTTAGCTGTGTGTCCCATCAGAGTCTCAAGAGCATAGGGGAGGTACCAGAAGACTGGCCCTTACATGAGGAGAGCTGGACAGGGCCATAGAACAGCATTGATCCAGCAGCAGGACCAGCATCTGCTCCTGCCATTGGCGACCCGTTCTCTTCACCAATGGAGCAGGTTCGCACTGAGCACATGTGAAAGGTGAGAAATACGCTGGAGACACCATGGAGGATGTCATGCTACCTGTAACATCATCCTGCAAGTCCAACTTGGCAGAGGGTCAGTGATGGTCTGGAAAGTGCACAGAGGTGATTTGTAGCAGTCGTTTAGGCCGTGGACAGTGGACTAATTTCAAACAATTGCCGAAATTCAGGTAGTTGATGTCCAGTAGCGGAAACACCGGGATAGCCCGTGATACAATGTGATGGGGATCAGCTGACAAGGTATCCTGGCTGTAGCGAAATGATAATCGTGGCAGTAATAGGTTAAACAGAAAATAACGTTCCTTTACTAGACGTGGCATGATTTGTAGGGGGCATAAGAAGGCTCTGCATGATTTACTTAGGTTTTTTTTCCAGCATTTTAAACAACAGCAAAGCCAAACAAATCTCAGTTCTGGGAAGGAACATTTTTAAGATTTCAATGGATGAATGTTCAATAATAATGCAAATATGTAGGTGCCTCTGTTAGGCCGATGTCAGTTCATTGAATTTCTTATTGAAATTGATGGTAAATGGGCTGAATATTTTCTGCTTATGTGATGGAAAATAAACTTCCTCTTGCTTTCTTTTTGCAGAGATTTATGGGGAATATGAAGGCAAATCAAATGTCCAAGTGGACTACTTTGATTAGCAAGCTAACCTTTCTAAGCAACTTTGCTGAAAATTCAAAGAACAAACACAAAAATGAGAGAAGAAAAGAAAGTAGAGAGCAAGGGTAAAACTGACTAAAGACCATTCTTTTTTGTCTCAATGTGAGGTGTGCAGCAGTGGAGGACCTGAAATAAAACAGATGCCCTTACCTTAGCCAGCCACGGTGCTGCTTAGTAACCCCACCAGCAGAGATTGCTCCATTTATGCTCGCAGTTACACTATTCTATCAATAGATGGCACACCCAAACCGTTTACTGCATATTCTCGCGTGGAATTGAGGTCCTTAGGGGTTGGAAGCAATGGAATTGCATTAAGACGTTTCAAATGATCTTATTTCATTTGAACAATCACGAAACACATGCTTTACTTCCAACCCCTGAGTAAAGAAAAGCGTGAGAAGTCCAGAGTCATGATTGGTACGCCTTATAAATGAAAACTGGCCACACCTGATAATGTTGAGGGTTTTCGGAGTTTCTGAAATGGTAATTTAAATGAATAGTACAGGTTGTGACCAATCTTTCTTTTTAAGGGATTGTTTGAGCTTCCCGCGTTGCCAGTTCATGAGTCGCCACTGGTTCGCACCCTAAGTGAAACTTTCCCAGTAATTATCTATTAATTGACACATTTTTTTAATCCAATTCCAGACAGTATAAACCTTCCTCAGTAATTAAAAAACATTGACTGGAATCTCAGAAATGTACTGAAAGTACATTTAGTTCGGATTTTTTGACATGAAGTTGTATAAAATACTTATTAACCGCGCAGCACATGAGGTGATTTTTTTTTTTGCGTTAATATGTCCTGTGTAGGGATTTCTGGCCTCCCTCAATTTTAGTTTGCTGGAAGAAAGAACACACCACAAAGGCCGTGGCCAGGGCTTGACCTCAGGACCTTTTGATCCCAAGTCAAGCCTACTTAACCACGGTATTGCTGCATGCATGCTATCACCTATATCAAACATATCATGCTTTGATGTCAACTGCCGCGACCTGACAGATTTTCCTGCTGGTTATCTCAAAAACCTGTCTTATTCGCCTTATATATCTCACCGGTTTCCTGTCCCGGACCATGCTCTTCATCAACTTTTTGCCGTAGGTTTCAACATTGAAACCAAGGTGGCAAGGGCGAGGGAAAAAAAAAAACTTTGTGTGAGCAGCGCGCATTTCGGCAAAGACGATTATGTCCCTACGCAACCAGTGGTGCATTTCCTGAAATCACAGATGCTAACTTACACAGCTGAAACCTTTGACGGAGAATGGAAAAACTACGCTTTTGGGAAATGCACCTCAGGACAGAGGTAACATGTTTTGAAGAGCACAGCACTGGTTTCTATAATTGGCAAAAGCGTGTCTGACTAAAAAAGCAAAATGACCTTTCCTTCACCACAGAGCCAAAGGGATAACATTATGAATCTGAGTTTACCGAAGCCAAACTATGTTAGATGGAGATAGAAAGGGCAGAGAGCGAGAGAAGAGAGAAAAGCTGAAGATGGACCCATGACAGCAGCTAGGAGAGACAAAGTCAACACAAAGGGGTGGTGCACCTGTTCAAAGTGTCCGATAATGCAGACGGAAACTGGTGAAATACATTAGGCAAATCAGACAGATTTTTATTCATTATTACAGCCGGGAAAATCACAAGTCTGCACCATTTTTTTCTGTATTTTCATTTCTGACAATAAACTTGTCTCTCTGTGCAGCTCTCTCAGGTCGCAGAAGTTGACATCCAAGCATGTTACCTTTGAAATAGGTGATAGCAGCGTGCGCATTCACTGACCATAGATTTGTGACACAAATATATTACTCATTAAAACACGTTGATTTGGGAAGCAAAACTGTTAATATTTGTGACCCCAGCAAACTAGCTGGAACTACTCATTCAAATCTTCGGGAGGCTAGGATTCCGCGCACAGAACACAAGTAAGCAGTTCCTCTAATGAGTACGCGTGCTTGCTGATGCAGCTTTGTAGAAAAATGGACAAAACTCTGCACTTTATCAAGTAATAAAGGCATGTTTTCAGTTTGGAGAGGTTACTGGTGACTATTGATGTCCATCCATGCCTATATTGATAAATTCGTGCTAAAATCTTTCAGAAAATCATTGATTTATATTCAACTTCATGAGAGGAAAGTTGATTTATGTTAAACACATGATTCATTTACGATTTGACAGTGCTCTATTTCGAGGGCTTTGACAGCATGGGGAGCCACTTGATGAGCTGTCTTATTTGACTCAAAGAGAGTAGATAATTTTTGCTGCCGGATAGCTCACTCGGTTAAGGCACTGCGCTGCAATGCAGAAGTGTCTATCACGTTGCGGGTTTGAGCCCCGGCGTACCCACCGGCGGGGGTCGGCAGCTTTTTCAGAGTAGCGCACAATTGGCGATCGCGCTACAGGGTTTCAAATTGGGAAGGGACTGCCGGATTTGGGTTAAGAATAACAGCTTTGTTCGTTGCTCCAGCGCCTCCTGTTGGCCAGACGGGCGCTCGTCAGGAAGACTCTGGGTTTGTACACGTCCGGGTATCCTCCGCCCTCATTCGGAACTTACGAGGATTCAACCAATGAGTGTATAAGAATCAGTGGCTGACGGACACGTGCTTCGGAGGAGAGCCGTGAGCTGTCTTCACTATCCCGAGTTGGCAGCAAGGGGTCGCATACGAGCAAGCTTTGTACATAGTTCACTAATTGGGCATTCCAGATTCGGGTGGGATTGGAGATGCCAAATTTAAAAAAAAAAAAAAGAGAGTAGATAACTTTTTAAAAGCACTGTCAAATGAAGAACACTTGTGGTCAAAAAGTTTATGATCTCAGAAATGCACTGTTTGCACTCCCAACCATTTTTCAATTTTCAGTATTATTTTTTCTAAGATTTCATTTTTGGATTTTCATGACAGGCCTTTACTCTGAACTAAATTATTTTTTAAAGAGAAATATGAAGGAATTCTAAATGCTTCAAGTATCTTGTTTCATTTCAGCCATTTCTCCCTCACTGTGAAGCTCAGATCTAAATTGGGTAACACATAAATAGCCATATTTGGCCTCTGCGCAAAGGGGTTAAATGGCTACTGAGACTGACTCCAGTTCTCTAACTTTCTTTCACAGGCAGCTGGTTTAATGCATCATTTTGCCAATGTAAATGTAAAGATAGTCGGAAATTGGATGCGAGTACCTGGTGAGGAGCACCCAGTTTTTATTCGAAATTGAAGTGGATGCTGAAGCGGACATTTGTACATTCTGATTGATTTGTTTCATATGACGCCCAGAACATGGCTATGATTAATTAAGAACTTAAGTACGACCCCTTCAAATCTTGCGCATTTGCGACCTGTTTGCCCATCGTTAAATGAGCAGAAATGGATTTGGACACACCCTAAAAACTCATGCACCGCAAATTTCAGACCATGCGCTTAGATCGTTAAAATAGGCCCCAAGCCACTTGGTTATTATAAACACATTTAGGAGATAAATGGTGATTAAAATGATACCATGACCTTTGACCTTGAGTGACCTTGCAAGGTCAAACCAAAGGTGACAAGATTTCAGAAGGCTATAAGTCATCCAAGAGGAACACTGTGGTACTTCATCAAATGCTTTCTGAGAATCCAAATATATGATATCATAAGCCCTGCCCTAGTCATAAGTCTTAATGGCCAGTTTTGTTGCAGGCCGCAAATCCAGAAATACAATAAAGTTGATAAGGAGTAACATTAAGCATTTGGGTTTTGAGTTTTGTACTTACATTTTCCACACACACCCAATTTTTTTCCAGAAATGTAGTCATAGAATTATTCATACTTAATATTTAGCTCATGACATAAAGAAGGTAAGCAAGGGTCTGTTTTAAATTTTTTTTTCAGTGTTCCAATTCCCGTCAGTATACAGTCACTGCCCCTTCAGCAACAATTCTGCAATGATTACAGCAGCCATTGCTTCACCTGGAATGTGAACCATGACACAAAGGTCAGCAGTCCACAGTCACCATCCAAACACTGCCAAAAAACTATTTTATTATTGAGAAGAACCTATTTAGTTATTTGCTTATTTCAGTTAAATGATTTCGCTGCTTTGCAATGTCGATCGCCAATCAGATAAACTAAGAATAACTGCATGAAAAGACATTTAACCTCAGTCAAAGTATTTATTTAAGGTTTGTTTATATCCTTGTCTACTTTTTACAGGTCGGCTTTCTGTCGTTAAGACTCAACTGACATGAACTGTTGGCACACATTCAATGAATACTAGAACTACCAGGAAGGAACCGTGATACATTAGTAGTAATGTGTATATTTCTTCATACAAACTCAATCCAATATGGTGCACAGATCCAAGATATATCTGAAAAAATTCCCTGATTCTACCAAATTCTAATCCAGACAATATCTTGTTATCTAGAACAGATGTCATTAGAATCATGAAAAGTGTCTACAATATTTTGCAGGCATTGTGTCAAATTAGTAGAATTATAATAGGTAATGCTGTATTGGTTTATAGATATATCCACAGGCACAGGTAGCCAAAAGTGTTTGGAGATATACTGGTTGTGTGCTTGTCAATTCACAGCTATGCCAAGCAACCAGTAAGTAACAGGCCTTAATTTCATTTACCAACCATTTTACCTGTTTCTAAACTTTGTGAGTTCCTAGGTAGTCATTGAGCTAGTGTGTGTGTGTGTGTGTGTGTCTGTGTGTGTGTGTGTGTGTGTGTGTGTGACTGTGTGTGCACGCGCATGCAAATGCATATCCTGTACTTGAGTGAGCATGACTCTAGAAATGTGCACATGAATACGCACCTCTGTTTTCATGCAAGAGAGCATATTGGAAGAGCATCTAATGTATGGTAAAGCAGACAGGCTGTTAGACTACAAACAGCAGCCTGAGGAGAATCTAGAATGAAACACTGCATTAAAAGTTTTACCTGCAGCTAGAGAAATCTAAACAGGAACTAAGGCTTCAGTGTGTGTGCCAGCACGTGCAAATTCATTAATGAATTGATCCTGCCTCAGAGCCTCCCAGGATGACCCAGTCATCAGTTTGTGTATTGTTAATGCGTCGCTCACATGTTCACGTTTACAAGAGTGGTCCCCCTGGCCTGACAATGCGCTCCAGGAAGTGGGTCAGATTTGATTAACTGACATTAAAGTCGGAAGACGCTGCAGGAGAGGGTGGGAGCCTCAAAGGAAGATTAGCTGCATTGTCATAAAGGCAATCAAAATATGAGTCACTTGTGAGGTGGTGGGACTGTGACGAAAGTGGTTTTACACGTTTGCGTTTACCAGACTGACCCAAGGATTCAAGTCTGAGCAGCTATTAATAGACAACTGGACAGATTCAGCAAACATGACCTGAGTTGCTGACCTACAAAGACAAATATAATACAGTGGTGTCACAAATTGACTGCTGCTACTCTTTCCACCCAGTTCCCCCCAAAAACAACTAATGAAGTTTACAGAACAAGGCTACGCAAGAAATCTGACTGATTGTGGTAGCAGTGACCTTTTGGATGCGGAATCATGAGTAAAAGTAAACATATCTTAAATCTGAGGGAATGAGAGAGGCAAGAGCCAGTGACAGTTACTGTCAACCATGAACATATATACCTTATGTGCACCTAGGTTGTGTTCATTAGCAGCAGACATTTGCTCATCAATGTATCTTACTCTGCAGGTCAATATTTTCTTTACCTGTTGCAGCATTGACATGATTCCATCTTTGCTCTTCTGAAGCTGAGAATCAACAAAAATATCATTAGTACTCAAAAATTGATTAAATTGGCTTCGCAGCCTGAAATACAACAATTGAAAGCACCACATTCTATTAATGCAGCTAGAAAACTGAGGGGCAAATTGAGAAGCAGAATCATTTTAAGTTTGGAGGAGTCGTGGTGCTTAACACAAAAATCAGTGGACATTCACCTTAAGCTAAAGTCTTCTCATAGTAATCTATTAATGAGGATTTGACAAAAAACATATTACTTTGCACAAGCACAGGTGGACATCTTGTTATGATGTAAAGACTGAGAAATATAATACCATTAGTCCAATTTAAATACCATTTCATTTTTTCCAGTAGTTTACGGGTTCATTTACGGTAAAATATTATCCCCCTGCATGTTAAGGAATGACTTAAATATCATTACCTAAATATGAACCACCACTTCACGAAACACTTGTAATGCATGTAACATCACAATAAACAATTAAGTAACACTAGTAGCACCCAAAAACCGAAAAAGTGCATCTTTTTCCCAGAAATTCCAATAAAAACTAAGGTTTACTGAAGATTTGAGGCTAACTTGGTTAACCTCTGAAAAATTTTACCAAGGTATCCCAAAGTCTGTCAAGTTTACTTAAGTTAGGACAACACCTCAGTTAACCTCGGTTAAATTTTCCCAAAACACACCAAGGATTGTCAGGCCCACTGAAGCTCAGGGACCACATTGGTGTTCCTTGGGAAAATTTCACCGAGGTACACCAAAGTTTTTCTGCTAGGCCTATGTTCACACCAGAACAAAGGGGAAGTGTGAAGACACATTCCTCATTTAAGACCTCCCACCAATACTGCAGTCCAAACACCAATTAATTATGCAAATTACCAGTTCTGCCTGTTCTACGAGGTGCAGTGTAATCAAGCCAGGCCCTTGATGCAGTCTGAATGAGGTACAGGCTTACAGTACTGGCCATTCGAAAGTTCCCCAATCCGAAATTTGCCGAATTTTCAGTGATAATTCATTCTGCAAATTTTGCTGAATTTTTTTCAGCTACCAAATTTTTAATGGAGAACTATCCGAAAATTTTTTCAGCGACAGAAAAATTTTCAGAAGTATGAAAAAGAATACCGATGTAGCCTTTAACCGAGGTTTACTGAGGTGTTTTCCAAACTTCAACCCAAAACAACCACTTTGTAAGTCGGCTCCTTCCAAAAATACTTCAGGATTTTTATGGCTACTAACCTTTTTCTTGTGGTAAATTCTCCATTTATGATATTCTTTAATTACCACTTCAATTCTGCGTTTCCAATAGCTTCCTTCCAAAACGATGGCCTGATAATTTACAGAAAAATGACATGGCAAGCGCACATTCAATAGTTGAAGGAAATTTTAATCTTAGGATTCATAGTTCAAATACAACAGTACACTTCATACTAGTCATACTAAGACATACAGTTGTATGCAAAAGTTTGGGCACCCCTGATCAAAATTTCTCATACTGTGCAAGCAACTTGAGGCAACTTCTGTGTTAAGCAACTAGAAGATGAACTGATCTCTGAATGGCATAAAGTTAAAGATAAAATGCTTTTTATGACATTTTAAGCAGTATTAGCATATTACTTTTGTTTTGTACAATTCTATAGTTAAAAAAAGGAAAGGAGCATCCAGCAAAAGATTGGGCACCCCAAAGGATTTGAGCTTTCGGGTAACTTTGACGACGGCCTTAGACCGTAGTTAGCTTGGTAGGGCTATGGCTTGTTCACAGTCATTGTTAGGAAAGGCCAGGTGATGCAAATTTCAAAGATTATAA
The DNA here is from genome assembly GCA_029721435.1 of Gymnothorax reevesii. NCBI lineage: Eukaryota > Metazoa > Chordata > Actinopteri > Anguilliformes > Muraenidae > Gymnothorax > Gymnothorax reevesii. The sequence goes on along the minus strand of CM056578.1, from coordinate 71,887,563 downwards.
ATACCCAGACTCCTTTAACCTTGTCCCAACAATCAGAAGCCATGGGGTCTTCTAAGCAGCTGCCTAGCCCTCTGAAAGTGAAAATAATTCATGCACACAAAGCGGGAGAAGGCTATAAGAACATAGCAAAGCATTTTTAGGTCAAGATTCCTTCAATTCGTAATATAATCAAGAAATGGCAATTAACCTGACCTCAACAGAAACAGTGGAGGACAGGTTAAGGTCTGGAAAACCAAGAAAACTTCCTGAGAAAACTGATCATCGGATTGCTAGAAAGGCAAATCAAGACACCCATTCAACAACAAAAGACCTTCAGCAAGATTTAGCCCACCATTGAGTCTTGGTGCACTGCCCTACAGTTCAGTGACACTTGTTCAAATATGACCTTCATGGAAGAGTCATGAGAAGAAACCTTTCCTGCATCCTCACCATGGAAAGCAGCATCAGAAGGTTGCAAAGGAACATCTAAACAAGATGCATTTAGGAATCAATTCCTGTGGACTGATGAAGTTAAAATAGAACTCATTGGCTGCAATGAGCAGAGGTATGTTTGGAGAAAAGGATGTGGAATTTCATGAAAAGAACACCTCTCCAACTGTAAAGCAAGTGGTTGGATCGATCTTAATTTGGGCTTGTGTTGCAGCCAGTGGCACTGGGAATATGTCAATGGTAGAAGAAAGAATGGATGCAATTAAATTCCAGCAAATTCTGGAAGCAAACATCACACTATCTCCAAAAAGGCTGAAGATGAAAAGAGGATGGCTTCCAAAACGGGACAATGATCCTTAACACACCTCAAAATCCACAACTGACCATCTCAAGAGCTGAAGGTTTCACCATAGATCTCATGGGCCCCTACCTCAACATCATTGAAAATCGGTGGATGGACCTCAAAAGAGTAGTGCATGCAAGGCAGCCAAAGAATCTCACAGAACTAGAATAATGAATAATGGGTAAAATGTCCCAAACCAGAATTTAAAATCTCTTAGCTGGCGCCAAAAGTGTTCACAAGCTGTGATACTTCCCAAAGGGAGCGTAACTTAGAATTGACCATGCAGGGTGCCCAAACTTTTGCTTCGGACTCTTTTCCTTCTGTGCCATTTTGAAACTGCAAAAAGATAGAAATAAAAAAATAATCTTGCAGGAAATATGTCCTCATTAACTTAACTGCCTTTCAGAGATCATCATCATCATCTTCTGCTCGCTTAGCTATTCAGAGTAACAAAATTTTTATCAGGGGTGTCCAAACTTTTGCATATAACTGTAGCTACAGGACAATGAGTCTGTGGGCAGTCACTATTAATTCCAAAAAATGATTCATTGTGGATGAAAATACCCTGACATTACTAATGACAACTGGCAATTTGGCCTCATATTCACAGTTTGATTAAAATTTACAACAACCCCAATGCCGAAATAGCTGGGACGAAGTGTAAATTGTGAATAATATCAAAATGCACAGACTTTCAGATCACACAAGCCAGTTGGTTATTTACAATAGAACATAGATAACATTTCAAATGTTGAAATTGAGACATTTCACATTTTTATCCACAAAATGAGCTTATTTCAAAATTTCTGGCTGCAACAGGTCTCAGAAAAGTTGGGACGCAGGCAATAAAAGGCTGAAAAAGCAATTAATATATAAGAGAATCAGCTGAAAGAACATTTAGCAAGTACTAAAGTTAACTGGCATCAGGTTTGTAACATGATGGGCTATAAAAGTGATGTCTTACAGAGGCTGAGTCTCTCAGAAGTAAAGATGGCCAGAGGCCCTCCAACCTGTGAATGCTTGCGTAAAAAAATTGTGGAATACTTTAAAAACAATGTTCCTCAACATCAAATTGCAAAGGTTTTGAAGATCTCATCATCGACAGTGCATAACATCATCAAAAGTTTCAGAGAAACTGGAAAAATATCTGTGCATAAGTGACAAGGCCGAAGACCTTGACTGGATGCCCGTGATCTTCGGGCCCCCAGATGCCACTGCATCACTCACCGTCATGATTCCATCATTGACATTACTAAATGGGCCCAGGAATACTTCAAGAAACCACTGTCTGTAAACACAGTCTGCCGTGCTATCCACAGATGCCACCTAAAACTCTATCATGCAAAAAGGAAGCCATTGTTGAGCATGATCCAGAAGCACTGCTGTGTTCTGTGGGCCAAGGGTCATTTTAAATGGACTGTAGCAAAGTGGCAAAGTGTCCTGTGGTCAGACGAGTCCCAATTTGACATTCTTGTTGGGTTCTTGTTAAGGGGAGAAAGACTGCCTCTCCTGTTATCAGCGTTCAGTTCAAAAGCCAGCATCTCTGATGGTATGGGGATGCATTAGTGCATATGGTGTGGGACACTTGCATGTTTTAAAAAGCACCATGAATGCTGAAAGGTATATAAAGGTTTTAGAGCAACATGCTCCCCTCCAGACGAAATCTATTCCAGGGAAGGCCTTGTGTATTTCAGCAGGACAATGCAAATCCACACACTGAAGCTATTACAATAGCATGGCATCATAGGAGAAGAGTCTGTGTGCTGAACTGGCCTGCCTGCAGTCCTGATCTTTCACCAATTGACAACATTTGAGGGATAATTAAACAAAAAGTCAGTCAAAGGAGACAAAACTTTCCAGCAGCTGGAAGCCTGTATTAAACAAGAGTGGGATTAAATTCCAATGGCTAAACTCAAGAAACCTGTCTCCTCAATGCCCAGACACCTCCACTCTGTGCTAAACAGAAGAAGGGATGCTACAGCATGGTAAACAGGCCCCTGTCTCAACTTTTTTGAGACCTGTAGCAGTTAGCACATTTGAAATGAGCTCATTTTGTGGATAAAACTGTAAAAATTCTCAGTTTCAACATTTGCTATGTTATTTCTGTTCTACTGTGAATAAAATACTGGCTGGTGATATTTGAAAGTAATGCGTTTTGATTTTATTCTCAATTTACACTTTGTCCCAACTATTTCGGAATTGGGGTTGTAGAATAACGAGCAAAAACAAAAGTTTCTTCCTCCAGAGGACTACATAAGGCATTGAATGTTTTCACAGTAATCAACTTGGTAATTAATCTCACTGAATACAATCGTGTTGGCCAGAGGTCGCATTACACTTTCTGATTGTCAGCCATCGTGATGGACAGAGGCATAAAAATTCAGTCATAATCAATTATTATCCATCATTGTAATGTTATTTTTAAAAATGATAATCGTTTATTTTTTTAAATAAAATAAACAGAATAATTCATAGATTATGCATTAGCTGATGCCGACAGTGATTCATGTTGACACGCGTTGCGCACTGTGTTAAATACAGCACTGCATGGATTTTCGAACTTAACTGCTGTATGATCTTCATAAAACATCTCAAACGATTTCTCCCCCCACACAGTAACAGTGTGAAAATGAACAATGCTTTCAGTTATTGCTGGGCCTCACTAAGCCTAACAACCGCAGTCTCGATAAGCGGTAATACTCGTATCAACTCGTTATGTCAACTGTGGCTTTCTCTACCGAGATATCTGCATGTTCATATAACATAGACAGCGTTTGTAGCATATGACCAGTCGTCTACCGGCAGCCGAACAGCATATTTTACAAATTAAGAGCAAATGATCATATCACAAAAATATGCAGAGATGCCAAGTCACACGTATTTGGCTGAGGTCTCACGCATTTTTTAGGCTTATTCACCGTAGTCCGCAATTATTCAATGAACGCTTATTAATGAGATTCTTACACGGAATTAAAATCCTTCTGCATTGAAGTTTCAGTTTCACTTGCATAAAGGTGGACCTCACCACAAGTAACATGGAAACCGATTATCACTCCGGACTTCTTGTGCCTCTCTTTACTCAGGGATTGAAAACAATGCATGTGCTTCATGATCGTTTAAATTGTTTAGCTAGATGAAATAAGACCCTTTGAAATGTCCTTACGCAATTCCATTGCTTTCAAACCCCGACATAGTTTTGAAGGTTGGCATTTGTTTGGGAGCTTTCTTTGTTACTCTCTTCTGGGATAATATTGTTCTGCCCACATCGGATTCTTTGGCCAGCTGGCATTAATTGTGGGCGGGGCCCGGACTCTATTTAAGCCCAAGTTCCGCCTCGCCACCTTTGCTAGAGTGTCAGTCTTATGATTGCACTATAGCCCGTAAGTTCTCTAGCTACAAAGTTGGTTAGGATTTAGTTGCAAAAGAGGAAAGTGTTAGTTAGTAAAGGAAATTATCCCTCTCTTTTCTTCTCTCTTCCTCTGTCTGTGCACCGTCTGGGTGCTTAATCTTTTGATCTCAGCTTCCAAGAGACTTCCTTAATTTCGTTCTGTCTAGCTCGCGTTGCTTCCTTATTATATCTCGGACGAGATTTTTACCTTATGGAAGCGTGAGTCCCCCTCTCTTGTTTTGTCTGTGTTCGTAATTATGCTGTACTTCCTTTCATTCTGGTCACTGCATTTGGCGTCTCGAAATACCAGCCATTACAATCCCTCAGTAAAGACAAGCGTAAAAATTCCCGAGTCATAATTGATTTCCTTGTCACTAATGGGGAAATCCATCGTAATGCATGTGAAACTGATTAACTTAATGCACAAAGACTTAAATTTTTCTTCAGTGTGCGTTGATTGAATAATTGCTGACTACGGCACAGGAACGTGAATGCCACTAAGAGGCGAGGGACTTACGCCGAATGTGCGAGACTTAGCATCTCTGACATGAGTAATATAGGATCAGACAGATCAAAGACAATGCTCGAGACAGTATGACTCCCACCATCAATTGGACGGGGGTGTGAATTACATTCTGTCAAAATGATGGACGGCCTTCAAAATTTTACAAAAAAAACCGTCAATGACGGCAAATATTTGGTTAACGCCACCTTTAGTGTTGGCAGAAAAATGAGCTAGAGCTGTTTGAGGGACAAGGGGCATGCTCACCTCAGGTTTTCTATGGGCCTCTGCCTCAGAGCCCTCCAGCGGGGTGACAAACCCACAGACTGGATTCTTTCTCTTCTCCACATCTAAGCAAAGAAAATAAGACATGTAATACTGCTACCAATTTAATGATACCTCCAGGTTGTAATTTCTCATTCCCTGTTCACAGAGAACAAGTTTGCACTTTTGGTCAAGCAGCCTACAGTCCAACGTGGCACCTAGATGTTTGCATGAGGTTTCTGACTAGGGATGTACTGATCTAATATTCAGTATTGGTATCTGTTCGAGATTGGCCAAAAACACAAATATAGGAAAAATGTTTCAATTTGATACAAAAATCGGCAAATAAAACCTGATGGTCTTAGTCTTTTCAGTATTTTGCAAATTCTTGTTGCTAACATTTGGCTAGTGAACTGCGCAGAGGGGATTTTTCACTCACGTAACCACCTGCTCCAGCAAGGATCTATCCCGCTACCACAAAAAATATTTCATATTTTGTCCTGTCCCTGCTCTCAAAATCATTATTTTGTTGTCTGCATCTCACCCACAAAAAACATAAGTAAATGAAAAAACACAAAAAGCAAATCAGGTTTTCTTTGGGATGTCTTTATCTGCAACTCATTGCAAATAAAATTGCAGTCGTACTCACTACAGTCAATTAGAGAGGGACTGCCAAATATCATATTTGGTTTGACCATTTTATATTTGCCTGTTTTCAGAATATATCTTTATCAGTGGTATTATTTACTAATCTATTTAAAACCATGAACTCATGAGACATAGTGCAGTCTTCAACAAAAATATCATGCTTGCTAAGATTCCTCTTGAGCTGCGGTCACAGGACTGGCAATAAGTGGGATCACATCACAAAATGCGATCTGTTTTTTTGAAATGAGCCAACCTGTGATGCACTTTTCAAAACTTCATCACATATTTTGCGATACAGTTTTCAAGTGATGTGAATAAAAGTTTTAGCTCAGTTTTGATCAAAAACGGGCTCCTACAGTCTGTTCTTAATATCGTCCAGTTCGGGCCTCTGCAACCGCACTACGGATAACCTAATGGTGCGACTATAAAACCATGGTAGCGAGTGGAATGACCCCATTTTCCTACCTCCGGGCCAGTCCCGACCACAGAGCTAAAGAAAAAACTAGAGTGGACAATGTCATTGGCTGAACCAACTGCAAAATGTGAGACGCGTCCCCCATCTTGTGTAAGGAATCGGCGGGGGGAATAGACCAGTTTGCCTTAAGCGAGATTTGGGTCACGCACATGCTCTTTGCAGACAATGTATGGCAGAAAATCCACAAATCGCATTGAAAAGGGGGAAAATGATAAGTTCTTTCGCTTTCCCGGGGGTAAAAGGCAGCTTACAGTGTGGGTAATCAGGAATAATTTTCGTTCAGGAACATTCTAGGGTGTGCAACGTACATTTTGTGTCCGGATGGCGAGATTAAGAATTCTTTATTCAACCACTACCAATAATGATCGATGTTTGGGTACCCAGAGAAACATTCGGGTATGAAAACACGTCAAGCATACATCCAGTCAAGAAAATTTAGAGTTTAGTTTCAAGTACTGCTATTCGTGTGAGTAGCATGTCATAACAGCGGCTGCCATATTACTGATGACACAGCGGGTTGCTAGGTCAGGTGCAGCATATGCATTTGCAATATTAAATATTAATATTCAATTCTAAACCTTCATGTCACTAACAAAGCCCCCCAAAATATATTGGCGCCCCCTTTTTAAAAATCATTCTGGCAAAAGAAAAGTGTAATTATTGCTTATAATAATTTGTGTGTAAAAGTATAAACAATAAAAGAGGTAAGACGATTTGCTCCCGACGTATAAACTTTGCCAAAGTGTGGGCAGGGAGATACTTTCCAACAATTTTTTTGATCAAAACAATTTGGTGAGCAAATAGCCAAATAAAGTCACTAATCTGGCCAAATAAAGGCGACGGGAGGTTTTCTAGATGGGTTTTCGGTCTCCCAGGAGCAATGAAATGAACCTGAAATGAACTTATGCTTAATAGCTAGCTAGCTGAGTAAACTGTATTACATAAAAAGTTAATACATAAAGATATCTTCAAGGGCTGTGCTACTCTTGCCTGGTTTTCTGTTGCTAATTTAGCTAACGAACTTTCGCTTATTTCTCAACACCAAAAAACATTATTAAATTACTTGGATATCTATTTCTAACTTGGGTTGGTTTCATACGTGAGTGCTTGTTCTTAGTGTCTTAATTGGAGACTGACATTTTACTGGAGGGCTTTTGCACGTAAATATATTCCCAAATTCGATTTTTTTTCTAGCGTTCTCTTCTGTTCTTCGTGGCTTGCTCAGCTCGTCAGAGTGAGGTTGTATTGTCTGAGTGCTTAGCCAACCTGTTCTGGGATATTGTGTTTAGTTAGCTCACATACAGTCCCCTCCATAATTATTGGCACCCCTGGTTAAGATGTGGTAAAAGCCTTAAAATAAATTCAATTTTTATTGCAGAAGCATACTCTAACACTGAAAATTGTAGAAAAATGTAACCTTCAACTCAAGTGAATTTTAAGGGGAAAAAAATCCCTAACTAAGAAATAATTATTTTTCATAAAATCACCTGTTACAAAATTATTGGCACCCCTAAAAATTCCTAGGAAATAAGTGCAATTGAAGTATTTCTGTCATTTCTACAGTAGTTTACATAGTTGATTAGAGTATCTAGGAACATTTAATTAGTAATTCATCACTTCCTGTTTCCCTGGGGTATAAATATGATGTGACACAGAGGCCATTTCTCTTATCCACTCTTCAACATGGGAAAGACAAAGAAACACACCATTCAAGTAAGGCAGATGTGTGTCGACCTTCACAAGTCAGGCAATGGCTACAAGAAGATAGCCACTCACCTGCACCTGCCCATATCTACTGTCAGAGGAGTCATTAAGAAGTTTAAAACAACTGGAATAGTAGTAAACAAGCCTAGACGAAGACGCAAGGTTATTTTGTCACCACGCACAGTGAGGAGGATGGTAAGAGAAATTAAAAGTTTTCCAAAGCTCACTGTTAAAGAATTGCAACAAATGGTAGCATCTTGGGGTAACCAAAACAACAATCAGGCGCTATCTACACTCAACAAAAATATAAACGCAACACTTTTGTTTTTGCTCCCATTTGTCATGAGATGGACTCAAAGATCTAAAATTCATTCCAGATACACAATATTACCATTTCTCTCAAACATTGTTCACAATTCTGTCTAAATGTGTGATAGTGAGCACTTTTGCTTTGCTGAGACAATCCATCCCACCTCACAGGTGTGTCACATCAAGATGCTCATCAGACACCATGATTAGTGCACAGGTGTACCTTAGACTGTCCACAATAAAAGGCCAAGTGCTTGACTGACCAAGAGTGGAATACCTACAATATAGAGGCTGTTTATGTAATTATTCTTTAAGTTCGCGACTTCTCCTTCCAGATATAGCTAGAAGAAGCATTGATTATTAGTTGTAGCCAATTTTTGAGATGAAAGAACGAGTGAAGGCGAGTTATCGAGGCCGATTGCTTTGCATTCGGTGGACGCGACACGCCAAGATTGCATCGTTCTCAGGTATGTTTACTACCATTTAAACACTTGTATTTATACCGCTAATCTTCCCGCATTTTGTAGAGCTTCAGAATTTTATTTGTAGAGTCACTAGACTCTCTAGTTTCAGCCATAAAAGCGAATATTTTTGCGATCAGATCGTTTCGCGACCAAAGATACTGTGTTAGTTTACATGTGCGAAGTGCGCCATAAAGATGTCATTAGTCTTATTTTCACTATTACAGAGCAAGAGATTAAAGCTAAAACGAAATAATAAATAACTAGGTTCTAGTACTTTGTTTTGTCAAGTTTGTCATTGTTATGGAGCACTTCGCACATGTAAACTAACACAGTATCTTTGGTCGCGAAACGATCTGATCGCAAAAATATTCGCTTTTATGGCTGAACCTAGAGAGTCTAGTGACTCTACAAATAAAATCCTGAAGCTCTACAAAATGCAGGATGATTAGCGGTATAAACACGAGTGTTTAAATGGTAGTAAACATACCTTAGAACGCCGCAATCTTAGCGTGTCGCGTCCACCGAATGCAAAGCAATCGGCCTCGATAACTCGCCTTCACTCGTTCTTTCATCTCAAAAATTAGTTAAAACTAATAATCAATGCTTCTTCTAGCTATATCTGGAAGGAGAAGTCGCAAACTTAAAGAATAATTACATAAACAGCCTCTATATTGTAGGTATTACACTCTTGGTCAGTCAAGCACTTAGCGTTGCCCACCAGAGACTTGTTGCTATGGGAGAATGGTCACGTGACCCGCTTACTGCAAAAGGCCTATTGTCAAGCAACGTTAGTATTTTCAGGACGTTCGTGGTTTGAGCAAAATATTGAAGCAACTCAAGTTACACTATGACAATAGCTTTTGCAGGCTATTTTTACCGTTTCCCAGCTGTAAAATTAATTAATGAAAAGTAACTAGATTTTGGTTTTTGTCTGGCCTCTCAGGAACAACAGTTCATTAAACGTGCTCATATTCCATGGTTGCTAATTCTCACGCATTTCATGTGAGTCATATTACTTATGTCTGAGTCAAGTCAGCATGAAAAATAAATTATGTTCAATTGAATGCATCATCAGGATCCAGGCTCCCGGGCACCAGCATCCGTACAGCGTAGGATCCTGACCAATAAGAGTACTAGGAAGGGTTACAGGAAGGAATCAACTTGCTCACATCACACAGATCAGGTCCGTCATGGCGGATTTCTAATTTGACACGAGAAAACTTTGCTTGATGAAGTAAAACAAAAAATAATGTTTTAGCACCGCAGCGGTTGTGCTGAGATATGTACATTGCTGACCTCCGGAGGTACCCTTTAAGTATTGAGAATAAATCCAAGGAGGCTATACTTCTCTTGTCCAACTTAATCGTCAGACCACATCTAGAGAATTGTGTACAGTCCTGGGGGCCATACTTTTGAAAGATATAGAGGCTCTAGAAAAAGTTCAGAGAAGAAGTTAATTCCAGGTATAAAAGATGAAAGCAATGAGACCAAGCTAAAGAACCTTTATCACTTCAGTCTTAGGAAAAGGAGACTTCGGGGTGATCTGATTGAGGTCTTTACATATGTTAAAGGGATTAACAAAGTGAATGATATGGGATTACTTAGGCTAAGTTTTGGCAGTAGAACTCAAGGTCACAAATGGAAGTTGGCCAAGAGTAAATTTAACACTGATATTTGGAAATATTTTTTTCACACAGAGAGTAATCTCAGTGTGAAATAGCTCGCCCAACCATATTGTTGTAGCAGAATCTTTGGGAATTTTCAAGAGCTAGCTGAATTTAATGCTAGACACCATTTGGTCATCGAGTTTCTAAATTTTAAGATTCAAGATAGTTATACGAAAATGGTGAGTCTAGTTGGACTGAATGGCCTGTTCTCGTCACTCTTGTTATGTTATGATAAACTTTTTGCCAAAACTCAGCTGTAAACAGCTACCAAATTGCATGTCTGTGGTCAAACTGTGTTGTTCAGTTAACAGAAAATGCTAATGTGGGTTTTGTAATCGCGCAGAAGGTGACCAATAATAAGAGGGCCCGCGTCTCCCTTGTTTTTCTCCCAAATTGTTAAAAGTTAGCCCTCCCGTGCTAGCAGAAGTGAACTTTGCTAAAGAAATATGAATTTGCGAGAGCATATGTGCCCTCTAGCGCTTGCAAAGCAGAAATTTTTTTCACGGGCACTGCCATTCTGTGTGTATGGAATAATAGCATTTCTTCCTGGACATATTTTCTGGCGCTCATGACACAAATCTGATGCCATACCCTCCTTCTTCCCCACGTCACCTCATGAGCATGCAGCAGTCCTCGCCACAGCACCTTACAGTATCAGGCACAGCACAGAAAGCCATAGATAATCTAGCTTGAGGGCACTATCTTACACCCAGTGGCGTAAAGCATGACACAAGTGTATTAAGTTTATATACTGGCGCAGTTGTCATTATCCTGTCCAGCGCCCAGTTTGAATTAATAGCAAATCTAATTTCACCAAACTGAGTGCCCATGGGCATGTTGGTTTGAAAATGAGGTGTGGTCAGATGCATTAATGCCATGTTGCCATCTTGATAGCGCAGTTGACTATCAAAAACCTGGTCAGATGTCAATTGTCAGTTTTGGGTGGTAATTTAAGGGCACATAGCAAGAAAGTATTATGCGCCTTTGTGAATGCACAACGCGCATGCAGTCCATTTGTTACATACTACACAGGGACAAGCAGCACTCGCGCATGCAAATGATTAAATATAAAAAGATTACCAAATGAAGATCATTAACAAGATATTTAAACATACACATGTCAGAATGGTTAGTACAATCAACGTCGCCACATCAGAGCATGCTGTGATGCAGGTTATTTAAATCGCAAGTGAACCCATCAGGTGATTTGCAATTCAACATCTGAGATTACAAACGTAGGTATTCCTAAATTATTCTTATACTGGCAAACTCCTGCTGTCTTCCACAGGATCTCCCCTGGAGGGGTGGCTGTTCAGGGACAATGGTTTGTCTGTACATTAAATACATGCCATATCATGCCTAAAACAGTGCACCGATTTTCTTTCCATCCCACAAAATACAAATTTCAACAGAACAAATGTTTGAAGTGCGGAAAATGTGCTTCAAATCTTGTATGGGTCGAGTCATTATCCAGAATTACCTGAAAAATTAATTTTAAATCCAAATTAAATCATACAGTTGGCTAACTGCAAACATCTGTTCCACCTCTATAATAAAATACAAAACTATGCATTTCCCTGAAATGTATTTATTATTATTTGCAGTTTTGGTGAAAAACTAAGTAGCCTTAAAAGCAACCCTTATAAAGGGAAACTGAGGTCCATAAATAAACAAATTTTATCAGAAACTCTCAGTTTCAGACCAAAATAATGTCATTTTTAAACCAGTTTCACCATTTGCGTCTGAGAAAATGCATTCTAAAAACCTGAATTGACCACTATGGGCAACCCCATTTTGCATTGCGGCCTCAGCAAAGTTGGTCCGTGATGTCAGGGCGTCAATCCAAAAGGCCATCACACTATCTTTGCAGGCGTTTTATGCAGTTTGCCAAAATTTTCGTTCTCCCTGTTCAACAAAATTTTCCTAAATTACAACACCAGTAACAGAAATTCACGTCAGGCAATAGTTCATGTTCAGGAGACTCTGAAAGGTCAAGTGAATTTTTTTCAAAAGAGTTTTTCAAGAGTTTTGACAACTTTGGTACACAACCTTAACTATTTGAGCAAGAGATCAATGTAGCCCCCGTTACATGAGTGAAGCATCAAACAGCAAACATAACAATGAGAAGGTCCAAGATCATTTTCAAAATTCTAGCTGGTAAGTTTTTCCTCTGTGTATGTGTTTTGTTGCGGAAAATTGTGATAGGACCAATCTGTTTTTGACGGCTACAGTTTACATACAGTTACAGCACATGTTTACATACTTCAGAGAGGCCACAAGGCATATATCAAAAGATAAAAATAAAGGTTCAAAATGTTACCATTTATTTGTTCTGAGGAGGACAGACGTTAATGAATATACTAAACTGGTGCTTTAAATACGCTCCATAAGAAAGACAAAGCAGATACTTTGTTGTTCAACAGTAGGGAACTTCAGTAGAAATAGACTTTGAGACTTGTGGCAAGAGACAGGGCTTCAACCCTTGTTCAAAACATTGGCAAGTTATCTCACAGAGAATCCAGGCCTAACAGTTAGCTTGTCAATCGCTCAGCATGTCACCTACATGTGCATGCGTTAAAATACCAAATAAAAGCAATAACTGCTGGTGCGGTTAGTGGTAGGGAACATGCTTAGTTGGAAAGCGCAATGGCGACATCTTTTGGTCAACACATGAACTCATCAAGTCAAGGGTCAGTTAGCTTTTTCATCCAATAGTTATCTTTTCATCACCTGAAGCTACGCCTCAAAGCACTCCCAAATGTCACCACACGCAAACATCATGTTAAAACCTCACAACATAGCAGGACATTTCTCGAAAAAAGAGCAAAAAAACTTTGGACAGTTTCTTTTATGATAGGGATGTGATTTTTCCGCTAATTTGCGGAATTCCGCTTTTTTACCTTCAAAATAAAAAAAAAAATAAAACTGATTTTTCAATCATGAAAATCCGATTTCATATCTACAGCATTCCGACTTGTATTATTTCTGTAACTGAATTCGTCTTATGCATGATGCATTCTACAGAACTTCCGTTTTCAAATTAGCCAGCTAAGGCACTTCAAATGTCATGCTGTGTGGGCAGGGGCCGCGGCGGCAAGTTTCAACACTGTGGAAAAGAAACGACTTAGATATTTCGGATATTCGAGATGACAGATAGCTTGTAGTGTAGTAATAATAATTAATAGTCCGTATACCTGTACTTTGTGTTGCCCATTCGGCTAGTGGAGCGAGGATGAAGCAGTCTTGTAGCCTAAGTTTCAGCGGCGTGAGTGGTTGACGGCTGAACACTGCTGCGTCCCTTTATGAAACTCGTTGAGACAAATGCTGTACACCGCTGGTAAGTTGCGTGGTTGGTTCAGTGTGTTTCAGTATGCCCCGGGAGTGCGAATGTGTGCTCGTCTTAGCTCTTTGACGCACCTTCGCCAGCTCCCATTAATGGTAGTATGGCCAGTCAAACCATAACATTGCATTAAGCTTACCAACAAACCTGACAGACTTTTATTTTCCTACCTCACTTTCTCACACTTTAATATGAAGCATTATCACCCTACATTTTGACTTCGGTGAATGCTGAATTAATTGGTTACTGTGGCCAGCATACGCACGGGTTATCAGTGCTAACGCAGCTGGTCGTCTAGCTGCAAAGCTAAATCATGGTTATTTTATCAGCTGCCCAGCTAATCTATGACCTTTAGCAATATTAGCGAATGATACCATACGGCAAGCAACTTTTCTATCGCATCGCATAATTAAAGGTGCTTCAGGACCTCGACGAGGACCTCGTACTTTCACTTTTGTTTTTTCATATAAATGGAGCATCACTGGACACCGAATATAGCCGAATGTGATTAGTTAGTGACACTGTTTTTCGTTGTCGTTTGGCTTATTCACTGGGTTAATATGTAATGCATAATAAGTAATGAATATTTCCAGGAGTTCCATCAGGATTGTGTTTTTAGTCTATAATTGGAAGCTGAAAATACTCACAGAACTCATAGATGGTTTCTACAGATGATTGTTTAAAGAAAAAAAATTTTTAGTGGTATGTATCTACAGTGATTATGTTCTTATTTTTCATTTTTGCTATGACATTCAGGGAAGTCTAAATTCATAAAATCCCATGAGCATGTGACTTTGTGATATGATTTTGGAGTTGACTAAGAAGTCAATGATTTTATTCATGTATTGGCTGTATTCAATGCATGTTATTTGACTTTTATCTGAGTGCAATAGTGGCAGATTAAATTCTTTACAAGCTTGGAGCTTGTGACTAATTTTGACTTGACTTTGAAATCAAAGATTTCATGTGTTTGTTGGCTTGAATATACATTGGACAATAATTCTGTTTTTTATTACTTTATTGAATTCTTAGTACACTTAGGGCACTAAAAATCACTAAAACCTAGGAGTTTCGGGGGGCTTTGCCCCCCCATACCCCCCCCCCCCCAGGGCTCAGCCCTGGACCCAGCTAGGGGCCAGCGGCCCCCAGACCCCTGGCTAAATTTTCAGATAATTTCACTTCACCCAAATCACATCCCTGTTGTCAGCTTTTGACAAACACTGGAAGAGACGGTGCATCCTGCGGTAATGACCGAGCGCCATTCACAGAGTCGATCTTGTCAGCCGGGCCGCGGCTCGACGAGGCATAGCTGGCTAGCACGGCTATTGGCACGATTTCCCCCGCAGCACAGCCGAGTATTTCTGCAAACATTTTGTGGTAAACCCTGAACCAGTGGATTCAATTCTGAATAGCTGGTCGACCCGAAATTTAGTGGATGGCTATACAAGACCGAATACGATAAGCATGACCCTGTTTTGATTGAAAAACATCTTTTTAAGTTTTACAATGAATGGTAAAAAATTATTGAAATATTATTAAATTAAATAATATTAAAAAATTGCCTGATACAGTCTCTGGTTTATGTTAGTAAACTCTTACTTTTAAATTTCAATTAATTTTCAATTTTATGCAAATCTGCTGCATGAGTGAATAAGAAATTGAGTTTATGTTTATTTTATTTAAGAAGGGACAATCCACATTAATTAACATGATCACTTAAGTCATGTAAATGTGCCAGATTAAGCCATACTAGCTAATTTTCTTCTGCAGTCCCTGGCAGGTTGATGGTATATACATATACATGAACAACAATTAAATTGCATACAGAAGTACAAAAGCACAGATAAAAGCAAAATGATGGCATGTCCATAGAAAGGCACATAAACATATGTAGAGAGCAGATAAGCTCAGAGCAAATACATAACCACAGACAAAAACACATAAGGCACAGAACAGAAACAGCAAAATCTGAAGCCAATTAATAAATTGATCTCACAATATAACAAAAAACATTAAGAGATACAATACAAAAGTAGAAAATACACAAAACAAACCAAAAGATTCAGCCAAAAGGAGACACACAAATACATAAACAGTTCGCATAAACAGAGGCCATAACACATGAGCAATCAGCAAGACAATGAGAGAATGTGCTATACAAGCACATAAGTCGTAAATATGTTATAAAATATGAAGACATAGCCACTAATTCAAATCATGATAGCAGGTTTGATTGTCCAATAACCACTGCTTTATTGATTTGGAAAACGAATTAAGAGATGTGATGTGCCTGAGGTCTGTGGGTACAATGTTCCAGGTATGTGCTGCTCGATAGGAAAAGCTGACTGCCCAAAGGTACTCTTTCTATTTGGTATTTTACAATCCTCCCTGGAGGTGGATCTGGTTGATGAGTTTTAAATTTGTTTAATAAATTCATTAAGCGTAGGCGGTGCCAGGCCATGAAGACTCTTATATACGAGTAAAATATCGGCAAATTTGATCATATTTTCCCAACGTAAAAATGTATATTTTGTTAAAATTTTGCAATGATGATATGAATTCGACTTCTTATCCAATGTTTTCAAAGCCTGTTTGTATAGCTTTTCTACCGGTTTTGATGTAGTTCTGCCTGCCTGAGTCCAGCTGGTCAAACAGTAATTCATTTGTGAAAGAATCATTGCATTGAAGTGCAACTTTGAGGCCTCAATCGTTAGGTTGCTCCTAATATGTCTGAAATTTGCCAAATTAAATTTGAGTCTATTCACAAATTTTTTAACTTGTTTAAAATGTGTTTTACATGTGAGCCGTGAATCTAGTTCTATGCCCAGATATTTAAACTTGTGTACTACCGTTAGTCTTGTCCCTGCTACTGTAACTTCTGGGTCTGGATCTCTATTCACAGACTTCGAGAAAAACATATATACAGTTTTATCGACATTTAGATGTAGGCAGGAGTTTGTTAACCAATTAGAAATATTGAACATTGAAGCAGACAGCTCTTCTTCGGCTTGCTTCTTGTTTTTAGCGTGTAAATATATGACCGCATCATCCGAATACATCTGACAAGTTACAGTAGGTGGACAGACTTCAGGTAGGTCATTAATAAACAAAGTAAATAACAGAGGACTCAAAGTTGAACCCTGAGGTACACCGACATGATTATCAACCACCTGTGAGGTCACCTGATTCATGCAAACACATTGTTTTCTATCTGTAAGATATGATGTTATCCATTTAATGACAGCAGGAGAAAAATTAAACTTTGATAGCTCAACAATTAGAACCTCATGATTAACAAAATCAAAGGCTCTCTTTAAATCAAGGAAGACAGCCCCAAACCACTCCCTCCTTATCCAGTTTAGTCTTAATATTTTCCAAAAGAAAACAATTTGCTGTTTCAGTAGAATGAAATTTTCGAAATCCAAATTGCATAGGATGCAATGAGAAGGGCGTGGCATTCAAATGTGATATTATTTGTACAGAGATTCATTTTTCTGCAACTTTTGAAACTGCTGGAAGGATACTAATGGGTCTATAATTACTAAGGACCATATGGCCACCTGACTTAAACACTGGTGTAATTATTGCAGTTTTCCAAGCACTTGGAAACACTCCTTCATTAATAGACCAATTTACAATTTTTGCAATAGGAGAGATGAGTGCCTCCTTGTGAGTTTTTATGAATACTGCGTCCATCCCATATAAATCCCTTGCCCTTGAACAATTAAGAGAGGAAATGATTCTTTCAACTTTAGAATTAGTCACTTCAGTGAAAATCAAAATGGGAGCATCAGTATTTAGGGGAGTGGCAGGATAATTTGATCGAGAGAAATTCCGAGTTAATTATTTTGTAGAAGCAATAAAGTAATTATTAAATGCTGTTGCCACAGTAGTTGGATCATCAGTTACATTTCCCTCAATATTTAGTTCAATTGTTTTATTAATGGTGCTAGATTTCCCAGCTTATTTCTTTAAATTCTGCCTGATTTCTTTGGCGTTTCTCTTTGCTTCACTAATAAAATTGATAAAAAATGTTGCTTTTGCCATTCGGAGCTCCTTAACTACCTTGTTTCTTAATTAGGCCATGGGCCGTTGGCTTTTATCGTTTGTTTTATATTGCCAGACAGTTTTTTCACAATTGACACATAACTTCCTTAGAAGCACTGTAAACAAATGTTTGGGGTTTGACTCATGGACGTTAATGAACGGGAACAATCTAAACTTTACCTTTTTAAGCAGGCAAATGCTTTGGACTACTAACAGGATCTCCATGACAACATGGAAGTTTACAATGGAAAAGGCTGTCATACCGGCTTTTAAATGACTTCAAATGAGCATATTGATGTTTTCTCCAAAAACGTGCTTAAAGGTATAATGTAGGCTTCTAAATAATCAATCCCTAACGTTGCAGGGCTACTTTAAAGTTTAGAAAATGCATGCTATTATTCATCCACGTAAAGTAAAAAATCTCGTATTTTTTCCACTCCAGTGAAGATTGTATTCTTACGTGCGTTCATTACATGAAAGCGGATTTAACCTACGATGCCAAATAATTTAAATAACGCAGTGTCTACGTGTCCGAAAGTCGGACAGGGTTTTAATATATCTCCGTATGCGACAGTCAGATGGTTTCAATATAACTCTGAGTCCGACAGTTGATTATTGTTTTTAATTTCTTCAAATCTACTGAATCTTTTAGATATTAAACATGAATGTTTTGATAAGAGGGCTCAGTTATTCAAGATGAGTACCGAGAATTTCAATCAATGTTTCTGTTTGAGCTCTGCTCAATAAAGTGAGTCGACAATGTACAATACCTGTCGGACATTAAATGCAAAATACTCCATGTCTGACAGCCAAAAAAAAAGAGGACAATTAGAACAGATTGATAAAGAAATAAAAAATAAAATGAAACATTTTAACAACAAACCGAACATCCAATGAACACTGCGATTTATTTATTTTCGGGCCATCTTTTTTGGATGTTCTGTTAGTTCGTGATATATTTTTATTCTTTATTTCGTAATAAATCTGTTCTCATATCAATACTTTCACTTTTTACTGGCTACCGGACATGGAGTATTTTGCATTTCGCATCGGACAGTCTTGATCGTGCATGCGATATTTAATTCACAATGTCAATGGTCATGGAATTGATTTGCTCACTGACTACAAGCACTATTTTATATCTGGTGTGGAAATAAAGCGTGAATCTGTTTGATCCATCTGATTTATTTTCAAAAGAGAGACCGAATAAAGACTAAATAATAACGTCTATCTTCAACAAAAGAAAACAGACAAATAAAAAGACCAAGAAAAGTCGACAGATATCAATTTGCATTTTGTGAAGGTCGAAAACAAACATGACCAAGTTTGTAGCCTACGTGTAATAATTCCTGGAATACTCGAAACAAGAGAACTTTTATGACTTTCGGAAACTGAGTATTTTATGATCTCTGTCCGACAGTCGCTAAATTCGTCATAAATGCACAAAGTCCCGCGCCAATGTCGACTCACTTTATTGAGCAGAGCTTAAACAGAAACATTGATTGAAATTCTCGTATTCATCTCGAAGAACCGAGCCCTCTTATCAAAACATTCACGTTGAATATCTATAAAATTCAGCAGATTTGAAGAAATCAAAAACAATATTAGACTGTCGGACTGTTATATTGAATCCATCCGGCGGTTGGACATGGAGATATATTAAAACCCTGTCCGACTTTCGGACACGTACACACTGCGTTTAAATAAAATTTGGATTGGTGTTCATACCGTCTGAGTCTCATTTATACCACATTAACCATAGTAGCTAAATGACGAGGAATTCATTACCTTGGAGTTTGGCTTGGACGACTTATCTTGATGGTTATCCTTTTGATAGTCAATTGCATGGAACATACAGTGTAAACTGCGTTATAATATTACCGTTAAGTTTTTCATCACAAGCTATTAGTAATACAACCAATCTATACATCTAAATGATTTATATAGAATTGGAACAAAAAGCCAACTGTAACTCAACTCATAATACCACAAACTCACGATATACTTAGTAATACTGCAGCAAGCGACTCGATGGACGCCGGAACCAACGTGTTGTGGATCAGCTCTCTGAAGGGGTGCAAACTGATTGGCCACTGTTTAATGGTATAACAATATGGAGCTATTTTTTCTCTAAATGATTAGCTCCTGCTACACTTTGCGGCATGCTGTAGAACTACTTCCAGAACTCTGGATGTTTAGGATTATATTGTGCCATCATCAACACGGCTCATCCTCAGTCTGCATCCATTTTCATAAGAATATGTCAAATAATCAAAATCATTAAAAGGATTCAAACATTTGCTTTACCGATCCTTCGCTCTGTTGCTGCTCTCCTCCTCCTGTTGCGTTTACCAGCATAGACATAATAAAGATTTATTTATTATGTCTCTTGATTATGTCTGTTTACCAGAGGTGCAGGCTTTAGAATGTCCGGTTCCCTTCGGTACGAAGAACGTGATTGGCCGACTGAATCCACGTGTCATTCTATGGGCGCTTTGATTGGTTGGAACATTTAGACTGGTTTTGTTCACTTGTTTTAATTTTATATTTAAAACGGCCAACTTTTGCACCCCAAACATTTGATATTGTGTTTTATAAATCATTAATCTACATAAATGCAAAATATTACCTACTCTCTTGATGGGGAAATACTAAATGAAAAACTAAAGCAGCTAGCTTTGCTTGGCCCACTGCCTAAATGTGATAAATAAATGTCTCTCATGTTCTGTTTTATTCTTGAGAGACATCTTGAGAGCATGGTCCCTTTGTTTCATAAGTGACCGTATTTTTTCATTTAACCATGGTAAATATTGTCTTTGACCTGGTTTATATTTCACCCTCTGCACAAAACTATGTATAGTTGTTTGAAGTTTGTCCATAAAGGAATTACAATTATCATCCATACCTTTATGAACAAGGTGCTCGTTCCAGTCTATTTCATTGACTGCCTTTTCAAGATTGGTTAACTGTTTGTTTGGTATTTTATACTGTTCTATCTTTTTGTTTGCAGACCAATTAAATTTCTTCTAGCAAGCTTTCTTAAAATCAGAATCATATTATGGTCAGACAATCCTGTAACCAGATTATAAGATTTATTTATTCTTTCTGATCTATTAGTGAAAGCCAAATCGATGAGTGTTTCTGAGGAACTAGTTATCATTAAGTACTATAGAGAGATAATTTACAGCAGTCATTTTAGGTCAAACTGACCTTAAAAAGTATCACCTAATTTGGCCGCTCCTTATCCCTATATACACAAAAATGTACACAGTCAATTATCAATTCACCAGATAGGCCTGCTGGTAAACAACATCGGTTTCCCCAATCTGATAAATCCCCGAAACCATCTAAATTATGCCCTGCACTCATTATAAAATATCGTCAGAAATTAGCTAAACCCAAGGGGTCGCATACGAGCAAGCTTTGTACATAGTTCCCCAATTGGGCATTCCAAATTCGGGTGGGATTGGAGATGCCAAATTTAAAAAAAAAAAAAAAAAAAAAAAAAGAAATTAGCTAAACCACTGGCCACTGCTGCAACGTCTTCACTGTTTATTTGGCTGTCCCGCCAATACGTTCACGTTTAAATAGCCAGAAAAATTGCATGCCAGCAGATCACCTTAACAAAAGGGTCCAAGTCCAAAAATGATATAACTGCGCACGCGTACCAGAAGTCACAGCCAAATAGCTGCAGAAATGTAAACCCGGTTCTGGCAAAATATCCACTGCCTTTTGGTTATTATTTATTATAATTCATCTTTTTTTTTAAATGTGACCAGGATTTTAAGGCTTGTTTTTGTAAGATTCAGTTGCTGTAAGGAATTGAAGTTTTTTGGTGTGAACACTTGATATTATCTACTTTAATAGCACTTATTTTCTGGTTCTTAAAAACAGCATTTCAAGACTCTACTATAGATTCTAAGAATCTTCTATAGTTGATGCTTATATTTTAAATAAATGTCTTATAATAACATGTGATTACATAGTTATATTTTCTAATTTCCACTCAAATTTTAACAGACTCAATGCTGGGCCCAATGGAATCTCACCTTCTGAACTCTTCTACTCCATTCATTAATCTCTTATCTATAGGGCCCTGCCATCAGTCAGTTGCTGGCCTGTGTCTGGCCCCCCATCAAAAAAAAAAAAAGTCACTTGGCTGTCGGTGGGGTGCTGGCGTGCCACCTGCCCCCCTTTCAAGATACTTGCCTTCGGGCCTAACAACTTTTCTGGGGGAAACCCTGGACGCCCAATCATGACACAAGGCGTCATCCCAGTTTGTCCCAACCAGTCACCAATCACAGTGCACAGCCGCCATGCCACTAAATGTGTGTTACCCGATATCTACATTTTACAACAAACAGAGGAGGCATTAGTATTTGTGTTATTATGCCTCGTTCCCGGATCCGAGGGCGTAAAAATAAATTTATAAATCACTGATTTCTGTTTTTCTATTTTTATGAGCATTTTCCATACTGTCACAATTTTGGGAATGTTGGGTTGGGGTTGTATTTCAGTGTCTGTTTGTAATAAAAACAAAATATAACAACATGGATCCATTATTAATAATTTTAACTTCATTGATATGACAATTGTTGACAAATTATCATGTTGTCAATGATATGTGGTTGTCTATTGAATCCCAACATTCTACAAAGCATTTATAAAGGGCATCAGATTAGAAATTTTACACATCAACATGCAGGCAGTGATGCCTTTGTATTTTCAGCAAGGCAAACCTGCATCCGATTGGTTTCCAGGGACAATTCACATAGCTGTATGTATTTTTGTCAGGACTTCAATTGTAGGGGTGCATGTGACTTCTCTGTGTTTTCCGCGTACTTACACTGTATGTACCAGGCTCTCCATATGCCATTGTTCAGCCGTATTTTGTCGCGCCATAGCAGCCTAAGGCCTTTGAAGGACTTCCACTTTGGGGAGACAATTTTTCCACTGGTAAAAAAGGACACACAAAAATAAATGATTTACGACATAGTCCTAAATGCATTGAACCTGCTGGCTCTTAAAGCTAAAGGACAAATAGAAAACTAATTCAAAATATTGAATTCAGTACATATGCTCATGTCTTTCCCAATGATAAAAAAGGGGACCAATCACCTTGAGCAAAGTACAATGTGGCC
This sequence comes from Gymnothorax reevesii, assembly GCA_029721435.1. NCBI lineage: Eukaryota > Metazoa > Chordata > Actinopteri > Anguilliformes > Muraenidae > Gymnothorax > Gymnothorax reevesii. The sequence goes on along the minus strand of CM056578.1, from coordinate 71,864,842 downwards.
TATCCCATCTTTGATAGGAGTCCCAGTTTTCCAGCCATTGATTTTCGACAAACTGCAGTGTGCAGACCTCATACAATAGTGCGAGGAGTTAAACAACCAGCACTGCTTTGTGAAAATTAAGCATGATGGTTTGCAGAGTATTCAGCAGGTTTAACATAGCAGTATAGCTCATACAAAGCATTCCCTAAGGCAATCCTTGCCTTTTTACCACTGATATGGATATGGACTGAATCTGTCCAGATTGTACAGACATAGTTGTCTTCATGTGGTACTCACAGAAGGGCAACTAAAGAGAAGCTATTCATCACACCATTGACAGCCTTAGTCACAGGTTTTTTGCTTTTTTCAGGTTCCCAGCCAGCACAAAGTGCAACTTAATGACTATTACTTACTTTGTTGCTTGGCAGAAAGTTCTTTGACGGGGGTTCTTGGAATTGATTTTGGTGTGTTGTTTGCATTAGGACAGTTACAGGGGCAAAAACACATCAATGTGTGCAGCAAAATGGTAAAAGCAGTGCATTATCCCTGATGGCTAAATGAACCATGAACGATACAAAGGACAGAGGTTTTTTTAAAAAACAAAGATGCAGTTTTGCAAAAAGGCCATTACCAATGACTAACCCATCCTCAGTTCAACGCATCAACAAAGGACAAAGCACTTTTTATTTTGATATTCCTTGACGAAATTTCCCATGCTTATCACTTTTGTACCGTGTTATAGCTGGGAATTTTATATTCAAAAATTTTTCACCCCTCAGAACTTAATTATATTTTGTCCTGTTCAACCTGTAATGACTTTAAATACATTCACAAATTTAAAATATTTCTGTTTCTATATTTTTGTTCGCAGCCCCTGTCATCATGTCATCCTTATTACCGCCATTGGCCACTATTCCGCATGGGTAAGGCAACAGTTGGCCCAGCCTTGCAAGACATAATAAGGGTTATGCCAGTGAAAATTTGTCAGTCAAACTGAAAACAAACGGGCACTCCCGGTAGGCCAGGTTTTTACGCCAAAATGTACGCTTAACTGCATGATCCTCTGACTTTGCAGGTAGTGTGTAATTGCTGGTGTACATGCAACGCATCGGGCACTTACCAGCGGCAGGAATCACATGAATCAATGGAATAACATATCTGGGTATTTCTACAGAAAAGGGCACAATAACGGTAAAGACAGTCCACCCGGGGCTTGGAGACACATTGAAAATGTCACACAAGCAGTATGGAGGCATTTAATGTTTTTTAACGTTGCTTTTTATCCCCCCGGCATATAATGCGGGGGGATATAGCTATCACTCTATCCGTCCGTCTGTAACATTCTTTTGTCCGGAGCATAACTTGAAAACCGTTCAGTATTTCTTCACGAAATTTGACATGTAGGTCAGGTGTCATATGTAGACGTGCCTTTTGGTATTTAGGAATTTCTTGAGCAGTTCATCCATGAATGTGGGGGGCCATTGGATACGCCATTGCCAGATGGCTCTTGTTTAAGCTTGAAAATGTGGCCACTATAGGATTCCATTCATTTGGATTTCTCTACAATGCTGTTTTTCCTTAAAACTCCAAAACTATTTTGAGGACAAAAGAAATTAACCGACCCTTCAATTAGCCTTAGGGTGAGTATGCAGCATCCTCCATAATTATTGGCACCCCTGATTGAGATGTGTTTAAAAGCCTTAAAATAAATTCAATTTTTATTGCAGAAGCATACTCTCACACTAAAAATTGTAGCAAAATGTAACCTTCAAGTCAAGTGAATTTTAACAATTCCTAGGAATTAAATGTAATTTAAGTATTTCTGTCATTTCTACAGTAGTTTACAAAGTTGATCAGAGTATCTAGGAACATTTAATTAGTAAATCATCACTTCCTATTTCCCTGGGGTATAAATATGACGTGACACAGAGGCCATTTCTCTTATCCACTCTTCAACATGAGAAAGACAAAGGAACACACCATTCAAGTAAGGCAGATGTGTGTCGACCTTCACAAGTCAGGCAATGGCTACAAGAAAATAGCCACTCGCCTGCACCTGCCCATATCTACTGTCAGAGGAATCATTAAGAACCTTAAAACTACTGGAGCAGTGGTAAACAAGCCTGGAAGAGGACGCAAGGTTATTTTGCCACCACGTACAGTGAGGAGGATGGTAAGAGAAATAAAAAGTTCTCCAAAGCTCACTGTTAAAGAATTGCAACAAATGGTAGCATCTTGGGGTCACAAAGTCTCCAAAACAACCATCAGGCGCTATCTACCTGCTAAAAAGCTGTTTAGGAGGCATGCACAGAAAAAACCTTTTCTCACTCACAATAATAAACGCAAACGTCTGGAGTTTGCTAAGCGGTACTGGGACTGTGTGCTTTGGTAAGATGAGACCAAGATAGAGCTTTTTGGCAACAAACACTCTAAGTGGGTCTGGCGGAACACAAAAGATGAGTATGCAGGATAGCACCTCATGCCCACTGTGAAGTATGGGGGAGGATCGGAGATGCTGTGGGCCTGTTTCTCTTCAAGAGACCCAGGGAACCTTGTTAGGGTGCATGGCAGAGTCGTCACCAAGTCATCATGTACAAGTCAAATCAAGTCACTGGCCATTAGCTCAAACTCAAAGTAGACGAGGGAGAGCAATGAGGAATTAAAGAGGGCAGGGGAATAAATTAGACAATGAGCCAACTAATTAACAAGCAGAGTGGGGAAAGCTGAGAGAGTTAAAAGTTTTGATACATTTAGGATCAGAAAGGGGTGAATGTCAGCATGAAATTCTGCTCATGGCTCTCTCTGCTGTGCCCACTCTGGTTGTTATTAGTTATTAAATCATTGTCTAATTTGTTCCCCTGCCCCCTTTCACTCTGCATTGCTCTCCCTCGTCTGCTTTGAGTTTGAGCTAATGACCAGTAACTTGATTTGACTTGGACATGATGACTTGGACACAACTCTGGTGCATGGCATCATGAACGCTTTGAAATACCAGGACGTTTTAAATCAAAATCTGGTGGCCTCTGCCCAAAAGCTGAAGATGGGTCGTCACTGGGTCTTTCAGCAAGATAATGACCCTAAACATGTGACCAAATCTACACAGAAATGGTTCACCAGACACAGAATCAAGCTCCTCCCATGGCCATCTCAGTCACCAGACCTCAAACTCATTGAAAACCTGTGGAGTGAGCTGCAGAGGAGAGGACTCAGGTCGCTGGATGATTTAGAGAGATTGTGCAAAGAGGAATGGTCGAAGATCCCTCTTTCTGTATTCTCCCATCTTGTGAAACATTATAGGAGAAGATTAGGTGCTGTTTTGTTTGCAAAAGGGGTTTGTACAAAGTATTAATATAGGGGAGCTAATAATAGTGGCACACATGATTTGATGTAAAAGAATTATTTCTTTATGTGGAATTTTTTCTCCCACTGAATAAATTCACTTGAATTAAAGGTTGGATTATCCTCTTTTTTTCATTGTAGTTCTATATTATTTCGAAAAAAACTGAAATTATTAGAAGCTAAAGAACACATCTTAACCAGGGGTGCCAATTATTATTGAGGGCGCTGTATGATGAGTGAATATTCATTTTTGTGTGAACTTTCCCTTTAAGAGGAGACATTTCCCATTGAGGTAGTTGCCTCCCATCTTGGAATGCAAGGCATTAATTTTTTTTTTTTTTCGTAAATAACGATACAACACAATTTTCCTCATGATCATTTCCTTTGGCTTTGAATCGTTTGTTATCTATCAAATGGCTATGATTGGTGGCCAGGTGTCTGGACTTCCACCAATTAGCAGCCCATTGATTCAGAAAAGTCTTACTTTGATCAGAGATTACTTGCCTAGTTTATAGTCAGTATGTTTGCAATATAGCCCAATGACCACAACATGTCTGTAAAAATGTAACTGAACATACCAAATAACACTATTTCTGATGGAGGCCTAATATGATAAAGACTTTTAGTGATCTTGCATGAAAAGCAACGAGTTTTAAAAAATAATAATAATAGCGTGTTAAAATAGTATAGCTAATCGCAACTGAGGCTGGAGCAAAAACCGGGAACCACTAGGTCAGGACCGGGTTCGGAAACTACTGGGCTTCAAAATGCGATATTAACAACAATGTTGGCAATATGTTAACCACAAAATATTTGTTATTTAAATTTAAACTCAATATTACATATGTAACTCAGAAACACATTGAATAGCCATTATTAAACACCAATTTTCTGCAGTACTTTATTTAGCTCTTACTGCGCTACTTAGGCTTAATAATGATAGTCGGGGAAGGTACCTGTAGGCCAACGTCATGCACTCAAATAACCGGGTCAGAGTAGGATCAATGCTTAGGCTTCCAGAGCTTCTTGGACCGTACTTATAAGTTTGACACCACCTCCTGTTCACTGTATCGAAGTCGTATCCAACTGATGATCCGCTTTTTCCCCTGCGTGGGGTAGAATCGCTGTGCGGAGACGAAACCATGAAGTGCCCGCTGTGAATGACCTGGCTGCGCTCAACAGATCCAGCGGATTGTCCAGTCCCAGCGTTCGTCGCTTGACAGTCCTCTGAATCAGAATCCGAATCGGGAAGCTGATGCTGCTTAGTTCGATCCAAGAGCTGTGGTACGATTCGGTCGGCCTTTGCCATTGTGGAGGTATTGTAAGCTGGACTCAATGAGCGGAGTGCAATTCTGTAATCTATAAAACTGCTTAACATGCAACGAGTGCTAAAGAGCAGCAAAGGGGAAATTGTTTTCAAGTGCAGCACGCCTCACTCAAGTGCGTAACTGCAGGGCAATCCCGTGCATGTTTTTTTTTTTTCTCCCTTCAAGACCTTTGCTCCAGCCGCGGAAAGAAAGTCATCCATTGAAATTAATCTGAGATAACAGCTGGGCATATCCGGTCAGCGCAGAAAGCTGTTCAAATTAGAAGCGCCGCTCTATCCCGACACATCGTTCTGATAAAAGTTGGGCTGGTAACCTATGTATCTATAAGTATTTATCCAAATAGACCTCCGTCCCGTCTCAATCAACTGTACTGTATGTTAAGGGTAACGCCCAAAAGGCTCACATAACTCGTATGTGGTTGTGCAACTTGGCTACCAAAATTCTTGAGATGACTAAATAATGGATCTTGGGTTAACAAGTTGGCTCTGGTATATTGTTGAACTTATTAAGATTCAGATAATGACCAAGCTGAAAACAAGAATTTTGAATTCTATTTATGTGTGAATGTTTATGATGGCTGCAATAAATTTGAGTGAATAGCTTTTGGCCGACACTTATCTGCACAATTTTTCCACAATTTTTTAAAAAATTTTCTTACAGGTGGAGTCCCATTATGAGCGTTTTCCTCTCCAAACCACGGATTTCAAAATCATTTTCAGCATTGATAAACCACCCCATGGGGTTCACGAATCCACCAGAGAAATCTGCGATATCAATTTTCTTATGGCAAAAAATTATATTTTCTGGGGTCCCACAAAGTGTCACTAATGATTATAATCATGTGCTTATCAATGCACATTGTTGCTGATATATGTTCCAATCCAAATGAATGAAAGGGGAATTTGTTGAAATTGATGTCATACTGCCGAGACAGGAAGATATTTGTTCAAAAAATATGTTTTGAAGTGAAGATTTCCAACGGCCACGTGTGTAAACGATGGTACATTTGACGAAGTTCCCGGCCGTGACACACTAAGGGAATTTGCCCTAGGGTATGGCCAACATTCAGTGAAAAAACCAGGATGTGTCGACACTGGTAACATCTTCATAACATCTTTAACACTTGCATCAACCGACCTTTGTAAACCCAAAAATGGGGTGTGTTGATACGAAATGGATTGTGTGAGCATGGCTCTCACTTAATTCTTCTAGTTTATGTTGTTTCAGTATATATAGTTATTAGCTATGACCCTTATGATGTTCATGCTTAAAATTACTGCCGATTCTTAGACCTTGAAAACGGAAAAATGTTAAATGTCAGCACACTGGGTTGTAGCTCCGAATACGTCATTGACTGTAAAAGCAGGCAATGTTTTAACCCAGCAGGGTCTTTATCAGGCAAATGACTTTCATGACCCGTAAAGGCAGTTGGCCAATGACATCATTCTGACATCACTGTCAGCCAATTAAGGTTAAGATATAAATACACTCGATAATACATAGTTTATATGATATACCTCCATTAACCCAGTCATGGGCCACGTCCCTTTTTTTGGGACAGGCAATTGTCATTGATATATTGTGGCTCAGATGCAAAGGCCCATTACTGTGATGGTTAAATTGTGTAGCAGATTGGTAGGTGGAGTCATTGCCCTTGAAATAGGTCATGTGATGTATTTTCCCATGATCCCCTCTTTCAAAATGGCAGACACATTGGAAAATGACAAGGCAAAAAGGAAAAGAGGATTAGACAGGTGAGTAAAACAGTAAAATTGAGTGAATTGTTACATTAAACGGCTAAACTAGTGTAAACAGTATTTTGATTTATCATTTAGAAAGTATTGTTCAAGATAAATAATTTATTGCAAAAATATGCCTTGTAACATACCCGTCCGGTTTAGGTTTGGTTTTCCACACTTAACAGTGGTAACACACAAAACAAATTGTCCACAGTAATCCTATATAACTGCGAACTATCATACAAAAGTAAATAATAAAATTAGGATAGAAATACCTTCATAGATATGGATTTTCAAGACTGCTAGTCTGCTCTGTTTCTAAATTATTGTTTTTTTGTTTCTCAGGTGATTATATTCAACAAGTACAGTTTGCCATGACATCCAAGTATGTGAAATTACTGTAAGTTGAAAAAAAAAAATGTACCCGGTTGCGGGCAGCGTCTCATTATTGGGACGAAACTAAAATCGTTCAAATAAATATGGAAATTAATTTTCCAAAACTTTTTAAGCTTTTTTCTGTGTATAATTAACCAAAACTCGAAACATATGAAAAGGAAAAGGGGATTTGACACCCTGCCCATGATTGGGTTAAGGAGCTCAATGCGGAGTGAAAATTATAGAGCCTATAGAAATTTTACCAAGGTATATTTATAATTTGTATGAGAAGGTACACAGATGATATAAACAAATAAGAAACCAAGGACTCTGATGTACACTCACATATGTTCTTCAGTCACTTCTTTCATATTTTTCAGTGACTTAAAGCCATGGTCAATCTCACTGAAAAAAATAGTTCAAAGTAGGACCGTGAGGCATCGATCCGGAACCAAATGCAGGAACACAGGATTGCCAAAGAAACGGCTTTTATTGAGCGAGGGGGGTAACCCCCGCAGGGCAGAAGGCAACAGTACAGAGTCCGCAATCCAAAAGTCAAAATTCAGTGGGGTATAAAAGGAAACGTAACCAGGCAGCAAACACAAAAATTGTAGTCAGACAAAACAGATTCGGTACACAGGCAATGGTTTGTAGGAGAAGAAAACTCAGACCAAACGGCAATCCGAATCGTTATCAGGGCAGCAATGCACAAAAATCGTAGTCGGGCAGAAAAGGGTTTGAACACACAGATGCAATGGTAATCCAATAAGGGCAAGCCAAAAAAATCAGTAGTCAGGCAATCCAGTCAGAGACACAATTAGTACAAGGCGAGAGAAAATGCAGCACAGGTAAACTCGAGAAACGATCTGACAGAGAATGACTGTGAAGAGACACCTAATATACACTTCTAGGGAGATCACATGGTAAGACACACAGGTGCAAGTAGTCAGAATGATTACAAAGGGGCAGCACATGAGAGAGAACCTAATCACATGAAATTTGGCAGAAGCCAAAAAGCAGACAGGGATCACGGGACCAACCTATACAAAGACATACAGCTCCAGTTAAGGAGTTCTAACGTGCATAGATAATTACAGAAAGGACAGCATGATCAGATGTGGAGTTTTCCACAGAAATACAGCACAGGAGATCAGGGAAAGAAAAGAGGCGGAGACTAGAACAGGGCAATAGCTGAGAGCTTGTTAATCAATTAGTAAGTGAAACTATACAATCCCTTGGTGCTTGTTAGTAAGTTAGTATTATGTACAATGTTAGTTGGTGTCAGTAACTTCTAGCGAAAATAACAAACTGTTAGTATGATTAGTAACATAGAAAAGTAAGGTGAAGTAAGTAAACGAGATCAGAAGGAAGACTGAAATCCAGAATCCAATAAATCACCCGAAGAGTGACACGCAGGACTGGGGCTGTGAACTATGACAAGACGAGAGACCAGACGGGGGAGACAAAGCGCAGTACATAATAGAAAACATGGACCGGAATGAGACTATGGCAAAATGTAAAATATGGAAAAGTATAAACTAAGACAATATATGAACAAACCAATGATAACAGTATATAATACATAAATCTAAGAATGGTCAGACGATGCAAAATACCAAAAAGACAAATGTCAAAAACAGAGAAACATGATCAGACAGAGCAGAAACAAAACGAGGACGGCTACTCTTTCAGTTACATTTGTAGGCTATGAAAAATTTGCTCAGCACAAAAGTAAGATTAGCATCATCTGAAGAGTTTTCATTCAAGATTTCAATCAATAACATTAGGATATTAAAATGTTTATACACTGACCAAAACTTCCAATGCAACACTCGGGTTTATTACAACACGTCATTTTCTTAAGATAAATTTAACAATACATAACAAATATTAAGATTCAAATCAAAAACACAGTTTTAGAGTCAGGTATTAAGAACAGTTTTTTCCTGGTTTCCAATTCATTGCATCAGTTGAAGGCGCAATTCTGGATCACCGAAGTCAGTATCTTGTATGGCCTCCTCTGGCGTCACACACAGCCTGGATTCTGCGATGCATGGAGTCAATCAAATGCTGAATTTCAGCCTGTGTGATGCGATCCCATTCCTCCTGGAGTGCTTGACGCAACTGTTGGACTGTGGCTGGTTTTGGATCACGCCGTCTCACCCAGCGATCCAGAATGTCCCATAGATGTTCTATAGGGTTTAAATCTAAATCTAAATTTAAAGACATTGAACATTATTCTGCCTCAGGTAGTCCTGACAGACTCTGGCAACATGTGGTCTCGCGTTATCCTGTTGCAGCGTTAGGCGATAGCGATGGACGAGTGGAACTGCGACAGGGGTAAGGATGTCGTCACGGTAACGGGCCGCACTGAGGTTTCCATCGATGATAATGAGGTCTGTCTTGTGTCTACTGCTTATTCAGCCCAAACCATCACACTGGCTCCACTCCAGCGGTCATGCTGCAGGATGGTAGCGTCAGTATAACGTTCCCGTCGCCTACGCCATACACGCAGTCTTCCGTCAGACACACTCAACTTGAACATTGATTCATCGGAGAAGAGCATCCTGTTCCACCTGAGAGCATTCCAGCCCAAATGTGCCCTTGACCATCGCAGACGGATGCGGCGACGTGCAGGAGTCAACACCAAATCACGGCGAGGACGTCGGTTGTGCAAGTCGGCGTCACGCAGGCGGTTGCGTACGGGTCGCTAATCCAGTTCTGGGGACGACCTCTGGTCTGAGCAGCAGTGACTGTTGCTGCCAGGAAGCGATTGCACAGGTGCTTGAGACAAATATGGTGATCCTGCTGAGGGATGGTGACACGTGGTCTGGGGGCACGTGGTCGATCACCGGTGCTTCCTGTTTCATTATACCGGCTCCAGAGACGCGATATGGTCAACACGTGGACGCCCAGGTTCCTTGCAACCCGTCTTTGCGATATTCCACCAGTGAGCATACAAACGGCTCGTTCTCGCTCATTTTGACCTAGGCGCGGCATGGTCACACGTTGACCCAGGATAATGCAAAGGAATATTTAAGTTGCAGATTGCTACGGCTATTTATTGACCAAATTCTCAAAGGATTGGTCAATGAGTTCTACTCAACCTGACGGGATAGGCAAAATTCTAAAGAATGTGCAATCAAGCGGAACGAGCTACCCACACGAATAGATCAAAACAATTTTTTGAGCTTTTAAGTTGTAGTTGATGTATCATGGCTCAAAACCAATATCCCATTTTATGTACACCAAATATTTCAAAATTGTATGTGTTGTGTTGGAAGTTTTGGTCAGTATATAACAGCATTGATCATTGATCATTGATACTATCTGCACTGAGGTAGTAGTTTGCAAGACAGATTTAAGGACAAACGTACCTATATAAAATAAGTCCTACACAGCATTTGTTTCTGCACTGGATAGCGGAATTAACAGCACTTACCTGGTATAAATGCAAATCTTTCTTGTCTTGTTCTGTTCTCTTTGTTTGTTTGTAGCCTCCACACCCGCGTGCAGCACCTCTCTTGGGTCGGCAGGGATGCGCAGATTTTTCTTGTTGCGCCTTCACGCTGCCCATCCAGTCAAAGGTCATGGAGCCGGGATACTTGAACAATTTGCTGCAAGATCCTGCTGCCATCGTGGGATTCAGAGGACTTATCGCAACTTTTCAGCGAGGTTCTTGCGTAATTTTTCAAGAATATCATGCAGCAGCAGAAAAATCTGCCCGCTAAAACATAGCCATATTATCCACTGGAACTTGTGCACCCAGGTTTTTGGGGGGAATTCCTTCATTCCTAACAAAGGAAGGAGAATTTCAGAAAAGATTCAAATTATCAATAAAAACTAGATCACATGAAGAGCTGGTCTCCTGAAGCCAACTGTGCTGACGTAAAGTGCAACTGAAAATCTGGGATCCTGTTCAAAAAGGTGGAATTGGGCCTGGGATAAAGGCTGTTTTTCCACATGATGCAAGAAACTTAAAGGCTTGTTGAAATCCTGTTATATAACATCTCTCACCTTTGGTCCCAAATATCATTACAAATATCTTTTTTTTTTGCACCTTTGTACAGTCTAGTATCTGGTCAAAGTTCACGTTGATGCTCAAAAGATTTTCTGCAAGATCCTGCAGCCATCCCGAGATTCAGAGAACTTCTTGAAACTCTTCAGTAAAGTTCTTGCATAATTTTTCAGGAATCTCCAATAGCAGCTGCAACATCTGCATGCTCAAATACAGCCGAGAGAATGGAGAAGAAGATGATTGAGGAGTGGATTGGATGTGAGCAGAGACGTGATCAGGAAGTCATTTGGGAGAAATGGATGTAGGTGGCCAAAGATATGAAAGTTAGAGGGTAAAAAAAAACAATTAAAAAGGTGAATCAGCTGTTAATTTTTTTTTTTTTAGCCCGCCACCACCCCCCCTCTTTGGAGGACAACTTTATTATTTTGCCGGACTTAAATACAATGATATATCACCTCTTGAGGGAGGGACTAAACGAAGAAAAAACAGAAAAGAAAAGAAAAAAAATATATAATATAGCAATGAAAGGAAAAAACCTAGAAAAATAAAGAACGTAACCACACACCAACAACTCTCAAAGCTATCAATCCTCCAGTGAACCCCCCAAACCTCCTAAAGCCTCATCATTCCAATGCATGATTGGAATTGTATTTTTACTTGCAATGATGTCTCCATAAAAGGAGAAGAAGAAGAAGAAGAAGAAGAAAGAAAAAAAAGCTGTTAATTACTAGTATGTCTAATCATAGAACAGTTCTACGGTCAGATGAAACCAACACTGACCTCAATGTAATAAAAAAGGGAGCAAGGGGGAGCAGACACATGTAATGATGAAACTAATGCAGCATGGAGCCTCCTATGGTGAGTGAAACCCAACTCTTCTGAAACAATACGCAGATTAATAGGTGAGACAAGGATGGTTAATGTGGTTATTGGGGTCAGCAAGGAATAGCCGTCAGAATTATGAAAATGGAAGGGAAGCAAGTACAGTGCTACATATCTCCGGAATACCAGTAAGTGTGTCAGAGGCTGAGGTGAGGGAAATTGTTACAGGCAGCGAAGCTCTATGAGCGAAGCATCTGAAAACGACTAGTGACAGTGTGAAAGTAGGCGGCTAATCAGTAATGATAATTATGAACAAAGATAGACCATTAAGCCAAAACTTTAACACCACTCATTGATGCAGCAAAAAATATTATTTCACAACTACGGCTCATATCCAGGTCTGCAGACAAATCTTAGACAGAAAGTTGGTTTTCGTATTACACTTTTCAGCTTGAAGACCAGTCAAAGTGCCCATTCTAACCTCGGTCCACCTCTAAAAGCACCCCCAATGGGCACTTCAGCATCAGAACTGGATCTTAAAGCATTTGAAGATGGCTGCCTGGTCCACTGAGTCTCATTTTCTTTTACATCATGTGCTTTGGCTGGGTACATGTGCAGTGAGCACCATTTACCAGGGAAGAGATTGCATTAGCATGAACTGGGAAAAAGACAAGTTGATGGAAGGAGTCCCTTACGAAAAAGAAGTTTATTCAAGTGTGCTATTAATATACTTCTTCTATACTAAAAATAAGAGAGTATACTTTCAGTTTACTTTTGATGTACGTATTTATCAGAGATATACTTAGCAAAGTGATACTTAAGTATACTTAGCTTATACTGAAAAGTACACAGAAAAGTCTAAGTATATTTGGCTAATACTTGTTCCTAAACTTTTGATTATTATACTTTTCTTGACTGTATCTCAAAGTATTAAAATATTCATGCCTAATGTTCAAGTACACTGGCTTGCAACTATGAAGCTTCTATCAAAAGAATAAGCACATTAAAATATTTTACCATACATATTGATTTCTTTGAAGTATACTGCACTAAATTTTTACTCAGTTTTTACTATCTCACGGACTTACATATTACACATGTACGTTTGCAGTAACAAGTCAGCTTTGGGGGAGCATAGCAGAGTAAATAGCACATGGGTGGAGCTGAACTTCATTTTTATGCAGTTTTATTAACTCACAGAAACAGACAAATATTTGCCTGATTTTATTTGAGAACAAATTTGACAATTATTCCAGTATTGACAGACTTGATACATATTCTTGCAAAAAAAAGTATACTTCAAGTTTAAGCAACATAAACTTAAAGTACCCATCTAGTTTACATCTAAGTTTGATTTTGTACTGCAAGTATGCTACAAGTGAACGTTTAAATATACTGTGACTAAATTAGTTGTATTCCTCTAGCATACTTTTCAATTTATGAAAGTATAAATTTAAATGTACTGTAAGTTAACTTACAGATATGCTGCTTGTTTATTAGTTGTATACTTTGAGTAAACTTTTCAGTTCATGAAAGTATACTGTGAAGTAAACCGCTTGTAAACTCAAAGATGAACTACTAGTTCACTAGTTATATACTTCAAGCACAATGCCTAATTTATAAAAGTATACTTTAAGTATACTGAAAGTAAATTCAGATGTACTACAACTTCACTTGTTGTATACTTCAAGCCAACTTTTTAGTTCATAGGTGTGAACTTCATAGGTATAGGTTCATAGGTAAATTCATAAGTAGACTACAAGTCCATAGTTCTATACTTCAAGCCCTCCATAGTTTAAATTTAGTTGTAAACTTTCAGGGAGCTAAAGGTTTTTTTTTTTAACTGCAAGTATACTTCAAAATCTTCTTTAAGCTAACTTAACATCATATTCACAGCTTATGATTATTGCAATCTAAGATATATTACTGTTGCTATTCAGATATTTTTATTTATATCCCGGAACGCCATTCGGCATTCTGGGATATAAATAATAATATCTGAATAGCAACAGATGTTATGTTTTTGGTCTGACAGCCGCCGCTGCCGCCGCCATGCCGCCCTACGTGGTAACGCGATAACTTCTGTAATATTTCAATTAGAAATTCCAAGTTTTGCATATAAGTAAGTATAATAAAGAGGAAGAACTGATTCGATTTTGGACAATTTACAATTTCTAGATTGGCCACCAAGGGCCAAAAACTGAAAAAAATCACTGTTTTTATCATATCTCTGGAATTATTTGTCTGATTGACCTCAAATCAAGTGCAAATGAAAGGTCATGACCTGAGGATGTGTCCCACGATGACATTATACCGGTTTGGTTCAAAATTTTGATACAAGGTGGAGCTTTGTCATATAAAATTCAGCATTTTTGCCGTATCTTTGGAACTATTAGTCCAATTCACATGAAACTATGTGCAGCTGCAAGGTCATGACCTCACAACGTGCCACATGATGACATCATACCTGTATGGTTCAATATTTTGCCACCAGGTGGCGCTTTGTGATGGAAAATTACCATTTTGCCCATATCTTCAGAACCATTTGTCCGATTGACCTGAAATGACCTGAGGGGCTTTATAATGTATTGGGTCTATTTAAGGACTTGAGAATTGGAGGATTGGGGGCGTTCGGGGATACACCCCAAGCCGTCGCCCCCGACGGCATAAGCCTAGTTTAATGTAAGTAGACGAGAGGTTACCTTATGTACTGTACTAGTAGACAATGTTTAAGTGCATTCTGCTTTACATTTGTAGGTACTTATGGGAATTTACAATCAAACACATACTCGGGATTGAGAACAAAATTGATTCCTTTATAAATTACATTTTCAAACAAAGTATTGTATTGGATGCCAAAGTATAAGAACACAGCAATGGCAACTCTTATTGAAATGCCAATTCCAAACAAAATATACCTTTTTCTTTCATATGGAACCAGAAATATGCATAAAATATTGATTAGCAATCCCTTCATTCTGGCGAGTAGGCTGAAGGACTCAAGCAAAGGCTGATGAAATATTCCAAATGAGTACACCAGTGAGCTGTTTTTTGGTTAATGGAGTTCTGTATCACAGTCAAAAATATGACCGACTAAAGAAAAGATGCAGCAGTGCTGTAATACTTGAAAGATGGTACATTCTGTTTAATAAAAGATTTAATCTTTTTTAAACAAGAGTGTGAACATCAAAGCCCTGCATATTGTTCCTGTACCAAACATTACTGTGTTTAAGTCGAGATATTGTTGTGGTTTTCCAACTAGATGTTTATATATTTTTGAGGTCCCCTTGTTCGTGAATAATTGGAGAGGGACAAAATCTTCAGAAGCCATCTTTATTCCCAGCCTTGAATCGTGCAATCGTGCAGTCCCTGGCCAAGAAGTGCTAACTCGACATGCTTTACAGAGCAATATTTATGGGAAAAACTCAACCAACTTGGCTCCAATCAAAATATATGGGTGGTAACCATCTTATCTATTGTTTTTTTTCACCAACTTTGCTCCAATCACAATTCATGGGTTGTAACGATCTTTTCTTTCACGTTTTTTCATTCTCTAGCTTTGTATATCAAACCATGGTGGAGCACAAAAAAGCTGGTTTAAAAAAATATATATAATAAAAATGGTGTGGAAAATTACAGTATAAGGATGGAAAGACAGTCAGATGAATAGGATACAAGTAGATTCATTGGCTAAATGATTTAACTGATTATGTTTTCAGTAACAACTTATGATTTTACTGAACAAATATTGATTAAAGCTACAGAAATCAAATACATCATCTGATTATGTTTTCAAATCAACTAAACAGAAGCCTGCTTACTAATCAAAGCTACAGAAGCCTGCTGCTTATGTGTGTGAGCTGCTTATGCATGTGTGAATTGAATTTCTTGTATGAGTGTGTGTCTCTGTAAATCTCTTGTATATGTGTGTGTGTGTGTGTGTGCTGCTTGTGCCTGTACATCATGTGTCTGTATGCACTGCTCATGTGTATGTGAACTGCATGTATGTGTATGTGTCTGTGAGCGTGTGTGTGTGTGTGTGTGTGTTACTGCTGCATACATAATATGGATACTGATTATGATTATTGATTATGGTTATTCAACGTGACAATTGATCAACTGATGAATATGATGAGAAATATTTAAATATAATCCTTAACAATATCAATTCAATCTAGCCAGCGATTATGTGCAGATTCATAGATAAATGTACTCAGTATTTTCAAACATGAGATTAACCACACTGGAACTTCAGTGCTATCTGACATAGTGACAATGAAATGTCTGTATGAGTTTTAAAACTAGCAACTATACCACAGTTTGATCTGCACCAGCTGTGTGGTTGAAGTTAAGTGGGTGTAAGCTTGGATGGGAGAACACATGAGAAAATGAGTTGATGTTGGTGGGCCAGTAGGTTGGGATCTTCCCTCTGGTGGAATAATACTCCATTGCAGTGAAGAGGATGTTGTCTGTCTGATGAGATGTGAACCTGAAGTCCTGACTCACTGTGGTCATTAAACATCCAATGACACTCTTTAAGTTTCCTAGCAGTATACCTCACAGTATACTTTCATGAACTGAAAAGTTTACTGCGAGTACAAAACCCAAAACCAGTGAAGTTGGCACGTTATGTAAATCATAGACAAAAACAGAATACAATGATTTGCAAATCCTTTTCAACTTATATTCAGTTGAATACACTGCAAAGATAAGATGTTTGATGTTCACACTGAGAAACTTTTTTTTTTTTTTTTGCAAATAATCATTAACTTAGAATTTAAAGGCAGCAACACATTGCAAAAAAAGTTGGCACAGGGGCCTTTTTACCATTGTGTTACATCGCCTTTTCTTTTAACGACACTCAGTAAACGTTTGGGGACTGAGGAGACCAATTTTTGAAGCTTTTCAGGTGGAACTCTTTCCCATTCTTGCTTGATGTACAGCTTAAGTTGTTCAACAGTCCGGGGTCTCCATTGTCGTATTTTACGCTTCATAATGCGCCACACATTTTCAATGGGAGACAGGTCTGGACTACAGGCAGGCCAGTCTAGTACCCGCAGTCTTTTACTACAGAGCCATGCTGTTGTAACACGTGCAGAATGTGGCTTGGCATTGTCTTGCTGAAATAAGCAGGGGCGTCCATGAAAAAGACGTTGCTTGGATGGCAACATATGTTGCTCCAAAACCTGTATGTACCTTTCAGCATTAATGGTGCCTTCTCATATGTGTAAGTTGCCCATGCCTTGGGCACTAAAAATACACCCCCATACCATCACAGATGCTGGCTTTGAACTTTGCGCCTATAACAGTCCGAATGGTTCTTTTCCTCTTTGGTCCGGAGGACACGACGTCCACAGTTTCCAAAAACAATTTGAAATGTGGACTCGTCAGAGCACAGAACACTTTTCCACTTTGCATCAGTCCATCTTAGATGAGCTTGGGCCCAGCGAAGCCGGCGGCGTTTCTGGGTGCTGTTGATAAATGGCTTTCGCTTTGCATTGTAGAGTTTTAACTTGCACTTGCAGATGTAGCGACGAACTGTAGTTACTGATAGTGGCTTTCTGAAGTGTTCCTGAGCCCATGTGGTGATGTCCTTTACACACTGATGTCGGGTTTTGATGCAGTACCACCTGAAGGATCGAAGGTCACGGGCATTGAATGTTGGTTTTCGGCCTTGTCACTTATGTGCAGTGATTTCTCCAAATTCTCTGAACCTTTTGACAAAATTATGGACCGTAGATGATAAAATCCTTAAATTTCTTGCAATAGCTCGTTGAGGAATGTTGTTTTTAAACTGTTCGACAATCAGCTCACGCATTTGTTCACTAAGTGGTGACCCTCACCCCATCCTTGTTTGTGAATGACTGAGCATTTCAGGGAAGCTGCTTTTATCGCCAATCATGGCACCCACCCGTTCCCAATTGGCCCGTTCACCTGTGGGATGTTCCAAATAAGTGTTTGATGAGCATTCCTCAACTCTCTCAGTCTTTTTTGCCACTTTTGCCAGCTTTTTTGAAACATGTTGCAAGCATCAAATTCCAAATGAGCTAATATTTGCAAAAAATTACAAAGTTTACCTGTTCGAACATTAAGTATTTTACCTTTGCAGTGTATTCAATTGAATATAGGTTGAAAAGGATTTGCAAATCATTGTATTCTGTTTTTATTTACAATATACACAACGTGCCAACTTCACTGGTTTTGGGTTTTGTATAAAACTAATAAAACTAGCAGAATATCTGTAAGTTTACTTGCAGTATACTTAAATGTATACTTTCATAAATTGTGAAGTATGCTAGAAGTATACAACTAGTTCACTTGTATTGTATTTAAAGTATAGAATAAAATTCATATGTAAACTAGATGGGTACTTTCAGTTTGCTTAAACTTGAAGTATTCTTAAAAGTATACTTTTATGAACCTAAAAATGTTCCAATTTAGTCCAAAGAAGTATTAAATTTGCTTACTTTCTTGTACACTACAAGTACATGGTCCGTAGTATACTTGCTATACTTATACTCAAGTATACTTAATAAAATGAACTTCAAGTCTACTGCTTTTTGCTAAGGGGCGTGATGCTCTTTGAAGAGTTCCGCTGGGAAACCCTCAGTTTGAAAATTCAAGGGACATCTTTTTGATGGAGTAGTTTTGGCAGCACAAGAGGGACTTTAACTATACGAGGCATATGGTATTAATTTTGTGGCTGATCGGTGTTAATAGCCATCAAAGTTATTTTTTGGCTTTCTGAGTCATGAAATCAGACCCTACATTATGCCACCACTCAGATGCTTTACATGTCAGAGATATGGATATGTAGCAGCAATGTGCTGGGAAAGCAGCAGTCTGGTTAATGTGCGGGAGAACATGAATAAGGCAAGTGAGAAGAAGACGCTCAGCAAAAATGCTGCAACTGTAGAGAGGAGCCTAGTTCTGCCTACGGAGATCTGCCTGCTGAGGATGCGAGGCCAGTAAGAAGGCAGCGAAGCCGCAACAAGTGAAGAAAGGTCAAGGAATTATTTACGCACAAACAGTGAAGAAAGTGCCTGGAAATGTAGTGGTCTCCAATCAAACGACCACAGAACATTAACAGCGAAACATGTAAAGGGTGTGACTGAGTGATGGAAGACCTATTAATAGTAGATCTGAGGGATTTTCTACTGCCTATGGTAGATACCAGAAATTGTTTTGCACGTCAGAGAGCAGAACAGAGAGAATATTGTGAAATCAAGTCAAAAGCACAGTGTTTCTGAGAATAAGAATGAATCTTTGAGTGAGGGAACGAATAATTCACAAAAACCTAACAAACAGCGGTAGTAAAGCGAAATGTTATTCAGGGTAGTACAGTGCTTGAAGTCGACAAAATTACGATATAGAAAGTCAGAAGAATTTAGTGATACATTATTTAGATTTTTTATAATGCAAGTCTGCTGCTTCATACTCCAATCCAGTCAGCGGCGGTAATGCACAAGTCGTTTCTTAGTGTAATACGAATCACTCAAGAAGAAGAGCAAAAAAGGGAGAAGAAGAATGTGAATCTGAGTTGTTGAGTCAAACGGCCAGGTTACCTACTGATGTGAATTGTTATTTTCTTAATGGTGGTTTGGTATTATCTCTCTCAGGTTTGTTTTAGAGGAGTTGGCTATAGCAGATGGATGCCATGCACCGACATCGTTCCATGTATAAGGGTACGACTCCGCCATGGAAAGAAACTTTCAGGAAGGTAACAAGTTCAGATGCTTTTGTTTTTGTGTGCGTGTTTCAAGCTCTGTGGACTGACATTAATTTTATCAAACATGTTTCTACTGCTTTAAAATATCATTGTGCAACTGAGTAGCTCCTTGTATTCCGCTGCTGAAAGATACCCTGGTTTAGAGTGATATGTGGGTAGTTTGATCTATCATTGTTTAATTTACCTTGGATACGTGGGCATCCATTTCTTCGTGTTGAAATTCCTTACGGCAGCCAGGTGTGCAGACACAATCTGGACTCGTGAGAACTCTCTAAACCATTGGTTCCCAAACTCGGTCCTGGAGCCTCCCTGTGTGTGTTGGTTTTTGTTCCATTCTGGTTTGTTATCATAGGATTCCAACAAGATGTTAATCAGTCTTAATTGGGTGATTTTATGTTTAGAGCAGCTATCCTCTCGACATTTTGACGGTTATGCATACAGACAGCGAGGAATAAATTCCACATCCTCAGTAACAACACCATGAAAAGAGGGCAGTGGCGGCTCGTGAACTGGCCATTGAGGAAGCTCAAACAATCCCTTAAAATTAATGATAGGTCATGACTTGTTTTCAATCATTCATTTAAATCACCATTACAGAAGGGGGGGGGTAAAAATTGAAATGCATCTAATTGTTATCCCCCGCCGCGCGTTTAGCGCGAAGCGGGGGATATAGTATTCTGCTCCGTCCGTCCGCCCGTACGTCCGTCCGTCCCGAACATTGTCAGCGCGATATCTCAGGAAGGAGTCAACCTATTTCAATTCTTTTTGGTACCAACCTTCCTACTGGGAATGCGCAGACACCAGTCGGTTTTGGTGACCTAACGACGGGGGATATAGTCACTTTAGTGACAAACTCTTGTTCATTTTGTGTTATTTTCAGTGACTATGGTAGGCCCTATTCCCCTGATAACAGCTTCAAATTTCATGGACAATTCGCAGATATTAAGAATTCAATGGCCTCAAATGTACGCATATTCGAGATCCATTTTGCGACGATGCGGACACTTCAGCAACAAGAATAACGACTTAAATGGGTCATTCCATCCCAACTGTCCAAATGGCTCTCTTGACCGTCTCCGATTTGGCTGAAAAATAAATCCAGCGGGTGTATTCTCCTCCTAATTCACAAAGTCGGGCCCATTTCCGGTGTGTGACTCGGTGAAAACAAAACCCACATGGCCCGTGAAAACCGAATTGAAAGTGATGCGAACGAAGTAACAATCCATCAAAAAACATGCCCATACATGTGTGTAGCGTTTAGTTGTTCGAATCACACATGAAACGGGGAGAGAATTTTTCATTTCACGTATTTCCAAAGGGAAGTAAGCGGCGTGAAGCATGGATAAAAGCTGTCAAACTCTTTGCGATAGGCTACCATTTCGGGGCGTTTCATTCTGAAAAAAAAACGCCCCTAAAGCTGTAGAGTTGGCATGTATGCGGCAGCAAGTGGGAACCGTCAGCTCATGCAGTGCTGTGTGGGAAGCATTTTATCGGAGGTGAACTAGTAAATGGCTAAATATTTCGTTAGCTGGGAATTACTTTTGCCATTTGCTGTCATGCTTTTAATTTACAAATCTAAGTACCAGCAATATTTGGTGTCTGTGACACAATGATGATCAAAATAGTCAAATGACATCTCTAGTACCTTATAATAACTCCTACACGCTGTATTTACTCGCAAAAATGAGAAATCGCAGATAAAAATACTAATAAGGTGGATTAGAAAGTGACATTTGTTGAGATGACAGGAAGATGAACACACAAGGTTAATTGATTTCACCGAGTGCCTAATTTGGCCAGCCGGAAGTGGCGACACTGCGACTTTGAGAATTGGAGGAATCTAAAATTATAGCTCTCAACTCCTAATAGCTTTGTCATAAAATATTTTTGCAACCAAGTTCCAGTGTTCTGACAATTTGTGCTGCCTTGTCAAAAAGTGCTACCATAATGCAAAGTGATTGGAAAGTCTTTGTCGCCTTAATATTGCAATATAAATCGGTAGTAACTTTTATTTGTTAGCTTTTTATAACATAAGCAGATATTATAATGAGTTGAGCAAGTTTCTTTAAAAAGAAATATGCCGCACACCATTATCATCTGATTTCTGCATTTTCAGGAAATCCCGGCGTGTGTATGCAAATATATACGCTTACATGTCGAAAGGCGCACTAAAAAAATGCATTTTTATGATTTTTGAAGACACTTAAGCTGTGAAAGAAGAAACGGAGCCCAAGTCTTTCGGTTTGCGCAAGCGCAGAACCGCAAGGTAACATATTTTGATAGGTAGCAAAAATGGACAGAACACCGGCCCTTATTGAACAGGGATTTCTGTGGAGGCACTTTCAAAGGGCTGGATCTACAAAAGTATTTCAGCTTTTCGTGAACAAAGTCCTTGAAATTTTCAGGGATGAAAATCTGCTACTATAACTTAAGAACCAATTACCAAAAAATATTGTGCTCCATCCTGGCAGATATATTAAATTATCTTTGTAGTTTCATGCCAATGTTGGAATTTACTGTGGAACTATATTATGTGTAATAAAAACTTAGAAAAATTGTCATTTCAGACAACCCCAAGAAAGATCATAGTGAAAAAATACCTAAAGGTCTATGCAGACCTTATCTACGGTAGTGTGCAGCCCCTTTGCAACCGGTTACTTATTCAAAGTATTTATGGTGAATAATAGGTAATGTGCCATATATGATGCCATGCCTGATTAATTTTCTGTTAAGTTGGCGTGTGATCGTCAACTGAACTGTTTATTGCAGTCAGCCCTCAATATGGAATTATACTTAAGTCATGTCAAGAGCATTGCACATGCCCAAAAACAGAACAGTTGAGAAAAAGTTATACATTCCTTTATTTGTGGCGTTAGGTCGAGCGAAGTTGTAAATGCTCAATAAAGACTAGACTTGCACTTTTACAGCAGTTATTATTGTGAATCCAGCATTAAATTTGCTGGTTTAACAGTCTGACAGTGGCCTACCACTTTCAAGCTGCACTTGTAGTTAAGAAACAGTATGGAACGCAAGCTTCTTGCCAAGCGAGGGATTGGCATATTTACCGCTGAACCATTAGTGGCCTACCATCACTTTTTGGTCTTGGGACTACTGTCTGACTGCACATACCTGTTTCTGCAGCAATTACAATTTTAAATGACATTGAATCGATTGCTTTGCAATGGATGAAATTGACATATGGCTGTGACATGTGTGTAGCCATATACTCGACAGTCACAAAATCAAACAGGAAGCAAGTTATAATTGCTGCTGACTGGAGCCCATTTTTATGTCGTTGTGTTATTTTCAGGGGAAGAAAATCCTATTGCAATTACTTGAACACTTGCATTAGTGTCCTTATTAACATCTTCAACTGTCTTGAAAAATGTCGGGTCTTCTCATACATTTAACTTTGAATTGCAGTTTTGGCAGGAGCAAAAGCCAATTTCGGAACCACTGGTTTTGGAAATCTTTGAACTTCATGCATTGCCATTGCCTTG
Source organism: Gymnothorax reevesii (assembly GCA_029721435.1). Lineage (NCBI taxonomy): Eukaryota > Metazoa > Chordata > Actinopteri > Anguilliformes > Muraenidae > Gymnothorax > Gymnothorax reevesii. Next base: position 71,842,013 of record CM056578.1, on the reverse strand, counting down.
TCGTTCTGTATTGTGCTGTAAATTTGTATCCCTGGACAACAAATGGGGAATACTATTGGATCCTCAATTGTCACATTGCATCCCTTGTGTTCGTTAGTAGAGATTTGTGTGTGAGAACTCCACAGGCCACAAATTGGTGCCAATTCCGTTCATATTTGCCGTTGGCCTTGTGTGTGGTAAGGTCACAAAGCCTATCAATTTTGGGAGAGATTGCTTTTGGGGCTGTGGGGACACAGGTTGACCAGTGGGCGACTGACTCTAGCTTTCAAAGAAATTGTGCAGCTGAGGTAAAAGTTAACTGAACTTGCAGGTCAAGCATTCTCCACATTAAAAGGAAATTTGAGGATAGCTCTGCTGAATTAGCCTCTGGAGTCTAATGATCTGAATTTATGAATGGTTTTGCATGTACTCACAATTTAAAGTTTTGTAGGCACATCTTTCTGGGGAAAGGAAATTTTCCAAAAAAAAGCATTTTATGGCAACAATATAACAGTAGTGGCAACATATTAAAAAAAAATAAATAAATAAAATAATTAGTGTCAGCGTTCATGATAACATTTATAGGCTTACTTGTGCTGCAAATCCTAGTAAAGATGAAGCAGGAAGTTTGTTCATATGAATTGCTTTTCATTGATAAAGTTGCTGAGACGGTGACTAAACCCACTAATAAAACATGCAGCCAACTGCTCATACATCTAGGTTGTGCACAAAATCCATTTCATAACTGTTTGTTGGTGCATTTCATGTGACTTTCTGTGTTTTTTTTTTTTTTTGGTGCCACATATGCATTGCAGCTGACCTTGGTCATTTTGCCCAACAGCGTTGTGTGGACAGGTTAAAAAACAGCCGATCACGATTGCTAGAAAAGTATCGACAGATTGGAGAGAGTCTGCACTGTGGAGCGAACAGCTCTTTTCTGGTCCAGGAAGTGATGGAGGAGGAATGGAATGCTCTTCAGTTGCAGGACAGGAGACTATCCTCGCTCTGGCATAAAGATGGCATCAGGGAGGTGAGTTTCATCCCCAGCTGGTGTTTGAACTTGGGTAAATCTGTTGACTTTCGGGGGGGGAGCTGTGTCTCAGGGATACAAATTTTCCAGTTTTTATTTATTTGCTTTCTATTTAAACCTGATCGTCTAATCTCTATCTTAGTAAATATCTAGACCAGGGGTTCCCAAACTTTTCCAAATCAGGGCCCACTTGAAAATCAAAAAAATGTCTGCGGCCCACCTCTGTCCTATAAACAGTACATGGACGAAATTATGCATTCTCAGAACACTGTTGTTGTTGTTAAGAAAATAAAATAAATAATATAAATAAAAAACAACAACAATAATTGTTGTTTTTTATTTATTTATTTTTTATTATTATTATTATTATTATAAAGATTCAGGATTGAAACGAAAGCAGAGGGATAAAGGAAGCCCAAACTTTTAATTTGTGGTGTACACACAAGACAGAATGAATTAATCGAACACAATACGTGCTCCTCCGATTATGACCCCCGGTCATGATGACCAGAAAGCTACGTTCCGATCATAAACTATATAAGGTTCCTAAAATATTGTGAGGTCAATAACACTCAATAGGTTATTAGTTCTAAATATTTTATAAAATTGTGCAATAAATATTTTACAATAAAAATCATAAAAAATCATATTTTCAAAAATGAATCATATTTTTAATGACCTCTCACGGGCCGACCTGCAGTACCACCACGGCCCACCAGGGGGCCGCGACCCACACTTTGGGAATCACTGATCTAGACTGTTCTAATATGATTAGTATAATGGTATTTATATAGAATAGGACTCCAGTTATGGCTGCCTAGGATTGTTTCTGACTCGTGTGACCCCAACATTTCCAATAACACCGGAGAGTTCTAAAGTCTAAAAGTGAAAATTTATTGAAAAACAATAGATGTGGTATTTACAAAATTCACAACATGTTTGTCTCTTACAAAATGTTCAATCCATATTTGTAGGTGTTTTCTTTTGAAACGCTACATTTTCACTATGATTAAAATGAGGGCTACAATGTCGCCTTCGACATAAAGGGGTAAATCTGCAAAAGCTCCCCAAAAGAGGTGTTCCAGGAAATGAATTGGTTAATTCATTTATTATTATTATTAATGCAAAGCCCAAAATCAAATCAATTTCTCAGTCTTGTTAAGATCCAATGGTGCATAAAAATTTTAAAAGGATCTATTAAAAAGTATTTGAGTTACCACATTAACACGAAGAATCTGCAGTGGATGCGGAGGCGTTGATGGTTCTGTAATATGGATGAGACACCGTTACAGCGGTATTGTTATAAATTTCAAGTCAGTAGCTCAAGAATTCTGAATGCTAGTGAGCGCAGGCAGGTAGACGAAAGTTCTTATCGAGGATCATGTGCAAAAAAAGCCACAAGACCAAACATTTTTGCCTCAAATGTGTTTTTGACCACTTTGACCTTGAACTTTGACTTTCCAAAGGTGAGTTCCATTGCCCTTGGACATATGGGTTCTTGTGTTATAAATTTTTAGTCAATAGCTTAAGACCTGTGAATGCTAGAATGAGCACGGACAGGCGAGCGGACTGAGGAAAGTGCCTATATAGCGATGTGCGAAACTACGAAAACACTTCATAAGAATTTCATGCCTTTGTAAGATCTAAAGGTGTATAAAATTTGAAGAAGATCTATAAAATAATCTGAGTTATTGCATTAACATTAAGGATCTGCAGCAAAATCTATGTCTGCATTCATATATATGTCATCATTGCTGTATTATGACCTCCGCTAATAATCTGATATATTCCCGTAAACGAAGAATTTTAGACTTGTTTTTACATTTGACGGGTAAGCTGGTAGGGGAGCACCATGACAGTCAGCCATCTTGAAACTGTTGCCGCCGACAAGGGACAAATAGCACCAAACGCGGAATAAATCCGCGTTTGCCCTGCCAGCCAGTGCAGAATGATTGAGACACCAGAGGAAATCGGAAAGAGGGGCTATCGCGGCGACTTTGAAAATCAGTACTACTGCAGCATAATGCAGGACCATACATATCCAGCAGCAGCACAGGAGACGGAATTCTCATTCGCAAAAAAAAAAAGAATTGAAAAGGCAGCGCGACCGGTGCGCTCAACAAACTAGGGTGAACATCGGGCTAGCCTTCCCCAGGTGGCAGGAGCTAATGAAGGAGAAAGATTTTCTTAGGGACGCTGAAGTTCCCAGCTTTCTCCTTGACAAGTAAGTCAACTGTACTGCCTAAATTAGCCTAAACGCAAATTTTCACAAGTTTTGTTTCACAGTGTTGCTTGTTACCATAAGCAGCATTATAGTAGATCCTGCTAAAATACTGCATCCTTATTGTTACAGGTGGAACTGTATGTTAACGTGGTTTCAGTAGCTTCCATAATCGCGGTAAACGCCAGCTTTTGAAGCCTACCCACTGGTTTTTAGTGCCAGTGAAGCTGGTGGGTCAACTTTAGAAGCTGGCATTTACAGTGACTAAAAGCCGGTGTTTATCGCGACTAAAGCTACTGAAACCACGTAAACATAGACTCATAACTACGAAAGGTGCTTATCTCCTATACGTGAATGAAACGGCTAAACAGTTGCTAAAATGTGCTTAATTATTGTGATATAGGACTTATGAATAAGCTACGCTTATCGTCATGTTTTAATAATGGCAAGGTGCCTATCTCACAGGGGAGGGGGTTAGTTAGCTTGTTCTCTTTTTCCTTTCCTTGAAGCGTTTTCCCATCTCATCTCATCTCATCTTCTGCTTAATCCGAGGCCGGGTCGCGGGGGCAGCAGTCTAAGCAAAGATTCCCAGACTTCCCTCTCCCTGGACACTTCCTCCAGTTCTCCCGGGGGTATCCCGAGGTGTTCCCAGGCCAGCCGAGCGACATAGCTTTTCCTTGACGCGTTTTACAATTATCATAATTGGCAACTGAAGACGCGGTTTCTCTCCATATACGATCTAACAGCGATGAAATCAGCGATGAAATAAACAAGTCTCATAAATTACAAATTTGAAAACCTACTAAATGGCGTTCGCGGAACTATAGTCAAACGACAAGCAGTCACTTGTGTTGATGAAAAAGTATCAAGAGTACGAAATTGGGATTTGTATGGTCGAATATACGATCATTTCCGATCATAATGACACTTATACCGTGATGAATCCCGGGAATATATGTGCACAGTGCGCCTTATCACAAGAGTTGATTTGACACTGCTGCAACGGCAAGCAACAGTTATCGGCAATTTATTTCTCTATCAAGCTGAATATCTCGAAACGATAGTTTAGGGTTAAATCCACAATAATTTACCATTCCAGCGGTGTCTACACCAAGGCTGACAGCGACGTCGTTTTCCCGCAAATAAAATTTGATTTCTGCAAATTGCGGAATTGGTCAAATTGTGGAACCGGTCAGCAACATTTTTTTTTTTAATTTATTTATTTTTTTTTACCTCGAACTTTCTGCCATCATTTGCATAATTAATATTCGCGCATACACGCACATTACTTATTATCGTAGCCCGCACGTGGACTTTGTTACTATCGTGCGTTGACATTGCCAACCAACCTCGGACGAACACTGCATGGAGTACAGTGTGTCTCATAAGACTAAAAGTCAACACTTCACAGTGCAGTTTATTGGGACTTTTGATATCATTTATTTTATCATCACCAAGGGGAATTTAATCTATTTTTGGGGGACTAAAGGCATAGGCTAGTGTTGCACTTAGGGACCACATGTCTTCTTTCTTCCTCTGTTGAATTTTGATCCACTCTTCCTCTTGAAACAGTAAATAAATGACATGGCATAAGCTCTGCTTCGTCAAGCAATTCTGTTCTCTGTGATTTTACAATAGACTACATCAAAGGTCACAGCGCTACAGCTGCTTCTGTACAGTTTGAATCACCAGCACAAAGTACATCAGTTGAAATTTTGTTTTAATATAATTGAGAAACTTTAACATCAAATCAATAGCAACTAAAACTCTCAAGTTCACCATACAGACATAAAATCCCATGGGGAAAATGTCCCTATAAAAAGCATTACTGAACAACCCAGTACTTACGGTATCTTAAGGCCCTGTCACACAGCGAAAGCGCATAAAAAGCGCATAAAATCCAGGTTATATGCGATTGTGAGTGGAAAATGCGTGATATGCGTAAATCATTTGTGGAGCCTGCGAAAGTCATAAGAAAGTGGGGGCGGGGGTGGGCTTGCGCGCTCGTACGCGAAAATCGTTTTGAACTGCACAAAAATGCAGGCTTTGCGTGATTTTGGAAGTGGGCGGGGCCTCTGCGTAAATCGTGCGTGGAATATGCGTACTTAAAGCGTGAAACATGCGTCTTGTGTGTGTTAAGGACGTGTTTTATGCTCTTTTTTGCGTGGTTGCTGCGAGATTCTGGTGATGTTAGCGTCTATTCCGCGCATGTCCACGCACTTTCCACGCATTTAAAGCAGATGTATCGCAGACATTTCACTAACCATTCACTTTCATAACGCGTATATGTTGTGTAGTAGTAAGGAGGTCGGACTGGCTTGAATTGCCTTACTTTATTTTCAAACTCATCTACCTAACAGGAGCCTACTTGAATGCTTGACCGAGTCCTTTACGTCCACCGTTTAACCCCCCTCCGCAGGAGCACACATCGCCTTGCTTAGGGCTCCACCTACAGGCAAAATAAGGAACACCACAGTATAGCACGTGGTTTTTTGGCTTGTTCGTCGAAGTACGCGTTCTATTCGTGATTTTTAAGTGATGTATGCGTGATTTATTAGTGGAACATGCGCTATTTATCAGTTTCATTTCGACGCATACGCCCAGATTTGGGAAAATTTTTACACTACCATGCACGCACTTAGCAGCTAAGCGCGTTTTCCATACGTGATCCATCAGTTTTGGGATGTGTGACAGGGCCTTTAAGGAAACATAGGCACTGGCAGCGCTTAAAATTGGTAATCTCTTTATAGTGAAACCATCTGACTGTCGGACATGGAGATATATGAAAACCCTGTCAGACTTCCGGACACGTAGACTCTGCGTTCAACGCAATCTGTCGTGCGAAAAATTCGTTTCGCGTCCGGTGTCTATTTCGAAGCGCACAAGTCTGAGTTGACGCATGCGCATTAGGTAAATATGCAAATGAAGGCAGAAAGTTCGTGGGGAAAAAATATTTCGCAACCGGTCAACCCACTGTACATTACTCCCGCCGCTAATTCAGAATGGGATTTTTTAATTTTTTACTCCGGAGATGCAGTCAACGAATGGTCTCCCGCTCTGTCCACGAGCGCGAGCGAATGGAATTCTGCTAGAATGTCAAACACTCATGATGTCATGACCACCCCAACAGCGCGAGCACTTTCTGAACATTTTATAGAATTTTCAAATTAGATTAGACCACTTTACGTTAACATCACTGGAGCTGAAGAACTAGAAAAAGGTATACGTTATTATGGATGGATAACGTTAAAATGGATTGAACTTAATCATATTGCTGTAGTACAAGATAAAAAAACCGCTCTGCGTTTCTTCACGCTGTTAATATGCAGCTAAACTGAATACGAAGTGTCTGTGTAATGGAGTTAGCACAATGCTAGGATGCCTGCGAATTAACTACGGCGCTGACGGAAATTACATTTGTAGTATGCTATTCTGTTATGTGATGAGCATAATCTTATAGTCTTGGAAATGCCACAAGAAAGTTATTAAACCAGTTGAGTAAATTTTATGTGTGACGACGTGAGCTTCAACTTTCACGACACGTCCACTCTAGAAAGATTCTCGATGCCGCCAACGTCTCAGTAAATGAGCATTTGCAATGTATTCTCTACGCGTGCGTTTAGTCACAAGGATTTCAGTATCCCGGTTATGATCAGGTTTTTGTAGAATCCTGTTTTTGCGTTTGTGCTTCTAACACCATATCCTTATTTTAGATACTAGGATAAATAAATATATATACAAATATACTTAAAAAAAGTAAAAATAAATATTCTACAGTATATTTACAAGTAAATGTTATGTACAAATATGTTATAAGATGCATAAATAAATGGTAATACACAAGTATTTCCACAAATATATATATTAAATAAATGATATTGATAAATATGTTCTAAGTTTGATTTGCAGTCAAGTGTGTTTTATTTATGCTTTTTAAATTGTTGATTGATATTCACACACGCACACCATCCAGGGTACAAAAAAAAAAACCTTTGTACCTGCTGCTGCAAAAAATGCTGGAGGAAACATTGAGTTAATTGCAAATTCTGAGGTCCTTACTCACCACTGGCCTATGTACGCCAGGGTTGGTTGGCCTGCATTGTCCATCCATAAACTAAATCATTGTCATGTCCTTTTTCATGAGGCAATTCTTCACTTGCTTCCGTCATTCCTCTAAGTTTATCCATCTAAGGAATGCCGGAAGTTACCATTGCGTCTCCAAGACTTATTTTCGGGAGTTACTCTTACTATCTGTCCCCAAAGTCCATCTTGAAATGGGTAAAAAGGACTTCTATGTATGCTGCTCCTGTGGCTTGCATATCAGGCAATAGATACTTTTATTGAATCATTTGCCCATTTGTGATCCTGGGGGTGGGGGGAGAAACGGTGACATCCAGCGTTCAGATTTTAGACTGCAGCGTTCACTCACGCTCACCCCTCCCATTGGAAAAAAGGGGGTGGTCTCCGAGGACCGAAACACTTTTGCGTAAATGGCGTCTTCCTCGACTGGGATTTTTACACGCGAAATGCGTTCTCTAGCTGACTGGATTGTCCGTTATATCTATGGTTCGGGCTGCCGAAACAACGTGGCGGTGCAAGGTGGCGACGTCCCTAAAGCAAGGCCCTTGCTATATATCAACGCATAATTATAAGTCTACAAAAACCAAACAAATTTTATTTTATAGGGATTATACACTTATATAAACATATTAATGGGTAATATATTCAGATTTTGTCAATAATCCACGCCAAATATTACACACTGGTCCTTTGAGTCTGTTTTGCAAAATTGAGAAACCACCTCCACTGTTAAGCGTTTTTTTTTTTTTTTTTTTTGGCAAACCAGAGGATTTATTTTTGAATATTGGTGTTTCCATTAGGCTACCTTTTTTGATGTGTAACTTCAAAATGCGCATTAAAACAGGGAAATGGAAACTCAGCTACTGACTTCGGCTAGGCTAAACCTGCAACTAATATGAAAACCAGCGACGTGCACACCTTCTTATCTCACAACTGAGTGATTGCCTTGCAATGATGAATCGCTATGAAATCGCATAGGTTCTCGTTGGCACCTGAAATATTCTCTTCCTCTGATTGCTCATATTTGTCATACATAATTGTAGACTGGCGTTCTTCTTGTGAACATTGTTGGTCGATTTGAAAGGAAGCGCAATGGGTATAGGTCAGGATTGTAGGCAGAATCTATGAATGCCGGGTTGGGGGCAGGGCTTAGCGTTCCCGAGTATATGTCGCACCCAAACTGCTGAGCAGTTGTAAAAAAAAAAAAAAAGTATAAATATTTAGCGGTGTTCCGAAACAGTTGTTTTTTTTTTTTTTAGATTTTTACATTATCGAATGATTTTAGACATAAACATGGTGATATATGAATTCAGAAAGAAAATTTACATAAACTAAGATCTACTTGTAATTCTGTGGCAGAAAGCTTTTAAATTCCAACCCCCCCTCTGACTGATAAAACCCCCCAAAATATAATGGCGCCCCTCTTAAAATCGTTCTGGCAAATAAAGTCGGACAGAAGTGGAAGTTGGACACAGAGTTCTTCCCTACTATTACGATCGATTATTTTGTAGCAAAAGGAAGTAACCATATACAATACAGACAAACTCACATTGTTGGAGCCATTTAAGCAACTAGTTAATAAAATACCGATTTACTAATACCATAAAGCAGTTCTAGGGTGACAAGGTTACTGTTAGTTGTGGACTATGCAGCTATTCGCCTACCAATGCTTTATCGACTTGACGTCCCTGACCACAATTTACTGATGTTAATGGAACGATTCATTATAAGCTTCAGATGTGATATCTAGAGACCAAATGCATTAAAGTATGTCCGCGAAATTTACTATTCAAGACATCCTTTTATCCTTGTTCATGCAAAAGCAGCAGACTTGCCAGCTAGCCACAGATCACAGTATGACCCATATGTAGCCAGCATGCTACTACTCTTACATTCTAGCAATAAAGTTAATTGTTGATGTTGTGATATAGTGTTAATTGGCCAAGAACCCCACAATTCACTTAGTCTCACTGGCTTTGCGGATCCTATTATTGGCATAGGCCACTAATTTTGAACGGCAAGGTTAAAGCTATGTGACTGATATTCTGGACATGCACGCATGCACACACTGATGTGACGTCACGCATGCCAGCGAGTACAAAGTGGAACTTGGCCTCGGGCAACATGAAACCGATCCACGGGAGGCGAAATGCACAGAATAAAAAAAGCTTATAACCAACTCGCTGAACAGATTTTTGTGTATTTGGTATCAAATGACAGAAAAAAATATCCAGAAACATAAAAAGTATGGTCTTTTATGGGTTTAAAATTCATTTCGGTGCCACTTTAAATTGGAGTAAAGATCAAAATGTTGTACTTTTCCGCACTAGGACAAGCTTGTGAAGGAGATTTTATTTTCAGTGAGGCTTTTCTGGTTAAATAAACCTGCAAAAAAAATTTTTTTTTGATCTCTCACAGATGCAGAGCGATGATGACCTGGCTGTGCTTGAAGAGATTCAGCAGGAGCTTGTTTCTCAAGGTCGTTAAATAATCCTCCCAAGTGAAAACAAGTGGATTTTATTGTCTGGAATACAAAATGCTGCTTTAATGAGTCCAAGCAAGACTTGGTCCTATTCATGGTCGTGTTCCCTCATGAGTTTGATTGAGGTTACTTAGGCCTATCCGTTGACATTTCCCATTTGTTGAGAGTGGTTTTAGGTGGTGATTGGGTAAATTCTGTGTATTGATCATTAACTTTTAATTGGAAGTGTTGATTTAAAAAAAAAGTTATCATCCAAATGATTTACGAATCTTATTTGCGTGGTATAGTTAACTCTGTTCTTGGCAAATGAGAATTCCTTTTTCCATTTCTACAGCGTCTAAATCAAAACCGTGCTCTCATTTTCAGAGTTGTCAATTATCGAGGAATATGAGAAAAGCATGCAGTTTGATGAGGGTTACTTAAATGCAGTACTGGACGGACTGGAGGAAGAAGGGCAAATTGTATGTCCCATATGTCACATGTAAGTATGGGGTGAGAATGTGCAATCCATATCATCCATATTACCCATACTGCTTCTTCCATACTGGGGTTGCTGGGGAGCTGGAGTCTATCCCAGCTGAAAATAGGCAAAAGGCAGGGGCACACCCTTGGCAGCTCGCCAGTGCATGCAGGGCGCGGACACCATTCGCTCACACACTTATACTTACAAGCAATTTAGTCTCTCAATTTTGTCTGACACGCGTGTTGTTGGACTGTTGGAGGAAACTGAAGCACCCGGAGGAAACCCGCAGGATTCATATCTGTTATGTTGAGACGGTCTATTTTATAATTGTATGCTGCTGTGTGATGGTCCAGCTCCTGATCACCATTTTGAAATGAATTTGGCCATCTTAGTAGTTTGCAGTGGCCAAATTTTCTTTGCCATGACACTTTTACATTTCAGTGTTTTAAGGTGTGCCCTTTTTTTCCAGGAACAATCTGACTGTAAACAGCCATTATATGTCATGTCCATGTGGAGTGTATATCAACAATCAGGTAGGTTTCTAAATTCCATTGGTAACCTGACCTGTTTCAGTGGATCCGCAATTGTGTATTTTCATGTCAACCTTTATTTGGGTCAGATTATTACTAATCTGACTCAGATTACTCCCTGGGATGCAAACACTCGTATAGAGAGAAAGGGGAGCCGAGTGAAATATAAAGGAAAAATATGCCACAATATGCTATTGTATAACCATGTGATGAAGGCCTGTACAGTTGCAAATATTGGGTAGTGGTCAAACACTGACAACATTGATTCTAACCCTTGAAATTGACAAACCAGAATTTTGGATCATGTCATTACTTGGCTAGTAATTTCTCTTCCACTTCAGTACTGAAGGGCTTTGAAATGTTTTAAGTTTTTATCAAATGAAGGAACAGACTGGAGCACTCGAATCACTTGCATCAGTTTATTGAGATGCCAAGACTAACGTTTCGATGCACAGCGTCTTCCTCTGAGTCAAACTAGTATTTGTGAAGTTGGGACAGTTAAATAACTTCCTCCACACAGAGAATGACCTCCTATTGGAAAAGAGTTAAATTGGGAGGTATCCATAATGAACCATTAGTATGATGGCGCTCAGTTCTTCTATTTCATGCCTGTGTGTGGATGAGAAAAATTTTTTGAGTCTGAGGAATTGGGGCAGTGAAATACAAAATTAATTCATTTATAAACTGTAACACAACACGTCATTTACATTCTCAAATGTCCGTGTGGGTTGGTCTTCGTAGGCCAAACAAAACCTGCCCTCAAACTCTGCGTTGCCGAACACAAGGCGGCTATTTGAAATCAGATTATGGACTACGCAATAGCAAAGCACTATGCCCAAGCAAATCATGGTTCGGCAGCATCTCTTAAATTTTGGGGTATTGAAAAAATTGTTCCCTCCCAGAGGGGTGGGGATATTATTAACGGACTGCTCAAAAGAGAAGCATATTGGATTTGCACATTGAACACTGTGGAACCTCATTGATTGAATGAGGAATTAAAAATTTCCTGTTGTCTGCAAATGTATATATGTGTAATTTATGTACTGTATATACATGTTGGCTGAAATTGTGTTAATGGAAGAAATGATGGTATTTAAGATTACACCCACTCACTGAGCACTATCATAATATTGGTTCATTATGGATACCTCCCAATTTAACTCTTTTCCAATAGGAAGTCATTCTCTGTTTGGAGGAAGTTATTTAACTGTCCCAACTTCACCAATTCTAGTTTGACTCTGAGGAAGACGCTGTGCGTCGAAACGTTAGTCTTGGCATCTCAATAAACTGATGCAAGTGATTCGAGTGCTCCAGTCTGTTCCCTCATTTGTTCTGAATTTGTCTTTTCCTGTGAGCACCGACCTCTGGCAAGAGAGGGGCTGAAGCGCAAGGGGTTCCATTATTTTGAAGTTTTTATCGTTTGCTATTGTAATTATGAAGAAAAAAGTTACGTACTTTTAATACTGTCATCTGTCTTTTACGTTTATTGGCATGGCTGATTATTACTTAGTGTTAGAACATAATTGGAGTTAAATTGGCACAGGTGTGAATTTTGTAAATTGTGAATCACCAAGTAAAAACTAGAGATGGTTTTTAAAGCAAAAAAAAAAGAAATGTCGCACATGCGACCAAAATTTTTAAGAGTGCGACTAATAATTTTGCTAGGTCGCACTGGTGCACCTGATGATGCTCAGGTTAAAACTTAAATTTAATTCGCAAGCGCATCATCGCTCTGTGTTCTCCTGTGACCGAACTCACACACTCATCGTGGTAGGATCATTCCGTGTTCTAAACCAATAAGAGACAGAGCTCGGGCGGGTCTTTGCCTGATTGGTCTTGTAAGTTGTGTGTGTTAAAAGTTGCGCGCGACCTGAGCGCCAGAGTGGCTGACTAACTGAAACGAAAAAATAAACTAAACGCAACAAAACGAGGGAAAAAAAGAGAGGCCGAAATATTGAAAGTTTTTTCCTTAAGAAAACTAAGTCCGCAACCAGCCCTACTACTATAATCCCATCCATCCCCACTAGCGAGTGTCCATTCCGTCAAGAAACGGAGCCGCTCCCTGGTGAGATGCCAAGCCCCGGTCCTACGGCGACAGCATTAGATTCGGAACCAGAGGAGGTGTCAACCGAGTGTGGGATAGAGCCCGGCCCTGAGACCCAAATTTAAAAAGCCGAAATATATTCTCTCAGAAAGGACAGGCTGAAACAATTTCTCTGACTGAAGTACAACAAAGGACGTAACGCAGTGCACTGCGTGTACTGTCAGGAGTGCGGTCAGAATATGGCTGGAAATATTGCATTCGCGAGCGGGTCAACAACGTTTCGTATTGAAACTTTAAAAAAAAACATAACATGTCTAAGAACACACTTTGTGCAGTGACAAGTGCGCACAGAAAGTGGCCCTCTTCCAGCTCCAATTCAGTGGCAGAGAGTAATCAGGTCCACTGAAGAATGTTGCATAAAACATTGCCAAAGAGGAGTTGCCGAAGAAAAATGGATTAAACGTAAAACCGACGTATTGCACTGTTACAGCATGTGCCCAATTCATTGGGGTAATGACTGACACCTTAAAGCGAAATACAGCTGCGGACATCGGAAACGCCACATACATGTCCTTAATGATTCACAGCGACACAGACGTCTCTACCAAGGAGAGTGCGATCCAGTGGCGTAGCCAGCGGGGGTGCTGGCTTTTTGACTGCAATTAGTAGTTCTCAATCATTTTCATTTATTGACGCGTTTTCCGATTGTCGTAATTGGCAACCGAAGACACGGTTTCTCTCCGCATGCGATCTAAAAGCGATTAAATCATGGGCTAAATTCAGTCCAGTTGTGGAACACGAACAGAGAATTGGGTTGCAGAAAACTTCCGTTTAAAACAATTATTTCTCCTTACCTGTTCTCAGTCACTTTCATAATTAACAGAAGGTTCACTCCGAAAGCACTCCACAGTTAACAGGTGCGCCTTGTTCTCCCCGATTAGGAACAGGTCAGGACTTATAATTGTTCTGAACGGAAGTTTTGTGCAACCCAATTCTCTGTTCTTGTTCCGCAAATTTTATAGTCCTAAATATTATATTTAAAAAATAGATATAAAATATTATTATTAAAAAGGAATACGTAAAAAGATAAGAGGCTAAGATCACATGAACAGTTTTCCCTTTGCAAATTACAAGCTAGTGACCTGCATGATCTTTTTTTTCTTTGGGAATTTATGCTGTCACAAACTAAGCATTTTCTGCACTTGGGCATCAGTGGGCAGATTGGCTGGGGAAAACGGTTGCTCTAGGTGCTGTTGGTGCTGCATTTAACCATCTGAGGGGCATGTGACAGCAAGGGGAGACCTGCTATAAGATTGACACATGATGTTAGGTCTCAGTTTAGTGAAACTAAACAGTTGCACGTTTAATTTTGAAATGTTTCATTTTACTTGAAATGTTTGAATTTGAAATGTTCAATTTCAGCTCCACGAAGCAATTTAAGCACAAGCACTTTTATTTGGAAACATTTTATTTTGCTTAGTGTTTCAGTTTGAAATGTTCAATTTCAGCTCAGTGGAGCACTTTATTTTTATTTTTACATATAATTGTGATTTTAGTGAGAGCAGTTCAATGAAATCAAGACAAGAATTTCTCTACTCTTGTTTAAAAATCATTCACATTATATGAAAGTTATGGAGAGCGATAAAAAGATGACATTATGGCGTTAAAGGCGACGCAATGAAAAATTTGGGTGCACCTAATTTTTGTGCTGGTGCACCTAAAAAAAAAAAAAAAAAAAAAGGTTAGGCGCACCAGTGCAACCAATGCAAAAAGTTAGTCTGGAGCCCTGGGGGGCACAGCTAAATATCTGAGATATCTTATTGGCACTGTTAATTAAAGAAAACAAACACTGTCTAGAAGAAGATGGGGTGGACTAGAAAACCTGAATGATTACTTTACTGAATGTTAAGAGAAAATAAAATCCAATTTCTATCCCTGCATTGAAAGCAAATTGTTCTAAGTTACCGATGATACCTCATTGGGAGGCTTGGCTAACCATTTAGGCCTGCTAAGCTGATTCCAGAAGTGGGCAGAAACATGGCAAATGAAACTTAAAATGGCTGTATGTAAAGTTCCACATGTCAAAAATAAAAACATTACAAGATGACTTCATAGGAGGATTAAAAGTGGAATGTGCTTTACTTGTAAAGATCTTGGAGTGATTGTGGACCAAACTCTCACAGGTTACAGTCACTGTGCTGTAGCAGTTAAGAAGGTCGACAGCATGCTGGGGTATATGACTTGTGGTAAATCTAAGGAGGTTATACTTCGCTGGTACAGTACCTTTTCCTGACCACACGTAGACTATTGTGTGCAGTTCTGGGCACTCTACCACAACAAAGACATGGGCCCGTATTCAGAAACGACACTCACACTCACCCTCCACTAACCATATAGTGAGTACGATTGAAATGTAACTGGAGTGTGAGAAAGAAATCGAACTACCACTTACTGAGGGAGCGGACCCACTCCTCGCCTGTTGCTATTCACAAAAGCTACTCGAGCATAACTGACAGTAGTGGGCACTGGGTACCACAGGTGGTGCGTCGCTCAATCCTCACCCTTCAATGCTGAATGACCTAAACTTGCCGCAGTTTACTTTTCTTGATTAGAAAGTTTCATAGACTAATTGGTAAAACGACAATCAAATTTATTTTTGTTATACATTTGCTTCACAAAATTGAGGCGTTTCTTTAGCACATAAATGACAACATGAAATATCTGCATGTCTTCATAAATTCTGTGGTCGAGTGGCTCACTAAGCATGACTGCGAAACGTGCCAGACATTTCCTTCAACATTCAGCAATTAAGAATGTAGAAAAGAATGGCAGACAAAAAGAGCCAATCTACGTAGCGCCCCACAAGCCAGCTGAGCGCAGAATTTCCCAACCCATGAGTAAAGAAAAGTGCGAGAAATTCGAATGCGTGAGAGCTGACACATGCGTCATTAATGAAAACTGGCCACACCTGATAATGTTGAGAGTTTTCAGAGTTTCTGCAATGGTAATTTAAATGAATTGAAAAGGGGTTATGTCCAATCATTTTAAAGGGATGATTTGAGCTTCCCTATTACCAGTTCACCAGCAGCCAATGGTGGGTACACAAAAGCTAACTTCGAGTTCACTAAAGTGCAGTTTGTTAACACTGAAACCAAGTGGTCAGTCAGCAAGTTACAGGCATCGTTATCATCATTATAGTTAAAATTTGCAAAGCTGTGATTGCGTCAAGCATGTGGCTGTAAATGATTCAGAGTTTCCAATGTTTGTAACCACCTGAAAGCCATGACAACTAAATACCGGCGCAAGTTAGTGCAGCTCAAGGGAGATGTTACCTGCACTCAACCGTCACTCAGAAAGAGACACTCTTTTCACTGTGAGTTTGGTCTCTGAAAGCAAATGTGTTAGGGCAACCTTTGACTAATTTAGTGTAACCTGACGCTAACTAAGGTTTAGGACTCACTCACACTCGATTAGTGCGAGTGTCGTTTCTGAATACTGGCCATAAAGGCTTTAGAAAAGGAAGTTTTTTTTCCTGGTATAAAACATAGCAATCAGAACATACTGAAAAATCTTAGGGTGAAGAGATTAAGTAGTAGGAGACTGTGAGATGATCTGATTGTTAAACCCTTTAACATATTTAAAGACTTCAAAGATAACAATGTAGGATTTTTGGCTAAATTGTTTGTAAAATTTGAGGTCACAAATGGAAGTTAGGCAAGGGTAAATTTAGCACAGATACTAAGGCCCGTATTCAGAAACGACACTCACCCTCGACTCACCATATAGTGAGTACGATTGAAATGTAACTGGAGTGTGAGAGAGAGATCGTCCTACCACTAACTGAGAGAGCGGTCCCACTCATCGCCAGTTGCCATTCACAAACGCCACTCGAGTATAACTGACAGTAGTGGGCGCTGGTGCCACAGGCGGTGCGTCGGCTGCTGCAAAGGGATGCTCAATCCTCACCCTTCAGTGCTGAATGACCTAAACCTGTCGCGGTTTACTTTTCTTGATTAGAAAGTTTCTCAGACTAATTGGTATAATGACAATGAAATGTATTTTAATAGCTTTGTTATACATTGCTTCACAAAATTGAGGCGTTTCTTTCTCACATAAATGACGATATGAATATCAGCATGTCTTCATAAATTCTGTGGTCGAGTGGCTCGCAAAAGGCGCAGGACAGCCCGCGAGGCTCACTAAGCAACAAGCTGTGAAACTTGCCGGACATTTACTTCTACACTCAGCAATTAAGTAAGAAGAAAAGAATGGATTCTCATGACTAACAGCTACGTGAGCCTCGCAGACCAATCCACACGCGCCCCACGAGCCAGCTGAGCGCAGCATTTTCCAACCCACGAGTGAAGAAAAGCGCGAGAAATCCCAATGTGTGAGAGTTGACAGATATGCGTTATTAATGAAAACTGGCCACACCAGATAATGTTGTGAGTTTTTGGAGTTTCTGCAATGGTAATTTAAATGAATTGAAAACCGCAATAATTATCATTGCTCTTTCTAACTGCGGTCAAGCTATCACCAGTTCACAAGTAGATCTTACG
The DNA here is from genome assembly GCA_029721435.1 of Gymnothorax reevesii. Classification (NCBI taxonomy): domain Eukaryota; kingdom Metazoa; phylum Chordata; class Actinopteri; order Anguilliformes; family Muraenidae; genus Gymnothorax; species Gymnothorax reevesii. Next base: position 71,824,625 of record CM056578.1, on the reverse strand, counting down.
ACACATTATAATCATTAGAATTTTTGGAGTTCAAGTAAATAAAATTTTAGTAACTGATTGAAAACGGGTCATGTCCAATCATTATTTTTAAGGGATGGTTTTGAGCCTCCCCTATTGCCAGTTCACCAGTAGCCACTGGTGGGTACACAAATGCTAACCTCGAGTTCATCACAGTGCAGTTCGTAACCTCTGAAGCCAGGTGGTCAGTCAGCAAGTTACCGGCATCGTTATCATCATTAAAGTTAAAATTTGCGTATTTGCGATTGTGTCGAGCACGTGGCGGTAAATGACCCAGAGTTTCCAATGTTTGTAACCATCTGAAAGCCATGGCAATGAAATAGTGGCGCGAGTTAGTGCGGCTCAAGGGAGGTGTTCCCTGCACTCAACCTTCACTCAGATAGGGATACTAATTTCAGTGTGAGTGAGGTCTCTGAAAGCAAAAGACTGTTAGGGCAACCTCTGACTCGTTTAGTATAACCTGACACTAAGTTTTGGTACTCACTCACACTCAATTAGTGTGAGTGTCGTTTCTGAATACGGGCCTAAGAAATACTTTTTCTGAAGATCTGAATTGATATGGTGCTGGACAAGTCCTAATTTATTTATGTTCACATCACTTGTCAATGATGGAAAAATGGCAAGGCTAGTTGGGTAAAGTGGCCTGTCCTCGCTCTTCATGTCCTGTATCATTTCTTATAGTAACAAGGTCAGCACTCAAGCTACGTACTCTCAATCTTCTATCCAGCATAGCAATGTCACACCTGCACATCTACGAGCTCTCCTGGAGAAGAGGGTCACTGAGCATATGGAGGAATGTTTTTGTAATCCAGTATTCTCCTTGGCGAGCAGCACCGATGGATCTCCAAATATGATCATCAGTTGCAAGGTAACTGGCTAAATTAACATTACTTTTGTCTGAGATCAATTATACTGGGGGCTTTTAGACAATTAGGCAAGAATACCACACACAACCTCCACTTAGTTGGCTTTTTATTTTAACAGCATTATCTGCACACCGAGCCATCATGATCACTAGAAACCTCAATGTTAAGTCCCAAGTATGCAAATTGTTACACAGGCAGAAGTCCAGATGTGAACAACACCACCGCACAATGACACATAGCTTAGCTGCTGAATACACTGATGCACGGAAACGTAGCGCTCACCCTCACCACGTGCATGCATGTTTTGATATCGCAAATTATGGATATGGCTGCCACCTATTTGCATTATAGCTGCACTAGAAATTGAAGTGTAAATTCTCTTAACTCGACGTTTTACACACCCGAATATTTCACTTAGTATCTAAACATTAAGATGAGCTGAAAAGGGTAGGATTTAATTTGATTTTGCTAGAGGTTGTGCGTGGTACTCATGACAACTAACTTGAGCTCGCATTTTGAGCTCAGGGTAGATTTGAAAATGGATGGAATACACAGTGGGGAAAATAAGTATTGAACGCATCAACATTTATGGATGCATTTGTTTTGATTTCTTGGGCTGTTACGGACATCTAATGAAAATTTCATGTCAATAGCCCCATTAGAAATATGTTTACTGAGAAAAATATTGACACCTTCAATACTTATTTTCTACACTGTACTAGACCATTTATGGTCTGTACTAGGGGTGTCAACGGTTGCACGGATAACCAATCAATAATGGTGTACACGTCATTTTTTCCTCCTCTTCCTCTCTCACCAGTACATCTCGTCACCTATTTTTAGGGGTGATAATGTTGCCTGAAAGCTTCAGATAATAACAATACACTTAAATGTTCCCGCTAGTTATCCGCATACAGATGCATGGGGCGCAATGTTACATACGTACATACATATGTATATAAAAAAAAAACAAAAGCCCACAGCCAGTGTCTCGCCACATCAAGAATAGGCTTTGGAGGACTTGAGTTGCGTGGCGCTCATATTTTCCATAAGCAAATGTTGTGCAGCTGAAAACAAAACTGTTAATGGCTTGTTATTTTAGCCTATACTGTTCTGTTGGTGTTTTCACGACCTGATCTCGCATTCTTGCGTCTAGAGGAGGAAGAAAAGACATTTTTTTTCACCAATTTTAGTGAATAATTGTGAGAGTCCCCCTCTACTTTTTAACTTTGTGGATATAAAGGTGAAGTTTTTTCCTCTCACTTCAGCTTACTTTGGCTTCTTTTTGAGTTGCTTTCTCTCGCCAATTACACATTACTTTTACTATGAGACGTAGCTCCCGTTGCGAGAGGGGGATGCAGTTTGCACTTTAAACTTAAAGAAAATAGTTAAAACAGTGATTAAAAAAGGTTGAGGATTTTATTTTACTCATTTTACTGTCTGTGGTTATATAGCGCAACTGCAATAGAAAGAGCTCATAAATCTCCGAACATGTAACCAGGTACATGTCGGTTGGAAGTCCCTTGTAAACGTTGACACCCCTAGTCAGTACAGTCTCTACACGTTTTGTACACTGTTGTAACTGAAACATGATGTCCCATTATCAAAGTAAAAGGGTAAATATTTTAACTTTTTTCAGGTGTGCGACTACCTTTCAGTCATTTTGTGAAGATGTTCAAGAAATAAGTGGATACTCCTTCCATCAGATTTCAGGGTCTGGAAACTTGTTTAATTTCTGTGAAATAAAGATGATTTTATTCAAAATGAACTTGTTTTGAATTAATGTTTTTGACTGGGTACCAAGTTCAGGTGTAATGTTGCTTAAATTATCCTTGGGCAAAAAATCTACTAGAAAACTCATAGCATGGTTAAGTGCCATTTACCCTCCTCAAAAATTCCAGTATTCACTATGCTCAAGAGCCAGTAAGTTTAGCCCTTCGGTCCCACTATATATAAAGGCAAACGTGACAATCTGGGTGCAGCCCAGGATGCATTTCCTTTCACACAATATCCAAAAAATTTATTTCAGCAATAAGCCCACAGTTCTCGACAAAATATTCCTTCACAAACTTGACAAAGGCCAAGTCCATCATTCCACACAATTTATAGGTCTTAAATTATACATGTTAATATCACTTCTAGGACAGCGATCATTCCTCTTCCAGCATTCTGAGATGGTTCTTTGAGAGAAAAGGATGTCTGTTGGCTGCTCAATCCTACTGGCACTTTACAAAGCCACTGAGATTTTCCAGGAATGATATGTACTCCTGATGCTCCAATGCAGTGCTCAGCTCAATAAGCTCGTCAGCGAAGGTATTGTCCACACCACGGTCAGCAAGGAAGTCCATCAAATGGTCATATAGAGCCTAGGGTTAAAGACCAAAAGATAAAACGTACACAGATTATAAAAAAACAACTCACCTGATTCTCTTCTTCTCCCCCTCAAAAAAGGTGCATGTTGGGGGGTATGGATTATGAAAATAATGGCTTAAAGGGGACACATACTTTTCCATTGCCTGTGGACATACAGTGGCGCTTGAAAGTTTGTGAACCCTTTAGAATTTTCTAGATTTCTGCATAAATATGATCTAAAACATCAGATTTTCACACAAGTCTCTAAAGTAGACAAAGAGAACCCAGTTAAACAAGTGAGACAAAAATATAATACTTGGCCATTTATTTATTGAGGAAAATGATCCAATATTACATATCTGTGAGTTGCAAAAGTATGTGAACCTTTGCTTTCAGTATCTGGTGTGACCCCCTTGTGCTGCAATAACTGCAAGTAAACGTTTCCGGTGACCATTGATCAGTCCTGCTCATCGGCTTGGATGAATTTTAGCCCATTCCTCCGTACAGAACAGCTTCAACTGTGGGATGTTGGTGGGTTTCCTCACATGAACTGCTCGCTTCAGGTCCTTCCACAACATTTTGATTGGATTAAGGTCAGGACTTTGACTTGGCCATTCCAAAATATTAACTTTATTCTTCTTTAACCATTCTTTGGTTGAACGACCTGTGTGCTTGGGGTCGTTGTCTTGTTGCATGACCCACCTTCTCTTGAGATTCAGTTCATGGACAGATGTCCTAACATTTTCCTTTTGAATTCCCTGGTATAATTCAGAATTCATTGTTCCATCAATGAGGGCGGGCCGTCCTGGCCCAGATGCAACAAAACAGGCCCAAACCATGATGCTACCACCACCATGTTTCACAGATGGGATAAGGTTCTTTTGCTGGATTGCAGTGTTTTCCATTCTCCAAACATAACGCTTCTCATTTAAACCAAAAAGTTCTATTTTGGTCTCATCCGTCCACAAAACATTTTTCCAATAGCTTTCTGGCTTGTCCATGATATGTAGCAAACTGCAGATGAGCAGCAATGTTTTTTTCAGGAGAGCAGTGGCTTTCTCCTTGCACCCCTGCCAAGCATACCATTGTTGTTCAGTGTTCTCCTGATGGTGGACTCATGAACATTAACATTAGTCAGTGTGAGATAGGCCGTCAATTGTTTAGAAGTTACCCTGGGGTCCTTTGTGACCTCGCCGACTATTACAGGCCTTGCTCTTGGAGTGATCTTTGTTGGTCGACCACTCCTGGGGAGGGTAACAATGGTCTTGAATTTCCTTTATTTGTACACAATCTGTCTGACTGTAGACTGGTGGAGTCCAAACTCTTTAGAGATGGTTTTGTAACCTTTTCTAGCCTGATGAGCATCAACAATGCTTTTTCTGAGGTCCTCAGAAATCTCCTTTGTTCGTGCCACGATACACTTCCACAAACGTGTTGCAAAGATCAGACTTTGATAAATCCCTGTTCTTTAAATAAAACAGGGTGCCCACTCACACCTGATTGCCATCCCATTGATTGAAAACACCTGACTCTAATTTCACCTTCAAATGAATGACTAATCCTAGAGGTTCACATACTTTTGCCCCTCACAGATATGTAATATTGGATCATTTTCCTCAATAAATAAATGACCAAGTATAATATTTTTGTCTCATTAGTTTAACTGGGTTTTCTTTATCTACTTTTAAGACTTGCGTGAAAATCCAATGTTGTTTTAGGTCATATTTATGCAGAAATATAGAAAATTTTAAAGGGTTCACAAACTTTCAAGCGCCACTGTATAACTCACTGAATTGTATGTCCACAGGCAATGGAAAAGTATCTTGAGCAACTACCAACTCAAAACTGAAGAACCCAGTCCATTTTTGTGAGCTGCTTTTTTTGTGAAACATGGCCTTTGGTATGCTATTCGCATTTGACGCCCCTTCTTGCGTCACATGCAGGCCCGTGAGAATCATTCTGCCCCTCATCTGAATATTTCCATCCATGGCTTGAAAGCTTCCAAGTGTGCCATTTTTTGTCCAGGCCCACTGGCATTATATTCTAGCAAAGACCAGCACACACCACATCAGCCTCTGCCTCAGAGGACAGAAGCGCCAAGTGGATTTTTTTTTTCTTTTCTTTATGGCAACAACCCAGCTTCAATTGACAAACCTATATGAATGCACTAGATGCGCAGATTGGCGCACATCATACAAATCTGCACATAACCTTAAATCATTCACCTGCCACCCTCCAGAAATTAATTTTTTCCAATTTATAGACCCGCACCCAAGGAACATCCAGCTCCACCTACAGGCTGCATTGCCTTTTAACATCCTACAGCCTATCACCACCAATGCAGTAATGCCGGAGCTACAGGATTTTCAGGGGCCTTTGACCCTTAAATGTACAATCGCTTTAATCTTATTCCTCAAGATTTCTTCATTAATAATCACAAAGTTTACTGAATAATAAAGACCAATATATAAGCGCGACATGATTAAGAACTGATAGTAATAATAAATCAATAAATTGGAAAGACAAGGGTATATAGATGTATATGCTTTTTTTTGTGTGTAAGTGTATGTGTGCATATTGGGTAAATTGGCTGACAGACTAGATCCTTGTTTCAATTCTTCCAATTGTTCACTATTATTACTGTTAATTTATTCTCTATCTTATTTATTGGTTTTTCTATTCTCTCTTTTGCCCCCTCTCTTCAATGCCTATGATGACAATGATGTAATTGATCGTCATTACCTGGCCCCTCCCCTAGGGGGCCAGATTAAGCAATGATCATGTCGGGGTGTGTGTGTTTCTGTCAGTCTGTCAGCCCATGGCTGGAGCCAGGTCTGCTATCTCTGATAGCCTTGTTATTATTATCATTACTATCATTATTATTTTACCTGCCCCCCCCCCCCTAGGGGGGGAGCCAGGTTAAGCAATGATCATGTCTGTGTTTCTGTCACTCTCTGTCAGTCAGCCCGTAGCCATTACCTGGCTACCCCCCCCTAGAGGGAGCCAGGTTAAGCAATGAGCTAGCTAGCTGCCCGGGATAAACTACGCCATGCCACGGGGACCAGCGCATTGTTCATCTGTCCTCGTATTAAAATGGAGGCCGCTGCGGCTCGTAGGCCTATTTGCTTGATGCCTGAGGAGCCTGGATTGTCGTGTTTTCTATGTCTGCTTAGGTACATTTTGTATTTTTTTTGCAAAATGAACATTACGTAGAATTTCTGTGAAAGTTTGTGCTGTATGTAATTATTTTGTGATAAGTGTGTAGCTAGCATGCTAGCTAGCTACATGGAGCTCCATGTTGTGACATGGACCCCTGCGATGCATTAAATAATTATGTTTCCTAATTGTATGAGATTTGTTGGTTGTGATGTTACTTCTATTTGCGTTGAATCATTCCGCATACTTTCACTGCATACTGCCTGTTTTTCGTTGGCGGACAAAGTGATCGCATTGACACAGATCTTGCATGGAATTGCACATAGCACACTGGGTCCGCTTTCCAGCCAGCTGGGCTTGCTGAAATCACCGATTTTTTTAATTTTTTTTAAAGATGGTATAACGTGTTCTATCGTCTTCTGTGTCTAGTTAGCATTTTGTTTTACCTAGCTGGACACAGCTAAGCATTTTTGTGGTCATTTGTGCAGTATGAATGAATTTGACTTATATTACAAGGAGAGTTAGCTAGCTGCCTAGGATAAACTACGCCATGCCTCGGGGACCAGCGCAGTACATTGCTCTTCGTATTAAAATGGAGGCCGCTGCGGCTCGTAGGCCTATTTGCTTGATGCCTGAGGAGCCTGGATTGTCATGTATTATAATGTTTTCTATGTCTGCTTAGGTTGTCTTTGTATTATTTTTGCGAAATGAACATTACGTAAAATTTCTGTGAACGTTTGTGCTGCATGTATGATCTTGTCTGTGTGTGTCTGTCAGCCTGTGGCTGGGGCCAGGTCTGCTATCACTGATTGCCTTGATATTATTATTATTACTTGTTATGTTTGTCCCTACTATTTATATTTGTTGCACGCACCCACCCATTCATGCACCCACAATCACTGATTGTTGTTTCTTTATGTATTGTTTTCTTTCACAAAAAAAAAAAAAAAGAAATTAACTGACATCACTGATCGGCTACATTGACAATGTACCTAATGTCGATATTGTAGGGATGATTTAAAAAAAAAAAACAATTAATCCAATGCTTCTCTGAATTCCATCTCCCATTTTAGCAACCCATAAACCAGTGCAACCTAGTTTTTTAAGATTTCACTTAATCAAAATATTTTCAGCTTTTCAAAGAATAGGCTACATTTGTAGAGAAGTGCAGCTGCTCACTGGTTGCTGTGATGTGTTCACTTCTTACATTGAATAATTATTAGTGCATCACGAAAATTTGACGCATGCCATGCGTCGAACTTTCATGGAAGCAAAATCATTGAAGTCTTCATAGCCCAGCTTCTGAGAAAGTCTATGATAATTGTATGAATGGCAATTATCTCATTAAATAATTCAAAATAAAATCGAAGCCTAATCTAAATATCATCTTCAGCAGCATTTACTACATAACATTCAACTTCAATAAGCAATGTCAAAATTTCAGTTAATTTCTGTCCATTCAATCTCATGCTGTAGCCTTCTTGATGGAAAGTGACATCTTAATCAATAATGACAATGCGGCTTACTGTTGGTGTATTTTCTCAGTAAATTAATTCAATAAATTTTCAGATTCTTAATCAGAAATTGCTTGAGTTAACCTGCATTACGGACATGGTTGGAGACAGTTTTATTTTAAACTCCGTCTCTAACCATTACCGTAATGCAGGTCAACTTGCATGCAGACCTGAACTGGCTGAACCACTTGAAACATTTTCTTGGGTGGATGAAGCCTTTTGGACCCTCATGCAGAAAGAATATACATACCGTTTTGTGAGCTACACGAATTCAAAAGCCTTTAAGGGATAGATCAGATTTTTTGCCAAGAAGTTGTATGAAATGCTCTTTAGCAGTATAGTGCATGAGGCGATTTTTTTTTCTTCTTCTTCTACTTTCCCTAGTTCCAGCTAGTTTTCTGGGGTCACGAAAATAAGAAGTTTTGCTTCCTAAAACAACATGCGTTTTTAAGAGTAATATATTTCTGTCTCAAAACGATGGTCAGTGAATAACTCCCACTTCGCAATCACTAGGTACTATTTTTCTCTCCCTTGGTATCATTATGCACACATGCTATCCCACATTTCAAAGATAACACGCTGGGATGTTGATTGAAGCGACCTGACAGAGCTACAGACAGAGACAAGTTTCAGACAAGAAAATACAGGGGGGGGGAAAAAAAAAAAATGGAGCGAACTGATGATTTTGCCAGCTGTAATCACAAAAACCTGTCTGATCCACCTTACGCATTTCACCAGTTTCCAGTCATGGACCATGTTCTGCGGCAACTGTGGCTTCTTGTCGTAGGTTTCAATATTGAAACCAAGGTGGCAAGGGTTTAAAAAAAAAAATAAAAAAAAAACTGCAGTACGCATTTCGGCAAGGATGATTATGTCCCTGCACGACCAGGACATAGGAAACATGTTTTGAAGAGCACTGCACTGGTTTCTATAATTAAGAAAAAAAACAAAATCTGAATACGAAAATGACGATTACATTCCCTTTACCACAGAGCCAAAGGGATACCTTCATGAACCTGAGTTTACTGAACTTTGTCATATGGAGATACAGATAGGCCAGAGAGAGAGAGAAGCTAAAGGTGGACCCACGATAGCAGCTAGGAGAGACAAAGTCAACGCAAAGGGGTGGTGCACTTGTCAAGTGTCCGATAATGCAGACAGAAACCAGTAAAATACATAAGGCGAATCAGGCAGATTACTATAACAGCAGGGATTGTCCGCACCACTTTTGTCTGAATTTTCTGGTCTGACAATAAACTTGTCTCAGTCTGTGTGTAGCTCTCTCAGGTCATGGCAGTCAACATTTAAGCATGTTACCTTTAAAATAAGTGCAGGTTTCCTGTGGTCATGAAATTCCTGGAAAAGTTATGAAATTAACTAACTGGTTTGGAAAAATACACTGTTTGCCTAATGCTTATAATATGTTCACTAAATCCCCAAAAGATGTCTACTTAAGTTTACTGCAAAACTACAAGCTATTATTTAAAATCGAACGTGACACCGTTGAAACTAGCATGAAGTTTCGTAATACGCGTAGGTTACACATGCAGCTAGTTGGCTGGCAGCGATTCCCCTCCCCCCGCACCGGACTTCTTAATACCAACTTTGTCTCATAAGCTTCCAGGCAATAAGAATCAAGCACATGCCTTTTTTAACCTTTTGACGCACATGCTGTACCCTCTATGCACATGGTTACTTGGTACACCGTTTGCCAGAATTTAAAGGGCAGTAATTGTACAGTATAGCTAAGCTGTGCCCACCCAAAAATTTGGCTTGCACAGCGCCCCTGAAGGGCACCGTTTTTCTAATAACGCCAGTTTAATTTTCCCACTGCCTCGCTTCAAATTAGTGTAATAATAGCATCACTGTCAATCAGAATAATGAATTATAAATGACGTATAATAAGATTAATACTAACACGCAACTATATTTAAATTTATAGTCGACGTCCATCTATGGCCCAATTGGTGTCTCTCCAAGTCATTTCCCTGCATTATACACTGTTCAAAAGTATTTCATTTCCATCCTGGCATTTTTTTTTTTGATTACCCAGGTTCGCTCGCGAAACTCAATGATTTTTTTTCAGCTCAATGAACACGTCATGCACGTAAATTGATTAGACCGCTAAGAAACCCGATTCCCGATTGTGGCAGAACGGAGTGTAAGTTACAAAAATATCTTGACAATTCGCTTTGAAATTCGCTCTTGAAGTTCTCTCATTCCAAATAAAGTATTCCACGTATTTTTAAAGCGTGTCTGTTTCGACATTATTGCGATGCATGTTTGTATAAACGCCGATTTTTGATTTTCTAAGAAAATGGGACCAAAAGTAAAGGAAAGGACCCCAATTCTGGCTTAAAACACATTAGTGAAAAAATTAATAATCTCGCAAAATGTAAATAGTAATTCTATACAAACATGTGCAACATCTTAAACAATGTACACTTTGGTTCATGACTGTGGCATTTGTTACGTTTGAGAAAACTTGGACAAAGTGATTTTGATGATCTTGGGGGTTAAAAAATAAAAATAAACACTAACTCCACCAATTTACTTTTTTTTTTCCTTCCAAATTTCCTTTCAATATAATGTAGCAATACAACATACGTCATTGACAGATCGCTTCACTCAGCCAACACAACTGAATAATAGGCCGATGTTATTCGCCCTTATACGTGTGGCCAATGTTGAATTTTTTTCTTGGCCACACTTCTTGGCATTTTAATCATTCATTAGCATCATTTGGCACACAATAGAGAATAAATACTTCAATTTGCATTCATATGAAAGGCATTAACACAGTCTTTAAAGTAATTTGGAACAATCAGCGACAATTAAAGAATTATCCGCACTAACGCAGTCCAGAAATGGTATTGATAGTCAAACGGCGTGATAAAAATGTTAAATGCACTTTAGTGTTCGTTGATTGTCGCAAATGACTTTAAAGACTGTTAATGCCTTTCATATTAAGGCAAATGAAAGTATTTTTGCTGTAGGCCTATTGTATGCCGAATGACGCTAAAGATTGCCCAAAAAGGAGTGATTAAAATGCCAATGACGTTACTGAATCTGCTGCAAGTGGAATCTGAATCTGAATCTGGTGGAAAATCCAGGGGTCGGAAAATAAAAATCCAGCTCGGTTTTTCTCCCTCAAATTGGCTCCAAATCCAGGTGGTTGGAACAAAGTTCTGGGGAGGATTTTTAACTTTCTGAATATAGACTTTATTCGGTACGCGCAAATGTTCGATTTTTTGCGCAGATAAATGTTTCTTGGTGAAATTGGTCACCATTTCACAGAAATGAATGCATATTTTCTCGTACTGAACAGCAAAAGGTGTACACCTAATATTACAATACACTATTATAAAATACATAGGCCTTCTATTATTATTATTACAAATATATACTACTATTATTACTATTAGGCCTATTAATTATTACAGCCAATTTTAATATGTTAGTTTTTTTTTCTTATCAAACATGTCTCCTATGCTTATAATAAATCTGCCAGATCATGGTAAGGTCAGGGGGGTGGTTACTCAAAAAAGATTGAGAACCACTGCTCTAAATAATTTGTAATTGTTCAACAGTTGTCTCAGAAAATATTAAAAGCAATCTGTTTGTTACCTCTTCAATGTTTTTGCTTTCTTGAGCATAATGTAGCACTTGATTATTTATTCTGCTCTACAAAGCCTAAGTGCAGTTACAACATATTGGGTAAAATGGGTCTGAAAGTATATTGAAGTCAGGATTTATTTAGACAGAAATTATACCATGGTGAATCAGTCAATCATAATCTGTCATAGAAGTACTGACTATTTATTTGTTGGGACAGCAAACGAACTCTGAAGCCATTTTTTACTGTTAAAATTATTGCATAGTTACTGCACTTAGCCTTTGTAGGGCAGTATTTGGTTGGTTGGTTGGTTGTTTGTTTGTTAAATATAATTGAGAAAATATAAGAATAGTGCCATAGGGCCTTATGCCATTGTGTTTTGCCCTAGGTGGTAGATAGACACAACTTCCCTTCTATTCTCCATGCTACATTTGTGCTACACTGCTTAGGGCAAAGCACACTGTAGAAGCTCATTATGGCGCTCTGTGTTCACCATTATAGGCCTAACCCATTTTAAACCAAGTCATGGAAATAAGGTAAAATATTATAGAAAAGTTTTGGAAAAGTTTTGAAAAATCACTGGTGAAAAAGTGTGGGAACCTTGTAGGTGATAGCAAGTGCGCAGCGACAGAGGGAGAGAAAAATAGCACCATGTGATTGTGATTTGAGTTATTCACTGACCATGGTCTTCTGACACAAATTAATAACTTTTTAAAACATTTTTGTGACCCCTGCAAACTAGCCAGAACTACGTACTTCAAAACTTAGGGCGGCCAGAATTCTGCTCATGGGACGCATTCATGGGGAAAAAAAAAAAAAAAAAAATCATCTCATGCACTACATTGCTAAGGAATATTTGGTAAATGGTAAATGGAATGCATTTATATAGCACCTTTCTAGTCAGATGACACAAAGCACTTTTGGAAACCTCCACTCCGGACATCCAAGAGCAGCTTTGGGAAAAAGGCATAATCAGTGCCCTTTAAAATTTGTTCAGTGAATTAGTCAAGAACAAGGCAAATTAATATCCTCATTAGACCCCAATCCTTGCAACTTACCCAGTCTAGAGAATCAGTGTTCAGTGTGTAGCTGGTCTCTTTCCAGTCAGCCTCCCCTATAGGCTGGAAACTGACCTCACGGATAGCAAAGATGTCACTCTCCTCTTCACCGTCCCCACGACCGGTCTAGGAAACAAAGTGGCTCGAATGGAGAAAAGAAACTTGCACCATCAAGTCTGCCCAGTGTACAGTATACCATACACATGGGTAAAAAACAAGGGACAAATTTGTCTTCTCCATGACTGAGCTCAAATGAACAATATTTCACCGAACAGGGTTTCCCCAACCGTAATGCTTTCGGACTAATATGCCTTCAACTGAGATCATGTATGCTGTGGTAAAAGCCGAATTCAAAATTCCCAAAATTGATTAATCCAATGGCCAAGAATACAGAATTTAGAAGAACTTCAAAAATTTTGTCAACAAATTGGCACTTTCAAGGTCAAACCTCATGGAGCCCACTATATTGTCAATACTTTCAATGGTATTGGGTAATATCAATGTGTGCTAATGTTTCCCAATGATACATTAATGAGACTTTTAGGTCATGCTACCATTTTCCAACTGAAAAACATAGAAGAAATTGTAATTATGGACATAATAAAAATGAATTTAAAAAGCAATATTTTCAAGTTTGTCGAACAAACTTGGTTGACCTCATCTTCAGGATGCTCTATAAACAAATATCAAGTCATTCTGTCTGACGGATTTGAAGTTTTTTTTTTTTTTTGAAAGTCTGCAGAAAGTGACCAATGGTTTGACATTTCAAGGTCACTCAAGGTCATGGTATAACATGAAAGCCCTTATTTCACTTCTATCTGTTGCCAATTCTATTTATGTCAATATGGCCAATCGTTTCCATTTCATGACTCTTTGAAATACCCAAAATATTAAGTAAATGGGAGAATTCAAGTTTTCAACAAGAGTTGTCAGAAAGACAACAAAGCTCGCCGGGAGGCAAGGTTAAAGTTTGTTCTGCACGCGGGCGGGCGGACGCGGACGCCGGGGGTACGACAATAGCTCTCCGGACATTCGTCCCGGCGAGCTAAAAATTAATAAATTCCAAAGTCAATATTTTCAAATTCCTTGAACAAACTTCATATATCCTGTCACAAGAATCCTCCATAACAAAGATTAAGTCATTCTGGCAGACTGTTTTGGAAAAGATGATTCTTGAAAAATTGCTGCCCACCATGCTAAAAGCCCATCAACCCATTGGGCGCAGTTCATCTAATAAACCTCTATAAATACGTAATGGCTGGCTAAAACCAAGTGAGACTACTGACAATTATATCAGAAAGCCAATCTCTTGTACTGTGTCTTAGCTGATCCATTACCAAATAGGAAAAGGTGAAAAACATTCATGGAGGTATTTTCATAGATGACCAGAAACTGTTTAACAATGAGATATGGTGAAAATCATCAGTAACATGCAAGACTCACCTCATCTTCTGGGTAGTGGCAGTCAAACACCAAGGAAGCATTTGCAGCCTGTTTTGTTACTTCAACAACAAAGTTGGGCGTAGATACTATCTCAGGCTATAAAAAAAACCAGTCATAATACATTATTCAAATTCAAAATCAACTGGGAATGCAATCCAAAAAAAATATTGGGCAGGGAAGAGCAATCTTGGCCCCAAGGGTCTGTGGTATTCATTTCCCTTTGAATAAACGAGCCATTTGGCTGTATAAACCAATGCTAGCTAATACATAAATGATATCAACATGAAACATTTCAAGCAACATCATAAGAAAAATCTTCACCACTCATTCAGGCACTTCAAAAATTTTAGGTAAATTTAAGGGATACTCAACGGGTTACTCACCCAAAACACAATTTGGGTTCACTTTAGTTGAGTTTGAGAAACTCCTTTAGACAGTTCTCCAAACCATCCTTGGTATCTTGATTGTGTAGGCTGAGCAACAGCAGCTACCGTGCAACCAGATGGCCTTCAGTACCATTCATCACTTTTGTCTTTAGTCATCTTGCCCAGTTGAACAGAAACGTTAGATGTAGCTATCAAAATGATGCAGTAATTGTAATCGTATCTGGAATGCTTCACCATTTCATTTTCGTAAGGAGGCGGTGCTCATAGAAGTATTCAAAAGATGGAGTTAGTCTGAAAGGGTAGCTTTGAAGTGGCATAAATCAAATCTCTCCATCAGACCATCAATGCAAAAGTACAAACCAGTACTTTATGATTCTTCCCATTACCACCCCCCTTCATTGGAGGTCAGCTTTATTCATTCATTTATTTTTCATCATTACGTCATTATTTTTTTTTTTTTGGTTGTTCATTTTTAATTCAGGAATAGATGGGGGAAATGACAAAATTAACCCAATGACCTAATTCTAATTACGGTTTAGAACATTCTGTTTACATGGCAGTGCGATTCTGAGTATCGTCTTAATCAGGCCAACATCAGATTATTGCTGTCCATGTAAATCTGCTCATTAAAATAGACATGCATGGGGCTGCTGGGTTGGCTTATCCAGTTAACCCAATAGCACCTGGACCGACGATACCACCTGAACCTTCTGTTCCCTAGACCGCCTCAAACCGCCCGTGTCACATGATTGACAGGGAACCAGTGGCGGCTAGTGAAATGGCTACAGGAGAGGATGAAACTCATCCCTTAAAAAGAATGATTGGTCACCATCTGTTTTCAATCATTCGTCTGAATTGCCAGTCTCCAAAAACACTCAACATTATAAGGTCTGGCCAGTTTTCATTAACAACGCTTAACAACGATTGCGAATCAGGACTTTGCACACTTTTCTTTACTCAGCGGTTGAAAGCAATGCATGCATTTCGCAATCGTTTAAATGAAATAAGATCACTTGAAACGTCTTATGCGATTCCATTGCCTCCAACCCCTCCACGCACAAGGACTTAAATTCTGCGCAAGAATCTCTTACATATGCTTTGAGTGAGTATTTGCAAACTACAGCAGAGGAACATAAATATGCCACTTAAGCTGCTTTCACACCGGATGCTAAACAAATTTTTCGCACGACAGATTTCATTCAAAGTCAATGTGTATTCGGGTCTTTGCATTGACTTTGAATGTAATCGGTTGTGCGAAAAATTTGTTTAGCATCCAGTGTGAAAGCAGCTTAAGTGGCATATTATGTATGAGTTATAAATGAAAACTGGCCACATCTGATAATGTTGAGTTTTCAGAGATTCGGTAATGGGAATTTAAATCACTGATTGAAAACAGGTCTTGTCCAATCATTCTTTTCAAGAGATTGTATGATCCTCCCCTGTTGGCAGTTCACAACTGACTGCAGGTAACAGAGGTAATCTATATGGGTCATTCCACCAAGGTGATGAAATGTTACAAGCAATTATATATGGCAAAATATATTGAAAGGCTTCCATGATTAACATATGCCAATTTCGTCAATAATAAAGTATCATCAAGTAGATATAAAATAATATTGTTTCAAGAATTTTCCACCCACAATTATTTTGCAATAAACCATGTCAAACGCATTTTTGTGGTTTTTGAGGGTCATTTCACAGTAATGTGACCACTTCGTGTCCCCAAGAGTGTAACGGCTAAAATGGAAGGGAAATTGAACATAATTCGATAATTTGAGTCTTAAGTTAGAATAGATCAAAATAAATTGCTATAGACTCCCCCCCCCCCCCCCCCATTTCCTCACTAATTTTTCTTTCATATTTTTCATCAAATTCCATACACTTTACCCCCATTACAAGCACTGTCTTCAAACAGTTAGCATATCCATTTTTTCAGGATTTTAAAACAAACTGGGTTTATATTTATTAAGTCTAAGGAAATAAACATTAACACACTAAAATATTTGTGGTGCAATTGTATTTTTAACATTTATTCCATGATCTTTGCCCAATTATACCTGTCCCCAGATTTTGTGTCATATCCGTAACGTGTTTTAGCTGCCACCTATTGGCCAGAATACACACTACCGAAGAGTCACATGGTCCAGAAGTTTTGCAAGGCGCCATTTTTAAGAATCTTGGCCACTGATGCATTCAAATTTTGCGTATTTGCACAGTATCAAATGCACGTAAAGCAGTCGCCGGTGAGTACCTTTATTCTATGTCATCTTCGTACGCTATAGGCGCCTTCCAATTGGCCCCACAAACCCAAAAATATGTATATATACCGTTTTGCAGTGGTGCACTGTTGCCAAATTTAACCAACTTGAAGGTATAGATGGATGCACTATTCATCTATGTAGACGAACGTCAAATAGGCGTCATATCCGTCACGGTCACCTCTGTAACAATGTCAGCGTGACAGAGATGATGGGTTCTCTATGCAAACTCTATGCCAGTGTTTGTGTGGTTTTATGTTCAGAATAAAACAGTTTTCTAAGTCTGCTATTCAGATATTCATCTATTAGGCGCCGAGTGTCATATCCGTAACACCTGGTCACATCCTTAACAACAGGTCATCTCCGTCACAAAGCATCTTTTTCCTCAAAAATCAAAGCAGTTTATTTCTATATCGATAGATACCATATTAACCACACTAGTATGTTCCAGGGCTACAAATTGGTACCAAACTCACCACTGGAAAAGTCTGGTGATACGAGATAGAAAAACTTATTCCAATTGAAAGAATGGGGGTCTAATATGCTTTAGCCTGCCATGTGGGTCACATGGTTATTTTTAATACTCTGTGGTGTCATGAGAGAAAGTAAACTGCTTATTAACAGAAGAATGCACTTTGCTGAAAAGCATGATTGAAAATGCATTCATTGTAAGTGAATTGTGTTTCCTTTTTCTGGAGAGCAATAAATTACCTTTACTAATAGTTAGGCACACCGTTACGGAGATGACACCTCACCAGGAGAAACTGTAAAAAAAAAACTATGATGGTCAATGAAAGTACGTGCCAATATCATGTACAGTCTTGAGCATGACCCATGGTTTGGTTTAAATCATATTTGGAACCAAAATTGGCAACTATATATTTGGATACAGAGATCCCCAAAATGCTCACATTACTGTGAAATGACCCTTGACCGGTGCTGAAGTGTGATATTTTAGCACTCATCAACGGAAATAGGCACAGCGTGAAAAAAAATGGCCAAAATCATGCAAATACTTCGGCAATATCTGCAAAAAGGGTGCACCCACTGCTCAACAGCTCATGCCATTCTACAGTAAGTCTTTTTAGAGGCACTAATTAAAAATAGCCCTAGTGCTCGTAACTTTGTCGGTCAAAACGTGTTACTAGCGAACGGCTACTCAAGCTCAGGGTTGTAAACAAACAACGACCTTTTTTACGACGGCTATTTGAAATTGATGCAATAACTCCCCAAAAATAATTATAGAAGGTTCAATCCATTGCTTCAGAAGTTAGAGGCAATATTGACTAATATGTTTAAGTGTCGGTCAAATTATCGTTCGAGCGTCATGGAAAGTATAAGGAAAACGTTCAACTATTTTGCGACATCGATCACCCAAAACCTTCTTGGCTTCCGAACAACCAGCACAGAGAAGCATTTGACCTTGAAGAGAACCTGGCGGGGGCAGGAGAGCCATGTAAGTGTTTTCTAGAAAAGCATGTCAAAATGTTACAAACTTCAACCCTGAAACGGTCAAGTTACTAGCGATGATGAAAAGCGAATTGTATAGAATTGAATGGCATCTTATTTGATTCATTGAAGGATAATTGATTGTTGAATTTCGACCGTTTTCTATCGCTACTGCACAGGCCGTGTTTGCGTCTCCTGACTGCACTGATCACTAGCTCGTAATTTTAACGAGTCGCTTCAGTGTTGGGGATGTGGTCATGGTTACGCACATATTTTAATCCTTATCATTCAACTTGGATCCAGTTCCGATTACAAAGGTCCGCCTCTCGAACGTTTTCAACTGTCTATTCAATATCATATTAGTCACTTTTAGAATTTTAGATTTGTAATGATGCAGAATGTTGACGTTTATCTTACAAGTACTTCATTGTGTCAAAGTTACAAGCGTTAAACCACAATTAGAATTAAAGTATGAACAACATTAATGTTGCCTACGCTCTAAAATGTTGACTTTACATTGTTTGTCATGTACAAACAACTAGATAAACATAGTTGGCCAAATAATTGAAAGTAGATGCTAAAATTGCAGAGTGATGGAACATAATAATAATAATAATAATAATAATAATAATAATATTATTATTATTTAAAAACATGAATACTTGAAATATTGGCCGCATATCGTAGGTTTCAGTGACCTGGGCATGTCTGGGCCAGCAAAGTGGGCACCAGTACGTGGACTTGTTTTGTCCATATTCTCGATATCTCTGCATCTTTAGGCCACAGAAACATTCCATGGCCATACGCATACGTTGCACTGCATCTTCACGCTACACATAGCTTTCCGTTCACGCTCGGTGATTTTTGATGGTCCATTCTTGAAGATATTCTCCGTCCAGTCCAGAGTCGTGAACAAAGGCTAACTACCTAGACACAATCCGTGTATAACTTATGACGTAACGTGACTGAGCTGGACCAGCGCAAATGTCCTCGATAAAGGCAAAGGGGGTGTTCCCTCAAGTGGATAATTTAGCAGATAAAATGCAATTGCTTTAAACATTGCTTAAAGTACACGATATTAAAACCATCACTAATTGTTCAAGATAGGTAGCATTTTATCACATAAAAACAGAGGTGAATTTCATCTCCCAAGCTCTTTAAGTTAACCCCTTTGTGCAGAAGCCAAATCTGGCTTTAGGTGTTACCTGATTTAATGCTTTATAATACAAGATTGCAGCTTCACACACAGAAAAACTTTGGCTTAATTGAGTCTAGACACTTGAAGCATTTAGACTCACCATCGTATTTCAGCTTATTTTTATGATTTTGGTGGAGAAAAGGGGCTGCAAACATAAAAAAAATAGTGCCACGGGCCCTGTAGCTCACCTGACCACTCAAGGGAAATGCCTTGAGCAAATTTAGTGTCCTAATGGGTGGGAAGATACTTGTCAAGTTTCAGCTTCATTGGTCAAGTAGTTTTAGAGAAGAAGAGTTTTAAAGGTTTCAGAGGGGTTGTACAAAGTTGAAGGTCAAAGCAAGGTCAAAATTCAAAATATGGAAAAACTCATATTATATGTGATGTATCTTGCTACTTATTACCTACATAGCAAATTTCAGTTGAATATGTGCAATAATAGCTTTCAGATGGCCAATTTTGTGATTTTCAATATGGCCGCCGTGGCGGCCATGTTTGAAATCAGAGCAAAGCGCCTTGAACAAAACTTAGTGTCCTCATAGGCAGGAAGGTACCTGTCAAGTTTCACCTTCATTGGCCAAGTAGTTTTGGAGAAGATGATTTTGAAAGATTTCAATGTAACTCACAGGGGTTGTATAAAGTTGAAGGTCAAAGCAAGGTCAAAATTTGAAATACGGGAAAAGCCGCATGATATGTGATGTATCTTGCCACGTACTGACTACATCGCAAATTTCGGCTGAATATGTGCATAAATAGCTTTCAGATGGCCAATTATGTGATTTTCAATATGGCCGCCGTGGCGGCCAAGTTTGAAATCGGATTGGAACACCTTGAACAAATTTTGGTGTCCTCATGGGTAGGAAGGTACCTGTCAAGTTTCAGCTTCATAGGCCCAGTGGTTTCAGAGGAGAAGATGTTTACCGACGACGAACGACAAACAGGCCATGACATAAGCTCATCAGACTTCGTCGTCAGGTGAGCTAAAAATCTTCATGAGAATTCATCATTGAAAAAGCAAAAAAAAATTATACTGACAAATGAAAAACTGCTGGGGCTTTAATCTATACATTTCTGGGATCATAAAAATCTTGACCAGAAGTACAATTCATCTTGAACATTACATTCTAGATTACCCGCTTGCTATGAGCCAAATTAGACGGCTATCCAGGTGTCTCCCCAAAGTCTGAGATCCATCAAAATGGTTCACAGTCAAATCATACATTAATCATATATTTAACACAAATTAATTTTGGGGCATGAAATTCAGCATGAACTAATGATTTTCTGGTTGAGTTTAGCGTGAATTTACCAATATCAGTGCAGTTGAACATCATTGGTCACCAGTAACCTCTCCAAACACAAAACATGCCTTTTCTCCATAATAAAGTTAACAATATTGTCCATTTTTCTTCGAAGTCCCCCAAGGGGATTAAAGTGCTGATTAAACAGCAATAACATTCACGCAGCAATGAAAAACCATTCTCTTATCAGAGTTCATAACCTTACACCTTATAAGGGTAAAAACTCACTAACTCTGTAATATCTGAATTCTGAAATACACCTTATCTTAACAGAACATTAGTGTCACTGTCAAGAAAAATCAAACGACATATGCCTCCATATTCAACAGAATGGTGTAATGATCGTATTGAGGGATCTACCGACTTGCGTGGGCTGCATGCATTTGGAGAAACGAAAACCTCAGTATTCAATGTCTTTAAACGCGGTATAAATTCAACAGCAAAAAGCAATATTGAGCAAAATGCTAACAGAGTAGAAGTATAACCTGTTTTCTTCATTGATGCCCTCCTCCAGAGACAGATGTATCGGATAGAAGGACCCTCCAGTACGGTTTCATTCGCAATAATTCCCATTGACCGTGTCCATACAACATGTATCTCATAAATGAAACTGAACACTTCAGGCCGGTTTCGAGTGTCTTTGTTTCTTTGATATCGCATCAGTTTCAGCTGCGCAACCGTGGCCAACATTCGAAGAACACAACTGACCTTACTTTTACGCTAAGCTTTGTATCCTATTCTTATTGTCCGATCAATGTATTTCAGTTATTGAGGAAAGTTTAAACACTTGAGAATTGGATAAGAAACGAGTCTATCAACACATTGTTACCGGGGAAGCTTCATGAGGGCGTGAACTATAACTGTAGAGTCACGCAGATGAATCTGAGTATATAATTGAGTGACTGGCTATCGAAAATAGTACTTGGGTGGATCGAAGGGAGTGCTGAATTTGTCAATGGAGGAATATACGCATTAATCCATGGGAGGGAACAATGCATATTTTGTGTGATGACTGTAATTGACATTAGAATGTGAGAGAATCAATACTATGTCGGATTTTTTGCTTCACAAAACGTATTTTTTTAACCACTAATTGGAATACTGTTGGCTCACTGTAGCTAAAATGGTTGCTACAGAGTACTACGTTTTTTTCTGTCACAAGTGATAATTTTTTAAAACTACTGGATCGATACTATGGGCAAGAATATTGACCAGTTTGCACATCAGGCTTAGCTGAGGAGTTTAATTCATGCTACGCCTGAAAAACAGGGATTGGAGGGAACTTCTCCATACTCTAAATCGCGTTTCAGCTCTGCCTGCATGTGAATATTCAATAGCTGATCCGGGGGTGCCATCTCGTGGTCGAGTACTGTAACTTAAGTGCTTAAATTTGCATATCTACAGACGCGAGCATCTACATCTGCAGAAAGGGGTGAAGAAAAGAAAGTGTTATAATTGTACCAGCCCTGGTTTATCATATCAGATTCAACAAACCAGAAGTTTGAGGATTAGGATTTGTTGAAAAACTGAATCATGCACTTGCTATGCGACACACAAATGTGAAGGGCTATGGGTCTTCAGGACAGGAATTGAGAAATGCCAATCTAGAACAAGTACCCCAGAATATGCAAAGCTATACTTGGCAGGGAGAAGACACAAGGAGGATCTGCTTAATTAAACTTTCTCAATTACTACTGAGCTAGTAACAACAAAATGCAGGGATGTGAGCAGTGATTTTTAAAATAAGAGGAAATTCTGGAAATGGAAATGATGACCCCATCGGGGGGAGGGTATTGGAGGGTGCGCCCTCCCATTGGCGGAGTTTGGGGAGCCTCCCCCTTGAAATGTTTTTTAAAAAGAAGCATAAATGGTGGCATTTAAAGCATATTTCAGGTCTTTTCTAAAAGACACGGAAGAGCGAGTTTTGCAAAGTGTCACCTTATAAAACCTGAATAATTCTCACAAATAAAACAAATCTGAATGAAATTACAAAATTAATTAAAAGTAGACCTATCCAAAATAAGCGTCACATGCACTGAACAAAAATGCAGCAAAATTGCAGACAGGCAGATTAACTCCTTTTGACAAAAACAAACTTTTAAACTGGAGCACTCGGCAACCGAGTACATGTATCCCCCGAAGGCCCCCCAGTTGGGCCCAGATGGTCCCAGAGTACCCAAAATCAATAGGTGCCGTGAACTTACCATAATACATGTCCCTGCATGACCGAGCAAAAAACTGCTGCCCCACCCTCCCTCTCCAACTGGGTTAAGGAAATTATTTTTTCAGACTCGAAAAACTCCAATATCTCTGGAAGTGTGGCAGCCCTTTATTCACCTCCGCCAAGGAGGTGTATATTTTTGCCGGCATTGGTTGGTTTGTCTGTCTGTCCATTACCATGATCAAAGTGGCCGAATAGATTTTCACCAAACTTTGCAAGATGTTGCACAAGAGGAACAAGGGATTAAATTTTGGCATATCTAGGCCAAAGTACAGCTGAGATATTGGCCAAAGTTCAAATCCAGCTATGCTGGCAGAGAAGTCTTTCCAATGGGCCAGATTTCCAATCTGCGTGCTTTTGGGTTTTGCCTCCACCTGGCGGTGGGATGCAACATTACCTAACATGAGAAAGAACATAACTAATGCAGAGAGTTGCCACAGCGTGGCGAAGGTGCTGTTCTCTCTGAGTGCTCTTGTTGGATCAGCGGTTGAACACGTTCAGTTTGATAACAGTTGCTTGTATATGCATACAAGACTGTCCTTTCGGACTCCTCTTTCACTCCTAACATACTGTAATGGGAACCTGTGCCTTAATACCAGTATTTTCTGGAATTCTAGAAAATACCAATTAAAAAGAGATACCCAGCACCCCGAGGCAAACCCATGGGAAACAGGGGTGCTGTGGGTACTGCAAGCTGTGGCAATGTTTTATCTGAACATTTGGTTGTCATTTTTTTTAAAAATAGACAAATAAAGGAAGGCTTATGTTAACCTAAACCTTGTGTGTCCAGAAGCGCAATGGACAATCGACTCAATGAAAATTGTGATCAGATGAATCAATATTTCAGGTCTTTTTTCCTAAAAAACAGATGCCGTGTGCCTCAGACCAAAGTAAAAAGGACAATCCAGAGTTTTATCGGCAAGAAGTCCAAAAGCCATGCTCTGTCACGGTATGGGATTGTGTCCGCGCCCTTGGCAAGCGTAACATCCACTTTCTTGCACGTACCGTTATGCTGCGATATTTTCAAGTAAAATTTGCACCCTACAAGATATCATTGTTTCCAGGGATGTCCATTCATATTTCAACAAGACAATGCAAAACTGCATTCTTTACACATTAAAGAAATGTCTGTGTAAAGAGAGATTCTTTTTTTTGGAATTTTTTCCTTTATTTGACAGTTACACAGTGTAGAGAGACAGGAAGGTTGGGGAGGAGAATGGGGGAAGACATGCAGCAAACATCCTGAGATTGAATCGAACCCAGGTAGCTGTGGGAGGGACTCCGCCTTTATGGTACGAATGTGAGATATAAATCATCACAGTCGCACAAAATGCCGTGGCAATGGCAATCATGCTCATGCTGCGCTGTTCTATGGCCATTTAAATTACAAAATGCAGCAATCAAACATGCTGTCTTAATAAACAGCTCTACTCATTCAACTTCGAGAGTAAACACATCCACCATTTGATAGCTAATCAAGCAAGTAAACTGGAATAGCTAACTTTTCTTAGAGTAGCCTAATTGGTTAATAGGAGGCGATTCTGTAGTCCTTTACTTGGCTCCGTGCAGCATGTCGCCGAAAATTACTGATGTCAAGTTTTTTCTGGAAGCATTTCTCATGCCCTTTGATGTTTGGCACTTTCGTTCAACTTGCGTGGATAAATTGCTTCCTATGAGGTTTGTTTGCCTAGACTATAAGTCAATTTTTTAACAATAAGTGATAACACTGGTACTGGAGGCCCCCTGGTTGCAATGTAACTGCCAGCCTGATGCCCGTGCCTCGTTGCGCTTGTGCTTAAAGTGAGGCCCTGGTAACAATGACTCAATGGCTGCCTCCAGTAAAGGAAATCGAAGATGGGGGACCAGGTAGGTTTATCATTGAAATGTCTTCGTTTTGATATTTCTAGGTGGTGTCATGAAACGTCATTGAGGTCATAAATACATTTTGATATACCATGTTGATTACCGATCTCTATACATTTTTAGAACAAAGGGATAATTTTATTTTGGCATGTGTACTTGCCAACAGTGGCGTAGCCAGCGGGGGTGCTGAGACACGCCCCTTTTTTTTTTTTTTTTAAATTTGGCATGTCCAATCCCACCCGAATTTGGAATGCCCAATTGGGGAACTATGTACAAAGCTTGCTCGTATGCGACCCCTTGCTGCCAACTCAGGATAGAGAAGACAGTTCACGGCTCTCCTCCGAAGCACGTGCCTGTCAGCCACTGATTCTTATACACTCGCTGGTTGAATCTTCGCAAGTTCAGAGCGAGGGCGGAGGATACCCGGACATGAACCAAGCCAGAGTCTTCCCGACGAGCGCCCGTCTGGCCAGCAGGAGGCGCTGGAGCAAGGAACAAAGCTGTTATCGACTACCCAAATCCGGCAGTCCCTTCCCAATTTGTCACCCTGTAGCGCGATAGCCAATTGTGCGCTACTCTGAAAAAGCTGCCGACCCCTGCCGGTGGGTACGCCGAGGCTCGAACCTGCGACGTGGTGATCACCTCTGCACTGTAGCGCAGTGCCTTAACCGTGTGAGCCACCCGGCAGCCACACGCCCCTTTTTGACTGCAATTAGTAGTTCTCAATCATTTTCATTTATTGACGCGTTTTCCAATTATCGGAATTGGCAACCGAAGACACGGTTTCTCTCCTTATGCGATCTAACAGCGATTAAATCATGGGCTAAATACAGTCCAGTTGCGGAACACGAGCAGAGAATTGGGTTGCACAAAACTTCCGTTTAAAACAATAATTAGTCCTGACCTGTTCTCAGTCATTTTCATAATTAACAGAAGGTTCACTCCGAGAGCACTCCACAGTTGACAGGTGTGGCTTGTTCTCCTGATTAGGAACAGGTCAGGACTAATAATTCTTCTAAACGGAAGTTTTGTGCAACCCAATTCTCTGATCGTGTTCCGCAACTGGACTGAATTTAGCCTATGATTTAATCACTGTTAGATCGCATACAGAGAAAAACCGTGTCTTCGGTTGCCAGTTACGATAATTGGAAAACGCGTCAATAAATGAAAATGACTGAGAACTACTAATTGCAGTCAAAAAGGGACATGTCTCAGCGCCCCCGCTGGCTACGCCACTGTCGGCAAGTACACGCGCCAAAATAAAATTATCCCTTTGTTCTAAAAATTTATAGAGATCAGTAATCAACATGGCATATCGAAATGTATTTATGACCACAATGATGTTTCATGACACCTCCTAGAAATATCAAAACGAAGACATTTCAATGATAAACCTACCTGGTCTGCCATCTTCGATTTCTTTCACTGGAGGCAGCCATTGAGTCATTGTTACCAGGGCCTCACTTTGAGCAAAAGTGCAACGAGGCACAGGCACCAGGCTGTGTAACTGCTGATTGGCGAACACATAGCAACCAATGATATCTCATGACACACAGAACAGTTTAAAAACCTGAAATGGATTCAGCATTGCTCATAGGTGACAGCTGATGCAAACTGACAGATCCAGCAGTGGCTCACCTCATTCTCAGCACTTTTCTGGCCCTGATCAGCTTCTTCCTCAAAATTGGGAGGGATGCTGTTGTTGATGTTAAATGTGACAGACACTCTACAGGTTTTCGAGAGGGAAACATTAGCAGCAGTTTACGTTTTAAAAACCAAACATCTCCATTAGGTGGCTGACAGTTAATTGCTTTGTTCAGCAGACAAACAGCACTGCAGTATATTGGAGAACTACTCAATACTTACAAGTCAGTACTGATATTAATGAGTAAACCCTTGGAATTCAAATAATCAGAGACATGATTTAAAATAATCCGATGCTTTTAAACTTACTTTTCTCCCGCCATTGTCCTAGTCAACTTGGCTTCTGTGCCATTCAGTTCCATGTCCCAGCTACCAGACATCTTGGGAAGTGCTTGGTGCTTTTTTATCTTCTTCTCTTCTTTTATTTCATCTGAAAGGAACTCTGCAAATGCCTTGTCCCCTAAAACAGAGAGCCAATTAAGAAAAATCGCTTGTACATAATTTGAGGGACAGAAGACAGATCAACAATCAAAGAAATCATGAGGCCAAAACATCGAAAGGCAATAGTTTCAGAATCCATCATCGTATTGTGAGAGAAAGTTGAAATGATATACATGCATGTTATGGCTCTGATCCCTTTCAAGATACTTCACCATAGCGGAGCATGTACCAGGCAACTGGCAGCCTCCTGCCCCAAGGTCACGTGTTATAACATCTCCGTTGCTAATGTCAATATATTGCTTGCTCTCACGTAATAATTGTGTTCCCATGAAACTGAGGGAAAACACAAAACGTTCGCAGTTCTTAGTCCTTTCAATTTCATTTCGCCATCGTCCGAACAAGCCAGCAATCTTCCAGAAATATATTCGCAGATAGCAGTATTAAGGCTAATCTCAACTCACTTTTAACGTAATTATGACAAATAAAGTTATCACTCGTACCTTCTGTATGAAGCCCTCCACAGCCACAGGAGACTGAAGGCGTACCCCGACTTCTGGAAAGCAACGTTGGCCTGTGTCCTGACGAAGACTCGCTGTTTCGCATCATCCATATCGACCTGGTGAAAGGCCGAGTGGTTGCCGAATTCTGTACGCACAATGCCGATCGTCCGAAAGGTACCAGTGCTCGGGACCAGGGACTGGCGGCGGTCCTGGTTGGGAAACGCACCGCGGTACTCACCAAACGGCCAAGAGATTTTAACATTATCACACACAAACAAACGTGACCACCAATTCAATGAATAAGATATTAGCACATTAGCTGTCTCTTCCGAGTCGATGCCGCAAGGAAACACGTGTGGATTAAGGACACTCTGACCTCCTATCTTAAATTGAACTTCGAACTTTGCTCCTGACTTCTTCTTCGTCCTTCGGATTTTACAAGTTCCCTTCCATTTGTGTATTACCGCCACCTCCTGGATACATTGTAGTGAATAGTTATGCTATATCGACTGAAAAACCTCTCCTGTCCTATTTTCCATTCCGGACATCGAACTCCCACCAAACCCCTTCGCAAAAATACCCTGAATTTCTTTACGCATCACAACAGAGAAAACAAGAATTCTCTTTACTGTATTCACCACCCTACTAATCCTCTCGGTCTATTGCTGCCATTGTAGATCATTTGTTTATTTTGTAACACTGGGTGAGGTATGGGTTCAGGAAGTAATATAGGTCACTCAGCTCACCTGAATAGGTGCAAGTGATTGGGGACTTGTTGGTAACCATTCACTCTATGGGTGCATCTCAAATCGTAGGCTGCGGTCTTTGAAGGCTGCATTTTTAGGGGTCGTCACTTACTTCCATCTGCTAACCTGTCATTTAGGGTAGGGAAAAGGTGAAATTTAAAGGTAGGTTTTGGGTTAATGGTTAGAGTGAAGGTTAAGGTTAGGTAAACCAGTGACAACTGCTTAAAAAAAGCTGCTTAACGGAGATGAAATGATGTTACGTCAGTTTGGCAGATGGAATTAAGTGACGACCCCCAAAAATGCAGCCTTCGAAGGATACAGCCTACGCTTTGAGATACAGTCAATGGGTGCATCTGAAAGTGTAGGCTGCATTCTTTGATGGCAGTATTTTCAGGGATCGTCACTTATTTCCATACGCA
Source organism: Gymnothorax reevesii (assembly GCA_029721435.1). Classification (NCBI taxonomy): domain Eukaryota; kingdom Metazoa; phylum Chordata; class Actinopteri; order Anguilliformes; family Muraenidae; genus Gymnothorax; species Gymnothorax reevesii. The sequence goes on along the minus strand of CM056578.1, from coordinate 71,796,179 downwards.
AAACTATCATTTAGGGTTAGAGATAAGAATAAATTTAGGGTTAGATTTGGGGCTTGGTTTAAGGTTCGGCGTTAGAGTTGAGGGGTGCATCTCAAAGCGTAGGCTGCATCCTTTGAAGGCTGCATTTTTAGGGGTCGTCAAGTAATTCCATCTGCCGAAGTGATGTAACGTCATTTCATCTCCGTTAAACGGCTTTGGCTTCAGTGAGTTGTCACTGGGTTTCCAAACCTTACCTTAACTCTAACCCTTAACCCAAATCCTAACCCTAAATTTAACCTTGTCCCTTACCCTACATGTCAGTTTAGTAGATGGAAGTAAGTGATGACCCCTAAAAATGCAGCCTTCAAAGGATGCAGCCTAGGCTTTGAGAAACGGCCACGGTTAGTGTTAGGGTAACCAGTGATGACCCGCTTCAACCAAAGCAGTAACTGGATATGAAATCACATCATGTTAGTTTGACGGATGGCACTTAGTGACGACCCCTAAAAATGCAGCCTTCGAAGGATACAGCCTACGCTTTGAGACACACCCTTTAAAGTGTAGGCTGCATCCTTCGAAGGCTGCATTTTCAGGGGTCGTCACTTAAAGGAGGAGACCGCACCTCAGCAATGTATATTTCAGCGAAAGCAGAATTCTTGAAGTGTCTGAAACGCATCGTTTTTTTTGGTAATGATCCAGTGTGACACACTTCAAAACCGGTGAGTCTTCGACTTGGGGTCAATATCAGGGGGCACTTGGGGAATGTAAAAACTTTATCCAATCAAACTCCAGTGCCGTGGTGCTTGTGGCATCAGTTGTTCTCTTTTGTGACACCAGTTGTTCTCTTTTCTTTCATCCGGGCCATGTAGTTGTTCAGAGGGCCTTCAGTAAGCTCACCCTTTACAGTTTGACTGCCCGCAAGCCATTTTTATTTAAGATGGCCAGATTAACAATCAAATAATTTATCAAATGAGCAACCAAGACCTACATTTATATGATTGATATGGCCTTGTAAGGATGGCAGTATAAATGCAAATATAACTGACTTTGCTGCATTTATTTTGGCCATCCTTACAATTGTCACTCAGCTGTGCAACGTGCCTTCAACACCCTTTAGCTGCGAATACATTCAGAATATAGAAAGGATTCTCATGGCTTACTGATTAATGAGCCACGAAAACTAATTTAGGCAAAAAAGACGTATCGATATTTTATGTCGTCATTTACATGCAGAAGAACACGCCTCATTAGGTGGAGCCCAATTCAGGGTGTTTTCTGGCCCAAACCACTTTCAAAATAATTTTCAGCATTGATAAACCACCCCATGGGGTTCATGAATCCACCAGAGAAACCTGTGATATCCATTTTCTTATGACAAAAGATGATATTTTTAACATTTTTTAGTGTTTGGGAGGGGTCACCCATTCTGGGGCCCCGCAAAGTGTCATCAATGATTCTAATCATGTGCTTTTCAATGCGCATTGTAGCTGATATGTTTTCCTAATGAATGAAGAAAGAATTTGTTGAAATTGATGTCATACAACCTAGATAGGAAGATATTTGCTCATAAAATATGTTCTGAAATGAAGATTTCCAACACCCTCAAAGTCATTCTATATTGTGCAGAAGACCATAATTCCTCAACATCTCAGTCCTGCTCATATATCAAGAGATGATGGTATATCAAACAACACGTCTTTCACAAACACATTCTTCAGTGAAGAAGTGACTATCATTATGGATGGGATGTATTTGTATATAAATAAGATTGAAGACCATGAACTTTAGAGATAGTCCTATTGCAGACACAAAAAACAAAATAATTTGAACTTCAGGAGTGTCGTGCTCCCTGATGGCAATGTCTTGGATTCAGTCGGTCCATATTATGGAAGTGAAAATGATTCCAGTATATCAAAGCACATTTTTGGAACGCTGCACCATCTGAAATCCTGGATGGAGGAGCAAGACAATGGGATTGTCAACAGCGGCTTCAGGGATGTCATGTTTGCTCTCGAGTCCCATAGTTATGATGTTCGTATGCCATCTGTCCGAAGTGGCAATCCATAGCATGACACTGAACAGGCCAATGCTGATCGCCTCAGCACGAAAACCAGATGGGTGGTAGAGAGCTACCACAGGCGGCTAAAGCAATGGACATTTTTCAAAGAGCGGTTAACCTCAAATCATTTTATTCCAGTCACTGGAACCTTAGTCCAAGGAACAATTGCTTGTCTCAATGCTGCTTTTGGAGCTGTCTACCAACCTGATTCTGAGCGAAGAGCAGCAGATGTTGCGATCACATTGAGAATGAAGTCTCGCTTGACCAGGCCAAACTCCCTGGAAGAATGAGTTAAAGCAGACAAAGACTTGACTTGAAAGGCAGAAGCTGTTTGGCAAAAAATGAATGACAGTGATATGCAGTCTCCTCTCTTGCAGTGACAGTACCTGAAGACAGTCACATATGGGGTATACCAGCTCAAGCAGGCATCAGGTTATGACTCAGAACATGTCACCCCTGATGGAGTGATTTGAGATGTGGGTGTGCCAGTACACACCAAACCTAACCAGAGGTCAGATTCACTCCAGACATCGGTCGAAGACTAAATATAATGTCTGGATTGAATACGACTCTTCTGATGAGGATTATTATTGTGTTAGCCCTACAGGTAAGCTTACTATTGGAATGTGTGCCCATGTGGCCAGCATCCTGTGTTATCGTGGATACCTCTACCACCAGTCACAAACAATGATGCAGCCACAAACAGCCAAATTCAAATCTGTGATAAATTGTAAAAGATTGTTTAATGTGTACAAAATTTAGTCAAATGTGTATCAAATATATTATATGTTAAATAGATATGATAGCATGGTTGTCATTCCTCAAGGGGACACATCACCTTGTCGTGGTCTTGAGGCTCCTTCAGTTTGAAGGTCTAAGAATAGGCAATCATTTTAAGCATAAACATCATAAGGGTCATAGTTAATAACTGTATTACTGAAAAAACTAAAACTAGAAGAATTAAGTTAGAGCCATACTCACACAATCCATTTCAATACATTCACCTCATACTTCTGAATAAAAGTAAAAAGTTGAAACTTCAAGGGATAGCAGGGAAAAGGCTTGTATTCAGAAGTATGAAGTGACTGCACAATGTTAATCGTTACACCGAAAAACATTAAGCAAGTAAATAAGTTAACTGGCATCAGGTGTGTAACATGATTGGCTATAAAAGGGATGTCTTAGAGAGGCTGAGTCTCTCAGAAGTAAAGATGGCCAGAGGCTCTCCAACCTGTGAAGGCTTGCATAAAAAAATTGTGGAATACTTTAGAAACAATGTTCCTCAATGTCAAATTGCAAAGGCCATGAAGGTCTCATCATCGACAGGGCATAACATCATCAAAAGACCCAGAGAAACTGGAAAAATCTCTGTGCATAAGGGACAAGGCCAAAAACCTTTACTGGAAGCCCATGATCTTTGGGCCCTCAGACGCCACTGCATCACGTACCGGCACGATTCTGTCATTGACATTACGAAATGGGCCCAAGAATACTTACGGTGCCCTCCATAATTATTGGCACCCCTGGCAAAGATGTGTTAAAAGATGACTTAAAATAATTTCAATTTTTATTGCAAAAGCATACTCTTACACTGAAAATTGTAGGAAAATGTAACCTTCGACTCAAGTGAATTTTAAGGGGAAAAAATCCCTAAGGAATAATCATTTTTCATGAAATCACCTGTTCCTCAATTATTGGCACCCCTAACAATACCGAGGAAATAAATGTAATTGAAGTATTTCTGTCATTTCTACAGTAGTTTACAAAGTAGATCAGAGTATCTAGGAACATTTAATTAGTAATTCATCACTTCCTGTTTCCCTGGGGTATAAGTATGACGCGACACAGAGGCCATTTCTCTTATCCACTCTTCAGCATGAGAAAGACAAAGGAACACACCATTCGAGTAAGGCAGATGTGTGTCGACCTTCACAAGTCAGGCAATGGCTACAAGAAAATAGCCACTCACCTGCACCTACCCATATCTACTGTCATTAAGAAGTTTAAAACAACTGGAACAGTGGTAAACAAGCCTGGACGAGGACGCAAGGTTATTTTGCCACCACGCACAGTGAGGAGGATGGTAAGAGAAATAAAAATTTCTCCAAAGCTCACTGTTAAAGAATTGCAAGAAATGGCAGCATCTTGGGGTCTCCAAAACAACCACCAGGCGCTATCTACATGCCAACAAACTGTTTGGGAGGCATGCACGGAAAAAACCTTTTCTTAATCACAATCATAAACATAAACGTCTGGAGTTCGCTACGCGGTATGGGGACTTCAACTGGGACCGTGTGCTTTGGTCAGATGAGACCAAGATAGAGCTTTTTGGCAACAAACACTCTAAGTGGGTCTGGCGGAACACAAAAGATGAGTATGCAGAAAAGCACCTCATGCCCACTGTGAAGTAGGGGGGAGGATCGTGATGCTGTGGGCCTGTTTATCTTCCAGAGGCCCTGGGAACCTTGTTAGGGTGCATGGCATCATGAACGCTTTGAAATACCAGGACATTTTAAATCAAAATTTGGTGGCCTCTGCCCGAAAGCTGAAGATGGGTCGTCACTGGGTCTTTCAGCAAGATAATGACCCTAAACATGTGGCCAATTGTACAAAACCCAAAACCAGTGAAGTTGGCACGTTGTGTAAATCGTAAATAAAAACAGAATACAATGATTTGCAAACCTATATCAACCTATATTCAATAGAATACACTGCAAAGACAAGTTACTTAATGTTCGAACAGGTAAACTTTGTAATTTTTTGCAAATATTAGCTCATTTGGAATTTGATGCCTGCAACATGTTTCAAAAAAGCTGGCACAAGTGGCAAAAAAGACTGAGAGTTGAGGAATGCTCATCAAACACTTATTTGGAACATCCCACAGGTGAACGGGCTAATTGGGATCAGGTGGGTGCCATGATTGGGTATAAAAGCAGCTTCCCTGAAATGCTCAGTTATTCACAAACATGGATGGGGTGAGGGTGACCTCTTGGTGAACAAATGCATGAGCTGATTGTCGAACAGTTTAAAAACAACATTCTTCAACGAGCTAATGCAAGAAATTTAGGGATTTCATCATCTACGGTCCGTAGTATTGTCAAAAGGTTCAGAGAATCTGGAGAAATCACTGCACGTAAGCGACAAGGCCAAAAACCAACATTGAATGCCCGTGACCTTTGATCCCTCAGGCGGTACTGCATCAAAAACCGACATCAGTGTGTAAAGGACAGCACCACATGGGCTCAGGAACACTTCAGAAAACCACTGTCAGTAACTACAGTTCGTCGCTACATCTGCAAGTGCAAGTTAAAACTGTACAATGCAAAGCAAAGCCATTTATCAACAGCACCCAGAAATGCCGCCGGCTTCGCTGGGCCCAAGCTCGTCTAAGATGGACTGATGCAAAGTGGAAAAGTGTTCTGTGGTCTGACGAGTCCACATTTCAAATTGTTTTTGGAAACTGTGGACGTCGTCTCCTCCGGACCAAAGAGGAAAAGAACCATCCGGACTGTTATAGGCGCAAAGTTCAAAAGCCAGCATCTGTGATGGTATGGGGGTGTATTAGTGCCTAAGGCATGGGCAACTTACACATATGTGAAGGCACCATTAATGCTGAAAGGTACATACAGGTTTTGGAGCAACATATGTTGCCATCCAAGCAACGTCTTTTTCATGGACGCCCCTGCTTATTTCAGCAAGACAATGCCAAGCCACATTCTGCACGTGTTACAACAGCACGGCTCCGTCGTAAAAGAGTGCGGGTACTAGACTGACCTGCCTGTAGTCCAGACTGGTCTCCCATTGAAAATGTGTGGCGCATTATGAAGCGTAAAATAAGACAACGGAGAGCCCGAAAAACAACTTAAGCTGTACATCAAGCAAGAATGGGAAAGAGTTCCACCTGAAAAGCTTCAAAAATTGGTCTCCTCAGTTCCCAAACGTTTACTTAAAAGGAAAGGCGATGTAATACAGTGGCAAAAAGGCCCCTGTGCCAAGTTTTTTGCAATGTGTTGCTGCCTTTAAATTCTAAGTTAATGATTATTTGAAAAAAAAAAATGAAGTTTCTCAGTTTGAACTTTAAACATCTTGTCTTTGCAGTGTATTCAATTGAATATAAGTTGAAAAGGATTTGCAAATCATTGTATTCTGTTTTTATCTACGATTTACATAACGTGCCAACTTCACTGGTTTTGGGTTTTGTACAAAGAAATTGTTCACCAGACCAGACCCGGCGGCAGAAACAAATTCATAGACCCGCACTAAATATAATTGGGGGGGCATTAAGATTTTTCAACATTATTTTTATTTTTTTAACCTTTCGTAGGATATTTAAGAAATAGAGTTTAATTTCATTCATTGTAGGTAGCAGAATTATTTTTTAACAAGCGTTCTTAGCATTGTCTGCGATGCTGAACTGGAAGACGGTAAAAATCCTATGTGGAAAGGCAACTAGAAGACTAACTTCTCTCCCTCCTTAAAAACACTGACTCGCAAAAAAACAAAGACTGAAACGGATTAATCGTCGAAGGGTCTCTCTCCATTTATGTAACTCTGCTGAACGATGTAGGCAACAATCTGAGTGCTACAGCAACAACATCCGCACAGCAGAGAAAACGCTTAAAGGGGACCTTACATACTGATCCTTCTTTTAATACATATTAGTCACATTATAATGTTGGTTGTCCATGCTCAACCTCTGAAAAGTTAATAAATACACAAGGATTTTGCCGTAATCCAAGAACGTGTTTTCGTGACCGTGATTTCCTCTCTGAACAGCTCCTCCCGAGATCTTCAAGAGATCTGGGTAAAACCTGACGTCAGGTTGTGCCGTCCAATTAGTACAGACCTAGTCAGAGCTAACCACAGCGCTGGACCTGCCCACACCGGAAACTATTCCAGCAGGCACTAACAACGGCAAATCATACTATGCCTTAGTAGCGTCTACACTTTTGGAAATACAAAAGAAGAACCGCAGATCATCTGAGGTGCAACCTTGTCATTATCTCTCCCACAGCTACTTGTCCGTTTACTTTTGGACGCGAAAAAAACAAATATTTTTATTCCAAAAGACGATGCCACCAGAAATCAGTGGGTAGTTTTTTGTTTGCAGGCAGCAAACAGCCACGGCCAAAGGGAACTTTAGCTGTTTGTGCTCAGCATTTCACCAAAGACAGCTTTGTCAATAAAGGATAATTCGACACAGGATAAGCGTTTCAGCTGCCACTCAAACCTGAAGCAGTTGCATCGATTAAGCGCTTGGAGCCACAAGCTGTAAGTAACCACATAACAGCAAATAATGTAAGTGAAGCTAATGTGTTAGGGGTGATTAGCAGGACCGCTAGCGATAGTTATCACTAACATCTGGCCTCAAACGCAGGCTTTGTAAAATATCTGAAGATAAAGCCTGTATCTCTCGTGACTGTCCGTGACTCACAGTCACAGAAGCTGTAAGTTGCTTTTACTGCATAAGCCAACCTGACGTGATAGCCAGTTGATTGTGGCTGTAGCACAGCGGCTAACGTAGCCAAGTTACTGTTGCTAATGTTTGTGTCCTAATTATGCAATAGTGATATCAGGGGAAATTCTACAGAGGGTGTGTGAACATAAACCTCATTTGAATCTAACTTTTAATACTGGTTTGTAATTTGGATGCTTGGTACAACTGTTCACAGTAACAGAACTTGCTGTCTGTAAAACCTGTATTGCAAGGGTTTGTCTCTGTGGTTATGACCGCTGGGTTACCAGCTACTGCATGTTAGTTTCCTTGTCGTGCTAATTAAAAATGCTCCTGGTTAACGTATATGCAGTAATTCTGATCGTTACGCTTGTGTTACTTCGGTAAGCATCAATGTGGCAGTTTCATCATAACGTTGCCCGATTGTAGCCACAACAGTTAGTGATCGCTTCACTTATCACTGGGATCAGCCGGATACTTCACAAATGTCTGAGCAAGCCCTCTGGAGCTACCATGAAAGCAATGCGAAACGCAGAAGCTCTGCCGGTTTACAAATGATTTCTCTGCACTACTTTGACATAATTTCATCCCCCTTTAGAAATTGTTGTGGCTAATAAAAAGGCGAAAAAGGCGGAGATTAAATAGGTAATTCTTTCCTGTAGAAGTGATCAATTCACTAGCTCCACATAAGCAACTTGTGTGCGGAACTTACGGTCTGCAAATCCTGTATTATGTTCAAAACATAACCAAGCTCTCTCTATCTGTCGCATACTATCCATAAAGCTGCTTTCACATCAGACACGAAACAAATTTTTCGCAGGACAGATGAGCCTACATTCAAAGTCAATGCAAAGATGCGAATACTGGCGTTATGTGCGCTTTAAGCAGCTTTCACACAGGACGGGAAACGAAATTTTCGCGCGACAGATTACATTTAAAGTCATGACCGATTATCAGCTTCTGCATATTAGTTTGCGTGCTCTGCTAATTAAAAATACTCCTGGTTAATTTATATGCAGCATTTCTGATCGGTATGCTTGTGTTACTCGGTAAGCATCAATGTGACAGTTTCATCATATCGTTGCCTGATTGTAGCCATTACAGTTGAAGCTAAACGGAGAGGTGCGGTATGTGTCTGCCGAGTTGGGCTGCAGTGAGAATAGATGAAGATTTTGCAAAGCTTGGGTGCGTTTTTGGGTGCTTGGGAAATGATCGCTTTACTTATCCATGACCGGGGTAAGCCTGATACATCTCCAGTGTCTGGGCAAGCTCTCTGATGCTACCAGTGAAAGCAATAGGGAAGTGCACAGGCAATAATGTGTCTGGTATAACAAACGATTTATTGCCATCGATTAAAAATTTAATTCTTTCCTGTCGAGGTGATCGATTCGCTAGCTCCACATAAGCAACAGTTCATGCAGATGGAACTTACCGTCTGTAAAACCTGTATTATGTTCATGACATAACCGGAGCTCTATCTAGCTCTCGCGCACTCTCCATAACTCACACATTTTCCGCGAGGAAAAGCTGGTCATTCCGAAGCAATAAGTAAACCATTACCTCGGGCAATTTCCAAAAAGGCTGTTTAGCTTGGAGCTTTCGCCCCTCCATCATGTACCAGTGCGGAACCAGTCCATGATCTGTTGGTCCACTTTTAGCTGCTCCTTACTGTCCATGTTTCCCTCTAAACCCAGACCCATCGGATTTCTTCGGTCTCCAGTCTACACTTGTGTACGTCGACCCATTCTACAAATGTGTCTGTTTGTTGTGGATTCTAGCTTTCCCTGCATCCTAGCTAGTAGAAGAACCGCTGTACTCACCGGTAGCAAACTATAGCCGATAGGAAAGTTGAGCTTGCGCTGCCAGATTTTCGCACTGCTTCCTCCACTTTCGCCGCTGCGTTTATTAGAAAAAGTTCATTTCATTAGATCTATATTCGAGTATAACATTAGATTGCGGAATTGGCCTGCCGCTTCGTTATCAGATGGCGGCCGTGTCTCTCGTTTCAATCTGGGGAAGCAGAGTCCATGGCAGACTCGGAAAACTGTGTTCTGCAGCCTCTTCTGGCCCAACTCCCTCTTCTCGTCCTCCACAGAGCTGGCCAGTCAGAAGAATGTGGGCACACGGGGAGTGGGGGCCATAGTGGAAGAGCCACCCCAACGAGGTGTTTCTGGCTACAATACAGAGACTACAATAAACTACAAATGGGGTTTTTTGAGGATGGCAGTATGAGTGAAATAAGTACCCTTTTTTTACTTTGCACGATCAGGAGTACTCTAGGAGAGTCAAAGACCAAAACATAAACATGGAAAAATAGCATATTAGGTCCCCTTTAAAATTGTAACAAGGGGCCGGCCGATGGCAGCAGCCTACTTCACACCGTAAATGACCACGAGCTATGTGATTCATTCACATTAAGCACGCAATAGAACAACCACATCAAACCATAAATCTAAGCTATATCCTTGTCATAGAAAATTGAAACAAATGCAAACATATACTCAAAATAGTTAGGCTAAGCCTATGCCATGCTTTGACATTTTCAGTAATACAAAAGCCCACAAAAAATTAAAGAATAAATAAAGCAGCCAAATGGCGACTTACCACTACGAGAGCGGTAGGCGATGTTTTTCAACCTAGTGAAACTTTTTCGTTAACCCTTTCACTACCGCTTACTGGTAATAAGACAACCCTTGCTTACCATAATTTTTTGTGCTATCACAGCATATTGCATGTGGATTTTCACCCCCTTTTTCAAACTAAACACGGCAGAAATAGACAATTTTATGACAGGTATATCATCCCGAAAATGTGATTTTAGCTACAGCTATATTCCTAGGATTTGGCTTAATTAGCCACGAATGATGTTCGCATAATTTGTCTCGATTACCTGTTTCTCATGTTTGTTCATTGGCACTCTTACTGAGGCATTTGCTGCTCCAACGAGAAACGAGAGGATTTCTAACTCGTAACACATTTCCAGTTATTCTCACTGATGAGTGATAAACTGGCTTTAAGCGACAGATAAAATACGTGAAAATATCTGATAATTAATGTGTAAATAATCCATAACTTTGAAATGCTGTTTCATAAATCTAACATTCGATCCACGCTTATTATAATATTGTCGATACTTTGTTTCCCTTCCCACTCGGCGTCAGTTGGACTCTCAAGACCATCACATTTGGAGCAATGGTTAGCTGAGCACATCTAAGAAAACCATAACAATATCGCAGAACTAGCCAGCCAGTTGCATCAGAAGATGTAATAGTAAATTCAATATAAAACCTAAACAGAAAATCTTGCCAGCTACTCAACTTTGCTGCTGGTAGATGAAAAAATGAAAGCTAGCTCCAGATATTAATCTAATGAGGAAATTTGGGTCGTGCAACACTGGATTTTTGTTGCTTAAAGCCAGTTCATCTCAGTCGCCAGAGCAAATGGCTGGAAATGATGCTTGGTAGAAGCGTTGGAAACCCTCTTTGTCAGTGGGGCAGCTAATCTCATTAACAGTGCCAATGAACAAACATTAGCAGCTAATCGAGACAAATCATGCGAACATCATTCACGGTTAATTAAGTCAAATTTCGGGAACAGCGGCAATAGTTAAAAAACACATTTTCGGGATTATATTCCTGTCCCCTGCTCAGCATCTAATGTAGACTGATAAATAGCAGAAGCAAACTTAAACAAGGCTTATGCCGTCGGAGGCGACGGCTTGGGGTATATTCCCGAACGCCCCCAATCCTCCAATTTCCCAATCCTTGAATAGACCTTGACTAGACTTTCATTTGAACTTAATTTAAGGTCAATCGGACAAATGGTTCTGAAGATATGGCCAAAATGGTAATTTTCCATCAGAAAGCGCCACCTGGTGGGAAAATATTGAACCATACAGGTATGATGTCATCATGTGACATGTTGTGAGGTCATGACCTTGCAGTTGCACATAGTTTCATGTCAATTGGACAAATAGTTCCAAAGATATGGCAAAAATGAATTCACAAAAATGTTTGTGAATGTATATTTAAGCTCCACCTGGTGTCAAAATTTTGAACCAAAAAGGTATAATGTCATCGTGGGACACATCCTCGGGTCATGACCTTTCATTTGCACTTGATTTGAGGTCAATCAGACAAATATTTCTAGAGATATGTTCAAAAGAGTGAGTGCTTTTCTAGTTATTTATTTGATACATTTAATTCTAATTATTTGTTTTGGTGTTCAGTTCATCTATCACACCCCCCCCCCCATGTACGGGACCCTAATCAGGGCGGGCACAGTTGACTCAGTGGGCGGGCCTGGATCCCATATGCCCTCCCTTGCCGCCGGTTGTGCACCAGACACAGAATCAAGCTCCTCCCATGGCCATCTCAGTCCCCAGACCTCAACCCCATTGAAAATCTGTGGAGTGAACTAAAGAGGAGAGTGCAGAGGAAAGGACTCAGGTCGCTGGATGATCTAGAGAGATTGTGCAAAGAGGAATGGTCGAAGATCCCTCTTTCTGTATTCTCCCATCTTGTGAAACATTATGGGAGAAGATTAGGTGCTGCTTTGTTGGCAAAAGGCAGTTGTACTTTGTCTTAAAATCAGGGGTGCTAATAATTGTGGCACACATGATTTGATGTAAAAGAATTATTTCTCAATGTGGGATTTTTTTTCCCACTGAATAAATGCAGTTGAATTAAAGGTCGGATTTTCCTCTTTTTCCTATTGTGGTCCTATATTATTTAAAAAAAAAAAAAAAAAGAATTTATTAGAAGATAAAGAACACATCTTAATCGGGGGTGCCAATAATTATGGAGGGTGCTGTAAAGGAACCACTGCCTGTAAACACAGTCCACTGTGCCACCCACAGATGCCACCTAAAACTCTATCATGCAAAAAAGAAGCCATTGTTGAGCATGATCCAGAAGTGCCGCCGTGTTCTGTGGGCCAAGGCTCATTTAAAATAGACAGTAGCAAAGTGGCAAAGTGTCCTGAGGTCAGACGAGTCCAAGTTTGACATATTTTGCTGGAAATCATGGGGATCGTGTCCACTGGGCTAAAGAGGAGAAACACCACGCCTCCTGTTATCAGTGTTCAGTTCAAAAGCCAGCATCTCTGATGGTATGAGGATGCATTAGTGCATATGGTGTGGGACACTTGCATGTTTTAAAAAGCACTATGAATGCTGAAAGGTATATAGGTATAAAGGTTTTAGAGCAATATATTCTCCCCTCCAGAGGACATCTATTCGAAGGACGGCCTTATGTTTGTCAGCAGGACAATGCAAAACCATATACTGCAACTATTACAACAGCATGCCTACGTAGTAGAAGAGTCCGTGTGCTGAACTGGCATGCCTGCAGTCCTGATCTTTCACCGATTGAGAACATTTGGCGCATAATTAAATGAAATGTCCGTCAAAGGAGACCCAAAACTCTCCAGCAGCTGGAAGCCTGTATTAAACAAGAGTGGTATCAAATTCCAATGGCTAAAGTCAAGAAACTTTTTTCCTCAACGCCTCCACTCGATGTTAAAAAGAAGCTGGGATCCTACACCATGGTAAACAGGCCCCTGTACCAACTTTTTTGAGACCTGTAGCAGCCATGAAATTTGAAATGAGCTCATTTTGTGGAATAAATTGTAAAATTTATCAGTTTCAACATTTGCTATGTTATCTCTGTTCTATTGTGAATAAAATACTAGCTGGTGTGATTTGAAAGTCTTTGCGTTTTGATTTTATTCCCAATTTACACTTCGTCCCAACTATTTCAGAATTAAGATTGTATATTAATTATTTTTTCAGCCCTTTTTTTGCCTGTGTTCCAACTTTTTTGAGACCTGTTTCAGCCAGAAAATTTGAAATTAGCTCATATTTTGGATAAGGATGTAAAATGTCTGTTTCAACATTTGAAATTTCATCCATGTTCTATTGCAAATAACATACTGACTTGTGTGATCTGAAAGTCATCACATTTTTATTTCATTCACGAGTCACACTTTGTCCCAACTATTTCAGAATTGGGGTTGTGTTTGTTACTATAATAGTTGACTTCTGCTTAGCGTTACCTTGGACTCCTTCATATTTCAAGTCAATAATTTCAGTCAAACTTCATTTAGTTAAGTTCCATTTCTAACTCTACTTTCAAATCAAATTCTTTCATACTTTGCACTTTTTCAACTTATTGGCATTTAAAACTGTTGTCTCCAACTCCACTATCACCATAAATTTTGAAGCTCTAATTTTGTATCTCTTCATGCATTAATTTAACATCTTTCACTGTTTAGCGTCAATATAGTTGGAAATGGTTTCAGCTGGGTTCTCTCGGTACAGCGTTGCCTCAAGTAGGTTTCATTCTTGACCGAAGTGAATTCATCTGAACAAGTAGCATCCCAACTGTATCTTCATCAGAACGTGGGACCTGGAGTTCTTGAAGTCAGGACGTTCCTGGTTTTATCGGGTCGTCTAGCCACTCCATGGAGGGGAATACTGAACACAACACACCAGATAATATTTTCCACTAGTTGGGAGTGTCACATATTTAAGTGTGATGCAATGAGCTTATGACCTCTCAGTCGGCTAGTGTGCAAATAGGCATCTTGTCCATTTCGTTCTTTTAACCTGCGCAGTTATGTTCTCCAGTGAGGACGAAGGTATTTGTAGGACACATACTGGTACGATTCATCCAGTTACAGAAGTGCTGTTCTCATGAACCATGTGATGCTTTTTTACATGTTTGTTCCTACAAATACATTGCCAAGACAATCTTGTGTGAGTTGAATAACAGAAAGAACGATCAGAGAAATGGAAAAATGTATCACATTTTATTTATTTACAATCATATCACCCGATGCCAACTTTGAGCTATGCTTTCAATGTTTCTTGTCTTGGTTCCCCTCGTCTGTGACTGTAGGTTTGTCTTCATCAGGACAAAAATCTGCAAATACACAAAGACTCGAGCATCATCAAACCATTTTTTTTTTGTTTTCAGATTGTACAGCAGCTGTGTGAACTAAAGATGTGCCCGTCCCAGACGGGACTATGAAATACTCCTCCACATTAAGTGTGGCATTCCACCCGCAGTAGGGTCATTCCATGTCAAATCAACCAAATTTTAGGAACTTCCCCACCAAAAAAAGATTAATTTCCATTATATTCCCCACAGTTGAAGACTGATATATCTGATGTGAAATGGTGAAATGAATAAGCTCAATTATATTATCGCCATAATTTTTGGAGTGAGTTTGAGGGCCTGAGATATGCATTTGCAGACCAAACCCATAAGTTTCATTTTGTCATCAGAAAAGTTGCTGAAGGCTTAAGTTGGCTTAAGCTACTTTTCTTTACTCAGGGCGTTTAGTTTACCTGTACTGTAGCCTGGAAAAACCAAGAAACACCAATCATACTAATTTTTTCAAAATTTAATGGATTTATTATTTTGTAACTAATTAAGATAGAGCCCTGAGACTGAGGTATGCAAACTATTGGTCAACTTTCTGAAGACCAAAAAAGTATCAAGCTTACAATGGTTGAATTAAATGTTCTTGGAAGTTGACTTCAAGAGTGAAAAGTGTGTATTTTGGGTCATTATAGTGGGTATATATCTCAAAACGGACATAAGTGATCAATGTATTTTTAGTGCTTGAAGGCATGGGTCTTGGGTATCATATCATCTCTGTTTCTATTTGTGTCACGAAATGTAACAGGTGAGAAGTTGGGATAAGAAGGAAGGCTGATTTCAATTTGGATGTGGTCTGAGGACGCTCTCACTGAACAAGGTGTA
This sequence comes from Gymnothorax reevesii, assembly GCA_029721435.1. Taxonomy (NCBI): domain Eukaryota; kingdom Metazoa; phylum Chordata; class Actinopteri; order Anguilliformes; family Muraenidae; genus Gymnothorax; species Gymnothorax reevesii. Next base: position 71,780,917 of record CM056578.1, on the reverse strand, counting down.
GTCTGAGTACGCTCTCACTGCACAAGGTGTGGTCTGATACGCACTCACTGCACAAGGTGTGGTCTGATATGCACTCAATGCACAAGGTGTAGTCTGAGTACGCCCTCACTGAACACATTATAACAATGAATGCAAGACTGAAAACAATAGCATTGCTGTCACAGCTGCTGCAATCCCAGATGGTCCCTGGTTTCTCATGGTTCAGACACAGATGTTTGTGGCCCTTTAGGATTACCGATTTGATAGTCTATGAATTGAAATTTACCGTGAGGATTAAATATTTCCGTTGGGTAGATTGACAGTGCATGCTATGTTCTGGAGCCAGTCTGTGCTGCAAGACATTTACTGCAGCAATTCTTACCATAAAAGTACATTAAACTACAAAACAGTACAATATACCGTACATGGCCTTTTAGAATGATAATATTTTCTCTGTAATAAAAGCCAGATCAAATTGAGTGGATGTCTCAAAGATTATAGACTTGAATGCTGAAAAAAGACTGATAGTACGTTAAAGCTGTGAACAGAAACCCAAAGAAACGAAGCAGTAAGTTGTCTTTTGCCTTTATGCAACCACAGTCCTATCAAAGGAGACTCAGTGAACACATACTATTCTGTCCATGAAGATCCTTAAATCATGCACAAGACAAAATGATTAGTAACACAGTGTTAGCATGTAACTGTGGTTAATTTACCATTATTATATGGGATTGATATTGTATATTTACTGTATGGTCATAGTGCTTGTTAAGCTAATGTCTGATGTAGCTTATAAATAGCAAAGTTGAAATATCTAAGATATTCACTGTGATATGAGCGGTCACTCACCATGCTTCCCATCATATTTGAAGCTTGCCTCTGGAAACTTTAGACACTCTGCTTGTTTGTGGAACATCTCAAAGGCTAAAGGACTCAATGTTCTCGTTTTGCCTGTGATAAATATCAGAAAGATCGATTGTGTGGCTGGTTAGAGACTGGAATTCTTGAGAGTGAGTCACTGAAGAAATAACAAGAGTGGATAACTCCACCATCACCTTTGCTAGAACACTGATTTAGCATGCCTTTGAATTACTCTGAAGCATAAAATTGTAATTAAAGGGCATCTAAAGTCAATTCTCAGATGGGACGTTGAACGTCTAATATTTAAAAAGACATCACTTGCTTTTGTTGACATCTTGCATTGTCACATGACCAATTTCATTCATATAAACCAATGTTTTGTGTACTTGTGTAGATAAGCCTTCTATTTTGGCTCGTTTGTGTAGGTGCGGCTTGCTGATTGGCCGATAAAAACAGTGGGAATCGACTTTAGATGCCCATTAAGAATAAGAAAAAAATACATCAGCTCATATCTTAATTTTATTGCGTCAAATATGGCATTGAGCCAAATATACTATATATGCTTTGTGGATAAATTTATTATGAATTGGCACATTGCTACGCAAAAGGTTCACTGGTTGCCACTAGAGAAGATATAGTAACCATAGAGTTTGAGTGCTCTGATGACTTCTGTTCCACTCAAGTTGTTGAAGCTCAGGACAAGACAGTCAGGACATGCGGGCAGGATGGTGATACTGACACTGCTATCTTCATCTGTGGAACGGAAAAAAAGTCCATGTTGAACCATGCAAAGTGGGGGCACCCCAGCAAAATAAACGACCTAACATACTATAGGCTCACGGCAGAAAATGAGCAAGAAAAAAAAAAAAAAAAAAAGCTGCAACATTCCAACGGTGATTTAGAATTTGATTGTCAACATTATGAATGAAGCTTCGTAATACTCGGTCAAGCATTAATTTCAGAGTAGATTTATATAAATAGCACCATAAGCAACAGCCTATTGCTGCCTGCATGGATTCCAAAGCACAACTTTTGTAGACTAGAAAGAAAGAAAAAACTGCAACCAGTTATTCGAGCACTATTTTAAGCAATGGGAGGAGTATTCGGTTAGGGCAAATGTTACATTTCTGCACCCACAGTTTGCAGCACATATAAGCCATTTCAATAATGGTTATAATTATTGTATTGTTTTCAGAAAGTGTTAACACAATCAATTCAGAATTTGAAAACATGACTCCTGTTTTCAAACACATGATGCTTTTAAATTTAAAGCTCCATCTGACTGGAGCAACCTGCTCCTCTCAATTAGATCCATTACTTCTTTTCACCACTGCAAGGTATCTCTACTTAACCACCTTCAAACAACCTGCCCCTGTTTCTAATTACATTTTGTATCCTTTTGTTATTACTGAAAAAGGTTGTCTATAGCTTCAACTCTCTTTTGTGCCCGTATAATATATGCAGATGCTTGTACAAAGATTAACTTGACTGTGTGTACATTCACTGAAATTAAACTATTCTATTGTACGTTAATTGGGGAACTGGTTGTTGGAGAATAAGCCCCAAGGACCCCCTTAAAAACAAGATGATGCATCTCAAGGGGTTATTCAACCAATATATCTATACATATTTTTTTTTAATTGATAAATTTTACATCTCCAATCCCACCTTAATCAGGAATACCCAACCCGAGAACTATGTACAAGGCTTGCTCGTATGCAACCCCCTATTGTCAGCTTCTCCAAAGCTCGTGCCTGTCAGCCCCTGCATCTTTTCACTCATTGGTCAAAACTATCCCGAGTTCAGAATGAGGGCGGAAGCTACCCGAACATAAGCAAGCTCAGAATCTCTCTGCGAGCGCCAGGCTGGCCAACATGAGGCGCTTGAGCAACGAACAAGGCAATAATTTTTAAAAAATAATTTCAATTTCCCTTCCCAGCAGTCCATTCCCAATTTGCATCCCTACAGCGCTTAAGCCAATCGTGCACCATTTCTGAAAAAGCTGCCGACCACTGCTAGTTGGTACTACCGGGGATCGATCCCGCGCCGTTATAGTCACCATTGCACCGCAATTCTCTCTTCTGGTGGTCAGCCAATTAAAGCAGGTCTGGACACTACAGCATCCGACTCTCTCTCAGTCTCTTAGCTCGCTCATATGAGCCCGCTTCCTGCTTCACTAGATCCATCATACCGCATCTTCTTCTACCCGGAGGCCTCTTTCGCTCCATTCTTCCTTCCATCACAATAATCAGCAGATCTCCGTGTCTGAAGGTGTGACCTAGCCACGCTTTCTGTCTTTTCCGTATTGTATCCACCAGTGACCTTTCTTCTCCAACCCGTCTTAGTACCTCCTCATTGGAGACTTTGTCTGATTATAGGATGTTCAAGGTCTTCCTCCACAACCACATCTCACAACTCTCGAGTCTACTGATCTCATCCTTTCGCATTGCCCAGCTTTCTGAACCATAGAGCAGAGCGCTCCAGACTACCGTCTTAATAATCCTCTTCTTCAACGGCAGGCTAAACGACTTGGTAAGGAGCTCTTTTCTCTTAGAGAACACATCTTCTGCCCTCGCGATTCGGGACTTGATCTCTACGTCGCAGTACCCCTCTTGAGTTAATATGCTGCCCAGGTAGCAGAATTGTTTCACTTGGCTCAGTAGTTCACCATCAAGACGTACCGCGAATTCTTCCCCAGGCTGTTTCGAGATCTTCATCACCTTAGTTTTCTTGGCGTTGATTTTCATGCCGTACTCCCTTGCAGTCTCCTGCATCTTTTCCATCATAAGCTGTAGACCAAAGGCTGAGCTGGCTACTGTAGCCTGGTCATCCGCGTATCTCACTGTCTTGATGAGATGTCCTCCTACTCTAATGCCTTCATCCACCTGACCTAGCGCTTCTCTTAACATAGCTTCCGCATAGATGTTGAATAGCAAAGGGGACAAGCAGCACCCCTGTCTGGTTCCTCGTCCTATCATTGCAGGATTAGTCAAGCCGTCCTTCAGTCTGACTGATGCCGTCTAACCCATACACAGTGCTGCGATCAGTCTACGGTCGCGCTGGTCGATCCCTATTGCGGCGCCTTAACTGAGTGAGCTAACTCGGGCGCTCCCAACCAATAAATTTGAATTTAAGCTACAAGCACTACAATAAAAATTACCAAATCATTGACAACTACCATTTACAATAAAAAAAGGGGTGCAAGTGTGTTACTTACATAATCGTTGAAAGGTATTGTTTGACACAGTCAAATTAACAGTCATGTAACGACAGGTTCCATTTCTGCAATTGAAAAGGAGCCACATTAGTATGGATAAAATGGAGACCTTCAAAAGTAGTGTGAATGATTTTAGGCCACTCACAGCATGTGTTTCTGTTTTATTACCACTGTCCCATCATGTAGGGACACAGCAATATCCATCACAGAACTGCTCAATGTTTTTAGTACGTCAGCATATAACTGACGATCTGTTCTTGCTTCTGTATAGATCCACTCCCCTGTTATCTGAAAGACAACAGAAGGAAGGCTTTAATTTCACATTGTTTTGAAAAACAGATTTACAGTTTTTTTTCAGCATTTTGTATCATCCATTTTAAACTTTTTTTCAAATGAGTCAATTCAGACAGAAAACAGCCCTGCTTATTTTCTGCCAATACTGGGTATTTCATCCACTTCCAGTCTCAATTCTGCGGTCCACTCGAGTGAAGTGCTGCATCTAAGGACTGATCAGACGATGCTGACAACTGATTGATACCCACTTCACCTGGGTATTGCACATAACCAGATGGTCTCCGGCCTAGGAGAAAACTCCACAAATTCAGCTGCACGAGCCAATAGTCAGCCCCTTATGCATTTACATTTGTATAACAGCTAGATGTGTTTTTGTCTGCACTGTCCCCCTTCTTCTATTGCAAGCTTTATTCCAAGGACACAGTAGCACTCATCTACATGCTCTTCCTCATCTTCATTAATGATATTGACTGGAACATTGAGAGTAAATTGGTGAAAGGAGCTGTGTCTCAATCACTACGCATGCACACCCCTTTGAAGAAAGTAAATCTGCTCAAAATCTAAGTCAAAATCTACATCCATCCTTGCAAATCACTTTTTCAATATATTTGTATATATATATTTTAGTTACTCAGGCATTACGTACTTTAAATAATGGAGTTTTTTAAGGATATTTGAGAATTCAAAGCACTATTTTCTTGCTTTGGCTGATGGATACAAAGAATGGAAGCTTGTTTGCCAACTGCCAGTAATCATAGGAGAAGGTATTTTTATTCTTCTTCTATGATTATTTAAAGAGGGAAGGAATCTGTTTGAATCTTGGTGCATAAAGGACAAGGTCAAAAACCACTTCTGAGCTAGTAAGTCTATGAACTTATGACTCAATAGATGGCTCATTGTTCGTAAAAATTGCTGTCTCTATGTTTTTATGTTACATAGCCATGTCTACTCTCTGACATCACAGGGAGAGTCGTCCCAGGGGTCAGATGCTATAGTTCATTGAGAAGTAAAATAGGGAATGGCACTGGAGCGGTGCACTACTTATATGCGGTTAGACTAATTGGCTTACCCAGCTAGGTGAGTTATGTTGGGCCTAAAGCCTGGGTTTGTGATGTCATGAAGTTGGCACTCTTTTGACCAGGCCAGATTGCTCAGCTACGGTGTCTCTGATTGCAAGCTTGGGGTTTGTGGAGCCAGCTCATGCAAAGAGAGCCTGACTAAGTTTAACTTGCTTAGTAATAGCTACACCCTTCAGCTTGAGGTAAATATGGTAGTTAGTAAATTTAGAAATGACAAATAGATGTCAGCTAATGGCCACCATATACATTACATTACTTTTTAATTACTGTAACTGCTGCAATTTGTGTTTTTAACATGAGCCATGGCATTCTGTCAGAGGCAGCTTGTGAAAGCCCTCAGTAAGCTTATACACTTAATGGATGATTGCTCTAGAGGTTACTGTACCAGTTCACCTGATTAACAATCAAATAATTTATATACTGAATAATCAAAACCTGCACACGACCAAAATGAACGAGAAATTATGAATTACAAAATGACAGACATCACAAATGGCTACATTTTCATGAAATACATAACATTAACTTAATACTGCAAGGACATAAACTCTCCAAATTATTTGTTTGCAAAATCCAAACTTTGTCTGAATTACTCATCCCGTAATTGCATCTTTCTCCAGAGTTGGAGATTATGGACAAGCTTTTCTAAATACTGCAGCAAGAGAAATCATTTTAATATACTGTATGTAGCACCATTAAATCGTGGGTACTGGGCATGTCAAATACTTACCTCCAGGATACTAAAGAAATATTTCTAATATTACTTATTTGAGCAACACAATCAGCATTAGTTGCTTAAATGGGACGACCAGACATCCCAGCTCACCTGTGACAGTCCCATGTTATGACGTCTGTCCAAACCATTCTCTAAGTTATGTACATCTGTACAAATTTTTGCTTTTGCCTTCTAGAGAACAGCGTTACCTGATTCAAAAACCTGCCTTCACACCAGCCCTCCCGAACATAATACTGGTCGTCTGACATTTAATTACCTGGCATCAACGCTTCCTCTACGATGAGCAATACTCCATAAATAAATAAAAATAAAATAATAACATAAAAACATTGAACAAGCAGAAAAAGCAGTTATCCAAGGCACTGCGTATCAACAAATTAATCTAGATCATATCTGCGCAGGTCCGGCCTAATGATTATTATTGCTTCCTATTAAAATAAAAAGTAATTGATTTAATACAAGCTACAAAGACACTTCAGAATTGAAAGCAAAGTTAACTTGTGCAACCATTTATGTGTATTAAAAATATCAAAGCAAAATAAATCTTTTGTTCATGTGATGTTTGTTTATAGTCCATTAGCTTTTGTGGGAGATACTGAAATAAAAGCCCAATCCTTGAAATCTAGCACTAATGGGTTTCTAACACCCAGACAAACAACAGCAGTTATTGAATGAAATCCTAACCATTATATCATTACTGTTGATAAAATCCATGAAGAGGCTAAACGAGCCTTACTAAGCCTTCACTTAAACTGCGAGGTGTCCCAGTCTGAGACTTAAAGGGGACCTAATATGCTATTTTTCCACGTTTATATTTTGGTCTTTGACTCCCCTAGAGTACTCCTGATCGCGCAAAGTAAAAAATGGGTACTTATTTTGCTCGTACTGCCATCCTCAAAAAAAATCCATTTGTAGTCCATAGTAGTCACTGCCTGAAATGCCTCATTGGGATGGCACTTCCTCTATGGCCCCCACTCCCCGTGTGCCCACTTTCTTCTGACTGGCCAGCTCTGTGGAGGGCGGATCTAGGCAGGACCATGCAGTCTCACAGTGAAACGTGACACGCGTCTGCCATCTGAGCTAAGGAATCAGCGGGGAAATTCTGCAATAAAACGCAGTACATGTGTATAGACCTAATGAAATTAAATAGTTCTAATAAACGCAACGGCGAAAGTGCGGGATGCAGTGCGAAATTCTGGCAGCTCAAGCACAAATTTGCTATTGGCTACAGTTTGCTACGGCTACAGTTGGTGAGTACAGTGATTTTACTACTCTTAGCTAGGATGCAGGGGAAGCTAGAATCCACCCCATATAGACACATTTGTTGAACGGGTCGACATGTCCAAGTGTAGACCGGAGACCGTAGAAATCCGATGGATCTGAGTTTAGAGGGAAACATGGACAGTGAGGGGCAGCTAAAAGTGGACCAGCAGCTTATGGACTGCTTCGGTGTGTATTAGGACCTGCTGGTTTGTGTGCATAGCTGTGGTGTGTTGTTAGCCTGGAGAAACGAACAGCTTCCGCGCCGGTATATGACGGAGGGGCGAAAGCTCCAAGCTAAACGGCCTCTTCGGAAATTGCCCGTGGTAATGATTTACTTATTGCTTCGGAATGACCAGCTTATCCTTGCGGAAAATGGGCGCATTATGGAAAGCATGTGAGAGCTAGACAGAGCTCCGGTTATTTCATGAATATAATACAGGTTAAGTTACGTCTGTGTGAACCGTTGCTTACGGGGAGCTAGCAAATCCATCACTTTTACAGGAAAGAATTTAATATTCAATCGATGGCAATGCAGCGTTTGTTATACCGGACACGTCAGCCTACATGTGTGCTTCCCTATTGCTTTCATTGGTAGGATCAGAGAGCTTACCCAGCCATCGGAGATGTATCAGGCTGACCCCAGTCATGGATAAGTGAAGCGATCGTTTCATAAGCACCCAAAAATACACCCCAAGCTCTGCAAAATCTATGTCTGGTCTAACTGCAGCCCAACTCGGCAGACACATACAGGACCTCTCCGGTTAGCTTCAACTGTAGTGGTTACAATCAGGCAATGTTATGATGAAACTGCCACATTGATGCTTACCAAAGTAACACAAGCATATCGATCATAATTGCTGCATATCAGTTAACCAGAAGCATTTTTAATTAGCACGACACGCAAACTAACATGCAGTATCTGGTAACCAAGCGGTCATAACCACAGAGACAAACCCTTGCAATGCAGGTTTTACAGACAGCTAGTTCTGTTACTGTGAACAGTTGTACCAAGCATCCAAATTACAAAAAGTATTAAACTTTAGCTTCAATTGAGGTTAATGTTCACACACCTTCTGTATAATTTCCCGATATCACTCTTGCAAAATTAGGACCCAAACATTAGCAACAGTAACTTGGATACGTTAGCCGCTGTGCGACAGCCACAATCAACTGGCTATCACATCAGGTTGGCTTATGCAGTAAAAGCAACTTACAGCTTCTATCTCTGTCAGAGACAGTCGCGACAGATGCAGGCTTTATCTTCAGATATTTTACAAAACCTGCGATTGAGGCCAGTTGTTAGTGCTAACTACCACTAGCGGTCCTGCTAGCCACCTGTAACACATTAGCTTCAATTACATTATTTGCTGTTATATAGTCACTTACAGCTTGTGACTCCAAGCGCTTGATTGATGCAACTGCTTCAGGTTTGAGAAGCAGCTGAAACGCTTATCCTGTGTCGAATTATCCTTTATTGTCAAAGCTGTCTTTGGTGAAATGCTGAGCACAAACAGCTAACGTTCCCTTTGGCTGTGGCTGCTTGCTGCCAGCGAACAAAAAAAGCTACCCACTGATTTCTGGTGGCATTGTCTTTTGGAAGAGAAATATTTGGTTTTTTTGCGTCCAAAAGTACACGGACAAGTAGCTTTGGGAGAGATACTGACAAAATTGCACCTCAAATGATCTGCAGTTCTTCTTTTGTATTTCCAAAAGTGTAGAAGCTACTAAGGCATAGTATGATCTGCCGTTTTTTAGTGCCTGGTAGGATAGTTTCCGGTGTCGGCAGGTCCAGCGTAGTGGTCGGCTCTGGCTAGGTCTGTACTAACTGGACGGCACAACCTGATGTCAGGTTTTACCCAGATCTCGTGAAGATCTCGGGAGGAGCTCTTCAGAGAGGAAATCACGCTCACGAAATCATATTCTTGGATTACAGCAAAATCCCTGTATCTTTTGTTTAGAAACTTTTCAGAGGTTGAGCATGGACGACCAACATTATAACATTACTAATATGTATAAAAAGAAGGATCAGCATGTTAGGTCCCCTTTAAGAAGTCTGGCCATCTTATTCGCGACATTTAGCCAGGGTATACTCAGTGAATCAAGCATTTTTGATATTTAGCTGTCAAACATCAAGGTCTGCATCATTGACTTCTTCAGATCACACATCAATCAAGCACGAACCCGCCAATAAAGGCAGCAAATGGATGCTCTTGTGCTGGTGGAAGATGGCAAATTACAGCACCTTTAGTACCAAATATGTCCCTGCTGCTGCTGCTTGCATAAGTGTACAACAGGTTTGGCTTAGTCCACGTGCCTTAGTGAAAAGGGAATGCAAAATGAAAACGTTAAATAAACAAATTTCATTTTAAAAACATCATGTTTTGTTTGGGCATTGCTCAGCGCCAGCTGATGCACTTGCAGGGCCTAAACCTTGGGTACAAATTCTGTGCAGTCAACACAACATATGGAGGCAACTGTAATTCCTAGATCTGCATATCTGCAAAACTACACACACATACACACACACACGGCTCAAAAATGACTGACATCCCTGACTGGCAATGAGCAAACAATACAAATAAAAATATATTTATAGAGAGACTCTAAATGACAACATGGGAGAAATACTGTATGATATTAATGTTCCAATGGAGCCAACCAAAATCATATACTGATTTGAATCAATTTCCTCAAAATCAAGGTTTTACAATTAATGGCACTCAAAGATTATTACCTGGCCCCTCCCCTAGGGGGCCAGGTTAAGCAATGATCATGTGTGTGTGTGTGTGTCTGTCACTCTGTCTGTCAGCCCATGGCTGGTGGCTGGTGGCTGGAGCCAGGTCTGCTATCTCTGATTGCCTTGTTGTAAATAGCATCTACCAAAATTAAACCAGGTACTAAATTCCACTTTTTATCTAAATTTCCACAAGTTTTATCTAAGTGTTAAAGAACTATATTGAGCTAATGCATCACTCTTTGCTTCACCAGGGTATAAAAATGAAGTGACACACTGTCAACAACAAATTGACAGTCCATGTCTCAACAGTTCTGTACCTAGAAAGATGTTTGTGTCGGCGCGACTGGAATTATTACTTCTCTCCTTCCAGAAGCCATCGCCATATTGTGAAATAGGCCCCATGAGTCAGCATTTCAAGAGGTTTTTGGGAAAAAAAGAAATACAGTCGCTGTGTTCTCAACACCAAAGACGACAAGGACAACCCAAGCGGGTTTAAGCATCAGGTCCAAAAGCTAGCGTCTTCTACGGTATGGGTGTGTGCCAGTGCAAATGGCATGTGTGACATGCGCATTTGCCAGGGCACTATCAACACAGAAAGATACGAGCAAATTTTAAAGCAAACTATGCCATCATCCAGTTGTCTTCTCTTCTACTAGTTACTAGAGAGTGCCATACTGGCTCACCTGCAGTCCTGATGCATCCGCATGAGAATGTATGGAGCATAGTGAAATAGATGGAATTAAATATATGACAATGAAACCCCATTCAATTGTCCAGCAGGAAATTTGGCCTGCTTGACGAGAAAAACTGGTGTCTTCATTGCTCAAACGTTTCATGACTGTGATTAAAAGACATGGTGATGTTACCCTCCTACTTGCCTCAAAATAAATTACATGCACAAAGTTGCATTATTTTCTAGTAACCAATTAATAAACAATAATACATAGTTAAAGGAAATTTCTGAGCACAATTTCTACACCTTGCTCGCCCATATTCATACGCTTCATCAGTAGCAGCCCGTCAGAGGTAACAAAGGCCTTCACTAACTTCACCCATCACTGCTTAATCGCCTAATCCTCTAGCGGTTAACTTTGCCTGATTAGCAACAGTTGCAAAGGCTAATTGGTAGAATGACTGTCAGATTTCTTTTCGATAGCATTGTTGTACATTGTATCATAAAGTCATGCATCGTTTTCTTCTGCACATAACTGACGATGTAAAACGTCAGTATGATGTCATAAATTGAGAAAACATGTAGGTCACAAAACTGCAAAAATGAGCAATTATTCTGCAATGCTCATTAAACAAAAAGGTACAAGAATCCATTCTATATTCTGTACAGTCTGACAGAAAATGCATAAATAATGAAATGATTCACCATTGCAGCCAATATGTAATTGAAAACATATATCATCACCGTATTAAATGCATAATTATATATATCCAGTATGTAACTATTTGTCTAAAATGGATGTCGAGATTGTATAAGTATTCCAATGTAGATTAAGAATCGCTCATGTATTTTGAAAAAGAGGCCTTCGTTGTGGGAAGACAGATTGTCTTAGGAAATATGAAAGATTTAATCGATAAGCAAGGATAACCTTGCCTGGGTAAAGGGCCAGACAAACTTAATTTTTGACAGACATTTTCATGTTATGCTTTCTCCGTGTTAAGCTAGTATGAATTATTGCCTGGTCTCAGCACTAACTTACTCCCTTCCGGAGCCAATGTAGTACAATCATGTAATTTGTAGGCTACCTATACTACGGAGGAGGGCCCAGCTTGAAACGGAGGCAGAAAGTTTGTAACACTGTACAGAGAGGCACTCAACCTTAGAATTTGCATCTAAGGCTGTGCAGGACTTGCAAGTGCATATGATCAAATAAATCTTTTCTTAATACATTCTCTGGTTTACCAAGTAACTGAATTGCCATCACACTAGTCACGGCTAAAGTGGAGTGTGGCCACAGTGCAGTGCGAGGTGATTAAACCAGGAAGGCGATAATCTGAGGAAAGTAAGATAATTTTTTAAAAATCTAAAGGAGACGGAAGACAAAAGTTTGGATTTTTAGCATTTATCCTTATAATGTCGAATCAATCAAATCAATGTCATCAGCAGGCAGTCACTTTGTCGTTATCATTTCTCAATTATTACGGGCCACAGGTCTTGGTTGCTCAGGAAATAAATTATTTGACTGCTAATGAGACAGGCTTGAACAGAAAGAGCTAGAGAGAAATCATGCAGTAAAGGGTGAGGTTACTGCCCTACATGTGCCATTCTGAGAAGAAGCATCGACTCACCTGAGTTTCATTTAGAATTAACGGATGAAGAAGATCTTCACAGGTCAGGGGTTTCGCGGCGCTGACAGAGATCAGGCAGAGGACGATGGCCACCATAAGCACACCCATGCTGAATGGAGAGGTTGCAGTCAAATCTTCCAGTGGTTATGGCACCCTCCTGTTTTTTTTTTATATTCACTTGTCGTGAGATTGTGCAATAGGGTTTTCCAGAATTTTGAAACGTTCCATTCGAAAGACCTTGCCAATAAAGCAAATATTTCAAAACACTCGGAAAACCAGGGAAACTGGCAGGTCATTGACCAATGACTCAATTTAATTTGAACTGCTCGCTGTTCGCAAGGGCTGGAGGAGTAACAGTGAAACGCATAGAGTAAGTGGGCCTGGATAAAAGAAACCCAATTGAATTTTAGGGTATCTTGTTCTGAAAACATCAATATGTGATTTTTTAAAAAAATGAGTGACAATTCTATGCTCCTATATAAACACGAGCTGATGCAGAAACGTTTTTATAAACACAACAAATGAATGTAATACAAAACCATCTGGTCATATCTCAACTGCAACACAAATGCATTCATTCATTCCATATTATTCTCTGTTGTTTTTTGTATGATTTTGCAACAAGCCTAAGAAATCAAAGCAAAATTTTGTCATCCGACACAAAGAAATGCCACCAGTCACAAAACTCATTCAAAGCTAAATGTAGTCCAGGCTTGGCCAGTCCATCAGGTCAGTGCTGTGAATTGAGTACGCATAGGACCTTAAGTGAGGTTTCAATGGGACATCATAGCAAAAAAGAAGACTTTTTTGGGTAATTGATCTTGATACAAAAATTAACCCTTTACCACACCGACTACCCGTATACGGGCCCATCAGGGAAGTTAAAAACAAGAAATGATTTCATTTTATCTTAAAATGCCTATAAAAGACATACTCAAGAAAATGTTACCGGAGTGGTAAGGGGTTAATAGCAATTTTGTCATTGAGGCAAGTTTCATTGATTCGCAGAAATCATTGCTCATCAGTTTTGTCCTGAAGCACGAGTCTTCAATCTGGTTAATCATCCACTAAGTTCAGTAATACCTCCAGGGTAAGAGTCAACTGTAGCCTGAATTCACAGGATTTTCACAAATTGTGAGGTTTTAAAGACATTGGTTTTGTGGTTTTGTTTTTAAAGTAAAGAACTTGCATCTTCACCAACAAATGATTGGAATGTTTTATTTTTGGTCAAGATCATTTTATGGTAAATATCCCAGATGGTCATGCAATCGCGGTTCCTAATCAATCAATTTTTCCACTGGTAACCATCAGTACAATCAACAAATATGACCTGACCTGGGACAGCTTGAGTCACTCTCAATGTTTTAGGAAGTATCCTTAAATAACATGACAAAAACTCCCCGTTCATCCTTCTGTCGGAATACATTTCACTCCTAAGCTGCTTTCACACCGGACGCTAAACGAATTTTTCGCACAACAAGATTACATTCAAAGTCAGTGCAAAGACGCGAATAAATGTGTGTATCCGCGACTTTGCATTGATTTTGAATACAATCCGTCATGCGAAAAATTTGTATCGTGTCCAGTGTGAAGGCGGCTTAAATCAGTTGGTCAATGAATCTGAAACTTCACGTGGGCATTGAGCATTGGCGTAAACAGGGACTGACAAGGCTGGTTTTTCCATTCATCGTAATTTAAGCACTTCACACACATTTTTAACGTGTGCACAGAGCTGTGGCTCGTGCATCCTAGAAGTCTGCACATACTCATGGCACACGCTGCCTGAGGAGTTGACCAGTATCAATATATTACCTACACAATCCATGCCCACTCAGATCAATCTAACTCAGAAATCTAGGGTGAAGACAGCGTATAAATACTCAGAAAACAGCTTTATAAAAAAAGTCAGGATATACATTACTATATAATCTTGCTGATGCAAAAAATCTTAAGAAACATTCTCTTAATTGGCCATGCTTTACATTTTGCAATCATTTATATAAAAGTTTTAAAACAGCATGCAGTAATCCGTCAATTCTTCAAACTTCCCTTCTAATGGGTATCACACGAAATGCAGACGTACCATAAAAAAACATTTTCCATCATTTAGTATGTATGTATGCATCTGTACCAAATAACCTGAGACTCATCTCTACTGTGGCATAGTCCATCTACGGAACTCTCTCAATAAACTTGCATGAACAAACCGTCAGTGTAAAACAGTGCTCGAAATCTAATTAAATACATTCAGTGGTAACGACCAATGGTAAAGATCAGGCTATGACAATACCAGCAGTTAAGCTTGCTAAAACTTGTTAAGCTTATTAAACCTCTTCTACAGCTAGTTTTAAAATGTAATAAAATAACATGCATTTGGAGACTGCAAGTCAAGCCTGACAATTTCCTTTTTCCAAAAAAGAACATCTTGCACAACCATCTGTGGTATGTCCCAAAAATGAGTGTACTGCCTCATAGCCGCATTGATCAACACAGAGATAACATTTGCTCATAGGATGATTCAACATTGGCTCACTTGCAACTTTTTCAGATGTGCATGTTTCCTGTTGTTCTTTTTCTCTCTCCATTTGCCTGATGACCCTGTGAGTTTACCTGACCAGGACCCCTATTCCCCAAGGTAAGCCAAAATATAAAAATACTAATATAAGTTCAGCAGATGAACAAAAATGAGAAATCCAGGAGCAGCACGTCTTAGAGTCTTGCATTTGTCTACAAGTGGACCTACTGCTCAAAGACTAGCACTTGGTGGCCCGCAATTTCCGCTGAAAGTATTCAGGCGCAGCCTCGTGGAGCCAGTCTGCATCTACCAGACAAAGATCCCTCATATAGCACTTGGAGGTATGCAGGAGCTCATTGAACACCACGTAGGCCGGCTTGGCCTGGAAAAGCACGGATGAAGGGTGAATGGCCACAGGCTGGTGTGAGTCCAGGGCCACATAGCTGCCGTCAGGCTGCAGCTCTGCGGAGTTCATGAAAAGCCCATGAGCCAGGCACCTCCGAACGTTTGTCATGTCTCCACGCGAAGACTCCAGTGTCATCCCCAGCTTCAAGACAGGAGTAAAGAAAATCAGTTGGGCAAACTACACACTAGACTTGACCAATCAGCGAACATAAATGTACTATTGAGACTTGGCCTGTCCCTCGGCAAATTAAACTCTACCATTCTCAAATCCAGCAAAGTATTGCTAATGCAAACGCAATGCTGTGAAAAAGTATTTGCCCCCTTCCGATTTCTTCCATTTTTGCATATTTGTCACAATTAATTGCTTTAATGTTCACACAAAATGTTAAATAACGTAAAACTCAAGGAAATGCAACAGTTTTTAAATAATAATTCCATATGTTGAGTAAAAAAAAAATCATCTGACCCCAGCTGTCCATCCGTTCATCTATTTTCTGCTACTTATCTGGGATTGGGTCGCTGGGGTAGAAGACTCCGTAAAACAGTCCAGGCATCCCCCCAGCTACTTCCACTAACTCTTACTGAGACATCCGTAGCCATCTAGGAGGTCTAATCCTCCAACACTTCCTGGGTCTGCCCCATGGGATCCTCAGACTTGGACACTCCAAGGAAACTTTTAAAGGGAGGCATTCCAATTAGATGCCAAAACCAGCACATTTGACTCCTTTCCATGCACAGGAGCAGAGGCTCTACTCTGAGCCTCCCTGGGTCGCCCGAACATCTCAACCTATTTCTGAGGGCAAGCGCAGACAGCCTGCAAAGAAATCTCATTTCAGCCACTTGCATTTTGTGACCATGTCTTCTCTTGTCCTTTTGGGCTAAACCTAAAGTTCATGACCATAGGTGAGGGTTGGAGTGTAGATTGACAGGTAAATTGAGAGTGTTTTTGGCTCAGCCTCTTAACCGCAACAGACCAGGTCAATGTCTGCATCATTGCAGATGCCGCATCGAAGCAGCTAACAACATCCTGCACCACCCTACCCTCACTCTGGAATAAGACCATGAAATACTTGAACTCCTCCACTTGGGGTGGCAAATGACTCTCCGACTCGAAAGAGACAATCCATTTGTTTATCCTCATGGGACAGGTCACGCAGTAATGGAGTTACAAAATTGGTGTATTGCACATCATAGCTCCAAAACTAAGTAAGACTGAGCAACAATTTGATTGGCTTTGAGTAGGTCTCCACTAGTACTTCAAACAACAAAATAGCTCATTTTGTTCATTTGATTTATTTGAGGTGAAAACGGCTCCAGTGCATGCTGGAGGTTATAGTACAATGAAGCCAAAAGGACCACGTCATCTACAAAAAGCAGCAATACAAACCTGAGGTCACCAAACTGGTAATCCTCCAAAACTCTGACGCGCCTTGATATCCCATCCATGAAAATCAACAACAAAACAGATGGCAAGGCATGCCCTTGGCAGAATCCAATACCACCTGAAAAGGAGTCTGAGTTATTTCCCAGAATGCAGACAGAACTCTGGCTTTGGTTGTGTAGGGACTCGATTGCTTTGTACCAACAACACCAGGACCCCATACTCCCACTGCACCCGACAGGATACTTTGTGAGACGCGATCATATACCCTCTGCAAGTCTCCAAAACAAATATGAACTAGATGGGCAAACTCCCATGACCCCTCCAGTATTTGTTAAAGCAGAAGAAGCAGATCCACAGTTCAGAACAAAACCAACTGATCAAAACTCAAAGTTCGGCCGGATTTCCTTTCATACAGCCCCCTGGAGGCTAAGCAGTGTGACGCACTTACAGTTGGAACACCCCCCCCCCCCCCCTTTTTTTAAAAAGGGAAATACCACCCCAATCTGCTGGTCTAAAAGGCCTGTTCCAGACATCTGCGCAATTTTAAACAGGCATATCAGCTACGACAGCTCAGAAACATCCAGAGCCCCCAGCATCTTGGTGGAAATCTTGTCCATCCCCTGTGACTTGCCACTGCTGAGCTTTTTGGTCACCTCTGCGACTTCCACCAGGGTCTTGGTCATTGCCCACATGAGCATTGACGTCCCCCAGCAGAGCTATGGAGCACTTTCCAGAATCCTGCCCTGGGAGAGCAAGGAGGCTGGATACTGCAAACTGCTGTTTGGCGCATAAACACCCCCAACTCTCCAAGTGCTGTGCGGAGACCCACTCTTTTACCAAAGTAAACTCCAATTCAGCAGCACTCAGCCCAGGACACGGATATATTCCCACACCTATCCGGTGCTTTTCACCTTGGACAACTCCAGAAAAGTAGAGTCCAACTCCCGTTGGGGAGTTAAGTTCCAGATTCAGAGCTGTGCATAGCAGAGCAAGTGAGCGGAGTGGAGCGGCGAGAATTCCCGCTCCTCGCTCACATAGGTTGTCGATTCCCTCGCTCCTCGCTCAAAGTCGCAACATGCCGCTCCACCCATGACCGCTCAGCGCTCCGGCGAGACTGCATCCCGCTCCACGCTCCGCTCCAAGAATGTTTGCATGCATATTACATTTACATGTTTAGCTGAAGCCTTAAATCTATTCAGAGATGGACTGGCAAAATACAAAGTAGGCTATTTGTCCTATGGCTAGATTTTATTTTTTCCGACATTTTACTTTTACAGCCTATTAAACAAAGCTCTGCGCCTGAACATCATAAAGTTTTAAAGTGAATGTTTATTGAAAAAAAAAACACAAATGTTTACGCTTAGGACCGGGAAATCGCGCCGTGAGCTGTGCAGTAGGACTTATTGTCGCCCATGAAGACAAAAGAAGACCTCCCGCCGTCTACCGAGCACGGGGTAGCTGGGCGATATCCCGTTAGCCGGGTGTTTGTTTAATCATAACTGAGCCAAGAGGGCGGTTGGGGCGGTCGTTTTGACAGTAGTCCGTCCATGTAGATAATGGCACAGCTTGTTGGGGATTTATTTCCATATATGAATGCAAAAGTAACGTAGCCTACATAAAATATTGATTTGCTTTGGCGGGGGTGATGTTGCCGGTAATCATTTCTGAAAACCTTTTTATATTTGACGATACAGTTTGCTCAACCTGTGCTCCTATTTAAAACTTTAGTGCGGCATAATACGCAATTGGATTATTAAATATCATGCTATTTTTGGTGAGGATTTTGTTTGTCAGGTATCAGTTCTGCAATATTTTATGTCCGGAGGTAATGTGTGCTTTTATGTGCTATTAAATTACACTCAAGTGCTAAAATAGGCTATATTATTTTTCCTGTTACAAACCTGTAATTTAGTAGCTTATATCCATTCCTATATCGATGAATACTCGCCCCCCGTCTCAGTGAAATTCATTTCCGGAAAGAAATTGAATGTTTTTCGATTTATACACGGTTTCGTTTTAAATAATAATTTAAATAATAAATAAATGAATAAATAAACAAATAAACAAACTATTTTCGGAACCTTACACTGGTTATTTTTAGTAAGCTTACTATATATCGATCAATAAGGAAAACGTAATTAATAAAAAGATCTGCTCAATATCTTATCTCGAAAGGACAATAACTTAAATGTCACTTAAAACTGAAAGACTCTTTCGTAAACTGAATTCACGGATTTAAAAGCGGATACACCTGGCACTGATTCAATACATCTCTATTTATTATTCATTGTCATCCTAATAATTCTTTTAAGCTCACTGGAGCCTATTAAAGAATGAATGATCAGCTCAGCGCGTGGCAGGAGTTCTCTATAAAATGCCCAACCATAAACTGACATCACATTCATAACCATGGAACCTATCACGATATGACGCATTTCCCCACTGTTTAGAACAAAGATTGACTACTTAATTGGCGAGAGACAACCTCGCACCACTGCAGGTCCGAAATGCATAATTTCGGGAGAATAACGTGATCATAAACTCACAGGCTATTAAGTTGTATATTGCCAACTTGTTTATTGATATTCAGCGGCGGGTCGTCGGCCGTAACAAAGGGAAGCCAAAACCTCGCCCTTCAAAGCTTAATGACTTAAACCTTTCGCAGTTTACTTCTTTTGATCAGCAGTTGCTCATACGAATTGTTAGAAGACCAGTCAATTGAGTCAAATTTATTTTCGATAGCATTGTTATACATTGCACCACGAAATTATGAGGGGTTTTCTTTCACACATAAATTACGACATAAATTACCATAGGCCTACGCTATAAATTCCGCGCTCAAGAAGCTCATGAAACGGCATAGATTCGCAAATTGATTAGTGGGGCTCATTAAGCAATAAACTGTGCAACATCGCATTTTTTTCTGGTAGAAAATGGACTGTCGTGGCTTCTTGCGAAAGAAGCCTCGCAAACTAATTTTATAAAGACGTAGGCTATTGATAAATTGCGTCGTCATTTGCTATCGAAAATAAATTTGATTGTCCTTCTACCAATTCGTATATGAGCAACTGCTGATAAAGAAAAGTGAACTGCGAAATGTTGAAGTTATTAAGCTTTGAAGGGCGAGGTTTTCGCTTCCCTTTGTAACGACCGATGAGCCGCCACTGTTGATATTGCGAATGGTTTTTCAAAACCAATAAATCAATTGCGGCACACTTCGCTGAAGATCTACCCACGAACACTCAGAATTGCAGACACAGTTTCTTCAATAAAAAGATGTGTTTAAAATACAAAAAAAAAAAATTCCCCTCAAGAATACAATTGCTTGCACTGTCGAATATATCATAATATTTTTTTTTTCTTGTTCATGCTATGGCTTTTTAAACCGAGGAAATGATCAACCACACGCTTTCCAGAGGTCGCATAAGCTCTCACTTCCACTTTCACAGCAAGAGAAAATAAAAAGATTTTAAAATACATAACGTTAAACGCAAACGTAATTTTTACAGTCAAAATGCCCTCTATTCAATAACGAACCAGCGGTACTACATTCAGTCCCGCGGAGCCACATCTGGTTATTCCTGGGGGCAGGGCCGGCGCTAGCCATTTTGGTGCCCTAAGCATAAATGCCTTGTGGTGCCCCCCCTCCCCCTGCCACATACCCACCCACCCAACCCCACCCCTGACAGAAAAGACCAATATCTGAGTATTTGTCAGTTTTGCTTTATTTTACAAATTAAGTTGTTAATATTAATGGTTCAAAAACTGGGATAGAGATAAATAATAACAATAATAATAAAGAGATAAATAATAATTAAGTCTTTATAAAACAGTAACAATGTCACCAAATACTCAAATAAATAAAAATAAATAATCTAAATTTAAAAAAATAAATAAATGCCACGACTATTAACAAACAAACATCTGCTTTTAACTGTAAACACAGTTCTGAGAAAGGAACTTTAAATACAAATTTTAAAATGCAAGCACCAGTTGTTAGAGGCCCTACAGAGGCACACGTCTGAATTTCCGGGCTGCGAAATCAGCTATCAGATCATCATATGACACATTCTGAGCAATTTCCCCATTGATGCTGATGACAGCCAGACCACTTAAACGCTCCTGGCCCATTGATGAGCGCAGGTATGTTTTAATGAGCTTAAATTTGGAGAAGCTTCGCTCAGCAGAGGAAAATGTGACAGGCCCATGTATACGGTTAATCCGATTTCTTTCGTTCTTTATCTGCGAATGTGTACAAATGGAAAAACGGATGTAGCTAACTTGAGACGCTTTATGGAAACAAAACTGATTCGCCATCAGCCTATACTCTCCACAGCTAGCGAGCTCGTATAACGCAATCGCCACTCGCATTTCTAGAGGTACAGCAGTCATCTCTTCTGTGCTCATGACATCCTTCATCTGATCACGCAGTTTCACGAATGCTCCCCGAGACATCCTGAAATCCTCTCTCCATTTTGCATCTGAAAATTCAGTGAGCACCACTCTCTCCTACCACTCCTTACTCCTAACGCACATCCAGCAAGCACGGGTTTTTGATAGGAGTGGAGGAAGGCCTATGCTGAGACCATTAGTTTTACGTCATGTACTTGGAAAGAAATCGAACTATTGACTGAACCACGTAAACCAGGTTTTCCGATTATCGCATTACTGAAGTACATGTAAACGCGTCAAATCAGATTATTTCCATTACCCCATTATTCCCAGTAACTGGATTATTGTGGTCATGTAAACGTAGCTGTTACAAAAGACATAATTGTTAATTAAAACATCGTCTTACCTGCAAGTGACGCGCGAGCATCATCTCGCAGTTTTTTTTTCTTTTCCACCCCCGACTCTTGATGCCTTTTCGATGACATGTCCAGATCTCCGGAATAAACTTCTGCCAAATTTGCGATTGAAGCATAATGGAGCAAACTACTTGGGAATGGGGGAGGGGGGAGAGGGTGGGGGCACCAAAGGTAGACCGATGAGAGGGCCGCACAGGAGATTAATCTTTTTTCGCGTAAATAAGCCTACGTTATTTTTGTATTACTTATATTAATTAACATGCTTTACAAAGTTTTATTTTAAATATTAATAAATACTGTAATACTGTTTTTTTTTTTTTTATGGGCTTGATTTTTTTGGTGCCCCCCAGGCAGTTGGTGCCCTACGCGCAGTGCGTGATAAGCGTATACCGAGCGCCGTGTCTGCCTGGGGGTATATTACGGCTCATCGTGGTTAGAAGGCGAGAAGGGCGAAATGTCCGAGGGAACTGGACGCGAACTAACGCCGTCTCTTCGGTTTTAACGGCGACTGTACTGTAAGTTAAAATAACCGCAGCCTAATTCAAAATGCTCGCCTTTTTCTCTCTTGCTAGAGTGCTCACGTAGTGTTTGCGGGAGGGGTGTCTTTTTAGATTGCACAGGGAATCTTTGCTCACAGACACAATTTTTTTACATTCTCTTTCTTTCTCCTTATCACCATCTGTTATTTTGACAGGAATAGTGCACCTGTATAACCTATCGGCCTCTTTTGAAATATTTTGCGAACTCCATCTTGCTGTCTGTAGCCTAACTGAAGTGAACACCGATGCACTTTGGGGTATGCTTGGGCATGCATCGGGACCGTGATGTGAGCGGTAACGGAGCGAAACTGGAGCGGGATAACGCCCCGCTCCACCCGAATCATCCTAGAAAAAAAAAGTCCCG
Source organism: Gymnothorax reevesii (assembly GCA_029721435.1). Classification (NCBI taxonomy): domain Eukaryota; kingdom Metazoa; phylum Chordata; class Actinopteri; order Anguilliformes; family Muraenidae; genus Gymnothorax; species Gymnothorax reevesii. The sequence goes on along the minus strand of CM056578.1, from coordinate 71,758,435 downwards.
CTCTGCGCTCCTAGTAAAATTCGTCCGCTCCGCTCACATGCTCTGGTGCATAGTGGAGAGTTGGACTTCATCAAATCTCTACAGCTCAATGCATACGCTCCGAATCCTTCCCTGACATTCCATGTCCCAAGAGCTAGTTCATAGCCTCGGTCCAGAACGCCAGGGCCTCTCCTTTCTCTGCCACCTAGTCTATAGTGCACCCGAACCCTACTCCTGTCCCTGTGGGTGGTGGGCCTACAGGTGATAGCTCCACGTCACTGCCATAGGTTGAGCCCGGCTAGGTCCCAGGAAAAACCAGGCCACTCGGCTCTTGTCTGTGAGCTTGCCACCAAAACCTGACTCCAGGAGAGGGCCCTGGTGTCCCTATTCCAGGTGTGTGCGCATTTCTCCCACGTACCTCTTCACAGGGGTTTTGTGAAATGCTCTTTTATCTGGCCCCTCTCCAGGCACCAATTTGCCATGGGAGACCCTATCAGGAGTTAATGCTCTCTAACAGTGTTTCCCAGCCCTGCTCCTGGTGTACCCCTGCCCAGCACATATAATTTGTCACCCAGATCTTACATACCCAGATCAGCTCCTCGGGTACTCCACTAGTACCACAATAAGGAAGCGATCCTAGAAGCACCCAACACTCAGAGGGGAAAAGTGATTGCTTCTTCAGTTGCTTAATCAGCCAAGTAATCAAATTTAATTGATACTTGGGTGAAATTAGGCTAGATACACCCAGGTCTGAATTCTGCCAGTCACAGAGAAACTAAAAAACAATTAAAACCACAATAAAAAAATTCAAGATGAGATGAAGAATTATACCTGCCTGGGAAGGATTATAAAATCCTTTATAAGGCTCTAGTACACCAACAAATCACAGTGAGCATCATTAACCCTCTCACGCATGAATTATGATGATTTTTTTTACTAATATGCAGCAGTGCACAAAATTGCTGGCATATATAGAGAAAAAACACTTCTAAACAGCTGTACACTGTAGTGACCTCCATGCATGAAAGGGTTAATTCCATACTCAGAAAATTTGGGACAGTGCTGAATCTTCCCTGAAATGGCCAATGCATTGACTTGTCAAGTAACAAAAGGACCCAGATAAACATCGAAGTGCCTGCCAGCCTCGCATGCCTCAGATACGGTCAGTGTTCATGATTCCACCAATAGAAAGAAAAGGCAAAGATAGTATCCATGGGTGAGCTGTAAGGAGAAAACCGCGGGTAATAAAGAGGAACACAATGGCTTGCCTCACACTTGCCAAAACACATAATGATGACCCCCAAAACACACTCCAAACATTGTGAAAATGTTCTGTGGATTAATGAGTCCAAACTGGGACCATCTGGAGGACATGGGTCTCCTCACATCAGGCGGAAGGCCAACACATTATTTCCACAATACCAGCATCATACCAACAGTCAAACACGGTGGAGGTAGAGGTGGGGTCAGAATGCTTTGCTGCTTCAGGGATTAGGCATATTGCCAAAATATACAGAATCATGAATTCATAAAAACTGGAGGGAAAATTTCCACTAATCAGTCAGTGATCTGAGGCACAAACGCAGCTGGTTGGAAGAGGTAGAAAATAATCTGAAGAAGCAGCACAAGTCCACCTCTAAATGGCTAAAAAAAAACAATCATTATGAGTGGTGATGTACAACTAAAATGGGCAGATCATTATCAATAAAACCCCAATATCTCTAGTTTTAGGACACCTTTGGGATGCACTTGTTGGGTGGCAGGGCCATTTATAACGTTTATGAGGGCAACTCTAATCTGCACGAGTGATATTGGTATTCCATACATTTTTTCCAACAAAAAATTTAATTATAATTTAACAAATATATTTTGAAATTCTTCAGGTTATGTTTGTTAAGTAGTACATTTTTTTAAAGCCACAAAACCATTTTGTGAGAAAAAAGCAAAAATAAAAATTAGAGGGCAAATACTTTTTAAGCTGCACTGTATATCCATACTCAATAAATACAGTATGTAACACTGCAGGGCTGCCCAAATCTGGCCCTCAAATCCAAATCCAGCACTGGTTTTCTCTCCTTCCAGACAACTTGGTGAACTATTTTTTGACACTGATTTGCCAGATTGTGATCATAGCTGACTCTGTGGTAAAGGCAGGGTAGAAAATCAGCTGTTTTTGGCCCTCGAGGACCGTGATTTGGGGAGCCACGTGTAACACAGTGTCAGAGGACATCTCACTGAACAGACCGTTAGTGAAGAGGAAATTTACATACCTTAACACAAATCTCTCTTAACTGAGAGCGCACCTGAGATACTAGCCCCATATTTCTGCTGTTAACAAAGTTCTCCCGACACCACTCCTGTGACAGAGGCAGAAAAGGCTTCATTGATAACTCCAGCCATACCAATGCAACATCAATACGATACGACCCTTTTCTGAAATTTTTGTGGCGCAAGACCACAAATATACAATTTAAATGATCAGAATCAAACATTACAATACTGATGTAACCATCACAACTGAATAGAGAAAACACGTGTCTTCAAGGGACAACATATCCTCAGGCCCCTGCTACACAGTGAAATGAATCACAGTCAAACATGTTTCCAGAAAACAGAAAAAGGTCCAAAATGACCACAAGCAGCAATTAATGGGGTCCAAGCAACATGAGGAAATTATCAATTTTAAGTAGTACAGACATGCATTGTATGAATTTTTGAAACCATTGGCAGTTCATGGCACAGTTATTCAAAAAGTTCCTTTCCCTTCAAGGCTCGTGTTGATTGGTCATTGTTAAGCCTGTTAAATAACTTTTACCTGATTAACCAAGTGCACCTTAATTTCTAAAGATTTCTCTGGCTCACTGCCAGGGTTATTAAAAGCTTAGTCAGAAACAAAGTATGCAAAAATGAGAAGCATTTGAGTCAAATGTTTGAATTATGAGTGTCACACAAGCAAAAATGTGTTTTGGCTCTCTACAGCACCAAATTACTCTAATCAGAGTAATTTTAATAAAGATCACTCTTTCATATATCCCAATCGGTCTTGCAAATTTATATGATGATAACTCTCTGAGAAGAAGGGTGCTGACGTACAATTGGCTGATGGCGGCCATCTTGTTTGAGCACTCATCTTGTCATATAGACATCCGTAGGACTTTTCTTTACCAACAAGAAGTATGTAAACATTTTTAGAAGTTGATTGGCCAGTTGGTCTTGGAGTAATGATTGTTTGATTGCTATAAAGTCAACTATTGTTTGGTTTACAAATTTGGAAGGCTCGAGTCCAATGACCTGCAGGTGAGAAACTTTTAAGTTTTATGATGATTGAATACTGCAATCAGGAGTTAGAACTCATTATGTCAATAGAAGCCAGACCAACAAAATTCATTGGCTTACTGCAGCCACGTTTTAACATAGCAACTCTGTTTACGTAACATTTAAAAATCTTGGTCTGAAAATGCTGTTAACCTCAGAATGCAGCATTTTTTATCATTTCGATATAAAAATTCCAAAATGGCAAAAGGCTATACTCTAACATGTTGTTAATGAGTGTGCCACATTTTATGAAGAAAGATCAAACGGTTATCAAGCTGTGCTAAAAAAACATGTATACAGAAACATGGATGGACAAACAGAGTGTTCGCTATATCCTTTGTGTTATACGCAAGGTGGATAACGACACACTCTAAAACACAAGCTGTGAAAAATACAAAAAACAGTCACAGCTCTTCAAAGGGTTAAAGTGCCTCGGTTTGAAAAGCATGAACACCAAACGTTATGCTATGGCTCAGCTGTCAGACAAACCCACCTTATTTCCGCCCACATTTTTGAAGGCTCGGTAGATGTTGAGGAGGGTCACATGATCACCCTCACTAGAAATGAACTTCCTGCGAACGGACTGGACTTCCTCCTGCCGGGCCGGTGGGTTATACAGCACACTATCCACGGACATGATGGACACAATGGTCAGCACCTCCTCAGTGCAGGAAAAGTCAGAAGAGAGAAGCAGTGTCTGCAAGCAATGAGAGACAGTCAGGTCATCACCGGGAAGAAGTGGTCAGTATGTCAGTTATGGTAATGCTAACGGAAATCAACTTTCTCCATCCATAAACGTAGTGCCTTGTGGATGAAAAAATTCAGAAACTACTTTTAAGGTCAAGGTCAAGGTAAACTTTCTTGTCCCCATGGGGCAATTTGTTTACAGCCAGCAGTGAATACATCATAAAAACCACATTCATACATCATAAAAAAAAAAAAAAAAACACGACAGGACAGGAGTCACATGATGCTGTTCAGGAAACTGATGGAAACCGGCACAAAGGAGTTTTTGAGTCTGTTAGTCCTGCATCTAGGCAGAGCATATCTGCGCCCAGATGACAGCAGCTTGTACTCCTGATGAAGGGGGTGAGAATGGTCGGCCAGGATAATCTGTGCTGACTTTGTCACTCTTTGTTTATATATTAATGCGAGGTCATTAAGATTTGTCCCAGCAATTTTACTGCACATTTTTACGATGTTTTGCAGCCTCTTCCTGTTTCTCAGGTTAAGAGACCCAAAGCAGCAAGTAAAAAAAAAAGTTTAAACAAACTCAATAAAACAAGAATAAAACATTTCCATAAAACATGTGTCAACACTAAAATTCCTCAATTTACGATACAAATACAGATGCTGATGTGCTTTCGCACACACAGCTTTAACATTGGCATCAAAAGTGAGAACTTTGTCAATAATTGCTCGCAAGTATTTATACTGGTCCACAACATCAACAACCTGACCATGAATCTGAGCAGGGGGAAGAGATGAGGGCTTCCTCCTAAAGTAAAAAATCATCTGTTTAGTTTGGCCACATTGATGTCCAAGAAGGAGCGTTTACACCAATCAGCGAACTCCTCAAACTGGGCCATAGCCGCAGTCATCGTTACCAAGAACGGAGACAATCACAGGGTCGTCTGCAAATTTAAATAAATATGTCTGCCTTCATAATGGCACTGACACTCATTGGTGTATAAAAGAAATAAAAGTGGTGACAGGACACAGCCCTGCGGGGAACCGGTGGAAGACAAAACGACATCCGATAAAACACCATTAACTCTCACTTTCTGAGACCTGTCAGTTAAAAAACCCATCAGCCAGCATATTAAACCATGGTCAAAGAGGATGCTGGTCAGTCCATCTCCTAAAATGTGGGGTTGGATACTGTGAAAACAGAAGGAAAATCAATAAATAACACGCGTGCGAAATTCTTGACCCCATCCATGCGGTCCTGAACCATATGAAGCAGCATCCTGAACACCTCTGCCTGCCCTTTAAACAAACTGGAATGGGTCAAATATGCCCTCAGTTACCCCAAAATCTCCTTCCGGACAATAATCTATTATATTATTTTTATTCTATTACAAATATTATTTAATCAGCCACAACCTTTTAAAATGTAGTGCAACCTGATGGGTAACTGAAGAGGCTACTAGAATAGAAAACATTACCGGTCTAAACTCTAAATTTTACATCTATTTGGCTGGTGTCGGGTATTAATTCAGAAAATAGATAAACTTGAAATAACTAAAAATAGAAACAGCATTTCTTACCTTGGCAAACCTGGGCTCAATGGGAAAACTTGTCATTTTCTTCCCCAAAGATGTCAGCGTCACTTGGTCATCTTTATGCTCTACAGCTCCAAGAGTATCCAGTTGCTCAATAGCAGAGCAAATGGCCTCTATTCAAAAAAAAAAAACAAAGAAACACAGAAAATCATTAGCCTCATAGCTAATAAATGCATTTAAAAAAAAAAAAATTAATTTCTCTTAAACTCTCTCGATTCTCTTAAATCATAAAAATTAATTCAATAAATAAAAAAATAAAAATGTCTTAAAACCTAAACAAGTATGTTGTCACAGAATGACAATGTCCCCGCTACCACATTTTACTAAATGAGAGAGAGTATCTGAGAACAAGCCCAAAATGTCAGATGTCTCAAGGACTCCTGAATACATCTAGGTACACAATATGAAGAGACTGAGTGCACTGCTTCTTGAGGTATCACATGAAATAAACAATCATTCAAAGTCACATTGATATTTTCAAGAATTTGAAATTTAAAATGGAGTCAGGGTCACGACAATCTGGGGACCCCTGATAAATACCTTGGTATGAATTATAATGAACATCAGGCACCTGGTTCTTGAGATAAGAGATAACAAGTCTTTCAAAGTCAAAATCTTAAAATGCTTGCTGTGACCTTGAAGTCAAGGTCACCAAACTACTGTCAGAGGGACCCCAGGATACACCTGGACTACAAAATTTATCAAGATCGAATACCTGGAGATATCATCACAATAAGGTCAAATTCTTCAACATATCACTCTGACCTTAACCTTTTTATTTCTGCCTTAGAATTCAAGGTGGAGCCCTGCAATGACAACTGCATGGTTCATTCTGACACTGATGAGCAGCAACGCACACATACCTGGGGATGGTTTAGACACAAAGTCAAAGTTTAGGACATCAGGAATCCGCAATGCTAAAAGCTGGAGCATTACACTGGCCAGATTACACCTGCAGAGATATTCAGAATTATGCAGATACAATGCTTGTCCAAGAACCACACCAAGCTTCAGTTAAATTGTTGAGGTCACAAAATGAAATAAGACCATTGGAAGCCGTGGAATTGCATAAAGACGCGTCAAATGATCTTATTTCACTTTACCTATTTAAACGATAATGAAATGCGTGCATTGCTTCCAACCCCTGAGTAAAGAAAAGCAACAAGGACTTCAATTCCATGCGGGAATCTCTTACACATGTCTTAACTGAACAACTGCTGACTCCAGCAGGGGAACGTAAATATGTCAATTAAACTCACACAGAATGCGTGAGAGTTGACAGGTGTGCATTATTCATGAAAACTGACCACACCTGGTAATGTTGAGAGTTTTCAGAGCTTTTGCAATGGTAATTTAAATGAATGACTGAAAACAGGTCATGACTAATCATTATAGGCATGGGTTTGAGCCTCCACTATCGCCAGTTCAGCAGCTGCCACTGATTGGCACCCTTGATAAATATTAACAAGAAAGGCTATGGAAAAATGTGGATTATCTTGATCCTCCCAATCTTCTATTCAAAATATTAACCCTTAGAGCGCTAATTGCAGCCATTGCTGCTCAATGTTGTGAGATGTCAAAATCAAAGCAATAGACAACCTATCATGTGGACCCTTGTTTAAAAGGGCTCCCACAGGTTTTCAACAGCATAAGATGATTTTTTTTTTTTTTGAAAAGTTATTTCAGCGCTTTAAGGGTTAAAAACGATTAGCAAAAAATGTCCATTTGAAGAAAATTACATTATCTAAAAATAAACTTTTTTTTTCCTAAAAATGAGCCAGAAACTTTGGAATTCCCAGACAGTTTTATAATAAAAATCTAACCAAAGAATATTTCCATTTATATTTGAATTCTTTATGTTCACCATAATGATTATGATGTTTTCCTGTTTCTTAGAATACAAGGTCACAACCAGGCCAATTTCCCCTTGTCATCCATCATCATATTACTTCAACCCCGTGAACTCTGATTTTCTCACTTAAGTTTTTCTCACTTAAGGTGCTCCGCCCTTCCGTCAATCTGCCCCCGTGTACTTGGCCTAAATAACGATCAAGTAATTTCAGTTGCCTATACTGATTAAGGTGATGGTGAAAAGCAGACAAACCTAACTGGGCTATGGTGTTAGATTGAAAGAATGCCAATAACTTGAATAAATCTTCCCCTGAAGTACAACTCTTGTTGTAGAATTTTAGGACATTATTCAAGATTAATTTAAAACAGATTTGTTATAAGATCGCCCTGGATTTTAAGCGTCTAAAAATACACAAGGTGGAAAAAATTCTGAAAAGTGGATGAAACGTGAATGTGAGATATAAATTATCACAGTTGCACAACATAGCGTGGCAATGGCAATCGTGTTCATGCAAATCTGCTGTTCAATGGCCATTTAAATTTCAAAATGCAGTAATCAAACATATTGTCTAAATAAACAGCTCTACTCATTCAACTTAAAAAAGTGAACAAATCCACCATTTGATTGCTAATCAAGCAATTTTGAGTCAGTGTGGGGAGTTTGCGCGTTTGACTGTGAATTTGGGAAAGAGACTGGACGAGAGGATGGGATCATGGGAGAACAACTGGGAGAACTGATGGCCCTGAAGCGTGAAGCGAAAAATTAGCAAAATAAATAGCGGATCAATCAAAATTGTTTGTTCCAACCCGAAATTGAAATTAAATTCGGCAATTCGGCAATTCCAACGCGTTTCCTGCGTGTCGTGTTATAACCTGATGTATTATTATGTCTGATGTCATCTTCTGTGTTAACTGTAACCTTTATTTTTTTTCGAAGAAGAAAGTGGAGTTGGCAGCGCAACGCACGTTGCAGCAGCCCGGAGCACTTTCTCTCCAAACGTAATTTCGTAGTTATTCTGTACCAATGACAATAAATTCATCTGAATTCATCTGAATCTGAAAGTAAACGGGAACAGGTTGGTTAATTGGTTAATATGAGACGATTCTGTTTTAATTTGCTTGGCTCCTCCAGCCGAAAAATGCTGATGTCAGTGAAGTTTTTTTTTTCCCCGGAAGCATTTCTCATGCCCTTTGATGTTTGGCACTTTTGTTCAAGACTGCGTCGGGTTTCATAAAGGAAAAGGGAGAGCTCGGATGTTCGCCCCATGGCAGTATGTCGTGGCACTACGCTTTTAAAAAATTGCAATTCAGAATCGTTACACCCCTATTCTGGAGGGGAGGATATGTTGCTCTAAAACCTTTATATACCTTTCAGCATTCATGTTGCCTTTCATAACTTGCAAGTGTCCCACAACGTATTCACTAATGCATCCCCATACCATCAGAGATGCTGGCTTTTGAACTGAATGCTGATACCAGGAGGGGCAGTCTTTCTCCTCTTAAGCCAGGAAGACACAACACCCATGATTTCCAACAAGAATGTCAAATTTGGACTCATCTGACCACAGGACACTTTGTTTCTTTGCTACAGTCCATTTTAAATGAGCCTTGGCCCACAGAATACGGTGGCGCGTCTGGATCATGCTTAACAATGGCTTCCTTTTCGCATGATAGTTTGATTTCGCATGATTTTAGGTGGCATCTGTGGATGGCAGGGTGGACTATGTTTACAGACAGTGGTTTCTTGAAGTACTCCTGGGCCCATTTAGTCATGTCAATGACAGAATCATGCCGGTGAGTGATGCAGTGGCATCTGAGGGCCCGAAGAGCACGAGCATCCAGTAAAGGGCTTCAGCCTTGTCCCTTACGCACTGATTTTTCCAGTTTCTCTGAATCTTTTGATGATGTTATGCACTGTTTCTGATGATACCTTAAAAGCCTTTGCAATTTGACGTTAAGGAACATTGTTTTTAAAGTATTTTTATGCAAGCCTCCACAGGTTGGAGAGCCTCTGGCCATCTTTACTTCAGAGAGACTCAGCCTCTCGAAGACATCCCTTTTATAGCCAATCATGTTACACACCTGATGCCAGTTAAGTTAATTACTTGCTAAATGTTCTTTCAGTTGATTCTCTTATATAGTAATTGCTTTTTCAGCCCTATTTGCCTGTGTCCCAACTTTTAAGACCTGTTGCAGCCAGAAAATTTGAAATAAGCTCATTTTGTGGATAAAAATGTTAAATGTCTTAGTTTCAACATTTGAAATGTTATCTGTGTTCTACTGTAAATAACATATTGGCTCATTTGATCTGAAAGTCATTGCATTTTGATTTTATTCACAATTTACACTTTGTCCCAACTATTTCAGATTTGGGGTTGTATATTTGTTTATAACGCTACCCAACAAGTTGAACACAGCTTTGGACTGAAGGTACATTGAACACGTCAGCATGCACAGATCTATTTCCCCTGCAAAGAACATTTCTTTCGTGCCATTTGGCAAATCAGCCATTATAATAGAAATCTGCCAAGATGCAAGTGCTCCTGGCTTTTAAAGGGAATGGGAGATGACCCTCTGATTGTTTGATTGCATGTAATGCCCAAAACATGCCTATAATTAAGAGACCAAGTACAACCTCTTTCAACCTTGCACCTTTCTCTCTGCTCAGAGAATCAACCATTAAGCTAAATTTGCGCCAAGCACTCTGACCATACATGTGAGCCATGCACTTCTGACCATGTGCTTAGATTGTTAAAATATAGCCCACAATTTTTTTATTCGATAAATTGTTCCCACAGTGCACCGTGAATACATCTTATAGTGCAAATGAAAAACAAACTGGGAAATTTAGAATAAAACACTCAATCCAATCCTCACCTCTGTATCTCTGGCATAGTCATGTTGGTGAAGTTTTCAAACTCTTCCTCTGTGTAGAGGCGATAGCAGAAGCCACTGTCTTCCCTACCGGCCCTCCCAGCTCGCTGCCATGCCTGGGCCTTGGACACCCGCTGAACGGCAAGAACTTCCAGTCCACTATCTGGCACAATAAAAGACAACTCTCCTCAATCCAAAGGTAAATAAACAAGGACTTTCACCATAACATTTTCCTTTTTGTCCATTGTGATTGTTTCAGATGTGGGGGCCATCCACTGCACACTGTCCATCAAACACTTTGTGCTTCCTAACACTTTTAATCAGCACAGGAAAGACTATCAATGTACAATGAAGAACATTTTTTATGTAAGTTATTCAACAAACACGAAAGACAGATCAACAAGTGTTTGCCACTAACATGGCAATATCACCTGCCGCCTCAATTTTATGTGTCTGTACGGACGTACAGACAGAGCCCAATGCAATATTCCCCGCTTCGCGCGGCGGGGGATGAAAAGAGGCTGCTTCAAGACAATGCATCAGTCAGCTGCAATGCTACACATAATTTTTTTTTTTGTTTGTTTTTGTGCGGGTAACATCTGGGTCATCCCATCCGAAATGAGCCAGCGGCAGAATAATTTTCCACCACCACGTCACAGATTTTGCTGACTCTTTACTTATTTTTGGTGGATGTGTGAGGACAACGACCCCCAATTTTGGAGGGTCAATTCCCTCTCCCCTCCATGTGGCGGCCTCTTGAATTTGGGTCTAGTTGTTTCCCAGAATGTGCCACGCCCTTATTATATCCCTGAATGCCGAATGGCGTTCCGGGGATATTATGTTTTTGGTCCAACCGCCGCCGCCCTACGTGTTAACGCGATAACTTCAGTAATATTTCAATTAGAAATTCCAAATTTTGCAAATAAGTAACTATCATAAAGGGGAAGAACCGATTCGATTTTGGACAATTTACAATTTCTATATCGGCCACCAGGGGCCAAAAACTGAAAAAAAATAACTGTTTTTGTCACATCTCTGGAAATATTTGTCCGATTGACCTCAAATCAAGTGCAAACGAAAGGTCATGACCTGAGGATGTGTCCCACGATGACATTATACCTGTTTGGTTCAAAATTTTGACAAAAGGTGAAGCTTTGTCACATAAAATTCACCATTTTTGCCATATCTTCGGAACTATTTGTCCAATTGACATGAAACTATGTGCAACTGCAAGATCATGACCTCACAGCGCGTCACATGATGACATCATACCTGCATGGTTCAATATTTTGCCACCAGGTGGCGCTTTGTGATGGAAAATTACCATTTGGGCCATATCTTCAGAACCATTTGTCCGATTGACCTGAAATTAAGTTCAAATGAAAGGTCATGACCTGAGGGGCTTTACATTGTATTGGGTCTATTCAAGGATTGGAGAATTGGAGGACTGGGGGCGTTCGGGGATATACCCCAAGCCGTCGCCTCCGACAGCATAAGCCTAGTTTTTTGAAGTAATTTTTCTTAAATTACTCAACCCAGAAAACTGCTATGAAGATGAAAATTGGTGTATGGACATAATTTTTCATGCAGAATTACAGTCTGCAATCAGATTTGTGATATATAGAACAGATGCAAAGATAAAAGACAAAACTCATTTCTTGTGGGTATTTGATCCCCTCTACCTAACTCTTGACATATTTCATTAAGTTGCAAGTGTAACAAGTCATTTCACATAATTTCATCAAATATGTAAAAATGCGGATAGTGATATGTTCCAATTCAGATAAATCAAAAAAGTGAAAACCAAAATTTTTGCCAATTTATTTTGCATAAAATAGCATTAAAATGTATATGAAAATATACATATTAAATAGAAAAAACAACTTGCGAACATAATGCTGAAGCATGATAACTCAGAAAATAACAGAATTTTACGTTTCACTTGTTATTACAATGTATGCATACACATAGGTGACAAAAACCTTAGTTGTGTGAGAAACCACAGGTGCAAATTTGGTCAGATATAGCAAAAATATCCTGACCAACTTTAGATCAGTGGGGAAAACAAACGAAATGCAGAATCGGTAATTTAACATGATTCATTTCATGATTCATTCATTTCGATGTTCATTTCCAGCTTTGTCCACAACATTTACTGCACGAAAAGATGGTTAATAGGCAGGATAGCGAAGTTGCCAGACAATGTAGCGCTTAACTGGTTTCAATATCCACTCATCTCCAACTCAGCAAACTTCAGGAGTGCCCGGAGATGACTTCTAGCAGTTAGTGAGGGTTGTGGAACGTGAATGATTCAAATGAACTCTTATTGATAATCAAGTACTTGATGACCAGTGGCAGAAACACCAAAAGTTCAATCGCACCCCTGCCCATGTGTGGTGGGGTTACGCTCATAATTAAACTCATAACTGTGGTGATAAAACAGCTATGAGGGAGAAGTGTTCACCTTCACTTGATAGAACACTCCACCAAGGTGGCCTACATTAGATAATTAACCTTTCGTTGAAATGCATAGTGGATAGGCTATATGTTTGCTTATATTGTCGAAAATATCCTTCCACTTGTTTTTTTTGTGGAGATTTATGGCAAATATGATGACCAATCAAATTCACTTTCCTGAAAATGCAGTACACAAAAATAGGAGAAAAAAAAAAGAGACTAGAGAGGAAACTGAGGCAGGTTTCACTGTCTTAGGTACAGTAAATTCCTATGTTTGTCACCTTGTGTGATGTGCAGCAGTAGAGCACCTGCAGAAAACAGACTGTGTTACCGAAGGTAGCCATGGTGCCATCTGGCTGGCGAGCCAATTACCCTACTTCAATCCTTTGGCATGGGACTTGATTTTTCAAGCAGCTGGTTTATGATTTCCAGCTAGACCATTTGGCTGATGCAAGACAGTCAGGAACTGGATGTGAGTACCTAGCGAGCACACAGTTTTTGTTTGAAGTTCAAATGGACACTGAAATGGAGATTTAAGATCAAGGCTACAAGAATGCGTTTAATAATGGAAATTTTTTTTAGCTTTGAGTAATTACATTAGGATGACCTGAAAATGCCAAATAATGGTTCTCCTTCTTCAAAAAAAAAAAATTTCTAGTGTTAAAACGGTCATCTAACTTATGTGGGGACGATGTGGGACCACACAGAAACCGAGCGATGCATTTCCGAGTCTGATATGTACAGCGGGCAAGTCTGTGGCTGGCACCTGAACATTATTTACATTATATCTCTAGCTAGCTAGCTAGCTTGCGAGCTATACTGATACATTACAATAAACTGATTGCAACCTTCGCTAATATTACGTAATTATGTAAACTATAAGTTGGGAAGAGTATTTCAATTATTTGATATTGTAAAACTTCATGATAAATATTCATAACATAAATAACAGTCAAACTTGTAATGATAATCAAATGAAAAGTATTTGGACGCAAAACAGAAAAGTAAGTGTATGAATATGTCATCCATCGATGAAAATTATGGACGCACCTCATTTAGCATCATAAAAAACAAAGTAATGCTCATTGTGATAATCTAAGAAAAGGCAGTATTTACAGTCAGATTACTGCAAAAATTTCCTATTACTTACATGTCCCACCGGCTCACATTATACCTACACCCTTCAGAGAACGTACCATGAGGATATGTTTAAAAATCTGCCTTACAGTAAAATGAAAATTTTCTATGTGCTTGTTCTTCTTGAACAGAGGCTTTCAAAACATATTTCAACCATTTTCACACCTTCCTCATACAGCCTACCCCTATATACACCCCAATACCCCTATATAAGCTACCTGAAGTTGTTGGGACTGAGACTAGTGTACTTAAAACATGAATGGATGGCACCTAACGTTGGTCTTGTCTCTGCAACCAGAGCAAATTACTACCTTTCTCTCAATGGTTCGTGAATTTGAAATAAATTTCCTCATTCTCAACACATTTTTTCTATATATCCAACATGCCATTTCATGTTCCAGACTATAGCCGCATACTGCCAATTTTTCAGCTGGGAAACGCCAAATTCATCTGTGGCATACTTCTCAAGAAACTGTTTAGGACCCTGAATTAACTGACGGTCTGAAAATTTCTCCACCACTTGCAGTTGAAACAAAGTGATGATGATTTCTGAGTGCCAGCCAGGTATTGTCTTGCCACAAATGAGCCTCTGACAAATCTGTTCCCCATGTTCTGATACCGTTTGGCTGTTGACAAATATGGATACAATGCTCTTGATATTGTTGCTAGACAATGGAAAGAATCTTTCCGAATCTGAGCCTCGGTTGGTGCCTGTAGGAACATATGGGCTACCAACCACTTGACTGTGAACCCTATCCCATCACATGAGCTTTTCCCATGGCTGCTGGCAAAAAAGCTCCACTTTGCTTTGATGTTGAACTCTGAATAATGGTAACCCAAGTTTGTCGCATTCTTATCGTTTTCATATCGAGTTGCTGCACCATCTGACAATAATGCACAAGCTTAAAATTTGGCATAAGAGTGGTTATTAACTGATAAATGGCAAGTAGGTCTAATTCCATTTAGTCGACAGGTAGATTGGTCGTTGGGCTGTTGGTTAATTTAGGTAGAGCGTTTGCGCAAATAATCCATATCATTAGAATAATCCATTCTGGAGGCTGAGGATACAGCAGTGGTATTCCATCACTCTAATCAAGGCCTGCATTCTCTTTAAATTATACAGTTACAGCAATATTAATGTTGGGAATAATTCAACAGAATAGAAAAAACATTTTATGATAAATATTTTTAGAAATGTAAAACCACCAACATTCATGCAAACATTGTATCCTTCTTATGGGTATGTGAATGTGTATTTTAAGTGAAGCCTAAGTTTTGCCCTGCAGTTAAGACCAGTGATACCTGCATTATTTAAATGCTCATTTGAACATAACCTTGGAACATAATGTTCAAGCAAAAATCTGGCGCATGGCAGCATTTTGTTTTATTTACAGACCTTGAAAAAAAAAAAACAGGTATGTGGACTTGGCAAGAGACTTTCTACTTACCTCCGTTCAACAACAAACATGACCTACCACTGGAAAATCAGCCTACTTCATACTCCTTCCAAGCATAATCATGTTTTATGTGCTACACAGACGAACATTTGAAATTGAGTTATGATATCTATTAACAACGAATACAGAGTTAAGAGGCCACTTAATTTGAAACTGTAACTAAATGAGCATTCCTGTTACATGGTGAGCTGTCCCGTAGCAACTACGGGTTTCACTTGCAGCTAAAGCCTGTTGCAATCTCCGAGAAAACAAAAAGAGAAATAACCGATACTGTCGCCAGTCTAACTTGCCTAATTTACAAGAAAATTTAGAAATTTAAAGTGAATCTGCCATCCCATTTCCAACTGTTAAAAAAGTGATAGTTCATACACTCTAGATTGTCAAACGGCAAAAAGAATGACAGATAAGGCAACATTAAAGCACTGATAACAGTCTTACATTTTATCACCGGATATTCCCCAATTAACATTGCTGGCCGTAACAGAAAGCAGAAGTGACGTATGAGCGAGAGATTCCTAGTGGGGCTCCCCACGCCTCGCACTTGAGTGATTGTAAACAAAAGAATTTTTTAGCCTGAACAAAATACCTGTACAAGGTGTGTGATTTTCACCTGTGAAGAAGAAATCAGGTCAGAACATCTATTCATCATTTAGAGGAGCTGAATTTCTGTTGTTTGATATTTTCCCTGGAGCCCGTAGCCTTAGATCTAGGAATCCCAGCTACACCTGCATACCGGAGTGGGGGCATGAAACTCAAAAGGAACTCATTTCCATTGCAGCTTTCATGGGCGTGTGACGCGCATGCAGTCAACCACAAAATTTTTGACGTTAGTTCTAAAGGTAGAGATGATGAAGATGACTGAGATGCTACTTCATAAAATTTTTGTTTACTGGTAAACCTTTATTTAACCAGGTAAGACTCATTGAGATTTAAAATCTCTTCTTCAAGAGTGACCTGGCCAAGTGGGCGGCACAAATAAAAAGGACACACATAGGTTTCATTCAAGGACAATGACACACAGATATCAAAACATTAAAAAAAAAAATAAAAAAATACATAAATGCATACCATTCGACATTGTTCAGTCGTGTCAAATTGCCAGCTATACCAGAAGGCTGGCTAGGGCCAGCTGCGCCTTGGTCACTGTCACTCTCAGTGTTTTCATCATCAGCTTCTGATGAATATGGCTCTATGCTCGCATTACCATTAGCAACTGAATTATCTCACTCATAAGAACTTTCTGACACTGACAAAACCAAACTTTCTTTGCCACTCGAGCTGACTGTCATAATCACCTATGGTTCGTGTTGCGACAGAGTTCTCGCGGGGAAGCTGGTGCAAATAGTCGTGATGTGCTGCTACTTAATTTTTGCTACTCAATTTTAACATTAAAATTCTACCATTCTGAATTACCTTTTTGATACTCTTTGGTCGTCTTCACAATATCTTTAGCATTTAGAAAGATTCAGTATTTCAACCACTTGGAAAAACGAGACAGATTCACTTTAAAGCCAACTAACCAAACTTGTGAGTCTTCCATATAAATCAAGTGTCACCTGCGGCACAATAGGTGGTGCACAAGTACAGGTCATAATAAATGTACTGACCAAATTTGGTCCAATTACCATGAATGGTCCAGGAGGAGTTGCAGATAGAAGAAGTGTGACGACGGACAACGACGACAGACATGAGACGACTCAAAGTGATCCCTGTGTGTCTGCTCTGCTACGCAGGCGACACAATAAGACTTGGGTCTTTGGGAATGTTTAATTTATCAGTAGAGTGCAAATGCATCACATAAGTATATATCCCCCTCCCACTTTGTGTTGGCGGGGGATAAAAAACTACATGGCAGACTTTGGCAGTATGGTTCTGAACTTTCGAACTTGATCAAGGTATTCATGTTACAGAACTACACACCAACATTGGTTTGGCCACCTGAAACAGTTTTTGAGAACATGGGTCCTTTTTACGCCAGTTTTGGACGGACAGATGGATGGACAAACAAACAGATGAAATCTATATCCTGGTCCACTTTGTGGCAGCGGATAATAATTCCTGTGTAAATGTGGCCCCTTTGAAAAGATCATGCACTAAGTTGAAGGAACGAGACAAGGGCAATAACTCCGTAGAAAAAGGCGGCAAGATACCGGTTTTCGAACTTGACCTGGGTAATCATGTCACAAAGCTACACACCAAATTTGGTAATCCTATCTACAATAGTGTCTGAGAAAACCTGTTCCCTTTGAACATACCATGCAGTAAGTTAGATAAATGAGACAAGGGCAATAACTCGGTAGAAAATGGCGGTACGGATCTGGTTTTCGAACGTGACCTGGGTAATCATGTCACAAAGCTACACACAAAATTTGGTAATCCTAGCTACAGTAGTTTTTGTGTAAATGTGTCCCCATTTCGGATGGACGGACAGAAGGTCGGACAGAGGGTCGGCCACAATTACGGAGGTCAAACCTACAGTATATCCCCCACACTTCGTGGCGGGGGATAAAATTGTACATCCCGGGGCATTAACCAGACATACATATGGCATTTTTAGCACTATTAAGCTGTTAAGTATGCTGTGGCACTTAAAAACAATAAGTGGCCATGGTCTCTGAGTAGGTGGTACGTTTACTACAGATAGCATAAATGTTCACCCAATTCGCGATTTTATCAGATTTTTGTCATTTTTTTCATTAATAATACCCACTTGATATTGTTCAAAAAAAGCATAGTTCTACTGTTAATTGGTAGTTCTGTTTCAATTAATGTGGAAAAACAAGGAAAATGTTATGGTCAGCGGTGGGAATGGTCTGAAACGTCAGCTGTTTTAAGCACAACTTAAAACTCAATTATTTGAACCATAAACAATTAACAGACCAATCGAAAATAAAAACAATATTTTGAACCATCATATTCTGTATTTACTATTATTTCCATTTTGCATCTATTTGAGATAGACCATCAGTCTATGAAAATTTTAAACTTCTGGATTGTAACTTACACGCTACAATGAAATTTTTTTTTTTTTTTTTTTTACAAAAGAGATTTGAAATCCCAATGAGACCAACCAAGTTTATTAAATAAAACATAGCCTATGCATTAGAATGTAAGATTGGGCCAAATAAAAGCATCACCCTGTTGGGTATTCATACCTCAACTTCGAGAGCAACGGCAGAATCTGTGAGGCCTGCATGAAGAGGAGGCTCTAAAGGAAGTTTAAAAATTTTGACCAATCGAAAAAAAACTGCCGACAGTTGGTTGAACCAAGATTTGCTTAAGTCGGGGAAAGGCCTAATAACAACATCAATAAACTTGTGCAATACGACAGCATTATGCGCTCTCTTATCATTTATTACATTGTACAGATAATTACAAAATTTTAACAACATTTTAGGTTTTAATTTTTCTGATTTCTCAGCAATGGGACATATCGCTATCCCCATTTTCACATATTTGTTTCATGACGTGATTGGTAATGACATTAGAATTTTGTAACTTCATGAAATATGTCAACAGTTGAGTAGACAGGGTCAAAGTTGGGTACCCTCCAGAAATGAGTTTTGTCGTTCAAGTTTTAAACTGTTATACATGCATCACAGATCTAACTGCAGATTCTGCTTCTAAATGAACATAATTACAAAAAATACACCAAATTTCTTCTTAATAGCATGGCAATAGCATGGCAGGGCTGGCAATAAGCGGTATCACATCACAAAATATAATCAGTTTTTTTCAAATGTGCCAACTGGCTTTAGAAATCCCCATTTCATATTTTGTGATACAGTCTTTGGATAATGCGAATAAAAGTTTTAGTCCAGTTTTGAACAAAAACGGGCTCCTTAAGTCTCTTAATATTGTCCTGATTGGCCTCCACCACCGCACTATGGATAACTTAACGGCGCGACTCTGAAACCATGGTAACGAGTGGAATTAACCCATTATTTTCCTACCTCCGGGCCAGTCCTGCCCAAAGAGCTAAAGAAAACACTAGAGTGGTCAAGGTCATTAGCTGAACCAACCGCAAAACGTGAGACGTGTTTGCCATCTTTTGTAAAGAATTGGCAGGGGAACTGCGCAATCAAACGCTGTACGTATGTATATGCGACTAGACGAAATGAAAAACGCTGGACTGGTGTCACACATCAGCCAAAAATCACGACCATTATTTAATAAATTATTATTTTGTTTACAGGTGTTTGTTGTCAGGAAATTCTTAATAGTTAAAATTAAAAAAATTTAATTTAAATTAACTGTAAATAAATATGAAAGAGTTGTTTATGTCTAAGGAATGCTGTTTTCATATTTTGAACACATGTACATTTGTATTTGTATCTTGAATCCCTGTAGTGCTCTTTCTTCTAGATTATGACAATTTTTCTTTAAATAATCAAATGTTCATCTTGGTTCATAAGAATTTCCAGTATTAATTTCTTTCACAGTAAAAATATAAAATAAGATAAAAATCAGTCTTGAATATTCACTCATTCACAGCCTGAGCCAGGTTAGTGGCTTGGGTAAAGCCAACTAAAACTTATTAATTCCTATTCTTTTACTGAGTTACTACATGTTAGCTGTAAGTGGGACGCAGTTGGTAAGTCCAAGTAGTTTGAATACCGCAGTGCTACTGTGACTCAACTGCCTTGGTCTTCATTAGGCTATGTTGATTAGTGTTAGTACTGTTAGCCAAGTGTTCTAAGAGTTGAAAATAAAAAGTTAAAATGCATATACAGATGTTTAAAGTTGCGACACATTTCTGAAAAATGCCACAAAATCCTACAGACTTCTAGAGACTGCGTAGCATTTCTGCTCCCCAGTTATTTTTGCTTCATGCCAGCCCTGAGCATGTTGCTGGGCTGAATTATTTAGAATAAAGGACTTCAAAAAAAGTAGGCATGGCAAATTGCAGAACGCGCCGAGACCCAAATTCCAGAGGCTGCCACCTGGTACGGTGAGGGATTTGACTCTCCAAAATTGGGGGTTTTTGTTTTCACTTGTGTACCAAAAATATATTTTAAAACAATCAGTGAAATCGGTGACAGAGCGGTTACACCCCATGGTTAATCTGAGTTGAAATGATCCATCTGTGCTTCGGTGGGCCTTACCAGGGCTGTACCTCTTTGCCTTTACCATTCCAGAGTCAATGACGAATTTGATGCCGGAGATGGTGATCGACGTCTCTGCAATGTTAGTGGACAGGATCACTTTCCGGTGGCCCTGAAAACACAAAAAAGAGCACATTACACCTTGAGGCAAATGTTTGAAAGTTCTTTTGAGAATTCTAAGCCAGTATTCTACAAATGTTGCCAATACAGATGGTTCATTCCATACTTGCGATCTAAAACTTAAGTGTTGAGGCCAGATTGCTCTTCATTTACTTACATAGTAATATTTATGAATTATTTGACTTCTGACCATACTCAATTATATAAGCACTTCAATTGCAATTTAGACTCTGAAACCTCCTGAAAATGAAGCCAAGAAGGTATTGAACAAATCAGAATTAACCCTCAGAGCGGTGAAATAAATAAAAAACAAATATAAATTTATTTATTTTCTGCTGTTGAAAACCTATCATGTGGCAACTTGGGAGCTCTTTTATACAAGTTACTACATGATAGGTTTTCAACGGCTTTGATTTTGATACTTTACATCACTGAGTAACAATAGCTGTATTTTTAGTGCTGTAAAGGTTAAAGAGTACGCCAGCACTTTTCAATAAGAATTTATAGCGCCCTCGTGCGGTGGGCTACCTTTAGTGCAGGCTGAAAGACCCGCAGTTGCTGCATTGGGGGCAGGGAAGCATAAAGAGGAATGACTGTTATGGGCGCGCAGGTTTCGGGAAGATGCTTGGCAATGTCGCGGCAGGTGCGCGCGAGTGCCTCGATCTCTTCTTGACCAGTCAGGAAGACCAAGATGTCATGTGAGGGGGGTGCTTCCTGTGGCAAAAAAAGAAAAACCACAAATTATGGGCTTCATATGAAGACTGCAACATCACAGTTACTGTTCCAAGGGTAATCAACTAAATTGGTTTTCTGAAGCATAATCTTCATAAGAACAGTGGAATAAGCTTATTATCGGGAAAGATACAAAAACAGGTGCAAATTTATAAAGATGAATACTGTTAAGGCTCATGAAGTAAATTGTCTGGTTTGTAATCAAATCCAGAACTGTTTTTCTTGTGAGAATGCAAATCACAGTGGCAGCAGGCTGTCACAATGACCATGACTAACACAACAGTAAGACCACGGACGTAGATGCAGGGCAGGCTCACCTGATGGATTTGAAAGATGGACACCAATGCGGCCTGCAGGTAGTCTGACTGTTGCTGCTTGGTGTAATAGATCTGAATTGGATGTTGCCTGCCTTCCAGATATAGAACTGGGGCCTTGTTGAAGTAGTGAGAGAACAGGTCCACATCCATGGTAGCAGACATTACAATCACCTGGCATTGAAAAGACAGCAGCCTTCTTTAGTGGAGAATTCCACAGGCCAAGAACATAATGGGAAGACTTTGGCATCACTGAATCTTAGGTCACAAAGCCTTCACAGAAAATCTTCATTTTTTTCCGTCAAAACAGACAATCATAGCTAAACTGCAACGCCAACTGCCCCCTCAACAAATATCAGGCAACACCTGGTTTTGCTGGATTTTGTGGGTCACCTAAAACACAGAAAATGTGGCCATAAAAATGGTCATCTGCAGTCAAATTTGTCTGTCTTAATCTGAATAAAGGCATGTAGCAATGCATTATGTTGTAACTTGACAAAACGTGACAAATTTTCACTTCAGTATGTAATAACACCCACATTTTACAATAACCTGCCCCATTTTGCAATAAACAGCCTGAACACAATACATGTTAGATAAACTTCCCCACATACTGCCATAAATCATTACATATTGTGGAGGTTATTAAAAAATGTGGGTGTAGCACTTTTTTGATGAAAATGTAACAATAGGGTGCATTATGTAATTACTGACCAAAATGGATGTCTTTGTTCATAAAAATCGTGATAATATTATAACAACTATTTTACACATAACATGAGTCATACTGACTCAGAATTCATTTTAAGACCCAGTTTTTCAAAGCCAACCATTGGAGGGTGATATATGATGGTTTCAGATTTGCCTAAAATTTTTATTGGTGAAGTTGTTGGTTCAATAGAAAAACTATTTTTTGGTGCCATTACCCTTCAGTTTCTATTTTAGTGGATAGAAAGATTCTGAAATGAGAAATCAGCGCTGGAAAAAATCAGTTTTGAAATTAAATTATATCTTTGCACCTGCATCAGCCCGCATTCATTTACACATATGCCAATCAACTGTGTGTAGGGCTCGCAGTCATCTGAAATTTTTTGTGGCCAGTCTAGGGCGCGTCCTATAGGGAGCGCTTTAAGATGCTACTTTTGGCCATTTGAGCTGTAATATCAGGGGCATTTCCAGACTGTGCCCTCTACAGCCCAAGATGATTTAATCATAATATAATACCTTGGGAAGTCCTTTACATAATCACCACAAATTAAGCGTGGGATGTTGAGGGCGCAAGAGTATAGGTGGCGCCTCAGTCAGGGAAAAAGTGAAAAAGTGAAATTAGGCATTTAGGGAGGTCAAAGTTCTCCATGCACCCCCCTCCAATTTTGATGAAACCCTTTCTGTTTAGTAGACCTATAAAAAAAAAGTTCCATTTCACACAAGTTTCCATGGAAACTGCAAAAATGAACAATTCCAGAAATTCCGAAGTATGAAAAGGCACATCCATACATCATGCTAAACATATCTGTGAAGTTGCATGAGGATCAGATGTATAGTTTCCAAGATATGGCCCGCACAAGATATGATTACAGACGAACACCCGGACGGACACACTGATGACTATATCCCCCCTGCATTAATGCTGCCGGGGGGATAAAAATATACAAAAGTACATAAGCTATAACTAAAAAAAATATTGAAGTCACATCATCAAATGACAAGGCAATTGGATGCTAGAAGCCACCAGAATACATCATAGAACTTCAAAGTTTCAAAATTCTTTGGGGGGAATTCCCCCTGGAGGGCTTGGGGCCCTCAACGCTCGGATTCTCGGCACCTCCACTACCAACCATAGCTGCCCACTCTATTCTGCCAGCCGCCTACTTTAAAAACCTTTGAAAGACCTGCTTCTTCAAGAAAAGGTGGTCATAACAAAAAATTTTTAAATATTGTGAACACTGGATGGAATGCAGTTTCAGTTCTCAAGTGCGCATGCCCTTTGGAAGTAGGTTATATTTCACATTATACACCCCATTTAAAGTTAAAAATCATTATTGAAAGGCTGCTAGTGCCACATGTGCACTTATATACATGTGTGTCATACACTGCATTAACTGAGGCAATAAAACCCTGCAATTCAGTGAACAATTTCTTTCTTACTCAGATGGACTGTAAAGTGTTATTGCAGCAGAAACCCAGAGTAATCTTCACATCACAGTTAACAGATATATAGGTCAACCAAACAGAAAGGGTTTCATCAAAATTGGAGGAGGGTGCATGGAGAACTTTGACCTCCCAAAATGCCAAATTTCACTTTTTCCCTGACTGAGGCGCCACCTATACTCTTGTGCCCTCATCATCCAACGCTTGATTTGTGTTGATTCTGTAAAGGACTTCCCAAGGTATTATATTATGAATAAACCATCACGAGCTGTTGAGAGCACAGTTTGGAAATGCCCCAGATATTACTGCTCAAATGGCCAAAAGTAGCATCTTAAAGCACCTCCTATAGGACGTGCCCTCGACAGCCCACAAAAATTTTCAGATGACTGCAAGCCTTACACAGAGTAGACTGACATTATGTGAAAATGAATGTGGGTGGTTGTCGGTGCAATGATACAACTGCATTTCAAAACTGAATTTTTTTCAGCGCTCATTTCTCATCTCGGAATCTTTGGCCCCTCTGGTACCACTAAAAAAGAAACCAAAGGTTATTGGCGCCTAAAAATGGACAGTTTTTCAATTGAACCAATTATGTTTCACCCACAACAATTTTAAGTAAATCTGAGACCATCATTTATCACCCTCTGCCTGATTCTTAGAAAAACTTAAACATATAAAATTAGTTCAGTGCCTCATTTCCCAAAAGCACCTTAAGACTAAGATGATTGTAGAATCCGTCTTACGGGGCTTTTTATATGATTGAAATACAAGCAGAAGATGCACAGGTCCATCCGAAATAGCCGGGCTGCACAAAATGTGGGACAGACAGACACACAGATAAACGTACAGATTCCATCATGATAACAATATCCCACTGGCCACGATAACTGTTGAGGGGTATAAACTGAGTAAAGCAGAGTTTGTAGCCCATAGCACAGAAGTTACCCAATGCAATATGGCAGACACTACACAGTATTTTACAGTCCATATACATTTTTGTTTTTAACCCTTAGAGCGCTAAATGCAGCTATTGTTGCTCAACGATGTAAGATCTCAAAATCAAAGCTGTTGAAAACCCATCATGTTGCACCTTGTGGCCACATGACAGGTTTTCAACAGCACAAGATAATTAAATTATATATATTTTTTTTTTAATTATTTCAGCGCTCTGAGGGTTGAAGTTTCCAAAACAAAATTGCCCCGAAAAAACCAAAATTTCCAAACATACTGAACATGTATTTTATGCTATTTTTATGGCTGATGACTGCAGAATAGGCATGCAATTTTAGAAAATTTATTTTGGACAAGTTCTCACCTTCAGAGGAAATTTGTTTTGCTCCCGTCGTTTCTTCTGCGCAGTCTTCACCACTCCGAACAGAACATCGGTGTGCACCGTCCTCTCGTGAGCCTCGTCCAGGATCACCACGGTGTAGCGCTGCAGGAGCGGGTCCCCAATGGCCTCCCTCAGTAGCATGCCATCCGTCATGAACTTCAACTTTGTCTCCGGGGAGGTTACATCCTCAAACCGCACTGTGTATCCCACCTGCAGCAAAGCAATAGCCTGAGTCAGCTCTGATGCCAGTCTAGGCAACTTGTCCACAGCAGACAACCTGATTGCAGTTTTCTCTTCAGTGGGGACACTATTCAGTACCCTTATATACTAAAAAAAAGCAAAGTAATCAAGCTTACCAGTTTTCCAAGCTGCGTTTTTTTTTCCTCGGCAACCCTTCCTGCCAGTGAGATCGCAGCAACCCTTCGAGGCTGGGTGACCGCCACAATCCCCTGCCGCCCAATGCCAGCTTCGTAAAGATATTGTGGAATCTGTGTTGTTTTACCTGAACCAGTCTCACCTGTAAAATAAATTTGCATATGCAACAAACAGTGCTTTGAGTTCGCAGAAAACATGCATACTGCATAAAAGGCAACAAAAACCGTGGCTAATTCAACAGGACACTTGCCTCGAGAACAAAGGGGTACAGCCTGCGACAGCCTCAATCCTTTTCTGACCGACTAACTGATATACCTTGTTCGAATAAAGGTGTAATGCAATACCTGTTTGCACTGGGGCGCAGTGTTGAGTTTCGGTACTGCAGCGCTGCCAAAATCCAGGTTTAGGTCAATGGATAATACAGCCAAGTTTGGCCCTGCTTCCCCCTTCCGACAGTCTTACACAAAGCCTGGTTTTTTAAATGGCTCTATGGATTAAGATGTGCGAGTTGTGTTAAGAGAGTATTTGAAGTCATCACATCTGCTCGAAAGCCCGTCTGGGTCACACCAATTTCACTGCCATTTCAATTTTACTGTTGAGTGTTTCCAGAGTTCACGCCATGTTAATTTAAATAAATAATTGATAAAGATTGGTCTTGACCAATGGTTATTTCAAAGGTATGTTCTCGACCGCCCAAATTTTAAGCTCAGCAACCACCACAGACAGGAAGTTTTGTGCAGGTGAAGAGACGGGACATCACAGCTGCATCAGTTAAGAAGAATGCAACGGTGTGTGATGTTCATTTTAGAACAGAGGATTATCTTCCTAGCAATATGAATGAGCTCAAAATGGGATGGCAAAGCTAGCACTGGGCAAGACTGACAAGGTGGTGCAGCTCTGAGCACATATCAACAGAACACTGGTGGAAGTACTGGTTTATTTATATATCTACCTTTATTTAACCAGATAGGGAATCTCTTCTGCAAGAGAGCCCTGGCCAAGGAAGCAGCCAAAACAATGCCAATATAAAATAATACAATGCAAATAGCATATAAACATATGGTTTTAAACTTCCAAGAGAAGTTTGGACACATAAGCATTCTCACAAAAAGCATAGACGTTTCACTAACAATGCTTCATTTAGCACTCAAAGTCAGCCATGGATATTAAACAATCCAATTTAAGCTCCTTTTGTCACTTGTTCCATGACCAAGGTGCATAATAACTGAAAACTGATTGTCCAAGAGCAGAAGAAGCCCAAGGAAAATTGAAAAACAACAAATTTGATGACTGCAGCTGACAGCACCCACTGCTTTCACAAAGCAGATTATGGACATAAACAAGAAAAAAAGATTATGGACTTTGCCAAAAAGTGCTTTGTAAATAAAAACACACCAATGAGTTTGTACACCTGCCTACAAATTGACAGTGATGTCCGACCCACCAATTCATATATAATGCGATGATGAGTGAGACTTTGCCCCAGTAATAAAATGAAAAGAAGCATGACAAACTGAATCAAGTTCATCCAAAACAGAGGAAACCGCATCCATTTACAAAATGTCACTGTAGTCTAACCCAGACAAAAAGTAGCTTCAACCAGTTTCTCTTTTGCATTAAAGGTAAAACATGACTAATTTATGAAGTAAAGTGAAGCTTGGCTGTTGACTTTCTTGGATAGATTTGAAATATGCAAGAAAGCTTGTCATGTACCCATATGCCCAGGTACTTATAAGAGCACACCCTTTGAATGGCATTACCCTAATGTGTAAGAATGCTAAAGTTATCAGCTGAAAAATGAGCCCTTGGAAAAACCATGAGCTTGGCTTTCTTTCCATGAAAAACCAATTCTAGACAGAGCAGAGCAACCAGTAAAAAATGGAAGGTCGTTAGATGCTCCTTAATATGGATTAAAGTTACGGATTCGTCAGAGATTCAGCTCAACGAAAACGTAAACTGCGTAATGCGAGGCTGGATGTACTCTTGCTTTTCACCAAGTATTCGCATGCGCATGATAGCTGACCTGCTGGAGCAACAGTTGTGCGCATCCTTAGAAATTAACGCCACGCGTCCGTGAGATGCAGTGTACAAATGAGGAGTAGGGGCAGTGAAGGGGCAATGGGGAAGCGAGAGGGTAGACACATCAGCTGAAGTAACAATGACAAAAAGTTTTGAACACAAGTCAATAGACCTGCATCCAAATTCTCTTAAAGGGGCAGCCCTTTTCCGTTCTTCTCCAGTTTTTCTTGATCTCATTAAAAAATGTCACAATGGTAGAGAGTCATTCCATGCCAAGTCGACCAGTTTTCAGAAAGTTTGCACCACACCCTCTCAGAAAACTTTTTAAAAAAAAATCATGATTTCAAATGGTAAAATCGCTAATCTTAAGTTCCAACTCCAATTTGGAAAAGGAATGGAAAGGAGGCGGTGTCTAGTCATTTGCGAATGTAGCAATGACTTGTACCGTTTTTGAAGGGATATAAATACACTTTCCAGTGCTCCTAAATTAATTTCAATGGGTGCAATGGGTGTATACAACCAAAACTACCTGAAATGTATGAATCGGCTATCAGATTTGGCATAGCTCATTTGATTTTCCTGTAATAGGCTGTTGAAAATGACAATTTTTACAAAACCAAAAATTTTATTTGATTTTTAGTTGGTCCTCTTGACCGAAGTATGCAGAATCAGGGGTTCATATTTCAGCCTTATCCTCAGCAACTACAGCATATTGGCTCCTCAAATCCAATCCAATCCAATCCCCTGTCTCTAGTTCAGGAGTAATTTGCATCTGAAATTGCTTATGATAAAAATGCCCAAAATAATGTCAATGGGTGCACATGGGTAAAATTAGGCTACCAGAAATATATGAATCTGCTATCAGATTTGGAATAGTTCATTTGACTTTCCTGTGATAGGCTGTTGAAAATGACCATTTTTACAGAAGCAAAATTTTTATTTGATTTTTAGTTGGTCCCCGTGACCGAAAGATGCATAATCAGGGGTTCATCTCGCAGCCTCATCCTCAGCAGCTACAGCACACTGACTCCTAAAAACCCAAGCCAATCTGATAAAAAAATCAAGTCTGTTTTGCTTAGTAAAGTTCTTAATTCCTCATTACTGAGCCATTAGTACTCACATGGCAGCCATGATAAGTGTTAAAATGTTCAGAAAACGTGCTTAACGGCTTTCCAACTCATCTCCTGTAGCACAGGGCACACTGAACCATCCTTTTTGAAAAGACCGGAGATATCACCATCCCACAATTCCATGCACCAGCAACATTTAAAAGGACAACCATTCATCTGGCCAATCACGAAAACAGACGAACATGACGGGCGAGAGATGCCTGATCATGTCGCCTCGTGTACGTGCAATTGAATTATCTTGGCAGCGTGGCTGCCTTCCTAAACCTTAATGAATTCCCCTTTATACCCTTCCTTAACCTCATGACGTCTCGCTTTGGTGTGTCCGTCAGGGGGTACCTGGTCCTTGTCATATCTTTTTCTCGGTGATACTTTTACGTAAGTACATACATGCTCCTATAACTGAACTTAGTATTGAGTGAACTCATCAAAGTAACCAGCAAGCACGAATCTAGTACTAGTGAAAGCGCGTTTACTAGAAGCCAAATTACAGACGTGGATGTAATGTTTAGATCACCCAATTAACAAAATGATTTGTAAAGTATTTCTCATTTTGCATTCCTGGCTTACCTATAAGGACAGCGTTGTGCAGCTGTCTGAGTTGGCTTATTAGCTGGGACTTTGCCTGATAAATGGGAAGATGTTTCCGTTGCACGTCAATAGCCAATGGTGCGTTTTCTTTTCGAGGCAGCAACATCCCAGTTTTTTTATTGAGACGAAAGAAAGGAGACCCCGGCTTAAACCTTTTTGCCGGAGGGGGGTCGGGATCGCGGGGCATGATCTAGAATAAAAGAAAATATAACGTACACCAAATTCGTATGTTTAATCCGAGTTTCTACTTTTATAGCAATGTAATTGATAGGCGTTCGAAAGAAAGGCAGCAGTGCGACTGTTTACCTCAAAGATGCACTCCTTCCCACGTGGTTTGTCAAACACTCGGTCGCAGGTTTTTGACGTCACTTTTCTCCTTTCTGCTGGTGAGTCAGAAGGCTTGTGCGATTTCAATGCATCTGTAATCTTTTGGAGGAGATCGTAGCCGACGGTTGTTTTAGCTGAGTCTCTCTGCTGGTAGTGGGACAGGGAACAGTTTGAGGAGCGAAACTGAGTGCGACGTGGCAGAAGATTCTAAAAAGAAAAGGAAAAAGGGAAGTGGGAATGGAAGCGAGGAAGAATGAAGGCTGCAGTACTAGGCTGTCGTGCAAACGGTCTTTTTAGAGATATGCAGGAAGTGGGAAGATGAATAAAAGATGAAATCGGAGACGTAAAGGCAGTGAGAGCAACACGGGATGGAACAGTAGTAGTGGAATGAAGAAATAAGAGACAATATGATTAGCGACTGAAAATGACCATGTGTGATTTGACGTGTGTGGTTTGTTTTCCAATGAAAAGAAACAAAAATATTAAGGGGGTTATAAGCGCGTGCCGCTGTCTGTTGAGGCCAGTGCTTTCTTGAATGTGGAGGGAGTTTGTGAGGCAAGGAGTCCTGATCCTGATAACAAACTACCTGATGGCTTTTGTATGTTCCGAACTTACTATAGAGCAGATCCTGGTAGGATTTGACACACTTCGCCTTCTGGAATACCCTTCCGGAAGACACATCATCTAATTATAGATTGAACAGCCAGAAGGAAGAGATATGGTGGCACACAACGTGCAACAGCTTATAATGGCTATGCAATTAGAGGAATTAGAGAAGAGAGACACATGTAGAAGTAAACTGCCAATAGTATTCGCCCTAGCAAGCCTTGCAACATAAGTACAAATCGATTAAAAGAACAATGGATGCATACGGGACCTGCGGTCTGTGTTAGTCTGATGTAGCTCGGAAAAAATTGACGCGGACGTCATTTGGTTTTGGAAGAGAGCGCCAATCTTCTACCTGCTTCTACTCGATAAACGGAAGACAAGGAGCTCTTCTCGGAAGAGAAGAGTCCAAAGTGAACAACCGGAAACTAACTCTTCTGCCTCCAGAAGTACAAATCGCACCAGGCTCTGGGGTCACCAACCCTGTTCCTGGAGAGCTACCATCCTGTAGGTTTCTGCTCTACCTCCTATTCAGCTCATTAGCTACTTAATTGCCCAACCCCTGATCTTGTTAAGTAACCAATTACTTGAATCAGGTGTGCCGAAGAGGAGTTAGAGCAGAAACCTACAGGATGGTAGCTCTCCAGGAACTGGGTTGGTGACTCCTGCCATAGAGAGTTGACAAACTGTAGTCCAGTTGAGCTCTGCTTCTCTGGAAGCTCCATTTTACTTTTTGACAACTAGCAGTCAAATACAGCCAATGAGGCAGAAGCACTTCCAAGAGGAGAAGAGTGCAAGAAGCCAGAAGACTATGGGGGGTGATCACTGCCACAGATAAGCTAACTGAGCTTTCTGACGTGATAAACACCGTTACCACTGCCATGACTACCTGACGTGACGAACACCGCCTCCATTACGTCTGAAGAAACTTATACTTGCGGCCACTGTTGATTTTGTTGGCTATATACTGTAGATGGTGCAAGATTGAGTAGTCAGTTTATTTTACAGTGTGGTGCAAAAATTTGGGCACCCCTGGTTAAAATGCCTGTTACAATTAATCTCCCAGTGATTGAAAGCAAACCTGAGCACTAAATGCTACAAAGTTAAACATAACACCTTTCTGCAAATTTAAAAGCAAAGTTTCTTTTTATTTGAATTTTTCTGAGTTTTTAAATGATAAGAAAGGTAAAAGGGCCCTGTGCAAAAGTTTGGGAACCCTTCTGGATTATTCTTTGTTACTTTTTAAGAAGATGATTACTAAGGCCCAGACCCAGGTGAGTTACTCGTTAGGGCTTCAGTGAGTCAGGTGAATATAATTCCAGGGTTGAACTGTATATTCTGAAGTAACTCCGAACCTTCTAAAGTATCCAACTGTGGTGGCTGTTGTGTCTGGTGTTAAAAACTATGTGTTCCTCTAAACAGTTGTCCAAGGATGTCAAAATCAAGATAATTTACTTCCACCAACCAGGAGAGGGCTACAAAAAACTTGCACAATGTTTCAAACTACCCATTTCTACTGTCAGAAACATTGTAAGAAAATGGAACAATTGAAGTCAAGGCAAGATCTTGAAGGCCAAGAAAAATTTCAGATAGAATGGCCTGAGATCTGGTGAGAAATGCTCAGAAGAACCCACACATCACTGCAAAAGAGCTGCAAAAAAGAGTAGCAGCCATAGGTCTGGTTGTTGACAGGACAACAATACAGCGTAACTTCTAGAACAAAAACCTACATGGCAGAGTTACAAGAAAGAAGCCTTTCCTACAGTCTTAACACAAAATTAAGGGGACTAATATTTAAGCAAACATTTTTCCAATATATTTACTTTTTAAACTAAGAATTATTATCAAAATAATTCTATTAGAAATTGCAACTTAAAACACTGAATTTCTGTAGCATCACATCAGTGGTTGCCATGGCAATGGCTGTTTTAGTGAATATATAGATACTTAGAGAAACACAGTTATTGAGATAACTAAACCGTGTTTGGTTATAATTTAAACTATAATGTGAAGAAAAAAAAACATTCCTAATGTCAGTACAGAGCTTTTTTTCCAGCTTTCTATGTTCTAGTACTTATTTTGACCCCCTTAAATAAATTTAGGTGGGAAACGGCAAATTAAATATGCATATTTTGATTTACTCTTATTCAGAGGTACATATTGCAAAAAGAGCTCCGCACACACACAGA
This sequence comes from Gymnothorax reevesii, assembly GCA_029721435.1. Taxonomy (NCBI): domain Eukaryota; kingdom Metazoa; phylum Chordata; class Actinopteri; order Anguilliformes; family Muraenidae; genus Gymnothorax; species Gymnothorax reevesii. The sequence goes on along the minus strand of CM056578.1, from coordinate 71,726,091 downwards.
TCATCACAAAATGAAGAAACTGATAAATATGAAGTTAATTAGATGTACAGTTGCTGAGCAATCTGTATTTTTAGAAAAACTTGATAGCATTGAGTGTGCCCCTGCCTTTATGCCAAGTTTCACAAGAATGGAGGCAGTTCCTCATTGGCCATCATTGAAAGTCATAGCTGTTCCAGCCTTGAAAACAATGTTCGTGACGAATGTTTCCTTCGGGACATGACTCCATATTAAAGACTGTTTGAAGGACCACTTCATCTTCTTACTTCAAAACTAAAATTTTGAATCAAAATGGGCATTTTGCTTAGATATATGTCCCCTTAAGCATCTGAAGTATGCAAAAGAGAACCTTGAGGAACCTCAAGCCTATTGGAACAATGGGCCTCATGCAACAACATTTCCGTATTCTTGTCGTAACTTTTTCTTACTTTTTTCCTACAGTGGGCTCGTACGAGTGTGCCACGTCAGATTCAACAAACGCTCTTAACTTCAGATAACTGCGTAAATGACCCTCGTAAACATGATGCATTCCACCTGTGCGTAAGTGAGCGCGCGTTCACGAGAATTGCAAATCTGCATAATTACCGCCCCAATGATTCCTTATAAGGCTTTGCGACCTCCCACACTTGTCAGGAAGTGTTCATTCACAAAAATGGCCTCAAAGACAAAGAAGAAGAATTTCACCAGTTCAGAGATCGAGGTCCTGCTGACTGAAATCCATACAGGGAAATCAGTAATTTTTAGCAGCATCAGCAGCGGAATTAAAGGACCGGCAAAATCCAGGCAGAGGGAAAAAATAACAAGCGCTGTAAACGCTGTGTCGCCTGTCGGTCGCACTGTTACAGAAGTTAAAAAGAAATGGTTTGATATGAAAATGGTGTCAAAAAGACGTCTAGCAAAAGCAAGTCAGCCATGACGCATCTGGTTTCATCTTGTGTTTACCTCCTTATATACAGAGACAAATTAACTTGCAATTAGTACATAATTTAATTTTATTTTATTTAATCGTTTTGCAGTTTGAAATGTTCATATTGATATTGAAGTGTTATCCAAAAGCATCAATTATACATTGAAATTAACGATGATATCAGGCTATGTGAATAAAAATATAATTTCAAATTCAAATTGCAGAGTTAAACAGGATACATAATGATGTGTAATTTATATTGGATTTTAAAACTCAAAATTGCTTCAAAGTAACGACAAATACAATCCTTTAGTGAAAAACTTAGGTTTGGATAACAGCAGACTAATGGCGCAAGACTCCTACGTGAGCTCTGGAGCACTCGTAAAATTTGTTCGTGCCTGAGAGAAGATTAAAAATACGAGAAAATTGGTGAATGCGGCAGTTTCTCCTAAATCACTCGTACCAACCATTTAAGAACGAATCTGTTCGTACAAGTGCTTCTTGCATGAGACCCAATATGCTTTGGACTGACAAAACCAAAATTGAACTTTTTGGCCATAACCAAAGAAGTATTTTTGGAGAAAAAAGGGTGAAGCATTTGTAAAGAAGAATACGTTGCCAACTGTGAAGCATGGAGGTGGATCCATTATGCTTTGGGGTTGTATAGCAGCTGGGGGCACAGGCAATATTGTGCGGGTGGAAGGAAGAATGGATTCCACCAAATATCAAGACATTCTAAAGGCTAATGTTCAAAGCTCAGTCCAGATATTGAAGGTGAAGAGACGTTGGGTATTCCAGCAAGACAATGACCCGAAACATGCCTCAAAGTCCACCATGAAGTACCTCCAGGAAAGACAAATGAAGGTTTTGGAATGGTTATCACAGTCCCCAGACTTGAATATTATTGGATATCTGCAGAGAGACCTCATGCATGGAAGAAGGCTGAAGAATATTTCTGAGCTAGAGGTGTTCTGTCAGGAAGACTGGGTAAAAATTCTAAAGACAAGAATTGAAAGGCTCTTGGCTGGCTACAGGAAGCGTTTGCAACATTCTGGAGAGATCCACAGGATTCCGGGGTAATCCCGCCCTCTCCAGGCAGGAAGGTGCCAGAAGCTTCTAGAAAGCACTAGTCTATTACATTTGATTATGTGTTTTGCTGCAGACACACCACCAGAGGGTGCCAAATGAACAAAATAAATAGCTGACCAGCAATGCAGCAAAAACGGCAGGTAACAAATCTCCATTTACAAATGAAATATAATGCTGTACATAAAATACTCGTACATAACAATGGATAGACTTGAAATGATTTCAAATGTGTTCTAAGCATAGACTGTTTTTATTTTTTATTTATTTTATTTAATTGCCAGCAGATGGCGATGTCAGTAGTTGCAGAAAGAAGTTCATTACTATAGAAGTCTGAGAAAATGACCCAACTTTCCTCCCTGATTTATTATTTCAGGAATGATTTTCCACATTATTTTATGGTATCTATTGCAAGTTTCAGGTCTCCTCTGATATATTATGATGTTATATTTTGTACATTATGGTCCAAAATAGTCTAGAATAAATGATAAAGTCAGAATATGCTTTAGGGGTGGCTATCCTCTGGCCCTCATCAGATACGGTCATATCTACCTGTAGATCCACCCCTCGCTCCTCCCTGGATCTTAAATTTATGTTCTCATCCAATAAGAATCACATTGGGTTTCAAAATGACAAAATGGTGCTGTTCAAATTGCCAAAATTGAGGCCTCCTAAATGGAATGCTGAAACCAGTAGGTGACGTCACGGTTGCTTCATCCATCTTTTTATACAGTCTATGGTTCTAAGCTGTAAATTTATAGTGTCATGCAAAGCACGTTTCTCCTTTATGCGATAGATGAAACATCTGTGAATCGCAGTGTAGAAGTTAACACTCCCAGCTAGCCCATAGACCTGATACTCTTATCTTCCATAAGGTAAGAGAATAATAATCTTTGTTATTTGTACTGTAGTGTGCAGTGATGATTATACACCACCACTTTTGTCTAAAAGGGGTCCTAATATATTACTTCTCTATAATTTTCTGGTGAAAGTATTTTGAAAAACACTTTTGTAGGCAATGAGAACAAAAAATCATTCCCACAAGAATACTTGGGTAAAAATATAGGTAATAAACAAAAATACTGAAAACATAATTTTTTTTAATATAACAACTGAAAGGTGTTGTAAATTTTATTTTATTTTTACTCCTTCATAGCCAGAGTGCATGTATGAAGGATCATTACATGCTTATTGTTTAAGATCATGCCTCCAGCTTTCAGACTCTCCGGTCTATGAAGACTTAGGTCCTCATTAACAAATGGTGCAAAAGCTCAGAAAAGACACGTACATCACTTTCTTTGCAGATTTCTGATTTATAAAAACAAACTTGACATTAAAAAAAGGGAAATTATTAAGATTATGCACAGTGTCAATAAATTCCAAGTCCATCCTGATTAAATAAATGAAAATTCCATGCAGTTTATTTTACCCATAGATTTATAAGGTTATTTTCCACAAAATGTCATTTTAATTTTTTGTGTGTACATATTAATTAGGTACCATGCAAAGTTTTATAAATAAGGCCCCCGGACCACACTCTTCAGTTCTGCAATCATCACATGCATTCATTCCCACGTTTCATCTGATCATCCGCATGAGTTACTCATTTCCATCGTCTCATTGATTCCGCTATATAAGCCAGAGGTTAGTTAGTGCGAAGTCTTGTTAGCCTGTTGTTTTGCTCTAGTCTGTTACATTGTACCGTTTACTCTCGTATTTCTAAAACTACATTTAGTTTACACAATCCTGTAGTGATTGTTTCAGCACAGTGCCATTTTATAAATATTTTGGAACACTGTTTCCTGTTTATTTTGCTTAAGTCTTTTTCTGCCTTTTCTATAATAGAGAAAAGGCATAATAAAAACCAGCTTCATCTTTGCATCTGAATCCAGTCCCACGTTTTGTATTTTTCAGCGCACTTTGCCCAGTGCACTGAAAAGGTCATTTACAAACACGATGGCAAGACCGTTGTGAAATACCAACATTGTCGTCCAACAACTGTAGTCTTTGCTTTGAGACATGCTATCAGACCAGCAGGAATAAATGCTTTCTCAATAAAAATAATCTACAGCATATTCCATTTGCAAAACAAATTGCCTACACTTATTGCAGTGCTTTGGTGTTTTATACCAGAAACTGAGGTAAGTTATTGGGCTAAGCAGTAAAACACGGAGGATGAGACCTTTTAACCGTGAGGCACTGACACACATAAATATCAGGACAAACTTCAAACTGATAACACTGCCTAGGCACTTCACAAAGACATTTTCAGCCACTCTGTTGCAAAACAACACTAACCAGAAGTCTTAACGTTGGAGACATGCTAACGTAAATCCGACTCCAGCATCACAGCGTAACTTAAGGACTGTGGAGTGTTACAGTAACCGTAGTCAGCCAAGCCAGTGGTTCTCAACTGATGGGTCGCGGACAGCTGGTTAAAAAAGAAATTAAAAAGACCACTCAGAGAGCGCAGCACCTCCGCCACACCAAGGCAACTCTGTGCATGAGTTATTTTTGCTGGCTGATGTAGGGTATTGCTGCATTTCACCACCAGGTGGCAGCAAAACCCAAAAGCACGGGGATTGGAAATCCGGCCCATTGGAAAGACTTGAAATCTTGAACTTTGGCGTATACATACTGACCAAAACTTCCAACGCAACACATAGGATTTTGAAATATTTGGTGTACATAAAATGGGATATTGGTCTTGAGCCTTGATACATCAACTACAACTTTAAAGCTCAAAAAATTGTTTTGATTTTGTCGTGTGGGCAGCTCGTTCCGCTTGATTGCACATTGTTTAGAATTTTGCCTATCCCGTCAGGTTGAGTAGAACTCATTGACCAATCCTTCGAGAATTTGGTCAATAAATAGCCGTAGCAATGGGCAACTTAAATATTCCTTTGCATTATCCTGGGTCAACGTGTGACCATGCCGCGCCTAGGTGAAAATGAGCGAGAGCGAGCCGTTTGTATGCTCACTGGTGGAATGTCGCAAAGACGGGTTGCAAGGAACCTGGGCATCCACATGTCGACCATATCACGTCTCTGGAGCTGGCATAATGAAACAGGAGGCACCGGTGATCGACCATGTGCCCCCAAACCACGTGCTACCACCCCTCAGCAAGATCGCCATATTCGTCTCCAGCACCTGCACAATCGCTTCCTGCCAGCTACAGTCACTGCTGCTCAGACTAGAGGTCATCACCAGAACTGGATTAGCGACCAAACCGTATGCAACCGCCTGCGTGAAGCCGACTTGCACAACCGACGTCCCCGCCGTGATTTGGTGTTGACTCCTGCACGTCGCCACATCCGTCTGCGATGGTCAAGGGCACATTTGGGCTGGAATGCTCTCAGGTGGAACAGGGTGCTCTTCTCCGATGAATCGAGGTTCAAGTTGAGTGTGTCTGACGGAAGACTGCGTAGGCGTATGGCGTAGGTGACGGGAACGTTATACTGACGCTACCATCCTGCAGCGTGACCACTGGGGTGGACCCAGTGTGATGGTTTGGTCTGGAATAAGCAGTAGACACAAGACAGACCTCATTTTCATCGATGGAAACCTCATTGCGGCCCGTTACCTTGACGACATCCTTACCCCTGTCGCGGTTCCACTCTTCCATCGCTGTCGCCTAACGGTGCAACAGGGTAACGCGAGACCACATGTCACCAGAGTCTGTCAGGACTACCTGAGGCAGAATAATGTACAGTGTCTTGACTGGCCTGCGTATTCCCCAGATTTAAACCCTATAGAACATCTATGGGATATTCTGGATCGCCGGGTGAGAAGGCGAGATCCAGAACCAGCGACAGTCCAAACAGTTGCGTCAAGCACTCCAGGAGGAATGGGACTGCATCACACAGGCTGAAATTCGCCATTTGATTGACTCCATGCATCGCAGAATCCAGGCTGTGTGTGATGCCAGAGGAGGCCATACAAGATACTGACTTCGGTGATCCAGAATTGCACCTTCAACTGATGCAATGAATAGGAAACCAGGAAAAATCTGCACTTCATTCCTGACTCTAAAACTGTGTTTTTGATTTGAATCTTAATATTTGTGATGTATTATTAAATTTATCGTAAGAAAATGATGTGTTGCAATAAACCCGAGTGTTGTGTTGGAGTTTTTGGTCAGTGTATATATCTCGGTCGTACTTTGGCCAAGATATGCTTTTTAATCACTTGTACCTCTTGTGCTACATCCGGCAAAGTTTGGTTAAAATCTATATGGCTGTTTTTGAGATAATCTGCTAACAGACAAGCAAACTAACCAACGCCGGAAAAAATATACCCCTCCTTGGCAATAAATAATTATAATAAGGTGAATAATATTTTATGCGCGTTTGACCCTGGAGCCATGGTAACCATCATTTGATTGCCGTTCACTTTAAGTGTTGTGTTGAGGTTTTAGAGAGTCGAGGGGTTAGTTGAGCGGAAGAGGAAGAAGCAAGCTGAGTTGCGCTCACAAGTGACGATAGGAGTTTGAACTTGAAGCGCGAGTTTGTGTGAAATGGAGGTTTTTATTTTGCTTATTCGAGATGCATCATAATACATCTGACCTGTAGTGGGCAGTCATACGCTAAGCATATAATGCAGAGCGATTGATAGACGGGAAATATTTAGTTTTGTGGCCATATTTATGTTGTGCAGTTTCGATTATTTTATTTTATTCACTTTTATACATGCAGTTGTCATGTTCCTCCTCAGTTTGTGCTCTGAATGCAGAGAGGTTAATAGACATGAAATATTCAATTTTGTGGCCTTATTTATTTTGTGCAGTTTTGTTATTTTAGTTTATTCACTTTTACAACCCCTGGTAAAAATGATGGAATCACCAGTCTCGGAGGATGTTCATTCAGTTAATTCAGTTTAATTTTGTGAAAAAAGCAGATCACAGACATGACACAAAATTAACATCATTTCAAATGGCAACTTTCTGGCTTTAAGAAACACTAAAAGAAATCAAATTACTGGTAGTCAGTAACAGTTTAGACCAATTCTGAGGAAAAAAAATTATGGAATCACCCTGTGAATTTCCATTCCCAAAACTAACACCTATATCAGATTAGATCTGCTCATTGTTCTGCAGTTAAACAGGAGTGATCACACCTTGGAGAGCTGTTGCACCAAGTGGACTGACATGAATCATGGCTCCAACACGAGAGATGTCAGTTGAAACAAAGGAGAGGATTATCAAACATCTTAAACAAGGTAAATCATCACGCAATGTTGCAAAAGATGTTGGTTGTTCACAGTCAGCTGTGTCTGAAATCTGGACCAAGTACAAACAACATGGGAAGGTTGTTAAAGGCAAGCATACTGGTAGACCAAGGAAGACATCAAAGCATCAAGACAGAAAATTTAAAGCAATATGTCTTGAAAACAGAAAATGCACAGCAAAACAAATGAGGAAAAAATGGGAGGAAACTGGAGTCAACGTCTGTGACGGAACTGTAAGAAACCGCCTAAAGGAAATGGGATTTACATACAGAAAAGCTAAACGAAAGCCATCATTAACACCTAAACAGAAAAAAACAAGGTTACAATGTGCTAAGGAAAAGCAATTGTGGACTGTGGATGACTGGACGAAAGTCATATTCAATGATGAATCGCGAATCTGCATTGGGCATGGTGATAATGCTGGAACTTTTGTTTGGCGCCATTCCATTGAGATTTATGAAGACGACTGCCTGAAGAAAACATGCCAATTTCCAGTCATTGATGATATGGGGCTGCATGTCAGGTAAAGGCACTGGGAAGATGGCTGTCATTACATCTTCAATGCACAAGTTTACGTTGACATTTTGGATACTTTTCTTATCCCATCAATTGAAATAACGTTTGGGGATGATGAAATCATTTTTCAAGATGCATCTTGCCATGGAGAAAAAACTGTGAAAACATTCCTTGAAGAAAGACACACGAGGTCAATGTCATGGCCTGCAAATAGTCCGGATCTCAATATCACCGAAAATCTGTGGTGGAAGTTGAAGAAAATGATCCATGATGAGGCTCCAACCTGCAAAGCTGATCAGGCAAAAGCAATCAGAGAAATTTTGAGCCAGATTGATGAAGAGTACTGTTTGTCACTCATTAAGTCAATGCCTCTTAGACTGCGAGCTGTTATAAAAGCCAGAGGTGGTGCAACAAAGTGCTAGTAGTACATTGAAGTGTTCTTCTGTTGTTGTTTTATTTTCGTGATTCCATAATTTTTTTTCCTTAGAATTGAGTGGTTCCATAATTTTTTCCCTCTGCCTGGTCTAAAAAAGTAACTGTTACTGACTACCACATTTTTTTTTAAAATTTCTTTTAGTGTTTCTTAAAGCCAGAAAGTTGCCAATTGAAATGACTTTAGTATTGTGTCATTCTGTGAGCTGCTTTTTTTCGACAAAATTAAACAACTGAATGAAAATCCTCCGAGACTGGTGATTCCATTATTTTTGCCAGGGGTTGTATACACACAGTTGTCATGTTCCTCCTCATTTTGTGCTCTGAATGCAGAAATATTCATAGAAGTTAAATATTTAGTCTTGTGGCCTTATTATAACCCCGAATGCCGAATGGCGTGCTGGGGGATATTATGTTTATGTCCAACCGCCGCCGCCGCCACCACCGCCACCGCCGCCGCACTACGTGTTAACGCGATAACTTCAGTAATATTTCAATTACGAATTTCAAGTTTTGCACATAAGTAAGTATCACAAAGAGGAAGAACTGATTCGATTTTGGTCTATTTACGATTTCTAGATTGGCCACCAGGGGCAAAAAACTGATTTACGTGTTAACGCAATAACTGCTGTAATATTTCAATTAGAAATTCCAAGTTTTGCATCTCTGATCTAAGCGATCTCCCTGTCTCTGCGGATTACGTCATTCTTGGGGCGAACGACAGCAAGCCAGTGGCCTAAAATGCTGCAATATACTGTAGCTGGCAATGATCAGATGGAAAATTTCTTCATTCCTGGCAATTATTTCCTTGCCATTTTATCACATATCTCCTCCAAATGCTCTCAAATGCTATTACAATCACTGGGAGGTGCAAAATGTGCCCGTTTCCTTTTTTTTTTTTTTAACAGATTACCTGTCTCATGTACTACTGTCAGTATAGAGTGACAATTTCAACAAATATGAAAAAAGTTGTTTTTCTTAGAGTTCCCTACATCAGCTTTAAGTGGCACATTCACTTTATTAACTACAGCTAAAGTGGTTTTAATTTAACATAACTTCATGTCTAGTCATTTTAAACATGTAAAAAGTAAAATAAAGCTTATGAAAAAATTTTTTTCGAAAATATACGTCAATATAGACTCTTCCAAAAAAGAAACTATGCAATGTTTTATGTTTTTAGCATCAATTTATTATACATGAAATGTTTTGGCAAATGTGGAAAACATATTGAAATATACTCTTCCAAAAAAGAAACTATGCAAATATTGAATTATTGATTACACTTTCTTTTCAATATGTTTTCCACATTTGTCAAAACATTTCATGTATAATAAACTGATGCTAAAAACAATTTATAGTTTCTTCTTTGGAAGAGTATATATTTTTTCAGTTTGGTAATGTGTTTCCGGAGGCAGTTCTGGATCAGCCACCAAGAATTCCTGGGTGGACTGCTCATAAAGGAACACTTCTTTAATAAGGATAAGTTAGAAATGTCATGCTGTCTGTGTCAACACAGCCTACAACTCACCTTTTGGTTTAATCCCCTAAAAGTCGAAACAGACATTTTGAGACACAACTCATCATATTCATTGGTCTGTATGTAGGTCCACGTAAAGGAAAGTAATCGCGAACGTTGCGGGGGAAGATGAGCACGCACATTCTGAGGCCCTCTTTGTGCTTATGCAGCATTTATTGGTGAGACCCCTGTAGGATGGATCCAACGAAATCTTCAGCAAGCAGCGACGATGGCAGGTCACATACTTGGGTGCAACAGTTCACAGAACGCACGGTTTAGTTGGGTTCATGACACTGGTCCCATGATTTTGGTTCATTTCGAGCCAAAACATATGTTAAAAAATTCATTTCAAGCCAATAGTTGATGTATACTACTATTGGCTGTGGAACCAATCCTCTTTCCACATTATACATTATCAAGAAACTCCTGAAACACACCATTCGAGGGACCTTTTTACCTCGTGAAACTCCTGAAACACACCATTCGAGGGACCTTTTTACCTCGTGAAACTCCTGAAACACACCATTCGAGGGACCTTTTTACCTCGTGAAACTCCTGAAACACACCATTCGAGGGACCTTTTTACCTCGTGAAACTCCTGAAACACACCATTCGAGGGACCTTTTTAACTCGTGAAACTCCTGAAACACACCATTAGAGAGACCTTTTTATCTTGTGTAGGGTTTTGGTTTCCCTCCATTTCACTATTCAGGGAAATTTTATTTATTGTAGATTTTCACACTTACATACTGTATTCCTTTTTCATTCTCAAATAGCGCATTTGTGTCTTGATCTTCAGTGCCTGTTTCTCGAGTCATGATTTTTTAAACCCCTTTGCGCAAATATAGGTGTTGGCGTCCATAAATTCTGGAATGTAATTCCTAAATAATTCTTTAATCGAATTTCCAAATGTCTTGCTTCACTGGAATAACATTCCACAGTCTCTGGGACACAATGAGTTATAAAGCCTAAATAGGCTCATGCAAAACAGGAAAATTTTGGAATTATTTGTATTCTGGGCAAAGGGGCTCAGGTGACATTTAAAAAAAAAAAAAAAACTAAAAATATCATCTTCCATATTAACACTTTATTGACACATACATGCATTATTCCTAGTTAAATATATTAAAACCTTACATACAGTCCATTCCATATTCTTGTGCTCTTAGCATCGAGATGAGGTAATGGATCACATTTTTATGACAACCATTAGATCAATCACCACAGCCGCTGAAGGAGCAGAATGATACAGTTTGAATTCCAAGAATGATGCCATTGCCCAGTAAGTAGATGCTTAAGATTAAAATCTTCGGAGCAGCTCCAGTGTCCTTGAAACCTCACGCAACGAGACTTTTGCACTTATGAGCATAGCGCAACTCCAACTTTTGAATCAGACTAGATGGGTCAATGAATACAAGCCAACATTTTGGAACCATTTTACCCTGGCCTTAATGAGGAAACAGGAGTGCGTACTTCTGTATGGAAGTCAATGATGCATACATGTTATGGGAAGTAGACTGAGACAGCAGCAGACACAGTTACCAGTTTATTAGCCAAACGGGCGAGCCACAAACGCACATATTCGATCTGCTCCAGTTCGATAAAACTCAGGAGGGCAAACTCAATGTAAGCACCAGGGTTACTGGAGTAGAACAAATTAAACCTGGCCACCCACCGAAAGATTTTTAAAATCTTAACCGATTTCGAAAATGTGAGAGACCCCACACATGACGATAAAAAAATCAGATTTCACAGTTTTGTTCTTGTAGTGTGTGGTGTGACTCGAGATGACCACAGCACACCACACACTAACAGATTTCATCTACCTACAGCCAGTCTTGTCCCCAAAACCATAAATCTTGCACCATCAAACGTGACCTTGCATAGTACCCGGACTGACCTGTTATTAACAGGACTGACCTTATATAAACACTCATGTTGTTGCCATAAATCTACGAGTTTGTACTTGATTTCTGAGGTTCATCTAACCTTTAGCTTTGTGTTTATTACCGACATTGTCCATTTGTTTTGCTTCCATCTTCCGTCAATGTGCTTGTTAATTGGTCATCATTCGTAGCATGTGATAATCCAGAAAGTGTGCGCTCGGATGTCCTTGGGGTTCCACCCCAAACAACAGGATTTCGGATCGTAAATATTGAACATGTTTAATATTTACGATTCTCCGCTCCGACCTGATTTGGGGGAGTAAAATAATTGTTTTGACACCACACACTTGAAGATTATTTGGACGGATAGTCAGCCGAGACAGGCCTAGAATTGGGCCACACCCCCCGAACATTGGGGGAGAGCAAATATGGTAAGAAATCGGGCATTTCATCCTTATATGTGTGGCCAGCTTTTCAGAAACACCCAAGCAAACAAGAGTACGCAAATTCACAGGGTAATCAAGAGAGTCTTTACTACAGCACGGACAATCAGGAGTTTCTGACACTGGGGAGAAGTAAGGAGCCCTGCGTCCGCTTGTCCTACAAAGTACTTAAATGAGGCCAGACCACAAAGTGAGGGAAGTGACTGGTATAAATGGGGCTTAGGACATTGGAATGAAGGAGTAATTAGTATTCAGATGACAGTTACTGGTGGAGAGGGTGTGAGGAGTGAGCATAGCTGGTTCAGAACCTGGAGTGGCCTTTACAGTTCAACAAGAAATGGGAAGTTGTTCAATAATGTCTGTAAGAGGGGTGTCCAAATTGGTCTGAAAAGTGCTAATTTAGAGGCATCTTTTTTCTTTAACCCCACACTATCACTATGCTACTTATAGAAGGGTCTCACGCCTAGGTCTCACGAGGGAAGAGTCCAAAGTTTTGAACAACTCGAGAGTTCTTGCGCATTTTCCAACATGGCTGCTCACTAAGATTTGCATCACATTCCATTGAACAAGCTGTGACAATATTAGATGCCATCTTGAAAGGAAAGTCGAGACTGTTCGCAGTTGTTCTTGCTCAAATTTGCAAAACCAAACATAGTTTAACTGTCAAGAGGCAAGAACCTGCAGGCTTTCACTTGACCCGTGATCTTGAACATGCCCCTGGAAAGATCCGGTAAGCCTCTGTGCCAGACAAAAACAAAACCTGCACCCAGAACTGCCTATTTTGACAACAAAGGACACGACTTCTCAATCAAAAAATCACTGTGGTATGTTTGAATGCTTACTTTGGGCATATGTAATATTTTCCTGGACACATCAGGTATGAAGGCTTTTAACCTGAGAAATCTTACATCTCCTTTTTGGAATTTTGTTTCTAATTTACCTGGCAGTAGTCATCACTTGAAAGATTCTTGCACTCAAATAATGCCTCATTTGATTGCATTAAATTTTATCAAGTAGTGCCACTCTGACATTTTGTAACACAAAAAAAAAATAATATTGTCTTGCCATGGCATTTTTTTGTAGCAATTAAATGCAATCACATTCTTAAATTTCACCTTAATACACATGCCATCAAGTCCATAAATATTTAGATATTAACAAATTGTTGATAGTTTAGCTGTCTGCTGTAGCATCTTTGATATTGATGATAAATTAAGAATTAACTACCCGCTCAATATTTAAGTGAAGCAAACTTTGAGTCACTGTCTGTAGTTGAAAGAAGTGTCAAAATTAACTGATTGAATTTTTTTTCACACCACAAACAAATGTGAGAGATATCTCAATCAGGTTAAGTTTGACACATCTTTCAATTAAATACAGTGAATCAAAGGCCGTATTTACACAGTAAGTCTTGATGCCCAGATTGGATTTGCTGCCTGATTCTGATTTTTCTACGTCGCGGTTACACATATTTTATCAAGTGACCCATATCTGATTCACGCGATTACACTTTCCTGCAATATCTGAAACAAAGCGCATGCCTATTTTTAATTTTTACTAAACTTTTGGCCACTCCTACTGCTGCACCAAGCGCTAACTGCTAAACCAAAAAAATAGATGATGCTGACATATCGTCGGCCTGCTGATAAAACCTCGTATCTCCAGGGCCATATTTGCATCTTGTGCATATGCTGCAATTATTGCCTCTTCAGTCGTTCATAGGAATGTCTGGGTGCGAGGCAGCCTCCATGTGCAGTCTGCCAGCTTCTCAAAGATAAAACCACTTTCATTATCTTTTTGGTCCGGCCGCTGCCGCCGCCGCACTACATGTTAACACGATAACTGCAGTAATATTTCAATTAGAAATTCCAACTTTTGCATATAAGTAAGGATCATTAAGAGAAAGAACTGATTAGATTTTGGACAATTTACTATTTCTAGATTGGCCACCAGGGGTCAAAAACTGAAAAAAAATCACTGTTCCGCGATAACTTATATTTCAATTACAAATTTCAAGTTTTGCACATAAGTAAGTATCATAAAGAGGAAGAACTGATTCAATTTTGGACAATTTACAATCTCTAGATTGGCCACCAGGGGCCAAAAACTGATTTACATGTTAACGCGATAACTGCAGTAATATTCCAATTAGAAGTTCCAAGTTTTGCATATAAGTAAGTATCATAAAGAGGAAGAACTGAATCGATTTTGGACAATTTACAATTTCTAGATAGGCCACCAGGGCCAAAGACTGGAAAAATCACTGTTTTTATCATATCTCTGGAAACATTTGTCCGATTGACCTCAAATCAAGTGCAAATGAAAGGTCATGACCTGAGGATGTGTCCCACAATGACATGTTTGGTTCCTGTTTGGTTCAAAATTTTGACACAGGGTGGAGCTTTGTCACATAAAATTCACCATTTTTGCTATATCTTTGGAACTATTTCTCCATTTGACATGAAACTATGTGCAACTGCAAGGTCATGACCTCACAACATGTCACATGATGACATCATACCTGTATGGTTCAATGTTTTGCCACCAGGTGGCGCTTTGTGATGGAAAATTACCATTTTGGCCATATCTTCAGAACCATTTGACCGATTGACCTGAAATTAAGTTCAAATGAAAGTCTATCCAAGGTCTATTCAAGAATTGGAGGATTGGGGGTGTTCGGGGATATACCCCCAGCCGTCGCCTCCGATGGCATAAGCCTAGTTTACCGTGCATTCACTGTTTATGCGACAAAATAAGCTAAATGGTCGCAGATTTGATGACGTTAGAGACGCAATGTATAAGAAAATCCACTCAGCCTGTTTACACAGCGGTCGCATTGGCACATATGCAATACATATCAGATTTATTTCCACATATGAATGAGGCCTGTATCCGATCTCAAAATATCCGAATGTATGCGTCATTTTCCTGTTAACACAGTCAAGGAGCATATCTGATCTGTACCACATAAGAGCAAAAAATCGGAATTGGGTCACATTACACAGACAATATAAGGCCGTATTTACACTGTAAGTCTTGGTGCCCAGATCGGATTTGCTGCTTGAATTAAATTTTTTTTTTACTGTGCAGTTACACGTATTTTATCAAGTGACCCTTATCTGATTCAAGAGATTACACTTGTCTACAACATCTGAAACATCGCTCATGCCTACTTTTAGTTTTTACTAAACTTTAGGCCACGCCTACTTCTGCACCAATCGCTAACTGCTAAGCCAAAAAAATGGATGATGCTGACATATCGTCGGCCTGCTGATAAAACTTCCAAATTGATAAGAAACAAAAAACCCATATGTCCACTATTCTTACATGCAAAATGAAACATTTTTATTTTATTTATATATTAACTTTATATTATTTTTTTATTTATTATCCCCTGCCACGAAGTGTGAGGGGGATATAGGTTTGAGCTCCGTGCCTCCGTCCGTCCGTCCGTCTGAAAAGGGGACAGCTTTCCTCAGGAACTATTAGAGATGGGACAACCAAACTTGGTGTGTAGCTTCAGACCATCAAGGCCATGATGGAGTTCAAAAATGAGCCAAGCGCGATTCAGGCATCTGGCGGGAGATGTTGTTGACCATGTCCACTAGTTTCTTTTCTATATTTATTTTTTATTTCCTTGTAAAGTTTATCATTTTGAAGATACAAGGTTTTATCTGCAGGCCGATGATATGTTTGATGATAATGTTGCGGTGTATGAAAACTTCGCCAAACATTGCCTGGATTCTTAGGCAGAGAAGTGCATCTTGTGCATATTGCACTTATTGGCTCTTCAGTCGCTCATAGGAATGCCTGGGTGCGCGGCAGCCTCCATGTGCAGTCTGCCAGCTTCTCAAAGATAAAACCACTTTCATTTACCGTGCATTCAAATATAAAACCTCGTTCATTGTACCATGCGTTCACTGTTTATGCGACAAAATAAGATAAATGGTCACAGATTTGATGACGTTAGAGACGCAATGTGTAAGAAAATCCAATCAGCCTGTTAACACGGCGGTCCCATTGGCACATATCCGATACATATCTGATTTATTTCCACATATAAATGAGGCCCGTATCCAATCTCAAAATATCCAAATGCATGTGTCTATTTCCTGTTTACACAGTCAATGAGCATATCTGGTCTGTGCCACATAAGAGCAAAAAATCGGAATTGGGTCACATTACACTGACAATGTAAATGAGGCTTAAATGAGGCCTTAAATGGATAATATGAGCTCAAAGGACAGACTTAGGATTTTGGATCAAATTTTGATCTGATCTTTCAAACCACTTCTGAAGGTGGTCATGGACGGATTCTGGCCACATTGAACACAAGTTTAAATGCCACTGTGTCTCCAATCCGCATACAACAACTCTGTGGGCTGAAACACGAACAGCAAAACTCAATAGATAAATCGCATTAGTATGTAAGATGCCGTATATTTTGTGGGGTGTACGGTGTACCGTTGGTAAAAGGGTTTCATATCAAAGACTGAGTTATAGTTTCTATTCATGAATAAAAATGTGTAAACAAGTTGTTCCAAAGCACTTAAATTATTTCAAACAAAATAGTATTTTCCATTTTGTTCAGCGTAGTCCACGATGTGAAGTTTTTGAGCAGCTGTATCGCTCTTTTTGGAAATTTTACAGAGATGCCAAGTCTCACGCATTCGGCATCGGTCTCACACATTTTTTAGGCTTATTCACTGTAGTCTGCTTCTTCACTGAATGCTTAGTGAGATTCTCACGCGGAATTAAAATGCTTCTGCACTGAAGTTTCCGTTTCAGTTGCATAGAAGTTGCACCTCATACAAAAGTAACATGGAAAGCGATTATGACTCCGGACTTCCCGTGCTTCTCTTTACTCAGGGATTGGAAACAACGCATGTGTTTCATAATCGTTTAACTTGTTTTAATGAAATATGACCATTGAAACATTTTTATGCAATTCCATTGCTGTCAATCCCTCAGTTAAGACGAGCCTAAGAATTCCCGAGTCATAATCGATTTCCGTGTCATTAGTGGGGAAACCCAGCGTAAAGCACGTGAAACTGATTAACTTGATGCACAATGACTTAAATTTATTGAATGAATTTCTTCAGTGCGTGTTGATTGAATAATTGCTGACTACTGCACAGGAACGTGAATACCACTAAGGCTACGTTCAGACAGCAGGCAAATGTGGCCTAAATCTGATTTTTTTTGCCCATATGTGACCCGTATCCGATCTATTAAAGACAGTTTGAATTGCACATATCCGATTTTTTTAAATCCTACCCAGGCCACTTTCATATTTGGTCCTAAATCTGATCAGTATCTGATATTTTGCAATGCGAATGCTGTCTGATCGGCTAGGTTGCATTTATCCAACCTTTAAGTCATTGAAATGCCAAGACAAGATGCCTCCACATTTACTTCCGTCAACAAACAGTGTGTGCCTGCGTGGTCACGTATTACCTCAGGACCTCTTTTGCGCATGCGGGTCACTTCAGGGTTGCATTCAGTTCATAATCAAAACTGATAGAGGTCGCATACAATGTGTAATATGAACAAGCACACAAAAAACATCCGAATTGTGCATCAAGATCTGCTGTCTGAACGTAGCCTAAGACGAGAGACTCACGCCTAAAGCGTGAGACTTGGCATCTCTGGGCTACACAGCTTCTAGCTCTAAAGCAACCAGACTGAATAACAAGCTCTGGGACACGTGAGCAAGTTCTGGCTCACAGCGCCCTCTCCTGGGTACACATTGGAACATCCCCCTTTACCACTCCCAGCATTTTACTGGTGTATAATGACGCTCCGGTTTATAAGACGCAATGCATGTTTAAGTCAAAAATGTTGAATTTAAGGTGCGTCTTATTTACCAGTTTTTACAATAAGCGAGGCGTGCCACTTCAGGAGAGGGAAGAAGATGTGATGTCAGCGGGACGGATTGTGATCAGATTGCAATGTGGACGCCGGAGATGTTATGTTAATACCAGGTGTGAATGTATGTGGTCAGACGCTATCCAATTGCAATCTGATCATAAAAACATATTTGAATACCAGGTAGCTATAAATGGGGCGAATACGCGACACAAAAGAAGGCCTCTGGCACCTTTATTTGGCACGTTTAAAATGAACCCTATCCCCCAACCCCTCACCCTTAAACTGAATTCTACCCCTAAGCATCAAATAAGGACGCCAAAAGCCTTATTTTTTTGTCCGTATATCGATGCTTGGCTGGTAGCGTCATTACATGACGAGTTGGGATGATAATGTGTTGCTATGAAACATCATAAAAAAAAATTAAAAAAAATGCCTGTAGAGTAACACACTGTGGACTGAGGAGACAAAGATCAACTTCATCTAAAAAGTAAGTGGAGAAGTGTATGGAGCGGGGAAAGAACCGCACATGATTCAAAGCACTCTCCCTTGCTTGTAAAGCATGGTGGAGGTGGTATTATGGCATGTGCATGTATGGTTATGCAAAAATACGGTTGTGTAATTTCGTGCATAGTTTACACTATATTTTTCACAAAACTCTTAAATTAATATTGAGGTCTGCCATTCAAGCGCATCTTGATTTATTAAAGTAAATCCTTAGTGTTGATAAACAAAGCAAAAATTGTGAAAATAAAATTACTGGTAAAACACTTATGGACCTGACGCATTTCATTTAAAATAAGTCGTGTATTGTGAAACATTTCCACCATGTATGCATTTTTTTTTTTACAATACAAAGGTTGAGATTTAGCAGTTTGACAAGGTCTGATGCATGACAAACAGGAAAAGAGCAACTGTGAAAAATTCAAGAGGCATCTTTTTGATCATGGTGTCCAATATTGCTCTCCAAATATGCCACTGCCGATTTAGGCAGTCAAAAAATAAAGCCCTTCTAAAGAAAATAATGCTCTTCATAATCTCCATTCTGGATGGAATTCTTCTACTTGGAGAGGGAAAACAAACCTTTTCCATGACTGGGATTTTATTAAATCTCCTAAAATGTAATCTATCTGTTTTCACTATGTTTTAAAAAAGGCATCCCTTCAAGCCAATCTTGTTAAATTAGCTGTGAGATTTAACCAGATTTGTGAAAATTATCTTCAAATAAATTCAGTAAAAGACAAATCATGAAAATTACAAAATTCTGACAGAAAATATTAATTTCCTTATGTCTGAATACGATAACTGTTGACCCATTTGTTAAAATGTGAGGATGCATGAGGGTTTGAGGTTCTAAGTTCAAGCCAGGTTTAAAAGAACTATTTATAATATCATTCTGTGAAATATATACATTAATTACAGTCACATGACAGATGAGCTGTAGTGACTTTGCTGACATTAATCATACAAGGTATATACAAAGGGCTGTAAATATCAAGGGTCATCAAACCGTGCCTAAAAGCAAAACCTCTGAAGATAAGAGGGCAGGTACTAACTTTAAGCTGAACAATTTCAAGTTACAACACACACGAAGTATTCAACAATTAAGAGCAATAATGCAGCTGTCAAGCTGGAGAGTAATGCAAACTGATTAAGGATGTGGTTCACTTTCACACTAAATGCCTGACTACACTGAGTGACTGAAATTAGAAAATAGATGGGTGCCTTGAGTGTACAAGACCTCTGCCCAGGCCCACTGCCCTTTCTTGCAATGTAAATGTAAGAGAAAAGTTATTTGCGTATCTGTCATGTGATTTGGATCCATTACAACACTTAAAGGGTTCTTCCACGGCCCATGCCAAACAATTCCACCATATTTCATGCAAAGTGGGCCAATAGTTTTCCAAAAATCCAGTGGACAATCAGACAAACAAACTACAAAATGAACTGAATCAAAAACAATTCCTCCTCCAACGAGTAGATCAAGCGTGATCAATCCCAATTATTGAAGAAAAATTTAGCTAAAGCAAACAAGTTTGTAGTTTGCAGAGGAGAGCAGGCTACATTATACAGGGTGTTCCAAAAAATGTCCAGGCTAATCTGCGCAACCTCAAAATCAGGTATCAAAAAAGGGTATCAAAACTTATATCAGTTTTGGTGCAGCAAGGTCTGCCCCTCAGCTATGAGTAACTGACATTTTTTGCATTCTTTCTTTTCTTTATTCCTTTTTCTCTTTGGTTTATTTGCAGTAACAATTATTATTACAAATGATTTCCTTCGTTTGGACCACGAAGACGCGCTACTCAATTGTGAAATGTCGGCAAACTATCTTGACAATGCAAACACGTGGACAAATGCTATCAAAGAAGTTCCCCACCTCAATAAATAGTCTACATGGACACATTAATTATGCAATCAGGCTGAAATTGACTTATGACAGTGAGATATAAGAAAGGTGTGGCTTACCTGCACAAAATATGACATAACGTTTGACTGGATTAACCGATTTTAATGAAATAAACACTGTTTTTTAAGTAAGGTAAATATAAATTCACAGGTTACCTGGTCTGGCCAAGACACTTTTTTGGGACACCATGTATTGAATTATTTATAGAAGAGTAACAGAGATTCAGAAGAGGGCAAACCAGAATATAACTGTGTAAACAATCGATCCTGTGTTAACAATCTTGGAGGTTTTCTCACGGAGGTCTCTGAATCCTGCTCTCTCACCACTGAGTACCTGACTTTGGCCATCTTGATTTCTAACTTACATTTAATAGACAAAAGTACTAGATTCTAGACTAGACTAGATATTTTATACCGGTTTTGGCAAACCATTAATAGTCCTCATTTTGTGTGAGAATACATTGTCATGCTGAAAAAAGGGAAGAATCTCCCAAAAAATTTTGATGCACAGAGTCATCTGGAAGCTCTTTGTTTGCTATAGTATTTAAGATTTTCTTTCCTTGGAATAAAGATGCCGAGACAAACCATGAAAAACAGCCACTCTTTCAGCAATAAAGAATAGTGAGCTACCTGACAAGAAACTACAGGTGTGTTGCTTAATTGTAAAATGGCCCATTCTGTTTCACTTCTCATCTCTCTGCCGTTTAATTCTGAGCTCTTTAGGCCATGTCCACACGGAGACGGAGATTTTCAGACTTTTTTTTGTCGTTTCTAAAAAATCTCCTGTCCACAAGGCATCGTGTCTAAAAATATCTGCGTCCACACGGAGACACCTTAAACAATCCAAAACGCTGTAGTAAATATTCCAGGCCTGTGTGTGACCCTGTACGGCGTTGTAGTGTTTCTACAGAAATAGACCAAAAATAGGAACAAGGGTCCTGTAACTTACCGGCAAGCATATATCTCATAGTGATGATACAAGTTATGAAAATTTCATGTGAAATTTGACCTTTGAAACATTGAAGGTCAATGTTAAGGTTACCAAATAAATGTTCACAAACAAATTACCTCCCGTAATACTTTGTAGAATCCAAAGCTCTGAAGCAGTTTTGGTGATACATGTCACTGAAAATTCAATATGTCAATTTTGAACTTTAAGGACAAAGAAGGTCAAGTTGAGGTCAGCAAATGGACTTCATATATGACTTCCTATAAGTCTCGAATACAAACCTACTGCTCCATCTGTGACCGTTTTAGCAATACAAGTTACTGTATTAAGTCAAGTTTGACCTTCCAAGGTCACTGGCAGTCAAGTTGAATATAACCACATTAAAGTTCATGTGTGACTTCCTTTAAGTCTGAGATACAACCTTAGGCTCTATCTGTGACCATTTTAGTGATAGAAGTCATTGCCTTTTCACTACGTCAAGTGTGACCTACGAAGGTCGATATGAAGGTCACCAAATGAAAGTTCATATCTGACTTCTTACATGTCTCCAATACAAACCTACACTATTGGTTACAATTTTGTTGATATAAGTCACTGAAGGTCAAGTTCAAGGTCGCCAAGTGAAACTTAATACGACTTCCTATATGCCCACAATTGAAACCGAAGCTCTATCTGTAATAGTTTTGGTGAAAGAAGTCATTGAAATTTCACCATGTAAAGTTTGACCTTTGAAGGTCACCGAATTGAAGTTCATATATAACTTCCTATAAGTGTTCAATAAATATATGTTCCCAATCTTCTATATTTTCAAGCCTAGAGGGCTTTGAAAAATGTAACATTTTGCTTGACCTGAAGTTTGACCTCTCAAGGTCATCTGAGGTCAACTTTCACACAGCTAAAAAATAGGTCATATATATGTTCGTAAATGTAGATCATGCAAACTTAATCCCTATATGCAACCATCTGGATGCAGTTGGTGTTTTCGAGCTGTGTTTTCGCCATCTCCGTGTAGACGCAAGGCCGAAAAGATAAAATATTTATGCATTTTCAAAGAAAATGTTCTCATGTGGATGTGCCCTCAGGGTCACTGTTTCATGTCATGCCATTAGTGCAGCTTGACCACTACCACTGTGGTGAATAGCTAGTGTAAAGAAAATCTGATATTGATTCTGCCCCACGAGCTCTGCGGTCACACCTTCTACTCCCAAACAGACAAGAGCGTCATGCTAAAGAAAGTCCAGAACACATAGTGAAAGAAGCAAAAACAGTGGAGCATGAGAGATTGCGAGTGCATGATAGTTATGACTGAACATGATTATTTTAAAATATTTCCCATGTGAAATTCCAGCGCCTCTTGCTTTGAACAATCAAATCATTAGGCATGGACAATATTTTCCTGTTTCAAAGCAAAGACAGTCAAACTAAACCTTTGGTGTCCTTTTCATGTTATATGGTTGGGTGTGTGTGAATGTGGGAGTGTTGTATGCGATGTATGTTCATAAATTATTTATAAAGTGCATTATAAGAATATAATAATTATAATATTTATATCTCTTTCATACTTATATTTGTTATATTCTGGCAAGGAGGGCCAGTTTTTATTTAAATAATGTTTACAAGTCCTTGTTCCCCGTTTGGATAGAGCTGGATTGGAGGTAAATCACAACAACACGCAGGTCACGCCGGCATCTTCTGAGTGATGGCAGTTGTGCACATTCCAGGGTATGTGTGAACACTCCTGGAGGGAGATCTCCAGGCCACTGCATTTCAGATTGTCCATGAGGATAGTGCCGTTACCCCGCCCAAAGAAGGCCTCGACCCATGCATGGCTGGCCTCCCCACAGCCAACCTGCCGGCAGACAACCTGGGCGTCGGGGAGGTCCCAAGCGTCATCACACACTGTCCCCCACTGCCCTTGGGCAAACATCTCCACGCGCCCCTCACAGCGATGTTGCCCGTTCACCAGCCTCAAGGCCCCTAAGAGTATGAGGGAATGCATGTACAGCACCTTACCGAACGTACTCAGAGTAATGCATGAAACACTGCATACTGTATGTGGATATTTGCCATGGATATTCAAGTACAGCATCTCATGCCCCAAGAGAATGGTAGGTGGACTGAAAAGAACAGAATCTCAATCTGTTTTTGTTTTCAAAACATTGTACTCAACAGGCTTAAGAGCAAAATATTTTGAGGAAAATATCACGCTCAAGTGAAGTGGCCCATTCGCTACTATCTAAAAAGGAGCCCAAAAGTACCATTTTTTCCTCCTTCATCCATGGATGTCTATCAATGGGATATGTGTTTACCACTGAACTATTCTCTAGAAATGTTGTTTGGACAGCCTTTCAGTTCAGGATAGACATTTGTGCGACATGAGAACTTACCTTCTACTGGTGCTATTGAGATGTCCTGCTTATCTGCGCTGTCAAAGTCTCGCGAAATCGCAGCAAGGCCCAAAAGTGCTAGGAGAGCAATATATAATTTATTTTAGTATTCAATCATATATTCAGGCAGTAAACAATCAAACATTTTCCAAAAAAAGTGATTCTCTTTCCATATGTTCTTTATGTTTCATTTCTTAACTGTTTAGTTCCTACATTTATGTTTTATTTAGTAAAAAAAACTAGTGATCACAAGTGGTCTTTATGGACTTGGTTTAATATTCATTAGGCTCTTTACACTAAAGTTAATTCAGATTACGAAATATTAACTCTCTCGTGAGATGACTTACGATTTTTCTTCACAGTGTTATGGGTGTGGCACATCTATAATATATTTGAGGTCGATGTCTGTGTGTGTGTGTCTGTGTCTGTGTGTGTGTGTGTGTACACGTTTTTCTCCTACGTTTCTCAACCGATTATCACCAAATTTGGTGTGAATATCCACTTGGACACCAGGAAGGACTTGACGTCGCCCGATTATTGAAAAACGGTCATGCACGGAGAAAAAATGGCAATTTCACTCCGGGTAGTGGGTAAATTTATATAACCTGATGATGCGTGTAGCAATATCCAGTTGCACCACAGTGTCCTTACATGCGTTGAGGTAACCTGCTACTGTTTGCGATGGGGCCGAGGGAGTGAAAAGACAGCCTGCACGACAGCCAGGCTTTTGACAGGGCACCGCATTCGTCCATGAATGCAGCAATCTGATTTCTCCCAAATTCAAATTTGACAGTTGAACACTCGCAGGGCTGGCGTTACACCTGAAAATTCGGTGGCGATTATTCACAAAAATTAGTCCTGGCTGATTCTAGATGGTTTCCCTTGATTAACACGTTTTCCTATTCAAGAATAATCAAGTGGCGATTGAAGACACGGCTTCTCTCCCTCCTGCGATCTAAAGGCGACAAAATACTGGGCAACAAAGCGGGTAGCAGCTAGTACTGTATATAGTGCGTTTATCTGTCTGGTTTGTGGATGTGTGGGCATGCTTTCTGTAGTATGTTAGAGTGAATGTGAATAAGTGTGCACTTTATAGAGTGCCTATTGAGCTTCATTATGCAGTAGTGCTTCTTTTAAGTCACGTAGCCTTAGCACTTTTAGCAGTGTGCGCTCACATTTAGCAGAGTAAGCAGTGCATGGATGTACTTTCACTTTGTGTCTCATTTGTCTTCTTCGATACACATATTTGTTTGTAATGTGCATGTTTTTGCCCTCTTACAGATACACAGCAGGCCAAAAGTTTGGAAGCAAGATCAAATTTGTACAAAAAAAGATCATACTTTGCATAATTTGCAACAAAATAAACATGATTATTATATAAAGAGTCACTTATCAGAATACATTTTGACTCAAATTATCAGGTATTTATTTTTTTTGCTTAGGCTTTGCTTTTGCTCTTACATGGCATATATAAGCCATTCACTCCACAAGTTTTTAAGGTATGTGCCAGGAATTGCATTCCAAGCTTTCTTGAAGGTTACATAGAATGGTTGAACGGGGTATTTATCCTTGTTCTGTGATGTGACATACAGACAAGAAAATTTTTGTTGGATTTGTAATACCTCAGAAGCTTCCTAAAAACGTCTCTCAAAAAGCTCTGTTAGGGTGGGGGATTTTGAACGCGTTGTTTTGCACCTATTTGGCAACCTTTCGGGCTTAACTGGCAATCTTATTATGAAATGCACACACTTGACGCTGATTGGCTGGCTTTGCTGCCACTCAAAAGAATGTAACTTCGCCCTGAGCGGTTGGGAAAATGGAAAACACTCAGCCGCTTCGGAACACGGACAGACCAACTTTATGCAGCTATGGCATATTCAGATATTCAGCCTTATATGTTTGAGCCCGAATCAGAAGGAGGAACCAGTCCAGCAAAGGCTGGATTTAAACATTTCTGAATGGTAAGTATTTTTGAATGTTTTTTTTTTCCAAACGAGCTGCCAAGACTTGCGCATTCGGAGTGAGTCTCTTGCATTGACGTTCCTGTGTTGTAGTCAGCAAGTATTCAATCAAAGCACACTGAAGAAATAAATTTGTGGAATTTAAGTCCTTGTGCAATAAGTTACTCCATTTCACACGCATTACGGTGGATTCCCCCACTAGTGACACGGAAATCGATTATGACTCTGGAATTCTCACCCTTGTCTTTACTGAGGGATTGGAATCAATGGAATTGCATGAAGACGTTCATGCAAATTTTTTGAAGGGGAGGAAAAGGAATGAGAGTGGGGGGAGGGGGGGGGGTGAGATGCATGTTACATCGTATGTATCTGTTGTTCAGATTGGCCAGTTTTCTGGTGGTCATTTTTAAAAGAGGAATTTCTATGAAACAGAGATGTTCAGAATGTCTAGTACTTTTCATATGTTCTTGCATGTGGGTACACTACCATTATTCAAGTCAGACAAGATAAAAACGGTTTTTGATTCTATGTCACTTTTAAGTTCATCAATGAGTGATTGCCGTCTCGTGAGACGCACTTTTCTGATAGATCGATCCAATTCCTCCCACACAAGCTCAAATGGAGACGGGTCTGGAGACTGAGGGGGCCAAACCATATTTTGAAGAACACCTTCCTCTTCTTTTTTGCCCGATAGCCCTGACAGAGCTTGAAAGAAGGCTTAGGGTCCTAAAGGAAGCAAGCTTTTGACCTGTATTGGCCTTGCTTTCAAACTTCTGGCCTGTAGTGTATGTCGGGATGCGTGTGGGAGATTTTTGCAGTGTATTTCTGTCAGTGCATCTGGTGGGCATGACTGCGACTACAGGACTGCCTTACGTAAGCAGATTACTCCTGCATCCTCGTGATGGCCGCAGTTGTGCTGGGTCCAGCCCAGGTGGAAGCAGTCAGAAAGTGAGGCTTCATGGCCCCTGCAGTCTACATTGTCCAGCAGGATGGGTCCGGAGCCATATCCAAAGAAGGCCAGCGGCATGGCTGAGTGGGCGGGGCCACAACCAAGCTGTCGACACACCACCTGGGCATTGGGCAGGTCCCAGTCATCATCGCACACCGTCCCCCATACATTGTGGAAAAGCACCTCTACGCGACCCTGGCAGCTGCTGTTTCCATTCATCACGCGAATTCTTGGCCACGCTGCCGGGAGGATAAGAAGAAACAAGAGCACAGATTTATCAGGTTCTTCCTTTCCTTCCTTCTTTTCCTTGCTCTCCTTGTCTCTTCTAGAATTACTCAAATAAAAACCTGAGTAAAAAAGCAATTGCCTGCAACTGTATTCTGATATGTTAATGATAAGGTGTTGAATATACTAGCTTGTTGTTGTAAGTTGTATTACCTTTCGTTGCTTGCTGAGTGGTTGTTTCAGAAGTAGTTGATGTGTCTGTCACTGGAAGTTGAATATCTGTTACTGAAATAGGGTAGAAGCAAATTTTTGACTTATTAGACAAAGCCTTCCTCCTAATTACAGTGCATTGGACAAATAAAGTGCTGCAAAAAAAGTATTTGCCCCTTAACAATGCATTCCATTTTCAATTCTCTGTAACATTTAAAATTTTCTTTCACACTTTAGATGAAGTGTTGCTCATAAAGGCTTTATATGGCATTTATAATGCCTTCATAAATGAGACATGATGTCTACATAAATCATACATAAGCAAATGTCATGCTTTGTAAAGGGCAAAATAACACATCCTTATTCAGCATGTGATGCCAGGTGTGGCAATGACAATGTCACTGAGCTGAAAATGTCACTCTAAAGTATTTAGCCACAAGGTAAGTGAAATTGTCAGATATATCACATCTGGCATCATAAGCTGAAAGAGGATGTTTATTTTGCCCTTTACAAAGCATAACGTTTGCTTATGTACGATTTATGAAGACGTTATGTGTCATTTATGAAGGCATTATAAATGCTGTATAAAGCCTTCATGAGCAACACTTCATCTAAAGTGTGACCAAATTTCCTGATCATCCAACAAATTTTAATATAAAACAAAGACAACATGAATAAATAGAAAATGCAGCCTTTCAATAACCATTTATTGAAGGTAAAGAGTTATTCAAAACCACCCATGTGAAAAAATAATTGCCCCCCACCATTGGCGGCAGAAACTGCAATCACACATTTGCGAAAACTGATGTCAATATTATCATTCAGAATCCTTACGAAACATCCATCCTTGATTACAGAGTCATCAATCTGGTCAAAGTATCAAGTTATAGCCTTAATCTCAAAATGTCAACAGCGGCATAAACTCAGCTATATTTATTGCAGGTCCTTGCTCCTTCCTACATACATGCCCTGGTAAACTGTCCAGAATCATAGTAATCCATGAAACTTGGTTTCAAAAAATAATTAAGAAACTGGGCTTAAAGACCAATTTAGCTTTATTTTATTACAATTTTCTAGAGTTAACGAACAGACGCAAGGCGACACTAAAGTTTATGCATAAACTCACCTTGCTCTGTTAGGTCCTCTGTTTCCCTTGCCCTAGAGCTAAAATGATTTACATATTGATGCTTGAAAGGTGGCTGGATCTAACTGGAGATTTTCATTAAGAGCCATGGCTTATTTGCTGCGCTTACTTGACTCCTAGGGATTTTAGCCAATCCCATTATCTCCCAAGTGGTGGAACCTTTTTCCATTTGCATTGTCGCATGGAAAGGTGTTCGTGTCAGAATGGGTCACTGAACTGGGGGGTGAGCTTCTCTCATGTAGCGCAGAGCAGGATATCCCTCACTGCAAGCCAAATCTTCTGCCCAACTTAGTTAATAGGAGCTGGCCTACGATGAAGGTTCCTTGCCTCTGGAAGGCAAAATGTGTGCTGGAGTAGTGAAGCATGGGCTCTCTTCCAACCCCTTCAGGCATGTGAACCAGAACCTGAGCACAGGGAACTAACATTTCTCACTTCTCAGATTAGAATAAAGGCAGTTGATAGCCCACACAACATTCAAAAGAAGAAATTCCCAAACCAGCGACAGGTAATGAATTGTGGTCCACTTCCACCCAAGTGATCAGAAGAAACCACATGACAGGGTTACCTTCTGTCAGGGAATGGAAGGCCATGCACAGCTCTTGGTTCAGCCTCTCCACTTGGCAGTTGATTTCAGGGATGAACCCTAAGGAGTGTACGTTATAGAATGCCTTCCAGAGGTGACTGGGAAATTGGGCACCATAGTATGAGACATTCTCTGGGGGCACACTGTGAAGGCGGACCATGCATTGAAGGTTGAATTCGGCAGTCTCCTTGGGCTTAGCTAATGACACAAAGTTGGAAGATTTTGAGAATCGGTCAAGGATTGTAAGATTGACCTTAAACCCATTAGAGGGGGGCAGTCCCCTGATGAAATCCATAGTTAAACAAGCCCATGGTCATTTGGGTATGTCCAAGGACTGAAGCAGACTGCAGGGTCGTTAGTGACACAATTTGGAACGGGCACACACAGTACAGGCAGAGAAGAATGACTGGGTATTCTAGCAGATGATTAGCCACTAAAAGCCCCTAAGCACAAGAGCAAGAGAATCCCGGATGGCGTGCAAACTGAGAGGTGTGGCCCTAGGCCAAGACCTTGCTGCTCACTCACTCGGGGACAAAGAGACATACACAATGCAGTGTCCAGTGCAGAGGTACAGGACTGCAACACCTTATCGACATCATTCTTCATGTGCAGTGGTTCTCAAATTCGGTCCTGGCGCCCCCCTGTGTATGCTGGTTTTTGTTCCAGCCGCAACTGCAATTCTAGGATTTTAACAAGCTGTTGATTTGTTTTAATTAGGTGCATTTATGCAAATATCCTCAGGTTCCTCATTGGTGAAACTCTTAACACACGGAGGTAAAACCCGACAATTTACTTGGCAAACAATGGAGTCACACCTGTTGTGTTTTCTGTTGATTTTATTTGGTTCAGGCAGGTTATTTGGGAAAAACTCAAAACACCTGCATTCAGAAACCTAATTGGGAGCTTATTGATTTTCTCAAAGTCTAATTTGATCTGTTTAAAAAAGTTTTCACCTGAAAATCCCAGCAATATTGAAAATTAAGCACAAGATGTTCAAGGGTTTTTATTCTCCATAGCAGAATGGATGTGTCCATCCAAATGTGACCTAAGATGGTAAATAACTACTCTAAACTTGGAATGCTGCTAATTAAGACAAAGTAACAGCTTATTAAGATCTTAGAATTGCAGTTGTGGCTGGAACAAAAACCAGCATACACAGGGGGGCGCCAGGACCGAATTTGAGAACCACTGCTTCATGTGAAAGGTGTCGACTTCCATGACAAACTGGTATTGGGGGTCTGGGAGCTTGAGAACAGTAGTGGTAGCTAACAATCTCTTGAGATGGTTAAGGGTGAAGGCCGCTTCAGGGGTCCAAGCAAAGGGAAAATTGGTGGACATCTGCATTCTTAACAGAGCAGCAACAGCACCCTTTATTGAATCACCGGTACAAGTTGGCGAACCTGAGGGACCTTTGAAGCTTCTTGTGATATTTATGGTATGGCTAATCCAGTGGTTCTCAAGTTCGGTCCTGGCGCCCCCCTGTGTATGCTGGTTTTTGTTCCAACTACAATTGCAATTCTAGGATTTTAAAAAGCTGTTACTTTGTCTAAATTAGCATCATCCCATGTTTTGAGCAGTTATTTACCATCTTAAGTCACATTTGGATGGACATATCCATTCTGCTATGAATAATAAAAAAAAAAAAAAAAATGAACATATTGTGCTTAATTTTCAATATTGCTAGGATTTTCAGATGAAAACATTTTTACACAGATCAAACTCCATTGTTTGCCATGTAAATTGTCGGGTTTTGCCACCATGTGTCAAGAGTTTCACCAATGAGGAACCTTTTGATTATTTATGTTGATTAAATGTTTGGTTAAATTGTTTCCCTCTGCCAATATTTACAATATATCTCAATGCGGATATTTGTATAAATGCACCTAATTAAAACAAATTATCAGCTTGTTAAAATCTAAAGATTGCAATTGTAGTTGGAACAAAAACCAGCATACACAGGGGGGCGCCAGGACCGAACTTGAGAACCACTGGGCTAATCCAGCACAACCTGCACTTTCTGGCGATTCATCTCCAAGGCACCCTGCATTGCTACAAAGCCCAGGAAAGATATGGTAGTGCACTTTTCAGCTTGCTAATAGAGTTCATTCTCCAGGAGCCTTTAGTGACGAAACAAACATGGGGGTATGAACCTCCAGAGTTTGAGAGAAGACCAGTATATTGTGCAATTAGACATCTAGAACTGGGAGACCTTGCGTTAGAAGACATCATTTATGATGTTCTGGAGCAGAGTGGGGGCATTAGCAAGCCTGAACAGCATTCGTAGTGGTCTGAGGGGGTGTTAAATGCTGTTCTCCATTCATCTCCTTCCAGGATACGCACCAAGTAGGAAGTGTTGCACAAATCCTGCTTGGAAAAGAAGCAGCAGCCCTGGAGATCGGAGAGTGCCGAATCCCTAACTGTTTTATGGTAATTGAATTTAGTCCCGGATAGTCGATACAGGGATGTAAAGACCCATCATTTTTGCCCGAAGAGGAAACCAGCTCGGGCTGGCGATGAAGAAGCCTGAATTATTCCAGAAGCCAGGACCTGACTTATGTTCTCCTCAAATGCTTGGAACTTGTGGTCAGTTGGGGAGTACAGAGGACCCCTGGAGGCATTATTCCAGGCAGTAAGTCAATGGCACGATTATAAGGTTTGTGTGGCAGAAGCGATATTGCTCAGACTTTGCTGAATGCCATGCGAAGGTCATGATAGATGAGAAGAACACCCATCAGGTCTGGCAGCTCCTCCTGATATTTTGAGGATGGAGGTGCAGTGAGGCTGGAAGACAGGTCTGTGAATATGACAAACTCCGCTAAACTCCACTCCAGTACTAACTCCAAAGACCAGTCCACACAGGGGTTATGATGTTTAAATCAGGCCCTTCCCAACACCACCGGGGCATGCAGTAACTCTATGATGAGAAGTGTCAGCTCTTCGGTTGAGTTGCTAGAGATCAGCATGGTTTCAGTTCGAGTTACCTCAGGGACATCAGGAGGGGGAATCCCTGTGAGACTGTGGGACCGGAGGGGTGCTGGCAGTGGTGCGAGACGAGAATGGATAAAGTTCCTGTCAGTGTCAGAGTCGACTAAACCCCGGGTGGTAATTGGACAACCCTGCCAGGTCAGATGAACAGGAAGGAGTGGACAAGTGGCAAACACAGCAGTGTCAGAGAGCACCTCTCTCTCAGATGTCACTCATGTCTGCTGAGTGGGCATTCACCAACAGTATGAGTAGCACCTCCTGCAGTACTGGCACAGATTCAACCTTATCCAATGCAGCCGTTCTTCAGGGGGCTGCTTGTTATGTTTAGCTTGGTTGAGGACCTTGGGTATTGGAGGAGCCATGTGGAAATCGGGTCGCAAGACACATACTAATAAAAGGAGACATTATTTCTAATCGACACACAAATTGTTGAATGGGAGGAGACATAGAAGGTATTCACATGAGGGTTGAGACAGTGTCTGGTAAAACTGAACCCAATTATCAATTAAATTTGAGTTATTAACTGATTTAGTAACCAAGTAGGCAATTACTTTTGCACATCGGGCTAGGTAGGCTTGGCTGGATTTTTTTCCTTCAATAAATGAAATCATAATTATCTTTGCCAAAGAAATTATGTTTTTGCCGGCGTTGGTTTGTCTGTCTGTTTGCTTGTGTACAAGACAACTCAAAAAGTAAAGAACGAATATCTCCGAAATTTTTTGGGTGGGTTCCTATTTCATCAGGGATGGACCCTATTGATTTTGACCATGATCAGTCAAGTGGTGGAGGGCTGCGCTCTACCAAGTGCCCTTCTGGTTTAAAAGTAGGACCACTTGCCCTGTAGCGCACAGGCCATTTATATATTTTAAATATGAATTGTTGTTATTACGGATAAGGAACAATTCTCTGTTTGCATTAACATGATCTGCACTTACACATAATACAACTAGTATTGGTACAGGCTACTGCACTGGCTAACTAGGCAATCTAGCATGAGCTGCATAGCAGAGAAGCTATTAAATAACATTGCGCTGACATAAACAATACAGCGAGAATGCTGAAACATCATAGAAATTAACAAAAAAAACTAGTAATATTTCCTGAAACACAGTATGACAT
The DNA here is from genome assembly GCA_029721435.1 of Gymnothorax reevesii. Classification (NCBI taxonomy): domain Eukaryota; kingdom Metazoa; phylum Chordata; class Actinopteri; order Anguilliformes; family Muraenidae; genus Gymnothorax; species Gymnothorax reevesii. Next base: position 71,693,296 of record CM056578.1, on the reverse strand, counting down.
GGTTGGATCATGGAATTACAGCTTTGGTCTTGAGATGGAGTTGTCCACATACCAGGCAAGACGGTGCAATATTAGCATGCTGGTTCAACATGCATGGGCTTTCAAGCAAGTTTCTAGAACGTAATTTCAATGGCAAGGTAAATCATTGATTGAACTCAAAATGGTTAGCGTATATCATTCTGAGTACACTGCATGACAATATAAAAAAAAAAAAGCACTTGCCATGTAAAAAAAAAAACATAATTTATCACGGACCTCTCTAAAAGCATAATTTGCCCAATGGCATTAAAAATCAATCTGAAGCTGCTGGGTTAGCTCGGTTAAGCCACCGCACTGCGGAGCAGTAGTGACTACCACGGCGTGGGTTCGATCCCCAACTGTACCCGTCGGCATTGATTAGCGGCTTTTTCAGAGCAGGGCACAATTGGCTTCACGCTGCTGGGAAACAAACTGGGAAGAGACTGCCGGGATGGGATAGGGGAAGCCAGGGCACAGTGAATCAGGGCATTTTTTTCAGAACTAACAAGGGGGAAAACCAAAATGGCATCATTACTTTTTGTGTTTGGGGACACCCCCATCCAACAAAGCTCACTTGGTATCTTCAGGATCACTACTTAAATAATAGCAAGGTAAAGTATGTTTTTAGTCATCAAAAGTACATTTCTACCAATTCAGTTTGTAGGCCATATCCTGTAGACCACCCAGAAATATGTAAATCAAATCATGATGCAGTAGTTAGTGTGTTTATTTATCACGATTACTGAATGGGTGTTTGCTTAGAACAAAAGCAGCATGGACCAGGACAGGCAGTATAGGTCAATGAGTGCACATGGGTCAACTGTGCGTCAATCGGGGCAGAGTGAATCACTGGAAAAGCGATTCATTCTGCCCCGACCATGTGATTCACTCTGTCCCTATGTGGTATTTGATCAGATATGAAGACCTGACTCCTTTTTAATGATAATTCCTTTTAGAAGTAAGAAGTTCAGTGCGCTCACCCAGACTCATCGCAGATGTCACAGGCATACAATAATTTTGTTCATCTATAATGAGAAAGCCTGTGCAGCACCTTTATCAAGGTTTAGTGTTTAAATAAATTTGGTAAAATTAAATTAATGGAATTCACTTCACTTTATTGAGAGTGATTCACTGTGCCACAGTGAATCGCTTGGATCTTTTTTTTTAAAATGTGTCTCACCAGAAATGTGACGGTAGTGGCCAGGATCTGATGCCTTGTGTATATACACAACACCCACCCCTTTATGTTCAGTACATAATGGTAAGCTTGCTTACAAACAGTATGAGAAAATCAACAAAATTATTTTTCCAATTCACTGTGCCCCGGCTTGCCCTACTACATTGCTCAAGCGCCTCCTGTTGGCCAGTCGGGCGCTAGTCAGTCGTAGATTCTAAGCTCGCTCATGTTCGGGTATCCTCCGCCCTCGTTATGCCCCCGCCCTCCAAAGAGGAAAGGGGGCATTATGTCGACACCATGTCTGTCCGTCGTCTGTAAACTTTTCGTTTCCGTGGGATAACAATAGAATCCCTCGTCGGATTGATGCCATTTCTTAATGGTGTATTGGGAGGGTTCCTGTCAAATACCAGCATTGTGCGATATCTAATATGGCCGCCACAGCAGCCATCTCAATATGCCCTTGATCAACATGCAGGCGGGGGCATATGCCATGCTCTGCGTCGCTCTTGCTCTGAATATGCGAAGTTCCGAGCTATAAGTGTAAAGAAGCAGAAGTTAACTGGCACGTGCTTTGGAGATGAGCCGCGAACTGTCCCTCTCTCCCAAGTTGGCAACATGGGGTCGCACACGAGCAGAGCCGGCCCAAGGCATGAGCCAACTAAGCGACTGCTTAGGGCCCCGCGACCACTAAGGGGCCCCCAAGAGCAATAAACAAAAATATTTATTTATTTATTTGCATGTGTGACCGACGATTCCTTTTTGATCAAAGATATTTTATCGTACAAGAACAAAATTTTATGTTAACAGAGTACTGCTGATGTAGGCCTAGTGATTCCTACTGCCTCGCTTTAAATGTCAAAGTTCCGATGCACCGGTAATTTGGGCATCCTGCCGTGCAGTGCGCAGCAGGGTGAAAGCTAAACAATATCACAAAAAATACATATCCTTCAGAACCAGAGGAAAGAAAGAGGAAGAGGTGAAAAAACTCCATGATAAACATATGTTTGCATGTCTTGGTAATGTAAGTTTCCTCAAGTTAGGAAAGTGCCTAAATATCCTTTACATTTTGATGCAATTGGTTGCATGTAGCCGTTGATAGCAAATTAGCTAACTAGTTAAAAACTTGAGACATTTCTCTTTTAACTGGCTGGCAGAGATGTATAGTTACGAAGTACTTGTACGTATTTCATTACAAGGTTTCTGTACTTCACTTGAGTTTTTTTTTCAACTTGGACTTTTACTTTACTACATTTAAAAGGTTAAAAGGATACTTTTACTTTGTTACTTTGACACAGGCCACTTTGATACTCGTTACAAATTAAAATATGAATGTAATTCATCATTTAAGGATTATCTGGATTTGGCGTGTTTGTGAAGAACAACGGTGCTCGGCAGGGTATCTTTGTGCAGATGTGTCCGCCAACGGACATGGAGGTGCAAATTTATGCGCGCAGTTACAATTTCCTATCACCAGATAGCAAACCCGGATCAGTTATTGAATATTCACAAGCAAGCCGAGCTTATTTAATACTGTTTTTGTAAATTTGAAGTTATTTTTATATATCTTAGTGATTTTATTTGTTGTTGCACTTTATTGTTGTACTTGCACTACAAATTATTTTTGCACATTGCTGTTGCAATTTTTTGAAACCTAAAATAATAAACCGGAAGACAATTTTACAGTAAATGCATTATCTACTGGTTTATTTTTGTTTCTTTTAGTAGGCCTAGATGATATTCAGTATCCCACTTAGGGCTTTATCACTTGCAATGTTATGTAAATCAACCCCAGTCCGTCTTGTGGCTGAATGTGCTCCCTTTTTTGAGATTAAAAACCATACATGGGTGAAGACATGTCAGGCTGACAATAGGATAATGTAAACAACACTGCCAGAGCTGCATACTTGGTTTATATGGGTGTATTAATGATCGATAATCAATATTATTGGCAGAAATAGACGGTCACAAAATCATATTTTGCTTAGGGCCCCATGGAGGCTTGGGCCGGCTCTGCACACGAGCAAGCCTTGTACATAGTTCTCAAATTGGGCATTCCAGATTCGGGTGGGATTCGAGATGCCAAAGTTTCTTTAAAAAAAAATAAAAATCAGCCTGGGAAAAATCCATGTGAATTCCACTATGTCACTGTATGCTTAACAACCTCTATAGGGCATAGTCACATCGCTTTTAGCCATAATTTAAGTAGGATTACTTTGTAAATGGGGAAATTTTAATTTTAAAAAATTGTTAAAAATCTATAAATTTAAATTTTGAAAAACTGCAGCCAAACTTTAGAGACATGTTCCCAAGGAAGCACCGTGACAAATATGAAGTGAATCTGGCCAGCAGTTCCAGAAAAGAACATCGTCAACAACTTTGCTAATGGAAAATGACCACAACCAAAACATGACCACAATGACAAAGCCAGACGATGCCTGATCCCAATAGCTCAGCATACCTATTGGCCGGTGATCTAAAAACTTCATGTTGTGTTTACTTGGGTTATATTTGTCAAATATTAAAGTTAGATGTTTGACGATTGAAACAAGTAAGCGTGACAAATAGACAAAAACATAAGACATTGGGAAATGGGCAAAAACTTTTCCAAAACACTGTATTCAGTGGGAGGTGTTACTATCAGTGCATGAGGCTGTTTATTTCTTTGAAAGTAGTCCTTTATGATTCTTATCTATAAAACAATCATATCACTAATAAATATATACACAGGTACAACCCTGCACAAACTGGCTGCAACAATCTGTGGAAACGAGCAAGAACTGCCCTCTGCTAACAAGTATAAAATAACAATAAGTTACAAAAGAGTGAGATGTCACATGTATTTAAATGCTGTATTCTTGGACCACAAACAGAATTAACTCATTCATGAACTGACCTGGGGTGCTCCCTGTCTCAAAGTCTTCTTTCACTGTCTCCGTGTACACTGGCAGTGGCGTTGTGGACCCTGTCCCTTAAAGGTAGAAAAGAGTGAAAAAGGCTTGTTTTCAAAAATTTAAAAACATTGTTGACAGATGCAATCACTCCTTCTTTCTTTCTATCTTTCTTTCTTTCTTATTGTTACACCTTTCAACCGTATGGGTGGAATAGCCTTTGGAAATTCCTTTTTCCAAATAAATGGCGCATAGCTTACAGAGCTAGTCCATGTAGACAACTGGAGACATGTATTCTTTCTTTTTTTAAAGTAATTATTTAAGTGATCATAGTTAAGTTAATCATGCCATCATATAGTATACAACATTGTCATCATATTATGATTTGAAAATGATTGAAATAATTCACGTGTAGGAAGACCCGTACGTGCGGACATTTGAGACCAAATTTTTTTCTTGCTTGCCTTCTCCATCTCTGCTGCAAAAAATGCCTCTACCACTGCTACAATGCATTACCCTCGGCTGGTACTAACATAGGCTGCTGCAGCATCACACATCTGCTAATAGCTAATATCATACTTCCATGCTATCATCCACCTGTGAGCTCTGGAAATTTCCCCAGAGGGAGGGGGGATATCCTGACATTCCCTGCTTTCTTCTCCTCAAGCTCAGCAGGCTGCCCTGATGAAGACCGCATAGGTCGAAACATGTCGGCTGTTTAAAACTGTTTAGCCATGAAATAATAAAGGCTTTTTATCCCTTTTTTTGCTCCTTTTTGATCCAATTATTCTCTGAGTGCCTGGAATTATTTCATTTTAGGCTGCAGGATATGTTAGAGTCAAGAGCCATGATGCCAAACTATCATTGCATCCATTTGTGAATACTGCAATTAACTATTTGCATGCGAGTTGGCTGACTGAACTGAATATTTGTGCTTTGTGACTGGCCTTAGTGTATCGGGGCTGTGGCCCACTTTGGAACGGATTTTACAACTATCTTACTACAAGCTTCATTCCAGAAGAAATGTACTGCCTGTAAATGCCTGAAAGGTTAATGAATTATAGTAAATATGGGTGAATTTTGAGCCTGAGTTGTAGTTATGATTGGATTGTTTAGCAGACTTTTTGGGCCATGGCGTTCAACGGCCCAATTTCAGAATTACAACCCCAATTCCTAAAAAAGTTGCTGCATGATGGAAAATAAACATAATGGCCAATTCTCAAAGCGTGAGCAGCAGCTTAGGTATACCGCATTTCTAGCCTGCTACGTAATCACTGGCAGTGGCGGTCCTACAGGTGGGGCAAAGACACGTCCCTTTTAGTCCTGGCTAGATCTCAATCGTTTTCCTTTATTATTGACGTCTTTTCCAGTTATTGTAATTGGCAACTGAAGACATGGTTTTTCACCGTATGCGATCTAACAGCGATGAAATCATTGGCTAAATTCAGTGCAGGAAAATAATTTGCTTATTAATTGGCCAATGCTTCGCGTGATTGAACTGGTCCGTGTTCCAATGAAACGCGGACTCTCACTCTCGGTATTTCGTAAACAGTGGCACTCGGCACTAGGTTATAAAAAGCGTGCGGCTCAAGCAATTAGCGAGAGTTGACAGGCAGGCTATGCAATTTTGAATAACGTAGATTTAAATACAGTAAATACACGTCCAGATGAATGAGTGTCGTCTTACCTAATTGGGGAGAAAAAGCAGCACCTGTTAAATGCGGAGCGCTGTTGGAATGAACCTTTTGTTAATCATGAAGACGACTGAGAACAGGTCAGGATTTATAATTGTTTTCAACGGCTGTTTTGTGCAACCCAATTCTGTGTTCCGCCACTGTACTGAATTTAAACCGCGATTTAATCGCTGCTAGATCGCATGTGGAGAGAAACCGTGTCTTCAGTTGCCACTTACAATAATTGGAAAAGACATCAATAAAGGAAATTGATTGAGATCTAGCCAGGACTAAAAGGGACAAGTCTTCACCCCTCCTGTAGGACCGCCACTGATATTCACAGGCTATTCGATTGTGAGGTGCCTGTGATGTTGTAACAGCCAAGAAATGCAGCTTACCTATTCTGGATAAGGATTGATATGAAAAGTCCATTCACCCTCAAACACATTGAAATCAATGCAACCAAATATTATTTGATATTTTAACGTGAATTTATAGGCAACCTACACTATAGGGCAAAAGTTTGGAAGCAAGATCAAATTTGTACAAAAAAAGATCATAGTTTCATTGGCATACTTTGCAACAAAATAAACATGATTATTATATAAAGAGTCACTAATCAGAATACATCTTAACTCAAATTATCAGGCATTTCCTTTTTTTTTTTTTTTTTTGCTTAGACTTCGCTTTCTTCAAAGTAACCTCCTCTTGCTTTAACAACAGCATGGCATATACGAGTCATTAGTTCCACAGGAATTTTAAGCTATGTGCCAGGAATTGTATTCCAAGCTTTCTTAAGTTCATCAGTCAAAGACCGCTGATTCGTGGGATGCACTTTTTTGATAGATCGATCCAATTCGTCCCACACAAGCTCAATTGGAGAGAGGTCTGTAGGCTGAAGGGCCAAACCATCTTTCAAAGAACACCTTCCTCTTTTTTTAGTCTAGGTAACCCTGACAGAGCTTGGAAGAATGCTTAGGGTCCTGAGGGAAGAGTGCTTTTGACCTGTATTAGCCTTGCTTCCAAACTTCTGGTCTGTATTGTTGGTAAGATTTTTTTAAAACATATTTAGTGACATTTGTTGAAATGCTCTTCAGAGCCTGACAGAAATCAATAAATGAAATGGTGTGACAAAAAAAATCCAGCGCCTGTGGTGGTCACAAAGCTGTAGAAAGCCCATCTAGTTATTTATTTTGTCCAAATGAAATGATTGGATGGCTGGCTTGCTGGAATGAAAGCCAACATCCAAACTGGCCCTTTCTAGATTAGGTTCAGAAACTTTGGCCTAGGTAGATGTAACACAGGTAAAGCAGCTAGTTGTACAAGATCAATCAGTAAACAGTTGCACCTTTCCCTAAAACAGCTTGCATGGCTGAACAACTCAAGAAAAGCAAGACTGTGGATGAAAAGACTAAAAACAAGAATATTTTGGGTAGTTAGCCCAGCCTGTAACATGCCCTCAACCCTGGGCCTGTCCTCTTTGATCAGATGTGCCAGCATAATTCCAGGTCTTCAATGGTCACTGATGAACGATAATAACACTGTAAGCAAGCAAGTTAGCTATAAGTGCCTGAAGGAACACTCAATTTTGACTCAAATATGTGAAAACTGAATGCAAATGCCAGGCGTTTTTCACATCATTGGTCCAGGACCAATCACATCCAAGACAAAAAGTGCATCAAAACATCTGATCCGATGATTTTATCACCCCAAAACACAGGGAAGATCAGAAACGCACCAAGTCCAGGGGCTCTAATTTCCTGGCGCAGCGCAGGTGGCGTAGCGAGGCGCAGCCCGCGCAGTGGAAATTTCGTACGGCGCAGCCCGCGTAGTGGTAATTTCGTGAGGTGCGCAGCCTTCGGTAGACGAAGGTGCGCCGAGATGGGTGTGGCGGCGTAGAAGGGGGAGGTGTCACATATTCATCAAGACGCAGTGACAATTTCGTAGAAAAAGTCTCCGCTGGACTTGCGCAGAAAACTCGCCAGCTCCAACCTGGTTTAATTTCTGTGCAGTGGTAATTTGGCAGACCGGCGCAGAGTGCGCACACGTCACCGAAATCTTACAGGCAGGTTTACAGAATGTCAGGCACATTTCGATGCAAGAAATAATTACAGGAAGCACTATTTATTGTAACTATTTGAATAAGGACATAAATTATAGTATCTATATCGATTGTCCTGATGTCAGGCGGTTGCTACGCGTAATGGAAACTTGACCTGGCTTAATCAACGCAACTGAATCTGTGATGCAAACTAACGACTTCACATCTTTCTCAGCCAACCACAAACTGTATAATATATATATATCGAATGCTTGCGTTCTATGCTCATTAAAACCGCTTGCACACTGTACGCAAAACGAATTTTTCGCACGACTGATTACAGACAAAGTCAATGCAAAGACGCGATAGTCGGACAGGGTTTTAATATACCTCTGTGTCCGAGAGTCATAAAAGTTCAAATTTTTCCGAGTATTCCAGGAAATATTAGACGTGCAAACTTGGCTATGTTTGTGTTCGGCCTTCACAAAATGCAAATTGATAGCTATCGACTTTTCTTGGTCTTTTTAGCCTATTCATCTGTTTTCTTCCGTTGAAGATTGACATCAGAATTTATTCGGTCTTTCTTTTGAAAATTAGTCGGATGGATCGAACAGATTCACGCTTTATTTCCACAGCAGAGATAAAATAGTGCGTGAGCAAATCAATTCCATGACCACTGACAGAGTGAAGAAATCATCGCATGCACGATCAAGACTGTCCGACACGAAATGCAAATTACTCCATGACCAGCAGCCAGCAAAAAGTAAAAGTATTGATATGAGAACAGATTTACAACGAAATAAAGAATAAAAATATATCAGCAACAAACGTGATATCAAACAAAGATGACCCGCCAATAAATAAATTGCAGTGTTCATTGGATGCTCTGTTGTTAAAATGTTTCTTTTTATTCTTTATTTCATTATCAATCTGTTCTAATCGTCCTTTTTTTTGGCTGTCAGACACGGAGGCATTGTACAGTGTCTCGCGCCAATGTCGCCTCACTTTATTGAGCAGAGCTTACACAGAAACATTGAATGAAATTCTCGGTACTCATCTGGAAGAACTGAGCCCTCTCATCAAAACATTTTAATATCGTTTAATGGAACGTTTAATATCTAAAAGAGTCAGCAGATTTGAAGAAATTAAAAACAATAATAGACTGTCGGACACGGAGATTTATTAAAACCCTGTCAGACTTTCGGACACAAGACGCAATCTGTCGAGTGAAAAATTCGTTTCGCGTCCAGTGTGCAAGCGGTTTAATACTAGGCTACTATTATTGTCACTTAGGTTTTATCGTCTTCAGTGGGGGAAAGGAATGATTGCCTGATTGCTATGATCTCGTACTGAGTTAAGATCACATATTGAAAATAAATGTGTCACGTATCTTGCATTGTTGTCCACGCATGTTAATCCCAAAATTTAAAGCAGTAACAGTTTGTAACTAATTGGAACACGCTATCCATCGTTTCTCTTGCCAGTGAGCAAGATTTGACTCGGCTGTGTCGCCTTCTTTGCCAACTTGCGCAGGAAGGAGGGGCAGAGGCGGGACAGAGGAGTACTTGCGCCAGGCTACGCCGGGCACGAAATTGCCACATACGCCTGGACACACCCCGTTGGCGCGGCGCACCCCCCATGCGCCGCGCCTGCGCCTGGTCAATGAAATTAGAGCCCCAGAACATTAAACAAAAAGGTCAAACAATGTCCAAAGTCATTTCAATATCTTGTGTGACCACAGAGTGCTCTCACCATAGCTTGAAAGCGTCTTGGGAAGCTGAGTGAGCCTTAACATTTTCATTGAGAATTTGTCGGTGGAATTGATTTATGGGCAAACATTCAGAGCAAAATGAACAAACACATACAAAATAAACATTCAAAATATACTTTGGCTGTGTAGTATCCTAACCTTGTTGATTATAGCTTTGCTAGTTATTTGACATTACCACTGCCAGGCACCCCTTGGTAGCCAATGTAGTATTTCTGGCTGTAAACTCATTTTCCTAGCTATGAACTTTGCAAGCTAATACCACCATGCTAGCTAGCATGACATTATCTTTGTCCAAAATCAAAATTTGTTTGATGCTCTGAAACATTTCAATTTGACAAATAGGGAAATATAGAATCAACCAGGAAGGGGTAAATACTTAAACACAGCAGTGTATGTATGAGAGCGTGTGAAGATGACCCCAGCTACCTGAGCAGATGACCCCAGCGTCCTCATGGTGACCACAATTGTGAATATGCCATCCCAGGCTGGAGCAGGATGCCAACTGCGGCTCATGACCCATACAGTTGATGTTGTCCAGAAGGATCAGTCCTGTTCCGTAGCCAAAGTATGCATTAGTCGTGGGGGACAAGGCGTGGCTACATCCCATCTGCTGGCACACCACCTCCGCATCCCTCTGATCCCAGGCGTCATCACACACAGTGCCCCAGCTTCCACGGTAATGGATCTCTACCCGCCCCTGACAGCGGTTTGGCCCTCCCACCAGCCGGATAGAACCATCCCCTGCAACAGAAATAGAGCTTGGTGACCACCATGTCATTTCTAACAGTCAGGTCTAGGGCTTAAACTCTGATTTATACCATCTTTCCAAAACAACCTGTCTATCTCCTACAAACCACACAGCCACCACATTAGAGAACCTAGCAACCACCAAGAAACAGCCCAGTAACGACCATGCACACTCAAGCAATACCTAGAACACCCCAGCAGCCCCCCATTAAACCCAAGGAACCACCAGGAAAAAGCATAACAACCTGCCCTACATGCCCTAGCAACCATGTACAAACCTACAGAACCGCATCGGCAAACCACCAACAAAATCTGGCAATCACTTGGTACACCCAAGCATCCACAAAGAAACAGCCTAGCAACAACCCAGTGAACCCAAGAAACCACTAAGTAACACCCTTCCAGCCACCTGGTACTCCCTGACAACTATCCAGTAACACTTTAGTAACCACCTTGCACACCCCAGCAACCACCAAGAAACAGCTTAGCAGTAGCATCCGCCCTGTGCACCCTAGCAACCAGCTACAAACACCCTAGCAACCACCCTGTGCACCGTAACAACCAGCTAGAAATACCTCAGCGACCACCCCGGGTACCCTTTCAAACACCTTGAAACACCATAACAACCACCTTGTATGCCCTTGCAACCTCCTTGTACACCCAAACAACTGCCTAGGAGCAGCGTAGCAAATACCATGTAAAACCTAGCAAGCACCTACGAAGGGCATATCGACTAATGTGTACACCCTACCAACCACTAAGGAACAGCCTCGCAACCACCCTGCACACCCTGGTGACCACTCTCTATTTCCTGGCAACCACCTTGTATGCCTAGCAACAACCTTTTATGCCTTAGCAACCACCCTGTACCACCACAGCCTAGCAAGCACACGAGATCAACCACCAAGAAATATCCCAGCAACCACCGTGTGCAACCTAACAACCACATAGAAATAGCATTGCAACTACCCTGTGTTCCCTAGAATCCACTGAGAAACATCTGAGAAACTACCTTGTACACCCTTGCAAGCACCTAGAAGCAGCCCGGGAACCACCTTGCACATGTCAACAACCACCCAGTACACCCTCACAACCACCTAGAGGCAGCTTTACAATCACATTGTTCACCTTTTGCAACCACCAAGAACCAATCTAGCAACCACCCAGCACACCCGAGCAACCACATATAAGCCACATAAGCAACCACACTGTACCCTAAAGATTTACCTATATACAGCCTGGCAGCCAAAAAACGCACCCCAGCAAGCACTATGTAACAGCATAGCAGCTACACAGCACACCCGAGCAACCACCTAGAATCACCCCACCAACCACATTTTATTTCCTGGCAACCCTCAAGAAACAGCGTAACAGCATCAATCACCCTGCATACCCTAGCAACTACAACCCTGTTTCTAAAAAAAATTGGGAGCTAAATAAAATATAAATAAAAACAGAATGTAATGGTTTTCAAATAATTTGAATTTTATATCTATTCGAACATAGTACAAGAACAATATAGCAGATGTTAAACAGAGATATTTGATTGTTTTTGGAAAACATGAGCTCATTTTGAATTTGATGCCAACAACATGTTTAAAAAGGAGACTAACTGGTGTAGTTTTGAGAGGAAAAAATTTTCCCATTCTTGCTTTATGTAGGTTCCCCCCGCCCCAAGGGACGGCCCCAGACGTTCCAAAAGAACCCCGAGCATTGAACTCCAAAATAATGGTGGGACCCAAGATATCCCGAGAAGGGACCCAGAACCGCTTCTCAGGACACCAAACCCTCTGGCCACCCTGATAAGCTGGTGCAAAACCGCCTCTCCTATCAGCAGCAGCCTTCCGTTTTTGCACTGCCATGGGGACAAACAAACAGCCAGACGTCTCCCCACCAGAACCAGGGTCGGACCACAAGGCCTCCAGTTCAACAGATCGGCCTGCTGATATACCTCGTATCTACAGTTTGATGAGAAACAAAAACTCGTATGTCCACGATAATAGCATAAACATTGCTGGCAAAAATGGAGGCTGCAGGCTGCAGTTTGGAAAACTATTGCTGCTGCAGTAGTAAACATCGTTGGGGTGGAAAACCGGAGTGCAGCAGAGGTTTTATTTAATTCATTAATAAATCGAAGTGACTATTCGCACTTAATTTTTGTGCTTGGACGCACTTAAATGACCAAAATTATTGTTAGACACTTATTATTGTGGCCAAGACGCACATATCTCCATTGCCCACACTTATTCCAAAGCTAAAATTTTTTCTATGCCAAACTTATTTTAAGCGGTACTTTCTAAGCGGCACTGGGATGGTCACCAACTTGCGCACTAACAAGTGTGGTCAAGAAAAAAAAATAGCATTGGCCACACGTAAAAGTGCGAATAACATCGGCCTTAATAAATTCAATTTATAGATCCACGATATGTCATGTTATATTGCCTACATAATTGACAATCCTAATGCTTTACATGTAGGTTAAAAAAGAGATCCAATTTTAAGATCGCCTCCTAAAAACGGGTTGCAACAGCGCAGGGAGCGGTGGAGGCCAACCAGACTCGAACCTCCAGCTGTCACAGCACTGATGGGCTCCCCCTCCATCGTGGGAATGCGAGCCGGTGGGGACATGGATGAGTCCTCCCCTCCTCAATCAGAGCACCATGAGGGTAATTGGTAAAATACAGTCTGCAGAGATCACTCTTCACTGTACTTTTATCAGTGTTACTCCATGACATGTTATTGGGTGCCACACATAACGAGCAGCCACTCGTCACTTTCCCGGATGAGATCTATGTGGCGAAAGTTCCTCTGACTTCGAACAGAAGCTTATTCCTCTAACAATGGAAGATCTGCCATTCTCAAAATGTGATCATGGTCGAAGTGTCCGTAGGCATCTATATACTGAGCAACTAAAGAAACGCAAGCTAGCTAGTTAGTTAATGTAGGCTACTGTTATGGTTACTCAGTCGAAGGGACCGCAAAATAAAAATAAGTTTGATGAAACGAGTGTAAATCTGCACATGCTAGTAATAAATTTGATTTTCTAAAATAATTACGCGCAAACTTATTTTCCAGTCTGCCTTTAATTAGGCTAACTTTTGTTTCTTTCGTTGTTCAGTATATATCTGACTGGATGAGCATCTGACATACACTGCATATCTGCCAAGCTGCGCATTGCGTTTAATCAATTTGATTGTAACCATCAGCCGTCTGGCCTGACAAGCAAGTTGTTTCCAAATAAGAGTAACTAATTTCTCAACACAGGCGCAATTTATTTATTTATTAAATAAATTTATTAAATAAATGAATAACAACATCTATGTAGAGAAATTAATTAAACTTATATTTGGAAACAACCTGCTTTTATTCATTTATTTATTTATTCATTAATTTAGTCTATTTTTTTATTTTATTAATAAGAACAACAACAGCATGACGTCCGCATTGCTGCATATGGTTTATTTCTCATTTTGACAGCTGCACTCATTCCTGCATGTTGTTCGCTGTTATCAGATTTGCGTACACCTGGTCAGAGCTGGCATGAGATTTTTGCGGGCTGTTCGCTCACGTTCAGATTGATAAATGTCGATTCTTGCGGGAGATTTGGCGTACACCCATTTTTTTGGTGTATGCAAGTTTGATAAATGAGGGCCACTGTGTTTACTCACAATGGTTTACAGGTCCGTGCAGTGATTTCCACTGAAGAATTCCGTCTGTATTTAATGGAATGTCGACTAAGGACCTGAAAATCACAGCCATTAAAGATAGGATTTTGGCCTTGTCCCATGCGTACAGAGATTTTTCAGGATTGTCTGAATCTTTTAATGATATTGTGTAACATAGAGGATAAAATCTCACAACATTTTGCTATTTTAAGCTGAAAAGGTTATTCTTAAATCGTTTAATTATTTCCCCATGCATTCTTTGATAGAGCGGTTAAGCCCTAGCCCATAGTCATTTTTACAGTACTAATGAAAGACTTTTTACACCCAATCATGTTACAGACCTGTTGCTAAATGATCTTATTAGCTGTGAGATGTTCTGCTAATTGTCTTTCTTTAGCATCATACTACTTTGTTGTTGCTCCTGCCCCAACTTTTTTGAAATGTGTTGCTGCCATCAAATTCAAAATGAGCTGATGTCAAAAACATGCAATTTCTCATTTTCAAACTGTAATGCACTGTCTTTGTGCTACTTTCAATTAGGCATCGGGTTTACGTGATTTGCAAATCAGTGCATTCTGTTTTGATTTACATTTTACACAGTGTCCCAATTTTTTTGTAAATGGAGTTGTACTGGAAATTCCTCAGCAATGACCCCAGACAGCAAGGGCATAGGTTTAATGTGAGAGTTGGTGGGGATACATACGTAGCACGATTTTTTTTTTTTTTGCAATAATCTGAGTGCAAATATTGTCTTTCGCATATACAGAGATTATCCAAATCAGTGTTGCCCTGTGTTTTATGATGCTTGATGCTGTGTTTTATGATGGTGCTTCCATCATGTTCATAGATAGATGCCATGTTCATAGACTTCTTTTTATTTTGCAACCAAATACTTTTGATTTGATTTTTGAATACAATTTTACAATTGTTATTTATGTTATGACCAATTACTATATAGCTTAACAATATGGAACAGTTGAAATATTCTTACCAATTTATAAGTTACTAATTTGCATAATAATATGTGGTATTATTAACAAACATTACAACAAGTATTTGACACTAACGTGTCTTTGTCCCCCGCCACAAAATGTGAAATCGTGTGAAAGTGAACAATTTCTCGGTGTGACCTTGAGAATGGCGCAAAGGTCACCGAAATGGACTGGCGCCGGGGTATCACCCCAATATATGTTAACATGGAATTTGAAGTAAATCCGTCGATTCGTTCTTTAGATACCTCGCTGACAAGGCTATCTGTGTGAAAATGCACAATCTCTCGGTGTGACCTTGAGAATGGCGCGAAGGTGACCGAAATTGACTGGCGCTGGGGCATCACCGTAGTATATGTTGACATGGAATTTGAAGTAAATCCGTCGATTTGTTCTTGAGATATCTCGCTGACAAGGCTATAAGTGTGAAAATGCACAATCTCTCAGTGTGACCTTGAGAATGGCGCGAAGGTCATGGAAATCGTCTGGCGCCGGGGTATCAGACTAATACATGTTGACATCAAATTTGAAGGAAATCCGTCAATTCGTTCTTGAGATATCTTGCTGACGAGGATTCAGGACGTACGGACGGACGGACGGACGGTCGTAAATACTATGTCCCGCCGCTTCGCGCATTCCGCGCGGCGGGGGACAATTATGTACTTCCAAACCCTGTCAGTTGAAAGGAATGGTCTGATTTAGCATGAACATGCCAAAAGTGTGAAAATCGACATTCTCTCGGTGTGACCTTGAGAATGGTGGGAAGGTCACCAAAATCGACTGGCTCCGGATCATCACCATCATACATGTTGACACCGAATTTGAAAAGAATCCGAGGCTTCCTTCTTGAGATATTGCGCAGACAAGCATTTCAGTGTCAGAATCTATCATACCTCGGTGTGACCTTGAAAATGTCGCGAAGGTCACCAAATTCGACTGGCGCCGGGACATTACCCTAATACATGTTGACACCAAATTTAAAAAAAAACTGATGCTTACTTCTTGAGATATCGCGCAGACAAGCATTTCAGTGTCAGAATTTATCATACCTCGGTGTGACCTTGAAAATGTTGCGAAGGTCACCAAATTCGACTGGCGTCGGGACATTACCCTAATACATGTTGACACCAAATTTGAAAAAAATCTGATGCTTACTTCTTGAGATATCGCGCAGACAAGCATTTCAGTGTCAGAATCTATCATACCTCGGTGTGACCTTGAAAATGTTGCGAAGGTCACCAAATTCGACTGGCGCCGGGACATTACCCTAATACATGTTGACACCAAATTTGAAAAGAATCCGAGGCTTCCTTCTTGAGATATCGCGCAGACAAGCATTTCAGTGTCAGAATCTATCATACCTCGGTGTGACCTTGAAAATGTTGCGAAGGTCACCAAATTCGACTGGCGCCGGGACATTACCCTAATACATGTTGACACCAAATTTGAAAAGAATCCGAGGCTTCCTTCTTGAGATATCGCGCAGACAAGCATTTCAGTGTCAGAATCTATCATACCTCGGTGTGACCTTGAAAATGTTGCGAAGGTCACCAAATTCGACTGGCGCTGGGACATTACCCTAATACATGTTGACTCCAAATTTGAAAAGAATCCGAGGCTTCCTTCTTGAGATATCGCGCAGACAAGCATTTCAGTGTCAGAATCTATCATACCTCGGTGTGACTTTGAAAATGTCGCGAAGGTCACCAAATTCGACTGACGCCGGGACATTACCCTAATACATGTTGACACCAAATTTGAAAAAAATCCGATGCTTACTTCTTGAGATATCGCGCAGACAAGGTTTCGGGACGTACGGACGGAGCTGAATACTATGTCCCCCGCTTCGCGCTAAACGCGCGGCGGGGGACAATTATTATGCAGGAATTTATTTGTCAGCTATGGCTCACAAACTAGCTAGCTAGGTAGTGATCTAATGTCAGTTATGTTCTAATGCAGGGATCCTCAAATCTGGACCTCGAATCCAAATCCAGCCCAGGTTTTCCGTTATTCCAGGCAAGTAAATTAACAGTTTATGCCTCTGATTGGCCAGACTGTGTTAACACCTGACTCCCAGGAAAAGGGAGGGTGGAAAACCAGCAGTTCTCGGACCTCCAAGGGTGTGATTTTAGGACCAGGGTTGATGCCAGGCACACAATTAACAGCTGTAAAAATCAGACTTGTAATTGCTTTACTCGGTTTCTGTGTATCCCAAACATAGAAAAAAACAGAACATGAGAAACAGAAACAGAAACCTCAATTTTTTCATTATTAAATGCATTCTTCCAGCCTGTTGAAGACTGTCTTGCAAAGGCAAAATAGTCTAGCTGGAAACAAAACCAGCTGCATGTGAAGTCCTACGCCAAAGGACAGGAGTAACATTAGGTTAATTGGCTAGCTAGCCCAATAGCATTTTGGCAAGCAAAGGTTCTATCCTTGCTCAACACATGAGGAGGCAAAACTGGGAATTTATATCAGGCAGTATTTGTCATGGTTTGGGAGCTTTGAGAGCTGTTTGTGGCTCTCGTCCAGGACGATATCGTTTTGCTCCCTATCGGATTCCTGGGCCAGCTGGCATTAATTGGGGGCGTGGCCCGGACTCTATTTAAGCTCCTGTTTCACCTCGCTCCCATTGCTAGAGTGTCAGTTCACCTATGGCGCTTTAGCCGGTAAGGTCTCTTGTGAGATTATTGTTTAGGGACTTAGCTGCATAATAGGATCAGTGCTAGTGAGTCAGGGAATCATTGATTTATTTCCCCTTTCTTTTGTATCCTTGAGCTCGCTTTTTTCTACCACGGATGGCATCTGCTCCGTAGGTAGCGCGAGCCTCGTTATTTTTATCTGTTTAATTTCTCTCCATATTGTGAGGTTTGCCTGCTTTTAATATTTAGCCACTGCTCTTGACGTCCACCGTCAGCAGCCATCACAGTATTATCCTCACCTCATCTTCTCTTTTCTTTTGTCTCCCATTTTGTGTTTGTTCTTTGATGAGCACATTTTCAGTGAGGTCAATTTCATAGGTCATCATATTCCCCATGAATCTCCACACAAAAAAAGTAACCGGAAGGATATTTTTCCATAATATAAAACAAAAATATGCAGCCAATCCACCATCAATTTTGACAAAAGATTAAAATTTTCAACATAGACTCCTGAAAATTAACATGATTATTAAACATTGCCACATTAAAATCCTAAGAATGTTCCTTCCCCATAACAGATTTTTTGTTTTTGCTGTCGTGAATAAAATTGAATATTTTATACCAGAATTAGCCCACAATGTTATCCATCAAATTGTCAATGACTACAGTTGTATATATCTGATTCAATCAATTTTCTTTTTCAGTGCCACAGTGATTATATCGCTACAGCCATGTGTCAGGACACACCACCAGCCGTCCAGCTCACCAGTGTATTAAGACCCAGACTGCATTCTTCACGGCACTCAACATCATTGGCATCTGTGTGGAATTGCCACTAGGTGGTAGCAATTGTGTATTTCAGACCTTCTCAGTGTGAAGTCTCGTAAATACACTACAGGCCAGAGTTTTGGAAGCTAGGCCAATACAGGTCAAAAGCATTCTTCCCTTAGGAAAGTATTCTTTCAAGCTCCGTCAGGGTTGCCTAGACAAAAAAAGGGGAAGGTGTTCTTCAAAAGATGGTTTGGCCCCTTCAGTCTCCAGACCTCTCTTCAATTGAGCTTGTGTGGATTGATCTATCAGAAAAGTGTGTCCCACAAATCAGCAGTCTCTCATGGATGAACTTTAGAAAACTTGGAATGCAACTCCTGCCTCATGGCGTAAAAAATCTTGTGGAACGAATGCCTTGTATGTGCCATGCTGTTGTTAAAGGAAGAGGAGGTTGCTTTGAAGAAAGCAAAGTCTAAGCAAAAAAAAAAATGAAATACCTGATAATTTGAGTAAAAATATGTTCTGATTAGTGACTTTTTATATAATAATCATGTTTATTTTGTTGCAAAGTATGCCAATGAAATTTTGAACTTCTTTTGCACAAATTTGATCTTGCTTCCAAACTTTTGGCCTTTAGTGCACATGCCTGTGCGGCATGCCTGGTCTTGAATAGAGTATTGCGTCATCATATTCTAAAAGTCTTTATACTTATTGCTTATTCCAGCACTTTAAAGGAACCTCGTTTTCTTTTGTTTCGCTATTTGTAATACATTGTTCCTGCAGCTATAGCCCAGAGTCAGTATTACTAATAGTGTTTATTAAGGAACCTTGTTTCCACTTTGCTTTGTATTGCTTTGTTCGTGCCTTCTACAGTGCAGTAGGCATAATAAATTCTACCAAGTCCCTTATTGCACCTGAGTCCAGTCCTCAGCATCCGGTCCTCCGTGTACCTGAACTGCGTATGAAGCACAACCCTTAGACCATGAGTTTTATTGTGAATAGATCCTTATCACAGGATTAGCACTTTCCGTCAACTACTTGACCTGCACTGTTGTCGCAAAAATATTATTCTTTCTGCTGGGAAGCTGAGATTAGGTCATGTAAAGATATTCCAGCAACAGTGATCCATGAACAAGTAATTAATCCACACAGCAATGAGTAAGTTGAAAACAAAGACAACACCTACAGTCGCCATCACACAAATCTCCAAATGTGATTCCCATTGAAAACCTCAATGGCCTCAACCAAAGTCGGCTGTCAATAAGCCAATGATGGCTATGCCTCATTCAAAATCCTCATAAAAAATAGGAATGGTCAAAAGTCCCCATCAATATGTTTAATGTTATGTCAGTGTTGTCATTGTGTTAGTTGTCTTATGTTTTGGTAATATTGCGCATTTGAGTATTTTTCATTGTTCTGATTGTTTCATTTAGTTCCCTTCGTGTTTCCATGCTCCTTCCTTTGTAATGATACAGCCCAGGAACCAGAAGCAAGCAGTGGTAGAGAAAAATCAAAAGCCTTTATTTGGTCCGAGTCCAAGCCAGAGATCACAAAAGTACAGTGCCGAAAAAAAAAAAAAACCCACACACAAAAAACACACACACACACTCCAAAATGCAGGGTCGTGGGACAGGCAGAGTTCGGTAACAGTTGGTTAGAATGGCAGAGGAGCATAGACGGCAGGAAAAATTCAGAGTCGGTAAATCATGAGCCAAAAGTCCAGGGCAGAAAAAGACAGGAATCGCAGTCAGGCAGGCTGGGTCAAAACCAGAACAATAAACAGAAGAATCAGAAGGGCACAGGCAGAATCCGGTAGTAGTGCAAAGGGTGTCACAGATCTACTGCCATATGGGTCTCTCCGCACAAAAGAAATGATCAACGTTCTGACGGGGAAGGAACAGAAATGCAGGGCTTAAATGCACCACACAGAAGTCACATGCTGCAGGGAAACAGGTGAGGTAGAAACAGGTGAGGGGAGTAACAGATAATGAGCAGAGAAGGTGAGCACAAGAGGGAGCCCCAATACAATCATTGGCAAAAGCCAAGACACGGACTGGGGACACACAGACAACCTATAACAGATAAACGGCTCCGGTCAAGGAGTTCTACCTGCACAGATAATGCAGGTAGTGCAGGATAGCAATTAAGCACGTGCGAGAGGTTTCGCAGAAACACAGGAAGATACAGGGAAAGTAAAGCAAGAGGCGGAGACTAGAACAGGGCGAGTGCTGAGATTATGTTAGTGGTAATTAGTAGCGGTGCGATTTATAAACTAAAACAAGTGTACGTTAGTTAGGTTCGATGAGCCATGGGGACCAATGAGCCAGATCACAATCGATGCGAACAATCGATGCCGAAGGTGCTTAAAATAGGCAAAATAGTGTTCTGGCTCATTTATCCCCATACCTCATCAGTCAATAGTCAAGTATTTTCCCTATTATAAGCAGCTCTGTCCTCCATCGATCGCAAAATAGGGGCTCATTGGTCCCCATGGTTCATCAGACCCCATTCTCCCCTACACGGTTTAGTCAAGTTAGTAACTATAAGACAACATATAAATGTTAGTATAATTAGTAATCAGAGAAAGCAGAGTGAAGAAAGTAAAAGAGAATTGAAGTAATTAAGTGAAGCACCAGAAACCACTGAAATCACCGGCAGCATGTGGGCACGCAGACTGGGGGAAGGAACTTACCACACTGATCACAAGACAGGGGTAGACACTGGTGCACAGAACAGAAAATAAACAAATGGGAAAACTGGGATGCAGGCTGATAATGATAATATTGAATAATGAAAAATAACAAAAACAGGCAACAGGTACTGGCAGAATCATAACATCCCTCTTGCCTTCATCGCCCTATTTTCTTGATTGTTGATTTTCTTGATAGCCTGCACCTTCAAGTGCTTTATTCCCATGTGTTTCATCTGTTTCAGTTTTGATTATCTCCCAGCCTGTCTCCTCACCTGCCCTGTAACTCTTCATGACTAGTGTCAGTGTTCTGTGAATCTGTAATTATATCCCCGAACGCCGAATGGCATTCCGGGGAATATTATGTTTTTGGTCCGGCCGCCGCCGCCGCACTAGGTGTTAACACGATAACTTCAGTAATATTTCAATTACAAATTCCAAATTTTGCTCATAAGTAAGTATCATAAAGAGGAAGAAGTGATTCGATTTTGGACAATTTACAAAGTCTAGATTGGCCACCAGGGGCCAAAAACTGATTTCAGTGTTAACGCGATAACTGCAGTAATATTTCAATTAGAAATTCTAAGTTTTGCATACAAGTAAGTATCATAAAGAGGAAGAACTGATTCGATTTTGGTCAATTTACAATTTCTAGATTGGCCACCAGGGGCCAAAAACTGAAAAAAATCACTGTTTTTATCATATCTCTGGAAATATTTGTCTGATTGACCTCAAATCAAGTGCAAATGAAAGTTCATGACCCGAGGATGTGTCCCACGATGACATTATACCTGTTGGGTTCAAAATTTTGACACAAGGTGGAGTTTTGTCACATAAAATTCACCACTTTTGCTATATCTTTGGAACTATTTCTCCAATTGACATGAAACTATGTGCAACTGCAGGGTCATAACCTCACAATGTGTCACATGATGACATCATACCTGTATGGTTCAATATTTTGCCACCAGGTGGCGCTTTGTGATGGAAAATTACCATTTTGGCCATATCTTCAGAACCATTTGACCGATTGACCTGAAATTAAGTTCAAATGAAAGTCTGTTCAAGGTCAATTCAAGGATTGGGGAATTGGAAGATTGGGGGCGTTTGGGGATATGCCCCCAGCCATTGACTCCAACGGCATAAGCTTAGTTTATTTTGGTTTTATTTGAGTTTTTACATTTATTATCTTTGTTATCATTTCAGCTGTCATGTTTCACGCGTCTTTGGATAAACGATCTTTACGTCATGTCCAACAGCGCCGCATATGTAGAGATTTCTTGCAAGTGCTCTACAGGTCACAGTTCTTATTGGATTCATTTCATGTTTGGCATGGACCTTGACTGTGGTAAGGTCAGGAAGAAAACTGATTTTGGGAATAATTGCTTTAGGGCATACAGGGCAACACATCGACCTGTGACAGACCGACAGTCTAATTATTATTATCAAAGTCTTATTTATTATTAACAAATGCACATTTAAACTAATTCCTTTGATCAAGTCTTCGTTTTGGGGTCAATTCTACTGGGTGACCATGCAAATCCATTAAATAACTGCCAATTCTTTTGTTGCTCAGCATGTGTTTTCAAGTGACCAAAAATGTACACATTTTTTGGCATGATATGCCAAGTCCCCTAACAGCCACCTCTCCAGGGAGGGATCCCCTAGAAGACTCCCCTAGGAGTCATAGCTTTATCTAAATTAATTTGCGAATACCTACATGTGTAATTTTGCAAGCTGAATCAGAAATTACATGGATGTTGATGGACTACACTCCCTTACGATTCAAATGCATCCAAGCATTTAATGATGAGGCACGTCGTTGCATGGTCGTGCAATTGATCGCATCTGCCATCATAACATCTATTTTTAAAATATCTTAGTTGACACAAAAACAGTCTTTCACATTGTAATCTTTTTATTTTTAATCATTTGCATGTGTGGGCATGGCTACTCATCCCTTTGTATGCAAAAAGCTGAGGGTACCTCTGGTCTACAAAGGCGCATAGTACTATCTTAATAATAAGCCCAAAAAATTCCAGTAAAAAACTGAAAATTGACTTTAGATCAGTTTTTTGTTTGTCAATTGCGCAGTCGCTTTCTGCAGCCTCAATATGTTAACATGCCAACAATGATCACACCTCAATTTGAGACTAACATGCTCATGGGCGCTTGGTTTAGCACAAGTGCACTTACCATTAAAGCAAACTGGGTGCTAAGTGGGACAGCGACAACTGCACCAGTGTTGTGTTCCGTGGTTAGTGTGCCTGGTTAGTTAATTTTAGGTTTTTATTATTTTGGTACGTCAGTTTTTAGTCCATGTCTTAGTGTTCACATTTCATTCCTCTCCCGTGTTAGTCCAGTCCACGTTTTACCCATGTACTGTCTTTGCTTTCTCCCCGGTCGCGTCATTGTTGGTAACAATTTCTGTCTTAATTGATTGTGGCACTGTTTCAGGTGATTTAATGGATTCTGGGTTTCATCCTTCCTTCCCTTCTCGTTTACTAGTTTCCCCTTGCTTTCCTATATCTACTAACAATTACTAACAGTTTGTTTTTTTCTCTAAAATTACTAACCACTACTAACATTGTATATAATACTAATCTACTAACGAGCACCCGGGATTGTATAGCTGCACTTACTAATTGACTTATTATCTCTCAGCGGTCGCCCTGTTCTTGTCTCCGCCCCTTGCTTTTCTATTCACTGGCTTTGCTAAATTTTCTGCAGACCCTCTGCATTCTTATATCTATTCTGGCTCTTATTCTGTACACTTAGGAGTCTTTTTACCCAGTTTATTTATCCCGTCTTTGGGATTGTCTTGTGATCCTCGTCTGTGTGTTAATGTTTATCTGTTTCATGTAATTAGGTTTCCCTTATGTTCCACCCCTTGTTAATTATATTAAGTTCTTGCACCTGTGTCTGTCCATGCCCCCTACCTTTTATCTGTCAGCCTCTGCAGCAAGACTCCAGATCTGACTTCGCTCCCACTCCCATCACTACTCCCGGCCCTGTGCACTATGCTCTGGTCCCCACACTTCTTCTCTGTGTTCCAGTCAGCCGCTTACCCAGCCTACCCTTCCTGCTGCTCAGCCGCTGGTGCCCTTGTTCCCCAGAGCTCAGTGTGCCTGTCTCCTCCGCCGTCTCCAGAGCCCAGTGTGCCTGTCTCTTCCGCCTGTCTCCAGAGCCCAGTGTGCCCGTCTCTTCCGCCTGTCTCCAGAGCCCAGTGTGCCTGTCTCTTCCGCCTGTCTCCAGAGCCCAGTGTGCCTGTCTCTTCCGCCTGTCTCCAGAGCCCAGTGTGCCTGTCTCTTCCGCCTGTCTCCAGAGCCCAGTGTGCTTGTCTCTTCCGCCTGACTCCAGAGCCCAGTGTGCCTGTCTCTTCCACCTGTCTCCAGAGCCCAGTGTGCCTGTCTCTTCCGCCATCTCCAGAGCCCAGTGTGCCTGTCTCTTCCGCCGTCTCCAGAGCCCAGTGTGCCTGTCTCCTCCGCCCCCCTCCTGATGTTCTCTCTTACCCTTCTCCCGGCCAGCTGTGCTATCCGAGTTAGCCATCTGCCAGCTGTGCCCACTGTCTTGTCTTGTGCCTGCCCTAGACCCTGCTTCCCAGTGTCCCCTAGCTCCAGTTCCCTAGTGTCCCCTTTCCGAGTCTGCCCCTTCCGAGTGTTTCCCTAGCTCCCCTTCCTGAGTTGTCCCGAGTGTCCCTAGTCTGCCCATTGCGGTTCAGTTTTTGGATTCCTTAGTTCTCCCCTTTCAGTGTAGTTGCATGGTGGTTATGTTGGCCTGAGTGCCCAGTTTTTTTCCCCCCTTCTCCGGTTTTCTGTTTGTTTAATAAGTTAATATTTTTGGATCCCCGCTCCTGGCGTTTCTCCCCTTGTCTCTTCCAGTTCCGAGTTCAGAGTCTTGTTTCCGAGTTTTCCAAGTTCCCAGTGCTTCTAGTGTTTCCCCCAAATCCCTAAAACCTTAACAACCAGTCAAAAACTAGCAAAGACACTTGCATCACACCTGGGTAAGATAGGGCCCTAAATGCATCATAATTGACAAATTGTAGTTTTACCATGCGTTTGATCTTAAAATGATGATTTACTGCTGTTTTTATGTTACCTTTTTTTTTGGGGGGGGGGGGATTTTTCCTTTATTTGATAGTTATACAGTGTAGAGAGACAGAAAGTTTGAGGAGATGAATGGGGGAAGGCATGCAGCAAATGACCCGAGCCGGAATCGAGCCCAGGTCGCTGCGGGAAGGACGCAGCCTTTATGGTACGAGCACTTAGACCGATAAGCCACCAGGGTGCCCCTATTTTTATGTTACCCTTTATCGAAATTCTTTAAGAAAGGTGCTGATAATTCCACAACTGTAACACATCCCATGCTTCAGTTAATTAGGTTGCCCTGAACTCTGACCATCTGTCTCTGTTTGGTTTCTATCTGTTATTTATTGTCTCATTGCCTCCCCCATCCCTTGTGTGCATTCCTCACGCTTTTCCTCTCACCTCTTTCTGCTTGTTATTTCTTGTGTCTGTGTATCTCAGTTCTTGTGTTTGTCTTCCCCCTTGCAAGATCGTTGGACTTGGTTCCCAGTACAAATTTACAACCCCAACTCCAACCCCGAAATCGGCGGAACGAAGTGTAATTTGTGAATAAAATAAAAATGCAAAGACTTTCCGATCACATGAGCCAATATGTTATTTACAAGAGAACATAGATAACATTTCAAATGTCGGAACTGAGACATTTTACATTTTTAACCACAAAAGAAGCTTGTTTCAAATTTTATGGCTGCAACAGGTCTCAAAAAAGTTGCAGCAAAAAGTTGGGCAAAAACAAAGGGCTGAAAAAGTAATTACTACAGTATATAAGAAAGTCAGCAGAAAGAACATTTTGCAAGTAATTAATTTAACTGGCATGTAACATGATTGGCTATTAAAGAGATGTCTT
Organism: Gymnothorax reevesii; assembly: GCA_029721435.1. NCBI lineage: Eukaryota > Metazoa > Chordata > Actinopteri > Anguilliformes > Muraenidae > Gymnothorax > Gymnothorax reevesii. The sequence goes on along the minus strand of CM056578.1, from coordinate 71,667,296 downwards.
AGAGAGGCTGAGTCTCTCAGAAGTAAACATGACCAGAGGCTCTCCAACCTGTGAAAGCTTGCGTAAAAAAATTGTGGAATACTTTAAAAACAATGTTCCTGAACGTCAAATTGCAAAGACTTTGAATATCTCATCATTGACACTGCATGATATCATCAAAAGATTCAGAGAGACTGGAAAAATCTCAGTGAGTAAGGGACAAGGCCGAAGACCTTAACTGGATGCCAGTGATCTTCAGGCCCTCAGACGTCACTACATCACTCACCTGCATGATTCTATTATTGACATTACTAAATGGGCCCAGGAATACTTCAAGAAACCACTGCCTGTAAACACAGACCGCCGTGCCATTCACAGACGCCACCTAAAACTCAAAGACTTAAGTGGTTTCTTGTTGGAAATCATGGGTGTCGTGTCCTCCGGGCTAATGAGGAGAAAGACCATCCCTCCTCTTATCAGCGTTGAATTCAAAAGCCAGCATCTCTGATGGTATGGGGATGCATTAGTGCATATGGTGTGGGACACTTGCATGTTTTAAAAAGCACCACGAATGCTGAAAGGTATATAAAGGTTTTAGGGCAACATATGCTCACCTCTAGATGACATTTATAATAGAGAAGGCCTTGTGTATTTCAGCAGGACAATGCAAAACCACATACTACCACATACATACACATTACAACAGCATGGCTTCCTGGTAGAAGAGTCCCTGTGCTAAACTGGCCTGCCTGCAGTCCTGATATTTCACTGATTGAGGACATTTGGCGTATAATTAAATGAAAAGTCCGCAAAAAGGAGACCCAAAACTCTCCAGCATCTAGAGGCCTGTATTAAAACAATAGTGGGATTAAATTCCAATAGCTAAACTCAAGAAACTGGTCTCCTAAATGCACAGACGCCTCCACTCTGTGTTAAAAAGAAAAGGGGATGCTACACCATGGTAAGCCACAAGCCCATGTCCCAACTTTTTTGAGACCTGTAGCAGCCATCAAATTTGAAATGAGCTCATTTTGTATGTAAAATATCTCATTTTCAACATTTGCTATGTTACCTCTGTTCTACTGTGAATAAAATACTGGCTGGTGTGATTTGAAAGTCATTGTGTTTTGATTTAATTCACAATTTACACTGTCCCAACTATTTCGGAATTGGGGTTGTATCTCTAAGTGGTTATTTTGTTCCCTTATTTCTTTCCTAGTCCAGCATTTGTTCTGTGGTCTCTTTTATCTTGTGTCCTCATCTGCTCCAGCCCAAGACTCCTCTTCTGAGTTCCCCCAGCTTGATTTTGTGGTTCTCACCTCAGACAGAACTACTGAACAAGATTTTCCTGCCCACTTTAACCCCCCCCTCCCCCCTCCCCCTTGTTTCTGTCCGCCTCAGACTGTCACAGCCTTCAGTCTTTGCATGCCACTTGACTTCACCTTGCCGTCCCCACAATGCTCTGTTAGCTGGTGTAACCCTGGACTGTTGACCTCTGTAATAAAGCTCAGTATTTCCTACTTTCTGTTTCTGCATTTGGCCCTTTCTTTTTGCCCAGGGTGACAGAACTGACTGTACAAAAAACTCAAAAGATGGGGCGTTTGTCATAGTTATCAGTGCCTAGGATGAAACTGCAGAATCAGGAGCAGGTATTTGCCCACGAAAATAGAAGTGGTTTGATGGTGACAACATTAGTCTAATAATGTGTCCTCTCATATTGCTGGGAATGGTCCCTTTAGAACAATGGCAGTGTCCGGTTTAGAGTCCTCTATCTGGGGAGCTGGAGCAATAAGGCTGCTCCCAGAGTATTTTGTGACTGCAGCAGTGCACCTGTGTATAGGTCACTTCGTATTGTCCCAAAGGTACAATAATTGCAATTGAGATTTAATGACCATTAACTCTCTGTCTCTATTTAGACCTCACACCCTCTCATAGAAAACATAGCAATAAACAAAATTTGAGGAAAAGGGATAATGTGGCATATTCAGGAAAAAGCCGCCAGTATTTCAGCCAGGCCTTTGGACAGCCCGCCTAAAAGCTAAATTCCAGTATAATTACCTGTGCCAAAGAATTTGACTACATAACTTCATTATTTGAGAGCTTCCTGAATTCCCGTGGGGGGCACTGCACAGACAGGAAGTAAAATGGGCTCACTTACTCAGGCCTTTGTTCCACTGAGGTGGGGTGGTGAATGCTCCGTGTCCTCGTGATTCCAGCCCTGATGTGTCTGTTCACAGAAGCAATTAAGAGAATATCACCATTTTTTAATTAATGTATTGTGCATTTTTATCTGTGCAGCAATGCATGTTTTTTATGTCCCTGTTGATGTCCACTAACATTTTATTTTTGGTATTGTGCTTCAAAACAGGCTTGTTAACAACTTGGCTTGACTTGAATCTGATATTGCCATTACTACAATGATCACAACATTCTATATACTTGAACTGTGCTGCTGGTTCAACAGCGCCGATGGTAATCATTCTCCATGTGACACTTACAGCACTGTGAATAAGTATTTGCACCCTTCCCAGCTTCTTCATTTTTTGCATATTTGTCACACTTAAATGTTTTAGACCATCAAACTAACGCAAACTACTGCTGACCAAAAAGTACACAAAGGCTTATCTCACATTTGAAAAAAAATATCTTGATAAACCTTTGGCCTAATATTTCTTTGACTGATGACTCAAAAATTGAACTTTTTGGAAGACATGGGTCCCATTACACCTGGTGTGAAGTGAACACAACCCTCCACAATCATGCCAACATTCAAACATGGCGGCAGTAACATGATGGTCTGGAGCTGCTTTACTGCTTCAGGACCTTGGCAACTTGCCTCAATTGATGGAACCATGAATTCTGCTCCATCGGGAAAAACCTGAAGGAAAATGTCCGGCTATCAGTTTGTGACATAAAGCTCAAGCGCAGTTGGATCATGCAACAGGAAAATGATCCGAGGCACACAAGCAAGTCTTCCTCTGTTTGGCTCAAAAGAAAAAAAAAAAAATGAATGTTTAGTATTGGCCTAGTTTCTGTCCTAGCTTGAATCTGATTGAGATGCTGTTGTGTGACAGTTCAGGCACAAAAACCCCCCAATGTGGCGAACAATTCTGCAAAAATAGTCAGCCAATTTTTCTCCGCAGAAAGTAAAAGACTCATTGCCAGTGACTGCACATGTCAGATAGCAGATGCTGCCTCCAATGATTGCACAATTGCACAACCAGTAATTAGGTTTAGGGGGGCAAGTATTTTTTTTCACAAGTGATATAGATTTTGAATAACTTTTTACCTTTAGCAAATGAAATGATGATTTACTAAAGCTGTCATTGTCAAAATGTTTAATTATGACTAATAAACAAAAATAGAAGAAATCTGTAAGAGGGCAAATACACAGCACAGCAACAGTGCACCACTCCATACAAGCTACACTTAATATCACCAGTGATTGTGCACAGTTGTATTGAAAAAAAGATTTCTTTTAATAAACCTGAAATCCTACAATTCCCATTAATTATGATTCTTATATTTTGAATTGAAAGACCTAGAGCTTGGTGTAACAAATGGAGGTAAAATTATAGGTTTACCCAATGAAACCTTTTTAATTCAATTATCATACAGCTAATAATGGTCACATATTAGCAACAATATTGAATACATTTAGTAGTCTTTGTAAATCATTTTTTAACTAGAATACCAGTATTTTGTACCAGATATTGTGGCATCTGGATATTGCACTTCCCCACTCTTAAGATGCCCTGCAAAAACTACATTTCAGTCATTAAATTTCTAAAAAGTATTTTAGTTTTATATTCAGACTTACATCTGTTTTCTCTTTGCCAAATATAAAAATGTAATACTACCTAGGAGGTCAAAGAGTTTGATTAATTTCCAGATCTGCTATTTGGGAAAGGAAATATCTCTCATATAGCAAACAGTATATCAAAACAAGCTTATTTTCCTCATAACATGTGTGAAAACACAACCTCTATTTCATTGAAATGAAAATGCAAATGCAAATAAAAACAGACCTCAGTGTTAAGTTTTCTTTTTACTGCATTTAGTTGAAAATGGCTACTTAGTACTTATCTAAATACTAAGTACTCTAAGTTTCATTGCATCCACTGTTTAGATTTTTGTAAATATTTGCAAATGCCAAATTTGATGCTTACAATACCTTCAGAAACAACTGAGACAGGGGAATGGAAAGATAGGAAAGATGGAATCCGCAGAAAAACTCATTTAGAACATTCCCCAGGTAAACAGACAAATAGGTAAAAGATAATTCAAATATGACTGGGTATAAAATGACCAGTCAGGAAAGACCTTACCAGCAAGATGGTCTGAGATTTGTCAATTAGCTGCATGAAAAATTAGAGATGTTACACAGGGGAGAACATGCCCCTGTCCCATCTTCATTGGAACATGTCATTAACATCATGCTTGCGAAAAGACAGAAATGCAACTATTTTCAAGGCCGTGAAGATAAAGTGAGAAAGATGGTAGTAAGTGGTTAGGGACTCGTCGTGGTCGGCTGAGCAGCTCATGTATAAGTATTATCGGTAAATGTAGTCCGGTGAAAGGCCCGCGGTCTGTGGTCTGCATGAGTCTAAACTTGTGTTAGTTCACCATGCAGCTAAATAGCTACATGTATTGTAATGTTATGTAGCCTCACAAGGTCAGATGCTGGCCTTGGTAAACACTGGTCACTGGCAACGAAAAACAGCCGAATGGAAAAAAGCCCAAATTCTGAACCCCAGAAATGTGCAAATACGGCGAGAACAATCCTAAATATTAATATAAATAGGTGTTCAGCAAGCTGAAATTTACTATTTCAGTTCGAGATGGCACTCTTACATTTGCATTTCTAACATAAACCAGAACCGTCAGAGGCACAATGGGTCATACTCTAAATAAAGTGTTGCGCATAAAGGCTTTGTACAGTATGTATAATGCCTTCATAAATGAGACACAATTTCTTCATAAATCGTGTATAAGCAAATGTCATGCTTTTTTAAGGGTTAAATAACACATCTTTATTCAGCATTTGATGCCAGATGTGATATAACTGACAATGTCACTTAGCTAGTGGCTAAATGTGATAAAGTGTGACAGTGTTAGCTAAGTGACATCGGCATTGTCACATCTAGCATCATATGCTGAAAACTCAGTTAGCCATATCTACTAACCCAATAAGATATCGAAACAAAACTGTTAGCAAACTGGTTAATCTTCTGTCTTTCCGCAAACAAAAGGTATTATTTTCAAAAACCAATTAAGTTGATGAAAACGTGACTCATTTTGTCTTTGTGCTCTTTACAGGTGATTACAGATCAAGAGGAATTTGCAAATCACATAACCCCGTTTCTTTTTGAATTGAGGTTGGAGGATTTGGAGCCAGTTTTGCGGCCAGAGATCAAGCTAAGTCCACATTTAAAATGAGTTTGGCGTGGATAATTACCATTCAAATTAAAAGTCGGCCTCCTGCTTTGTTTAATCTTCATCTTAAAACCTGTCCCTTCAACTCCTGAAGACCAATTTTTTGAGTAGCTGTGGGCCTGTACCTTTGCAGGTGATGCCAACGTCCTCATAGTGGTAGCAATTATGGATTCCCCATCCCAGGCTCCCACATTGGCCCAAGTCACGCTCTCCGCCCTTGCAGTCAACATTGTCGAGCATGATGGGGCCAGAGCCCTGTCCATAGGCTGCACTGCTGGCCACCACCACTGCAGAACCACAGCCAAGCTGGCGACATACCACGTTGGCATCCACCATGTCCCAGTCATCGTCGCACACCGTCCCCCAGGTACCGTTGTACTGGACCTCCACACGGCCCTCGCACCTGCTGTTGCCATTCATGAGGCGCACTGGTGATGAAAAGCAGGAAGCTTAAAGAATTCTACAGGTGAGTCATTTCTTTAAGTTTCATTTTTAATTAGTTCTACATTCACATGACATTGCTAGCTCCGCTAAATCTGTAAAACAGGTTTTACCGAACATACAGTACAGGCCAAAAGTTTGGACACACCTTCTCATTGAATGCGTTTCCTTTATTTTCATGACTATTTATATTGTAGATTCTCACTGAAGGCATCAAAACTATGAATGAACACGTGGAATTATGTACTTAACAAAAATGTGTGAAATACCTGTAACTGAAAACATGTCTTATATTCTAGTTTCTTCAAAGTAGCCACCCTTTGCACTGATTACTGCTTTGCACACTCCTGGCATTCTCTCGATGAGCTTCAAGAGGTAGTCACCTGAAATGATTTTCACCCTTGTCAGGGTTAATTAGTGGAATTTCTTGCCTTATCAATGAGGTTTTGACGCCTTCAGTAAGAATATACAATGTAAATAGTCATGAAAATAAAGAAAACGCATTCAATGAGAAGGTGTGTCCAAACTTTTGGCCTGTACTGTACCTGGTGCCAAATTGACATTAAATTACTTACCTGCATAAATGGCACCAACATACCATGAACTGTATATATGGCTGTATATCAAAAACCGCGTTTATTTTTTCCACGGTATTTTTACCTTGGCCAAGGAGGTTATGTTTTCACCCCTGTTTGTTTGTTTGTCTGTCCATCTGTCAGTCTGTCTGTTAACAGGATAACTCAAAAAGTTATGACATGTCTGGCATAAAATTGGGTAAGATGACAGGCAGTAGTCCAAGGATGAGTTAATCCAATTTTGGATGTGATCCAAAACATTTTTCTCTTGCACTTGTTTTTGAGGTTCGTGTGTTTTTGACTTTGCATCATTTTTGTGTTTGCGGCTTATTTCTCCAACTGGAGATGTTTTGAGCTTTTGCAGAGCGTTTGCCTCGTCAGCCACTGTAAACCTACTCTCGAGAGGCTTATGATATAAGATCACAACTACGTGATTTGAATTTCCTCGAGCATTCAAATGCTGATGTATTTATGCTAAACATGAACATAAGAGGACACATGAACCTGTGTACTGCAGTGAACACTGGTAGAAAACACTAGATTTGAAAAGTGAACTTAAGGGGGTCAATGCACATATTGTAAGCCTAGAGCCATAGGAAGTGACCCTTTTTTTCTGGCCTTGGGCAAGAATGACACACCTGTTATGAGCAGCTTTCAGAAATTTCTCAGAAGATCGTGGTTGCTAGAACAGAGACGGGAGGCTGTTGAATTGTAACCTGTCTGATCGAATTGCATAGTTAATGGGCTTTCTGGGATGGCGTACTCGTTAAAGGCACCATTTGCGGTGTAAGAGTGACTGCCATGATCTCGAATCATATCCAGCCATACCAGTGCCGAATGCGGGTAGCAGCCTCACAGGAGTGCTGCACAAGTGGCTGTGCGCAGCTCTGGAAAGTGAAAGGTTTACAGTCAGTTTTGCCAGCATTATTTATTTCCTTAGCACCTCTTACTAGACAACCATGAGCAGTTCTTTGAGGCGGCAAGCTAGTGTTCCTCTGCCTTCTTCTAAATCAGTGGTGACAGAACACTGACTTGCTTGGAATGCATTTAGGTAAAGATATACAGTATTTTCCCCCTATTTAGCCACACAAAGAGGGGAAATTAAGATACAACAATCACCATAATTCATTAGATAGTGACACAATTTATTCTGGTTCAGTACTCCAGGACTTTGAGTTTGAAAAGATACAGAGAACATAAGGTGGACATGCAGACTGTCAGCTTCTATTTGAAGGTGTTTTCATCCATGTGAAAAAGGATTATTGACCCACCTTTGCTCTTGAGGGAGTAGGGCTTTTTTTGGGTTAGGACATCAACTGTTTCACATCAATTTCTAATAACTGCAACTTGTCACATCATTATTAGACCCCATGAACCATCTTTTTTGGAGCAGTCATCATATTTGAAATAAGCTTGAAATATAAATATATTTTCAATAAACAATTGAATTCACAACTTAAAGCATGAGGTAATGGGTTGTTGTCTTGTTTGCAGTGTAGGAAAGGATGAGTGGACCATGAAAATCGCTGCTTTGATTATTTGCATTTGCCACAATGTGGCGACTTTTTTAGTTATGTATATATACACACCAGTGGCGGCTGGTGAACTGGCAATAGGGGCAGCACAAACCATCCCTTAAGAATAATGATTGGTCTTGACCTGTTTTCACTCTTAATAAAATTGACTTTACTTCACTCCAAAAATCCTAAGGACCATCAGGTGTTGCCAGTTCTCCTTGTTAAGTTGAAATGAACATGATTAGCCTAATTCTTCATCTGTTTTCAACCATCCATTTAAATTACCATTAAAAAAACTCCAAAAACTATTAACATTCTCATGCTTTTCTTTACTCAGGGGTTAGAAGCAATGGAATTGCATAAAGATGTTTCAAATGATCTTATTTCATTTAAACGATCAGGAAACACATGCATTGCTTCCAACCCCTGAGTAAAGAAAAGCGTGAAAAGTTTGGAGTCAAAATTGGTTTCTGTACTCCTAGTGGTGAAATCCATCGTAACGCATGTGAAACTGATAAACCTCCATGCATAAGGACTTCAGTTCCATGCAAGAATCTCATACATAAGCATTGATTGAATTATTGCTGACTACAGTCAGGGAACGTAAATATGCCACTAAAACTCATGCCGAATACATGAGAGTTGACAGGTATGCATTATTAATGGAAACTGGCCACATCTGATAATGTTAAGGGTTTCAGAGTTTCCGTAATGGTAATTTAAATGAATTATTGAAAACTCAAGAATAGGCTATTCGTGCTCATTTTAACTTAACAAGCAGAACTGGTGACACCTGATGGTCCTTAGGATTTTTGGAGACAAGTAAAATCAGATTGAAAACAGGTCATGACCAATCATTAATTTTAAGGAATGGTTTGTGTTTCCCCTACAGCCAGTTCACCAGCTGACCCTGATATACACCCATCAACCACAACATTAACCCCCCCCCTAACATTGTAAGTACTCCTTACCCCAACAAAACAGCTCCATCAAACTGACATCCAGTTGAATTCCCAGACCCAGGAGTTTCACATCAGAACATTTCCCAGGGCATCAGACTCTTTTCTCCATTTTGTCTCTTCCCACAGTGCACCCTGGAGCCACCCCTTCCCCAAGTAAATGATTCACACATACCTCGCCATTGCATGCAATGTAAAAAAAACAGACCCTGGACCAGGTGACCTTCTTCAATCGCTCCGAGGTCAGGTTACAATGCTCGTGCGCATTTTAGGAGCTTAGAATGGGCGCTCTGTATGATCTGCAGCTCTTAAGAGCAATCCTACGCAGGGTGTGATGCACTGCGCGTTATGTATGAGATGTTTTTCACGTATAATTACAATTCTCTGCAACTTGTTCCAGAGTTGCCTGTCTGTCGGTTCGAACCAGATGAGATTGACTTTGTGGGCCTTGTGCATCGATTAGCTTCGGGCACATAACCCTGCCACCAGTTCATGGGTTGTCCCCCAGACCATTGTCAGATGGTTCTCTCCACTGCGTACTGGAAGGACCCCTGAAACCGTATGGCTTCAAAGATGCCCTGACCCACTTGTATGGCCATAGCGATCTGTCCCCTATCAAAGTCGCTCAAGTCCACTTTCTTCCAAATCCAATTCATTGGCAAGAACTGACCGTTTGCTTTCCATCAGAAGTCTGTCTACAGACCTTGACATGCGCCACTGTTATCAGAAAATCAAGGCCATTTGCTTCATCTGCGAGTGAAATTAATGCTTTAGGCTCATCGGAGTGTGTGTGTGGTCCGTGTTTACCAACCATTGTGGCGACAAAATGTCCCCATAAGACATATAATTCCAGATTTCCTTATATTTATGGGGACATTTTTGGGTCTCCATGAGGAAATTGAGCTATTTAAGGGTTAGGGAATACGTTTAGGGTTGGGATAAGGTTAGGGTTAGGTTAAGAATAGGGTTAGGGTTAGGGTTCGGCATGTGCTGTTGAGGGTTAAGGTTAGGGAAAGGGGTTAGGGAATGAATGCAAGTCTATGGAATGTCCCCACAAGACATGAAAACCCAACATGTGTGCGTGCCATGTTTGAGTGTGTGTGTGTGTGTGTGTGTGTTTGTGTGTGTGTGTGTGTGCGTGTGTGTGTGCATGTGCCCGTATACACTTGCAAGTTGTTCTTACCGAGAGAATGAACATGGATGGGATTTGTAACATTGACTGTGGAGGCAAAGAGGGAGAGAGATATGTTTGTTACATTATTTGTTGAATGTCATTCTAAGCCAACACACAACTGGACTATTGCAATCTGTCAACATTTACTGCACATCCACATCTCCAGGTGATTTTATATCTGGCTCGTCACACAACAGGAAGTCTGCTGCAGTTTAGACCTGACTGTACAGAGCTAAATCACATTACAATGTGATTAAATCTGATAGTTCTCTGCTTTGGTTGTAGAGCCCGACTGAACATGCTGGCTTTTGTTCCAACCACGATTGCAATCAATTAAAGTAGGACTTTAACAAACTATCCATTTTCCTTGAATAAGTGCATTTCATGTTTATGCAGATAATTACTCTCTTTTGCCACATTTTTGCAAAAGTACCCAAACATGCCATGCGTGAAGAATAAAAGACCCTTGAAAATATTCTGCCCTTTTATTCTATATTGCGAGTAATTTCAGCAAATAATATTTTTTTTCAGCTTGAATTAGAAACTGAGAAATCAGAGCGCTCTGAATTAAATTGCTGAACATGAATGTCTTCAGTACATCACTTGAACTCAATCACTTAAATATGACTAAAAACAGGTTTGTCTCCATCACTTGGTTGCATAATACATAAATGGTTAGTTTTAGCCACTGCGTGTCAATTAGTTTTCACCAATTAAGAGCCATCAATTTAAAAAATTTGATCAGTTTAATTTTTTCCTCTGTTTATGCTATTGTTTCCCACAAATCACAATGAGAATATGAATTTTTTTATTCTTCATGGCATGCAGGGATATATCTGTCAAAACTTGTGAATCAAGCAGCTTATTAAGACAAATTAACAGCTTATTATTATTGTTGGAACAAAAACCAGCATACAAAGTGGGCTTTCTGGACCAACGTGGGGAACCACAGACCAAATGCTGAGGACCGTACCATGTGACTGAGGAACCTTCTGGCTGGTAAATAAGAAATACTACTACCTGCATAAAGTAATCAGCAGTCAAAAAACCTATACACTCAATTGTATAACTTAATAGAAATGTTTGCATATTATTGAGTCATAATAAGCATTCAGTTAAATTTTGATGTGTTTACTCACTGGGTATTGAAACTGGCTATGAAAAAAAAGAAACAATGCCAGGAAAATATGTTGTTGTGCTGCACAATGAATGGACTCACACATGGCTATTGTAAAGAACAGATGTTACGCATAGGTCCCAAAGGATAACTGCAAGTAATTTAATAGTCTTACTCTATGACTGACCATAGGTTTCAGTTTCATGCTTAAACAAAAGCCAGGGGTTTTCAAAAATCTTAAATGTAGGCCATTTCACATGATTCTTGCTTGTGAAAACCCATTTGGTCACTGAAACCAGACATTTTGTCGTCATGTTTTAAAATAACTTACGGTGTTAAGTAGGTCAGTCATATCATGGCCATTGTTATAGGTAAGAGGTTGCTTGTTTGAAGAATTGACACCAACCTCAATGAAGGAACTTAGTTTTTCTGAACTTAAACATTAACTATTTAAGTTGACAAAGTAATCAAGGATACTCACATGGAGTGGATCTTTTTGCTGTTTTTATGTCTCCTACGATACAAAAAAGTAGTAAAATTAGACAAAAGAAATGCTTCTTCTATTTGCTGGAATTGAAGAATGTCTAGCAGTAGTGCCTCCAGCGAGCACATTTTGAGAATTGAATCACAGTTCTCTGGCTATATAGGCCAGCTAGGACATCATCCTGGCCTCCTGTTGTTTCTTACTTAGTGGGATCAATAGAAACAATCATTGGTGAATCTTGCTACTGAAGAGGGCTTCTGCTAGAATTCTTTCCAAGTGAGCTGCTTCATTGACATTCTATGCATTTAAAGGAAATATTTTCATTAAGATATTTGGAACACATTCAGACTTGGACACCAAGATATTGTACTTGCAGAGTCAGCCTTAGCTCCAGTTGCAAACCAAGTCTCTGGGTAGAGTAGGCCTCCCTATGAACATCCTAGCCCCGGTTCCCATGGCAAAGTTTGGGTGATTGCCTCATCTATGGCAAAAAAAAAAAAAAGCTTAAACCCTAACCCTCTTGACTTTGGAACTTGCAAAAATTGTGCACATGCTGTACCCTGATGAATGCTATAGACGGACATGATTGTTGCCCTTGTTGCCTCAGTATAGATCCCTGTCCCTCAAATCACACGTTACGAGGTCCGCTAACAGCTGGTTTTCCACCCTCCCTTCACCTGGGAGTCAGGTGTTAACACAGTCTAGCCAATCAGAGGCATTAACTGTTCATTTACTTGCCTGGGATAACAGAAAACCTGGGCTGGATTTGGATTCGAGGTCCAGATTTGAGGACCCCTGGTATAGTTCATCTCTCGAAAACACTTACAAGAGCTTGCAGCATTATGTTGCTCATCGTTTGCAACAAGCCATTGTAATGTGAATATACGCCACTGGATGGCAGTATTTACCTTTTTTTTGTTAAGCTCAGACTGGAGCTAGGTTTGGGCATGTTTCGGGCATGTCTGAAACAAGTCCCAGAGAGAAGAAAAAAAAGTCTAAAAGGTGGGAGGGGTCTGTAAAAGAGTATATAAAGGGGAGAATTGAGACAGTAGAGTGGTAGGAGAAATTGCAAGAAGAAGGATACATGTGACCAGACCTGTCATTCTGTTTGAGACCTGTGAAGCTTTTTAGTGGATTTTTGCCTGTGTTAGAGCATTTTTCTCACCCAGGACAACACCAAGCCACCCCACCAAATAGGGACTGTAAATATTTCTGTTTTGTTATTCAATCTTGGTCATTAGGTGTTAGTTAGTTGTTATTGTCTTTGTTTGTTCATTAAATGTGTTTAAGTTTTTAAAACTGTGTCTGTCATCCCTTGCTGTTGCTGTTGTGTTGTAAATGTAATAACAAATTGGGGCCATAACACCATGGACTGCAGGAATAAATTTTAACCCAGATGAATTTCAGCCGAGATTGGGTATTCCAATGTTTGAGAGTAAATGCAAGCAAGTACCTGTGCACACTAAAAAATAGGAGCCTCAGAGGAGTTTCTCCCTCCATTGGTGAGAGCACAACCAGCAACACTGCCACTGGTTAGCCGGTGGATAAGCAGCCATTGCCATCTCCCAGCATATCACTGCCACATACAGTGCCAGCAGGGCCAGATCATCAACAACGCACAGCGGGCACTTGCCCCAAAATTTCCATGGTACGTTGGAGAAACCTATATCATACTGCACTTTGGACTAGTTAAACAGCTGCCAGTGGCGTTTGCTGTGTTGATAATTCTTGGTTTTCATCGGACACCACCGGCTTTATATCCACCATAATTGAGTTCCTCAGATACTGAAATTCATGATAAGAACAGCCTGTCTCTTCAAACTCATTGCGCTATCTGCTCTATTCTGTGAGTATAGGATTGATATACAGTATGCTCAGAAAATGATAAAGATGCAATGTAAAGAATCCCCGGAAACATTCCTGTGCTTTCTGATGGTGTATTCCAGACGTCCTGGGAACTGGCAAAAGTCACGAGTCCGTGACGTAAAAATACTCTTGAACACCTCTTTCAGTGAGAATTCCCACTGGCGGCCTGTAGTAAGATTTCTGAACTCTCGGCATGCAGAGCTAAATGTTTTGTTATTGGGATTAATTCAGTATTAGCATAGTTCTGCAGTTCACGCATAGCAACTGTGAATCAGAATATGATTATGGCTACAGTTTTAGTCTAATGGCACCGAAAGGGCAATGGAATATTGGGATGATCTGGTGTCTGGCGTCCGTCCGTCTGTCGCCGTTAGCAATTTTCAAGAATCTTCTTCTATGATACCGTCAACAGAATGACTTCATTGTTCCTTTGAGACATCCTCGTGACCGGATCTGCCAAGTTTGTTCAAAGATTTGAAAATCTCGATTTTCAAATTTTTTATGAATTTTTGAAATTTTGAATTCTCCCACATAGACTCAATACTTGGCATATTTCAATGGGCTATAGCATGGAAACAATTGGAGATTGACATGGTTTTGGAGCTTTGAGAGCTCCTTTTGTTACTCTCGTCCGGGACGATATCGTTTTGCTCGCCATCGGATTCCTAGGGCCAGCTGGAATAAATTGGGGGCGTTACCTGGACTCTATTTAAGCTCCTGTTCTGCCTCGCTTGTGTTGCGAGAGTGTCATTGTCTTCTTGGTGTTTTAGCCGGTAAGGTCTTGAGAGAGAGAGTATTGTCAGGATCTTAGCTACATAACAGGGTTAGTGTTAGTGAGTAAGGTAATCTATGGTTTATTTCCCTTTTCTTTTCTTTTTTCGAGATCGCCTGTTTTCTACCACGGACGGCGTTCAGGTCTTTTCTGTTTTAGTCTCTCAGCACTCTGCTGGTTTTTCCTTTTATTTCTGGCCACTGCTCTTGGCGTCCTACTACCAACGCCCATCACAGGAGATATTGTTATAAATAGCATTGGCAACAGGAAGTCATATACAAGCTTTCATTTGGTATCATGACCTTTGACCTAGAAAGACCTTGAAATTTCAAACCCAAAGCCACTTAGCGCAAATGTTCTAAAATTTGCTTCTCAGAAACCGTCAGACAGAATTTTTTATGGAGCATCCTCAAGACAATGTCTACCAAATTTGAATGTTCATGCATCTTTTAAATTTTGAATTCCCCATATACTCAACTTTTGATATGTTTCAATGTGCTATAACATGAAAACGGTCTGAGATATTGATCAAATAGTACTGAAAACAGATAGGAAGTCATATAAGGTCTTTAATTTGGTATTATGACTTTGACCTTGCGGGACCTTGATGATCTTTCTCTAAAAATTGCTTTCAGTTAATGACAAATTTTCCTAAAGAAGCCAGATTATGCCATGAACAGCTGTTATATACAATTATCTGTTAGAAATACAGCTGTTAAAAATATCTTACTGATTGAAAGGATAGGCGTTTACTGTATGCACTGCGTGGCAAATAATCCTGTCTTCAATTGATTAATGATAAACTAACACATGAAATAACTTGCCTCACATTGCTCTAAGTTTTTAAACCTGAAAATATTTGTGTAAAAGCTGAGCCTTCATTGAGTTGAAATAAAGTAAATGACACAATTATGGGGCAACATAATTTCAACAAGGTTAACTGACGAAAAGTTTGGCATGGATGAAAAGTGGCACGTGCCCATGGACTGTAAAAAAAGATGGACGAAGCAACCATGACGTTGCCCATTGGTTTCAGCTTACCATTTAGGAAGCCTCGATTTTGGTAATTTGAACAGCTCCATTATGTCATTTTGAAACCAGATGTGATTTTTATTGGACGAGAGTATGAATTGAAAATCCAGGGAGGAGCGAGGGGTAGATCCACTGATGGATCTGACCATATCGGATGAGGACCATAGGATGGCCACGCCCCATAAATCATATCTGGCCTTATCCTTTATTGTAGTCTATTTGGGACGAAAATTTACAAAAATGAACATCATGATACATCAAAGAAGACTTGAAACTTGCGATGGATACCATAAAATAATGTTCAAAATCTTTATTGAAATCATAAATCAAGTGGGAAAATAGGGTCTTTTTCTCATAGACTTCTCATAGACTATAGCATTGAATGCTTCACTCCACCCAGGTGTATAAATGGGTACCAGCAAATAGTCAGGGAAACTTGAGTAAGAGCTGGGGGAGTACCTGCAATGGGCTGGCATCCCATCCAGGCGGAGTAGTAATACTCCTAGTCCCTTCATGCCATGGAAACCGGGGTTAAGCACCGGCCCAATGGGCCACTAGGCTCGTAACAGGCTTACTCTATGCATGCACCATGGGCCCCTGGACCAAGGTTGAGAAACAGTGCTCTTGCAATACCTTTTTCATGATTAAATGGACAACAAAATTGAATATATGTATGTCCCTATCTGATAAATATTGGTTGCAATCCTGCCCTGAGTTGTCCTGATAAAAGTCCACTGCCTCCATTATCTCAGCTTTCGTGGCGGCCTGTCACTCACCAAACTGAAGGAGGACGCTGACAGCCACCAGGAACACAGACACCAGGAGAGAGAGCAGCAGCCATGTGGCGCATCTCCAGCCTCGGTATGTGTCCTGCAGCATACTGTGGCTCGTCATATTTGGTGGATATCCTCTGGGGCACCTACATATACACACACATACACACAAACCCTCACACACACACACACACACACATACAGACATGCACGGACACATACAAACAGGTACACATAAAGACGTACCTTAGTCTCAGACATAAACATCTACACAGCGCACAGCCTAAAAAAATTGCTTTCATGGAAAACTGGGTTTCCAAACGCTGCCACAATCAGTTTAATTACTGTTTTTTAAACTGTGCTGAGAAAAACAGGTTTGAATTCACATTGTTTAAGCCCCGCTATAGTTTTTAGTAAGGATGGGACTTTTGCACAGTCAATGAGTAAAGCAAAGGGATGTAAAAGCTAGCTACATAGATTTAGTCAATTTTTTGCTTTGCAGTGCAATGAATTCTGCACTATGTGTGTTTAGCCCACTATCTGAGTGGCATCCAAAGTCCAAAACTGCTCGGGCCTTCCCCATTTCTCTCTTCCCTTGAACAGCAGCAAACAGGCAGGGTGATTTTTGTTTTAATTGGACAAGACATTCAGTATTAACTGAGTGTTCCTCATTGCATTCTGGAAACAGTTTTTTTTTATTATACTTCAAATGTATCATTTGGTTTCTTGATAAATCAATATCAGAACCAGTTTGCTGTATTGTCAGAATCTACTTAAATAACACCTTGCAAAGAACAGTCTGCACTGCCTAACATGACAAATCATTGCAAAGAGTAGGGCTCTAGCAGATACTGTTAACAGAGGGTCCCAAATGCTAATATTTTTCTTTATCAGTTATATTGTTAGGACTTTTAAGTGAGTTTTGTCCAGGCGTCAAAACCCAGAAATATGAGAATAGCCCTCCTGGGCCTAGGTCATTGTGTAGTTCTGAAGTGTTTGGACTATGACACATATTTCGCTTTTTGCTCTGCACCCCTGCACATTATGTATGGACTAAATTAGGTTAAATAAAAGATTGTCAGCTTGAATTTGCAGGCTGTTGGAGCAGCAGCCTTTTATACAGCGTCACTGTCCAAATACTATCAAACTATACTCTATTTTGAAATAATTTGCACCATTACCTTTGTCAAACAAGGATATCTTGTTTGACACCCATGTCTTTTGTCTTTGTGTTTGTCAAAATGATATCTCTCACATTGCCAAATCAATTTCAATGACGTATTGTGGGAGTGTGGGCCAAAGGTTAAGAAACAATTGTTTGAATATTGGGATGGATTTGAATTAACATAAGGCCTCCACGGCCATATTTGTCCAGTTCATCGTGACAAATGCAAAGGTAGGCTCTCTCTGAGTGCTTTCTTGTTTCAACAAGTCACAGAAATGCAGCCCATTCATCTTAAAATTTCCACGTCCCTCATTTCCTCTCCCAGAGGTATGATATGTGTGCCTTTCTGTTTTTCCCAAGTGGCCCACCATAAGCTGGAATGTGGCTGATTACTGGACAAAACACAGGAGAGAGAGGAGAACTTGATATTTGCAGGCGGAGATAGTAGACATTCCGAAGCCGACTGCGCACAAAAGACATTTCTGCCTTTGGTGTTCCACCTCTTTTGCCTAAACGTTGTTTCCTGTGAGTCTGTCAGTGGAACTCTTCAAACGCTCAAACACCCGAAGATATGATAGGCATGCTTGTTATCTCCTAGGCAACGTTGAGGGATTGGAGAGTGCCATAGCCATGCAAAAAAGTATACCTCATCAAGATGCACACAGTTCTATTCTATTTACAACTGGTTTTGCAGCAAGTGCGTGATTGAATGTCAGCAGAGAACAGTCTAATATTTGAGCAGTCACTAGAAAATGGCTAAAATTTCGAAGGGGATCGTCTTTAGTGTTTATACTCTCACATCCACATGCACGCGCATATGCATCAACAAAGCCGTGAGCTGTGTCCGAATCAGTTTTTTTTTTTTTTTTTTTGCCAAGGAAAGTTCCTAAATCCCAGAAAATGATCTGGAAATAATTACATAGCAGCCATGATAAATGCAATTCAATTCTTTAACTATTAAGGAAATGTGTCTCAGACCTCAGTGGTTCCTAATTTACCACCTATAGCACAAGGTACACAAAACCATCCTTTTCGAAAAGAAAGGAGATAACGGTGTCCAACAATACCGCATGGCAGCAATATAGCCCAATGTGACAAATGGATTTTTTGTTGCCGTTTTTGATATTTAATAGTATAAGCGGTATGAAATTACACCATCTAACGAAAGAAAAAAAAGTAATTATTTTCTCTGATTTGAGTAGAAGCATGTCTAGTTCTTTTGTGCAAAGTATGCATTTTTAAAGTGCCAATTTATCAGTTCTTTTATCAGAGAGAATGTTTTGGACTTCTGCCGAAACAATTTTTTTTTAATTCTCGTGTGATAATTCAAACCTAATACATTCATGAAGGAAACCCATGCAATGGCTACATACAGAACGGATAAACATAGCACTTGGTAAAAGTTTAATCATAGTTTGAAAAGCCAAAGCCAAATAAAATGTATAAAACTACTTTTATTTAACAGGGAAGTGACAATATTTTACTGCAAAAATGTCAGCAAAATAGTTGACTTAATGCAGTGTCAACATGCTAAACCGAGCACCGGCTCGCACTCCCAAGGGGATATCGATACACAGAGAGCCCACCAACGCAATTTCCCAGCGGTGTACAATGTTCGTCTCGCAACCACTTCACGGATTTGAACAACGTTCATCTTGCCACCGCTTTGCGGAAAAAAACAGCATTCGACCCGCCACATCAAGCAGCTTGGCAGGCTCCATTCTTTTGCTAGGACAGATATGACCCAGCATCTTGACCAAAGCAAACCAGTAGCGTCGAGCGAGTTAGCTTCTTAGCCTGGCTTGTAAAGGTGGCGTAATACTTTGCGCATCCGCGAACGCGTTTGTGCGCACTCGGACGTGGATGCGTCCTCTGCCAAATATAGTTAAATGCATTGAGCGCTCCTGTACGCTGGAAGAAAAGCAACGAAAAGTATCCGTGTTTGTTTGCTAGAGCATGCACAGTCAGTGTTTTGATCACGCGTTCCTGTGTGCGCAGTCAGAAAATTTTGGAGGGTACGCAGTCGACCGCGGAGAGCTATGCCCACACTGTTTGAAGACGAAAATTGCGTCAACGCGCTCTAGCGCCCAATAGCGCACACGCAAAGTATAATTCAGCCTGGTGCCCGTGCCTCATTGCGCTTGAGCTCAAAGTGAGGCCCTGGTGCCTCCAGTGAAGGAAATCGAAGATGGTGGACCAGGTAGGTTTATCATTGAAATGTCTTTGTTTTGATATTTCTAGGAGGTGTCATGAAACTTCATTGTGATCATAAATACATTTCGATATATCATGTTGATTGTCGATCTCTATAAATTTTTAGAACAAAGGGATCATTTTATTTTGGCACGTTTACTTGCCGACAGTGGCGTAGCCAGCTGGGGTGCTGAGACACGTTCCTTTTTGACTGCCATTAGTAGTTCTCAATCATTTTCATTTATTAACGCGTTTTCCAATTATCGTAATTGGCAACCGAAGACACGGTTTCTCTCCGTATGCGATCTAACAGCGATTAAATCATGGGCTAAATTCAGTCCAGTTGCGGAACACGAACAGAGAAATGGGTTGCACAAAACTTCCGTGTAGAGCAATTATTAGTCCTGACCTGTTCCTAATCGGGGAGAACAAGCTGGACCTGTTAACTGTGGAGTGCTCTTGGAGTGAACCTTCTGTTAATTATGAAAATGACTGAGAACAGGTCAGGACTAATAATTTCTTTAAACGGAAGTTTTGTGCAACCCAATTCTCTGTTTGTGTTCTGCAACTGGACTGAATTTAGCCCACGATTTAATCGCTGTTAGATTGCATACGGAGAGAAACCGTGTCTTCGGTTGCCAATTACGAAAATTGGAAAACGCGTCAATAAATGAAAATGATTGAGAACAACTAATTGCAGTCAATAAGGGACGTGTCTCTGCACCCCCGCTGGCTACGCCACTGTCGGCAAGTACACAAGCCAAAATGAAATGATCCCTTTGTTCTAAAAATTTATAGAGATCAACATGGTATATCGAAATGTATTTATGACCACAATGACGTTTCATGACACCTCCTAGAAATATCAAAACGAAGACATATCAATGATAAACCTACCTGGTCCGCCACCTTCGATTTCCATCACTGGAGGCTGCCATTGAATCATTGTTACCAGGGCCTCACTTTGAGCGCAAGCGCAACGAGGCACGGGCACCAGTCTGAGTATAATTCGGCTTAAGCCGTAGCTAGCTTGGCAGCTTTGAGCTAGGAGGGCGTTTCAGCAACCAGGCTCCATTTGGCCTGTGCACTGGGCTCGCCTCAGCTCCAGTAACGGTCCACCTGTTTGCCCATTTTTGGATTAGCCAGGAGGTAGGCGGACACAAGTAAATACCAAATGAGCTTCACAATGGATTTTCAGAGACCTATGGGTGACGTCACGGAGGCTACATCCATGTTTTATACAGTCAGCGGTCAATCGCCGTTGACCCCCATGTTAAGAAGCCCAACTTTATAAACATATACGCAGGGGTTTAGTGGTCGGTGGACGTGGGAGAACGGCGTTCTCATAGTCTTTTTGGCGAGATTTTCGAGATTTCTTTTTTTTTGGCGAGATTTTTTTTGCCAAATAAATTAAAAAAAAAAAAAAAAACATTGCCTCAGTTAACTTTTATGCCACTGTATAGCTACTAATAAAGTAATAATACATACTGCAATTCGCAAATATTATGAACAGGGCTCTCAAGTCTCGCTCATTGAGCGTGAGACACACATTTCAATAAGTTCAAACGCTCACAGCCACACATGACATTTCTCACGCTGAGAAGTGATGAAACTCGCCGCACATTAGTAACATAGGGCTCTAAATTCGTAGACCAGACGCAGGCGCGGTGAATAGTGGGAGTCCGGCGCCAACGGGGTGTGTCCAGGCGTTGTTGCAATTTCGTGCTCGGCGTAGCCTGGTGCAAGTACTCCTCTTGTTGTGATTCTGCGTTTTGTCTTGCCATGTTTTAGTTCTGTGCCTGGCCTTGCCCTGTATGCTTTTTGTGTTTAGTGACCACTGCCTGCCTTTTGACCATTCTTAGGATTGTGTATTGTGTTTCGGTTATTTAGGTGCCTGTTTATTATTTTTCATGTTCACAGTATTCTCTGCCATGCCATGTCTTCATTTCCATGCATTGCTCTTTGTCAACCTTGTCTTGTCTTGTGTAGGTCTTTGCCCACGGTCCCTAGTCTTGCGTGCCACTCATTCGGGTGATTTATTGGTTTCTGGGTTTTCAATCTTCCTTCATTATCTTGTGTGCTTCCTTCCTCTCTCTTTTACTATCTACTAATCCATACTAACAGTTTATTGTTTTCAATAATTACTTACCCTTATTAACATTGTATATTTTTACTAACTTACTAACATGCACTCGGGATTGTATAGCTGCACATACTAATTGACTAACGATCTCTCAGCAGTCGCCCAATTCTAATCTCCGCCCTCCTTGCCTATCCCTAATTATCTCTGCTGCAGTTTTCCACGTATATCTCAGGCTTTCCCTTTTCTTTAGACTGTACACTTTAGTACTCCTTAATCGGAGCTGTTGTTTGTTCTTAGGATTGTCTTGTGATCCCTGTTTGCGTTTTGGCTTTTGCCAAATTCATGTAATTAGATTATTCCTCATGTGTCAGTCCAGATTATTGTTTCATTGATCACACCTGTTCTCCCTTGCCATGTGCTCACCCCGGATGTGTATTTAAGATGTCTGTTCAAGCACTTCCAGTGTCAGATCGTTCTCCCTAGTTTTCTCGTGCCACGTTTCTTGCCTTGATTTCTCAGTGTTTATCTTTCTGACTGGATTGCCCGACTTTTAATTTTTGCCTTTTTGATTTTGGATTACTGTTGCATCTGTGTGTTTTGACCATTTTTCTGCCCGACTACGAGATCTGTTTGCTGCCCTGGTAACGATTCGGATTACGTCCTGTGGATTCTGGCTTGTCTCTCTGATAGAACTATTCCTGTGTACCAGACCCATTTCTGTCCGACTACGATTACTGTGATTGCTGCCCTGGTTTTTGATACTATTTTTGCCCAACTGGATTTCGACTTTTGATTGTGGACTTTGTACTGTTTTTCGCCCTGCGGGGGTCACCCCCCTTTACCAATAAAACAAGCTCTACTGCATTTCCTGGTTCTCGCATCTGGTTCTTGATCGCAACACAACACCTCTGCCCCGCCTTTCGGCGCAAGTAACAAAGAGGTAGGAGAAAAGGCTTAAGTGGGTTTGACACAGCCGCGTCAACTCTTCACTAATAAAATGAGGTCCTCTCCTCACCTTTAAAGTGTTGAAATAAAGATGCCTCAGTTCTATATCTACATGATGCCTTAATGTGGCATTTTACTTTGCTGCTTCAGGCTTGTTTTCTGCACCGCTTACGTCTATATTAAGGCTTACGAATATGAGGCATTCTCGAATTATTACCATAAGCGAACTTGAATGGAATTTCAAAACAACTACGTCCGATCATTCAAACTTATGAAGTTGGAGTGAAATACGACGGTTGCTCATTTATTTCTTCTCCCTGCATCATTGGGTAGAGAAACGATGGATAGCGTGTTCCTATTATTACACCCTGTTGCTGCTTAAAATTTTGTCATTAAGATGCATGGACAACAATGCAAGATAAGTTACACATTTAATTTCAGTATGTGATCTTAACTCAGCAGGAGATCATGGCAATCAGGCTGTATTCCTTTCCCCCACAAAAAATGATAAAACCTAAGTGACAATAATAGAAGCCTAGTATAAAGCTCCTTGCACACTGGCGAAACGAAATTTTCGCACTACAGGTTGCGTTGAACACAGTGTTTTGTGTCTGAAAGTCTGACAGGGTGTTAATATATCTCTGTGTCCGACAGTCGATTATTGTTTTTAATTTCTTCAAACCTACAGACTTTTAGCTATTAAACATGAATGTTTTGATATGAGGGCTCAGTTCCTCAAGGAGAGTACCAAGAATTTCAATCAATGTTTCTATTTAAGCTCTGCTCAGTAAAGTGAGTTGACATTAACGCGGGACAATGTACAATGCCTCCGTGTCTGACAGCCAAAAAAAAAAAAAAAAAGAGGACGATTAGAGCAGATTGATAACGAAATAAAGAATAAAAAGAAACATTTTAACAGAACATCCAATGAACACAGCGATTTAATTATTGGCGGGTCATCTTTGTTGGATGTCCTGTTTGTTGGTGATATATTCTTATTGTTTATTTCGTAATAAATCTGTTCTTATATCAATATTTTCACTTATTGCTGGCAGCTGGACGTGGAGTATTTTGCATTTGGCGTCGGACAGTCTTGATTGTGCATGTGATAATTTATTCACACTGTCAATGGTCATGGAATTGATTTGCTCACGCACTATTTTACCTCTGCTGTGGAAATAAAGCGTGAATCTGTTCGATCCATCGGACTAATTTTCAAAAGAAAGACCGAATAAAGACTGTTGTCTATCCTCAACGGAACAAAACAGATGATTAGGCTAAAAAGACCAAGAAAAGTCGATAGCTATCAATTTGCATTTTGTGAAGGTCGAACACAAACATGGACAAGTTTGCACATCTAATAATTCCTGGAATACTCGGAAAAATTAGAACTTTTATGACTTTCGGACACGGAGCTATATTAAAACCATGTCCGACTATCGCGTCTTTGCATTGACTTGATCTGTGAACAGTTGTGCGAAAAATTTGTTTCGCGTCCAGTGTGCAAGCGGCTTTAATGAGCATGGAACGCAAGCATTCTATTATTGTGGTTGGCTGAGAAGGATGTGAAGTCGTTAGTTTGCATGACAGATTCAGCTGCGTTGATTAAGCCAGGTCAAGTTTCCATTACGCGTGGCAACCGACCTTTAATCTGACATCAGGACAATCGATATAGATGCTATGATTTATGTCCTTATTCAGATAGTAACATTAAATAGTGCTTCCTGTAATTATTTCTTGCATTGAAATGTGCCTGACATTCTGGAAACCTGCCAGTGAAGTTTCGGTGACGTGTGCGCACTGTGCGCCAGTCAGCCAACTTACCACTGCACAGAAAGTAAACCAGTTTGGAGCAGGCGAGCTTTCCGCGCAACTCCAGCGGAGACTTTTTCTACGAAATTGTCATTGCATCTTGATGAATATGTGACACCTCCTACTACGCCGCCACACCCATCTCGGCGCACGTGCGTCTACCAAATTGCCAAAGTGGCTGTGCACGGTGTTGCACCGCACGAAATTACTATTGCGGCATGGTGGCACAGTGGTTAGCACTACTGCCTCACAGCAAGAAGGTTGCGGGTTCGAATCCAGCCTGGGGCCTTTCTGTGTGAAGTTTGCGCGTACTCCTCGTGTTCGCGTGGGTTTCCTCCGGGTACTCCGGTTTCCCCCACCCACAACACATGCAATATTGGAACACTGTGTGGCTGTGTGTGAATGTTTGGTAGTGGTCGGAGGGGCTGTAGGCGCATACTGGCAGCCACGCTTCCGTCAGTCTGCCCCAGGGCAGCTGTGGCTACAAAAACGTAGTTTACCACCATCAGAGCATGAATGTGTGAGTGAATTAATAATGTATCCTTGTGAAGCGTCTTTGAGTGCCTAGAAAGCAGAATATATAAAAATTGATGCATTGTTGCGCCAAGACTGTATATAAAAGAGATTAGTAATCTATGTATGGAATAGACGAAGGCAGATTGCTCTGCTTGAATCAGCAATCAGCAAATAGTATTTCTTGTTGCCAGGTGAAATAATAGCGCAGTAATCACGTCTTCCACACACGCACGAATGCGCGCGAATTATGTGCACACGTCAAAGCGGAGCTGGCAGTGGAAGCCCGAAATCAGGTAATCACTTCATCACTGATTATTATTTTTATTTATTTATTTTTACAATAGCTGCTTATTAAAGTCGAGGAACTATGCAGGTAATTTGCTTCATGGATCATTTTTCACCTCAATTTTACTGCTTTGGACGGTTATGGTTAGATGAATTTGCTTGTAACTTGTCACGGGGAGAGTGGGGGCTCTCTGCCCTCCATGTGGGGTATTTTGGCTGAAAACAAACCCTGCTCCGATCCGGTGGCCGCCTACTTGAGCTACCACTTCTGACAACAAGATGCGACGGATGAGGGCGGAATTATACTTCGTGTGTGCGCGTGTGCGCTGTTGGGTGCTAGAGCGCGTTGACGCAATTTTCGTCATCAAACAGTGTGCGCATAGCTCTCCGCGGTCGACCGCGTACCCTCCAAAATTTTCCCACCCGAATTTGGAATGCCCAATTGGGGAACTATGTACAAAGCTTGCTCGTATGCGACCCCTTGCTGCCAACTCAGGATAGTGAAGGCAGTTCACGGCTCTCCTCCGAAGCACGTGCCTGTCAGCCACTGATTCTTATACACTCGCTGGTTGAATCTTCGCAAGTTCAGGGCGGAGGATACCCGGACATGAACCAAGCCGGAGTCTTCCTGACGAGCGCCCGTCTGGCCAACAGGAGGCGCTGGAGCAACGAACAAAGCTGTTATCGAATACCCAAATCCGGCAGTCCCTTCCCAATTTGTAACCCTGTAGCGCGATAGCCAATTGTGCGCTACTCTGAAAAACCTGCCGACCCCTGCCGGTGGGTACGCCGAGGCTCGAGCCCGCGACGCGGTGATCACCTCTGCACTGCAGCGCAGTGCCTTAACCGTGTGAACCACCCGGCAGTTCTTTCGTTGCTATTCTACCCGCGTACAGGAGCGCTGAATGCGTTTAACTATATTTGGCAGAGGACGCGTCTGCGTCCGAGTGCGCACAAATGCGTTTGCGGATGCGCAAAGTATAACGCCGCCTTAACCCGGTCAGCATTCATTCTACAAATTGCCTACAACGCGCACAATCTTCCGCGACCGCGCCCATGTAGGAGACTGGAGTTTACTGGCAGTTGTGAACAGTCAATAACAGATCCTGGTGTTTCATCTAGTGATAAAATATTGCAACTGCGTGCATACATTTGCAGCTCCACATCCACTAGCGGGCACATCAGCACCGTTGTTCTTCTCGAACACGCCAAATCCAGATATCTGTAAATGATGAATTAAATTATAATTTTAATTTGAAACGAGTAACTAAGCTCCCAGTGTCAAAGTGTAAAGGTTTGTCCTTGCAGTCCCTCTCCCTGCTGCATTCTTCACCTCCACCTTGACGGGCAACAGGTGTGGCTCGTTAAGGTGGAGGTGAAGGTTTGCTTTTAAAGAGCTGGCTGCGCCACAAATTGGTGCAGCAGCATTTTGTTCCTGGATCCCTGATGTGTCTGTATGCTGCTGCTACCCTCCTGGTTATATGTTATTTAAATTAATGATTTTTTAAAATATTCATACTCAGCCTGAGCATTTGGGTCCTTTGTCTCGTTTTTGGGTACATGGTCCCAGTGCCGCCGGCTTCATTGCTTTTGCCGGCGGGGGCAAAACCATGACGCAAAGTGAAAGTATACTTTTCATATATGCAGTGGCGGCTCGAGAATCGGCAACAGGGGAAGCTCAAACAATCCCTTAAAGTTAATGATTGTTCATGACCTGTTTTCAATCATTCATTTGAATTACAATCACAGAAACTCCGGAAACTCAACATTATCTGATGCGGCCAGTTTTCATTAATTACGCATACCTGTCAACTCTCACGCATTCGGCATAAGTTTAAGTGGCATTTTTACGTTCCTCTGCTGTAGACAGCAATTATTCTATCAACGCGTAGATTTTCGCGTGGAATTTAAGTTCTTTAGCATGGAGGAGTTTGAAACAATGAAATTGCATAAAGACGTTTCAAATTATCTTATTTAATTTCAACGATCATGAAACAAATGCATTGCTTCCTAACCCCAACCCCTGAGTAAATAAAAGCGAGAGAAGTCTGGAGTCGTAATCAGTATGCGTTATAAATGCAAACTGGCCACATCTGATAATGTAGAGAGTTTTCGGAGTTTCTGTTATGGTGATTAAAATGAATGATTAAAAACAGGTCATGACCAGTCATTAATCTTAGGGGATTGTTTGAGCTTCCCCCATTGCCAGTTCACGAGCCGCCGCTGCATATATGGCTCAAGCATTGGCAACTTGGGTCTATCCAGGTGACTAACATTTTTATTTATTTTTATTTTTTTGAGAGTTCCCCCAGTGATAAAATCCCCCCTACACCACTGCATATAAGTATATAGTTTTAGATCAGGGGTCCCCAATCTTTCCCAGAAAGGGCCAATGTGGGTGCAGGCTTTCATTGCAACCAAACATCTACACACCTTATGTTACTAATCAAGCTTATTAGCAATGAGTCCAGGAGTTGATTAGTACTATTAGGTGTGTAATAGCTTGAGTGCAATGAAAGCCTGCACCCACACTGGCCCTTTCTGGGAAGGATTGCGGACCTCTGTTTTAGATAATACACTCAGTCCGTGGCAGTAGTACAGCAAAAAAGTTGTCAGTGGCTTTTGAACTCAATAGCTGAAGAGTGGATTTATTTTATAGCTTGTACATTATAGCTAGTAATAATAAATCTTCATGTTCTATGGTGTTGTGTTATGTATGTTTTCACTTTGACTATGTGAGCAAAGTGTGGTCCAAGAGTGGTCTAACAATCAGCTTGTAATGTATTGCATCATTTTAATGCATGTAATTGCTTATCTATTTTATTTCTGCAGAAAAGGTTTATTTGTGAAATTTCTGGAATTTTGAAATGACTAATTTTTCTGAAAGATATAGAATCCTGAAAATTGGCTGATTGATGGTTATTCTTCTCGTGCAAGAAAAGAAAATTATTAGATAAACCTTTAAAATGTTCATCACTGAAGTACTTCTTATTAATGATAAAAAACTAGTAGAGTGCCAAAGTCACGCTAGTTCTAACAAATAATTCTCTATACGTTCTTCTAAGGCACAAAAGGTGAGAGATAGACTCCGTAAAAGTATTCGTCTCAATTAAGGCAGAATAATTAGGCAGAATAAGAAAATTAATAGTTTCTACATTTTTCAATAAGAAGAAATCAAATGCATTTCACAGTTTAATAGACAATAACAACCCACCCAACTATCAACTCAGCAGCCATATATGCCAAATAAAACAGTGTAATCCTTATTACTAATTAAACTGTGTTAAACTGTCATTCCAAAGTTCAACAAAAACAGGCCACATTAATTTTCGCAAGATGACTGAAAAAGAAAAGCCCCTCTTTGAAAAGTCACAAAATAGCACTAATAAGAAGCCGCAAAACTAGATACCAATATTATATTCTTTATGAATCTTTGATCATCCACTCAACTTCAAAATATGGAATGGTTTTCTTACTACGTCATGGTTGTTCCATGGGCACTGGCATATTGGATAAGTGCGTTTGACCACTCTTGCACTGCCTTGCTCTGGCTTTCTAGAAGTGTTGGTACCAAGTGACGCTAGCTATCTGCCAGGCATCACCTCAGTGAGACTAATTCAAGTCACTCAACTTGACCTATTGGCAGCATTTGTGACTGGAATTCTTCATTGAAATATCTGGTAATGTCTCGCTGCATGGACTACTGCATGAACTGACCGTCAGTTCTTTGGTGAGTGAAATTCTAATATTGTTTCATATAACATGATATGTGTCATGGTTTTGCCCCTGCCGACAGGAGACAACAAAGCGGCGGGCACTGGGACCATGTACCCAAAAGCAGGAGTAGGGACCCAAACGCACAGGCTGAGTAAAGATATATCAAAAGATTTTTAATAAATATGGTAACACATACCACAAACGAGGGGAGCAGCGGCACAACACAACAGGGCTGAATGCACAGAATGCAGCTGCACTGCCAAACTGGCAGTGCAGCTTTTAAATACTATACACTTCCCCTCCACTTCAACGAGCAACAGGTGTGGCTCGTTGAAGTGGAGGCGAAGACAGCAGGAGGGGGGAGGGACTGCAGGGCAGAACCATCACAATATGTTACCACTCCGCCGAAGGTGTGCCGTCACCTATTTTGTTCATGATTTTCATGCACAAGGTGTCAAGGTGCAGCCGAGGCTTGGAGGGTGTCCACTTTGGTGGCGTCAGGATTGCATCTCTGCTGTTTGCAGATGTTGTCCTGTTGGCTTTGCTGCACGATGACCTCCAACAAACACTGGAGCGATTCGCAGCTGAGTGTCAAGCAGGCAGAATGAGGATCAGCACCTCCAAATCTGAGGCCATTCTCTCTGCAGGGAAAAGGTGGATTGTCCCTGATGGTGCCTGGTGAAAAGCACTCTAGATGGGGCTGTGCTGTGCCAGTCTCAGTTTTCAGTAACCATCCCCCTTCGATTCAATGCAGATGGCAGGATACTACTGCTTTGTAGAATAGTCAGTTATTATTTAATTATGGTTAAAAACATTTGAGTCATTTTTACACAAAACAAACAGCTAACTGCTACAGAAAAAACCAAAGCTTTCTATTTGAAATGGAACTTGAAAACAATGATTTGCCTTATGTATTTTTAGTGATAACATCTGTTGGAAAAAAATGTATTAAAAATTAAATCAAAATAATACACTGCCTGGCCAAAAAAAAAGTTGCACACTCAAATATTTAGTTGGAACCCCTGTAGCTTTGATTACAGTACATATTCGTCTTGTCATTGTTTTGACAACTATATGCAATGCCAGAACAGTTCTTTTCGATCAGAAATGCCATAATTTTTGTCCAAGATCTTGTCTTCTCGACATAATGGTTGAACCACTCGGTGGTCTTGAGTACATCCCAATAACTTTTATTATGTTAAAGGTCAGGACTTTGTGGTGGAAAATTTGTTAGTGAAAATGATTCCTCCTGCTTGGTTTTGTCATTCATGGTTTTCTTTGCTAAATACAGGCCAATAACTTGCCCGTTCTGAAATACTGTAACATCGTTTCCCCCATCAGGGAATGTGTTTTCCGACATGATTTTGTAAGAAATGAATAGCGACGCACTTCATCAGTCAGGGTTAAAATGATTATTGCCATCTGAAACATATTAATAACCGCAATAATGATCCAATTTTAGAATTTGTTCATTAACTTCCAAACGGTGACTTTTTTTTGGCCGGGCAGTTTATAATTCATTTAATTTATCTGTGAGAACATTTCTATTCTTTGAACACATCTCTATAAGTTTCTTTATTTCACTATTTTCCTCTTCTCTGGGTTGCCTTTATCCATAGACTAACTACATAACTTGTAAGTTAGCTTGTTCAAACACAGAAGTTAGAGTGTGCTTTACATAAAGGGTGCTGCATGGCAGGGCAACAACCAGCGTTTCGCATGTACAAACCCCAATTCCAATGAAGTTGGGACGTTGGAAATGTGACTAAAAACAGAATACAGTGATTAGCAAATCCTTTTTGGCCTATATTCAATTGAGTACTCTCCAAAGACAAGATATTTAATGTTCAAACTGATAAACTTGATTCTTTTTTTGGAAATATTCACTCATTTTGAATATGATTAACATTAAATATCTTTAATTGTGGTGTTCTCAATCGAATATAAGTCAAAAAGGATTTGCAAATCCTTGCAGTATTCTGTGTTTATTCACGCTTTCCACAACATTCCAACTTCATTTGAATTAGGGTTTGTACATGCGAAATTCTGGTTGTTGCCCTGCCATGCAGTACCCTTTATGTAAAGCACAGATTAGGGTTTGTATTACGTGAATGACCAGGTGCAGCAACGACCATGCTCTGTCAGGCGTGGAGCACTAAATGTAAGTGCCAATAACTGAGAATGAATTCCTACTTTTGTAAGCCCTGCTAATACACTGTACTCCTGTGACCTTGGTAGTTGACTTAATATTTGTGGCTAGTGACAGGACATGAATTTGTCGAAGACAAGGCTAGCTAGTCGGATATGTGGGCTTAGGATGGCTAGCTAGCTATTATATTTCATGCAGCTCACAACCAGGCTTGGGCACTATCAGAATCGCCCTTTGGACATTATTTTCAATGACTCTCATTGGCGAGATTTATGCTGCAGGAATTCACTTCTGCACATACTATTTATGGTGTGATTTCTGACCCAACAATAGCGCAAGAAAAAAATAAATTGATTTAACAAAAAGTTGAGTTTTTTGCGCATTATAGCAAGTGTTGACTAAACCGGATCAATTATTCCATCATATTCAAAGTGCAAAAGTGCAATATCATTGGGTCAAGAGTCACATTGTAAATGGTACATATGCAGAACTAAATTCCTTCAGTGTACACTGCTATATGCCTATCTCACCCCAGTAACAGTCCTTTATCGGCTGCTCATCTCTGCTTTATGGGCGATGTTTCCAGTGCCCTGAACGCTAGTTTCGTTCAATTCCACTGACAATACAATGTGATTTATATTTTATACAATACATATATTTGTGAATTTTAAACACATACAGTACATACATGGCTCCCTCTGTTAGTGGCAAACGATGTGTCTCACACGCACGCTGTCATGGATTGGAAGTATTGAGAGCTTTCTTTGTTGCTCTCGTCCGGGACGATATCGTTTGTTCCCTATCGGATTCCTGGGCCAGCTGGCATTGATTGGGGGCGTGGCCCGGACTCTATTTAGGCTCCTATTTCGCCTCGCTCCCATTGCTAAAGTGTCAGTGCTTCTTTGGCGCTTTAGATGGTAAGGTCTCTAGAGAGAGTATTGTCAGGGACTTAGTTGCATAACAGGAATAGTATTAGTGAGCAAGGGAATCTTCCCTCGAGCTCGCCTGTTTTCACGGACGACGTCAGGTCCGTTGGTAGTGTGAGTCTTGTTATTAACCTCTGCCGAGGAGGTATATGTTTTCGGTGCCGTTTGTTTGTTGGTTTGTTTGTGTACAACATAACTCAAAAACTTATGGCCGGATTTTGACGAAATTTTCAGGGTAGGTGGGTATTAACTCAAGGAAGAGGTGATTACATTTAGGCATATCTAGGCCAAAGTACTGCTGAGATATACGCCAAAGTTCAAGATTTCAATTCTTTCCAATGGGCCGGAGTTCCAATCGCCGTGCTTTTGGCTTTGCTGCCCCCTGGCGGAGGTTCTGCGCTCTCTGAGTGCTTTTCTAGTTTTTATCTGTTTTTAGTCTCTCATCAGGCTGTGTGAGTGTTGCCTTTTATTTCTGGCCGCTGCTCTTGGCGTCCACTTCCAGCACCCATCACACACGCACACACACAAAACGGTTCTTCTAGGTAGTCCCTTACAGTGCCGTGAAAATGTATTTGCCCCCGTCCTGATTTATTACTTCTTTGCACATTTTTCACACTTAAATGTTTTAGATCATCAAACAAATTGTAATATTAGACAAAGATAACCCGAGTAAATACAAAATGCAGTCTTGAAATGATGATTTCATTTATTAAGGGGAAAAAAATATCCAAACCTAGCTGGCCCTAAGTGAAAAAATAATTGCCCCCCTTGTTAAATCATGAATTAACTGTGATTAACCAGATTTTTTGTGTCCAATTTCACTAGCCACTGGGCCTGATTACTACCAGACCTGTTGAACGAAGAAATCACTTAAATAGAACCTGTTTGACAAAGTGCAGGCCTACCAAAGAAAACGTAGCCTCAGCACACAAAATCTTTGAAATGCCTACATTAATCGCGAAAATAGCAACAGAAAAATAATACCCCGCTACCGAAACTGCAAAAACCGCAACATAAACTGTTGACTCGTAGCATAAGACTATAAAACTGCAACATCTTCTTTCGCATCCGTCTTTGCCATTTACTGCGCTTGCGCGTACCGGCCCAGGCTGCTTTCAGAGATAGCGGAATCAGGCGTGTCTCCTTCGGTTGGTAAGTAAAACTTCCAAATATGACGTTATTGTTAATGCACATGTTTAACAGTGAATTGTAAGACGTAGCTGTTACATCCACATTCTCGTAAATTCGCTTATTTTAGCATGTCACCCTGCCGAAAATGAACAATGCACTGTCGATTTCACTAAAGTCTTAGAGTTGCCAACTTGACGACTTTCTCGCTTAATCTGGCGACTTTCCAAATCGGGATTGTTTGTCCACTAGTCGTCAAGTTGGCAACTCTAAGACTATAGCGAAATCGACAGTGCATCGTTCATTTTCGGCAGGGTGACATGCTAAAATAAGCGAATTTACGAGAATGTGGATGTAACAGCTATGTCTTACAATTCATTGTTAAACATCTGCATAAATAATAACGTCATATTTGGAAGTTTTACTTACCAACCGAAGGAGACACGCCTGATTCCGCTATCTCTGAAAGCAGCCTGGGCCGGTACGCGCAAGCGCAGTAAATGGCAAAGACGGATGCGAAAGAAGATGTTGCAGTTTCATAGTCTTATGCTACGAGTCAACAGTTTATGTTGCGGTTTTTGCAGTTTCGGTAGCGGGGTATTATTTTTCTGTTGCTATTTCCGCGATTAATGTAGGCATTTCAAAGTTTTTGTGTGCTGAGGCAACGTTTTCTTTGGTAGGCCTGAAGAAGGCCATCCAAGAACCAGAAGCTATCTGAAGAGTCGTGGAGAAGCCTGTTTGTTTTGCGTTTTACTCGTGTGGTGATACAGCTAAAATTGCAGTTGTCGAAATGGGTAAGCAATGTGTTTTTTTGTCGTCCTTTATTATACTATGCATTCGTCTTGGCTATTGACAAAACCAAATGGTCGGACTGAAATTTACAGAATTGGTTTGTTGATTAAGTTATTATTGTAGACCGGAAAAGGGGAAAAATTTTGGTTGGTAGAACGTAGATTGAATACGATTTGTCCTTTCCCATTCGTTTCTATTGGGCACCGCTCACACACCGGGAGAAAATTTCCGCTCGAGTTGGATTCGAAGTTGCACGCGCGATAACTGAGCGGGGCCCGCCCCGCTACCGCTTGCAAAACGCTTGGTTGGTGTGAAAGGACTCATCTGCTCCCATGTATTTTCACTGCCGCGGGCAAACTCCGGCGGGATCCCGCCGGGGTTTTAATCTTGGTGTGCATAAGCCGTGAGTGAGTAACATTTTTTGTCCTGTGCAGTGATAATTTTAACAATGCTGCAACGGTGTGTTGCAGTGTTCTGTGGACACAAGGACAGTAGACCGTCCAAGTTTCCAAAGGACAAGTTGACAGTGAAGAAATGGGTCCAGTTCAGCAAAACAAAGCAGACAAATTGGGACCCTTCAGCAACTACCATCCTTTCTTTCAAGAAATTCGAGAGGAATGTCTTTTTAGAACATCATTCAGTGTGAAATGCAGTACGCCAGCAGGTACACTCAAAAAAAAATTCAACTTAGCATGTGATAATGAATAATTTTTTCATCATTATAATGGATGTATGCTTTGCTTATCTCGTGTACAAGCTACCAGTTCTCCGTTGGTTTACTTGTGTGGCTGGACATATGACCATGGATTTCTTGCACATAACTGAAGTAGCACAGAAAGAGTTGGCTGACCAAAGGCAAGATGCCAAATTGAGGGTTTTCAAAGACAGGACGAATCCTTTAGAAGAGTATAGCAACATGAAATTGGTCAAGCGATACAGAATTTCCAAAGAATCATACCGTTATATTCTAGACCTAATCGAAGCAGACATTAACCATCCCAAAAGACGAAACCATGCCCTTCTTCCAGTACACCAACTATGTATTGCCCTGCGATTTTATTCATGTTGTGCATTCCAAATGGATTTTGGTGACACGTGTGGTGTATCACAGGCTACCTGCTGTCGAGTAGTTTGTCGTGTTACCGAGGCAATATGTGCCAGGAAAAACCACTTCATACCATGCAGAGTGTCACATGATACCACTACACGTCGGCTAAGTGGGGACTTGTACACAGATGGGTAATCACCCAATTATGTTCTACCTGAATTGCGCTAGTCACAGGAGTTTATCCACAAGCGTACTTCTCTGTTTTAGCCACCGTACAGTAGTTGTACCTGACTAAAATAATCGGGTGATCATCATCCTTTATGAATTCTGGCATGAATTTTTATTAATCAGAAAACAATACATTTGCCACTGAGACTGCTGCTAGTGATTTCCTCCTTGTCACGGATGGATTATGTTCATCAGTAACAATAGTGACATGCACCACTGGGACCCAGCTTTAGTCATTAAAGTTAATATAAACTTATATTTGTGACTCGTAGACTGTGCATTGTTGCAAGGTTGGCCAGAGGCCAACGTCTCCAATATCTTGGTGGAGTGCAGTTGTAGAGCTGCTTTCTTTATGTGTGAGAGCAGATGATACAGTACCCCAGAACACTAAATGTCGCCAATAATCCTGGATGAAGTGCATGGCCAGACAATGATTACATGCCAATTATTGTCATCCAGTGGTTCACAGAGAATTTAAATGGCTAATTTTTTCCCAGTGGGAAAACATTAATTCTGTGCATCTGTTGATCATTTTCACACACATGGAGAAGTGTTCCAAGGCATGAGCAGCGTTTACAACTGCTCAAGGCACTTAGATGCTGATGTGATGCTCATGGTGTAAGACTAATGGTGCTTTTCCATTGCATGGTACGGCTCTACTCGACTCAAATCTGCTTAAATTTTTATGCGGTTCCATTGTGGACATGACCTGGAACCAGATACCTTTTTAAGTGCTGCTACAGCCTGGAATAGGATGATTTTCACAACAATGCTATCTAAAGTGTGGACATTAGGAGGTGACTTCAGTATACGTATCTAAACCAAAAATTATTTAGCTTTCTCATAAGCTAATATAACACGAAGTAAAGATTTTGGGATCACGTAACAAGATGGCAGCTTTAAGGCAGGACTATTACATTATCATAAGCGAAAGAATAGAGGGAGAAGCAAACGGTTAGTTGTCAGACACACGGCCATTCGCCAACAATTAGAACGCAAATTCAAGCTTGGTACCAGCTGGAAACGCAGAATATGACCACATTTGATGCTAAAACATTTAGGCCAAAATGAATAAGCAGCCAGATAAGTAGCCATCTTATGTTGTTGCCGAGAACTAAGAACAGCAACCCCTCAATATCCTCCATGTTTTTGTTTTCTGTGAGGTTATGTTGTGTTTTGTGCTGCATTGAAGATGATGTCACGGCACTTTCCATGGTCAATCCCACCTACACCTGAGCAGGTACTATGCTGTATGGAAAACAAGGTCTTGGTACCAGAATTGAGTAAAGCAGAGTCAAGAGGAGCCAATACCAGGCAGAGGAAAAGCACCAAGTATGCCTTTAGGTACAGTTCCCAAGGTATGGTAGGCTACTAATGTAACTCCTTTACATAAAGGCAGTAGAACAAATACCCAGAACAATATATTATAGCTCAATTTCTAAAGCGTCATGACAAGCAAAAATTATAGAATCTCTGGTAAATAATCAATTGAAAACGTAACCCTCAGCAGACTCTTTCCTAAGTATGAATCAATTGGGTTTTACAGAAAAACATAGCACTGTTCCTGCCACCACTTTTGTTTTATACTGTATTATATTAATTTGGCATTGGGTGGAAAGAAACACTGTAAAGCTCATTTTTATTATCTTTCGAAGGCTTTCGATGCAGGTGACCATGCTTTGCTTTAAAAAAGACTGGACAATATTGAATTTGATTGAACTGCATATAAATGGTTACAGAGTTATCTTATAGCCTGGCAACAACATGTGGCAATCGGGTGGCAATACAAAATATTAAATCTGATTTGTTTACAAATCACAAAAAGGCATTTCACAAGCCTCAATTCTGGGGCCTGTTCTGTTCACTTTATATATTGATAATATTGTCTCCTCTGTAACTGGGTGTAATATTCATCTATACGCTGATGATACCATTTTGTACTGTATTGAGGATTCATTAATTTACATTCTGCTAATGAATCCCCTTAGCACTGTTTGTGATGATATGCTCAGGAACCAGTCGCGAGAACCAAGCAATGCAGTAGATCGGATTTTATTGATCAAGAGGGAAACCCCCCCGGCTGGGCAGAAGGCAAAGGTACAAAGTCCAGTATCCAAAAATCACAATCCAGTTGGGCAAAAACATAGACGAAAGCCAGGGCAGCAATCACAGTACTCGTGGTCGGGCAAAAATAAGTTTGGTACACAGGCACAGGTATGTCAGAGAAGCAAAGCCAAAATCCAGTGGGCGTAATCCAAACCATAACCAGGGCGCCAATCACAGAATTTGTAGTCGGACAGAAAAGGGTCAAAAACACAGATGTAACAATAATCCAAAATCACAAAGTCAAAAATTGAAAACAAGGACGGTCCAGTCAGAAGAGAATAGCTGAGAGTACAAGGCGAAAGAGCGTGGCACAAGCAAACTGAGAGAAACAATCTGACAAGGAAGTGCTGTGAAAAGACTCCTAATATACACTCCTGGGAGATCACATGATACATAGAACACTGCAGGAAATAAGGCAAATTACAAAGGAGGGAACAAGAGGGAGAACCTAATCACATAAAATAGGCAAAAGCCAAAACGCGGACTGGGATAACGAGACAATCCTATAGACAGACATACGGCTCCGGTTAAGGAGTTCTACTGTGCATAGATAATGAGAGAAAGGACAGCGTGAGCAGGTGTGGAGAATCCTCAGAAATGCAGCAGAGAAGATTAGGGAGAAAGAAGAGGCGGAGATTAGAACAGGGCGAGTGCTGAGAGCTTGTTAATCAATTAGTAAGTGCAGCTGTGCAGTCCTTTAGTGCTCGGTAGTAAGTTAGTATTATATACAATGTTAGTGTATGTTAGTAACTCTAGCAAAAACAACAAACTGTTAGTATGGGTTAGTAATATAGAAAAAGCAAGGCGAAGGAAGTAAACGAGATTGGAGGGAATAATTGAAATCCAGAAACCATTAAATTACCCGAAAGAGTGGCACGCAATACTGGGGCTGCGAGCAATGACAAACAAGAGACCAGACAGGGGGAGACAAAGTACAATGCAAGGCAGAAACAAAAACATGGACCGGAATGAAGCTATGGTAAAATGTAAAACATGGCAAAGACTAAACTAGACAAAACATGAACATAAACTAGCACCAAATCACAATACATAATACAAAGCATAGTCAGGCTAGTGAAAGATCAAAATCCAAGCAATCGAAAACATGGCAGACAGATCAAAAGTATAGCAAACAGGCAGAATCATGACACTGTTTTGCTGATTTACAAGTTGCTCTCAATATCCATAAATGAATCCTTAATGCAGATGAAACTAAATTAATGTTTTTCTTCCGAGCCAGAAATACTGATTATGATAAGCTCACGATCTCACCAAGAAATGAACAGCTCCCAAAAGAATTACAGACTATAAGTGTCATGGAGTTCAGATTGAAGTAAAAGGTAACTTTTAAATATTATGTGACTAATCTGGTGAAACTTGTTTTCTTCTGCATTGTACAAAGATTCTTATTGAGGCAAATTTCCCATCAGTTTTAGATTATTGTGATTATTTAATACAGGTGTGCTTCAGCCGCGACTCTGAAACCCTTGGATGCTGTTTAACACTCTGAGCTCAGATTTATCACCACAGGCGATTATGATACTCATCATTGTGAGCTATATGCTAAGGTTGGGTGGCCCTTCCTCTCTGTATGGTGCTGTATACAATGGGTTTTATTTATTAAGAAGCAGATCAGTGGTTTTCTCCCCCCTTATATCACTTCATTGCTGTCTGTAATTGCATGTCCATACTAAACGCGTTTAAGTGACTGGATCTCGCTGCAGGTGCCTACTATTTTAACGAACCATGAAAAACAGTTTTTCTTCCTGTGCACCAGCAACTTGGTATGAGATGTAGAACAATCTGAATCTTACCTCATTTTTATTTTTCATGCAATTTTAAATGTTAGCTTCATCTCATTTTACTTCCAGCTGTTCTTGTTATGATCGATTCATTACTTTTTATTTTATCCACCAAAACTAGCCTTTTAGGGTCATATTATTATCAAATTATTACTATTATTTTGCCTTTTCATTATTTTTCTTTGTATTGCCATTACCTAGTCTAATGTTTTAAGTATGTCACTGGTGTCTAAGATCTTGTTTATTGTTTACTTGGCTATAATGCAGATGAAGAGTCTACCTCAGTGTATTTCCAAATTAAAATTATAGCTGCTGTGCAGCAATTATAGGCAAAATTAGGCAATTCTGAGCAACAAGCAGAGCGTAGGAAGATGAAAAAAGGTGGCATTCTAATTTGCATTTTACATCAGTTGAGGCTTGAACTCACAATGTCTGGCACAAGAGACTATGCTCTATCTCACTTACAATGGTGGGTCTTGAACTGGGATTTGGGGTGGTGCAGACACGTCCCTTTTAGTTCTGGCAAGTTCTCAATGATTTTCCTTTATTGACGCGCTTTCCAATTATCATAATTGGCAACTGAAGACACGGTTTCTCTCCATGTGCAATCTAACAGCGATGATCATGGCCTAAATTCAGTAGGCTACATTGGCGAAGCCAGAACTGAGAATTGGGTGCACAAAACATCCGTTTAAAACAATTATTAATCCTGACTTGTTCTCTGTCATTTTCATAATTAACAAAAGATTCACTCCGAGAGCACGCCACACTGGTGCTGCTTGTTCTCCCTCAGTAAGTAAGACAATAATCATTCTTCTGAACGTGTATTTGCTTTATTTAAATCATCATTGTTCAAAATTGCATAGCTTTCGACTCTCAAGCAAATAGCTTGAGCCGCATGCTTTTTATAGTCTATGTAACTGCCGAGTGCCAATTTTTTTTTAATCAACCCACGCAATACCGAGAGTGAAATGCAATATTTCATTGGAACGCAGACAAGTTCAATCAAAACGAAGCATTGGCCTAGTAATAAGTAAATTATTTTTCTGTATTGAATTTAGCCCATGATTTCATCGCTGTTAGAATGCATATGGAAAGAAACCGTGTCTTCAGTTGCCAATTACGATAATTGGAAAACGCATCAATAAAGGAAAACGATTGAAAACTTGCCAGGACTAAAAAGGACGTGTCTGTGCCACCCCAATTCCCAGTTCTAGACCCAGCACTGCTCATTGAGCTAATTGGCAAATGGAAATGTTACATGAGGCATCACAAATTGACTAAGCCAGTCACCTGTGTGCAAGACAGCAGCTGTTTATGTGTAAAGGCAGATTTAAAACGGCTGTCAAAAATTCAGTTATTAAGACAAAAATCCGAAAATACACAAATTGCATCTAGACAGCATGGAGATTTTGGTAATTTGTTTTTAAAATGACTTATTGGCTCCATAAGTGAAAAACTGATGTTTAAAAATGCCATTCTTGCATTGACTCCAATTGTTTGCATGATTCAAAATCCAGTAAAAAATTCAGTTTTTGAGATAAAATTCTGATATTTTCCAAACATCATCTACCACGACTCCAAAATTTTATCTTTTTTTAATGAACATTGAAAATGTATTTAGCAAGAATTTGCAAGTATATGTTTACAATACCTTTTACAATCAAACATTTTGATGCACTGTAGGCTCAATTTTCGATAAATCAAAAATCTGTGTGGATTGTTTGTGTAGGACAGTCTGGAGATGCTCTGTAGCAAGTTTGTCGCCAACTGAGCAAAAATTGTGGGAGGAGATGGGTTTAATAAGTTTCATAGTTTTTAAAAAAAAAAACAGAGCGATAGACTTCATAATTTGCAATAGGTTTAAATGTATTAAAGTGTCTTCAGTATTGGGGTTACATTTTGGTGAAAGTTGCAAATCTGTAGCACATTTGGTTGATTTGTTGTGAATTTTCTAAATTTTGAACGTTAGAGGCTTGCTGTAGCCCCACCATCAGGACTATTGGCAGCTGAGGCAATCTGGCATGGGACTGGACCTTTGTGCAAAGTTTGGTGATTTTTTTGCACATGTGAGGTAGGATTTCCTTGGAAGAAGAAGAAAGAAGAACATGCAGGATAACGATATAATAAAGGGCGAATGAAAATGAATGAATGACTTTTCTCATTTAAGAGCGGCACAATGTTGCAGTGGGCTGTGCTTGTGCCATACAGTAAGAAGAGCGTGGGTTCGAATCCAGTATGAGGCCTTTCCTGTGTGGAGCTTGCATGTTCCACACCCTGTTCGCATTGGTTTTGTCCTGGCACTCCAGTCTCCTAACTTAATCCAAAAATATGAATGCCAGGCTGATTGGAGACCCTAAATATCCCATGGGTATGAGTGAGAGAGTGCATGGTGTGTAAATGGTCCGTGCATACTGCGATGCATTCCCGCGCTGTCCAGGCTGGGCCCCTGCTTTTCGCCTATAGTCTGCTGGGATAAGCACCAGCTCACCTGCAACCCCAGTGAGGAAGAAGTAGTATGGATCATGGATGGAATTTTTAAAATGGCAGCTTGAGATTGTACTATGTGGCCTTTTCATATTTGTTTGCCATTTTGAAGGATGCTTCATCTGCAGCCTTTCAAAAGTTCTGGAATTAATCGGCTTTAGATTGGAGAGTGTTTCTGCTTGGAGCTTGTGCTTTTACGTGTAAAGTGTGGTCATACTTCAGGAATTTGAAAGTTTACTAATTGAGATTTGAAAGCAAGAGAGCAATGCTGTGTGGAGTCTGGTTTAGGAAGATGAGAGCATTGCAGAAGTGTACGAAAGCCAATGGGATTTAATTAGTATTGTTTCTCCATTTTTCCTGTCTACAGTTTAAAAACAGTAAATTTTTGATCCAATCCTCGGCAGTCAGACCTCACTCAATGAAAAATCATGTTTAACCCTTTGAGCACTGTATAAATTTAAGGAATTGAAAATGTTGTAATCCTGAGCTGTTGAAAACCTATCATTTAGCAACTTGTTTAAAAGAGCTCCCCAGCGGGAGCTCTTTTAAACAAGTTGCCACATGGATAGGTTTTCAACAGTGTCTGATTTTGATATCTTACATCACTGGGCAACTACACTTGCCTTTGGCGCTGAAAGGATTAACAGCTAAGTACATGATCAAATGTGCCAAATTATGGTCATAGTGATTGGAACAAGACTGAAGGTGTTCAGGAACAGGGTTAGTCTTCCTGCTGCTGCTGGGCATAACCTAACTTTGTGAAGGATAGAGAGCAGAAATTTTCTAACAACTTTCTTGACTTGACATTTTTTATTAATGACCTTATTTTATATGGCCAATAATTAATGGCAGAAGGAGGAAAAAAACATTTCACTTTGAACAACTCTTGGTGTCTCCTGTAAAGTGATATTTCACATTGTAATAACACAATTGCGAGTCATTGGTTCTTCCTTTTTAAGTCAAAGTAGGCATTCAACTACAGTCGTTTGCAAGAACTCACAAAAGTGAATATTTGTCAAGGGAAGTCCTCATCATGCACATTCATTTGCAGGAAGAATTCAGTGAACGTATCTTGAGC
Organism: Gymnothorax reevesii; assembly: GCA_029721435.1. NCBI lineage: Eukaryota > Metazoa > Chordata > Actinopteri > Anguilliformes > Muraenidae > Gymnothorax > Gymnothorax reevesii. The sequence goes on along the minus strand of CM056578.1, from coordinate 71,624,711 downwards.
AAGAAAACTCAAATAAGGGTTCCAAGAGTACTAAATGTTGTATTAAAGTTCACCAACAGGCTAAAAGAGACTTCGCATTAACATAATGATATCATTATTATCATCAGGACAGCTGCCAAACACCTCAAAATCTAAAACAACAGGAGAACTGAATCAGTACGTTTTCATCCAGTCTCAATAATGACAAAGTTTCGTGATTTTTTCAGAACAGGGAATCACCACAGGCCCACCATTCTGAAATCTTTTACACCAAAAATAGATGCTCAGAGACATAAGGAAGGAATACAGAGAAAATACTAAACCTGGACCCCTGAGACATGGTAAAAATAAAATGGACTGAAGTGTTACTCTTTTTAATATGTCTGGAGGTGTACTGCTTTTAATGAAACAAAGCATTTTTTTTTACAATTCTGCCAATATTCTACAGCACAAGTATTTGCAAATATGTGTTAACTGTGGGGGTATATTGTGATCAGATTGTTCAGAAAATAAAAAACATTCACTCTCTAAACATACATTTAAGTGAACGGATAGTAGACCTGTGATGAACAACCATCTAATGAGAGACATGGGTCTGATTATTGCTCTGCATGACCATATACAGTAATAGTCAAGGGCATTAGGTCTGTGTTACAGCATCAGACATGTTTGTGAATCTGCGTGCCCTCAGTGATGCTGAGGTGAATCTATGGCATGCAAAAACTGTAACTGCATAACATGACAGGGGCTTTTAAGCCATAATTAGACATCCAATTAGTACCTATAATTTTCACTGAGGAGGCAGAGTGGCTCCAAGGTCGCCATAATTATGCACCGTGCCGACAAACCACTTGAAACTTTGCAAGTGAAAGGACGAAAAATAATCTAGTCCCTAATGTTATGTTTTTCAATACTCTATTCATGTGGGATGTAGCACGGCTCCATCAGGGAATAATGTTGTCTTTTGTGTCGGCTTAGCTTCCGCTCCCTCCTCTTTCTGCCAGCGTGGAGAAATAGCTGAAAGATCCCAGCACTGACAGAGTACCTACAGTCAAACATAACCAAAAATACGACTTCACTAAATTCCTTAAATTTCAGTATTTTTCTTTAGCCTTTCTGAAAAATTCACATTTCTTGAAAATACTGCCAAAGCCTCTGATTAAATACATATTTATCTTTAATACTGCTCAGGAATGTCTAATTATTTTCTATTATCTTGACGTATGGCATGGAAGCACTTTCCCAGTTGTGCTTTGGTCAAAAATGAGATGAATTTGGCCACAGAATATGACTGTACGTTTTAAGCATTGATAGTTCGCCAAATCCTCCATCATTGCCAAAAACAACCCCAGAGTGCAATAACAATTCATTGTGCCCTTTGTCCACCCGATGCGGCTTCAGTCACAAATATCATTTCAAACAAAACTAGATAAAATTCAAGTCAAATTGTTTTTATTACCAAAAGTTTTTATATAATTAAATGTATTCACTCTGAGGACTAAATTAAAAATAAAAAGACTGCATTTAATTAAAGAGTTGTTGTGTATCAAACGCAGAACTAAATTTAAAAGAGCTATGTAATGGCCTGGAGGACTCAACAGCACAAGTAAAGGTTAAGAAGCTTACCTGAGATGATGATGGAATAGTTGCGTTACTTCAAAAAGTAGATTTCCCTAAAAGGTCTCAAACACAGTTTTCCTCTTCAAATGACTGGCAACTCACAAGTCAGTTCTTTGATTCATGCAGGAAAACATGAACTTTGTGGAGTACACAGTAGAGAAGACAGGGGGAAAAAATTCCAGCTGCAGTTCCACCCTGATCTTTCATCTCTTCAACCCTCCATCACTATTAGTACTCGGTTTCACTCACAATGATCGTGTAAAAAAAAAAAAAAAAAAAAAAGATGAACATTTTATGTAAATGTGCAAACACCTAATACCTCTCCTCAGCTGTGCCTAATGGAAAAAGACAAAGTAGAAAGCCAGCCCTTCACAGTGTCTTAGCATCTCATGTTTCTGTTGTGCTCACAGAAGGTGCGGTCAGGTTGATATACAGGAGTGCAGTCACAAGCAAGGACAGCGCGCGGGAGGGAAGGTAGTGCACTGCCACACACATCCACAAAAGGCAACACTTTCTGCAGTAGCCTACTGAAAAAGTGAAACATTACTTCTCCAGGCTCAAAATACAATGTATCAATTTCTTAGTAATGACTATCAGTTTGAAAAGTTTATTATTGGAATTTAAGCCTTTTTCATATTACATCACTTTCCAAATACTACCCATCATTACCATAATGTGTTGGCACTCTAGTAGTGGTATTTGTGAAATGATTTGCCCTGAAAATAATGGCGTTAGGAAGGTCGTAGAACCGAGAAATTACGACAAATAGTATTTTAACAGGTTTATTGTATTGTTACAATTGTGAACAAATGGTGAATCATACCAATAAAAACCAACTGCTGAAGTCTGGCTCTGTCTGGTACCAGCATGGAAAGAGGGAGCTGAGATGGCTCCCCAGAGATTTATGTTGAAACAAGGTGGGCTGTTCTTTACAGTAATGATTGAACTAATTGGATACAAAAAGACAAATGGCAGAGAAAACCAATGAATGATCAACAGAGGGGGGCTGGAGGGACATTCAAAAGATAACAATGAAAGTGGATTGGTTGAATGGCCAGGTACAGACAGAATGATGGGTAGGGGAGAGGAGAAGAATGCCTCCTTCTACCACAATTCCTCACTTTTTTTTTTTTTTTTACATACTAAAATGGCATAAAAATATTTGCAAAAATTAAACGAAAGTAGGAAAAACTAAAATAAAACTAAATAAAAAGTATTTAACCTAGGTTTGTTCTATTAGTCTATTATCTGAAGTTAGTTGACTGTATCAATCAAACAAATTTTATTTTGGTCAATGAATTTTTGGTCAATTTACACATGTAAATGATGACATACTCCTTTTTACTGAATGGAAATGAATTGATTTATGAATTAAATTTACTTCCTTTTAATTACTCTTTAAACAGGAAGCAATTTAAAACATGTCATAGATTATGGCTGTAACTATATTATTTATTTGCTTATTTCCTATGACAGCTTCATTTGCGAGAGCATATACAATACATTTTCATACAATTTTTATTTTGTATGGTATGTAAAGTCTGTCGCTTTTACGGTAATGAAACATTTTTAGTTTATTTATTTGCATTTATTGAACAGGGACAAGTGCATTTGACGTTATTTCGAATAAAATACAAAACAGGATGTCCTGCATTTGAGTTTTTTTTTAGCCAAGACTTAAGTGGTTGAATTAGAAGAAATGTCTATAGTCTAGGTAGATATGTAATTTATCATCTACTATAATTAAACGCAAATAGAAAATTGACAAGCAAAAATATGCAATACCTCAATAGTTGACATCATAATCATTATCAATATTATTAATATTTAAGAGACAATGACAAGCTAATCATCATGAGTCAAAGCATAAAACAATTGGGATCCAAATTCTTATTCTACAAATCATCTTATTTGAAGAAAAGGTAAATGAAAATCCACACTTTTTCTTAGACAGAGATTATTAGTTGATCATTTTAGCTACTTTAAGGTTTTCCTACTCATCTCTACTTTGAGTTTGTCCATCAAAGCAAACAGTTCTGCCATGTGGTGCCTTATCTTAGTCCACTTCCACAGTCTGTCCCTGTCAGTGCGAATCAGACGGGGGTTGGGAGTTGAGGGTAGCTAAGTAGTGTAAAATAGCCATGGTTGAAGCCCACTAACTCTTCAAAGAGCAACTTTGAATTACTTCTTCCACCATCAAGAAATAGTTTTAGTGGCTTTTCCTCTGTATTGCTGTTGTGAACACAGAGACCTGGAAATGTACTGATGAAGTGTTAAATCATTCAGAATATTACCCAGATAGAGCATATGTTACTTTTCTGAGGCAAATTCCCAGTCATTAAGATGTTTTACAATGGCAAGTACATTGTTTGCTGCCCACTTTAAAGAGAGTTGTAGGTACTTCCTATAGTAGCATCATTATTACTAAATTTGACTGCTGACGGGATAACTTTTTCTACAGTAGTCAAAGTTTCAACACCAAACCACATTGAAAATATGTTGTTATGCCAGTGGCCTTCACTAGATTATATTTAATAGAAAGTACACAAAATAATTCTCAGCTTAATTGCATTTTTCTTTGAATGACACATTAATTGGCAATAATTAAAGAAATTTGGTTGGCTCCGGCACTTAGGTCAGATCATCAGAACCAGAAGAAGTATGGCAATTATACTCAGCTTTGTTTATTCAATTAATAAGAGGATTCCTCTGATTTCCTTTTAAAGTTCAACTGAAAAATCCAAGCATTGCTAAAACAAACAAAGAAACAATTTGGTAAATTTGGTAACTGGATAAAATTTAAGGAAGCTTAAGTGATTCCAATTTTTATTCTTTTCATCTACCAAAATTGGAATAATTAAAATATTCTATAGAGAACATTTTAGGAGAATCCAAAACAGCAAAATAAAGCAGCTTTTACTCGTCTCATAGACAGCATCTTTAAACACAAATGAGCAGAAAAAAGAACAATGCTACATAACAAAGACCACATGGGGTTCCAGAATCACTCTAATGTTCTTGGGCCAGATTCAGAAAGCTTATCAGGGATTTTCATTTAAAAATACATTTCTGCTTTAAAGAATATTCCTATATATCATAATGAATCACTAGTATTTAACCGAACCAAATAATATTTAGAAATATTTAAACTAATATCAAGTACATAGTGCATATAGCCCATACTGAGCGTTTATCTTCAAAACACTGCAAATATATCCCCTTCATGGTCTACAACAGTGTTTCCCAAACCTCTCCTGGAGTACCCCAGCATGCTTTAGATCTCTCCCTGCTCCAGCACAGGTGATTCAGATGATCAGTAGGTCGTTAGTAATGCCTGAAGCTGCTTGATAATAAGCTAATCATTTGTATTACCAGAGCTGTAGCAGGGAGAGATGTAAAGCATGCAGGACAAGTGGTACGCCAGGAGAGGTTTGGGAAACATTGGTCTACAACGGCATTCAGGGCCGGCGCTAGCCATTTTGGTGCCCTAACCATAAATGCTTTGTGGTTACCAATGAAAACCAACTGCTGAAGTCTGTGGCTCTGTCTGGTACCAGCATGGAAAGAGGGAGCTGAGATGGCTCCCCAGAGATTTATGTTGAAACAAGGTGGGCTGTTCTTTACAGTAACAATTGAACTAAGTGGATATAAAAGGACAGATGGCAGACAAAACCAATGAATGATCAACAGAGGGGGGCTGGAGGGACATTCAAAAGATAACAATGAAAGTGGATTGGTTGAATGGCCAGGTACAGACAGAATGATGGGTAGGGGAGAGGAGGAGTGTCTCCTTCTACCACAGGAAGCCAATGACTTCATCTGAGCCTGGTTTCTGTGGTTTGTAAAAATAATATATTCTAAAAAATCTACCAGCTAAGGGGTGAAGAATCACGACCTTAAATCTCTTTTTGTCCAAAATAATCATTTGTAGCTGCAGAGGCTGAACTGAGATTTGAGAACAGCAGTTGTTCGGGTTGGAAACTGATCTACCCCTATACATAAATACCGTACATTTAGGAGCTGAGTGTAACGCAGGGAGTAAGACTCCTATCTTAACAGAGAATTTAATCTTGCCACCACTGTCAGGCTTTTTTTTTTCCAAATTGTTACTTTTTGGACACCATTAACGTGACAACTGAAAGACGGAGTCTATTAATACAATGTAAACAATTTTCATGAATCCATACTGCTAAATATGATTATGAATTTCCCTTGCTCCCACACCATATAGCAATTATTACCAATCATTACTCTACCTTTTGTCTATAGCCTATAAAATTGCTAACTCTGGTGATAATAATTTGACAGAATCCAAATCAATTTATTCTGTTATTTTGGATGCATTGACAAATACTGATTGAGTTGTGCAATAGCTGACATTCATCACTGGAGTAAGAGTACACGACACATGATACAGCGTACATTCACAAACTCTCTGAAATTAAGGTTGGTATTTTATGGTACAGCAACTGTTCAGAGGTGGAGAAGGGAATCAATGAAACCAGAAATTCCAGACAATAATGAAAGAAAAAATGGACTTAATTCCTTCATGGAATATCATATTCCTTTTATTTACTATCCCCTTTGAGCCACAAGAATCAAAGTCTGACTTAGACAGAACACAATGTATTTTTCTTCTTTGGTTTCAGTGATGAGTGGTCACTGAGGGAATTCACTGTAACAGGGCACGAAATAGACTGGCAAGGACAGAAACGTGTAGTTTGTTGTTTCTGGGTTTAGTGGAATGCCATTATTTCACACTGTGTTTCACGCTGATCACTTCAAATGCTAATCATTGATAGGCCAGCAAGAAATGTGCTATTCTGTTGTAGAGCCTCAAAAGCTGACTTACAGTTCCTTCCTACAGTGTCACCAAAATCATCTGACAAGTCAAAATGGCAGGATACTGTTTCAAAAGACTAATCCCCTCAACCCTCAGAACTGATGTTCTGGAAAGGCAACAGCCCAAATATCAGGCTTCCTTTTTTCCTCTGGATTTATTCTTTGGGATTCACTATACCTGTCCTCAGCTTAATTTTTATAAAGCTATGTTGGAAACATTGCAGTGGACTCTAAGGGGGTTATGCTCTAATGGGGACCTCATGCTTAAATGAGGTCATGCAAGGCAAATTGTGATATCTTTATGATGCATAAAGAAGACCGCATATCTGTAAGGGCCTTTTCTGTGCACTGGGGAAAGTGCACTGGAAAATGAAGAACGTGGACTGGATTCAGATGCGAAGATGAAATGAGTTTTATTTTGCCTTTGGCACAGCAAAGCAACAGCGCTCTTAGAAAGTAAAACAAAAAGGCAACGATGTTCCAAAATAGAACAATGAGAAAGCGCTGTACATTTACAATATGTCATGGTTTTGGCCTGCTGGCTGAAAATAAGAAATCGACGGGCACTGGGACCATGTACCCAAAAAGTGGATTAGGGACCCACACGCACAGGCTGAGTACAAAAATAGAAATGTTTAATAAAACTAGGTAAAAATACAATATAAATCTCAGGGGAGCAGCAGCACAAACAACAACAGGGCTGAGGCATCAGAATGCAGCTGCACTGCCAAGCTAGCACAGGTCTCCAATGGAGAGCAGGCTAGATCTTCAGGCTGGTAATTGGGGACGTCCCAACGCTTTTGGTCAAACTGGTCCTTCTTGCGGCAGAGAGCTCTTTGGATTTGGAATTCCACCTCCCGGAACCAGGCATCCACCGCCGGGACTTTTATCTGACTCGGGTCCCATAGGCACAGGGGAGGTTGCTGACCAAGCACACACTCGAATGGTGTTAACCCAGTGGACGCACTCTTCAGGAAATTCAGGGCATATTCTGCCCAAGGCAGGTACTTTGGCAAATCCAGTGGGCTATGGTGGCAGTGGCTTGGAGGAACCTCCCCAGGTCCTGGACGGCTTTTTCGGCATGCCGATTGGATTCAGGATGGCATCCTGAGGTCAGGCTTACTGAAGCTCCCAGATTTTTCTTGAAGGCTCCCCACACTTGAGAGGTGAACTGCGGCCCACAGTCCGAAAGTATGTCCTCGGAAAGTCGAAGTTCCTAAACATCCCTACTGGAATAGCGCCTCTGCCACTTGAAAGGCAGAGGGCATGCTGGGGAAAGGCAAGAGTTTTCAAACTTTGGAAAAGTGGTCAATGCAGAATTGTAGTGTTACTATCAGACACTGTAAGGTCAGTGACAAAATCCACAGCCACGCGGGATTATGGAGGGTGTGGGACAGGCAAAGGATTCAGTTAGCCTGATGGTAACTGCCGTGGGGATTTGGATACTGCACAGGTGTACTGCTGTATCGACATCTGATGCCAGGTGGGGCCACCAGTATTTGTGGCTGATGATTTGCATTGTTCTTCTGGCTCCAGGGTGATTCGACGACAGGCAAGTGTGTGCCCACAGGATGACCCTTTCCCGAAGGTTAGAGGTCACTAAGATTTTACCTGCTGGTATTGAGGTGGGGGGAGGCCTCTCCTTAGCTTCTCTTGGCATCTCCCGGTCCATCTCCCATCTGATCGAGGCGACGACACATGAGGATGGTAGGGTGGCTTTGTCAGCCTCTGGATCAGCTTCTACCTCATAGCTTCAAGATAGGTTGTCTCCCTTGATGTTCTTCGAGCCAGATAGATTGAAGTGAGTGAAGCGAGTGAAGAATAACGCCCACCGGGCCTGACATGAATTAAGTCATTTTGCCTTTTGGAGGTACTCCAGATTACAGTGGTCGGTCAGCACTGTAAATGGATGGTGAACCCCCTTCAACTAATGCCTCCACTCCTCCAGTGCCAGCGTCACTGCCCACAGCTCCCAGAAACTTTTCGGGTACCCAATGTCTTTGGGACAGGACTGCCCCACCCCAGCATTGGAGGCGGCCACCTCTACCACAAAGGGCTTCTCTGGGTCTGGTATTTCTAGGATTTGAGCTGTACTAAACAATCTCTTCAGAGTTTTAAAGGCGTGTTGTGCTTCAGAGTTCCATCCTAATGCCTTAGGCTTTCCCTTGAAGATGCTTGTGAGAGATTGGACAACTGTGCTGAAGTTTTGGAAAAACCAGTGTTAGAAGTTGGTAAACCCTCAGGAAGTGCTTGAGCTCCTTCAGGTTCTGTGGGACTGGCCATGCTGCTACTGCTTCCACCTTATTTTCCTCCATAACCACCCCTTCTGGTACAATCACGTACCCAAGGAAGGAGATGGTGGATTGTTGGAAGATGCACTTTTCTGCCTTCAAAGAGAGCTGATGAGCTAGAAAGCGAGTGAGCACCTTTCTTACGTGGCCCACGTGTTCTTCATAACTGGCAGAGTAGATGAGGATATCGTCAAGGTAGGCATGGACGAACCTCCCGAGTCTCTCAGCACATCATTGATGAAGGACTAGAACACTGATGGGGCATTAACAAGGCAATAAGGCATCACGCAGTACTCGTAGTAGCCAGAGGTGGTGCTAAAAGCCATCATCCACTCATCGCCTTACAATAACAGATGAGAATGTAGGCGCTGCAGAGGTTGAGCATGGTGAGGATCAATGCAACCTCTCAACTGCTCCACAGCGCTGAGGACCAGAGGGAGTGGGTACTGGTACCTCACCGTGACTTCATTCAGTCCCCTGTAGTCAATGTGGGGGCAGAGTCCTCTAGATGAAGAAGAAGCTTGCTGAGAGTGGTGAGGTAGAGGGACAGACAAAGTCCTGCTGGAGAGCTTCTTGGACAATCTGCCCCATTGCTTGGGTTTCAGCCATTGAAAGGGGCAGCCCCTGGGAGGTGAGCCAGCACACAGTGGCTCGATGGCGCAGTCCAATGGGCAATAAGAGGGTAGCTGCATGGTTCGGGTCTTGCTGAAGACCTTGAGGAGCTGCCAGTACTGCCTGGGGATATCCGAACTGGTTTGCTGGTCAGAGCCTTCTATTTTTATTTATTTTATTTGAAGGACCAGTGTGTAAAATGGGGGGAAACAGTGACATCCAGCGTTCAGATTCTAGACTGCAGTGCTCACTAATTAACTCACGCTCACCACTCCCTTCGGCAAAAAAACGGTGGCCTCCGAGGACCAAAACACTTTTGCAGAAATGGCTTCTTCCACAACTGGGATTTATACAAGCAAAACACTTTCTCTAGCTGGCCGGATTGTCCAGTCGGGCTGCCGTACCAACATGGCGGTACAAGATGGCAACGTCTCTGAAGCAAGACCCTTGCTATATGTATATATAAACGCATTTATTATAAGGCTAAGAAAACCAAAATAATTTTATTTTATAGCGATTATACACTTAGATAAACATATCAATAGGTAGTATATTCAGATTTTACCATAAACCATGCCAAATATTACACACTGGTCCTTTAAGATTTTTTTAAGCAGGGGGCCTGACTGATAGCATGTCTCCTTTTCAGCAAGGCCTTGCATTACATTACATTACTCTATATTAGTAAGTAAAGTAAGTAAGTACTTACTGACTTATATATTAGTGAAAGCAACAAGGAGGGGGCAACAGTGCCACCGACTTAGTGGTGATCAGTATTGGAGCCTTCTGGTGTGCCAGGATATGGTGAGGCTCTGACTAGGCAGCTATGGTAGACCAAGAATTATAGGGCGGCCAGAGTAGGGCAAGATCAGGAGCAAGAGCTCCTCCTGGTGTCGCTCTTAGATACTGAGGGAGATTGGGGCCGATTGGTGAGGGATGCGTCTTGCTGCCCAGAGGTTTTCCATGCATTGTATGCCACTCACACATGGCTCTTGAATCTCTGCCCAGTGATGGTGGAGGTAGACACTGTTACCTTGACAGGTGTAGAACATTTCTATCAACACTGGGCTCAAGGACCAGGTTTTCTCCAATTGCGACAGTCAGGAGATCTCAATCTCCTTGGGCTCCTTCAGCTTTGGCAGCTGGATGGGGTCTGTGGGCAGGCTCTGCGGTCTCTCCTGTAGGAGCTGGTCCAGAAGAATGGCAGAGTCAATGTAGGTGGTCAGGAACATCTGGTGATCCCGACATGCCATCTTTACCTGGAGGTCAGGACGTAGACCTTCGTGGAAGGTAGTCAGTAGGCTTGCAGGTGAAACAGAAGCTGGTGCTGGTGGTGGAGCATGGGAGACGGTGACATCACGGATGCCACGGATCAGGTCTTCCAATGTCGCCCCCAGTCGGGCAATCTCCCTGTCAGGAGGGCTGGCAGAAAATTCTCCCGCTTCCTTAGGGAAGCATCTGCATCTGTCAGCTGTTGCCGTGAAAAGTAAAAAAAAAATTGTTGGAAAAGACAGCAAATTAGATGTTCATTTTATATTTTTATATCAATGGTAATGTCTCACTGACATCCAGGTGATCGGGATGAATTTGTGGTTATATGGTTATACGGTAATCCTGTACCGTGCATGTATATTTCCATGATTTTTTTTGTTTTTGATTATTCTGCTCGTTTTTCAACATTGCATCTTGAACATAAAATTGGGTGACCGTGGATCTTGTCTTTCGACGCAGTTTAATTGAATAATGTGCTTGACATGCATTTTACTGCTGCATTTACACACTGACATTATGACAGCAAATACATTTGAAGGTTGATGATTAGTGTTAACGTCACTAGCTGTAGGTCATTGCATAATCAACATTTCTGGCACTAAAGCTGATGTTATCAATGTTGGACTGCACTTATCTTGCCCGTGAGCAAGCAAATAAGTAACCTATAAATTGACTAACTGAAACGACTTGGCATTTTTTACACTTTTTAAGTTAGGATGCAAACTCCTCTAAGAAGAGATTATTCTGCTGGGAGCAGCACAAGCAACTAGTCTGCTAACAGTATGTGATGGTCCTGCCCTGCAGGCCCTCCCCCCTCCTGCTGTTTGCACCTCCACCTCCACGAGCCACAGCTGCTGCTTGTTGAGGTGGAGGTGCTATTAAGAGTATTGGCAGCCTTTTTTTATTTTCCTGGGGCTCCAGCCGGGGGGAGCAGTTCTGGGTTGGCGCCCAGGACGATAAAAAAAGGCTGCCAATACTCTTAATAGCACCTCCACCTCAAGGAGCAGCAGCTGTGGCTCGTTGAGGTGGAGGTGCAAATAGCAGGAGGGGGGAGGGCCTGCAAGGCAGGACTATCACACAGTAGTGCTGGAAGGCAAAGTAAAAATTTAATTCAAGGGGACCCAACATGCTGATCTTTCTTTTAATACATATTATTAATGTTATAATACTGGTTGTCCATGCTCTACCTCTGAAAAGTCTACACATAAGATACAGGAATTTTGCCGTAATCCAAGAACATGATTTTGTGAGCGTGATTTCCTCTCTGAACAGCTCCTCCTGAGATCTTCAGAAGATCTGGGTAAAACCTGATGTCAGGTTGTGCCGTCCAATTAGTATAGACCTATCCAGAGCCAACCACTGCGCTGGACCTGCCCACACCGGAAACTATACTAGCAGGCACTAACAACGGCAGATCATACTATGCCTTATAGCGTTGACACTTTTGGAAATAGAAAAGAAGAACCGCAGATCATTTCAGGTGAAATGAAAATGTTAGTATCTCTCCCAAAGCTACTTGTTCGTTTACGTTTGGACGCGAAGAAAAACAAATATATTCCCAAAAGACGATTCCACCAGAAATCAGTGGGTAGCTTTTTTTGTTCGCTGGCAGCACAGCCAAAGGGAACGTTAGCTGCTTGTGCTCAGCATTTCACCAAAGACAGCTTTTTCAATAATGGATAATTCGACACAGGATAAGTGTTTCAGCTGCCTCTCAAACCTGAAGCAGTTTCATCGATCAAGCGCTTGGAGCCACAAGCTGTAATTAACCATATAATAGCAAATAATGTAAGAGAAGCTAACATGTAACGGGTGGCTAGCAGGACAGCTAACGATAGTTAGCACTAACGACTGGCCTCAAACGCAGGCTTTGTAAAATATCTGAAGATAAAGCCTGCATCAGTCGCGACTGTCCGTGACTCACACACACAGAAGCTGTAAGTTGCCTTTACTGCATAAGCCAACCTGAGTGATAGCCAGTTGATTGTGGCTGTAGCACAGCAGCTAACATAGCCAAGTTACTGTTGCTAATGTTTGTGTCCTAAATATGCAAGAGTGATATCAGGGTAAATTCTACAGAAGGTGTGTGAACATAAACCTCATTTGAAGCCAACTTTTAATACTTGTTTGTAATTTGGATGCTTGGTAGCTACAACTGTTCACAGTAACAGAACTTGCTGTCTGTAAAACCTGAACTGCAAGGGTTTGTGTCTCTGGTTATGACCGCTTGGTTACAAGCTACTGCATGTTACTTTATGTGTCGTGCTAATTAAAAATGCTCCTGGTTAACTTATATGCAGTAATTCTGTTCGGAATGCTTGTGTTACTTCGGTAAGCATCAATGTGGCAGTTTCATCATAACGTTGCCTGATTGCAGCTACAACAGTTAGTGATCGCTTCACTTATCCATGACCGGGATCAGTCGGATACTTCACAAAGGTCTGAGCAAGCTCTCTGGTGCTACCATGAACGCAATGCGAAGCGCAGATGCTCTACCAGTTTACAGATGATTTCTCTGCACTACCTTGACATAATTTCATCCCCCATTAAAAATTGTTGTGGCTAATTAAGAGCCGAAAAAGGAGGAGATTAAATTGGTAATTCTTTCCTGCAGAAATGTTCAATTCGCTAGCTCCAACACTTATCCGCGCTAACGGAACTTACGGTCTGCAAAACCTGTACTATGCTCATAACATAACCAAGCTCTCTCTTGCTGTTGCGTACTATCCATAAAGCTGCTTTCACAAGAGACACAAAACAAATTTTTTGCAGGACAGATTAGCCAACTTTCAAAGTCAATGCAAAGACGCAAATACACATCAAGCCGCTTTCACACTGGACATGAAACAAATTTTCCGCGCGACAGATCAGCTACATTCAAAGTCAATGCAAAGACGCGAATACGGGCGTTATGTGCGCATTTCCCAGTCAACAATTTGATGTTTCAATGATGTCACAGTGATGTCACGGGTGATAACACAGCGTGAATTTTTTTGTGATTTCACAGTGACCTCAATTTGAAGCCTCACAAAGTTCTCATAGTGATGTCACAATGTGATATCAAAGTGAGACAACTGTGTAATATCACAGCTGTAGATCTCATTTCACATAGATGTCTCATAGGAATGTCACAATCTGATATCAAAGCGACACATCTGTGCAATAAATCAATATATCACAGATGCCTCACATTGATGTCACAAAGTGACATTAAAGTGAAAAATCTGTGTGATATGTTCGTGAAATCATGGAAAACCTATGACTTAAAAACTCATTGTTAAAATATAAATTATTTCATTAGATGACATCTCTGGAAGATCTCAAAGTAATGTCACAGCGCAAGATCACTGTGTGACTTCTTTAGGAGACTCACATGACATTTTTCTGACTATAACATGAGAAATACATTTATCCTGAGTTGACAGCAAGACTTGATTTCACTGAGCTGTGTTGTGCCTATTCACACCTGTTTAACATGAGGTAAATACAGGTAATTCTCCATAAAAGGTACAAAAGAAAGGAAATGGCGTTAGCTTCAACGCAAAACGGCAACAATGCATTGAAAATATTCAACATTTTTCTTCAATTCGGATCTATGTTTCTTACACCTTTCTACTTGATAAAAATGAAGTGGTTATTATTCTATTATCAGAACTGAAATGCTGAGAGAACAGCGCAATCTCACGTTTTCATATGATTACAACAAATCTATCAAATCTGAACAGTATGTCTCATGGTTTGGAGGCGTTGAGAGCTTTCTTTGCTGCTCTTGTCCGGGACGCGAATTTTTTTATGTTATGGTTATGTCTATTGCACCTTTTACTCGTTTTACAGACCTATAAAAAAATAGGTCTGTAATCACATCATGAGAGAAAAGTTTCTTGTTATTACAAGATCCTTTTCGTGTTACTACAACATATTTTTCACGCTTTAACAAATATTTACGCTATTTCAACGTGAAAACATCACATTATGACATGAAACTTTTGGCTCATTTACATGATTTAATAAGTTCTACTTCATGCTTGCCTTGAAACATGGCGAGATTATGCTATTATTGAGCACGGTGGGTGATACTGTGATTAGTATGCGTACTCTGAGAGGGATTTTAAAATGCTTGGGGCTGTACAAAAGACAGAATGAGCCCGACCCTCTGGAGGTAGTGACGTTTCTGAACAACGGTCAAGCTATCACTAGCTCAGAAAACGACGGTTGTACCGTCACAGCTAATAATAAAATGCGCAAATAGCTGACATTATGGTAGAAATGTCACGTGATGTAATTGCTGTCAAATAACCGTCACGTGGAAAGAAATAACGAGGCTTGTTCAACAAAAATAAATGTGTAATTGGTTCAGAAAAATATGCAAGCAAACTTGCATAATTTGGTTTTCTGATTGATTATTATGTATAAATTTTTTCACTAAACAGGATAGGATGTTGGTAGTTTGGCCAAGATGATGGGTGCGATTTTGGTTAGGTGCCATTATTCCAGTTCAGCGCTTACAATTGCTTGTTACAGTACAAGTGTTCTTGCATAAGGCAAATAAATCAATAAGAGCAGAAAATACTCTGGAATTAATACATAGAATTGCCATCAAAATTGGTATCTGGTGAAAAGGAGAAAAAGTGAGGAAAAATACACGACCATACTGCATGTGCTGTAGTACAAGTGTATTGAATAAGGAAATATTCAATGGGAGAATTATTTTATAAACGGCCATCAAAGTTGGTACTTTGCAATGTGCAATTGGAGAAAATGGAATGAAGGGCCATGTTTTAGGGCCTGTAATTCCCACAAATCAAAAGGTTTGTGAAAAATAATACTTGCATACCATACTACATGTATTTTAGAACAAGCAAATTGAATATGAAGAGATTTTATGGTGAAATTATTGAATAAATGACTGTCCAAGTTGGTACATTGCAATGTGTGAATTGAGACAACTGAATGGGTGGCCATTTTCATGGCCTTTAATTCTTGCAAATCACGGTTTTTACTAAAAATAACACTTCTATACAATGCAACACAAATGTCTTCAATGCAGGAATGCTGGATATGAGGACATTTTGTTGTGGAATTAAATAAATGCCCATCAAAGTTAGCACTTGGCAATGTGCAAATAGAGACAATAGAAAGGAGGGCCATGTTTCAGGGCCTGTAACTTTTGAAATGCAACAAATTTGCAAAAAATAACACTCAACTACCATAATAGATGTATTTAAGCACAAGCCCACTGAATACAAAGAGATCATATTGCGGAATTTCTGTCAAAACTGGTACTTTGCGGCAAATGAACGGGGAGCCATATTTGAGGGCCGTAATTCCAGTTTAGCTAAAAGTCTGTAATAAATAACCCTTCCATACCATACTACATGCATTCTAGTACAAGCGCACTAAATATGAAATGATTCTATGATGGAGTTATTAAATAAATGGCCGTCAAAAATGGTGCTTTGCAATGTGCAAATGGAGACAATTGAATGGGGGGGGTATTTTAGAGCTTGTAGTTCTTGCAAATGAAGAAGTTTGCAATGGACAAAGTGCCAAATTCATACAATAGTAAACTACAGGCCAAAATTTTGGGGCCACCCTCAGATTTTTAATGGTGCACCCTTGGTTTTGTCCCCTTGCTTTAGAGCAGTGGTTCTCAAATTCGGTCCTGGCGCCCCCCTGTGTATGCTGGTTTTTGTTCCAGCCGCAACTGCAATTCTAGGATTTTAACAAGCTGTTGATTTTTTTTAATTAGGTGCATTTATGCAAATATCCACAGGTTCCTCATTGGTGAAACTCTTAACACATGGAGGTAAAACCCGACAATTTACTTGGCAAACAATGCAGTCACACCTGTTGTGTTTTCTGTTGATTTTATTTGGTTCAGGCAGGTTATTTGGGAAAAACTCAAAACACCTGCATTCAGAAACCTAATTGGGAGCTTATTGATTTTCTCAGAGTCTAATTTGATCTGTTTAAAAAAGTTTTCACCTGAAAATCCCAGCAATATTGAAAATTAAGCACAAGATGTTCAAGGGTTTTTATTCTCCATAGCAGAATGGATGCGTCCATCCAAATGTGACTTAAGATGGTAAATAACTACTCTATACATGGAATGCTGCTAATTAAGACAAAGTAACAGCTTATTAAGATCTTAGAATTGCAGTTGTGGCTGGAACAAAAACCAGCATACACAGGGGGGCGCCAGGACCGAATTTGAGAACCACTGCTTTAGAGGAAGGCATTTATACAGCAATGGAACAATTGAAGTCAAGGCAAGGATCTGGAAGACTAAGAAAAATTTCAGATCGAAGGGCCCGAGATTTGGTAAGAAATGCGCCGAAGAACCCACTCATCACTGCAAAAAAGAGCAGCCGACAGGTCTAGTTTTTCACTGGACAACAATACAGCGTACCTTAAACAACAAAGACCTACATGGCAGAGTGGCAACAGTTTCCTTTCCCATGACCTTAACACAAAATTAAGCATCAGAAGTATGCAAAAGAAAACCTTAAAAAACCTCAAGTCTATTGGAACAATGTGCTTTGGGCTGATGAAACCAAAATTGAACTTTTTCAACTAAGGTATGTTTGGAGAAAAATGGATGAAGCATTTGTGGAGAAAAACACATTGTCAGCTGTTAAACATGGAAAGGTATCCATTATGTGTAAGAAGAGGTCAGAGGAACTCCAGTTGCAGGATCCAGAAGTGTTTATCAAACACAAAACACAAAGGAAAAAATGGCAGACATGCCAGAAACAAAACACCGTGCACAAGCACTGAACAAATGGGAGAACTGAGGTACACTGCCAAAGGCAGAGGGAAACAGAAATACTCTCTCCAAGAGAGGATAAACTAAGAAATAAAAACTGAACATAACTAAACTGACAGATACACTGGGAGACTTTAACACGGGGCAGACAAGACTAGGGTGCAGCAAACAGAAAGACTCGGGAACCATACACGGGAGACACTCAGAATGCATGAGGAGCTGAGACTTCACCATGTAGCACAATACAAAGGATCCGTCTGACAACCGCTTGGAAAGTTTCCACTTTTAAAACCACGAGGGGAGGCTGGGACTCGAAATACAATCACAAACTGAAACAAAAACACATGGGATTAATAAACAATTACACGAGGACCAGGTTAACAATAATGACTCGAGACAAGACGCTGAGACCATCAATCAAGCTAGACGGCTTAGATTAAGGCAATCCAAACGTGACGAGGAAAAAGCACCTCAAGAAAAGCGAAAGGAGAGCACAGTTTTAAATGTAGTTAAACAAGGAGCTCAGATTGAATGCAGAGAAGCCAGAAATGCACACGCTCGCCAAATGAGTTAATCAGGGTAAATACTACGTGACGAATTATTTACAATCACTCTTAAATAAGTGCTGGATAGTACGGGTTAGTAATACCCTTTCAGAGAACGCATTCACTCGGAGTTTCGCAAGACCCGGAATTAAACACAGCTGGGAGCAATGAATGAAATACCAAAGCCAAACCGAAAGTAGAAACGTGATTGGATGACGAGACGCAGGCATGCTGAAGGCAGTCACGCGACACCACTGGAAACAGATTGGGAGCGATTGTCAGACGGCTGAACTGAGAGCTGGAAATAAATAAGAAACGAAAGTAAATCACAAGCACAAATAACCACAGGACAACACACGAAAGGGCAGAATCACAACAGGAAGCGTTTGCACGCTGCTATAACTTCCCAAGGAGGAGTTACAAAGTACTAGCTGACAGGGTTCCCAAACCTTTGCACATTTTTTTTTGTTGGTATTTTTATTTTATTAGAGTCTCACTTTGTATACAATGTATTAAAACAGATATCAGTCGTTTTATATACAAACCACTCTCTATAAGAGTTATGAGAGACTATAAAATCAACAAACATAAAATTTACAAAAACCTGATTGTACATTTATCACAATAAAAAATGATACAAGATAAATAAAAGGATACGTAACAATAAATAATACTGAGTATAATAAAATGAAATAACTTATTAATCACCTCTTAGTTTTGAGACACCGGTTCATGAGCATAAGTACTAATTTTACGTCTAAATAAAATTTCATGGCAGGCCTTGGCTATCCTATACGTCACTTCAGGTCTGCTTAAAATAAAAACAAGTTTTTCAGTGTCCAAATAGGCACGAAGGTTACCATCACATGAAGTAGCGAACCGAAACACATCATCTCTGATATCATCATACAGGGTACAGCGGATCAATACATGTTCTTCATTTTCAATCTCATTTAAATTACAATAAGTACAAATACGTTCGTGTTCAGCTTCACCAACATATCGACCTGTTTCAAGCCTAAGTGGCGCAACGCCACATCTAAATTTAGCAAGGGCACGACGGTAATTAGGAGATATGACATTTTCCACATAATGCTCTGTTTCAAACCACCTTTTAAAAAGACCGTATGTGTGTAACTTATTTCTCCCATATCCATAACTGGCCTCTTGCAGAGTTATTTTTGGATACCATAAATATCCAAAAATACCATACCATAAATACTGAAAATGTATGGTGCCTTCAAAACTAAGCATATTTCATCTTTTAATAATTGAAAATCTAGATTAGAGTTGATATTAGCTACATCACCCAACTGTATATCTCTTAAAAACTTTATAACATAGTACAATGAGTTCTTTTTACCCGATTCAGGATGACTCACAGCCCTTACAAATATTTTCTTATTACTCCTATCCTGGTCCATTCTACCTAATTTGCACCACTGTCTTATGATACACATCCATTGATGCTGTTCAGGTAATACCCAGCCTAGCTCTCCCTGAAGAGCGGCCACAGGTGTATATTTCCCTACCCCAAGGAAGAACCTAGCGGCACGATTCTGAACAGCTTGAATGCATGAGTATGACTTATAACCCCAAATGCACGCACCATAATCAATTATAGGCGGCACCAAACTATCATAGAGTTTCTTAAATACTTGGTGGGGGAACCCTCCATGTACTTTACTTTTAGCAATCAACATTCCCTCTGGGCTGCTTGTGCAACAGATTTTGCCCTTTCATTATAGTCAAGATGTTCATTCAAAATCAGGCCAAGATTCCGGTACCTAGGTACAATTTCCAACCTACAGTTCCCAAATTTAAAATCAAAAATACTTCTCATCACACTAGGGCCCTTCTTGAAGTGAACCACCTTGGTCTTGTCCATATTAACGGACATATCCCAAACATTACACCACTTTTCCAAAACATTCAATAAAGTCTGTGTTATGATCCGTATTTCTTGTCATGTTGAAGTTCTGTGCCTGGCTTTGCCATGTTTATTGATCTCTGTGTTTAGCGACCTCTCCCTGTCCCCTGAGCATTCTTAGTATTAAGTATTGTGTTTTGGTTATTTTAGATTTCTTGTTTTTTTATGTCCTGATTTATCCTGAGCTTTCCTAGCCTTGCCATGTTTATTGATTTCCATGTTAAGTGACCACTGCATGTTTTATGACTACTCTTAGGATCGCGTATTGTATTTCGGTTATTTGGATTTCACGTTTTATTATGTTTCATGCCATAGTTATCCATGCCATGTTTCCTTGCTCTCGCCGTGTGTATATTCTGCCATGCCATGCCTTGCACTACGTTTACCCTGTCTTGTTTTGTGTAGGTCTTTGCTCACGGTCTCTGGTCTTACGTGCCACTCATTCGGGTGATTTACTGGTTTCTGGATTTTCAATCTTCCTTCATATCTCGTGCTCTTCCTTCCTCTCTCTTTTACTATCTACCGTACTAACAGTTTATTGTTTTCGATAATTTACTAACACATATTAACATTGTATATTTTTACTAACTGACTAACTTGCACTCGGGATTGTATAGCTGCACATACTAATAGACTAACGATTTCTCAGCATTCGCCCAATCTGTATCTCCGCCCTCCTTGCCTATCACTAATTATCTCTACTGCAGTTTCCACGTATATCTCAGGCTTTCCCTTTTCCTTAGACTGTACACTTTAGTACTCCTTAACCGGAGCTGTTGTTCGTTCATAGGAATGTCTCGTTATCCCTGTCTGCGTTTTGGCATTCGCCAAATTCATGTAATTAGATAATTCCTCATGTGTCAATCCTTATTATTGTTTCATTGATCACACCTGCTTCCCCTTGTCATGTGTTCACCCCGGATGTGTATATAAGGTGTCTTCACATTCAGTTCCATGTCAGATCGTTATACTTCCTTGTTTCTTGTGCCACTTTTCTCGCCTCGACTCATTGTAATATTATCTTTCTGACTGGATTGCCCGACTACGGATTCTTTGTTTGCCCTTTATGGATATTTTTGCATTTGTGTGTTTTTGACCTTTTTTTCTGCCCGACCTTGATATTGTGATTGCTGCCCTGGTTTTGGATTCGGACTGTCTTTGGCTTATGAGTTTGCTTCTCCTACAAACCTACGCCTGTCTACCGGATCCTTTTTGTCTGACCATGTATTTTGTCATTGGTGCCCTGGTTACGATTCTGGATTACGCCCCTTGGATACTGTTTTTGGATTGAGGACTTTGTACTGTTGCCAGCTCTGTTGGGGGGTTTCCCCCTTCAGAAATAAAGCCTCCTTTTTGCATTTATCTGGTTGTCGCAATTTGTTCATTTCGTAATTCGCAACAGTCTGGAGGTCTTTCTCATTACCGGCCATTAAGGCTATGTCATCAGCATACAATAGACTATACTGTTATGTTCTGTGGGTCTCCGTGCATTTTGGTTAGTCAATTTTAGGTTTTTATTATTTCTGTGATGTCCGTTTTGAGTCTGAAGTCTTAGTGTTTCACATTTCATATCTCTCCCGTGCTATTCCAGTCCACGTCTTACCCATGCATGGTCTTTGCTTTTTCCCCGGTCGTCTTATTAGTTCGTTGCCATTTCTGTCGAAATAGATTGTTACACTATTTCGGGTGATTTAATGGATTCTGGGTTTCAGTCTTCCTTCCGTTCTCGTTTGCTTGCTTCCCCTTGCTTTTGCTATCTTACTAGCCCGTACTGTTTGTTGTTTTCTAGAATTTACTAACCAAACTAACACTGTATATTAGACTAACATACTAACGAGCACCCGGGATTGTATAGCTGCACTTACTAATTGACTAACGACCCCTCCGCATTCGCCCTGTTCTAGTCTCTGCCTCTGGCTTTTGTTTAACTTGCTTTGCTGTGCTTTCTGCAGACTCTCTGCATTTATCTTACCTGTCCTGCTTCTCTCTCTAGACACTTAGGAGTCTTTTATTCAGTGTAATTATCCCATCTTGGGAGAGTCTTGTGATCCCGTCTGTGTGTTAATGTTTTTCCGTTTCATGTAATTTGGTTTCCCTCGTGTTCCACCCCTTGTTAATTATATTATTTTCAGCACCTGTGTTCATGCTTGATGTGTCTCCCTTTATATTCCGAGAACCAGGTGCAGAAGCCAGACGGGACTTTACACTCTCACGCTCTCTCATACTGCACTCAGCGTTTGTTCTGGGGCCTGGACGCTGTGCGGGCAGCGTCCAGTAGTAACTGGGATCCTCCCGAGCCACCTACGCCGCTGTGCCTCTCAAGCCACCTGCGCCAGCTGCGTTTCCTGAGCCACCTATGCCTGCTGTTCCTCTTGAGCCACCTGCGCCAGCTGGGTTTCCCGAGCCACCTATGCCCGCTGTGCCTCCCCAGCCACCTGCGCCAGATGAGCCTTACTAGCCATCTATGCCAGCTGCGCCTCTCGAACTACCTGTGCCAGCTGAGTTTCCCGAGCCTGCTGTTCCTCCCGAGCTGTCTGAGTCTTCCCCGAGCTGTCAGCGTCTTCTGAGTTGCTACGTCTCCCTGGCCATCAGCGCCTTCCGAGCTTCCCTTGTCTCCCGAGTCATCCGAGTCAGCCGTGTCTGCTTATTCGAGCTCCTTAGTTCTCCCCATTCAGTGCTTGTCACGGTATTTGGTTTCGGCCCGCGTGCCATTAATTCCCCCCCCTGAGTTAGGTTTCCCCGAGTCCTGAGTTCTTTAGTTCTCCCCATTCAGTGCATGGCACGGTGTATCGCCAGAGTGCCCCCTTTGGTTTCCTAGTGTTATTTAACCTATTAAATCTTGTGTTTCCGCAAATGGTGTCTCTACCCTGTGTTTCCCTAACATATTCATGATAACACCATCAATACCAATCCCAGTGTCTTTAATTACTTTAACTAAACTATTAATGAAGAGGTTGAACAGGGTTGGAGATAACACACAACCAGATTTTACAGGAAACCAATCTGTTAAAACACCGTTCAAACGCACTCTGCATTCCACACCATTATACAGAGAGGATAAGGCCTTTAGCATTTTCTCGGGTATACCAAGAGAGGTTAAATAGCTTATGTCTATTAATTCGATCATAGGCCTTGCTAAAGTCGACAAAGGCCACAAACGTTGATTTATTTTGTTTCCTAGTATCTATAATTGTCGTAAGGGAGTGAAGATGATCCTGACAGCTCCTATCCCGGCGAAAACCATTTTGACTATCATCTATCAGTTTATTAATCTCAACCCAGCGCGTAAGACAAGCATTAAGAATAGAACAATACAGCTTATATACAGACGACGCTAGCGTAATACCCCTAAAATTCAAGGGGAGCGTGGATCCTTGGTATTGTCTTTTGGGATTGGATTAATGATACCTTTCCCCCATATTTCAGAGATTAAACCACACTCAAAACATGCAGTAAAAATAGTATTTAGAAATTTAATACACTGATCATTGCGTAACAGTTCCTCTGGTAGTACATCATAACCAGTGGCCTTACCAGATTTGGCCTTAGCTAGAGCAAGTCTCACTTCTGACTCGGTAATAGGCAGTGCCGCCCCGGTGTCAGTAAGATTTAGCGGCTCCGACCAGGAGCCATGCTGACTGACACAGACCGTTTCTGAGTCACTCAACCGCGACCCGGCGCCTGGAACCACAGGTTCCTGGTTGAGTGGATTTTTATAATCCTCTCGCCACCGGTCAAGCACCGCCTGCCGATCCGTGACAACACTGCCGTCTGGGTCCACAACTTCCCAGGGTATGGGTTTACGACACTCACTCGCAATACCCATATTCCCAATATATTTCCAGAACTCTTTTGAGTTATCCCTTTCAAGGGCTAGATTTCACTTCGTATTTGTTTCCAGTGTTGACGTTTGGCCAGCTGAATCTCTTTATCAAATAGCTTCAACTTAGCATCTCGCACTATTTTCAGGTGTCTTCTTTGACCCCCTTACATTTAGCCCATATCTTATCCGCTTCCCTGGCCGAATCATAAAGTGATTGTAAGGTATAATTCCAGTTGGGTTTTTTGTATGTCTTCTACATTTCCTTATGTCATTTACGGTATATATGGTTTTATGGTTCAACTTATCGTTCATTTCACTGCTAACAGTATCACAAAAGGTCTGATAAACTTGATTGATATCATTCTGACATGCAGCTGCTCTTTCTATACGGCTAATTTTATCAGTTATCAAACTCAAATCACTTCTAGAAAGAAAATTTTCCGGGATATCATTAAGATCATATTTCACAAAGGAAGTGACAATACGACTTTCAGGGTGGTCTATGTGTAATATTTTGGACAATATTAGACAGTTCTGTTACATATTGTATTAAATTATGGTCAGGTACCGAGTGAGTTGGATCATATTTCCCCACACAACCTGCTTCCTCAAAGAGATCAAGTGCCCTACGCAGTGGCGTTCCTAAGCAACTTGGCACCCTAGGCAGGATTTCTGGTAGTGCCCCCCCCCCCAACTTATTAGACCGACCACAAAATATTCATCATAAACTCACACAGGGCACAGGGCATCTTCACTTCTCTGGAATTTTAAAACCGCAGTTGCCGTGCAATATGCATAATGTAGCAGCAGCGTGTCGTCAGATGTTGGGAAGGCCTTCAGTAACATCGCCTTTTCCTGTATAATTTCTCTTGAACGGTTTGCGATCAGGTTTGCCTGATTAACAATCAGTTTATTAACTGAACAGCCACCGCCAATGCATGTGTGACAGTTGAAGGGTCCTGTCACTGGATGTGTCTCCTAATAAGTACATGCCCTGGCTACCTTGCCAATGAGCCTAGCTGTTTGGCGATGTGGTCAGCGCGCATGACTCTTACCCGCGAGTCTGGAGGTTCAAGTCCCTGCCCGGGCCCTCCTTCGGCCTGCTACATTGTGGCGTAATCGGCAGGATCTGGGGCATCCTAATGGATGGCAGCATGCGTAAAGCATGGAGCGTGAGGACACGCTCACAAAAGAGGGGGAGAGATGTGACAGTTGAAGCCCTCCTTCGGCCTGCTACACATGACCCGACTCCGCAAGGATGAGAATCTGCAAAAATCCGGAACTTTCGCTGACTTCGCGGCAATTACTTTCGTTATCATCACTCAGCTGTGCGTCTAACAACACACTTTGGCTGTCACTACTTTCAGACGAGAGAACGGATTCTCTTGGCTTGTTGCTCAATTAACCTCGCGAACTAATTTACGCAAATCCAGAAATTATAAAGACGTAGGCGATCGATATTTTCCATCGTCATTGATGTGCGGAAGTAAGCGCCGTATATATTCGTAGTGCAATGTATAACAAGGCTTTCAAAAATGAATTAGATTCTCGTCGGTTCCACCAATCAGTCTGAGCAACTGTTTCTAATCGGGGAGGTAAACTGTGAAAGGCGTCTGTCATTAAGAGGTGAAAGGTGAGGTTGTTGCAGGCCCTGTGTGTCTGCCAACGGACCGTCACTGCAATGTAGTAATTGTACTACAATAAACTATACAGCAGCCATATATGTTATAGAAAAATACAGGAAGAAAGTAGAATCTGCACACTGGGTACACTCCATATATTTATTGCTAGTCACGACCCAATGTAACAATCTTCCTCATCATAGAAAAATACAAACACAACAAGTTACAAATAGTAAAAAATGTAAACTAGAAAGAGTGCAAATAATTAGTGCAAATCTGTAACTTCAAATAAAACATTAGCAAATGGCTTGACACAAACGATTTGCTTAGCTAGTACGTTGTGTTTTTGATCTGCATTCTGCAACATGCTGGACTGCCATTAAGCCATGATGATAATTCACGCCGCTCTGTCTGGCCTGCCTTGTGTTATTATTGCCTTGTTGGCTGTGCTTGGTTTGGTCTCTCTGTGAGGTGAACTAGTGGTGGCATCGCGATGCATAAGCCGCGGTGGCGGCGGCGCTGTGGGTGTGTTGTGTTACTAGTTACCTGTCTGTAATTAGTTGAGTTCAACAGAGAGAGAATTACCAACCCAACTTACCTCAGACGCAAGCGCAGTAGGACTACAGGAGAGAGCAGGGGGGCGGGGAGGAGTCGTGTCTGGTGTCCTGTGTGCAATCCACCGTGGCGAAATTGCAGGCAGGTTGCAGGCAGACAGACACTTAAGCCCGAATATAAATGCTTTATTTAGCCATTGCTTAAAGACTTTACAACTGTATGTACTGTTGTTAGATTGCTGTGTCTTTGTTGTTGTTGTTGTTTTATATTGTGAAATAAAATATTTATTAAAAAAAAAAAAACTTCTCCCCTCCCTGGCGCCCTTTCTGATCGCGAGCGCCCCTAGCATCCGCCTAATCTGCCTAATGACAGGAGCGCCCCTGGCCCTACGCACCCGAAATCCACCATACATATATAGGTGTTCATGTGGCACCAGTATATAGTCCACAACTGAAACGTCTTTACAAGTAAAATCATTTTTTACAGTATTACAACGGCCATTAAGTAAACACATATTGCTACTGATCAAAAGATCATACAAGAGTTGTGAATAATCATTAACACCCATATCAATTATACTCTTCTCTTCTATGATATCATGCACAAGGTATTTTTCCTGGTACTATAATTTTGAAACTGTAAAAAGTTGAAAATAAAAATTATTCTTGCTTTGAAATGTGATGATGTGCCATGTTTAACTTTGTAGTGTTTAGTGTTCAGGTTTGGTTTAAATCACTTGGAGATTAATTGTAACAGACACTTAAACTAGAGGTGCTAAAATTTTTGCACCCCACTGTAAGCCTATTTTACTTTACAATTTTTGCATAAATGTGCATTGTAAGAAACTGAATGGGTAAAAATGTTTTTGGGCCAATAATTTATCAAAGGCTATTTGCACACTCTGCTGTATTACCTCTGGTCGGTTACATCCATCAGGCAGTATGGTAATGTTATTTTCAGCAAACAGTTTGATTTGCAAAAGTTTTATGTTCCCCACTTCCATTTCCCCCCTTCACCAAATACCAGTTTTGATGGTAATTCATGCATTATATCAAGAGTATTTTCTGCTCTAATTTACCCATTTGCTTTCTGTCAAAACACTTGTACTCTAACAAGCAATTGTAAGTGCTGATCTGGAATAATAGCACCTCATCAAAATCGCACCCATCACCTTGGCCAAACTACCAACTTCCTATCCTGTTTATTATGTATTTATTTTTTCGCTTATCAATCACAATTGATTACTATCGCAAATTATTCAAGTTTGCTTGCGTATTTTTCTGAACAAAGTACACATTTATTATTGTTGAACAAACCTCATTATATCTTTCCATGTGACGGTTATTTGACAGCAAGTACATCACGTGATGTTACTACCATGATGTCTGCTGTATTTGCGCATTTTATTATTAGCTGTGAAGGTACGACTGTCGTTTTCCGAGCTAGTGATAGCTTGACCGGTGTTCAGAAATGCCGCTACCTCCAGGGGGTCAGGCTCATTCTGTCTCCTGTACAGCCCCAAGCATTTTAAAATCCCTCTCATTGTACGCATACTAATCACATTATCACCCACCGTGCACCATAATAGCATAAACTCGCCATGTTTCAAGACAAGCAAGAAGCAGAACTAAATCAAATCATATAAATGAGGCAAAAGTTTCTTGTCATAATGTGATGTTTTCGCGTTGAAATAACGTGAAGATATCTTGTCAAAGCGTGAAAATATGCTGTCATGACACGAAAAGGATCTTGTAATAACAAGAAACTTCTCACTCATGACGTGATTACAGACCCGTTTTTTTTTTCCAGGGATGGCAGCAATAAAGCTGCCGTAAGTCAGGGACTCTACCACATGACCTCGCCCATTCATAAGTTTCAATGTCTCCTTGGAAACGATTGACCAATCAGAAGAAGTAAAAGGTGCAATAGACATAACGTTTAGGACGAAATTTCGCGTCCGGGACGATATCGTTTTGCTTCCAATCGGATTCCTGGGCCTGCTGGCATTAATTGGAGGCGTTGCCCGGACTCTATAAGCCCAAGTTCCGCCTCGCTGCCCTTGCTAGAGTGTCAGTGTTACATTTGCGCTTTAGCCGGTAAGGTCTGGAGACAGAATTGTTAGGGACATTAGTTGCATGTTTGAGGTTTAGTGGTGGTGAGAAAGGGAATCTTTGTTTTATTTCCATTTTCTTTTTGTACCTTCGAGCTTGATTGCTTTCTACCTCGGACGACTGCCAGGTCCTGTTATCCTGTTTGAGTCCC
The DNA here is from genome assembly GCA_029721435.1 of Gymnothorax reevesii. Taxonomy (NCBI): domain Eukaryota; kingdom Metazoa; phylum Chordata; class Actinopteri; order Anguilliformes; family Muraenidae; genus Gymnothorax; species Gymnothorax reevesii. The sequence continues at coordinate 71,596,592 of CM056578.1, read as the reverse complement.
CTTGTTCTCAGCTGTTTTTGCCTTTTAATTCTGGCCGCTGCTTTTGGTGTCTAATATACAACAGCCATCACAGCAGAGGCATAGAGCTGATAAGTACATGTTCACCATTGGACTACATTACTGGGGAGGTCTTACCAGTTACTTTCTGAGCTAATATTTTTAAAATCTGCAGCATTTGACAAAATAGCCTACTATTCAACTGACCGTGGCAAATTATAGGAGCCCTAAAGGAATTAGACAATAAATCTGAGAACCGTAGCTTTTCTCATCTTTATCATACTCTGAAAATATGACACGATGAAATACTATCAAAATAAATCATACTATACATACTGTGAAAATAAATCATCTTGCACCCACATCACTAGCCAACCCAGTAGGTCATGATGAGTCTTTGCTGTTCTGGCCCTCATGGATAATAATATTGATACTGAGTAACACCATATGAGTATTTTGCTTGCTCCTACGTTTTCAATCCAGTCTACTGCTAAAAGATCTGCACATAATTCTATGGCCTACATGCTCAAATAATCTGAGGTTCTTTTCCCTATCTCGATCTGGAGGCAGGGAACTACCTCTGCTGCCCCCGTTGCTTCTTGCTGATCTTTTGATCCACCTGTAAAGAGCTGTAAATATTCATGCTAACATTTTTCTTTGTGATCATAATGTTCATTTATTAAATCCACTGGTCTGTTCCTGTAGTTAATATTCAATAACCTTGTGTATACCATTGTATCCTGCATCCTCCACTCTGGTCTCGCAGGCCACAGCACGGTTGAACCAAATTCAATTTCATGCACTTTTATATCTTCAGCCAAATTCTTACCTATCCACTCAAAACTTGATTTCTGCTGTTTATTTCTTTCGCAATGGGCTTCGAAAATCTTCTTTGATGGATGGCTATCTGTGTGTCCTCTTAACTGCACCCAGTAGATGGCCATTAGTTGCTTTCTAGAGGCAGAGAGCCACAGAGGCATTTCTCCTATTTCAACTAGGAGAGCACACACTGGTGCCATTTTAACTGTGCCTAACCAAATTCTAAGGGCTCTTGCCTGAGTCACAACCATGTCGGAAAGCGCAGATTTGGCTGATGATCCAAACAAACTGTGCTCATTTTAAAGATACAACATCTGCTCCCAGTCCAACCTTGTCAAACTCCTCATAGCATAAATGACTTTCTTTGTTTTTTCTATAATGCTTCCCACATCTCCCTCAGTAAGTCTAGAGTCAAATTTCACACCCAGGAAGCTGAAACAGTCCACTCTCTCACGATTTTCTACATACAACTTTCAGGTTGCATTTTCTCTGACTTTCTAATTTGTAAGGAACATTACTTCAGTTTTCTCCAGACGAAATTTAAAGCCTCACCGTCATCCCCACCTTCCCACTCTACTGACTCTTTCTTGAAGTTTATTTGCTATAAACTCCACATATCCTCCCCTCTTCCACAGAGCCCATTCATCTGCAAACAAAGACCTTCCCATGTGTGGAGGAATGTTGTCAAAAATGTCATTAATCATAATTGAAAATTACAAAGGACATAACACTTCCGTGAGGTGTACCATTTTCAACCACATGACTCTCTAACAGTTCTATTCCTATTTTCACCTGGATAGTTCTTCCACTGAAAAATTCCATAATCCAATTCAACATGTTCCCCTCAATTCCTAATGGATGAATCTTAATCAGTAAGCCTTCCCTTCACATCATATTGTAAGCCTGTTCAACATAAAAAAATACAGCCACCACCACTTCTTTATGAACCTGTGCTTTTCTAGTCTCGTCCTCCAGACAAAGAATTAGATCCACTGAGCTCCTGCCTCTCCTAAACCCACTCTGATAATCAGCTACTAAACCCCTCTTTTCCAGAAAATACATGAGTCTCTCATTAACCATCCTTTCCATCAACTTACAAATATGAGAGTTGAGTGCAATGGGTTAGTACAAAACCCAAAACCAGTGAAGTTGGCACGTTGTGTAAATCGTAAATAAAAACAGAATACTGTTATGGCCCCAATTTGTTATGGCCCCAATTTCTTATTACAATCTACAACACAACAGCAACAGCAAGGGATGACAGACACAGTTTTAAAAACTTAAACACATTTAATTAAACACAACAACTAACTAAACTGACCAAGATTGAATAGGAAAAAAAAAAATATTTACAGTCCCTTTTTGTGGGGTGGCTTGGTGATGTCCTGGATAATGAAAATGCTCAAACACAGGCAAAGAAATCCACAAAAGAAACATCACAGGTCTTGAACAGAATGGCAGGTCTGGTCATCTTCTTGCAATTTCTCCTACTACTTTAATGTCTCAATTCTTTTCCTGATATACTCTTTTGCAGACCCCACCCACATTTAGACCTCTTTTTTTTTAATTTTCTGAGACTAGCCCCAGACATGTCCAGGACATGTCTAAACATGACTCCAGTCTGAGCTGAACAAAAAAAAAAAGGTAAATACTGCCATCTAGTGGCCTATATTCACATTACACCTCCATTCCAAAAGGGAAAAAATTTGACTCATAAAGGCAAAATTTTTCTTTTCAATACAAAATGGTTAAGTGAACACTTGTCTATATATGCATATCATACAATATTCAAACACATGATATATATATACACATTCAAACACGGGATAAGCAATCAGCAATTACATTGTCTGTACCCTTCACATGCTTAATTTTCAAGTCAAACTCCTGTAAAATCAAACTCCAATTCAACAATCTCCGATTCTTGTTTTTCATCTTACTCAAAAACATTAACGGATTGTGGTCAGTGTACACAATCATTGGCTTTTGTCCTGTACAAACATAAACCTCAAAGTGTTGTAAAGAAAGGACCAGAGCCAACAGTTCCTTCTCTATTGTGGAATAGTTCCTTTGGTGGCGATTGAACTTCCTGGAGAAGTATGCCACGGGATGCTCAATGTCATCAGAGTCACTGCTCTGTAGGAGCACAGATCCACAAGCTTGGTCGCTAGCATCGACCGCGATGGAGAACGGTTTGTTGAAGTCAGGAGATTTGAGCACGGGGAAGTGACACAGCAGAGACTTCAGGCAATCGAAGGCTCTCTGGCATGCATCATCCCAAGTGAACTTTATGCCTTTCTTCAGTTGGTTAGTTAGACTGAGAGCAATCTCAGCAAAGTTCTTGCAGAACTTGCGGTAGTACCCGATCATTCCAAGGAAGCGGCGCAAAGCTTTTTTGTTGTGAGGAACTGGAAAGTCCATGATGGCTTGGACTTTAGCATTTATGGGTGCCACCTTACCCTGGCCTATGACGTAGCCAAGATAGGTGACAGTAGCACAACCAAAGTCACTCTTGCTCAGGTTAACAGTCAGGTTAGCCTGGGTCAGGCGCTGGAACAACGTCTCTACATCTTTGAGATGTTCTTCCCAGGAGTCACTCCATGTGATCAGGTCATCGATGTACGCACCCGTGTGTGGCAATCCGGCGATTGTAGACTGTATCATCCTTTGGAACGTGGCTGGGGCATTTTTCATGCCAAAGGGTAGGACTTCATACTGGTACAATCCAGATGGTGTGGCAAAAGCAGAGATGCTCTTGGCCCTCTCAGTTAAAGGCACACACCAATAACCCTTCAATAAATCAATCTTGGTCAGAAACTTTGCTTGCCCTACACTATCAATACAATCATCAATCCTAGGTATTGGAAACCCATCAGTTCTAGTTACAGCACTGACTTTGCGATAATCTGTACAGAATCTAGTACTTCCATCAGGTTTTGGAACTAGCACACAGGGTGAACTCCAATCTGAGTTGGAGGGTCTGATAATATCATGTTCTAACATGTACTCAACCTCTTTCTCAGCAATCTTTCTCTTTTCAGGATTCATCCGGTACGGATGCTGTTTTATTGGTTTGGCATCACCAACATCTACATCATGAGAGGCTATAGAAACTCTTTTTGGAACATCAGGAAATAGATCCTCATATTTCTTGATCAACCTCTCAAACTGATCTTTCTGTGAGGGTTCTAAGTGCTGGAGTTTTACATCAAGATTCTGCAACACTTCAGAATTTGACAATTTACATGAAAGAACTTCAGCTTTAATTCTAGGTTCATCATCTTGAAACTCCCCCTCATCTTCACAAATCTCGGCCATAGGAGAATCAGAAGTGACAGCTGCAACCCTAGCATTTCTGTCATGATAAGGCTTCAGCATGTTAATGTGACACAGTTGTTTTGGTTTTCTCCTATCTGGAGTCTTCACAATGTAATTGAGATCATTGAGTTTTGTCAGAATTTCATAAGGACCATGAAATCTAGCCTGCAATGGATTGGACTGCAAGGGAAACAACACAAGGACCTTTTCTCCTGGTTTAAACTCACGGCTTCTAACCTTATGATCATACCAAGTTTTCATTTTTCCCTGACTTGATTTCAAGTTCTCTTTGGCAAGGTCACAAGCAGCACGCAATCTTTCCTTGAACTTGCTAACATAGTCTAACAGACTGATATGCGGCTCTTTCTCTTGCCATTGTTCACTCAATAATAGCAAAGGTCCTCTCACTTCATGACCAAACACTAGCTCAAATGGACTGAATCCAGTAGACTCCTGCACTGCTTCTCTAGCTGCAAACAACAGCAAATGAACACCTTCATCCCAGTCTTTCTCATGGTCATAACAATAAGTCCTCATCATTGTCTTGAGAGTGGAATGAAACCGCTCTAAGGCACCCTGACTTTCTGGATGATAGGCACTAGAAAGAATCTGCTTTGCACCTAGTTCATACACAACCTGCTGAAACAATCCTGAAGTGAAATTGCTACCTTGGTCTGACTGAATTTCCCTGGGAAGGCCAAACAACGTGAAGAACTTTATCAAAGCCTTCGAGATTGCAGCTGCCTTGATGTTACGTAGAGGTATATCTTCGGGGAATCTGGTAGATGCACACATGATTGTCAACAAGTACTGATTTCCAGATCTAGTCTTGGGTAATGGACCAACGAAATCAACAATGACCCTAGAGAATGGCTCCCCAAATGCTGGGATAGGCTGCAATGGAGCTACAGGTGGGTCTAACTGGCGTTTTCCAACTACCTGACAAGTGTGACAGGTTTTGCAAAAGTTGGAAACGTCTTTCCGAAGCCCAGGCCAAAAGAAGTGTTTCATGATCTTATCAACAGTCTTGTTAACACCAAGATGACCTCCTAAAGGTAAACTATGAGCCATTGTTAAGATCTCATTCCTATAGACCTTCGGAACAACAATTTGCCTGACCACTGCCCAATCTGCATTGGCAGGAATATCAGGAGGGCGCCACTTCCGCATCAACACACCATCCTTGAGATAATACCCAACTGGAACTGCGTCTATTTCTTTATCAGGAAGGGCTCTCCTCTTTAGTACACAAATTTCAGGATCATTAGTTTGCTCCTCAATCAACCGCTTTCTGGACAGAGACAAGTCTCCAGACACATCAGAATCACCAGACCCATCCGGCTGGCTGAATAGAGAACTGATAAAAGTATCTGATAAGTCCTCAAACGGAGAAACCATAGTAGGCCAATCAGAGTCATGAGGCGAACCACCTGAGTCCTGACTATTCAATGTGCTGGACGGCACCACATCATCTTCTTCTTTAGCCTTCTTGGCCATAGCACGAGTCACTGCGCAAGAAGGATACAGAGATGGGTCCTCATCCCCATCTCCAGTGCTCGGCTGTGAAGTAAGATGTACAGGGGGAACTACTTTGCCCCCAGCCAGGTCATTGCCTAGCAACAGAGAAACACCCTTTATAGGTAGACTTGACATAAGTCCCACCTTTACCTGTCCTGTAACTAAATCTGACTTCAAGAATATAGAGCGCAGGGGTACAGATACAGTCCTCCCTTCAATACCTTGTACAAATATGAAATCCCCTGAAGCGGTCTCATCACGTAACTCCAAGGAGTCCATCAACAAAAGTGACTGAGAAGCTCCGGTATCCCTTAGGATATATATGGGGACAGGAGTAGTATGCTCATTCAGAGCCACAAATCCCTCTGACACAAATGGAAGAAATTCCTCCCTCACGAAGTCAGCTGTATTAGGCTTTTTAGCCCCTCAAGAAGCAGGCAATTTAGCAGATCGGTTATCTACTACAGGGGTTTCTAACCTTGTTTTCACAAAGGCATTTGGTTTGGTATCCTTTTCTTTTTCTTTCTTAGCTTTATGGAACCAACAGTTAGTTGTAACATGACCAGATTTCTTGCAATAACTGCAAACTAGACCACTTTTGTCACTGTCAGCTTTCACACTTTGATCAGACCTGTTACTGGATTTCTGAGCACCATCACCAGATTTGTCTTTGTCTTTGGGTGAGGAATCTTGGGTATCACCATAACCCTTTTTCTGAAATTTGGACCATCTATTATTACTGCTAGACTGAAATTTGGACTTATGTGTGAGAACATATTCATCTGCAAATTTGGCAGCTGATTGCAAATTCTGTGCTTGCTTCTCATTAAGGTAGGTCTTAACATCATTTTTAACACAGTTCTTGAATTCTTCAACTAACACCATCTCTTTTAGTGAGTTGAAATCATCCTTGACCTCCATAGAAGTACACCAGCGCTCAAAGCAAACCTGCTTTTCATTAGCAAATTCAACATAAGTCTGATTTTCAGATTTCTTCAGACCTCTGAATTTCTGTCGGTAAGCCTCTGGAACCAACTCATAAGCTCTCAAAATAACCTTTTTGACAACCTCATAATCAGAGGAATCATCTGCAGACAAAGCCGAATAGGCTTGTTGAGCTTTACCCTTGAGGACAGTTTGCAACATCAGAGGCCAGTGTTCCTTTGGCCACTGGCAACTCTTTGCTACCTTTTCAAAACACTGGAAATAGTTGTCAACATCCTTTTCCAAAAATGGAGGCACCAGTTTTACCTCCCGGACGAGCCCCCAATTTGTTATGGCCCCAATTTGTTATGGCCCCAATTTCTTATTACAATCTACAACACAACAGCAACAGCAAGGGATGACAGACACAGTTTTAAAAACTTAAACACATTTAATTAAACACAACAACTAACTAAACTGACTAAGATTGAATAGGAAAAAAAAAAAATATTTACAGTCCCTTTTTGTGGGATGGCTTGGTGATGTCCTGGATAATGAAAATGCTCAAACACAGGCAAAGAAATCCACAAAAGAAACGTCACAGGTCTTGAACAGAATGGCAGGTCTGGTCATCTTCTTGCAATTTCTCCTACTACTTTACTGTCTCAATTCTTTTCCTTATATACTCTTTTGCAGACCCCACCCACATTTAGACCTCTTTTTTTTAATTTTCTGAGACTTGCCCCAGACATGTCCAGGACATGTCTAAACATGACTCCAGTCTGAGCTGAACAAAAAAAAGGTAAATACTGCCAGCTAGTGGCCTATATTCACATTACAATACAATGATTTGCAAATCCTTTTCAACCTATATTCAATTGAATACACTGCAAAGACAAGTTACTAAATGTTCGAACTGGTAAACTTTGTAATTTTTTGCAAATATTAGCTCATTTGGAATTTGATGCCTGCAACATGTTTCAAAAAAGCTGGCACAAGTGGCAAAAAAGACTGAGAGAGTTGAGGAATGCTCATCAAACACTTATTTGGAACATCCCATAGGTGAACGGGCTAATTGGGAACAGGTGGGTGCCATGATTGGGTATAAAAGAAGCTTCCCTGAAATGCTCAGTCATTCACAAACAAGGATGGGGCGAGGGTCACTACTTAGTGAATAAATGCGTGAGCTGATTGTCGAACAGTATAAAAACAACATTCCTCAACGAGCTATTGCAAGAAATTTAGGGATTTCTTCATCTATGGTCCGTTATATCGTCAAAAGGTTCAGAGAATCTGGAGAAATCACTGCACGTAAGTGACAAGGCCGAAAACCAACATTGAATGCCCGTGACCTTCGATCCCTCAGGCGGTACTGCATCAAAAACCGGCATCAGTGTGTAAAGGACATCACCACATGGGCTCAGGAACACTTCAGAAAACCACTGGTTTTGGGTTTTGTAATTTAATTGTCACTTAACACAGAATAGTTCCATTTCTTTTTGTTTCATCACATTCTCTTAATCATTCCCCAGACATCTCCAATATGAGCGTCCTTCCCAATTGTCCCATAAAAATTCCTCCAGTATGTCCTCTGAACATGTCTTATTATTCTTCTTTGCACTGCCTGGGCTTTATTACACTGGATCAAATTTTGAAAATTGTAGGAATGCTTGACAAGTTTGAATGCATTATTTCTGTTTTTCTTGGCCTCCTTACATGCTTCATTCCATTGTGGTACTACTTTTTTCTTTCTGTTACCTTTACTTTTTCAGGATGTATTTTAAAGCTGCTGCATCCATTTCCTTATCAGTTTCATGGCAATACTCGTCACTTTCTTCCAGAAATTTCTCCCAATTATCTTCCAAGAAAACCAACATTACCCCTATGCTTTGTGCTCTCAGTATCTCGCACCAAATGAGACAATGGTCACTTCCACATGTCCCATCACTGTACACTGACCAGTCACAAGATGGCGCTAAAGCGTTTGAAACAAAAGTTTAGTACTTCTATACACTTAAAACACATTAAAAAATTGTGTCAACTGAAAAAAGCTCAAAATGGAATTTGATTTTAATCAAATTTAATAAGTTTGTTCCCATGAAAGTCGCACATTATTTGCTAAAAATGTGAAATCTTGTGGCAACAGTATCTCAGAAACTACACCATATTTTCCAGTAATTCTTTTTTTTTTGTTTGTTTTGGATCTATACCGGCTATACAATGACATACTCATTCTATGCACTTTTATGGGAAAATATTTTGAATAATTATTTGGTCAAAGAATTTTAGAAATTGGTGGCAGAACCTGCCTGGCAGATGGATCAAAAAAAACACCAAGAATCTACCTATCCAAAAATGTCTATGTCATTGTGTAGAACAAAACAAACCGATGCAATGGTGAAAATTTCAGAGCAATACCTTGAAAAATGTGGATTTTATGCCTGCCACAAGCCTGATAAACTATGAAACTTTGCAATGCGAGAAAATCGTGTTTTTGTCGTGAAACGAATGCACTGGAGGAGTTCACATGATAAAAATCCACTTAAAAGATAGTTTTTTGGTCTTAAAATCACCATTTATGAATGTTTTGAAAGGTTTTAAACAAAATGAAAAAAAAAAACATTTTTTCAAGTCTGAACCTATTCTTGACTCTTTAAATCAAGAACAGATTCCTTCCCCGTATTTATGTCAATGTGTGTGCTGCTCCTATCATTCAGACATACTAAATTCTTATTGTCCAGAAGCTCTTCTATTATGTGGCCATCAATATCTTTTTATTTACTCCCCTGTAAATTATTATGTCCATTTAAGTCACCACGCCATGTTATATCATGACTGCTATGCCCTTCAATCTTCTCAAGCTTGCTTTGCTCTAATTCGTTCCTCGGATTATAATAATGTACAATAGTCAACTCTCTTCTGTCAACCCACACATCCAACTACCATATATTCCTGTTCACCGATGCCCAATATTTTGTATGGAATACTTTCCTATATAAGCATAACGCACCCTCCTCCTATCTCATCTCTCCTGTCTCTCCTCACTGCCATATATCGATACAATAAGTTCAGCAACTTTAGCAATAATCTGAATCCTTTCAGTTTTCTACTTCACCTAAAGCATAGCATTTATAACACCAGCAATGACGGTAACCAGTTTCTTCATTTCCTCCCATGCATTTTTCTTCATCAGTTTTTCCATTACTGCCAACTGTTCTCCGACCTGTCCCCCATATTTTTTCTTAGCACCATCGAAATTGCTTCAGCATAAGAAACCTTTCCCTTCACCGTTTCCTGTTGTACCGCCATCTCTTTTTTTCATTACCTTGCATCCAAAGTAAGCTGCACTATGGCTACCTCCACAATTACAACACTTGGGCTTCATCCCCTCTTCAAATTTCCCCTTTTCATGATCCCCACCACATCAAGCACACCTTCGCTTTCCTATACACATTTTGGCCATATGCCCAAATTCCTGGCATTTATAGCATGTCATTGGCAATGCTGCAAGTTCTCTTACTCTGTACCTCATAACACCAAAATACAGATCTTTTGGTAGCACATTTCCCTCAAACTCAACCAAGATAGAAACTATCTCCTTCTTCTCCACTCCTTTTGTCATTCTCTTTCCACTCTTCACTGACCTGTTCCTTACTTTACGGTTTTCCAACAATTCTGACATTTTAACAGAGTTGGATACCTGATGTCACCCCCTCACATCCATTAGGCCTCCTCTCTCAAAACTTCACCACCCTGACAACTTTAACTTTCCCGATTGCCTTCACTTTCTTAGACTTCAGTACCTCTGCCTCCATATTGCACCCTGGGCCTTCCTCAAACCAGCCCCCATTCCCTCGCCCTATCCTCTCCGCCTCAGTGAATCCACTCAGTGATAGCTTTTTTTTACATGTGGTATTTCATGCACAAACACCTTCATCTTTGTCAATGCTGAATCTTTATTATACATTTTATTGAATTTCATTATCCTCTTTAAAATATTTTGGGTAGGAAGTGTAGCATTAAGGAACTAGTCTGTCGTATACAATGCAGTGCACATATTGGTAGGCATAGTGATGACTTCCTCCGCTTCCCGTTGAATAAAGGTCAGCCATCCCAAAGTTTATACACATATTTACACCCTCCTTGATGAAGTTCCCTCTATAGCTGCGAGTATGACTTCTCACAGAGTGACACTCGGAAGTGAAGTGCTAGTGGTGAGGGAGTGGTTTAAGAAAGGGACCCATCAATACATTTCCATCACCCAACACCCTTGCATATTTTACCTCACCATTATCAAACCTGGTGTTGGTCAGAGTCAGAGGGTTAACGTTCTTAAACCTCCTATCCCTCAAATCTCAGCAGCACATTCAATACTTCTGACCTCTTCTGCTTTGCCAAAGCCTCTTGTTCACAATCCGTTTCCTCTGAACAAGGCTTTGAATTCTTTTTTCTCTTATGATTTTTCATACCGCCTACTTCCTACCCCTCACGATACTTCATACTATCGCTGTCTATTTCTCTGCCTGTCATAGTTTTAGAGGCTGGTGGTGGCTTTGAGCGCTTTCATGGTTGCTCTCGTCTGGGATGAGATTGGTTTGCCCACAATCAGATTCTTGAGCCAGCTGGCATTAATCGGGGGCGTTGACCGGATTCTATTTAAGGTCAAGTTCCGCCTCACTGCCCTTGCTAGAGTGTCAATGTTTTGTTTGCACTTCAGCCAGTAAGGTCTCTAGTGAGAGAGTTGTTGAGGTATTAGCTGCAAAAGAGGAAAGTGCTAGATTGCGAGGGAATCTTTCTGTTTTTCCTCTTTCTGGGAACTGTCTGGTGTAAAAATTCTTTTTATCTCGGTTTCCTTATTGTTTCACGTACTGGAGCTAGGTCCATTGGAAGTGCGAGTCTCCCTCTCTAATTTCTGTCAGTGTTTGTCTCTTATTTTGTCATCCTTCATTTCGTTTATTAGGAACATAGAACTACATTTCCCATGCAGTCAACAGGAAGCGTAAACCTCCTATACAGCACCACCCGCTTCCTTTACGTTTCTCCAATAGAATGAGGAGAAAAGCAATAAAACAGTCAACAGAACTTTAGAACTAGGGACCACACCCAGTTCACTCTCTCTTCTTGGCACACTTCCAACAGAGGAGGAAACGGGCCATTTGAGATTGTGTAACATGTTGAAGGGTTAAATTGTGGTGCTTTGGGTGCAATGCTCTCATTCTGGTCACTGGATGGTCAACAAGGCACCTCATGGGAAAGAACTCTCTGAGGATCTGCAAAAGAGAATTGCTGCTCTCCACAAAGATAGTCTAAGCTACAAGAAGATCTATGAAACCATGAAACTGAGCTACAACACGGTGGCCAAGGTTATCCAGCGGTTTTCCAAGACGAGTTCTGCTCGGAACAGGCCTCGTCAGGGTCGACCGAAGAGATTGAGTCCTCGTGCTCTGTGTCAGGTGCACAAGTTTGCTTCAGAAAACAGACGCAGGAGTGCTGGCAGCATTACTAACAAGGTTGTAGCAGTGGCATAACAGCCCGTCAGTGCTCAGAACATACGCCATGCTCTGCGCAAAGTTGGTCTGCATGGCCGTTAGCCAAGATGGAAGCCTCTTCTGAAGCTAGCCCACAAGAAAGCCCGAAAACAGTTTGTTGAAGACAACCAGTCCAAGAACATGAACTACTAGAACCATGTTCTGTGGTCTGACGAGACCAAGATAAACTTGTTTGGCTCAGATGGTGTCCAGCATGTGTGGCGGCGCCCTGGTGAGAAGTATCAAAACAAGTGTGCACTGCCTACAGTCACACATGGTGCTGACAGCATCATGGTCTGGGGCTGCATTAGTGCTTCTGGTCCTGGGGAGCTGCACTTCATTAATGGAATAATGGATCCAACATGTACTGTGAGATTCTGAAGCAGAACATGATGCCCTCCCTTCAGAAACTGGGCCGCACGGCTGTTTTCCAACATGATAACGACCCGAAACACACCTCCAAGATGACAATTGCCTTCTTGAAGAAGCTGAAGGTCATGGTATGGCCAAGTATGTCAGACCTGAATCCCATTGAGCACCAGTGGGGCATCCTCAAGAGGAAGGTGCAGGAGCAGCAGGTGTCCAACATCCACCAGCTCTGTGATGTTGTCATGGAGGAGTGGAGGATCCCAGCAACAACCTGTGCAGCTGTGGTGAATTCCATGCCTCGGAGAATGAAGGCAGTGCTGGACAACAATGGTGGTCACTCTAAATATTGACACTAAGGACACAATTTGGCATGTTGACGGTGAGGTGTACTCACTTTTGTTGCCACCCATTTTGGAAATAGTGGCTGTTTGTTCAGTTATTTGGACAGTGCAGTAAATGTACACTGCTACACATATTGTGCAATGAGTACTCTAGAATATATTCAGTTTTCATTTCTGTAACATTGGCCCTTAAAAAGATATACTAAATTAATAGTTGAAATGTGAAGGGTGTACTCACTTTTGTGAGATATATATATATATATATATATATATATATATATATATATATATATATATATATATATATATATATATATATATGAAGAGTTTGGTTCCAAAATGCAATATATCCATTTTAGTCATTTTGAGTAAATCAGCTTTTTCTATGTTGGCGCCTAATGCATTTTATAGAAAAACACAAACTTTGACCATGAAAAAATACATCATATAGTATGCATTTCTGATGACGGGTTTTGCGCCATGTGCAAGAAGCGCAGGACTATCGCTCTATGGTATTATCTCAATTTTTGTAATTTTGGCAGTTAAAGCGTTTTGGAACCAAACTCTTCATATATATATATATATATATATATATATATATATATATATAGTCCTTCCGTAGATTAGCCCATGTATATTCTGTGTTTGTTTGTTTAAAATAAATGCATTTATTAAACCTGGTGTCTGTTTGCTGCTGTAACACGTGGGAGTCAAAATAGTCATGTAGAACTCATCATTAATATTGGTTATATTAATTATTAATTAAAATTCCATGTTTTTGGTTGTTTTAGTAATTTTATGAGACTGGTTACTAAATTTGCAGGTTTTCTGCTGAATCAAATGGTTATCTTGCGGTAAGGATTATAAGGACGAAACGTCTGAATAATCCATCCTTGCTATTTTAGGTATCGTAAAGGCAGATTCCCCGATGTATTTTGGTGCCTCGGGGGAGGAACTTTAATAAAAATATTAAAGTTTTAATAAATAATTATTAACAAATTTTATTAGTTATTAATTACATGTGATAGCCATTTAAATGCTTTTTTTAAGCTGTTGCTCCTACATTTATTTTGGTGCCCCGTGTGAGGCTAGCATTTGACTCAATTCCACGTGTTGCAAGATCCGAAAGATCCTTTTTGCGTATCTCAGTCAGAACCAAGCCGGAGGACAATTCCGCAAATGACCACTAGATGCCATCGCTACATTGAAAGAGCTGGTGTTCCTCGCCTTCTATTCAAGCACTGCCCCTAGCGTTGGACTGTGGTTTAACTTGCCTTAAATCTTCAATTGCTTAAACGCATTTAGGCAATTCTAGATTTTTAATGTTTAGTATTCCTCAGTGGTATTTCTAAATGTGCGAATTTTTGTGGTATTTATATTCATTTTCCACAAGTGAATTTTATAAATACACCTCTCTTCAGGAGATATTTTTAAATTCAAATTCTAGAATTCCCAAATTATTAAATACAAATTTAACAATTCTCCAGCTGGCAAATTTGAGTATCAGCAAACTCAAATATACATTTTGTGATTTCGATCACATTTTTATCCAGATTTTGTTTTCCTGGTTGGTGCACTGCATCACCACCATTTTGATTCAACTGCTGAAGCTAACACTAGTCGCCAGCAAGCAGCTTGCTGAATGTACTAATATTGGGTAGTTATCCACTAGTACGGAAAACCACTGACAGAGATTTTAATCATTTTAATTTAATAATTAATATAAGTCCCACTTATATTAATATATCTCGAATTAATATTAGATATTTGACTGTACAGAGAATGAATATGGAACTCGTTTCTGTTGAACAGTTCTTATACCAGTTAAGCAAGGATGTGCCTCCTAGCTATTTACACTACCTAAATGCGCTGAACCTCAAGGAGTGTAGCAAGGAAATTGAAACCTCAATCAATGGAATGCAATTCTACTGCTGGGTCTTCAAACCCGCTGCTCTCCACGTTAATCTTGAATTTCTCCAGGCAAGTCAGTCTTGCCCTCCATAACAATGAGGAACTAAATAGGGAGATTATCAATCTTAAACAGCAAAATTCCAGTTTCCTCCATGAGCTACTGTCTGTCAATAAGAAAGCTATGCACCATCTCGAAGATTTGCACGCTGCAGAATCCAAGCTTAGCTCTTACAGAGAGGAACTGTTTAGGCTAAAAAGTGAATGGCCTGCGCCACCGCAGTCACACTTTGCCCCATCTTTGCTGTCACCAGTTTTAATCAAACCTCTAAGCACCTCATATCAGCAGGGAGAAATTCACAAGCAGGTACCTGCAAATACTTGGCATGCAGACCACAGTTTGGTACAAAACCCAATCGATAGGAGGACATGTCCTAACCAACCAAACGGTGTCACCAAGGCAGTCCCATGTGATAAGGTACCAAATTTTCCATCTTGTGCGATGTACTCCACGAATGGATCATCTCCCATTTTCCCAGTTTACAGTGGGGAGGACTGTGGTTCCGAAAATGGACACCATTTAGCCTCCCTCGGTAAAGCAGCCTACCGTTCACTTCATGAACTGGGAAAAGGGGGGTCAAATTATGATTCAGGTTTCTCTTGTCAGTATTTCTGTGCTTCCTCTGACCGAGACTCTTTCTTCTGACCAGGGAACACTCTGACCAGGCAAGTGACTCTTTAGCACCCCCTCTAGGCCAAGAAGTACACTGCATCCCAGCGTCACTTCCAGTAAATGCCTATCCTAGGCTGGAAGGAAAGCTGGAAGATTCTTTTTGTTGCAGGGTGAGCAAATCACACACCACTGCCATTCCCTCTCAATCAGGGAGAGTTCAGAGAGAACCTCTCGCTCCCTCTCAGAAGTACACATTTCAGGGTGCCAATTGGTTAGGCCGGGACACCCAATCAGATGGCAGACATCACACCCTCACTGAATCTGCTCCTAGTCATAATCGGCCTTCTTCAAGTAGAAAGGCGTGAGAAAATCTTGATGTTCCGCGCTATCAAATTCTTGAGCGCATTGTGAAGGATGTTGACCATTTTGACCCTGAAAAGTTAAAGTACAACGTTGAGAGTTATTTACGGCACGCGCGCCAATGCACACATGCACACTTGCACGTACACACACATATATATTAGTCCTTCCGTAGATTAGCCCATGTATATTCTGTGTTCGTTTGTTTAATAAATTCATTTATTAAACCTGGTATCTGTTTGGTGCTGTAACACGTGGGAGTTAATATTGGTTATTTTAATTATTAATAAAAATCCCATGTTTTTGGTTGTTTTAGTAATTTTATGAGACTGGTTACTAAATTTGCAGGTTTTCAGCTGAATCAAATGGTTATCTTGCGGGAAGGATTATTAGAACGAAACGTCTGAATAATCCATCCTTGCTATTTTACGTATCGTAAAGGCAGATTCCCCGACACATTTTGGTGCCCCGTGGGAGGAACTTTATTAAAACTTTAATTTAATAAAAATATTAAATAATTATTGACTGATTTTATTAGTTATCAATTACATGTGATAGCCATTTAAATGCCTTTAAGCTGTTGCACCTACACGTTCCAGCCACAGCATTTGGCATCTCAAAAATCCAACCATCACACTACCTGACATACAGACAGGAAGAGACCGTAACTATAAAGATTTCTTCTTCTTGGCATCTCAGTCTCATGAGACCATTGATTTCATGCCTCTGGAAGTCAGGTTTTAGTATAGCTTCTTTTGTGGCTGTAAAGGCCAATTTGGGAGCCGCAGACCTGGCCGCAGGTGTCACAGGCGTAGGCTGGATCCAGTGTTTTTGAGGAAATGATGGTGGCCTGCTGCTTCCACAACTTTCTCCTTACTTCCCGTAGCTGATCCAAGGTGGTTTCATAGGACTGCAGCCCGGTACGGAGTGCCTGCTGCCATTGATGACGGTCTTGAGCAGCGTGTCTATGCTGATGTGGAAGGATCTGAGGTCTTAATCCAAAAAGGTTCATACTGTCTGTAGTAAAAACAAAGAAATCACTATTCTCCCAGCAGACAAAGGCAGAACTACGGTCATCCTGGACACAGAAAATTACGAAAAACAAATGATGAAAATGCTGGAAGATACAGACACATACGAAGTGTTAAAAAAGGATCCAACGGAGGAGAAGAAAAGTAGACTCAGGGCGATCATAAAATGATTACCAAGTGAAAAGAAAATAGACAAAGAAACATACAATCACCTTATACCCACAGCAAGTGTAACCCGCCGACTATACGGCACACCAAATATCCACAAGCAGGGAGCTCCGCTGCGACCCATAGTAGACAGCATAGGATCAGTAACTTACCACCTATCCAAATCCCTCACGGAAATATTACAACCCTTTCTGGGACAAACAAACAAGCACTGCAAGGACTCAAAACAGTTAGCCCAAGAACTCAAAGACACCAAAGTAGAGGCAGATGAAATTTTCATACCGCATGACGTGGTTTTTTTATTCACTCGCACGCCTGTTGACTCTACTTTAAACACAGTGGAAAACAGATTGGAAACTGACAGATAATTTAAAAAGCGCACAAATTTCTCAGTTCACGACATATCAGAACTGCTAAGGTTCGTCGCCACATCCACCTATTTCAAATTCCGCTATATAATATTTAGACAAAAAGAAGGATTCCCCATGAGTGACTAACTGTCTGCCATCACGTGTGGTTTTTTCATGGAGGACCTAGAAACGAGGGCTATAGCATCGGCACCCGAAAGTAATCGTCCCACGCTCTGGAAAATATACGTGGACGACATCAAACCATATCGTTTCTGGACATCAATATACATCACACTAATGAAGGAGACATTGAAATTAAAATATACAGGAAAACCCACCTACACTGATCAATACCTGCTTTGGTCATCTGAACACCCCATAAATCACAAACTTCCCGTGGTAAGAGCACTGCTTGATCGCGCATCCATCATCACAGAAGACACAGACAAGAAAAAGGAAGAGGAACATATAACTAACGCACTGAAGAAATGCCAGTACCCGAGTGATTCTATAATTAGGGGTACATTTCAGATCAACCAAAAAGTGAAAAAATCAGCGTGCTTATTGGCTCAGTATTCTATTTGTTTCCATAGTATACCCCTGGATTGTGCTAAATCCATTAATTAGCAAGCTTAAGCTCTAATTATTTCTTAAATTTTCAAATCAAAATAAACAACTGGTTCAATATTTTGTCAACTGTGTTACGGACAAAAGTTGTGTTGTAGAAGGCATGAATGAAGTACTATGCATTTGATAAAACAATTGTTTGCAATTTCTTAGGTCTTTTCATCCAGGGTTTTATTGTTGTTTGTCTTACTGCCTTGAAAATAAGAACTTTGAATTGAAAATGGATATTCTGTGGGATATTATCATCAAGGATGACTACTTTTCAACACAAATCCATATTACACTGAATTTAATAGTTATTCAACTGTATTATGTTAGTCGTCACTCTCTAGAAATGTCATCATTTATACTACAATTTAGCCAACATTTAAAGTAATTATGGCACAAAATTCATTTGTAACACAGTTGACAACTCAATAACACAGCTGACAGTAGTAACACAGTTGACAGGACACATATGGTAACATTCATAACATGGGTATCTGAAGTCTTCTATTAAACGAAGTCCCCGGTTTAATCTCAAAATTGACAACATATAAAAATTTGAACAATATGAACAAGCAATTTTTTTTTCTGCCAAACAAGCCAGAACTGAGCAGCTCTCCTTAAACCAACATTTTCTAATTCTAATGCCGATACCTTGCAAATCACCATGGTCAGCCATAGAGCTAGTGAAGCGAAATCGCTTTGGTGTGGCAGTTTTGACCGATCATCATTAGTTTGACGTTGAAAATGACCGTCATTGGCCACGATAACAAGTATCTTACAGTACTATGTCTGGATAAAGACCGGGCTGACACATGGCTGACAATGACACCAAACACCCAACAACGGATTTTGGCCTTGATTAATATTACCTGTAATTAATTTGCCATACCATATGCATTCTGCTTCACTTTACCTGAAATTTGGTACTGTCCACTATCTGAGACAGTACGCCACTTTAAAACTTGTGACAAGTGTGCGTCTTCATGATCTGTGTGGAATTCAATAATTTCCAGCATGCCCGGTGGAAAATTCCATGCACGTGCTGCCTTCTCTTGTTTTATGCCTCATTTTGCCAGCTCAGATAACTAAAACAAAATGATGTATTAATTCTTACTGATTTTCTGCCTTGTACATACCTTGGGGTCTCTCAAAAAACTGAATACAGTATTATCGCTGTACGGGACAAAGTGTCGTACCGGACAAGTAAATATCTGCTGTCTAGTCCTAACCAAGAGGGCGAATTTAATGATTATTATATTGTGATATTATTATTTTATTGTTATAATGATTATGATATTGTTGTGTAGTATGAACGCTCAGAAATTAACTAGGCTTATGCCGTCAGAGGCGACGGCTTGGGGTATATCCCCGAACGCCCCCAGTCCTCCAATTCCCCGATCCTCGAATAGACCCAATACAATATTAAGCCCCTCAGGTCATGACCTTTCATGTGAACTTAATTTCAGGTCAATTGGACAAATGGTTCTGTAGATGGTAATTTTCCATCACAAAGCTCCATCTGGTGGCAAAATATTAAACCATATAGGTATGATGGCATCATATGACATGTTGTGAGGTCATGACATTGCAGTTGCACATAGTTTCAAATCAATTGGACAAACGGTTCCAAAGATATGGCAAAAATGGTGAATTTTACGTGACAAAGCTCCACCTTGTGTCAAAACTTTGAATAAAACAGGTATAATGTCATTGTGGGACACATCCAGAGGTCATGACCTTCCATTTGCACTTTATTTGAGGTCAATCGGCCAAATATTTCCAGAGATATGATAAAAAAAAAGTGATTTTTCAGTTTTTGGCCCCTGGTGGCCAATCTAGAAATTGTAAATTGTCCAAAATCGAATCAGTTCTTCCTCTTTATGATACTTACATTTCATGCAAAACATGAAATTTCTAATTGAAATATTACTGAAGTTATCGCGTTAACACTTAGGGCGACGCGGCGGCGGTCGAACCAAAAGGATAATATCCCCAAAACGCCGTTCGGGGATATAATAATTACCACTGTTGTAAAACATTCTAAAGAAGTGGTACAAAGATAAATTCATAAATTTGGTGTTGTACGGGACAACGGGGCTTGGTAAATTTCAAGAGAGATTAATGAAATGTGGAAAAGGCCCAAGTTCAATCTATGGGTAGTGGCAATGAAACCGTACTATCCACTATCCATTCACGGGAGAAGACCGTTGCACTGTCTAAACCATTGGGAGACAGCCTGTGTAAAAAAGTTATGCAAGATCAACCATGTGTTGTCCGAAATTAGGTACTTGCAGAATAAGGGTTAAAAAACAACAACACATGATTTTCTGATCAGAGATCTTTTTGTTCCTGAAAGAAGGGGTTATATGAAATATGAAAATTATCAACGCAACTTCATTTGGTGTATTTTTAATTTTTATTGATCTTGCCCACATTTTCATGCAATTGCCCTCTGTGATTATTTAAATATTTTTCTAAATTTTGGCATCCTATGGTGAGTACTCTGTTACCTTCAAAATTCTCAACATGCTTTTTATAATATTTGTGCAAAGCCCTCATTGGGATGGGAGGAAGCATCAAAAGTTAATGCAGTGGTGCATGAACAATTCCACTTTTCTGAAAAACTCTCAACTTCAGAACCTCAACTCTGTTACTTATACTTGTTAACAGACTGCAGAGATCCATTCTATTTTAGAGGTTTTTTTTTTAACTTTAAGTGTTAATTTACAGTGTTTAAGAGTTCAAGACATAGATTTGAATAAAGTTGTCATATTTTTTTCTCTCGCGATGTCTTCATTTTTTAGCTTGAGTTGCTCCATTTTTTCCAACTCTGTTACCTTATTTTATCTCCATATCCATTTTCTGCCACTCTGTTACAGTTTCAGCCAAATTTCCCAGGAACAAGACAAATTGGCCAAATGATGATATCCCTGTATGGTTAATGTAGTCTAGTTACTAAGTAATTATACCTGCAAAGGTGTATTCATCATGTCATTTCTATGTAATAGCAATATTTAATTAATAGTCTCAGATCAGTTTAGTTATTCCCTGATAAGTATCATTCAAATCATGCATTTATGTATTCACTACCTTATTGTACTTGTATTTCATCATGCAATTTATGTGTAATAAAAATTTAACCAAGTTAATGTCTTTAAACCAAATTTGCTCAACGAGCATGAACTATGAGAATAAACCCTGCCAAAATTGTCAACTGTGTCATTCCCTGTCAACTGTGTTACGCTTGATGGGTAACACGATTGACATGTAACACAGTTGACATTTCCTCCATTTTAGGCCTTTGTTCTAGCTACAGACGTTGAAGATGTCACCACATGACCATGATCAACTCATATTTCTGCATGCTTTCTTTACATTCTTGTTATTAAAACATCTAAAGTAAGTACAAAAGAAAATGTTGATAACACAGTTGACAAACAATTAATCTACTCCATGTGTAGACAATCATTTTGATGAAATACTGACAAGGAGGAGTTGAAATTTAACACACTGTCCTCAAAGTTCCAGCCAAAAAGGATGTGCACTCCAGCAATGGGAGTCATGTGACTTTGGAGCAAACCATTGCTGATTAATAGGGGTTTAATCAGTGGGTAACAACAGTTGACAATGATTTCTCGGACACACATAAAGTGAATAATTTCACGTACATTAATATTTTAAATACATTTATCATGATTAAATGATAATTTGTGAACAATTAATGCTGAAATAATATATAAAAACATGTATTCAACAGTTAAGTTTTAAGAGCAAACTTGACAGTTAAGAAATCGGACAGTACAAAAACTGCAAATTCCAAAAAACAATTTGCAATTTTTCCTAAATAAATCATGGAACCTGTTAACTTTTTGTATTAAATGAAAGAGAAATATCATCCAATATAAAATTGGTCATTGTTTGAAATAGTGACCAATAATATTTTGTAAAATTGACTAATACACCCCATGGACTTGAAATGTACCCCCAATTATAGAATCACCCACCCACTATGGGCCATAAACACAGGCAAACTACAGGTACAGCAGAAGTAAAACCCCGGCGCATTCAGAAAGAAACGAAAAAATGAAACCGAAACGAAAGGAGTCGTTACTTTACCATACGTAATAGGCGTCACAGAGCGGATTCAACGGGCCATGAAAAAAGTCCACATCAACACCCCGGTAAAACCATAAATAAAATTACGCCAACTACTGGTCAAGGTTAATATAGTTTTGAAATTTTCATTAGTTTTTATTTTCATTTAGTTTTACAGTTTGCTTTTTTATTTCAGTTTAGTTTTAGTTAGCTGAACAAGTGATTAAGCAGTTTTAGTTTAGTTTTTATTTTGAGGAATTCACTAGTTTTAGTTTAGTTTTTATTTAGTTTTAGTCTTCGTTTAAGTTTTTCTGCTATTAAGAGGAAGGCCTTAATTTGTAGAAGCTGACCAGGATAAAAGAATGTATGACAGCAAATATGTTTTTACCGAGTCCTTTTTTAATCCTGTATTCTTTAACCATCATCTTTTTTAACATGTGACACTGATGATACTAATATAACTGGGGAAAAAATCCAATCCATCTCACCCCATACAGTCATCATGCTCAGTTATTTCCTCAGCTTTTGCCATGTTTGAGAGCTAACCATCTTCTTCACTGAATGTGCGCAGGGCAGTTGCTTGGAATTCTGGGGCCCCTAACAGAATATCAGTGTGGGCCCCCGACTTTTCATTGCCACTCTTTAATGACAATATATCATGATGTTATTCATTATTTTTTTGTTTCTAAGTGTTCTTGACTGTGCCTAATGCAATACACCCAATTTTTCCTTTTTTAAAATTAACCACTCAACAAAGAGAGTCTCATCATGTGAATTATGAATTATTAGTTGTCTTATTCACTAATTTACTCACCATCAAAAACATATTCAGACTGCTGGTGGTGAGGATCTATTGCTGGGTCAGGTTCAGATGAAGTGACTACAGCTGATTCTGAAGTAGCAGTGCATAAAGGTTTAATCGTTCCATTTCATATTACTTTCGTAAACATTTATGGTTATGTTCCATGGAACAACTGATGAAGAACTAACCTACCGAGTCTTGGAATAAACAGAATCTAAATGGGCCTCCCAGTACCATAGCTCTAAGCACCCAGCTTCATTTTGCTATTGTTAGGAGGAGGGCAAGCTCTGTTAAATTACCCCCCGCGTGAGCAAGACTTATGCCAACAGGCTAAAGTAGCAGTTAAGTTTTAGTAAACAATTAAGGTAAAAGTAATGTCAGCTTTGACAAGCGATTATTTAAGTTACACCTAAGGTTACCGCACTGACTACATGTAGTTCGCTAGCCAAATTGTACAGTCAATTACAGCTAGAGAGAGCTGAGTATGCAGTAACCACTCATAAGGACGGAGGAACATGTCCTAGGCTGCTGCTACCAAATTTTTTGACGGCATATTATGATGGCTGGCGAATGATAACCTTACCGATCTTTTCTATAGATGATACCGTTAAAAACTGAGTAATGTCATTCTTGTCAGGCGATTATTTACTCAGCTGACTGCATGTTACTTTAACGTAATGTTAGCAGCTGAATAGCCAGCCTGAACAGCTAATATAGTGTGGTGGCTGAGCCACAGTAAAAGCACAAACGGATTACGCCACCCCCTGATGTTGGGCAGAGGGACCCTTTAACTTTCCTCAGAATATAAAATGGCTACCTTATACTTTCCCCGCGAAGGGACAATTGACCAAGAGGCAAATATGTATACAAATGCAAATTTATTACAATACGAATGCAAAACAGTCAGTGCAAGAAATACTGCAATAAATACAGGAGATGCAATATGTCAATAAAAAGCATAACTGGCTGAAGCTCCCCAACCTAGGAAAGTCGAACCAGCACAGGCAAAACCCCAAACCAAGCATGCAACCCAGCAAGCACGACACACTTAAGATTTCAATACACCACTACGCTCACACCGTGTTGTTGCTACAGATACACTAAACACCAATACAGTGCCTCACCCATCTGGTCACCCCAAAAAGAGGAGTAGTGCAGCAGTGCGGGTCCGGCCTTGTACAGAGATAGCCTAAACAGAGGAAAACATGTAAGAGAGGGAGAACAACCAGCATCAACCAGCAAGGGAAATAGAGTAGGGGTCGAAAATCTGATGTCATCAGATTGTAGCAAGTTTGGTATCAAATTGTAGGTCTTGAATGTGCTTCAAGGAAATGTATGTCCCAATCCGCTGGCCAGCCCCTGTGCCCCTGCAGAGGGGGTTGAAATCTGAGAAAATGAGATTTTGCCCCTTACCATGGGGCCTAGGGGCAAGTGAGGAGGATCAAATATGTTGTATTCAAGTATGTTTAGTTAGACCATTCACATGACACCCATGTCGCTGGAGTCCACAAACTCATTGCTGCCCAGGGGCAGGGAACCCCCTAAAATGGGGCCAAAATGCATGAACATTTCCCCTGAGTGAATGGGTTTGTGAATCCCATTGACATGGGTGTCATTTGAAAGGTCTAACTAAACATATTTGAATACAACATGTTTGAGCTTGCTCACTTGCCCCTGGGCCCCATGATAAGGGGCCAAAATCTCAATTTCTCAGATTTCAACCCCCTCTACAGAGGCACAGGGGCTGGCCAGCGGATTGGGACACATTCCTATTTCCTTGAAGCACATTCTTAGACCGACAGTTTGATACCAAACTAGTTACAATCCGATGACATTAGATTTTTGACCCCTACTATATTTCCCTTTGCCCCTGGAATGGTAGTTGTTTCTGCAAAAACTGCAAACTTTTCAACGGAGAACTTTTGGTTACTTTGATAGCATGTTTTTCTGGTTATAATTATGCAAAAATAAAGTATTACCCAGTCGTTGGAACGAAAACCATTTTCTAGGCATATTTTCAGCCTTAGCACATGGCCTATGATCCCCGTTTGCTGCCTTAGTTTGCGACCTCGCCAGCAAAAACGCACAAACAATTTTCCAATACGAGCATGGAGGCATGGATTGAACCATTTTTAAAGAAGGGGGTTACTGAAGTGTATTTCACCAATATTGCATGCCTTAATGGCTTTGTTTAAACTCTGATGCATTAGTATTAATATTAGGTAAATCTATGCAAAATAATTTTGTCATGGGGTCTACTGTTGGTTTTGTGGGCCCCAATGAACTGTGAGCCCTTACGACGGCGCTGAATTAGAGAAGTAGTGGAGCTCCACTCCTCCGTGCGTTTGCAGCTAGACTCTTTTGGTTGAATTGTGCACATGAAGCATCATCTTCGGCTGACGCATGCAGCAACTACGGCAGCTAATAGTCGCTATGCTTCCCCCCTCTGGAAGCAACCGGTTTACTCTGACTGAACAGGACAGTAATCGAGGGAGAAAACGAAACTATCAACGAAACCGAAGTTAATTTTATCTGCAATTCAGTTTAGTTTTAGTTAGTTTTGTATTGTCCATTTTAGTTTTTATTTAGTTTTCGTTTTTTAAAAAATTTACATTTTTATTTTTATTTCAGTTAACTAAATTATTTTTTCACAGCTAGTTTTAGTTTTAGTCTTAGTTTTCGTTAACTATAATAACCCTGCTACTGGTTCACCCGAAAGACCAAATGGACAACTGTAACAAATGTGACATCATATTCGAAATCCCATACTGCCATAGAACATACATTGGGGAAACAGGAAGACATTTTCACACACGCCGAAAAGAACACCAAAAAGAATGCGAGAAAGAGACAACAGTAAGACAGACACGCTCAGTTAAAGAACAAGCACTACAGGTAAACCTTAAATCAGCAATCACAGACCATTGCAAGAGGGAAAATCATATTATGGACTGGGACAAGGGCAAAGTCATCCGCACTCAGAACAACCGACATGAACGCTGGATCATGGAGGCAATTGAAATCAGGAGGCCCACAGGACCATGAACCGGGACGAGGGGGCATACACGCTTTCCCACACCTGGAGTGCCATCTTGGAGGAGCGGCAGAATAGCAGGAGGTGTGGCCTCCTTTGATTTGACAGGGCGGCCACGACTCACTAACACATCAGCTGATTAGACACGTCACTCGTAACATCAATGACTCTTCTAAAGAAGACGGGAGTATCCCGTCGAAACATGTCAAGGTAGGATAAAACCTTTTGTCTGAAAATAAGAACGTCAACGCTGATCTGAGGTCTTGTTTACAAACATCCTTGTAGAGGAGCAGAGGGCATTAAACTGGCCTTTTGCTGCTTGCTAGCTCTGCACATAAGATGTCTTTTGGGATGCAACCTTCATTCATCCGAAGCACTTAGCCGAGCCAGTGGAGAAATCGCTGCCTCAGGAGGGAGAACATGGTGGAAATGTGCGCTTTCTCCAGGACAGCAGTGTTAGAGATGTTATCCAGCCCGGTAATGCACATAATACACCTTAGACAGCGTAGGTGGAAGGAATTTACTCTCTTCTCTTGGTGAGAGCATGGGGTCTAGGCTTTACTGCTGTACAGCAAGGTGCTGATGACTCATACTGTATACACCTGCACCTTTGTGTGGATGGTGAGTTTATTGTTATCCCATACTCTGGATGTGAGTTTCGAAAAAGTAGAGGCTGCTTTTCTGATCCAGCTACTCACTTCAGTTTCGAGGGACAGGTTTTTCGTGACAGTGGACCCAAGGTAGGTGAAAGTGTTAGTTAGTATAGTTATTAATGATGATTTGGGGGGGGGGGGTTTAGTTCAGTTCAGTTTAAAAAGCTCTATGTCCACATTGTCCAATCTGGGAGCTGGATATAGGGTCACCTGATCAGGATGGCAAGATCGCTTAGCAAAGGTTCTATCCACTATCATTTCGAAGCAAAATCCCTCTATTACACTAAATTGAAGGTTGTAAGTGTGAGGTAGCGATCTGGAACCAAATGCGAGGACAAGGGATTGCAAAAATGTGGAGCTCTATTGAGTAAGGGGGGTAACCCCCGCAGAGCAGTGAGCAACAGTATAGAGTCCGCAATCCAAAACTCAAAGTCCAATGGGA
Organism: Gymnothorax reevesii; assembly: GCA_029721435.1. NCBI lineage: Eukaryota > Metazoa > Chordata > Actinopteri > Anguilliformes > Muraenidae > Gymnothorax > Gymnothorax reevesii. Next base: position 71,569,647 of record CM056578.1, on the reverse strand, counting down.
CAGAGCAGAGTTCATAACCAGGGCAGCAATCACAGAAATCGTAGTCAGCAGAAACAGATCCGGTACACAGGCAAAGGGGTGTGGGGGAAGCAAACTCATAAGCCAAAAGACAGTCCGAATCGGTAACAGGGCAGCAATCCACAAAAATCGAGGTTGGGCAGAAAAAGGTCAAAACTCACAGATGCAACAAGTAATCCAAAAGGGCAAACCAAAAATCAGTAGTCAGGCAATCCAGTCAGAATCAGAAACTCAATGAATAACAAGGCGAGAGAATAGCAGCATAGTTAGACACTGGAACGATCTGACAGAATGGCAGTGAAAAGACACCTAATATACATTTCTGGGAAGATCACATGGGGAGAATCACAGGTGCAGGAAGTCAGACTGATTACAAGGGGAAGGCACATGAGGGAAAGCCTAATCACATGGAATTGGGCAAAGCTAAAACGTGAACAGGGAATACGAGACATTCCTATAAACAAACATACGGCTCCAGTCACGGAGTTTCTAACGTGCATAGATAATAAGAAACAGAACCGCGCGATCAGAACCAAGACATGAGTAATGATTATGAATTATGGAACCTGGCTCAAGAAACTGTTAAAACCCCAAAAATACTGTCCTGGCCAGGCCCAGGACCCTGGAACAAAACACCCAGTGCTATTCTGAGGCCATCGTACATTTTCCTGATGTTGCCTGTGTCAGCAGCTGATTGGATTTTGCTGCAGAACTGCAGCTAGTAGCTGTTGGCACAGTGTCGAGAGACTTGTTGTAGTTTCCTCCTTGAAGATCTAAGGGCTTGTAAGGTCTTGTCATTAGGAGTGTGCCTGTACTTAAAGACGGCAGCATGTTTTTCTTCAATTATTGGCGCCAATGTTGTCCTAGTACTGCTGGGCACAGCAGGCTTGAGACAGGTGGGGGAGAGAGCCTATTAAGGCAAAGACGGTGGCTGCAGCTTTGGTTGGGTCGGCTGTTTTGCTGTTGTCAATGCAGGAGACACCCTTTGGTTTGGCCCTGTACAATTTTTTTTTGCCTGTAGCTTTACTCTACAGAGCACAAGAGAGCGGTCAGTGTCACTGTCTACATTGTGCAGGCTGTGAGTTTGGAGGATGCCCTTGAGATCAACATGCCTTGTTATGACTAGGTCCAACTGGTGCCAGAGTCCTGACCGTTGGTGTCTCCAAGAGACTTTGCGAATGGGTTTGGACTGAATGTATGTGTTTCTAATGCATAGGCTATGGTATGCATAGAACTGGAGGAGACGCTGCCCATTTTATTTCATTCCTCCAATGCCATGGTGCCCCCAAGGAGTTGCAATCTGCTCTGGCTCTTGCATTGAAGTCACCAAGTAGGATAAGCTGTTTACCACTGGGGATGTATTTCAGGGTTGCTTCAAGTTCATTGTAAAACCTGTCCTTTATTTCTTTGGGAGAGCTAAGTGTTGGTGAGTACATGCTCACAAGGTGGACAGAACCCACCAATGTATTCAGGCAGAGAGCTAGGATTCTCTCTGAGCCACCTGTGGGCTGTACTACTGCTCCCAGCAGGGTGTTCCTCACAGCGAAACCCACTCCATATTCCCTGATTTCCTCAGGGGGCTTTTGCTGCCAGAAAAAAGTGTAATCCTTTTACCTGAGTGAGCCTGATGAATGAAGCTGCATTTCCTGGAGGGCCGAAATGTCTATTTTTCGCTTCAGAAGTTGTTTGTTTTTGATGGCTGTTTTGCAGACGTCGCTGATCTCGTGTATATCGGTAAGTCCAGTTTTCATGGTTCTGACGTTCCAGCATCCAAGACGTAGTGCTGCAATTTCTTCTCTCTTTTTGTGAGGTGCACAAATTTACAGCCCACTTCTCAGGATTAATCCTTGAGCTTCATGCACCTAATGAAGCTGGCAGGCTGTGGCGGGACAGCACCTAATTAGCTGGGGGCTGCCCAACTTGAGGCGGGCGGTAGCTGCCCAGTGAGATAAAACATCTCTCCCACCGTTGGAGGTGGCCCCTGGTGCTGATTCCTATGCCAGTTAGGAGAGGGCTTATCACCGCTGACTGCTCACCTCTTGTGTTGTGCCTCCTATGCACAGCGGAGCTGGAGTTTTCTCTCCAGGGCACAAGATCATAGGCAAAGTTTAAGGAAGCCCTATGTTGCCCAGGCAGTGGAGCTCCCCCCCTCGGCTTCCCTGTTGTGATCCAGAGGAACGGTAAACCATTACGTTTGGCGGCAGGTTGGCTGCAGTTCTTGCCAGAACAATGCTTCAATGCATGTGTCTGGCAAACGGGGTCCACCACGGGTTTTCTTTCAGGGTTTGCTCCCTTAGCCTTTTCCATTCCAGAAGATGCCCACAAGGCAGCGGGGCCAGTTAACCCACCGGCAGGGGACAATGGTTGGCGGACATCAGGGCATATCCACACGCCGGTGGGCCTGCGTGTCGAGCCTCTGGGGCCCACTGTTACTCCAAGACCCCCTACAGTTTAGCCTGGGGCCGCAAGGCACCCAGTTACCGTGTTTGGCCGCAAGGAGTCAGTGGAGAGGCTTTATACCGGCAGAAGGAGACTTATGCACTCGGCTCCTCTTTTTTCCCCTTGTGAAGGGGGATAGCAGGGGCAGTAGATGAAAGCAGAAGTAGCAAGCAAGCAGAGACAGCATGCAGCAGACATACAACATGCATTAGCTGCGAGCACTAGCACTACTACTACAGTACCACTGCATCACACGCCCTGTGCAGAAGCACACTCGCACACTATAAAGATTTAATGCCGCTTTAATAGTCAGAAAAGTCATACACTGCAACAAGTATATTCCATCCGACCGCGTATACTTTTCCCCTCAACCGGCCAGCGTAGCTAACTCACAGCATAACCACATTATACACCCTGGCACTGTCAATGTGGTCAATGTGTCACCAAACCATCATTCCGAAGAACGTTTCTGTGTATGACATGTGACATGGGCATTAGTTTGGTGAATGACTCCAGGGTTGTATTCAATTAGGTAACACTTGGATCAATGGAGTAGGCTACGGACCATGTGCAGTGGCAAAAGGAATAAAACAACATGGGTAACACCCAGATCAAGGTAGTAGGTCTCTGTGCTATATCATCTCTCTCTCGACTTCTGTCAGCACCGCCCAGCCGTCCTGTTTGTTGACTACCGGCCGCCCACCAATGAACGTATAAAAGGGCTACTAAGAAGGCGAGCGTCCATCATCGTTATGAATTTCCAATTTGAAACAAAATTTGACTTATTTCTCTTTACCTATGCACAGCAAAAATGCCAAAGTAATCAATCGTTTTGTAACTATACCAAGAAAACCTTTAGCGAACTTAACCAACTTAACTCTTTGGCGCCATTTTGGACACGAGTGACCCGCGAGGATCTTGGAAGTTCTCCTGACCTTATTGCAAGGCCTGAGGTTCTCATACTGGCTGTTCTATTTATGCTTGTGAGCAGCCTGTGTCACTCGTGCGGCCCAGTTGAATGCAACCCAAGGAACGGGAAATCGATGTGCACAACAGTTTGGTGAATGACTCAGCAGAACTGGAACTGGTCATGTGCAACAGTTCAGTGAACGACTCCGCGTAACTGGACCGGTTGCTCCCCACCTCCAGTTCAGTGAACAAGTCCATGAAGGACCAAGTTATAATCTGACCTACTAATGCGATTCAAAACGCACTGCGTTGCACTGATTTGTTAGACCCAATGCCTCCTTCAAAGCCCCTGAATGTAGTTTTTATTCGTATGGGTGTATGGGTGTGTCTAAGCAATAGAAACGTACATGCCAAAAATCGGGCATTGAAATAAATCTAGCCTGAAAGAAATACTTGTACACACATTAATGTAATTGTGGCTCCATTTATTTCCTTTAGAATCATGTCACAAGCTTTCCGCTCTCAGTTCATTTGCCAGATTTCATCCCTAATGGCACAAGACCCATATCATTTTCTTCTTGGCTCTCTTTCAAAATCTGTGTCTATAGGAAATAATGGAGACAGTGGAAATAATGAAATAATGGAGGCAAGTCTCATAGTTGTGGTAAAGATAGATGCATGCGAGCAAAACGATATCGTCCCGGAAGAGAGTAACAAAAGTTGCTAACAAAGCTCCAAAACCATGACAGGACCCCCCCTCGAAGGGACAGCTCCAGATGTTCCCAAGGAACCCCGCGCACAAAACTCTGAAATAGGCGAGGGATCCAGAATATCCCGCGAAGGGACCCAGCACCGCTCCTCGGGACCATATGCCTCCCAATCGACAAGGAAATGGACCCTGCGACCTACGCGCCTCTCGGCCAGAATGCGGTGCACGGTATAAACTGGCCCACCCTACACCATTTGTGGCGGGGGCGTGTCAGCAGGCGCCAGGACGCTAGTGCTAACTGGCTTAATCCGTGAGATGTGGAACGACGGATGTATGCGTAAAGATCTCGGGAGCTTCAACTGGACCGTAACCGGATTGATCTTCCGCACAATCTTGAACGGGCCGATATAGGGGGGGCCAGTTTTCGGGAAAAAGGGAGGTCCCGGGTGGACAGCCAAACTCTCTGCCCAACCTGAGAAGACGAGCTCAAACGACGCCATCTATCAGCGAAGGATTTTTGTTTGCGCCCCGAGCGCAACAGTGAAGAACGGACCTTAGTCCAAACCGAACGACAGCGCCGAATGAACTGGTTGAGTGAGAGAATCTCGGAATTGTTCTCAATCTCTGGAAATGGTGGGGGTTGGTAACCCACTTGGGCCTCAAACAGGGAAAGCCCCGTGGAGGAATTACACAACGAGTTGTGAGAATACTCGGCCCAAGCTAAAAATCGACTCCACAATGAGGGATTATCCACCGCCAAACATCGGAGAGTGTTTTCGAGAGACTGATTAGTCCATTCCATCTGCTTGTTGGTCTCCAGGTTAAACCCCGAAGAGAGACTCACTGTGGCCCCCAACTGCTTACAAAACGCCCACCAAAATCCATCCGTAAACTGCGGGCCTTGGTCAAACACGACATCTTGCGAAAGCCCATGCAATCGGACCACACTGTTGACAAGATGCGCTGTCACCCGTGCTGAGGGCAGCTTGGGTAGCGCGACAAAATGAGCTGCTTTAGAAAAACGGTCAACCACAACCAAAATGACCGTGTTGCCGTCAGATACAGGGAGGCCCGTAACAAAATCTAACGCAATATGCAACCAAGGGCGCCTGGGAACGAGCAAAGGTCACAGCAAACCAGTGGGAGGGAGATGGGATGTCTAATTCCTGGAACAAACGCCACAGGCAGCAACAAACTCCCGTTTGTCCCTCATCATCTCCGGCCACCAAAAACGTTAGGCCAGGAACTGCTTGGTCCGATGGGCCCCCGGGTTCCCCGCTAGGCGGGAAGAGTGGCCCCACTGGAGGACCTGTGGCCTAACTCTATGAGGGACAAATAAACAGCCAGGAGGCTCCCCCCCAAGACCGGGATCAGACCTTAACACCTCCTGAACCACCGCCTCAACCTCCCACTGAATGGAAGCCACGATCTGCGTAGTAGGAATAACAGGTTCCAGGGTGGAATCGCAATCAGTGCAATCATACTTAGTACATTCGTGACAGGGCGTCAGGTTTAATTTTTTTTGAGCCCAGGCGATAGGTGAGCGTGAAATCAAAGCGGTCAAAAAATAATGACCATCGCGCCTACCGGGAATTACGCCGCTTGGTTTGCGGAATATATTGGGAGGTTTTTATAGTCGGTCCATACCACAAAAGGGTGCTCAGCTCCCTCCAACCAGTGGCGCCACTCTTCGAGGGCCAGCTTGACCGCTAATAACTCCCGGTTATCAATACTATAATTGCGTTTGGTGGCGGACAATGACCGGGAGAAGTACGCGCATGGGTGAAGCTTATTATCCCAACGCTGGGACAGAATAGCACCCACGCCCTCCTCCGAAGCATGGAACAAATGGGAGGGAGGGGTCGGGCAAAATCAAAATAGGCTCCAAGCTAAAACGTTTTTTTTAATTCCTGAAAGGCAGCATCAGCTGCAGGAGACCAAAAAAAATGCTGAGGAGGTATTCTTTTTAGTGAGCGCAATAATGGGGGCAGCAACCACGCTAAAATTACGAATAAACCTCCAAAAAATTTGCGAAGCCCAGAAAGTGTTGAACCTCTCACACTCTGCGGTGCAGGTCAATTCCTGACCGCAGCCACCTTGTCCGGGTCCATCCGCACCTAACCCTTACAACCAAGCCCAAGAATGAGACAGTTTGGGCGTGGAAAACGCATTTTTCGGCTTTAACAAAAAGTTTGGCATGGAGCAGGGCTTCCAGTACATGTCTGACGTGTTGTTTGTGACAGTGTTGAAGAAAAAATCTAAATGTCGTCAAGATAAACTAAGACGAATTTCTCCAACATCTCTTGGAGCAGGTCATTGACCAATGCCTGAAACACCGAGGGGGCGTTAACCAGCCCGAATGGTAAGACCCGATATTCGTAGTGCCCGTCATGCGTGTTGAAAGCAGTTTTCCATTCGTCCGCCTCCCGAATGCGAATCAAATTATACGCATTAAAAAGATCTAGCTTCGTAAAAAATGATGCCTCCTTTAGATGTTCAAACGCGGAATTCATTAATAGAAGGGGTTATCTGTTTTTAATGGTGATTTTATTCAAACCCCTGTAATCAATACAGGGTCTCAGACCGCCATCCTTTTTCCCCACGAAAAAGAATCCCGCTCCAGCAGGGGACGTGGACGGCCGAATAAAACCATTGGGAAGAGCCTCCTGAATATACTCTCGCATAGCCTTAAGCTCAGGTCCTGACAGCGAACAATAGCGGATTAATGAACGGGCTCGCGGGGCTGAAGCCCTGGGCTCAGCTCTCCAATGGGGCCCGTCGGTGGGTAGGCTATTGTGACACTTTTTTTTCCCTTCTCCAGTAAACTATTTCACCCTGTGCCAGTCTGCCAGACAGTGCCTGACCTGTGTCTGAGGGAGGGGTGGGGTCGGATCATTTTTTGTCCAATAAAAAAATTCAATGTGGTTTTGGTTTGTTTGTTTGTTAATATCATTGTCCAATGGCCGGCCGCCGATTACATTGGTCGTTAGGTGCGTGCAGCGTGATATGCTGAGGTCTCGGTCAGTTATTTGGCGGTGCACCGCACTGGGTAATGACACAGCTAGACTACGTTAGTAACTTTTTCTGAGGCAGTCATGTTAAGTGGCAGTCAAAAACATACAAAAGGAAAATATAAAGAAGCCAGAGAAGCTGCTCTACTAAGAAAGATCCTTAAATTAACTGGGTATTTAACTGGGTATTTCACCCAGCCTAGCGCTAAAACGTGCCCACCTCGCCAGCAAAGCAAAGCTGTAGCCGCATTCAACCGAGAGCTGCCAAATTTAGGTAGCTAATTTGGAAATGAAACAGATACGTCCCTTTAAGAATTAATACTGGCGAAATCATAATTCCTTTATTGGCGCATTTTCTAGTTATCGTAATTGGCAACTGAAGAGGGACATTCTAAAACGCATAACGTGGAAAAAAAAAACCTAACATGACTTAATGCACCAAAACAGCGACCAATAAGCACCAAATTCCTCTCAGGCATGTCCGCTCAGGAGCACTTTCTTCAATAAAACATTTAAACCGAAGACTGAGGAATATACTAGTTATATCAAGTTAAGCGTTTTCCCCTCCGTTGACTTACATTCTGAGGCAAAAGCTTAACGTAGTTTTATGCTTCAAAACAGCGACTAATAATCACCTAATTCCTCTCGATTATTTCTTGTCAGGAACACTTTCTCTAATAAAAAAAAAAAAAACATTGAAACCGAAGCCCTAAGAAAAGAGACGGTAGGCCTATATCACATTAAAGAGCTGAAATAGACACATTTTAATGTCTTTAAAAATGTACAAAACGTTGCATACTTAATATTTAATATATATAGAATATGTAAATCGAATGCATTTAATTTTATGATGTTTCCGTTTTTTTTTTTTAAAAAAGAGTTAAAAATGACCATTTTGAGCGACCTTAGACGTCCTTTTCTGAAAAATTAGTGAACGGTCACGTGACCAGCAGGTCAAAGGTGTGACGTCACTGTTAGTAGTCGATACTGCAGGTCGCCATTAATCAGCGCGAAAAACCAATTGAACACACGTACGGATCTTAGAAAAAGCTGCGTTTTAGCGTAGATTCGGCAAAATGCCGACAAATTGTGTTGTTGGAGGCTGAAGCCGGACATCCAAAGACAAATCGGCGAGTTTTTGCGGATTTCCGAGCGAAGCCAAAGACCAAGTTCATACCCCTCATGCCCAGTTCCGTCATTGGCCTCATTCTCACCCTCCTCAAGCACTGAGTTGTCATGTTCGTCATCACTTGATATCTCGTCTTCATTTGACTCGGACTCCACCTCTTCATACTCAAACGGCGAGTCCTTACAATCTCCTTCAAAAAAACCATTCGCTTCTTCCTTGTCGACCTCAAATTCGAGAGGTGTCGGGCAGGAAAGTTGATTCGAGCACGCCATTGAAGAAAGCAGTAGTAGTGATAACGTGTTTTTTTTTTCGCATGAACTAGTTCATGAGTTCAACAACAACATCACTTGGGAATCACTTGACTGCATCATGATAATGGGATTTGTCACAGAGTTGCCACAACAGCGATCCAGTAGCCCAAATGGGCTACCTTTGACAGTCTTTGACGATAAATAACCAAATAAAATAACATCCGATTTATTTATTTATTTAATCAGTTCGCCTGTACACCCTATATAGTTATGGTTAGTAGGTTAGTTAGTTAGTAGATTTAGTTAGTCAGATGGTTAGTTTTTTAGTTAGTTAGTTAGTTACTTGGTTAGTTAATTAGTTACTTACTTCGTTAGTTACATAGTTGGGTTAGCCTACTGTCTCAGTTTAGGACATACTCTGCAACAATAATGTATAATCTGAACTTGACTACCAGGACCAGGACCAAACCTGATCGCATTTTGTTTGATTCGTGGAGTGATGTAGTAGAGAAAATTATAAATACAGGAAGCTCAGACAAAAAGAAAGAAAGAAAAAAAATCGCCCGACTAGTGGACGAAAAACCAGGCGAAAAACGCCTTTTTATTTTTACTTGGCCTACAATAGGGCAGCTACGGTACCAGCTCTTATTCACATGCAATGTATCGGTGCATCTCGATGCAGCATCTCAGCACGATGCAGGGGTGCAAATTACCCGGCAAATTCGTCCTGAAAGCACGGGTAAAAGGCGAAGTGGATACCTAATTTAATTTTCTACTGTGATCACGATACTTTCCTTCATGTAAGTGTTGATATTTTCTCCTGAAAGCAAGCTTGATTTGTAAATTCACATGGAAATCGCTCGTGGTTGGGGATGGGAATGAAGTTAGATCGACTCACTCAATGTGTGTTGTTTTACGTGCAGCCACTGGTCACTGATGACATTGCCTTCAGCACGACTCCATACGATGAAGTAGGGGTTGCTAATTTGCATATAACGGGGATTGGCGATCGTTTCACAAACTAGCCAGAAATCAAGTTTCTGGCTAGTTTTTACGGCCATTCATTTTAATTGATGAATGGCCGCAATATACTCGATAGCCACACTCCATTATGTAGTGCTGCAAAATGTATACGCAACAAACACACACAAATTAAATACCACAAATACAATCGATGTTAACTTGCACATAGAAATGAAATGTAGAGACAGTATTAAAATTATAATCGAGACAGACTTTATTGGAAAGGGCTTTGGGGTAGACAGAAAGGCACGGCCTCTGGTTCGCTGACATGCAGAAATTCATGGATGAACTGTTGATTCATGGATGAACAGTGCACTCCAAAAGGCTCAGATATCTGGGGAAAGACAGAAAGAAGGAGCTTTAAAACAAAGGTAAAAATAATGCAGTACAATGTGAGTAACATTTCACGGTAGACCCACATTTTACTATACTCCACTGAATGGTTAGAAGCAGAGGCGTGACCAGGATGCCAAGCTTGGGTGGGCATTTGTCCTCTTTGGGGGGGCAAAAGAAAGAACCTCTAAATCGCCATAAAATAAATTAATTAATTTAAAAAAAAATATATATATATATATATATATATATATATATATATATATATATATATATATAGGCTGGTGAACTGGAGATAGGGGAGGGACATTAATAGGTGTGGTCAGTTTTCATTAATTAATTAATTAATTAATTTCACATTAGGGTTGCTGCCATGGGGCGAACATCCGAGCTTTCCGTTTTCCTTCATTAAACCCAGCGCAGGTTGAACGAAAGTGCGAAACATCAAAGGACAGGTGAAATGCGTCCGCAAAAAAAAATGACAAACATCAGTATTTTTCGGCTACATGCCAAGTAAGTCAAGTAAAGGACTACAGAATCGCCTCATATTAACCAATTGGGCAACTGTCAGAAAAACAAACCTGTTCCCATTTACTTTGCTTGATTGGCAATCAAATGGTGGATTCGTTTACTCTCCAAGATGAATGAGTAGAGCTGTTTAAACAGCATGTTTGGTTGATGCATTTCGAAATTTAGCCTATATGGCCATAGAACAGCAGATTTGCATGAACGCGATTGTCATTGCCACGCAATTTGAATCTCATGAATCTCACATTCCATTTCATCAGCTTTTGGGGAAGACAAAGTTTTTTTCTAATTATTCAAACTGGCATTCTTTCAATCTAACACCATAGCCCAGTTAGGTTTCTCTGCTTTTCACCATCACATCTTAATCATTATAGGCCACAGAAATTGCTTGATTGTTATTGAGGCCAAGTAGCTACAGGGGAGAAGATTTAGAGAAGGGCGGAGCACCTGCAATTTGCGAAATCTAAACTCAGGCTTCTTCCCGGCACAATTTTCAATCGTTTTAAGCCGCTTCAGGTGTGTATGTTTAAATAAATTACACGCGACTGCCTACACGCCTCATGACTGTAAGTGGGTCTCATCACACTTAAAAAAAAAAAAATCCTCGTTCAACATCGCCACATCCCAACTCAGCATTTCATTTCTCGTTGTTGTATATTTAGGAGATCTATAATGATAAAATAAAGAGATTTGTTATAAAAAGCTCCCTGGATTTCAAGCGTCTAGGAAAATACACAAGGTGGAAAACCTTATGAAAAGCAGATGAAACATGAATGTGAGATATAAATGATCAGTCGCACGACATCGTGTTCATGCAAATCTGCTGTTCTACGGCCATTTAAATTTCGAAATGCATCAAACATGTTGTCTTCTTTAACAGCTCTACTCATTCAACTTAGAGAGTAAACAAATTCACCATTTGATTGCCAATCAAACATAGTAAATGGGAACAGGTTGACTTTTCTTAGAGTTGCCTTCTGAAGTCCTTTACTTGGCTCCGTGTAGCTCGTCGCCAAAAAACACTTATGCCAGTAAAGTTTTCTTCCCGAAGTGCTAATGATACAGAATTATTGTTGCAACAACCCCAGTGAGTGACTAGCAACTCCAGACTAGCTGCCTGGGCTCACTCCGTAGCCAACTCAGGTTATAACCACACGAGTCAATACAGATGACAAACTAGTACACAAATTGCCTTAATGTCTAACAACAAGGCTAACAAAATAAGCGGTGGCAGAAGTAGCAACAAAAGATGTTGTAATGTGAACATTACGAAGTTACATTTTTCCTTATCAGAATAAGATTACTATAAGAGAAATAGCAGCTAGGTGCCACTAGGGGGCAATGTCACATACATTTATTTTGAAGTGCACTTCCGCCCTTGGGTGGTTGGAGACGTGTTAGGATTACCTCTGCATGCAAGTTCAGTTTGCCGTCCTTATATAAAGTGGTAAAACACGGTGAAGACGTTGTCAAGTGCTTGTTTTACCACATATTTTTGGCGACGAGGTTAAACTTTTTTTTTGGACGCGTGCTCCGTTTTGTTGTTTTATTTAGCTGAGCTAGGCTAAGTGGGCTAGTTAGCTGGCTAGGCGGCTGTTGTGAGTGACCCGCAGAAAATAACAGCGCCAAGAGGGGACACGATCCGGGGAAAAAGACGGCAGGCACACTGTCGGCGTCTGCATACAGCAGCTCGAGAGAGAGAGAGGAACCGGTGGTTGCAGAGGAGCTACGTGGGGACGGGGAGCCTCGCGCTCGGATGGCTACATACGGGACTGTCGGTGAATTTGTGGAGGGAAACAAGGACTGGACGTAGTATGAGGAAAGGTTGGGACACTTTTTCTCTGCTAATGAGATCACAGAGGAGGCTAAAAAGCGCTCTATTCTCCTGAGTGTGTGTGGAGCAAAGATTTATAAGCTGATAAGGAACTTGGCTACACTGCGGAAACCGGGAGATATACCATATGATGAACTGGTCCAGCTCGTGGCGAATGACCACAATCCAAAACCCTCTGTCATAGTCCAGCGATTCAAGTTTCACAGCCGTTTCAGGAAGCAAGGTCAGTCTGTAGCCAACTTCATAGCTGAGTTGCGGCAGCTGTCAGAGCATTGTGATTTCGGACCAGTGTTAGATGATATGCTTCGTGACAGACTTGTGTGTGGCATTAATAATGATGCTACACAACGCAGCTTGCTGGGGGAAACTCCACCACTGACTTTCAAGAAAGCCCTGGAGATTTCTCAAGGTATGGAGATGGCTGCTAATAATGCTAAAGACATTCATAAGGGAAATGGAGGGGCACAGGCAGCAGCAGTGCACCAAGTCAAGGGAGAGACTGTTAAACATGCTAAGCGGGTGGAGTGTTTCCGGTGTGGGGGAGCACACTATGCCAATGACTGCAAATTTAAAGACGCTGTTTGCCATGCTTGTAATAAAAAGGGACATTTAGCTAAAAAGTGCAGGAGTGCAGAAGGAAAGTTGAAGCCTGGGGGGGGAAAAACGCATCAGTCTCAGGCGCCCACTCACCACCAAGAGGAAGAGGGGGTGTGTTCCTACAACATGTTTGGGGTGGAAGTGGACGAAGAAACGGACGAGGAGCCACCTGAACCCTATTATGCCACAGTCAAAGTCAAAGGGCAGGACATTACTTTTGAGATTGATTCTGGAGCTACGGCATCTGTCATCAGTGAGGAGACATACAGGAGAACATGGGGGTCTAACGTGCCTCCCCTCAGAAAATCAAGGCTCAGACTCAGGACTTACACAGGGCAGCCCATCCCTCACTGTGGAGTTATCTATGTGAACATTTCAGCAGAGGGTCAGAAGGCGAGAGCCAGGCTGGTGATAGCCAAAGGCAGGGGGCCCAGTCTTTTGGGCCGCGATTGGCTTCGTAAAATTCGACTCAACTGGCATGATATAAAATATCTACGCACGACAGAGGACATTCTGAAACAGTACAGTGACGTATTCAAGGACGAACTGGGCACACTGAAGGGCGTGACTGTAAAGCTCCATGTCCACCCTGAGGCCACGCCTAGGTTTTTCAAGCCCAGGTCCGTGCCCTATGCCATGAAAGGCAAAGTTGAAGAAGAGCTGGTGCGGTTGCAGGAGCTGGGCATCATCGAACCCGTCCAGTTTTCAAGGTGGGCGGCGCCCATTGTTCCGGTTTTGAAAGAGGACAAAACTGCACGGATATGTGGGGACTACAAGCTCACAGTGAATCAGGTCTCAAAGCTGGAGGAGTATCCGTTGCCACGGATAGATGACCCGTTTGCCACCCTGGCAGGAGGTAAGCTGTTCACGAAGCTTGACATGAGCCAGGCGTACCAACAGCTCCTACTTGATGAGGGTTCAAAGGAGTAAGTTACAATCAATACTCACAAGGGATTATTCAAGTACAATCGCCTGGTGTTTGGTGTGGCGTCCAGTCCCGCCATTTTCCAGCGAACAATGGACACTCTGTTACAAGGGATTCCGCATGTAGCGGTCTACCTGGATGATATTTTGATCACAGGAGCCACAGAGGCTGAGCATCTGGATAGCTTGGAACAGGCGTTGAGGAGGTTCTCAGATGCAGGACTGCGGTTCAAACGCAGTAAATGCGTGTTCCTAGCACCAAGTGTGACCTATCTGGGACACAAGATCACAGCACAGGGACTCTGCCCAGTGGAAGATAAAGTGAGGGCTATTAAAGAGGCCCCGAGCCCAAAGTGTGTCACGGAACTGAGATCATTTTTGGGCAAGGTGAACTATTACGGCAAATTTCTGCCTGACCTCTCAAAAGTTTTGGCCCCACTGTACAAGCTGCTGCACAACGACGCAAACTGGCAGTGGTGTGAGGAGCAGGAGGGAGCTTTTAAAGAAGTGAAAGAGCCCCTCCACTCGGCAACGCTCCTAGTTCACTATGATCCAGACAAGGGGAGAACCCTCTCATGCGATGCCTCACCGTATGGCGTCGGTGCAGTCCTTTCACACATTATGGAAGATGGATCAGAGAAGCCGGTTGGCTTTGTTTCACGTACGCTGACAGCGGCAGAGAAGGGATATTCTCAGTTGGACAAAGAGGGTCTCGCCATCGTTTTTGCTGTCAAACGCTTCCATCAATATCTCAATGGTCGGACATTTAAAATCTACACAGAGCATAAACCACTGATGAGCCTGTTCAGCGAGACCAAATGCATCCCGCCGCTAGCCTCAGCGAGGATACAGCGCTGGGCGCTAATACTGTCAGCCCACCAGTACAACTTAGTGCACAGAGCGGGTAAGGACAATGCAAACGCAGATGCACTGAGTCGACTGCCATTACCTGACACACCTGCTGTTACATATGTACCACCAGAGACTGTTTTCTCACTGGAGAGGCTGGCAGAGACACCTGTGAAAGCAGCCTGCATAAAGCAGTGGACAGAGAGGGACCCAGTACTGTCCTGAGTTAAAACTTTCCTCTTACAGGGTTGGCCCAGTGTAGTGGAAGGAGAGGAGTTGAGGCCTTATGCTAAACGCAAAACAGAACTGAGTCTGCAGGATGGCTGCATCTTTTGGGGTGCGAGAGTCATCGTGCCTCCCCCAGGCCGTGTACAGATTGTTGAAGAACTACACGAGACTCATCCAGGTTTATCGCGGATGAAAAGCCTCGCGGGATCCTACGTGTGGTGGCAGAGACTGGATCAGGATCTGGAAGATAAGGTGAGATCATGCACAGTGTCAGACCAATCAGTACATGCCTCAACCCGCTCCTTTGCACCCATGGGAGTGGCCAGACCGCCCCTGGTCTAGGTTACATTTGGACTTTGCTGGTCCTTTCAGGGGACAGATGTTTCTTATAATGGTGGATGCACACTCTAAATGGATAGAGGCCCACATCATGAGCAATATCACAGCCACCACAACCATTGACAAACTCAGGCAAGTGTTTGCAGTGCACGGGTTGCCTGACAAACTTGTCACTGATAACGGCCCGACATTCACCAGTGAGCTGTTCAGTGAGTTTATGCAGCAGAATGGCATTCATCACATTCGCACGGCTCCTTTTCACCCAGCCTCAAATGGGCTAGCTGAGCGGGCTGTTCAGACAGTAAAGGAGGGACTGAAGCAGATGACAGGAGATTCGCTCAGCACTCAGCTTTCACGTTTCCTGTTTAAATACCGCCTCACGCCACAAACTACTACAGGACGCTCGCCAGCAGAGATGCTGATGGGACGTAGGCCCAAGTCAAAACTGGATCTACTGCGTCCAGACATGAAGGCGAAAGTAAAGGGAAAGCAAGAGAAGCAGAAAGAAAGACATGATCAACATGCACGTGAGAGACAGTTCAGACCAGATGACCGTGTCTATGTGAGGAACTTCAGCAGCAGTAACAACCAGCAGTGGCTACCCGGGATTCTCCTCAAGCGTAGAGGGCCAGTCTCTTATGTTGTTCGGCTGACTGATGGAAGGATTTTCTGCAGACATCAGGATCATGTACGCCTGCGGCATGCAGCAGGTTTGGAGTCAGGCTTTGCTGCTGAGTGTCCAGTGGTGCGGTCAACAACTGTGGAGGTGGATCTACAAGAGAGTGAGACACACACACAGAGACTTCCGGGGCCCCCAGAGAGGATAAACACTCTCACACCGGCACCGAGATCCCTCTCAGTGTTCCTACACCAGATCTGCAGAAAACACCTTCACCAGCAGTGAATGCTGGGTCACCAGAGTTAGTGCAGAGGTCACAGCGCACTCGCAAAGCCCCAGACAGACTGAATGTTTAAGGGACTGAATGTTAAAGCTGTTATGTTATATGGTATTTACAGTTGTTGAGATGATACTTTAAGTTCTGAGAGTACGCAAGCTAAAGATACCACTGTTTGATTTCTCCTAGTTAATATAAATGTTGGGGGCATGTTGGAATTTAAAGGGGGAGAAGTGTTGTAATGTGAACATTACGAAGTTACATTTTTCCTTATCAGAATAAGATTACTATAAGAGAAATAGCAGCTAGGTGCCACTAGGGGGCAATGTCACATACATTTATTTTGAAGTGCACTTCCGCCCCTGGGTGGTTGGATGCGACATCTCCTGCCGACAGAGACGTGTTAGGATTACCTCTGCATGTAAGTTCAGTTTGCCGTCCTTATATAAAGTGGTAAAACACGGCGAAGACGTTGTCAACTGCTTGCTTTATACCTGAAGTTACCACAAAAGAGATATGGGCTAAGTTAGAATTCCCCGAGAGGCACAGGGCCGGAGACGTGACCTCAGACTGATTAGTGAAGATGGCAGTCTCAGAACATGGGAGGGTCCTAGTAATTCGATAGTGCCCGTTGGTTTCCCAGTAGAATAGACTGGCAAAGGAATCCACCAATCACACATAGCGATAGATAAATGAAGCATACGTAAAGCTCACTCTAAATGGCTGTCTATCTCCTGCTGTGAATCAGTTGGATATCGCGTTTGCTGTCAAATTGGAGTAAATCAGTTTATCTTGAGTTTTAATTGGGGGGGCAGAGCTTTTCTCAGGGTGGGCACTGCCCACCCCCTGCCCCCCCTTGGTAACACCCCTGGTTAGAAGTTACGTAAGCTAAAAGTAAATTAAGTTACCAGAATTGACAAAAGTTTAAAGCTCCTGACTTTAAAACATATCGATTTATAAGGCCTGTGAAGTGCGTTGTGTTTTGTGTTCAGTTTATTTTCTTGAATCTGGAAAAGATAATGGAATTTGCAAGCAGACGAGCAAGAATCGTCTTACTCCAATAATGTGGTTATTCAACGTTGAACTAAAGAGGACACGAGCCTGGGGCGCATTTCCCAATAACGTAGTGGCAGAAATGAATTCGTCCTTTCAGTCAATGGTTCCAACATGGAAGTTAGTCCGTGATTTCGGGAAGCACACCCCTGAGCAATGTCACGTTATGTTAAGAAAGTAGGGTGAGACGCCAGGTGCGGGAACTCAGGAATTTATTAACAAAAAAACCAAGGCAGGGCAGGGAAAAACCAAAAGGCGGTGCTCAGGCCAAACAAAACACCGTGCCACACAAACACTGAATGGGGAGAACTAAGGCACGGGACTAGAGAATCACTAAGGAAAGGCACTTCCGGCCGAAACAAAACCACTGTGCATAAGCACTAAACAGAATAAACTAAGGGCACAGAAACTAGACTGGGGCACAGGGAAACACAGGGCTGGAGATGTTGCTTGGAAGAAGACAGCTAGGAGGGTCAGCAGACTCGGAAGAAGACGACATCGCAACGAGCGCACAGCTCGGGAAGGATCAGGTGACTCGGACGGGGGCATCACAGAGGACAGCACACAGCTCGGAATGGGTCAGGTGACTCAGACAGGAACATCATGGGAAACAGCGCACATCTTGGAGTGGGTCAGGTGACTCGGAAAGGGCATCTCGGGAAACAGCTCATCTCGGAGCGGGTCAGGTGACTCGGACGGAACATCAGGGAGGACAGTACAGCTCGGAATGGGTCCGGGGACTCGGACAGGAACATCACGGGAAACAGCACACATCTCGGAGTGGGTCAGGTGACTCGGACGGGGGCATCACAGAGGACAGCACACAGCTCGGAATGGGTCAGGTGACTGGGACAGAAACATCACGGAGAACAGCAGGCACCAGGGACTCGGAGATCCGGCTGGCGCAGAATGGTACATCGCACAGTGGCATGGAATGGTACATCGCAGGGGAGAACTAACTGGCGCAGATGGTACAGCGGGCACAGGGAACCCGGAAGATTCCACCGGTGCAGAAGGTGCAGCGCGCAGCGAACACCGGGAACTCGGGAAATCCAGCTGGCCAAGATCGTTCAGGAAGCGCAGCGGATACTGAAGGCTCAGGCAAATCCCAATCACGACTGGGCGCTGCCCGCACAGCGTCCCAGCCCCGGAACACACGCATCTCGCAGTGAGTGCGTGGAAGCTCAGAATAAGGCATAGGCAAGGTGTGCAACGTAAAGTCCCGTCTGCCTCTGTGCCTGCTGCAGGGAAATATAAAGGGGAGGGGGGAGACACACACAGCTCGACAACAGGTGCTGAAAGTAATGCAATTAACAAGGGGTAGTCACACGAGGGAAACTCAATTACAAAGAACGGAAAAACATTAACACAAAGACGTGGATCACAAGACTCCCCCTCAACTAGACAAATAAACTGAATAAAAAGACTCCTAAGTGAATAGGATAATAGATAATAGATAAAAATAATAATAATAATAGATAAAAAAAGATTCAGAGATTCTGCAGAAAGCATAGCTAAGCCAGTAAGGAAAGGAGATACGGAAACAAGAATAGAGCGAACGCAGTGAGGTAATTAGTCAATTAGTAAGTGCAGCTGTACAATCCTGGGTGCTCGTTAGTAGTTAGTATTATGTACAATATTAGTTTTGGTTAGTAATTTTAACAAAACAAACTGTTAGTAATTGTTAGTAATATAGGAACAGCAAGGGAAAATAGTAAACGAGAACGGAAGGAAGGTTGAAACCCAGAATCCATTAAATCACCCGAGATAGTGTCACAATCAATTAAGACAAAAACTGATGGACTATGACGCGACCGGGGAAAAAGCAAAGACCATACCTGGGTAAGACAAGGACTGGAATAATACCGGGGAAATCTAAAAAGTGCAACACAAGACATCAGACTGACATCACTGAATAAATAACCTAAAATTAAACTAACAAAAAACACGCAGAACCACGGAACCTTACACGTTAACGTTACACAACAGCAAGTCAACTATTTTGCTGACATTTTTGAGTTGAAATCAATAGCATTACTTCCCTGTCAAATTCGTTTTAAACATTTGATATTGCATTTGTGTTTTAAAATTGTATCTCAAACCATAATTAATCCTTTACCGGCGGCTATGTTTTGTTTTCTGTTCCGCTCATATGTACATCAGGGTGCAGTCTGCAGTGGTCAGGCTTCCATTCCCGGTGAAAAGTGATCATGAACATGCACCCTAGGTCGGAGTTCCACTAACGTTAATGATTACCGCCCTTGATCGTTACGGCCACTAGAGGGCAGCCTACTCACTGGGGCGTTAATCCCTTCCTACCTGCCAGCGGTTCGCGCGGTCACCCCTTGACCGCCCAATCAGCGGGCGAGCCGGGTCGGACGTCACTTCCCATCCTTTTTCAACACATGGATAACAGTACGGAGGCTCTATCAGTACCTAAAGATACGGACAATTCTTTCACAAGGTCAATATTTCCGTACTGCTCGAATACATTCCGTCTGCTTTCATTTTTCAGATCGGTGACATCAAAATTATAATTGCACTTCTCCCGCCAAATGTCAACACGACCCACAATGCATTATTCCGACAAGTCG
The DNA here is from genome assembly GCA_029721435.1 of Gymnothorax reevesii. NCBI lineage: Eukaryota > Metazoa > Chordata > Actinopteri > Anguilliformes > Muraenidae > Gymnothorax > Gymnothorax reevesii. Next base: position 71,549,983 of record CM056578.1, on the reverse strand, counting down.
ACATCGAGGCTTACATCGACGCTTGCGAACCGCTGTGAGGCTATAATGCGTATCCGCTTGTTAAGCTGTGGCATAACGTATCACGTGAGAATACTGTTTCCGGGTCCAAACGTGCTTGACATTGTACTGGCGGTATGCCACAGCGTTGTATTCCGATGTGTGTTCATCAGTCAGACGTGTCCAGAGATGTAATTTTATCGCTTGGCGCTTGATGAAAAGGTGAAGGGTAGACGGATACAGCTCATAAAGAAAGTTAAATAGAGTTCAGTGAAACATTGGCCCAGCGTGAGTAGTCCAGTATACCCCTCACACAGATTAACATTTTAGCAAGTCTCCTTTACATTGGTGTTCGCTGAGTAAATAGACCCCTTCGCATATTTGTAAACAAACTGGCCATTGCTAGGATGCACGCGCAGCTTGGACTCAGAAACAATGGCGCTGCCCCTAGACCGGCATGAGCTGTCAGATTATGCAAAATCGTTGTCGTTACAAGATCGAGAATGCTACATTAAAAAATTAACACTTAAAAGTGGACATCGCCTACCAGATCCTTATTTAATTAAAGAGTGGACAGACGATGTCAGTTAGTTCCCTGCGATACAATGGCCAGATACTCATACCTCATTGACAAGACTTCTGTGTACACCCACGAAAAACTTCACGCCTACAAGTCTTTGGACGCATATGATTATGTAATGTACGGGCATGTACCGAATGTGTTTTATACAGACGTTGACTGCGTTTACATGCACACCATATTCCTGTATTAATCGGAAAATGAGAATATTCAGATTGTGTACTTGTCATGTAAACGCGTTCAATAACCCGATTAAGGTCATTTTCCGATTCAAAATATTCCGAATAAGACCCCTGGCATATGCCTGTTTTAATCGGAATATTGGCTCATGTATACACCTTAATCGGAATATGCCCTCGAACTGAATATTCAACCACGTCTGCACCTGTTCACTTCACAAGGAATTTGCATTTTCAGAGCGAAGAGGAGACTACTGTATGCATTCAGATAATGAAAGACATGAATATATTGTAATATATCGATGGGCGAAAGCACCGTAACAATGATATATTTAAGGTGTGCAAGAAGTGGAGAGAGGCTGGTTTTGTGTTAACTGACAAGCGCCAACTAAATTCAGCATCGCTGGACACCTCTGAAGGCAGCATATTCCAAAGCGAAAAAAAATAAAGGCAGTGACTCTTTTTATGCCAGTCGTAATCTTACTCCAATGACATTTTCTTACGATCTTCCGTATGTTCATGTGCAATGTAGGAAATCAGGACTTGGAGCCATAGACTGATTTATACAGTCTATGCTTATACAACGGCATTAAATATGATGTATCATCTGACGTTCGCTTGCGAGACGGCTGTAACATTACTTATGTTTTCTAGCGAGTTGCTTAATTTAGCTAACGGGCTTGGTAGTTATGAGAGTGTAATTTTAGGTTCAACGTTTGATCGCTAGTATTTGTGGAACTGTCAGGTCGTCACTCTCCGGGTGCAAGATCCATTTCACTTGGGTTCAGCCCCACTTTACCGACCACCACATTTCCCTTGTTCTCACAAGCACTGAGCCCACGCAGTTCGAATTATCAGATATTAATCCCTTTTTGACCTTTTGATCCCTTAACTTCAGAAAATAACTTTGCCTGCGTGAACATGGTAACTGGCTCGGCCATGTCTACAGTGAACTGCATGTGATTTTGCTGTATTTGGACCCGGAAACAGCATTATCACGTGATGCGTTACATCAGACTTAACAAGAGAATAGGTGTTAGTGAAGCAACCGGACACATTGGAGCGGAACCGAACGGCTATATCACATAGGTTAGAGTTCCACTAGCCCGAGCCGTTGTAATGGACACTTCGGATACCAGCGCGTTCATGAGCCCCACACCACGCACGCGTGAGCAAAAATCACACGGCGCAAGTCCGCGTGGGTCCGGAAGCTTGGCCCCCATGTCGCCGTGCTGCGCCACTGCGCCATTTCCATTGAAATGAATGGACGGCCATTTTCCAATTGTATATCCAGTGAAATATGAAACATCCTTGGTTCATGTCCTATCCTCCGCCCTCGTTCTGAGCTTGCAAAGATTCAACCAATGAGTGTATAAGAAGCGGTGGCTGATGGGCGCGAGCTTCGGAGGAGAGCCGCGAACTGTCTACACAGAGTTGGCAGCAAGGGGTCGCATATGAGCAAGACTTGCACGTAGTTCACCAATTGGGCATTCCAGATTCGGGTGGGATTATCGATGTCAAATTTAGAAATAAAACAAATTTTTAAAAAGTAAAAAAGAAAAAATGACATCTATGTGAAAAATGGCTACTTTCGTACCTGCTCTCCCCAACATATACATTTTTTATGATTTATATATAAAGCATTTTTTAATAAGCGCGACTGTGCTGTAGAAATGAAGTCGGTAGAAATGTGCATTTATTGACGCAGTTTTTAAAATTAAGCTACAATATTACTGCATCATATTACATGTTTTTCGGGGTCGAGTGAAATACTAATACAAACACTTTTTTAAATTTAACACTTCCCTGTAATATCACGCCTGATAACGATGATAATGACTTGCCTCCTCACTGGAAAACAATTTCCCAACAAACAATAAAATGTATATTTATATCTAAAAAATAAATAAATAAAAAGTTGACGATTGGGCGATTAATGATTACTTTAATCATGTAAGCATCTCATGCCTCCACTTTAATTTGTTGGGTTTGATTTGTGCTTGGGGAGAACAGCTGGCGTGGCAGGCCATTCCGGCAGGCTGCCGTAGGGGATGCTTCGTTCTTCCTCATTTGAAACCACAATACAGTATAAAACACAAGTTTACTCGAGTCGTACAACATAAAGTATGTAGCCTGTTATTGGTAGCGGAATGGCTAAGTCAATGAAATTGCTGAAGAAATAGATGGGATAAAGCAAATTCACATAATGTTATGTTGAATGAGTTTTTAGCTGGACGGTGCTTGATGTAAATCAAGGTTTAATCATTCCAACTCCTTGCTGCCTTTAATGATGGCAAGGGCTGCAACAGACAATGACAATGCATTGAAAGAGCGAGCGGCACTGTGCCGTGATGGACTGCGGTGAAGTTAGTTTTATACTAGCTGCTACCCGCTGTGTAGCCTATTATGCCCCGTTCACACATATCGCTACTCGCTCATTGCCCCTAGCTTCTCGCTAAAATTTTACTCGCCGGTAGGAAAATTCTCTGCCGCTGGCGTAGGTTGCCATGGCTTCCCGATAGTTTACTTCCCACCGCAGAAGTGTCGTAGGGAAACAAGTTTTTGCTTCAGACATGATGGTAGGAACCAATATTCTTGACGTGGTGCTCAAACGGCAGCTCTCTGTGGAACTGTCTGTTCTCGTCAAGTGTCAATCATCTCCATCATACATTCCCATTGGTAATTCGCTTCACTCACATCGCTGACAGTAAAAAACATTTTATGTCCGTACCCGCCCACATCGCATTGCTAGTCCTCGACTCGCCTGTCCTCGCCATATTCTGCTGGAACGCGTTCACATTCTATTGACGGTTCTCGCTCAGAGATGAGCGAGTAGCAATATGTGTGAACGGGGCATTAGTTTGTCACTTTTAGATCGCATGAGGGAGAGAAGCAGTGTCTTCAATTGCCACTTGATTATTCTTGAATTGGAAAACGTGTTAATCAAGGGAAACCATCTAGAATCAGCCAGGACTAATTTTTGTGAATAATTGCCGCCAAATTTTCAGGTGTTATGCCCCGTTCACACATATCGCTACTCGCTCATCGCCCCCAGCTTCTCGCTAAAATTTTACACGCCGGTAGGAAAATTCTCTGCCGCTGGCGTAAGTTGCCATGGCTTCCCGATAGTTTACTTCCCACAACAAACATGTCAGAGGGAAGCAAGTTGTGGCTGTATAAGATACCAGCGGGTGCATACACATAATTATTGTTGTGGATTTTCTTCAACATATTGAGATTCCCCCATCCTCAAGCAATTGGAGAGAGACAGATTCTTGAAAAAGGAAAAATCATGCCCCGTTCACACTTATCGCTACTTGCTCATCGCCTCTAGCTTCTCGCTAAAATTTTACTCGCCGGTAGGAAAATTCTCTGCCGCTGGCGTAGGTTGCCATGGCTTCCCGATAGTTTACTTCCCACCACAGAAGTGTCGTAGGGAAACAAGTTGTGGCTTCAGACATGATGGTAGGAGCCAATATTCTTGACGTGGTGTTCAAACGGCAGCTCTCTGTGGAACGGTCTGTTCTCGTCAACTGCCAATCATCTCTATTATACATTCCCATTGGTAACTCGCTTCACGCGCATCGCTGACAGTAAAAAAAAATTTTATCTCCGTAACCGCCCACATCGCATCGCTAGTCTTCAACTCGCCTGTCCTCGCCACATTCTGCTGGAACGCGTTCACATTCTATTAACGGTTCTCGCTCAGAGATGTGCGAATAGCGATATGTGTGAACGGGGCATTAGGCTTTATTGTGTCATGTTGAAAAAAGCAAAGCCGAGTTCCTCCTGCGCAAGAGGAACTGCCCCCAAGACGAACTGTAGAACTGCCCGATGAACTGCAAGACGAACTCCCCTGTAGAACTGCCCTTTGCCAGGGTTACAATGGGTAATATACCTCAAATATGGTCCTTCCCCTTTTCATTCTCGCACTTACAATTGGACAGGCAACCTGAGATTCTCTGTTATTTCATCCTTCAGGAATGCATAGCAAAGACGCATGTGCGTCACCTTAAGAGACCTACAGTCACACTTAGAAAAAAATATACAGAGATACAAAGACAGATGAAAAAGAAAAAGATACCAGTGGATGAATTCTATGTATATCAAATTATTACAAATAATTCAATTGAGTATGTTTTCAGTAGGAAATAATGATTTTGCTGAACAAATATTGATCAAAGCTACAGAAATAATACATTCATCCTCTGATTATGTTTTTTGAATCAAGAAAACCGAAGCTTACTCATCAAAGCTACAGAAGCATGCTGCTTATGTGTGTGAGCAGCTTGTATGTATACTTGTTTGTGAGTTTGCACTGCAGTATGTGAACTACTTGTATGTATGTGTGTGTGTGTTATGTGTGTGTGTCTTTTTGCTGCCTACATAATATGGTTATTGATTATGAGTATACGCAATGAATGAATGATGATAAAAAATATATATCAATATTAGTAAATATAATGAATAATGCTGAAATAAAATCTTCAACATTATCTGCCTTGGTTAAGATCGCTGACAATTCTAAATGCATAAAATTAACACATAAATAGTACCACTTATAGATCGCCTTTTCTGTTTTCTATTGTCAGCTAAGGCATGGTTTGATGTCCACACTTAGCTGACAATTAGCCTCCAAAAGCATATTCGGCTAAAGAGAAAAACGTAATTAAAACATGCTCTCACCTGAAACGCAGATGATTGCAGACACTCTGTTCCATGAGTCATCCTTTCGGTTTTTATTTCTATAATTTTGAGGGTGGTATCATAGAGCTCCGGCTGGTTTGAGATGGCTATTATTAGCTGCTCGTCAGACATGATGTAGGAACCAAAATTCTTGTGCGTTGCGGTGTTCAAATTGTCTGTGGAACTGTCTGTTCACGTCAAGTGAATCATGTCTTTCCTACATTCCCACTGGTAACTCGCTTCACTCGCATCGCTGACAGTAAAAAATATTTTATGTCCGTACTGCCCACATCGCATCGCTAGTCCTCGAGTCGCCAGTCCTCGCCACATTCTGCTGGAACACGTTCACATTCCATTGACGGTTCTCGCTCAGAGATGGGCGAGTAGCGATGTGTGAATGAGGCTTAATGTGTTGTGATTCTGCTCTGTCCTGTTCATGCTTCCCTGATTATCTTGACTGCTCTTTTGGTTTTGGTATTGTTGCAATGTCTGACTATTCTTTGTATTACGTATTGTGTATTGGTTACCTTAATTTGTCATGTTTAGTCTTAGTTTACTTTTCCATGTTTTGCATTTTGCCATATCATATTCCTGTTCATGTTTTCCATTTTGCTTTGCACTTTGTCTCCCCTGTCTGGTCTCATGTCTTGTCATTGCAATCTGCCTCAGTCTTGTGTTTTCACTCTTCGGGTGATTTATTGGATTCTGGTTTCCAATCTTCCTTCCAATCCCGTTTACTGGCTTCTCTCTGCTTTTCTATCTAACAATACTAACAGTTTATTATTTTCCTCTGAGATTACTAACAACTAACCTTGTATATAAGACTAACTTACTAATGAGCACCAAGGATTTGTATAGTTGCACTTACTAATTGACTAACGATCTCTCAGCACTCGCCCTGTTCTAGTCTCCGCCTCCTTGCCTATCCCTAATTATCTCTGCTGCAGTTTTCTGTGGATCTCCACTTATACTTTATGCTTTCCTTTTCTTTAAACTATACACTTTAGTACTCCTTGACCGGAGCTGTTGTTCTGTTCATAGGTTTGTCTTGTGATCCCTTTCTGTGTTTTGGCTACAGCCAAATTCATGTAATTAGTTTATTCCTCATGCGTCTCTCCCTGATCATTGTTACCATTGATTGAACCTGTTCTCCCTGGTCATGTGTTTACCCCGGATGTGTATATAAGATGTCTGTTTGGTTCACTTTCTTGTCAGATCGTTTTCCCTAGTCTTCTCATGCTACGTTTCTCACCTTGATTACTCAGTGTTTATCTTTCTGACTGGATTGCCCGACTTTCGATTTTTGCCTTTGTGATTTTTGGATTATTTTTGCATCTGTGTGTTTTGACCATTTTCTGCCCGACTACGAGATCTGTTTGCTGCCCTGGTAACGATTCGGATTACGCCCTTTGGATTCTGGCTTTGCTTCTCTGATATACATATTCCTGTGAACCAGACCCATTTCTGTTCGACTACGATTACTGTGATTGCTGCCCTGGTTTTTGATTCTATTTTTGCCCAACTGGATTTTGACTTTTGGATTGTGGACTCTGTACTTTTGCCTTCTGCCCTGCGGGGGTCCTCCCCCTTTAATAAAGCAAGTTCTACTGCATTGCCTGGTTCTCGTGACTGGTTACTGATTGCTCCATTACATATCGCCAGCCCCGCGAGTGTTCAACAGTCCAATTTCAATTTGGGAGCTGTGAAGTTCAACGAATCAGAATGCTGCATTTGTGGACGAACGCAGTGCCCTGTCAAAAGCCCGGGTTTCTTGCAGGCTCTTTTCACACCCTCGGCCCCATTGCAAACAGTAGCCCGCTCGCAGGTTACCTCAACGCCCGTTCGTAAGGACACTGCGGCTCCTAGTGGTGCGGCCGGATATTGCTACGCACAACAAGTTATATTAGTTTACTCGCTACCTGGAGTGAAATTGCCATTTTTTTGCGAGTATGACCGTTTTCGTCATTGAAACCTGGCTTAGGTGTTAGTTTGGAAGCAAAGGTATCACTGAAATTAGAAAAAATCCATGCACAAATTATGGCCGTGCATGGCGCGAACACAGACACACACAGTCTTATAAGATTGGATATTCGACAGACATTCGCGGTGCACTCTCCGGCATAATTTTGCGATCTTACCCAGAGACTCCGAAAGCAGGCTGTCAAATATCGATTCAGCGCTGGCTGCAGCGGTAAGGGACCATCAATAAATTCCAAAAGTATTAATAGTAATGTATACTTAATTTCTCTAGCTACCAGACCACTTGACGAAGAGATTCAGGAAAAAAGTAAATTTAACGCAGATTCCACATGAGGCGCACCTAATTTTTTTCAGAAAAAGCTTTTATAGTATTATTTTAACTATTATATGAATCTAAATGTATCAAAATGCATGAAAAATGCACAACCTTTTCAATAGCTAGGAAACTTGGCACAGGGACTGAGCACAAAAACAAAAAAATTCTAATATTAATTCAGCATGAAGCACACCTTTCATTTTTTTCTGAACATGCTTTTTTTTTGGAATTTTTTCATTAATGAATATTGACAATAATTGAAAAATCACTACTTTTTTCTATGGCTCCCAGGAAACTTGACAAATGGTTGCAACATAAAGGTTATTATAATTCTAATATTCATTCTTCATGAGGCACACAATTTTGTTTTTTAGAAAAAGCTTTCACTCCATTTTTATAAATATTAAATGAAATTACTGTAGTAATATGAATGGAAAAAGCATTATTTCCTTCAATAGCTTCCAGGAAACTGGAAGTAGGGACACAGCACTATAGCTACATAATTTGAATATTCATTCTACATGAGGCACACCTCTTATTTTTTCTGAATATGCTTTTTTAGAATTTTTATAATTATTAAATGAATATTGACATAACTGAAAAATTATTACTTTTTTCAATAGCTCCCAGAAACTTGAAGAATGGATGCATCATAAAGGTTATATAATTCTATATAGCTTCCAGGAAACTGGAAGTAGGGACATTGTGCTAAAGCTATATAATTCTAATATTCATTTTTCATGAGGCACACCTCTCAATTTTTTCAGAATGCGCTTTCTTATCATTTTTATAAATATTCAATTAATATAAATGTAACAATATGAATGGAACAGCCAAAACCTTTTTCATTAGCGCCTTAGAATGTTGTGAAGGGCATGGAAGACAAAGCCTATAAAATTCTAATCATCATTCCACTTGAAGCTTACCATTCTGTTTTCCAGAATATGCTTTTAATGCATTTCATAAGTATTGAATTAAAATTAATGTATTAAAATTAATTGAAAAAGCACTACTTTTTTCAATAGCTATGAGGCAACTTCAAGTAAAAACTTTAACCAAAATAATCAAAATTATTCTAATATTCATTCTTCAAAAGGCATATCTCATTTTATGTTAATTATTTGATTTCTAGCTTTGTAATTAACATTAATAGAAAATTTATTTGTTCATGCATAACTTCACTTGACGCAGAGTTGCAGAAAAAAGATCTTTAATTTTAATACTGATTCCACAGCAGGCACACCTCTCATTTTTTCACAAAATGCTTTTTTAGCATTTTTATAAATATTTAATGAAAATTAACGCATCAATCATAATTGAAAAATCACTTTTTTTTCCCAATAGCTCCCAGGAGACAAGGGGATGCAGCACAAATCCTATATTTTTCCTCTATTAATTTGACATGAGGCACACCATTCTGCTTTTCAGAATGTGCTTTATTTGTATTTATCTAAATACCTAATGAACATTAATGTATGAAAATGAAGGGGTAAAACTTTTCTCATAGCTTCCAGGAAGCTTGAGACAGATATGCAGAACAATAGATACATAAAATAACATATGATACTCATTTTACATATGGCACACCTTTTAATTGAGAGACAGTGCTTTGTAGTTCTTTAATAAACATTCGCTGAAAATGAATCAATTGATCTGAGACCAATCTTTTTTTTCCAACTGCCACCTGTCCACTTGACCCAGTGAGGATAATCTGTTCCTGCATCCACAAATGTAAGTTAAAACCGAATTTTGTACAGAAAAAGAGAACCCATAAATAAATAAGATCCAGAAATGCTGCCGCCTTCTCAAGGAATGGATTTCTTGTAACTATTTGCAGTTAAACACAGCCAAGATGGAGGTTCTTATCATTGCTCCAAATAATATTGCTGGCGAGTTGGGTTCCTGTATTGGGTCTCTTGGCCATAATGTGCACTCTAATCTACGAAATCTGGGAGTAGTTTTCAATCAGGCCATGAACTGGACTGCCAGGTTAGGGCACTAACCTGTACATGCTACTTCCACATGTGCAATATTGCCAAACTCAGGCATATTATATACACTGCTCTAAAAAATAAAGGGAACACTAAAATAACACATCCTAGATCTGAATAAATAAAATATTCTTATGAAATACTTTGTTCTTTAGGCGAGACGTTTTTGATCGTTTGGTTCACGGATCCGCCGACGTAAAAAATTGGCATTCTTGGAAAAAAATAAATTTTTATATTTCGCATATTCGCGGATCCGCCGATCTATATTTCACCAAAATTAGAAAAAAAATATTATTTTATTTTATCGCCCGCCCACATTTTGAATAGTTCTCCGATATGTACACTGTGTAACAATTCACTTAAACCAAATAGATAAATGAACGATACAACGCAAATTAGCGTAGTTTCACAGGAGCTGGAGATGAAGGCAGCTGCAGAGTGAGCCATTTGACTTCCTCGCAACTCAGTCACGCCTGCGCAAATGCGACCGGTGGGAGGAGAGCGGAAAGCGACAGGATAATGCGGGCATGGAGCTGCAAATTTATACACGCAGTTACAATATTCTATCACTAGATGGCACACCAGGATCATTTATTGAACATTCACAAGCAAGCCGAATACTGAATACCGTATTTTTCATACACCTAAAAATAGATTAAAGAGCACCAGGAGAGAACAAAGATTGGTTGCTCCTCTTCTTTCAATGCGTACTGTGAAAAATACTTTGTACTTGTACTAGAGCTTTTGATAGTTATATATACTTAGAAGTATTTTTTCACAAAATACTTTTGGTACTTAAGTACATTTAATCTGAGCTACTTTAAGACTTTTTTGCAAGTAATTTTCTTATGGGTGACTTCAACTTTTACCAAAGTAACTGTCAGTTATGGTACTTCTACTTTTACTCAGTTATTTTATTCCAGTACTTTATACACCTCTGGATATACCTGGTTATATATATCAAAGACTCTAGACCAAAGAATGTTATTCACAAAATGCTGATTTTTTTAATTAAAGGAAAACTTCTTTTTTTTTGCTGCTGCTGCTGCTGCTACCCGTCCTTGGTGATCAGAAAAATAATGTATTTATTTTTTTATATTCACACTTTAGCCTGACAACAATTCAAAAACTTGAATTCTGACTTGAATTTTTAGCAAAGTTTAATAAAACATTTTTGGAAGAAATATTAATCCTTATTGTCTGTATTGTTAGCGCATGGGTAAAATGACCTCAAGCTAAATTGAAAAGCCAGTAGCTAAATAACCGTTGTACTGTGCAAGTCAATTTGACAAGTCGATTAATCGTTTCAATAATCGTCGACAAATCGACAATCAAAATAATCCTTAGTTGCAGCACTAATGTCTGTAGGATCTATCGTTGTCGAGTTACAAGTCTTGAAAGCCAATGAGTCTTGCATACTTGAAATCACACTAAATTCTTTGACTGACGTTGTTCCGTCATATCACAAGCTAAGAAGATGGGACCAAGATGTCCTTGTAGCCAACAAGGAGACCTTTACAACGAGGGACAGCACTTCCCCTCATTGTCTTGGGAAACCTGGGAAATTGAGTGTGTATTTCTCATTGAACGCCAGTGCGTAAAGAGGCTCTATTATAGCGGTCATGCTCCTACGCAAAACTTTCGTATTTTGCGCAAAAATGCTTAAACAGCAGGAAAAACAAAACACATGGAGGACGAATGGGGCAAAGGAAGAGGAAAGAGAGAAAGTGATGTTGAGGAAGAAATAAAAGAAATTGAAGTGAAATCTCTACACAGACAACTATTACCGGGACAATGTGATGACATGCAGAAGGAAAGTGCAGACTATGCTGTATCAGACAGGATTACACTCCACCACCAGAATGAGTATTACTGTGAAAGAACACTGAACAATACTACAAAGTACATATTAATTAATGACAATAGAGGAGATCATGCAAAAATATGTCGACACTAATGCAGCGAGCAATGTGAACCAATGTGAGCCTGGGGGAAGGACATGATGGGGCTCTCTTTGTTTAGGGTAAGGCAGTAAGAGCCCCATCATGTCTCTTTGAGTATGATTAATGTGGCTTAATGGGGAGTGTGGCTCCCCCAAGCTATCCTAAGAGAGTGATTTTGAACTCTCCTGTACTTTTCAAATCTGAAGTTTCACATGCACAAATGGACGGGTGGTACCACTGTTTTCTCAATGTACACCAAATTTTATCGCCTGCTAGAAGTCAGGTCTGAACTATATTTTATTCATTTGCGATCAGTTTCTCACTTGACTGATTGGAGATGAGGGCCCAATACATTTGCCATTGTACCTACTCAGTTTATAAATGTTCTAGTATTGACATTCAATGTATTGGAAAACTGTAATATTTTGTAAAAAAAAAAAATTTATTGTCTTCCGCTCTTTATTCTGTCTTCCGATATCTTGACATAATCCGTGAATATCGGGAAAATAAATATTTATTTTTATTTTTATTCCCCCCTCCCCAAAATATTTTGCCTGAAAAAATCCGTGAACCAAACAATCAAAAAAGTCTTGCATTACATAGTTTAATGTGCTGACAACAAAATCACACAAAAATTATCAATGGAAATCAAATTTTTTAACCCATGGAGGTCTGGATTTGGAGTCACACTCAAAATTAAAGTGGAAAAACATACTACAGATCCAACTTTGATGTAATGTCCTTAAAACAAGTAAAAATGAGGCTCAGTAGTGTCTGTGGCCTCCACGTGCCTGTATGACGTCCCTACAACGCCTGGACATGTTCCTGATGAGGTAGCGGATGGTCTCCTGAGGGATCTCCTCCCAGACCTGGACTAAAGCATCTGCCAACTCCTGGACAGTCTGTGGTGCAATGTGGCGTTGGAGGGTGGAGCGAGACATGATGTCCCAGATGTGCTTAATTGGATTCAGGTCTGGGAAACAGGCGGGCCAGTCCATAGCATCAATGCCTTTGTCTTGCAGGAACTGCTGACACACTCGAGCCACATGAGGTCTAGCATTGTCTTGCATTAGGAGAAACCCAGGGCCAACCGCACCAGCATATGGTCTCACAAGGGGTCTGAGGATCTCATCTCGGTACCTAATGGCAGTCAGGCTATCTCTGGCGAGCACATGGTGGGCTGAGCGGCCCCCCAAAGAAATGCCACCCCACACCATTACTGACCCACTGCCAAACCGGTCATAATGGAGGATGCTGCAGGCAGCAGAACATTCTCCATGGCGTCTCCAGACTCTGTCATGCCTGTCACATGTACTCAGTGTGAACCTGCTTTCATCTGTGAAGAGCACAGGGCGCTAGTGGCGAATTTGCCAATCTTGGTGTTCCCTGGCAAATGCCAAACATCCTGCACGGTGCCCGAAATCCCCCACTTGTGGATTTCGGGCCCTCATACCATCCTCATGGAGTCGGTTTCTGATCGTTTGTGCAGACACATGCACATCTGTGGCCTGCTGGAGGTCATTTTGCAGGGCTCTGGCAGTGCTCCTCCTGTTCCTCCTTGCACAAAGGTGGAGGGAGCGGTTCTGCTGCTAGGTTGTTACCCTCCTATGACCTCCTCCACGTCTCCTTTGTACTGGCCTGTCTCCTGGTAGCGCCTCCATGCTCTGGACACTATACTGACAGACACAGCAAACCTTCTTACCCTGGCTCACATTGATGTGCAATCCTGGATGAGCTGCACTACCTGAACCACTTATGTGGGTTGTAGAGTCCGTCTCATGCTACCACTAGAGTGAAAGCACCACCAGCATTCAAAAGTGACCAAATCATCAGCCAGAAAGCATAGGAACTGTGAAGTGGTCTGTGGTCACCACCTGCAGAACCACTCCTTTATTGGGGGTGTCTTGCTAATTGCCTTTAATTTCTACCTGTTGTCTATTCCATTTGCACAACAGCATGTGAAATTGATTGCTGTTGTGGACAGTTTGATTTCACAGAAGTGTGATTGACTTGGAATTACATTGTGTTGTTTAAGTGTTCCCTTTATTTTTTGAGCAGTGTATAAACCTGAGCTTGAAATGATTATTCATGCCTTTATTTTGTCAAGGCTTGAACGCTCTTTTTACATGCCTCATCAAGGCTTCCATTGACCGTCTGCAGCTCGTGCAGTACGCTGCTGCTAGACTTTTAACCAATACAAGAAAGTTCGAACATATTACTCCCGTTTTGGCTTCCCTGCACTGGCTACCTGGGAATCTAAGCATTCATTAAAAATTTTTACTTTTAAGTTATTGGGCCCGACAAGGTCAGGCACCCACCTACATTGTGAGTTGCTTCAGCCTCATGTCCCAACCAGGGCATTGAGATCAGCCGACCTCAGCCTTTTAATTGCCCACCTCACTAAAAAATCCACCAAAGGAGACAGGGTTTTCCAGGCGGTCGCTCCCAGGCTGTGCACTACATTTTTCTACTGTAGTTTTCGTGTTGTGATTTTACTGTGTCTTTTGTATTTGTATATTTATTGTATATACGCATTATTGCTTGTATTTTACGGATTGTGTTTTTTCTACGCGTTTTATACTGTGAAGCACCTTGTGAGTTTTATGTCCTCTGGGAAAGGTGCTATAGTAAATAAATTTTACTTACTTACTCACTTCTCTGGGCCTAAGCTCAGTGATGATGACCTGAGACGAAGTGAAAAAACTATCCTGCGGCCTGACTTATGAAAATCTAATTTTTTTCTTGAAAATCAAAAATGTCACATCCTCAGGGCTGAAATGCAGAGGGAATATCTGGCTTATTATCAATGCACAGTTCACAATTCAGAATCCATGATGGTATGGGGGTGCATTAGTGCCACATGACATTGGTAACTTGCACATTTGTGAAGACAGCATTAATGTTGTGAACAATATATACAGGTTTTGGAGCAATGTACACAGCCGTCCAGACCCCTTTTTTCTGGTGAGCCATTGCTTTCTTCAACAAGACAATGCCAAACCACATTGTACCCATGTTACATCATGGATACATAGAAAGACTTTGGGTGCCAAACTAGCCTGCCTGCAGTTCAGATGAGTCATCCACTGAAAATTTTAGTGCACAAAAGTGACAAAGGTAGCAAAAGTTGTGAGCAGCTGAAAACTAAAATCAAAGTAAACCGGAAAAAAAACCCATTTTGCTTTTAAATCTACAATATATGGTCTATTCCTTTCCAAAACACCTACAGCTTGTTGTCAGAAGAAGATATGTTTTAACACAGAGGTAAACATGGCCTGGTCCCAACTTTTTTTGAAAGACGTTACAAGGATCAAATCCAAAATTAGCAGATATTTCCAGGACCAATAAATTTTCTCAGTTTCAACATTTGATGGTTTGTCTTTGTACTATTTTCAGTTTATTACAGAGTTCAATGATTTACCAAACTTTGCTGTCGGTTTTTATTTACATTTTACACAACGTCCCAATTTTTCAGGAAAAAAGATTCTGTGATGCAGCTTCAGTGAAGCACTTGCAATCAGCCGATACAGAACATGCATGCACTATGGTCCTACAATATAAAAGTGCCTTTTCTGACTTTGAGCCTGTTTAAGGGAAACCTGAAAGAAAAATTAAAGGATAAGTAGTAGCAAAGTTCGTGTGCAATAGGTAATACAAATTATTTATGTGATGGATTAGGTGTGTATCATTTCAATGGAAAAACATGATGACATTACATTGTTTCTAATATTAATATTTCATTTTAAGAGATTTGTGTTGTTTAATTGATGGACATTAAAGATTAAGCACCTAATTTACTTAGACCTTTAGCACATGCAAATTCTTTTTTGCCCGTGCAAAACCAGAAACCTTGCCATTGATTGGTGCAAGGCAAGTACCCTGGCCAATCACGGGTAATGTTATTGGTTTTGCATGGGTAAGAAGATTTTGCTTGTGTTAAAGGTCTTAGTAAATCAGGCCCCAAGTATCAGAGAGCATTGATCCAAATAATTTGGCTAAGCATAGCAGTACCAAATATTGGTTTGATAGAGTTTTTAAGTTAACAGCTTGTAGAGTATATTTCTCGGTTATGCAAAACTTTTAATGTAATTATTTTTGCAAGTATGTCCCCTTTTAAATACGCCTTAGACTTTTGTACAGTACTGTAAATTTTAGTCAAAATCCATGTTGAGGAAAAATGTCATGCAACAAAGGGCATAGCAGTTAAGCAAGGAAGCTGCTGAAACCACGTTGTATTCTGTCTGATTATTTATCAATTAATTTATTTTTATTTATTTCATTATTTTCCCTGTCAGGGTATACAACTATAGGAACCACATGTATCAAATTTGGTACAATGGTCCCTACATTTAACCAGTACTCACGATAAAGAATTACCCCAATTGGCCCAGAAGTGGCGCTATAGTAAGGCACAACGCTTTTTGGGCTGTAATGTCTGAACCGTAGGTTGTGAAAAAATGTTTTTCTTCAGTTATATGAGTTCATACAAATAGATCAATTTAAGCTGCACCCATTTGTGTCTTCGCAATTTTTCAGACATTTTTAACTAGAATCAAATTCTCTTGAGAACAAACGACCAATTAAATGAAAGTTGGAGCACTGCACCTTCATACCAAGAACTTGATAAACCTGAGTTTAGAGAAAGCTGTAGTGCCAAAACATGTGGCCATAGTGGCAAATTCATTGATTGGAGGCACTATAGCAAGCAAATTGTACAAAACCCAGAACCAGTGAAGTTGGCACGTTGTGTAAATCGTAAATAAAATCAGAATACAATGATTTGCAAATCCTTTTCAACCTATATTCAATTGAATAAAGACAAGTTACGTAATGTTCGAATAGGTAAACTTTGTAATTTTTTGCAAATATTAGCTCATTTGGAATTTGATGCCTGCAACATGTTTCAAAAAAGCTGGCACAAGTAGCAAAAAAGACAGAGTTAAGGAATGCTAATCAAACACTTATTTGGAACATCCCACACGTGAACGGGCTAATTGGGAACAGGTGGGTGCCATGATTAGGTATAAATGCAACTTCCCTGAAATGCTCAGTCCTTCACAAACAAGGATGGGGCGAGAGTCACCACTAAGTGAACAAATGCGTGAGCTGATTGTTGAACAGTTTAAAAACAACATTCCTCAACGAGCGATTGCAAGAAATTTAGGGATTTCATCACCTACGTTCCGCAATATCGTCAAAAGGTTCCGAGAATCTGGAGAAATCACTGCACGTAACCGTCAAGGCCGAAAACCAACATTGAATGCCCGTGACCTTCGATCCCTCAGGCAGTACTGCATCAAAAACCGACATCAGTGTGGAAAGGACATCACCACATGGGCTCAGGAACACTTCAGAAAACCACTGTCAGTAGCAACAGTTTGTCACTACATCTGCAAGTGCAAGTTAAAACTCTACAATGCAAAGCGAAAGCCATTTGTCAACAGCACCCAGAAACGCCGCCGGCTTCGCAGGGCCCGAGCTCATCTAAGATGGACTGATGCAAAGTGGAAAGTGTTCTGTGGTCTGACGAGTCCACATTTCAAATTGTTTTTGGAAACTGTGGACGTTGTGTCCTCCGGACCAAAGAAGAAAAGAACCATCCGGACTGTTATAGGCGCAAAGTTCAAAAGCCAGCATCTGTGATGGTATGGGGGTGTATTAGTGCCCAAGGCATGGGCAGCTTACACATATGTGAAGGCACCATTAATGCTGAAAGGTACATACAGGTTTTGGAGCAACATATATTGCCATCCATGCAACGTCTTTTTCATGGACACCCCTGCTTATTTCAGCAAGACAATGCCAAGCCACATTCTGCACGTGTTACAACAGCATGGCTCCGTAGTAAAAGAGTGCGGGTACTAGACTGGCCTGCCTGTAGTCCAGACCTGTCTCCCATTGAAAATGTGTGGCGCATTATGAGGCGTAAAATACGACAACGGAGACACCAGACTGTTGAACAACTTAAGCTGTACATCAAGCAAGAATGGGAAAGAGTTCCACCTGAAAAGCTTCAAAAATTGGTCTCCTCAGTTCCCAAATGTTTACTGAGTGTCGTTAAAAGGAAAGGCGATGTAACACAGTGGTAAAAAGGCCCCTGTGCCAACTTTTTTGCAATGTGTTGCTGCCTTTAAATTCTAAGTTAATGATTATTTGCAAAAAAAACAATAAAGCTTCTCAGTTTGAACATTAAACATCTTGTCTTTGCAGTGCATTCAATTGAATACAAGTTGAAAAGGATATGCAAATCATTGTATTCAGTTTTTATCTACGATTTACATAACTTGCCAACTTCACTGGTTTTGGGTTTTGTAAGAAATCCTCAACAAAATGTCCGAAAAACCTGAAACTTGGTACGCTGCATATTGGTAAAGGCTGCGGGGGACTTCTGTAAGTTCAAGGCGATTCCTCAAATAAAATGGCTGTCATCTGCTAGTCAATCCTCGGTGGCCTTTCTGCTCAGTTTAGGCATCACTCACCATTATGAAACTTTATGATTGTGAAGGATGTGTTTAAGACCAATTTCTTTCAGCATTACTTTGATTAGCCAGATGGTTGTGCTACAGAAAACCGAAACTTTTGAATTTTGAAATATAACTCTTAAATCATTTAGGCTAAATTCAAAATCTACCTTCAACTGATTCCCTGGCCCCAGCAAAAGAAGGCCTCATTGACCGAAATTATTTCCCAAATAGAATTTTGTGCCTTTTTGATTTTTTTAAATAAAACCTTTAATGTCAATCTCCAGTGAGACGATGAGACCGATTCACGCAAGAGTTGGTACATAGCATCTTCAGAACTGTAATTTAAATTCAAGCATAAAATAGTTGCTACACTAATCATATAGCCACAGCAAGAAAATTCAATCTGTTGACATGGCCTGTATTGATATATTGGGGTGTAGGACAAAGCAGGGGCAGGTTATTATGAGACTTGCAGGAAAAGCAAGGTTAAGGACCAGAAAGTGTTTCAAAAAGTCATTGAATGTACATCTTTACTGCTTTAAAGTTCTTAACTGCCTTATGTTCCTCGGACCCTGATGATCACCACTGGAAGTTATATTGTTGTGTTGTACTTTTGTTTGGTACTTTTAAATGAAAAAATGGGAGAGTTTATAAAATGTAAATAAAATTAGCCAACAGTAATTAAAAAAATCCCTTTTAGCTGCATTCGACTAGAGTAAGTACAATTAGACAATTAAAGCTGCAAGCAGCGTTGAAAGGGCCCTCGCACCCCTCGTGCACGTTGGGGTGGTGGCGAAATGTGACTGGTCAAATGCACCCGTCAACAGCCACTGGACACTGGTAGACTGCACATAATATGTTTTCCTGAGTGGAGTGCAAACACCATTCCTGAAGTCAATAGGTGGAGCATCTAAAAGTATAACACCTGTTCATGAAAAAAAATTGAAATTTTAATTCAAAATAATGCACTTCCTGTTGGGTTTGGGTAACGGCACTATATGATTTTTTTACAAGTCTTGGCACGTTTCATGTCTCAACCAAATTTTGTTTATGTAGGTTAACTGAACTCTGAGAACCTTTTTGCTGAAAATTTCTAGAGGGTGCAATGATACCATATTGAAATACCTGTGTGCAAAACCTCTCCCAGAGTAATCGTAATACAGGGCTCCACAAATGTGTTGATTTCTGTAAATTTTCAATCATGTTGAGACCCTCAAAAGGGCAATTCTTTTGCAAAAATAATTAGGGGGCGCTATAGAGCCATTGTGGCACATTAAATGCCAATTGGGACATCAAGCTGAAGATCATAAGACACTGACATTCTGTGCAATATTTTGCAAGTTTTGGATGATCGGAAGGATTTTAAACGTGTGTTCATAAAATTTGGAAAAACGCTCACACAAATGCAATGATCTGACCAAATTTCATGAACATTCAAGCACTTTTATCTTGACATGGCTGTATCTAGAGGGCGCTGTGGAGCCTCTTGGCCACTCCCGATGTAATATTAGCATATACTTATACTTGGGAGGACAATTTTATCAAGCTTGGAAAGTTTCAGGCAAATCCCACGAAGTATGTGGGAGTAAAATCAACTTCCTGTTTCATGGCAGGACATCAAAATTCGTCGCAATGCCACGGATACATTGTTTGATAAATCCAAGAAAGCTTCGCAATTTAACATCGGCAACGTCTTGAGATATTATTCACCAAATTTTAAGTTGATCGGATAAAATCTCTAGGAGGAGTTCGTTAAAGTACGACACCTGTGAATGGCGGAAAATCTAAAAAAGTTGAAATTTCAATTAAAAATGGCGAACTTCCTTGTGAGTCTAGGTCTTGGCACCCAGAGACTTTTTTTGAGGTCTCAGGATATTCCACATGTCCACCGAATTTCATACATGCAGGTCAACCACGATGCGAGGGCTGCTTATTTGAAATTTTCCAGGGGGCGCTATAATGCCATTTTTGCCTACTCTATATGTATTTTTTTATCAGTGTAATAGGAATGATAGTTTTTAGAATGGTACAAAATTTTGTGAGTTTTTGAGCATGCTGAGACCCTCAAAAGGGCAATTCTTTTAAAAATCTGATTGGGGGCGCTATAGAGCCATTATGCCACATTTACTGCCAATTTCTGTCTCAAATTGAAGACAATCAGACAATTATAATTTTTGCAAAGTTTGCAAGTTTTCGAGTATGCTAAAGCCTTCAAACGTGTGTTCGTAAAATTTGGAATAACGCAGGAAATGGCTCATAGCTCACTTCCTGTTTGGCCGAAAAATTTCAAAAAAATATGCATTGCCCAAAAAAACAAATGTAATGATCAGACCAAATTTCATGAACATTCAAGCACTGTAAACTCAACATGGCCGTGTCAAGAGGGCGCTGTGGAGCCACCTGACCACACCCAATCCAATATCAACATATAGCTATATTTGGAAGTCGACTCTTATTAAGCCTGTAAAGTTTCGGGCAAATTTCACAAAGCATATGCGCATAAAACCAACTTCCTGTTTCTTGGCGGAACATCGAAATTCGCCGCAACGCCACGGATACAAAGTTCGATGAATCCAAAAAAGCTTCGCAATTTAACATCGACAAGGTCTTTCGATGTCATATGCAAAATTTTAAGTTGATCGGATAAAATCTCTAGGAGGAGTTTGTTAAAGTACGACGCCTGTGAATGGCAAAAAATTTAAAAAATTTGCAAATTCAATTAAAAATGGCGGACTTCCTGTAGAGTTTAGGTCATGGCACCAAGAGACTTTTTTTTAGGTCTTGGAATAGTACACATGTCCACCGAATTTTGTACATGTAGGTTAAACACGCTGCGAGGGCTGCTTCATTGAAATTTTCTAGGTGGCGCTGTAATGCAATTTTGCCACAACCATCTGTAAACCCTATATCCTAGTAATGAGTATGACCAGTTAAATATGTTTGCAAAGTTTTGTGAGTTTTCGAGCATGCTGATGCCCTCAAAAATGCAATTATGTATTAGGGGGCGCTATTGAGCCACCATGTCTCACCCACAGCCAAATGAGATATCGAATCAAAGAACTTAATATTTTCAGTCAATAAGCCAAGTTTGGTGTGTTTTCGAGTATGATAAGGCCCTCAAAAATGTGTACGTAAAATCTGAAAATACGCAGGAAATGGCTCATAGCTCACTTCCTGTGTGGAAAAAAAATGTCAAAAAAATGTATGATGACTACTATGACCCTATAAAATTTCATTAGAATCCGAGCAAGTGCGTTCCAAAATAGCCGTGTGTTTGGTGGCGCTATAGAGCCACCGGGGCATGTCCAAGCACAAAATAAATAATAGTTTGCAGTTTTCACCACGACTGAGGTGTGGGCAAATTTCTGTGAGTTTTCATGCATGGCAAAGCCCTCAAAAATGCGTTCTCGCAGCAGAATAAAAAGAAGAAGAAGAAAAAGAAGAAGAATAATAAAAATCCCATCAAAAACAATAGGTTCCTCGCACCTTCAGTGCCAGGACCCGTTCCGGGCCCTGACACCGGTTGGTGCTCGGGCCCTAATAAGGGAAGTTTTGAAACAGATCAACTTCTTTTCTAGCTGTTGAAAATAATAGTCATTGGAAATTCAATGACTGCAACATGTTCTAATGAAGTTGAGACAGGAGTATGTTTAGAATATGTAACATGACCTCTCCTTTTAAAGGAACAAATGTTGATCCAAATGCATGTGTACCTTTCAGCATCCATTGCGCCTTCAGAAATGTGCAAGTTGCCTGTCCCAAGAGCCCTAATGCAGCCCAGCCCATGACTGATGCTGAGCTTTCAATCTGTCGCTGAATTTAGTCAGGATAGTCCATCTCCCTTCTCCTCTAGCTCATTTACCAGCTCTGATTTTACAAGTTTACATTTTAGGTATTTTCCCTATTCTCCTTATTTTGAAATTGTGCAAAATAATTGTGCGTTACTGAATACCCCTCGGCCTGGACACGATTTCCTGCCTTAACGTCACAGCAATTAAGTCAAAGGTCAAATCCAACAAAAACAGGTGACATTGCGCATATATGTGTCACAGTGCGTTACCATACCAAATTTGGTAAAGCTGTGATCAGTGGTTGCTTAGTACTGACCCAAATAAGATTTCCTGCTTAAAGGTCACAGCGCAAAGGTCAAAGGTAAAATCCAGCAAAAAACATGACATTGCAAATGTGTGTGTGACAGTGAGGTACCATGCCAAATTTGGTGAACCTGCGATAATTAGATGCCCAGTACTGACCTGGACAAGATTTCCAGGGTCATGGTCACAGAGCTAAGGTCAAAGGTCAAATCCGGCAAAAAACCTGACGTTGCATAACTATAGGTCATAGTGAGTTACCATACCAAATTTGGTGAAGCTGCAATCCTTAGTTGCCGAGAACTGGCCCAGACGGACGAAGGACGACAGATAGACACGCAGGTGATGAAAATACCTCTCCAAGCCGGAGTCGGCCGAGGGGAAAAAAAAAAAGAGGTCTTTGTACAATGAATATGAGAATGACTTTTATTCTTCCTAAGTCATTGGGTAAGGAAACTGTCATAAAAGATTTCAATTTCCCACTCATTTTCTGGAAATCTACTGTTAGAAAAAGCAGCAAAGACAGGTGTGACAGTAAAAGAATACATACCATATTTGGGATCATGACTGTTGTTATTTAGGCTTTGTGACCTGAAAGCAGTTGGAAAAATTCCATTCATGTGTAAGAACTGCTGCACATGGCCAAGCGGGGCTTATTGTTTTCATAAACATTTTATTGAACCCATTTTAAGACAAAAACGTTCCATAAGACATTAGTTAATTAAGCAAATTAACAGCAGGTAGAAGAGAGTACCTAACATGAAAGCAATTGCAATACATTGCTATGCAACAAAAATAATGCTCACTTGGCAAAGATGCTGTGGGTCTTGATTTGTGAGAAAAGATTTAAATATTAACAGGTTACCAAATTTACCAAAGCAGGATTGTGAATTAACCAATCAGCATTATGAACCAGAACTAATATATATATATACTGTATAAAAATGCAGTGAAACATTATTCTAAAAAACAAAATGGTGTGCCTCATAAAAAGAGAATATTAGAATTATATAACCTTTATGATGCATCCATTTGTCAAGTTTCCTGGGAGCTATTGAAAAATGTAATGATTTTTCAGTTATTATAAATATGTCAATTTTCAATAAGTAATTATAAAAATTCTAAAAAAGCATATTCAGAAAAAATGAGAGGTGTGCCTCATGTAGAATATATATTACAATTATAAAGCTATCGCACTGTTTCCCTATTTCCAGTTTCCTGTAAGCTATTGAAGGAAATAAAGCTTTTTCCATTCATATTCCTACAGTAATTTTCATTTAATATTTATAAAAATGCAGTGAAAGCTTTTTCTAATAAACAAAATGGTGTGCCTCATGAAGAGTGAATATTTCAATTATATAACCGTTATGATGCATCCATTCGTCAAGTTTCCTAGGAGCTATTGAAAAAAGTAATGATTTTTCAGTTATTATTAATTTGTCAATATTCAATAAATAATTACAAAAATTCTAACACAGCATGTTCTGAAAATGTGAGAGGTGTGCCTCATGTAGAACGAATATTTAAATTATACAGCTATAGTGCTGTGTCCCTAGTTCCAGTTTTCTGGAAGCAATTGAAGAAAATAAGGCTTTTTTCCATTCATATTACTACAGTATTTTCATTGAATATTTATAAAAATGCAGTGAATCCTTTTTCTAATAAACAAAATTGTGTGCCTCATGAAGAGTGAATATTAGAATTATATAACCTTTATGATGCAACCATTCATCAAGTTTCCTGGGAGCCATTGAAAAAAGTAATGATTCTTCAGTTATTATTAATATGTCAGTATTCATTTAATAATTATAAAAATTCTAAAAAGCATATTCAGAAAAATGAGAGGTGTGCCTCATGTAGAACGAATATTTAAATTATATAGCTATAGTGCTGTGTCCCTACTTCCAGTTTTCTGGAAGCAATTGAAGAAAATAAGGCTTTTTTCCATAATATTACTACAGTATTTTCATTTAATATTTATAAAAATGGAGTGAAAGCTCTTTCTAAAAACATAATGGTGTGCCTCATGAAGAGTGAATATTAGAATTATATAACCTTTATGATGCAACCATTCGTCAAGTTTCCTGGGAGCCATTGAAAAAAGTAATGATTCTTCAGTTATTATTAATATGTCAATATTCATTTAATAATTATAAAAATTCTAAAAAGCATATTCAGAAAAATGAGAGGTGTGCCTCGTGTAGAATGAATATTACAATTAAATAGCTATAGCAGTGTGTACCTACTTCCAGTTTCCTGGAAACTTTTGAAGGAAATAATGCTTTTTCCATTCATAATACTACAGTAATTTTCATTTAACATTTATAAAACTGCAGTGAAAGGTTTTCCTAAAAAACAAAATGGTTTGCCTCATGAAGAGTCAATATTAGAATTATTTGACCTTTATTATGCATCCATTCGTCAAGTTTCCTAGGAGCTACTGAAAAAAGTAATGATTTTTCAGTAATTATTAATATGCCTATATTCAATAAGTAATTCTACAAATTCTAAGAAAGCATGTTCTGAAAATATGAGAGGTGTACCTCATGTATAGAATCATACAGCTATAGGGATGTGTCCCTACTTCCAGTTTCCTGGATGCTATTGACAGAAATAATGCTTTTTCCATTCATATTACTACAGTAATTTTCATTTAATATTTATAAAAATGCAGTGAAAGCTTTTTCTAAAAAACAAATGGTGTGCCTCATGAAGAGTGAATATTGCAATTATATAACTTTCATTATGCATCTATTTGTCAAGTTTCATGGGAGCTATTGAAAAAAGTAATGATTTTTCAGTTATTATCAATATGTCAATAGTCCTTTAATAATTATAAAAATTCCAAGAAAGCACATTCAGTAAAAAAATCAGAGGTGTGTTTTATGTTGAATTAATATTAGAATTATTTTGTTGTGTTACTTCCCTGTGTCAAGTTTCCTGGTAGCTATTGAAAAGGTTGTGCTTTTTTCATGTATATTGATCCATTCTGATTCATGCAATGGCTAATATAATCAAGGGCGCAAATTTCCCTTAGACATTGGGGGGGACACATTTAGCGGAGGGTCAGGGGTGGATTTTTATCCACCCATTTACCATTTTTATGCATCAGTCTACTAGGAAAATAGGCCAATATTTTATTAAATGTAAAAGAAAAAAAACATTCAGCTAGGCTAGCCAAGTTAACACTGTATCCTCGAACAGTGGCATGAATTCCATTAGCGGCTGGGTCTCTTATAGTGGCCATTGTTGGCCGAAGCAAATAAAAGCCGATCTAATACAGGCCCCGGACTCTTATTGAATTTACCATTGTATATTGTCTATTGCTGAAACAAGGCTAAGTTACCATATGAGGAGAAACAAGAGCACTCTTACCTACAGTGATGAAAAAGTGCAATGGTCACTATCCTCCTCATCCAAAATAATAATCCACAATGTTAGTCTTAATCAGCATCAACTTTCTTGTAGGCCCTCTCCTAGCAATGATGTCCTTCAACCTGACAGTCTGGCCCTGATTTATCTTTTTGCGATCATTAGGGAATCAATGAATGCACTTTCAAAGTGATGTACAATTAAAAGTCCTAATAGGCAAATAATAAGACTATCATTAGGTATTTCAAATATTTATTTTCTTTGTTGAACTTAATGTACACAAAAATTAACCACCATTCTGTTAAAAAAATCTCTCTCTCTCACTGCGGGTGTACAAGGCCAAACAATCTGTAGATCCTGTTCACTTTCACTCACAAAACACAAAATTATGACCTAAATAAGAAAACTCAAATACAAATAATAAACAATATGATCATCATTAGAACTTAGACCTTGTTACCTCTCAAATATCAATAATAAACAATACACTCTGTCTGTCAAGCTTCCATTCACTGATAACTAGAAAGGTGCTTTTCCAAAGGAATAGTACGGTACTGAATTGCTTAAGTTTTGCTCAAAATAGGAACAGTCAGAAGGTCCTGATCATTATTAGCTAGAACTGCTTACTTATCAAACAGACCTAACAATTCAACTACCAATGAATGAGCACGAGTATACCTGTGATAACATAGATTGAATATGAAAATAAGCCGAAGTGATCCCGCTTCTCTGAATGGACAAGCTTAGCTGTCAGTGTGCTGCTGTTAGCCAGTGAAAATAGAGCGGAGTGGCAACTCTTCCCTTCGTTGAACAATCCATGACAGTGCGCTATGGTAGCCTGGACAGTTTCTTAGCCTTTTAGACTCGTACGGTGGTGGTGCAGTTGGTTTTCTTATTTCGCGATTCTGTGTTCGCGAAAGAAAAAATAATAACAAAAAAAGGTCGTCGGAGCTGCACGATTCACACAAGTCACCCAAATGGCCACGAAAAAAGCAGTTGCACTTTTCGGCGCGCTGTTTGCATCCCTGCTATTTACAGCAGCCTACTCAAAGTCTGCATGTGAAACTCTATTAAGGCAGTATTTTCCGACAACTACTGTAGGGTTAAAATAGCTAGAAACTGCTTCGGTCAAACTGTAGCACTGAGACGGACTCACGATTCACGACTGATGATCAGGTCGTGCTGCCTCACGAGCCCGACCCCAAGCCTCACTCCCCTCTCCTTTTCCACCTTGCGATGTCTCCACTGCGTTGTCTAATAAGCTGTCTCCCTATCTGCCTCTTTAGCTAGCTAGCTAGCCAAAACTTACCCCTTGTTTACATTCGCCCCCAGCACAACCTAACAAAAGTTATCACCCCAACCCAACTTATTCTTCTAGGTTATAGGCACACAGTTGCACTACATTTCTTAGCTACATAGTGCTTCTGTATCTTCTGCCTAGCCCAACGTTAGGTCATAGAGTTAGCTAGCTAGCTGCTAGAATGAAGTAAGCTAGTACCGGTAAATCAACCCAACCAAATTGATAACTTCAAACAAGTTATAAACAAGATAAGGCTAAAAAGGGAAGAATACTGGAGTGGACAATCAAATTTGCTAGCTAGTCAACTAGTTAAGGTCAGCCACTTACTCAATCATTCATGCTCCCGCACTCTGAAGCAAACATTAACACTGACTGCACATGCAGCCATTGAGATGCTGTGTAGCGCAGGAGGGGTGCCAAAGTAAAAATGGTATGGTCCAAGCATAGGAGTGTAAGGCTTTTTTGGAAAACAATTATGAATGATTTTACTAGTGCTTTTCCACTCTGTATTGTTATATTACCTGTATTTGTGAGGGGTTTGTATCTCATTTTATATATATATAAAATATATATATATTTTTTTTTTTAGGGCGGGGGGGGGAGAATATATCTTTTATAAATATTGAGGGGTACTTGTCCCCTCTGACCCCCCCTAAATTTGCGCCCATGATTACAATGCTATAAAAGCTTATTCTGAAAAAAATCAGGCGCGCCTCATGTGGAATCAATGTTTAAAAAAAAAATTTTCTGCATCTCTTCGTCAAGGTAGCTGGTCTGGTAGCTGGAAAAATTATGTATAGATTACTATTAATGCTTTTGGAATTTATTGACGGTCCCAAACCCCTGCAGCCAGCGCTGCATCGATATTTGACCGCACGTCTTTGGAGCGCCGTCCCTGAGTGGGATCACGAAATAATGCCGGAGAGTCCACCGCGAATGCCCATTGAATATCTAACGTAAAACTAACTTCACCGAGTTCATGAACGCCGCCCCGTAGGCACGCCGCTCCAATAAGCAGCAGCAACCAATGCGGCATCTACGTATGCCTATATATACATATAGCTACATCTACATGTATGGTCTGTGACCTCCGGCTATGGACGGCTGGTCATTTCTATGCGCTGATCTGTACAGATCGAATTTCTGTACAGATCAATGGTTCTATTACGTTTCAGGATCTGAAATCAACAGTCGAAGCGTGATGTAATAAGACAATTTAGAACGTCAAAGAAGAAGGCTATTATAAATGCCATCAGTTAATGCGGAATAATAGAGTATGGACCTGTCCTCATGAGGCTCATACTCAAGAAATCTCCCACTTTAATGTTGAATGTGATCGAGTTTTTCACGGCCCGAAAAGTTCTAAGTTACTTGAAAATTCTACTGAGGAAGTGACATCTCAAAGGATACTGATGGAGCAAGCAATCGATGATATAGACCTCCCAGGCATCAACAAGTTGCGGCAAAAAGGCAGATTTTGCGATGTGATCATCTCGGTGAATGAAGAAGTGTTCGAAGCTCACAAGATGATTCTCTGTGATTTCAGCCCGTACTTTCGGTGAGTGCTTCGCAGTGATGGCACTTGAAAAGTTTAAAAATAACTTGTTCTGAGTAAGCCGTCGAACAGCCCCGGCTCCAGAACCACATTGTAATGGGAGCATGTGATGATCACAGGGGTGCAGTGTTGATTTTCCCACAGACCTGCGGATACAAAGATGCATAAATACTTAACTGTACTTAATCTATATGGTCAATTCAGTGGCGTGTGGTGACTTTCACTGCTAGCCAAGCAGTGCTGAGGATGCCACCCCCCCCACAGACACGAAAGTTTGCGGCGGTGCCGGTGGTGTGAAGAATTTCCGAATATCCATTGCCTACACATCTCCATAGTCTTCGAGACGGCAGTGTGAACTTAAACTACCGGTCGGCGCGTCACTTGCGGCAGCACTAAGGCGCTACTTTTAATCGCAGTGGATATTTTGCCGTGAACGGGTTATACACTTCTACGGCTATTTGGCCGTGACTTCCGGCACATGTATTATTTTTCCGACTTTCTCATAGAAATCAATGGATAATAGTGAACAGTCATAATTTCGCTACTTGGGTAGCTAGCTCACATTGACATACATTAAATATTGCTAGCTAAGTCGGCATAAGGGCTCTCTTGCTCGCTAGCTAACATATTTCATGCAATTTAAAATGTGTATAGCCATTCTTATGCGAACTAACTTAGCTGGAGTTGCACCGCGAGCATTTCGCTCGCTAGCTGGCATTAATATGCACCGAAAATAAATGTCGCCAGCTAACATTGCACTCTAGGCTAGCAAGCTATGTCGCTAGCTCAACTACCCATTTGCGATGCATATAAATCAATAAAAAATAGTGCATCGCAATTATTTTGCATAAGCTGCGTAGCTAGGTCAGTTATGCATTGACGAGGCTGGGATGCGTTTCCCAAAATCAATGATCCTAATTTACGTAGTTGGGCTCATTGACTGAAAATGGACTAACTATATAAGTAACTTTAAGTGGCTAACATAATTAGCGACTACGCTTTTGGAAAACGCCATGATTAGTTGTTCGCTAGCTACCGAGTCCTTAAACTAATGCTGGCCAAACATACTCCATTGATTTCTGGTGAAGTCCAAATATAATACAACTGCGCAGGTGTACCGGAGGTCACGGCCAAATGTCCGATGTAAAACCGGTTCTCGGCAAAATATCCACTGCCATTTTAAATTTTACTGATTAAGTTAACTGAATATGAATTGATACAAATTGACACACAAAACAAATTATGTCTCGTCCCAAAATTTTTTTCAGCAGGAAAAAACTACTCATACAGCCAATTGGGGGGGGGGGGGGATTTACCCCCTAATTGACCCCCTAACGCCCTGGCGCGAATTTTGTTCCCCAGACGGTTCGTCGATTTTTTCTCGTCTCCTTAATGGTTGAAATATTTGAGTTCATGATCTTACCACGTGCTTCTGTTGACTATCGCCCATGTGGTATTGTTGACAAAATAAAGCGTTGGTAATAGTGCGCCAGCACATGAGTGCACCACAAAACCAGTTGTATGCATAGATATTTACAGAACACTAGATTGCTGATAGGATGCACTCAAGTGAAGCATCTGTTCTAAGAGCCTATACACGCGGAAGTAAAATTCGCTCACAGACTTCCATTCATTTTAGCCTACTTTAAAATTACATTTTCAAAAACACTTGCGTCTGAGTCTGTGTTTTTTTTATATCGCTGCACAGAGCAAATTTTGTCTCCCTAAGTATGTGCTTTTCGGAGGATGGAAAGCGGCACACTTTCTAAAGCACAGATCGAAATGTGACTCGCTGTTAACGTTCAAGTGCAACATGGACAACAACGCGACCGAGGATTTTACCTCTGATAAGATAATTGCTTGGAAGTTATCACCGTTATCAGAAACTTTGATGAATGTCCGTATACGCTATCAAATTAAGCTCTGATTTCCTCACTTCATTGTACCCTGGTTGACTATTTGAAATCACCCGATTTAATGCCAACGTTGATAAAAGGAAGCGCTAGTGAAGCCTTTCTCCCCTCCTTGTCTTTTGGAGCTCTGTATAAAACAGACAAAGCGGCTTGTCCTCTGTTTTAAATATTATGCGGGTGAGAAGTATTGTCGTTGAATGTCAATTACAAGTAGCTAGCTAGCCTGTTAGCCACCTTTTTAATTTATTTACCACTCAGTCAATGCAGTCCCCGTGACGCAAAGGTAGCTCGCTGATGACCGATATCAATCGCTAGCGTTCGCTTTCAGTCAGCGGTCTGTTCAAGTCAATGGGACGGCTAATTTGCTAGCTAGCAGGAAACGCGATTTTTTACTATTAAAAGTGACAACTTTGCGTTTATACGTTAACTTTAACTTTTAACGTTTTATTACAGCGCTTCAAATATTTATTGCTGCAAAACGCAGCCGCACATCTCGGCATTTTCTCGCTTGTATCGACTTATTTGAAATTGACCTCATAGGAAACCATTCGTTTTTATGAAGAAGTTGGGTGTATCAATATGGCGGCCGGGTGCTTCACTTTGGATAATGTAAATATGACAACATCAGCAATCAAGTGTTCTAAATATATATACATATATAGCTATGGTCGTATGTCGCCCCCAGGTAACAATACTAGTAGTTTTGAGAACAGTTAAATTTTGCTTTGCATTGTTGTGCAACTGGCAATACATTGTCATGCCATTATGACATAGCTGGAAGTCGTCGGCCGTGACAGTAACCTCGAACGCGACTTCCGACCGATTTTGTTGTGGAAGGTCACATTAGTACTTGAGCAAAGCACTTGACCGTGGCATTGGGACATTGGGCAAAATGCTTCACTGTGGCATTGGGTCCTTGGGCAAAGCACTTTATTGTTCGGCGGTGCTTTGGGATCTTGTCCATCAATGTTGTTCATTTTGATGAATCAAAGTTCTACTAACACTTTTGTGACAACTTACATTCAATTGAGGAAAATTAGCGATGTTTAAACGACTTTCACTGTAATCATCACAACCGAATCGGCAAACTACGGGCGCTGCTTGAATGATAAATGTATGACGTAGCAGAGTTCAACCAATCAGGAGCGGTCAAAAAATATCTATGGACGAACCGTTTGGGAAAAGGAAATCCGCCGCCGGGGCTGGTTAGGAAGGTAGAAATGTGGAATATTCTTACATCAGTCAGTTATATATCACATAGAAGAAACTTCATTCAAGGTAACAGATTCAGAGAGAGGCTTGTTGCTTTTGTGTTAAAACAGTGTTTTTATTATTAATTTATTTATTCACCACAGCACTGAATGAGTATTTCAGTGTCTTAGTTTTGCCTGGTGCCCATAATGTATGAACTTCAGCAATCAAAAATCATTTGACTGGAGTTGGTAATGTCACTCAACATTTAAGGGCACCTGACAAATAGAGGTGAGTGGACTGTCAAACAGGGGCACCTGACAAAGAGGGCTGAAGACATTACCTTATGAATACAAACCCATTTCCAAAATTGCTGGGAAACTTTGAAAATGTATATAAAAGCAGAATTCAATGCTTTGGAAATTACCTAAACCTTATATTAAATTGAAAATAGTTCAGAAACACCATATCAGATGCTGACACTGAGAAATAGAAGTTTTTTTGTTTTTTTTTTTTCGATAAATATCTGCTTGTTTTGAATTTGATGCCCACAACTGGCTACACAAAATTTGGGATAGGGGTAACAAAAGACAGGAAAAAGTTGTATGATACTAAAAAAAATACACCTGGTGGAATGTCTCACAGCTAATTTGGTTAGGTGACAACAGGTCAGAAACACGACTGGGTTTAAAAAGTCTTTCAGACATAAAGATGGTGAGGGCTTCACCACCCTGAAAGACTGCATGGGCAAATGGTTTTAGAATTTTAGAATAATGTTTCTCAATGTAACATTGTAAAGACTTTGGGGATATTATCATCGGGTTAATAATACTATACATTCAGAGAATCTGGAGAAATCTCTGTGTGCATGACAAGACCGAATACCAATACTGAATGGCCATGATCTTCTGGTCCTCAGGGGACACTGCATTAAAAACAGACAGGATTCTGTGCTGGAAATAACATTATGGCCTCAGGAGCATTGTGTAAGCCATTGTCAGTGAACGCAGTTTGTTGCTGCATCCACAGATGTGAGTTAAATCTCTGCCATGTAAAGACTGAACTATATATAAACAAGACCCAGAAACTCTGCTGCCTTCTCTTGGCCTGAGCTCATTTACAAAGGACTGAGGCGAAGTGGAAAACTATGCCCTGGTCGTACCTTGCAAAATGTTACTTTTTTCAAGGATGCTGCATCCTCCAGGCCAAAGAGGAGAGGGACTAACCAGCTTGTTATCAACGCACAATTCAAAAGCCAGCATCCATGATAGTATGGGGGTGCATTAGTACACATGGCACGGATAACTTACACATCTCTGAAGACATTACTGCTGAATGATATTTACAGGTTTTGGCGCAGTATATACTGCCATTCAGGTGTCTTTTCCTTGAAAGGCCTCTGAAAAACAAAGCAATACCAAACTGTCATGGTTGGGAAGCTTTGAGAGCTGTTTGTTGCTCTCATCCGGGCAATATTGTTTGCTCCCTATCGGATTCCTGGGCCAGCTGGCATTGATTGGGGGCGTGGCCCGGACTCTATTTAAGCTCGTATTTCGCCTTTCTCCTGTTGCTAGAGTGTCAGCCTTTCTTTGGCGCTTTAGCCGGTAAAGTTTCTTGAGAGATTATTGTCAGCTTAGTTGCATAACAGGAATAGTGTTAGTGAGTAAGGGAATTTTTAGTTTATTTCCCTTTTCTTTTGTCTTTCCTTGAGCTCGCCTGTTTGCCACCACGGGCGGCGTCAGGTCTGTTGGTAGCGCGAGTCTTGTTATTTTTATTCTGTTTTTAGTCTCTCAACACGCTGTGAGTTTGCCTTTTATTTCCGGCTGCTGCTCTTGGCGTCCAAGTCCAGCAGCGATCACAGTACACTCTAGCCACTATGGAGAGCCAGCGGTGGCAGAAATTAAGAGGGCTATCGCCAGCCAACAAGAGATGTTAGCTAGGTTCGCTCAATCACTTTCAGGTTTTTGCAATCAGTGATCTGAACTTGTTGAGAGGCTACACTTGCAAGAGACCGCTCTTCACAATCAACAGATCGTTCTGTTAGGCTTGTCTGAGAGTATTAAATCTTTAACTTCACAAACTTTACAAAAAGTTGCAGAAGCACCATCCTTACATCCTCCCCGAGAACCTAAGTTACAACTGCCCCAAAGATATAGTGGCGAGGCTGGAAAGTGTAAGGATTTTATCGCCTAATGTGAGATATTTTTTAAGGCTCAGCCCTCACGTTTTGAGAATGAGTATTCTCGGGTTGCATTTATATTATCCCTGTTGGCTGGCACAGTGCTCAAGTGGGTCGGCCCACTAATTGGATCTATATCACCGGTCGTAAATTCTGTCGAGCCCCTTGTTAAAAAGATGGTGTCTGTATATGATGAAGACATTTGTGGTCAGGACGCAGCTACGCGTTTTATGCTCCTTAAACAGGGCAAAGAAAGTGCAGCTGAATTTTCTATTGCTTTTCGCTCTCTGGCCACAGATACAGGCTGGCCGGAGGCTCCTCTGATATCTGTATTTAGCCATGCCCTTACTGAGGAAATAAAGGACGCGTTGGCTACTATTGAACCCTGTTCAACTTTAGACTCTTTAGTACGCACAGCAGTGCGAATTGACAACCGCATAGGCGAACACAGCAGGGAGAAGCTCAACAGCTTGCTGCTAGCTGATAATGGGGCTAAAGTTGCTAGTGGCGAGTGTTCGGCCCCTATTTCACTCACTGAAGGTTGTACCCCGGTTGAGCCCATGCAAATTGACAGTTCGTTTGACAGTCGAACTAATAAACCTACTAGCAGAAGAATAATCTGCTTTAATTGTAATAAGCCGGATCATACCCGTCCACATTGTCCTAAGCGTCAGTGAAAACGGAAAACCCCTCCTGCTACGTGGGGGGCGATAGAGGGGCAATTCCCCTTCCGAACATTAATCCCTGTCGAACTGACTTTGGGGTACCAGAGATTAGTATTAAAGCGTTCGTAGATTCCGGCGCAGTAGATTGTTTCATGGATATTCGTTGGGCTAGGAAGCACTCCGTTCCCACTGTTACGCTTCCACAGTCACGCTCGGTCAGAACTTCGGACGGTCGCCCGCTTGGATCGGGAGTGATAACCGAAGTGTCTGAACCGCTGAATATGTTCATTTCATTTGGTGGCCACTCGGAGGAGGTTTGGTTTTTTATTGTCAGTTCCCCTGCTTTTCCTATTGTTTTAGGGCATTGTTGGTTACGGGAACATAGACCATGCATCAGCTGGGGGGATCAGAACAACCCTGTCGTCCGCTGGGGCACCAATTGCAGCTCTCGTTGCAGAGATCATGAAACTTGTTTTCCCAGACATCAAGCCACGGGGCAGGCTGATGCCTGGAGCGAGTGTGAGGAGGTTATCCCACTGTACCCTCCTAAACTAGAAAAACGGGCAGAGGAGGGGCTGGAATGGGATCCTGTTTGACTGGCGAAAGCCAGAAGACGATTACATTTTAGAGGATTTTAGCGATTCAGAATCAGTTACTTAGTCATTAGATTCTGAGCAGAGTAAAGAATTTGGAGCCACCCTGAACTTTGACTTGCCTCCTAATGTTCCCAGGGATTACGCTGATCTTGCTGAGGTGTTTAGAAAACAACGAGCCTCTATGTTACCCCCGCATCGTCCGTGTGACGTGTGACCTTTATCCTGGGACAACTCCGCCTTGGGGTTCGCTATATTCGCTGTCAGAACCTGAGTGTAGGGCTATGCGAGAGAATATTCAGGAGGCTCTCGCCAATGGTTTTATTCAGCCGTCCACGTCCCCTGCCGGAGTGGGATTCTTTTTCGTGGGGAAAAAGGATGGCGGTCTGAGACCCTGTATTGATTACAGGGGTTTGAATAAAATCACCATTAAAAACCGATACCCCCTTCCGTTAATGAATTCCGCATTTGAACGTCTGCAGGAGGCGTCATGTTTTACGAAGCTAGATCTTCGTAATGCGTATAATCTGACTCGCATTTGGGAGAAGGACGAATGGAAAACAGCTTTTAACACTCACGATGGGTACTACGAATATCGAGTCTTACCGTTCAGGCTGGTTAACGCCCCCTTGGTGTTTCAGGCATTCGTTAATGACGTGCTTTGAGATATGTTGGAGAAATTTGTCTTCGTTTATCTCAGTGGTTCTCAAATTCGGTCCTGGCGCCCCCCTGTGTATGCTGGTTTTTGTTCCAGCCGCAACTGCAATTCTAGGATTTTAACAAGCTGCTGATTTGTTTTAATTAGGTGCATTTATGCAAATATCCACAGGTTCCTCATTGGTAAAACTCTTAACACATGGAGGTAAAACCCGACAATTTACTTGGCAAACAATGGAGTCACACCTGTTGTGTTTTCTGTTGATTTTATTTGGTTCAGGCAGGTTATTTGGGGAAAACTCAAAACACCTGCATTCAGAAACCTAATTTGGAGCTTATTGATTTTCTCAGTCTAATTTGATCTGTTTAAAAAAGTTTTCACCTGAAAATCCCAGCAATATTGAAAATTAAGCACAAGATGTTCAAGGGTTTTTATTCTCCATGGCAGAATGGATGTGTCCATCCAAATGTGACTTAAGATGGTAAATAACTACTCTAAACATGGAATGCTGCTAATTAAGACAAAGTAACAGCTTATTAAGATCTTAGAATTGCAGTTGCAGGCTGGAACAAAAACCAGCATACACAGGGGGGCGCCAGGACCGAATTTGAGAACCACTGGTTTATCTTGACGACATTTTGATTATGAAGATAAATAGTTACGTTTTGAAATTTCCGGGATTCATTGGAATTCAATGCCCGCAAATTTAGTATAAAACCGACAACGTTAGTCGGAGGTTTTAAACGTTTGAATTTGCGGGCGTTGAATTCCAATGAATCCCAGGAAATTTCACAAACGTAACTATTTATCGATATTGTAAACCATAAATTTCACAAACGTAACTATTTATCGATATTGTAAACCATAAGCGAGAAAAAAACGTTTTTTGCACGGACTCTTTCGTATGGCGACGTGATCCGTCTCAATTAGGTGATCGAGTCACGCGCTAGAATGCCACAACCTGTCAAGTTGAACTGATGGGCTGAATGAGCGAAAGTAGGTCCGTTTTCATGCTAACAGAGGTGTATAATCCAGGTTCAGAAAGTAAAAGTCCATCCCAGGATATCGTTCCAGCCACAAAAGACCTGGCAGCTGACACTATTCTTCAGCTGGGTGGTAAAACTAACAAGTCAAATCTGCGGACAGGAGTTTACGGTTGGAATGAAAACATGGTACGATTTTTACTTTCTGACCCCTGGATTATACACCTCTGCATGCTAATGTATTCATGAGCAGGTGAGAAGGTCCTGTCATTTCAGGGATGTCGAACACTATTCAACAAGGGTAATTAACTAATCAGATTGCGGAAAACACCTACTATTGGTTTACAATTTTTCTTCAACACTGTCGGAGCACAAACAACACGCCAGGTGTGTACTGGAAGCCCTGCTCAATGCCAAACTTTTTGTTCAAGCCGAAAAATGTGTTTTCCTCACCCAAACTGTCTCATTCTTGGGCTTCATTGTTTCTAAGGGGTCGGTGCGGATAGACTCGGAAAAGGTGGTTGCGGTCAGGAATTAGCCTGCACCGCAGAGTGAGGTTCAACGCTTTCTCGACTTCGCAAATTTTTATAGGAGGTTTATTCGTAATTTTAGCGTGATTGCTGCCCCCATTATTGGGCTCACTAAAAAGAATACCTCCTCAGCGTTTTTTTGGTCTCCTGCAGCTGATGCTGCCTTTCAGGAATTAAAAAAATGTTTTAGCTCGGAGTCTATTTTGATTTTGCCCGATCCCTCCCTCCCATTTGTTGTGGAGGTAGATGCTTCAGAGGTGGGCGTGGGTGCTACTCTGTCCCTGCGCCCTCGTTGGGATAATGAGCTTCACCCATGCACATACTTCTCCCGGTCATTGTCCGCCGCCGAACGCAATTATAGTATTGGTGACCGGGAGTTATTAGTGGTCAAGCTGGCCCTCGAAGAGTGGCGCCACTGGTTGGAGGGAGCTGAGCACCCTTTTGCGGGATGGACCGACCATAAAAACCTCCGATATATTCAGCAAACCTAGCGGTGTAATTCCTGGCAGGTGCGAAGGTCATTATTTTTTACCGCTTTGATTTCACGCTCACCTATTGCC
The DNA here is from genome assembly GCA_029721435.1 of Gymnothorax reevesii. Taxonomy (NCBI): domain Eukaryota; kingdom Metazoa; phylum Chordata; class Actinopteri; order Anguilliformes; family Muraenidae; genus Gymnothorax; species Gymnothorax reevesii. The sequence goes on along the minus strand of CM056578.1, from coordinate 71,512,257 downwards.
GGGCTCTAAAAATATTAAACCTCACGCCCTGTCACGAATGTATGATCGCACTGATCGCGATCCTACCCCGGAACCTGATCTACTACACAGATCGTGGCTTCCATTCAGTGGGAGGTTGAGGCGGTGGTTCAGGAGGCATTGAGGTCTGATCCTGGTCCTGGGGGGGAGCCTCCTGGCTGTTTATTTGTCCCGCATAGAGTTAGGCCACAGGTCCACCAGTGTGGACACTCTTCCCGCCTGGCGGGGCACCCAGGGGCCCATCGGACCAAGCAGTTCCTGGCCCAAAGTTTTTGGTGGCTGGAGATGATGAGGGACATTCGGGAGTTTATTGCTGCCTGTGGTGTCTGCTCCAGGACTTACCGCTGGTATGCTTCGACCTTTGCCCGTTCCCAGGCGCCCTAAGTCGTATATCGCGTTAGATTTTGTTACGGGGCTGCCTGTATCTGATGGCAACATGGTCATTTTGGTTGTGGATGATGTGGATATCATTTTGTCGCGCTACCCAAGCTGCCTTCAGCACGGGAGACAGCGCATCTTGTGGTCAATAATGTGTTTCGGTTGCATGGGCTTCCGCAAGATGTCGTGACTGACCGAGGCCTGCAGTTTACGGCCAGATTTTGGCAGGCGTTTTGTAAGCAGTTGGGGGCCACAGTGAGTCTCTCTTCGGGGTTTCACCCGGAGACCAACGGGCAGACGGAATGGACTAATCAGTCTCTCGAAAACACTCTCCGATGTTTGGCGGCGGATAATCCCTCATCGTGGAGTCAATTTTTAGCTTGGGCCAAGTATTCTCACAACTTGTTGTGTAATTCCTCCACGGGGCTTTCCCCATTTGAGGCCCAAGTGGGTTACCAATCCCCACTATTTCCAGAGACTGAGAACGATTCCGAGATTCTCTCAGTCAACCAGTTCATTCGGCGCTGTTGGTCGTTTGGACTAAGGTCCGTTCTTCACTGTTGCGCTCGGGGCACAAACAAAAATCCTTCGCTGATAGAAGGCGTAGTTTGGCCCCGTCTTATCGGGTTGGGCTGTCCACCCGGGACCTCCCCTTGAAGGTAGAATCCTGAAAACTGGCGCCCCGCTATATCGGCCCGTTCAAGATTGTGCGGAAGATCAATCCGGTTACGGTCCAGTTGAAGCTCCCGAGATCTTCACGCATACATCCGTTATTCCACGTCTCACGGATTAAGCCGGTTAGCACTAGCGTCCTGGCACCCGCTGACACGCCCCCGCCGACGCTGCGAATGGTTGAGGGCGGGCCGGTTTATACCGCGCGCTGATTCTGGCCGAGAGGCGCGTAGGTCGCAGGGTCCAGTTCCTTGTCGATTGGGAGGGATATGGTCCCGAGGAGCGGTGCTGGTTCCCTTCGTGGGATATTTTGGATCCCTCGCATATTTCAGAGTTTTGTGCGCGGGGTTCCTTGGGGACTTCTGGAGCTGTCCCTTAGAGGGGGGAGTCCTGTCATGGTTTGGAAGCTTTGAGAACTGTTTGTTGCTCTCATACAGGACAATATTGTTTGCTTCCTATCAGATTCCTGGGCCAGCTGGCATTGATTGGGACGTGGCCTGGACTCTATTTAAGCTCGTATTTCGCCTCGCTCCCGTTGCTAGAGTGTCAGCCTTTCTTTAGCACTTTAGCCGGTAAAGTCTCTTGAGAGATTATTGTCAGGAGCTTAGTTGCATAACAGAAATAGTGTTAGTGAGTAAGGGAATTTTTGGTTTATTTCCCTTTTCTTTTGTCTTTCCTCGAACTTGCCTGATTGCTACCACGGGCGGCGTCAGGTCTGTTGGTAGCGCGAGTCTTGCTATTTTTATTCTGGTTTTAGTCTCTCAACACGCTTTGAGTTTGCCTTTTATTTCTGGCCGCTGCTCTTGGCGTCTAAGTCCAGCAGCCATCACACAAACACTGCATTCTTCATGTATTACAACAACATGGCATCTAAGTAAAACAGTCTAGGGCTGCATTTGAATGCTCAAAAATATACATCCTATCATCTAATTCCTTGCCACTTTTCTTTAACCTTGGTGAAAATGTCATGAGTATAAGGAAAGATGTCTAGAGGAATCATTGGCTGGCCTGATGGATGGTTATCGCTTGAAACATTGCTGCTGCGTAAAATTGTGGGATAGTGTTCTTCCCTTTCTTTTTGTAACAGATGGTTTAGTCTACCCTATGCTGATAGTGAAAAGATAAGCATTGAAGCATCTTTCCTTAACATTTAGAGAATTCAAACACACTTATCATGCTGCCAAGCAAATACTTCTGGGCTGTTTTCTCAGACTTGGGAACTTTCCTACGCAAAAAAAGATTATTTGAACGGAGCTTTGGTACTAACCTGGTCTGCTTATTGTTCAGACCTGTCACCCAATGAAAATATTTGGTCCATTATGAAATAAAAAAATATGACAAAGGAGGCCACAAAATGTTGAGCAGCTGAAATCTTACACCAAGCAAGATTGGGAAAAGATTTAGATTTTAAAATGACTGCACTTGAGCATTATCAAAAAGCTCTGTAAGTCAAGTTTTGGTTGAAACTGATTAAGGACCATTTTTTAACTTGCTAGGCTCCGCCTCATCACATACTGTATAAGAAACATTTAAAAAAATCAATAGTTGCCTATATTTTGCTTTTGCAAAACCTAGCAAGTCATCTGTATTTAATTGCTTATGAAACAAAAACTTAGCATGTTGATCTTCCTGGGTTTTTCCACATGAAATTCAGTTCTTTGTAATGAAAGAACTTAACAAGTCGTATTAGCCAGTTATGAAGCAGAATATGTATCACATGATCTGTCTGATCAGTCTCCAGGCAGAGCATTGGATTTTGCAGGACATTCATGGTCAGAATTAATTTAATTTATGTGCTAATAGCCACTGAAAAATGGCTTCAAGATGGAAGCAGTCGGTGCCAAAATAAATGACAAAAGCTGCAACTACATAATGGCAAGGTTTTGGTCCATTATTTTGATGATTGATATTTAAATTTTTTGAATGGAGAAACCTAGTGGGTCATATTGCCATGGATACGGACAAAAGAAAAAAAAAAGTGTTTATTGCTCATTACGTAATGAATAAATAACTGTCGCGTCCAAGCACCCTCAGATGTTAAAAAGGGCTCTGGGGCAAGGAGTGGAGCAGAGGACCCAAATGCAGGGATGTGGATTTTATTAAATAATAAAGATGCATATAACAAAAGAACACACAAAACTTCTTGGATTACTGAAAGGGAGTGCACAAAACAAAAGGGGGAACAGACTGATGCTCCCTGATTGTGAGGGGAGAAACTAAGCTTTGAATAGAGAAGGGGATTCTTATAAAGGAAATCGGTGAAAACTATTGACTGAAGAGAACTGAGGATAATTGTATAATTGAGTTAAGGCAGGTAGCCAGAGTGCTTTTTAGAGTGTTTTTCTTGCATCAAGTTCAAAATGAGCAAATATTTTTCAAAAAACAAAATTTATGTTTCAACATATGACATGCTGTCCTTGTATTATTTTCAATTAATTATAGAGTTCAGATGATTTGCAAATCATTGCATTGATTTTATTTACATATTATACAGCGTCCCAACTTTTTTGGAAATGCAGTTGTTGGAGCGCCTGACAAATATGGGCAAGGACATTTCCTGACAAATGGGGGCAAGTATGTGTATTCCGGGACATACAGGGGCGTCTGACAAATAATGGCGAAGAGGACGTTTCCTGACAGATAGGGGCAAGTATCTGAGTTACCTGACAATATGGCTGAGGACATAGATGTAGATTTGGGTAGAGGTGGTCGGAAAATGTCTCAACCAATTTTCAGCCACAGCAAAAATATCCTGACCAATTTTGGATTAGTGGGGAAAATGAAAGAAGCGTGGAATAATAATCTACGTTGATCCAGTCCATCAGCACCTTTGTCCAATTGTTAGATAGTCAGTGGTCCAATTTGAAGCATTTATGTCCACTGCAGTCGCAATACCAATATTTTTTCAAGAAAACAGCACCACACATAAAGATGCATTGTAGACAGGATTGCGAACTGGCAAGCTAACATAGTAATATAGCCTACCCACTCACTTGGTTTCAGTGTCCATGCCACTCAACCCGTGTGGGCTTTGGGAGTGCGCTGAGATGACTTGTTTTGGTTTGTGAAAGTTGTGGAAAGTCAGTGAAATTCAAATAATTTTAGTTTTTCTAGAACTTGATGACCAGAAGGGGAAACATTGGAGGTGCTCTCACACCAGAGGCCATGAGTGATGGGATCTAAGCACAATTTAAGTCATGGCTTGATTGTTGAGGCAATGTATGAGAATTGTGAGCATGTAAGATGCAATTGAAAGTAGAATGTTTTAGTATTTTAAACTACAGCAAAGACAAATAAATCTCAGTCGTGGCAAGTAATGTTTTTAAGATTTCAATCTGTCAATGGTTAGTCATTCCATTCTCTGTACCGCTTCTTTCTCACCCAGGTCGCAGGTGAGCAGAAGCCTATCTCAGCTGACTATAGGCAAAAACCCACCATGGATAGCTTGCCAATCCATCGCTGGGTACACACACCATTCAATCACACACATACCTATGAGCAATTTAGTCTCTCCAATTAGCCTGATGGGCATGTCTTTGGAATATGGGAAGAAGCCGGGGTACTTGGAGGAAACCCACGTGAACACAGGGAAAACTTGTAAACTCCACACAGAAAGGCCCCAGGAAGATTCAAACCCATGACCTACAGCAAAAATTTGAAGGTTTTTTTTTTGTATTGAAATTGATGTTGGATAGGCTGCATGTTTTCTGTGGATAATATGGAAAATATCCTTCGATTTAATTTTTTGCGGAGATTTGTGGGAAATTTGACCAATCAAATTGACCTCCCTGAAACTGCGACAAACTGTTATGTTTAACCTATGTTTAACCTAACCTGGTGAGGACGTTACCTGACAAATAGGGGTGCCTGAGAAATAAGTGTGAGGGGGAGGGTTTCTTTTTTCTTGTTTTGAAATGGTCATATCATTAAATGAATGGGGGAGGCACGGTTATGCAGTGGGTAGCACTGCTGCCTCACAGCAAGAAAGTTGTGGGTTTGAATCTGGCCTGGGGTCTGTGCGGAGTTTGCATTTTCTCCTCGTATTTGTGCTGGTTTCCTCCGGGTAATCCACTTACTTCTCACATTCTAAAGACATGTGCATGACCAGGCTGCATGAAGAGAATAAATGACCCATAGGTATGAGCGTGTGAGTTGCATGGTGTGTGAATGGTGTGTGCGCCCTGCGATGGATTGGGAAGCTGTCCAGGGTGGGTTCCTGCCTTTCTGCCTTTCCGCCTTTCCAGCTCCTATGACCTTAGTGAGGAAGAAGCAACATATATAATGGATGTATGGGTTAAATGAACGGGTTAATCTGCTTTCACAATCAATTCCCTTCTGGAATTGAAACAATGCAAGGAAATATTACATTTCTAAGGGGAATCGTGTTCTCGTTCGTCAGGTGGTACATTGAGATTACAACAAAAAGTTAGTTTTGATATCACCAGGTTGTTGTAACTGGTTAAGAAACCTTTGATTTGAGCTACTTTTTTATGAAATTTTTGTGGCCATTTGCTGTTGCAAACTGATGGTTTTTAGTTTGTATTTATTACATGGCTTTGTTGAATACTTGAATCTGATTGTTCAGTAATGTCATTCAGTCATTCCTTAGTCACTTATTTTTGAAATGTTAATAAAAAAACTGCTGCTGTGTAGTATATTCAGTTCCAGCCATCAAATCTGATGTGCTATTTTTATAATCAGAAGCAATACAATTATTGCTAAATCTGTGAAATTATTTTTAAATCAATATTTTTGTTTTACTACTTTAGTAAGCAGCCCCGAAATAAGCAGAATAATGTACAGCGAACAGGTCATTATTGCGAAATAAATCCCCGCAGAGTGATTCAAGACCCCCGTGCTTTGCATCAGGGTCCTGCATAATCCTGACTGGTTTGTTTTGCAATAATGACCAGCTTGCTGTTCATTATTCCTTATATAGCATGTGAGTGGGCCTGCATTAAAATTAAATGTGTGGTAACAAAAGTTTAAAAGGCTTTTTATGTTATCGCTGCTAAATTCATGTCACACTTTACTCTCCGGATCTGGAAAAAGCTTCCATTTGCAATGGTATGAACTGGGGTTTTCAATAGGACATGGACTGTTTTTATTTGTAAATGATTAATATGCAAAAATAGAGGAAATTGGCTGGGGGTCATTCACTTTTTCGTGGCACTATATGTCAGCTGCATAAAAATATGGTGGTGTCATCAGTTTAAGGGATATTGACAGACCACAAATTTCAATTTCAATTTATTTGTATAGCGCTTTTCACAGATAAACTATCTCAAAGACGCTTTACAGTCAGAGATGAGTTACTGAAAGGGCAGTGCCCAGCCTATTCCCCACTACAGCAAAGGAGGCAAAAAACTCCCAATAGAGAGAAAAACCCTCAAACAGTGGTGAGAAAAAACTCCCCAGTGGGAAGAAATCTCAGGAGGAACCCAGCTATAGTGGGGAAGCCCATCCTCTGCGGGCTAGCTAGTTAATAACAAGATAAAGCAAAATAGGATAATGACAATACAGTTCTATTAAAGTCCATCTAAACTGTGGCATCAGTTGCTCAAGGAAGTGGCATGCCAAGGATGGCGCAGAGCATCGTTCTTTTGTTCATGTTCACTCCGTTCAGCACTAACTCGTTTAGTTCTAAGTTCATTTAGCCAAAAAGGGGTGTTGGGCCCCATTTTGTACCACCGACCCACCCTGCAATACATGCCCAAATCACTTAATGTGGACTGAATTCTATGTTCATTGTTCTGTCTCCACAGTTCCCTATTCACCATTGGCTGGATTTGTGAAAATCAGAAGGTTTACAATATTTCAGGGGTGTCTCCCAACATAATGAAGCTTTTCATTGACTATGCCTACTCGCGAATCATACCAATCACCGCGGAGACTGTGAAAGACCTTCTACATGCAGCTGACCAGTTCCTGGTCACTGGCATTGTGCAGGCCTGCTGTGACTTCCTGGAGACCCAGCTTCACCCTGAAAACTGCATAGGCATCTGGAGGATTACGAACATCTACTACTGCCCTGAGCTACAGCACTCTGCGTACCGGTTCATCCTGCATCATTTTGAGGAAGTTGGACGAACATCTGAAGAGTTTCTGGGGTTGTCGCTGGCTGAACTCCATGATTTTATTCAGGAAGATCGCTTGATAATCAAGCAGGAAGATGTGGCGTTAGCCCTAATCCTCAGATGGATTGAGCACTATCCCGCAGAACGCCAATCTACCATCGTTGAGTTGCTGCCCGAGGTAAAGGGGTCTGAGGCATGATCTTCTATGTTTTTTTCATAATATGTAAATATTTGATACCCAGTCAAGCTGACTGCTTTGTGTGTAAGGTCATTTTCATTTCCAAAATTCCAGAGCCAATGTTGTGATTTGATATAAATGTTGGAACTGCTCTAACTGTTTTGGAGAGTGGGTGCGCACATCCAAAAAGGTCATCCGCAGGTGCCAGACAAGCGTGTCAGATATGGAAAGTAGAGTGGTCTGCACACTCATCTTGCTCGAAAAATATAAACGTATGAATTTAAAAGCACAGCAAGGTTTCAATTACCCTGGATCTTTGTCAGGCATATGAGAGACAGGTGGAGAGCGGCCTATATCGCATGACTTCACGAATTAGGTGCCCGCCTTTACCAGCAGGGCGCATGCAAGGGTGGCGATCAAAATGAAAGACAGGCTGCTTGGCCAATATCTCAGGGATACAAACAGAGAAAATGCATATTTAAATATATGTATATGCAGAGACTTAAAATCCAAGACCACAAATATCATAATGGAAAAGCACATTTTCATATAATATTTACCATTCAAGAAGAAAAACATTATAGAGAAAGCTAGAGGTCAAAATACATATTTAGGCCTGTAAACACCATGCAACTAGGCCAAGGAGGGTCCTAGCTGAGGCGTAAAAGCCAGGGATAAGAAAGTCCAAGCGATCTCCATTATAACTAGGCATATGCCGTCAGAGGCGATGGCTGGGGGTATATCCCCGAACGCCCCCAATCCTCCAATTCCCCAATCATTGAATAGACCTTGAAAAGACTTTCATTTGAACTTAATTTCAGGTGAATCGGACAAGTGGTTCTGAAGATATGGCCAAAATGGTAATTTTTCCATCAAAAAGCGCCACCTGGTGGCAAAATATTGAACCATACAGGTATTATGTCATCAGGTGACACGTTGTGAGGTCATGACCTTGCAGTTGCACATAGTTTCATGTCAATTGGACAAATAGTTCCAAAGGTATTGCAAAAATGGTGAATTTTATGTGACAAAGCTCCACCTTGTGTCAAAATTTAGAACCAAATAGGTATATTGTCATCGTGGAACACATCCTCAGGTCATGACCTTTCATTTGCACTTGATTTGAAGTCCATCGGACAAATATTTCCAGAGATATGATGAAAACAGTGATTTTTTCAGTTTTTCCCCCTGGTGGCCAATCTGGAAATTGTAAATTGTCCGAAATTGAATCAGTTCTTCCTCTTTATGATACTTACTTATATGCAAAACTTGGAATTTCTAATTGAAATATTACTGCAGTTATCATGTTAACAAGTAAATCAGTTTTACGACCCTGGTGGCCAATCTAGACATCGTAAATTGTCCAAAATCAAATCAGTTCTTCCTCTTTATGATACTTACTTATATGCAAAACTTGAAATTTCTAATGGAAATATTACTGAAGTTATCGCGTTAACATGTAGTGCGGCGGCGGTCGGACCAAAAACATAATATCCCCCGGAACACCATTCGGCGTTCGGGGATATAATAATGGGGCCTGGCTACAGTGTCAGCACAAGGCCACGCCCCAGATCAAAAGTGATGACGTCCCTCACGCTCGGCTGTCAGCTGGCCTGAGGGTGCCCTTGCAGATGCTGCAGCCCTACAATCTTGACGATTACAAGGCTTCTGACTCCACATGAAATTTAGGATCCCAATTAAGTTATAACCCTTTGCGGAACCGATTAAATTATGCGTTCCCGCAAGATTGATCTGACTCCAATTTAGGAACTACTACTTACAAAAGTAAATTGTTTACATCTCACTTCGTCTAGGGATAGAGACCTGTTCAATCCCAATGTATCTAAGGGTTGCAACATTGTGCTTAAGTGTGTTGAAGTGGACAGCAATGGGATTTTTTTGGCCATTCAACCTAATGCTACTCCCTTGTACAGCGATACGTGTTTTGAGGCATCAGTGTGTCTTCCCAATGTAGGCAAGACCACAAGGACATTTAATCATATATATCACATTTCTGCTATTCCACGTTATGACTCCCTTTATTTTGAACATCTTCCCAGTGTACGCGTGGGCAAAGGTGTTGCATTTGTATGTGAAGTTACAATGCGTGCAATGCGTGCAATGCGCACCTCTTTAGTTCCCATCAGGAAACGGTGGGAAGAATTGTGCTGCGTTATCTAGTGGTTGTTCTGCTCTGACAACAAGTTTACATATATTGGATGAGTGTTTGTGGACAAAACGTTGAGGCTGTCTGAAGGAGATGTCTTTGAGAGTGAGGTCTGAGCTAAGGATAGGCCAGTGCTTTCTCACAATGTTTTCGAACGGCTTTTTACATATTTTTTACCATGTCACCAAAGGGCCTAAATATGTATTTTAACCTCAAGGCTTCTCTATAATGTTCTTCTTCTTGTATGGTAAATATTACATGAAAATGTATTTTGCCATTATGATATTTGTGGTCTTGGATTTTTAGTCTCTGCAGTCTATACATGTATTGAAATATGAAATAGGCATTTTCCCCTTTTTTTAAAATGAAGGAAGATCTTTGAATGGTAAATATTATATGAAAATGTGTTTTGCCATTATGATATTTGTGGTCTTGGATTTTAAATCTGTGCATGTACATATATTAAAATATCCATTTTCTCTATGTTTTTAACACTGAGATTTAGGCCAAGCAGCCTGTTCGTCATTTTGCTTACCGCCCTTGGGTGCGCCCTTCTGTTTAAGGTGGGCTCCTAATTAGTACGGTCATGTGATATAGGCTGCTCTCTTCCTGTTGTCCATATGCCTGACGAAGATCCAGTGTGATTGAAATGTTGCTGTACTTTTAAATTAATAAAGTTTATATTTTTTGAGTAAGAGCTGTGTGCAGACCACTCTACTCTCCATAACTGCTCAAACCGTAACAAGGCTAACAGCTCTACTGGCCTGATGTTCTGAGACCTTCAGCACAGGCAAAGTCTTTTTGCCTGTGCAAAACCAGAAACCTTGCCACTGATTGGTGCAAGGCAAGCACCCTGGCCAATCGTGGGAAATGTTATTGATTTTGCAGTGGGGAAAAGAGTATGCATATGCTGAAGGTCTTAATAAACCAGGCCCATAGAGTACAGCTGGTGCGAGTAAAGACTATTTAGTTAAAATATGAGTGGAAAATATTGTGCAACCCCATTTTTGAAGAGTTGAATCAGTATGGAAAAAGCAAATACTAAAATAGCAGTGATTTTTAAATGATCTGTGATGTGATAGACAAAATATACAAAATATTCAATGTTTTACCAATTCAAAATTATAATTATTTTTTGGGAATACATTCTCATTTTTATACATGCAACATATTTCAAAAAATTTGGGTCAGGGCAATATAAGACTCTTTAAGTATTTTAATGGTTAAAAAATGTGAGTATACAGGACCTGTTGAAAGGGTGAACTCAAAAAAATGAAACCCTATGAAATGTTAGATTTACTTAATAATGTTATGTCAACTGGGTCCATGCAATAGCTTTGCGTAACCTTTATTTGACTTCTAACATTTCTTGACCAGTTTAATTAATTGCATTGGGTGGAATTTACTTACTGTAATCAGGGCTGTCGTATAGGGGGGAAAGGTGATGACAATTATAAGGGCCCACAGTCCATTGGGGCCCACAAAACCCACAGTAACCACCATGACTATTATGCATAGACCTAACTGCTATTCATACTAATGCACCAGAGTTAATCACAAAGGCATGCTATATTGATGAAATAAATGTACCCGCTTCTTAAAAAATGGTTCAGTCCATGCTTGCTTGTGAGGTTCGCGAACTACGGCAGTCAATAGTACGCGCAGCCCACAAACACAAATCTGGACACCAGAGAAGGTGAGAGAGAGAGAGAGAGAGAGAGAGAGGCGGGGGTGGGGGGGTGGGGGGGGGGCCTGCAGCAGAGCTGGGGCCCAGAAAATTGCAAAAATTCTTTGAAAAGAAAGGTGAGAGTATTTAACTAGCTTGCTATGTTAGCTGTTCAAGCTGGTTATTCAGCTGCTAACATGAAGCAGCAGGGGGGGGGGGTAATTTTACAGAGCTTGCCCTCATACAAGAGTCCAAGACTAGGTATGTTAGTTCTTCATTAGTTGGTCCATAAAATATAATTTTAAATGTTTGCAAAAGCTATATGAAATGGAATAATTAAACCTTTATGCACTGCCACTCCAGAATCAGCTGTGGTCACTTCATCTGAACCTGACCCAGCAGTAGATCCTCACCACCAGCAGTCTGAAGATGTTTTTGATGGCGAGTGAGTGTGGCAGAAACTGGTTGACTGTTTCGGTTTATTAGTGAACTCTTGTACCAATGGCAATTACTTACGTATTGATCAGTCTCTCAGCCATTTGAATTATATGATTAAATGGCAAAATTGGCTGGACTAAGTCTTCTTAAATCACTCTCCATCCTGTTGACAGAGGCAGGCCCATCTCCCCAAAGCAAGGCTACTTCAGAGAGTGAAAGGAATGGTGAAGCAGATCATAGCTGTAGGCTAGAGCTACAACAACCCAAGAGAGGGGTAATATCTTTGCCAGACTTTCAGTTGGAAGTCGGTTAAGCAGACAGTTGGTCTTCAAAGACCTTAAGCTGTGAAAAAACAAAATAACTTAAGCTCAAGTTGACAGAAGGGAAGACTAAAAATTATAGTTTTTGATAATTATTTTACAAGGAAGTATTTCATTGTGTTTCATTGTGTGCGTCAGTCTTACTAGCAGAAATTCAAATAGTTTAGTTACATAGCTACCTTTTGTGATTTCACTATAACAGCTCCAGCCTGTGTTGTTTCTTTAGCCAGTTTACTTTGAGTTATTGTCTGTTGCACATCAGCGCTCAATGTTTTACAATAGAATACCCAGTAACCATTTGCTGAGTGGTTAATTGAACATTTATTTCTGATCAGACTAGGTGTAATAATGTGGTTTCAGGTAGCCTCTTTTATGAATTCGTGCCACATATAATAATTAAGAATTTGCATAATAATACTCTTGACTCTGTGTTGAGTAGTTACTCTTAAAAAAAAGGAGGAAAACTTGGGTGTATTGCATCTAGCACTGTCAAGAACACCGAGAAACAGAAAAATGAATAACAGCTATTGTCATTCAAAAAATGGCAATGAAAAGTCGGGAGCGGGGGCCCACACTGATAATCTTTCAGGGGACGCAGAATTCCTAGCAACTGCCCTGACTGTAACTCAGTTTTGTGGAACCAGTTGACATAACATTATTAAGTAAATTTAGCATTTCATAGGGTTTCAGTTTTTTGAGTGTGATGCAATGATGCTGTTATATAAAAAGAATATCCTCAAAAGGCCTGGCTCCAGGCTCACCACTTTTGTGTGAAAACTGTGTGATCTAATAACCCAACAGCTGAAAAGCAACATACCTCAATGCGCTATAGGATTGCAACAAAACCGGATCACAAGTGGTCAAGCGAGACACATTGCTGCTTACATTTGCTGTTAAGCTGACCACTTGTGATCAGGATTTGTTACTTACTAAGCAACTTCCGCCAAATTCCGACGCACTATTAATATGTCATATAACAACAATAGCAGCCATTCGCGCTAGACACAGCCGAGATTTTGGCCCCATTTCACATCATTACATTGTTTTGGGCAAGCTAAATACACTTGACGTTAGCAATGACCACTTATGATCCGATCACCCGAAACACATGTCAAAGCCAAGTGTAAACAGGGTTACACATTCTCATCAGCCTCCTGTTGAAACCGGACCTTCTTAGAATACACAGTTCTGCTTAAGTGGGAACACGATGTTTGAGTACCACATGTCAAGCCCGGAAATTGATGTGTTCTATTACAAGCTCACCCGAGAAAACTCGGCTAGCACTCATCTAGTTGTGATCAGTATACTTCAAGTGGCATGCATCAAATACCTGGATCTTGCTGGAGGTACTCAAGTGGGGGTTTGGTATCCACTGTCCTTGCGTAGAGATTTAAGGACCTCCTTATCCACTTGTTTTCACTTCCTCCAGGGAGGCTCAAGTCTCAACTACATGAGTCACAGTTCACAGCCAGGTTTACGTGCTATTAACTCTCATACATGACTCTGCCTTTATGTGCAGATCCGGACTGACTTGGCACATTTGGACTCCATTGCAAAGGACCTGGAGGACAGCAATGAGTACAAAGCCCAGATCCTTGACTACATAGAGGAGAGGTGCAGTGTTAATGGCAGCGTGTCCTCCCGCTATGAGCAAACTGCGCCGCAGAGGCCTCCCCGCTTGTCCCACTCTATACTGCTGGCTATCGGAGGCTGGAGTGGCGACAGTCCCACCAATGCCATTGAGTCCTATGACTTCCAGGCCAATAATTGGGTTAATGTGGCCCACAACGAGAATCCTCGGGCCTACCATGGCACAGCTTACATAAATGGCTACATCTTCTGCATTGGAGGCCGTGACAGCGGGCAATTCTTCAACAGCGTTCGCAAATTTAACGTTGCGACACTCTCCTGGCATGAGGCGGCACCCATGCACCACCGTCGGTGCTACGTGAGTGTCACCATGCTGGCCAGTTACATCTATGCCATGGGTGGCTTTGATGGTAACACACGCCTCGCCTGTTGTGAAAGGTACCTGCCCGAGACAAACCAGTGGAGCTTAATCTCGCCCATGCAAGAGCGGAGAAGTGATGCCAGTGCTACCACGCTGCAAGGCAAGGTAAGCTAAGAAAGTGGTGGAAAAGCAAGATGGGGCAATAAGAGAGAGACAAGGCAAGCCTGTGGGAAGGGTGCTGGCAAGGTGGACTAATGGGAGACTTGCAGAACAAATTAAAAAGTTATTGGGAGAAGAGCATTTGATCCAGCTGTTGATAAGAAGGGTATGGAAGTAAAGCATGCTATTGCGCACAACAGTGCCACTGATAGGAATGGAGGCGTTAGATTGGTTGATATCATATCACAGGATTTTGGGGTTGATGTAAGAGCAAAGTGGTAGGATGGGCCTATGGAAGTGGGGTAAGGGGACGAAGGACTCATGACTGCGGAGCTCAATAACATGGGCCAATCAGAGAGGGGCAGAATTAGATGTGCTAGTGGTAGAGGGGAATTGAGATATGACATATACACAAAATAAATTATTAACTTGACAATCAGGCTCCATGACACACAGAAAACAAATTAGACTGAATTATTTTGATTAATGGCATATTTTTTTCATTAATCGAGGGCAAGAAAAAAATCTGGAATTACTCAATGTTGAGGAAAACATTATGGAATCACCTTGTGATTCCAGCACAAATCTGAATATGAAAATTAGTCTGCAGTTTAAAGAGAGTGCTTGCAGGCCTTAACAAGTTGTTGGACTTGGCTAAATAACAGAAAAGATGGCAACAACAAGAGAGCTTGCGGCTGAAACGATGGAGAGGATTGTAAAACTGCTTCTAGAAGGAAATTCAATACAGTGAAAGAGACGTTTGGTGATGAATGAGGAATCTGCATTAGGCAAGGCAATGATGCTTGAACTTTTGTCTGGTGTGCTTCCAATGAAACATATAAAGATGACTTCTTAAAGAAACAAACCCATATCATAAATGAATGTTATGTTAGGTAAAAGACCAGGGGAAATTGCAACCATTTTCTCAATGGTCAATGAACAGGTGTACATTGAAATATTGAACCATTTTCTGATTCCATCAATTTAAAATACTTTTGGTGATGATGAAGTAATTTTTCAGGATGACAGTGTATCTTGCCACAGAGCAGAAGATTTTCTTCATGAAAGCCATTTCAAGCCAATTACATGGCCAGCAAACAGTCTGGATTTTAATCTAATCCAATATTTATGATGGAAATTTTTAAAAATGGTCCGTGAAAAAGTTCCATCCTGCAAAGCTGATCTGTTCGCCACTATTTCGAGAAAGTTCAGACCAGCATGATATAGAATATTGTTTCAAAGAATTCTGGCCAGTATAAAACCCTACTGAGGAGCAACAAAGTTCTTATTCTGAATTTTATTGATGATTCCATGATTTTTCCTCAACATTGGGTGATTTCATAATTGTTTCCTCTACATGATTCTGAAAAAAATATGCGATTAATTGAAGTAATTTAAACAAATATGTTTTAAGTGTGTTTCATAAAGCCTAAGTGTTCAACTAATTAATAAAAATAGCTTTGTATCATATTTGTAATTTGTTTATTTGCTCCGAAGTGGTGATTCCATAATGTTTGCGAGGGGTTGAACCAGTTTGGGAGCACTTTACCGTGCTCTGGATTTGAACAATTTTCATTCCTCAATACAGGAATGCCAGCTGTTCTGTCACAGATTCCTAATACTTTTTTTTTTTTGAAAACCACTGGTAAAATATGGATGTTGTTGACTGAGTAAGCTGGTGTTTTGCCTGTTTTATTGCAGGTTTACATCTGTGGAGGCTTCAATGGGGAATCCTGTCTATTGACTGCAGAGTACTACAGTCCTCAGATCGATCAGTGGACTTACATCACCCAAATGCACATCTGCCGAAGTGGGGTTGGAGTCTCTGTTTACAGGGATGAGATCTTTGTGGTGAGTACTTAGTGAGGTAAATCGATGTCAATTTCATTGTAAATTCATTGACTTTAAGTCTCGAATGTACACTGATCAGCCATAACATTATGACTACCAGCCTAATATTGTGGAGGTCCCTCTTTTGCTGCAGAAACAGCCCTGACCCTGTAAGGCATGGGCTCCACTAGAACTCTGAAGGTGTGCTGTAGCATCTGGCACAGAGCCATCAGCAGTAGTTCCTTTATATCCTGTAAGTTGCGAGATGGGGCCTCCATGAATCAGACTTGTTTGTACAGCACATCCCATGGATGTCAGATTGTATTTAGATCTGGGGAATGTGGAGACCAAGTCAACACCTTGAACTCATGGTTGTGTTCTGCAAACCGTTTCTGAACCATTGTAGCAGTGTGGCAGGGCTCTTTATCCCTCTGAAAGAGGTCACTGCCATAAGGGAATTCTACTTCCATGAAGGCGTGTACTTCATCTGCAAGAATGTTTAGGTAGGTGGTACGTCTAAGTAACATCTAAATGAGGAGCAGGACCCAAGGTTTCCCAGCAGAACACTGCCCAAAGCATCACACTGCCTTCGCTGGCTTGCCTTCTTCCCATAGTGGACCCTGGTCCCGTGTCTATGAAGGTATTATTGGTGAAAAAGGTTTGAGCACCTGTAACAGTGGAATTTGTAGTTGTGTACAGAGATTTGTATGTGTATCAGTAAATTTGAGGTCACATACTCTATGAGTTGTGTACTTGCAGATATGTTTTCTCTGCACAAATAAAACACAACACTTACAAATTCACAAATTCTTAATTACAGGAGCACAAATCCTATTTTACAAGTCACAGATTGAAAAACTGACACGCTCACATTTTTACTCCTATTGTTGCAGTACATTTGGTGCCAAACATATTTGTGCACCTGTATCAAACAGTGTGAAGTTATAGACCAAATTAAAGAGCAAGTTTGGAGTACCTGGGGAAAATATGTAGGGGCCCAAATACCCCAGGCTACATGGCCAGAAACTGAATTGCATTGTACAATGATATTCGACCCCATTCAGGACCCAGAATTAGAGAGAGAGAAAAAAAGAGCCCTTAAAGTTGATGTGGAACAGGACAGGAAAAAATGATTAAGATTATTATTAACTGTCAATTAATAGGGAAAATAAAGCAATTGAAAATTCCTATTGGGGAATCAGAACTTGAACTTCGAGAACAAATTATGAAAAGAACAAGAGCAATCAGAGATTTCTGACGTCTGCCGAATCGTGATCCGAATTTGGATCAACACCAAAATTTATTGGGGTCTTCCGAGTTACGAGATCTTCATATATGTGAATTTTCATGGTAATCGATTAATCGTTATCCTGTTCATAGATAGACAGACAGACACAAAGACAGACAGACAAAAAAACGGAGGCGATTTTATTACGTCCTTGGCAGACGTGATAAAAAAATCAAGAGAACTATTGTGGGACTGGAGACTGGATGGGTTTTTTAAGAAAGATGCGGAGTCAACAATACAGAGTATGGAGCCATTAGTTACCAAAAGCAGATTAGGGAAAAAGAAATAGGTGAAAGGTCGACATACTGAAGTCAGAGAACAGAAGGGGACAAAGGGGGGTCTAAACAATACGATTTCATATGGAATTTTCTTTATTTGTTTAACGAGAATAAGTTCTGTCCAGCAAAGGTGTCATTTAAAGGATCAACGCTATAACAAATGAGGTGAACAAATGTGTCTGAAAGTTTTCCTGACCAAAGAAATGCAATTAATGAATTCATGATATTTTCTGTTTCTGAACAGGAGTGGACCAACAATTCAAGGAGACGAATTGACTAATAAACTTTCTCTGATTTTCTAACTTTTACAGGAAAAGGTCCCCGTGAGAGGAGAAGCAGCAAAATTATGATGATTGAGTTCATTGTTTGCATCTAACTCATTCTGTTGAAACCTTTCCACAGAGTGTGCACTCCAGAAGAGAAGAGATTAAAATGACCTTGAGTGAAAAGATAAGCTGGCCAGCTAAAGATTCACTGCGGGGTTGCAACTTAAAAGTTTACCCTCTAAAATAAATTTGGGGAAATCCAATTTGGAGTATTAACACAAGACTAAATTCAAAAGGTGGACCACCATATAATTGAAAAAGTCAAATAATAATGTGATAACATTCTAAATTTATTTTGATTAGGCTGACAAAATCTTTTCCTCTGACTATTAGTGAGAAAGTGAGAAGGACGAAGACTTTCAAAAAAAAGGTACTGACTGACTGACTGAGCTGACCAAATTTGGGATGATTGTTTACCTTAACATGCTGGGATCCCAATGAAAAAACTGTATCACGGTTGAATATTTACCCATGTTTTTGAATTTAAAAAAAAAAAAAACAGCATATTTTAACACACGGGGCTCTAATTTCGTAGACCAGGCGCATGCGCGGCGCAGGCGCGGCGAATGGGGGGGTGCGCTGCGCCAGTGGGGTGTGTCCAGGCGTATGTTGCAATTTCGTGCCCAGCGTAGCCCGGCGCAAGTACTCCTCTGTCCCGCCTCTGTCCCTCCTTCCAGCGCAAGTTGGCAAGGAAGGCGGGTTTGGGTATAGCACAGCCGAGTTAAATATTGCGCATTGGCAAAAGAAAGGATGGATAGCGTGTTCCTATTATTACAGCCTGTTGCAGCTTAAAATTTTGGGATTAACATGCATGGACAACAATGCAAGATACGTTACACGTTTATTTTCAATTTGTGATCTTAACTCAGTACGAGATCATAGCAATCAGGCTGTATTCCTTTCCCCCACTAAAAACGATAAAACCTAAGTGACAATAATAGTAGCCCAATATTAAGCCGCTTGCACACTGGACGCGAAACAAATTTTTCACTCGACAGATTGCGTTGAAAGCAGTGTCTTGTGTCAGAAAGTCTGACAGGGTTTTTATAGATCTCCGTGTCCGACAGTCTATTATTGTTTTTAATTTCTTCAAATCTACTGACTCTTTTAGATATTAAACATGACTGTTTTGATTAGAGGGCTCAGTTCTTCAAGATGAGTACCGAGAATTTCAATCAATGTTTCTGTTTAAGCTCTGCTCAATAAAGTGAGTCAACATTGGCGCGAGGCAATGAACAATGCCTCAGTGTCTGACAGCCAAAAAAAAAAAAGAGAACGATTAGAACAGATTGATAACGAAATAAAGAATAAAAAGAAATATTTTAACAACAGAACATCCAACGAACACTGCGATTAATTTATTTGCGGGTCATCTTTTTTGGATGTTCTTTTGGTTGGTGATGTATATGCATTTTTATTCTTTATTCCATTATAAATCTGTTCTCATATCAATACTTTTATTTTTTCCTCGGTGCCGGACATGGATTTTGCATTTCGCGTCAGACAGTCCTGATCGTGCATGCGGTAATTTATTCACACTGTCAATGGTCATGGAATTGATTTGCCCTCTGATTGCAAGCACTATTTTATCTCTGCTGTGGAAATAAAGCGTGAATCTGTTCGATCCATCTGACTAATTTTCATAAGAAAGACCGAATAAAGACTGTTGTCTACCTTCAAAGGAAGAAAGTAGACGAATACAAAGACCAAGAAAAGTCGATAGCTCTTTGTATTGACTTTGACTGTAATCAGTCGTGTGAAAAATTTGTTTCGCGTCCAATGTGCAAGCGGCTTTACCGAGCATAGAACGCAAGCATTATATACACACTGCCTGATGCCAAGGTAGTGTGTGGTTGGCTGAGAAAAATGTGAAGTCGTTAATATGCATCATTGATTCAGTTGCGTTAATTAAGTCAGGTCGAGTATTCATCACGCGTGCCAACCGCTTTTGATCTGACATCAGGACAATCGATATAGATACTATAATTTATGTGCTGATTCAGATAGTTACATTAAACAGTGGTTGCTGTAATTATTTACTGTATTGAAATGTGCCTGACATTCTGGAAACCTGCCTGTGAGGTTTCGGTGACGTGTGCGCACTGCGCGCCGGTCAGCCGAATTACCACTGCACAGAAAGTGAACCAGGTTGGAGCTGGCAAGCTTTCTGCGCAATTGCAGCGAACACTTTTTCTATGAAATTGTCACTGCGTCTTGATGAATACGTGACACCTCCCCCTACTATGCATCTCCTACATGCTCTTAAAAAAATATTGCGAAAAGATATTATTGTTACTGCCCTATCTTTTGACCCAGAATACACTGAAGCACAAAATTATGAGTACACTGCCGTGAATATCGATTTAAAATTTTAAACATTTTAATATAATATTAATTTATCAGGGTAGCACATCGACAACTCGTTGTATTCCAAATAATTAAGGTGACATTAATGATTTTGTAAAGCGAAATGCGAAGGAGATGCGAAAAGTTCGTTTCGCGTCCAGTGTGCAAGCGGTTTAATACTAGACTACTATTATTGTCACTTAGGTTTCATCGTTTTTAGTAGGGGAAAGGAATACAGCCTGATTGCTATGATCTCGTACTAAGTTAAGATCACATATTGAAAATAAATGTGTAACGTAACTTGCATTGTTGTCCATGCATGTAAATCCCAAAATTTTACGCAGCAACAGGCTGTAATGATAGGAACACGCTATCCATCGTTTCTCTTGCCAATGAACAATATTTGACTCGGCTGTGTTATACTAAAACACGCCTTCTTTGCCAACTTGCGCTGGAAGGAGGGACAGAGGCGGGACAGAGGAGTACTTGCGCCAAGCTACGCCGGGCACGAAATTGCAACATACGCCTGGACACACCCCCATTCGCCGGGCCTGCGCCGGGTCTACGAATTTAGAACCTTTAAAGTGAAATTATGCAGGAACAGATGACCCTCGTTCTGTATGTGCCGAGTAGTAAATCTGCATGTACACGTGTCTGTGTCTGTGCCTGTGTTTGTATTTTATTTTCTCACTACAGTGATGGGCGGGTGGCAGTTTAGCGTACCAGCCGGTCAAGGCCCGCTTCTTCCTGGAGCCTCTCTGAAGTGTTGAACAAATATGCTAAGACAGTGATTCCAGTCATGAAGGCTTGTTCACCAAAACAATCAGATGGAAAAATTGCAAATCAATGTTGAATATGGACTTGGACAATGGACTAACTTTGGAATGATTACCTGCAATAAGCAACATTACTGGATTCAAGTGGGACATTAGACTGGGACTTTACTTACCACAGCAACGAAAGGCCCGAAGGCCTTGAGAAGCCTTGATGCAAAAACAACTGGAGTTCACATGCTGGCGTACATGACAGACTGTTTTTACTCAAAGTGTTACAGTCAAACAAAATGATTTTATGTTCGGGCTTATAAGAAATTCACGTGTGTAGTATGGGGGTCATAAACCAGGGGTAAACAATGCTGTGCCCTTTTTCGACCATGGTTAATGTGAGGCCATGATTGGGATGGCCTCAACGGGAGGAATGTTGAGGAGTATACTTCAATATTTCTCATCATATTCATCAGTAGATCAATTGCCATGTTGAATAACCATAATCAATAATCATAATCAATCACCATATTATATAGGCAGCAATAACACGCACACACACACACATACAAGCAGTTCACACACAGACAGACACACACATACAAGCAATTCAATTCCCACATGCATGAGCAGCTCACACACACATAAGCAGCACGCTTCTGTAGCTTTGATTAGTAAGCCGGCTTCTGTTTAGTTGATTCAAAAATATAATCAGATGATGCATTTGATTTCTGTAGCTTTGATCAATATTTCTTCAGTAAAATCATTAGTTGTTACTGAAAACATAATCAATTGAATCATTCATGTATCGACTCATATTTTATTTATCTGGCTGTATTTTTCCTTTGTCTGTACTTTCATCTCTTGCCTGTAAGTTTCCTCTCCTTTTTAGTGATGTGCAGCTCATCTTTGCATTGAATTCCTGAAGGATTACCTAAGTGTTTTGGTTTCCTCGTCCAATTGTAGCGTGAGAATGAGAATACGGAAAAATCATATTTGGAAGATATTTCCTGTGATTAGGGTATAAAACCTGGGTGTGAAAAGTAAGAAATCAGCTATTCTTGCGTGAAAAGAACTTGGCTTTATATTTATCAACTTGGCACAATAAAGCCCAATATTCTGAGGAATCTGTCTCTCTCCCTCCAATTGCTTGAGGATGGCGGAACCTCATGATATAAAAATATGTTTGGATGAAAACCACAACAACGTGGCACCTAAATATTAAAGTGCATAATAAAGACTCTCCTCACCAACATAACTATGGAAGGGGAATAATTATTCAGCACTTAAGTTATCGTGGACGCTCATGAACACAAAGCCCATGTAGGATTATTTGGACACTTAGACGTATCTCGGCTCTATTTGAAAATTCCCTCACATTGGCAGAGGCTTCAATGACGTAGGCTATAGGCTACATTCAAGGAATTGTAAGTCTATGGTTGGAGTTGTACTGTTGAGGAATGGGGTAAATGATCATTTTAACCTCTTTTTCTTCACTGCTGCATCTTTTGGAAGTTCATACAGAGGTAATTTGCCAAAGCATGTAAGAAAACTGTGTCTTCTTGTCATGGCAATATGGGCTAATCAAACTTTTCTCTGCTCTACCTACTTAGAAGGCATGCCAGACTAGCGTCTATTCAGGTATAATGGCAATTTGTCATATTTTGACATAGATGTCTTGGAAGAGAAAGGTGTACTACAAACTAAATGTTGCAGATTGTTCAGAAGCTGTGTTTTCTGTTAGGGAGAATTACTCCCTTTTTTTGTCTGGACTTTGGGCTTTGCACATGCACAAAAACTTTGTAAAACACGAAAATAAAGGTGAAAAACTGTAAAAGCATAACATAACATAATCTTAAATGGCAAAATGGATTTCAGTTGTAGTACCCTCAATTAGAAGCTGACAGTTTGTCGTGTCTGTCCATACTAACCAATTACTTCTAAATTTGTTTAAAATAAGACATTTAGAATTTAAAAATGTCTGTTTTATATTTATGTCAGTGAAGTTTCAATTATATGTCCACTTACTTTTGGCTATATTGAGCGCCTGCCCATAACAACACCCTACCCTCTCCATGAGCGCATCTGTACACAGTGTTGGCACTGCCTGCCTACTGTACGCTACACCATTTACGATTGTGAAGCCGGTCAGAAAAATGTCCAAAATCTCTCTAGCAACGTTGGAAGCGGCTGATGGAGAAATGAATATTCATTACTTAGTGACAGCTCTGCTGGACATTCCCGCAGTCAACATGTCAATTGCATAATCTTTTAAATCTTGAAGCATCTGTTGCATTGTGCTGTGCAACAAAAACTGAATTGTATATTTATATCCCCGAACGCCGATAGTGTGTTTTTGGTCCGACCGCCACCGCGCCGCCTTACGTGTTAACGCAATAACTTCAGTAATATTTCAATTAGAAATTTCATCTTTTGCATATAAGTAAGTATAATAAAGAGGAAGAACTGATTCAATTTTGGACAATTTACAATTTCTAGATTGGCCACCAGGGGCCAAAAACTGAAAAAAATCACTGTTTTTATCATATCTCTGGAAATATTTGTCCAATTGACCTCAAATCAAGTGCAAATGAAAGATCATGACCTGAGAATGTGTCCCACGATGACATCCCTGTTTGGTTCAAAATTTTGACACAAGGTGGAGCTTTGTCACATAAAATTCACCATTTTTGGCATATCTTAGAAACTATTTGTCCAATTGACGTGAAACTATGTGCAACTGCAAGATCATGACCTCACGTGTCACATGATGACATCACACCTGTATGGTTCAATATTTTGCCACCAGGTGGCACTTTGTGATGGAAAATTACCATTTTGGCCATATCTTCAGAACCATTTGTCCAGTTGACCTGAAATTAAGTTCAAATGAAAGGTCATGACCTGAGGGGCTTTATATTGTTTTGGGTCTATTCAAGGATTGGGGAATTGGAGGATTTTGGGGCTTTCGGGGATATACCCCAAGCCGTCGCCTCCGACGGCATAAGCTTAGTTTAGTTCAGTGTATGGCATGCTTCAGTGGCAGTAACTGAAGGTTGGTGCAGGCACGACCTTTTTTAAAAATTTGCATACAATCTGAAAAGACGGCAATATTGAGCTGAAATGAACAGCTTTCTTTTTTTGGCATATTGAAAGCAAAATTGTTCAACAAGCCATAATTTGGAAGCTCTGGTGTTTTCACGTGGAATGACCCTCTCCAATTTCAGTGAGCGCTGGTTGATGCATGACCTTTGACCTCTTGCAGGTGGGAGGCTTTGATGGAGACAATCGTCTGCGCACCGTTGAGGCATTCAACCCTCAGACCAACACCTGGCGCATCATCCCTAGCATGTACTGCCCTCGCAGCAACTTTGGAATTGAGGTCATGGATGACCGGCTCTTTGCAGTGGGGGGCTACGACGGCTTGGGCACCACCTTCCTTGCAGAGTTTTACGATGAGAGCACAAGAACGTGGAGCAACATCCAGAACATGGGACTCCCCCGGAGTGCCCTGAGCTGCTGCGGCATGTCCAACCAGGCCAACATCAACTGGAACCTCGCCCCTCGAGGCTCCCACTAGATCCATCTCAGATACCTCTCAAAGTCCCTCAGAAGAAAAGGGATGTTGGGGTAATCTGGGAAGAACAGGTTTGGTTACACAGAAGTATTAATGATCTTAACTAATATTAATAGGATTATTAATATTAATAGGATTGCTAATATGAGTTAACAGCAGCGGGGCACCACCCTGGGATCAGGGACCAATGACCGAACCAAAATTTCAGTCTCAAAGGAATTGTTTGAGCCAAAATGTCAATATTAGAATATCTACATTTGTGGAATTAACAATGAAGAGTGAAATTGGAACACTGGACCTCCCGACCAGCTGTTACCGCAATAAACATACACAAATAATCACAGGGAGCTGTTTAGGAATTATAACAGAGTTTATTATATCCCTGAACGCCAAATGGCGTTCCGGGGGATATTATGTTTTTAATATTTATGTTTTTTTATGTTTTGTTTTATGTTTTTTATAATCATTGGTTCGTTCAACGTATCGCCTCGTAAATACGCTTCGAATCTCTCGCCAAACTGTGGGTGTTGTCAGCGTTTGTATAAGATGGAGAGAGGTGTAGTACATTGGAGAGTTGTAGTGAGTTGCATATTATTTTCCCTATTGTTGGACATCGACGTAAGAGTGTCAGTTATTTCGTTTTTTAAGTAATGTCACTCCTGTATTTGTGTTTTGAATAAAAATGATTTAAAAAAACAAAGTATCGTGATTGTTTCATTGCTATTTTAATTATGAACAAATATAGCTACTTACACAATTATGTCCGTATACTTACACATGCAATAGAAATATATCAATTGTTTATTGTTATTGCACACAAAAGTTTTTCATGCATTTCCGCTCAGGTCATGGTACTGTTCATTGACTGTCATATGTTGTTTTTCCCAGCAGATGGCAGCATTCAATGTTTCATTGAGGCCTCGAGTACTGAACCTTTCGGTGAAGCAATGGGCTGGAAAGCCTCAGTGATTCATAAGGCTTCATTTACCCATCACTATAGACAGTATTTCAAATGTCTTTTTATTGTATTCTGAAAGTATCCGGAGCTTTTAGGTACGTGAAAAGAAAGAACAAAGCTGTGCATACCAGGGTGTAGACCTTCCTTGTTGACAGGTCCCACGGGTGACCGAGTGCCGTTACGAAACAAGGACTCATTTATTGCATTCCGGACGGAATTGGTCCGGGCCAAATTGTCATAATGTCGCAGGGTTGGACAGGATGGCCTTGATCAAGCCGTCTTTGTTAAAGTATTTCGGTGATGTTATCCAGGGTTAAATTAAAATGCCCATCTTTGTTAGAAGGTTGTGCAAATGCTGTTAAGTGTCCTTATGATGCATCAAAGTCCGTAGTATTGTCTGTGTCTAGTGATTTGTTTTGTGTAAAAATGGTGCTGGTCGCCTCCTATATGTGAGTTAGTCTAGTCTTGTGTCTTTAGTCTAGTATTTTGAGCTCATTGGGTGAGTGTCACAGGTTTTGCTGCCATTGTGTGTTCTCTGCTCTTTGTTAGAGACATAGCAAATTTTTTATTATTATTTTTTTTATATTTGACAAGTGACAATTTTTGGACATCGAAAACTTTCGTTTTTCTTTTGGAAGTCTATTTTTGTAAATTTCTATATCTTTAAAATAACAAAAACAACAACAACAAAAAAGGACTGAATTTTAAACACTTTTTGGCCTGAATTTGTCACCAAGCTTTAAATAATAATTTTAAAAAAAACTTTTGCTTGGATTTTTTCTCTCTCCCTCTGATTTTTCTTGGCCTGATCCACATCCGTTCGTCCATCCCGTTACAAATACAAGATGGAACAAAATGTAATATGCGCTAATACTAATCTCTGCCCAGACAAAAGCCTCTTACTTGTAAGAACAGTCGTGCACTGGTTGGGGGAAGTTTCTTCGGGTTCCAATGAGGCGACGGTCGGTGCGTCCACGGCGAGGTGATCCACACGTGGGGTGAGTAGGACGCAGCGGGTTAATTTGGCAGAGTGCGTGGATGTTATTCTTCTCGTTCCGGACGAATAACGGATGTTCCGTATCTCGTTCTCTTGTTGGTGGCCAGACTAAAAAAAATGCTCCTTTAATCCGACCGCAATACCAAAACAAAAAGAGACTGGGAAACAGCATGCATAGCTCGTCTACCGAGTGGGGACTGCGGCCTAGGTTAAAATAAAAGCGACACAACTTTGTGTTACCGACACCTCCTATAGCAACTCGAGTTGCTGTGGAAAGGCAAGGTATGGAGGTGTACGGCAAGCCGTTTTAACATGTAATAGCTAGACTGGATATGTGTTGCAGATATCCGCAATTCAATTCTTCCTAGTCAAAACGAGCATTTCAGATATCTACAATGACATTCTTCCTATCCACAATTGTCTTTTAAGATATCTACTACGTCATTCTTCCTAGGATAATTGACGTCACTTTTTCCATTAAGGTGAATGGGGTTTCTCATTACAGATATCCACATTTCAGTTGCAGATATCCGCAAAGTGAATTACGGATATCTGCCACTGAATTACGACTAGTAGTAACTCCAGTTTGAGATATCTACAATTAAATTTTGACTAGTCAAAATTCCAGTCCAAGATATCTTGAATTGCCCTCAATTCAAGATATCTACTTTGTCCTATGTAGATATCTTAAATTAAGCTTTGCCTAGTCAGAGTGACATTGTTGATATCTTTAGCTGGATATCTCTGGATATCGCGTACTTCGCTCTTCTCGATCGCGTTCTTCGCTCTTCTCACACACGGGCTTCCCGTAGTTCATCGCTTCCCGTAGTTCCCAATCCAATGCAGCACGCAGCACGCACCTCAGCGTGGAACAGCATTCAATTTCGAAAATCGACAGATTTGTCTGTAATTTTTGGATAAACCGAAAAAAACTTTTTTTTTTTTGAATTTTTGCCCAAAATGCCATCTAAGAAGTCTCAAGGTGAAGACATGGAGGAGATTAAACAGTCTCTAAACTTCATGTCGGAAGAGATAACCAAAGTGGCAAAGCAGCAGACAAGACTGCTTGGATTAATGGAGGAAGTGTGTGAGTTAAAGAAACTATTAATAGAAAAGGACAAGAAAATCCGTCTTCTGGAGAGACGAGTGGATGAATTGGAACAATATACGAGAATGGATGATGTGATTGTGAGTGGGCTCAACACCAGACATCGCTCTTACGCGAGAGCTGCAGCCGGAGCCGGGAATGGAGGCGGCGAGGACGACACACTGGGGGAAATGCACTCTCTGGAGCAACAGGTACTCCAGTTTTTCGCTTCAAAGGATATTCATTTTGACAGCAGTACCATTTCAGCCTGCCATGCTCTACCAAGGAAAGACAACAAGGCGAAACCGGCTATCATTATCCGGTTCGTGAACAGAAAAGACAAGAGTGAATTGTTGCGGCAGGGCAAAAAGTTGAGAGGAACGGATGTATTCTTCAATGAACATTTAACCAAGAGGAAGTGACACCTGTGAGTAAAACTTCACGAACATTATGACGCAGCACTGCGTGTAAGTAGTTTTTTCTGATGGACATTTATAATATAATGACTATACGTATTTACACTCTGTTCTAATGACAACAGACAGTATGGAACAATTTACAAAACCAACTGATGAGAAAGAAATAACTAATATTGTGCACAAAACTATAAGTAAAAAATCTACAGATTGGATGAGTTTTGATATGTCCTTGATTAAAAAAGTTATTGACTGTATTGTTTCACCTTTCACTTATATATGTAATCAATCTCTTATGGCTGGAAAATTTCCTAATGGAATGAAAATAGCAAAAGTCATCCCACTTTACAAATCAGGTGATAAACACCTGTTTTCAAATTACAGACCCATTTCTCTGTTATCACAGTTTTCAAAAATTCGAGAAAAAATATTTGTAAAAAGGCTTAATGATTTCATTTCCAAAAACAACATACTTTATGAACAACAATATGGATTTAGGAAAAACAGAACCACCTCACTTGCTCTTATAGATTTCATGGAACAAATTTCTAGTTTTATAGAGAGAAATGAATATACGGTTGGGATATTTCTAGATTTACAAAAAGCATTTGACACCATTGACCATAATTTATTGATGTCTAAATTACAGAAATATGGTATCCGAGGACTGGCTCATGATTGGCTAACGAGCTATTTGGATGACAGGCGCCAATTTATCCATATTAATAACACAAATTCAAACCTTTTAAAAGTCACGTGTGGGGTACCGCAGGGTTCAGTAGTCGGGCGATTGTTGTTCATATTGTATATTAATGATTTATGTTTGGTTTCCAAGGCACTCAAGTTTATTTTATTTGCTGATGACACAACAATCTTTTGTAGCGGGCAACATCTAAAACAACTTAGTAGAGAGTGAACTTCAGAAGCTTAAAAAATGATTTGATGCCAATAAATTAACACTTCACCTTGGAAAAACAAAATGCATGATTTTTGGAAACCGGGCATCAAACCTTGACTATAAGATCACTATAAATGAAGTTGAAATTGAAACTGTGTCTGAAAATAAATTTCTAGGTGTGATGATTGACAATAAATTAAATTGGAAATCTCATATAAACCATGTTACAGCCAAAATGTCTAGATCCATTGCAATTCTGTATAAAGCTCAAGACTTCTTAAACCAGAAATCTTTGTGTACTCTCTATTACTCACTTATCGTCCCATACATGACATACTGTGTAGAGGTTTGGGGAAAGACCTATAAAACGAATACAAACTCCATTTTTCGTTTACAAAAAAAAGCCATACGAATTATCAGTAAAAAACCCTATCGTGAACCAACCAATCCTCTATTTCTGCAGCTAAATATTCTAAAATTTTCCGACTTAGTGGACTACAGTATAATACAAACAATGTACAAAGCTAAATCTGGACAATTACCAGAAAGTATCCAGAAGTTGTTTATGATGAGAGACAGTCTATACAATTTTAGAGGAACATTTATTTTTCAAAAACCAAAAATACGAACAACCATCAAAACTCATTGTTTGTCAGTTACAGGGGTAAATTTGTGGAATTCTTCTTCTGAAAATATAAAAACAAGCACAACATTGGTAAGGCTCAAAAGACTCTGTAAGAATCAAGTGGTTTTGAAATATGCCATGGATTATGTTAGTTAATATGTCTATGTTATAATGTATATATCTGCACTTTATGTATATTTACATGGGTTATGTTAGTTAATCTGTCTATGTTTTTGTATCAATTTAATATGAATACAAACAACAACAATGCATTAGCATTGTTCTTGCTGTATTTTTTTTTTTTGGGGGGGGGTGGGGGGTAGTTCTGTTTTGTTGAAGGGGTAGGCTTAAATAAGCTTTGGCTTCTGCCTACACCCTTTCGGTGAGCTTGAAATCTTTGAATCTTTCCTTTGATCTACTAAATTGATTTTGTTGCAAGTGAAACGAAATAAATTTCTTTCATTCATTCATTTCATTCAAAATTAATTAGTAGATATCTCAAACTGGAATTTGGGATAGTCATAATTTAATTGTCGATATCTACTATCAAGTTACAGATATCTCTAAGAGAAATTTGATTAGAGATATCTCTAATTGGAGATATCTTTCGCTTCTATTCTGCCTAGTCGAAATGTAATTAAAGATATCTTGAATTAGAGTTTTGACTAGGCGAAATGACGTCGCAGATACCTGTATGCCAGAAAGTTACGGCAAGCGGAAGCGGCGCCTCGTGTTGATTCAAAGCTGCATTCAAACGCCATGTCAGAGCAAGCAGTGGCCGAAGGTGTTTTTCAGCGTGTTTTTAATGCCGCAGCCCGTCTACAACAGTAGCGCAATGGCGCAATGGATAGCGCATTGGACTTCTAGTTGAGTTTAATGAGTAATTCAAAGGTTGTGGGTTCAAGTCCCACCAGAGTCGCATTGGTTTGCAACTGCATATCCACAACAGTAGCTGTCTAATGCACAGGGTTTAACGTACATTCTGCAACAACGGCTCTTTCAGCTGTTATTCCAGGGGTGCTTTTCCCAAAAGTGTAGTTGCATAGTTCGTCCATTCACAGTCAATGGGCCCACCTATAAGTTAGCATGTGATTTCGGGTGACGCATCCCAGAACGAGAAATCGGTGTTCTGACACCATCCAGACTTCGTCATAGGTCCTCAAGCGTGGCTGGAGCGAGACAACAAATATTCAATACGCTGTAAATTTGCACCCCAAGTCTCTAATGAACGAAGCTCTCGTACGCCACGAATTCCGTGGTGATAAGCGCTTCCTATTTTATGGCATTTTCTATCAATCTTATCCAGAACAGCAACCGCCGTGTCTTCTGCAAACGCTGCACAAAAAATTCTGACTAGACATAATGACGCTTAAGATATCTTTAATCTTCATTCTGCCTAGTCAAAACTGAATTACAGATATCTAGGATGTGTGACGAGTCGAGTGTCGCTTTCAGTGACTTGTGACTAGTCAAAACGGAACGGTTGTAATTTTTTTTTTTTTTAAATAATTGCCATTTCAAAATGTGATGTCTGTAACAGGTCCCAATTACAAGCACATGATCACCATTGTGTAACTTCAGGCCTCCTTTTGAAAACAGCCAGCAGTCATTTTGGAACTGAAGACACTTATTGTAGGAGTACCAGAAGGGGAATTTGTTCCCAGTCTTGCCTGATGTAGGTCTTAAGTCAGCAAATAGTACTGGGTTTCCATTGATCCCCGCATGTGGACAGGAACTGCTCAATGAAATAAAACCCAAGTGCTCACAACAGCTGCTAATGCACAGGTATTGCACTGGACCTTTGTGTTGAGCTTTTCAGATCGTCTTTCTAAGTTCGACCAATTCCAAGATGACATGACTTGGGAGCCAAAATCGTTTTAGAAGCCGTGTTTCATTCAGAGACTCTATCAGGTTGATCCTATCAGATATAACCGTTTCTCGTCTAAAAAGACGAGAAACAATGCTTCCTCTTCCACATTCGAGAAACAATGTCATCAGAGATGCCAAGTCTCACGCATTCGGCGTAGGTCTCACGCATTTTTTAGGCTTATTCACCGTAGTCAGCAATTATTAATTGAATGCTTAATGAGATTCTCACGCGGAATTAAAATCCTTGTGCGGCGAACTTTCCATTTCACTTGCGTAAAAGCTGCACCTCATTACAAGTAACATGTAAAGCGATTACAATGCATGTGTTTCATGATTGTTTAAATTGTTTTAATGAAATAAGACCATTTGAAGCGTTTTTATGCAATTCCATTGCTTTCAATCCCTCAGTAAAGACGAGCCTGAGAAGTCATTACGCGCTAATGGGAGAATAGACCCCTTTGTGAGCAGCCAGGAGCTCCTGCTAAAAATGGCCAGGTCATAAAGGTATAGGGGTCTATTCTCCCATTAGCGCGTAAGTCTTTTTTTACGCGCTTCGAGTTAAGCGCTTTTGAGTTACGCGTATTCTCCCCTACTCGCTTCGATCACGCCCACAGCGCTTAACTTCAGAATGAAGGCGGCCTTATGAAAGAGGTGTGACTGATCCAAAAGAGAGGCAGACTCTGTACAAAGCTCATTGATTATGGCTATCAGAAAAACATGGAAAAAGGATTTTCAGATTAACCATGCAAACGCATTTGTGGTCCATGGAAAACGCAAACCAGACTTTAAATTTGAATATCGTCGGCCTGCTGATGAAACCTCGTATCTCCAAACTGATAAGAAACGAAAACTCGTATGTCCACTATTCTTACATGCTAAATTAAAAATTTTTATTTCAAACTATATTTATCCATTTGTATTATAATAATAATCATTATTATTTTATTTTATATCTATTTTTTATTTTCCTGTGAAGTTTTTTTTTTTTTTTTTTTTTTCCTGTGAAGTTTGTCATTGTGAAGATACTTGGTTTTTTTTATGCCGCTGTAATAGGAGGCCGTACCAATTACAAGACGTAATTCAGACATCTCTTTACTTATCCCCCGCCGCGCGATTAGCGCGAAGCGGGGGATATAGCATTGGGCTCCGTCCGTACGGACACATAAAATTGCGGCGGCGGGGGATATGTTAGTGACAAACACTTGTTATTTCTTACTCTAGCCACCATGGCATTAAAGCTATGCATACAAACAAATTGCCGCGATAATGAAATAATAGGCTAAATAAATAATTTAGCGCTTCTCAATCAGCGCAATCAGATCATTGAAAATGTGCCCCTCCTACACCAGCCTGTTTGTTCCGTGGAAGACAGGGAAGAAGACAAAGGGAACATTCTAGTCACACAAAGACAAAGACAGTTTATGAGCTCATTTAGAAATTGCGCACTTGAAAACTACTCAGATCTTAGGTTTGCAACTAAAGGACATGGAAACGCTTTAACAAGGATTCTTACCCCGCACGCGGTCATCTCCCCGCCCCGAAACCGCCTCAGTAATGACGGAATTCCATATCCATAGCCTATCATCCTATTTGATTTGAGCGACACATTCACTTGAACTTGTGCCTAATACTTTATTATAGGTCTAATCAATTATCCCATTTACTGATAATGATTCTTCCCATGTCGGCTATTCTTTAAAGGCTAAAATTGATTAAAAAATGGATAGTGCTTTGGTATTTGCCAGGGTAGGGCTCAATCTAGAGTAGCCTATTTAATAATATCTTTATTCACACATTAAATTACACAGTAGGCTATTACCAATGGTGAAAAATTACTAGGACTCGAGTTAGTTTATACAGATACCCTCAATTAGAAAATCAATCCCCTCACTCGTGAGAATATCACAACTTTTTAGATTATCACGAACATACAGGGCAGTCGCATTTGTTAATAAAACATGGAAGACAATGATGGCGACGTCGAGCCAAAGCCGAAAACCAAATTTCACAGATGTTGGTGTTGTATGGCAAGCAAGCAATGAAGGCTGATCCGAGGAATTAAGCTGCGAATCGTTCTGGATGGGGCTTCGGTGGGTAGATGTAAGCGCAGTATCCCCGATTTAAAGCATACATGGAGAGATCTGCGGGGCGCTGTAAAAGCCAGGTTCTCTGCACACCGGGGAAGTGTACACGCAACAGGTGGTGGGCAACCATCATCCCCTGTGCATTTCACTGCACAGGAGGAGGGGATGGCATCTACTCTTTCTGCAGTGGAAGTGCATGGAGAAGAACTTGAAGCGCCAACGAACTGCGCCAGACACCTTGACACAGACGCCTGTGATATAAATGATATCACCAGCCACTCTCTGAAACGACCCAGATGCCAGAAGCGACAGCGCAGTTCTGACGTTAATGACCACGGGTATGTTTTGTGGATAATTGCTGCGGCTGGATCGCTGTTCATCCAGAAGTCGGCAAAGATAGATAATTGCCTCATGCACGGGCCAGACGAAAGCGCTGGATGCACTCGATGTTTGTTTGTCCCAGGATGTCCAAACGAAGCCGATATATGCGTGTTCGTCTTAGAGCACGGCGCGCTCCTCTACTCTTTCCCAATCACGCAAGCAAATGCAGGAGCATTTTAGCTTTAGATTTTGAGGGCATGGAATGATGGTCTTATGTATACTCGTATTAATTAATTGTTTTGCGTTTGTAATTTAACTGATTGGAGAAGAGGCTGATGCGTAATATCATGTGATGATTTCGTTTGATAAATTATCATGGCTTTGAGAAATATAGTTTAGAAATAAGGAAGAAGAATCGAATATTAAATGTCTCAACCTTCACCATGTTAAATAAAATAAAAGTAATGTTAAAATTCGGCCTATAACCGACATCAAACGCAATATTCAATTTCGCCTAATGTTGGCGCTTGACCTTAATACAGCCCTCAAAAGCGCTTAACAGAAAAAGCGCGTAAGCCAGGGGGAGAATACGCGTAAGTGTTATTTGCATGAGAAACGCCCGGAAACGCCCCGATTTTGGCCTTGCTCCGCCCCAAGCGCGTTAGTGCCTTCAAGGCGCGTAATGCACGGACTTAAGTCGAGGGGAGAATACGCGTAGGCTGAAAAGCGCGTAGCTACGCGCTTTTTTCGACTTAAGCGCATGGGAGAATAGACCCAATAGTGATCTGATTTCAATTGCTCAAATTTAACGGCAAAATCTAGCAAGGGGGCTGGCGAAGCGATTGCGATTTACCGGTTTCAGCGAGCACTTTGCGACCTGTGAATGCGTGATCTTCGTGACTTACAAAATTGGCAATGACACTTTGGATGCTCGCAAAATTTGTCATGTCTTAGGGCACCCTGCTGGCAAATCGATCAATGTAGGTGCTGTGGAAAAGAAAATGTCCCTTTTGTGGCAGCCTGGGTTCAATTCTGGCTCGGGCCTGTTTGCATCATGTTATCCCCATTCTTGTCCCACCTTTCTTGTCTCTGTCTCTTTACTGAACACTTTTTAATGAAGGGAAACCCCCTAAAAAAATTCTTTAAAAAAAAATTGCAAGGTCTTGGGGAAACCGGTCCCAGCTCGGCATTGTTGGTGTGTGTGTGTGTGTGTGTCTGTGCGTGTGTGTTACAGAATTGGCACCCAAAACTGAGAAAACAAACTGTTAGAATGCACTCACAACAGACATCCTCCTTGCACAATATCCTAAAAGCAAAAGTCTTTTAGCATCAAGCATCTGGACAGAAAGATCTTGTTACCAAACAAAATCTGCCAGTTAATATATTGGATTAGTGCTTTTCCCCCGTCTCTATGATTCTCGTACTGTCGACATGCTGCTGGATGGGTGTTTAAGGAATTCCACTTACTTTGAGAATCCAAACCTATCAATTGAAATATTTTCTAAATGACACTCATTAGTCCTTAATTTTTATTCACTTATTTGAAGAACTGCTCTTTTGCACTTTAAATCCTCTTGATATTCTAATTTTTCCCATTTGTTAGCCACGTTACTGTGTAGACCTCATCCAATTTTATTTAATTTAACCTCATTTCACAAGAAAGCTAGCAGGTGAAAGTGTGTAAATTTTGGAGGAGGCGGAGTTGTAGTTGTTATTATTATTATTGTTTGAACATACCAGTTACTGTGTTATTCTTTGTCCTAACATTGATGGTTTTGCTGCTCTGTCAAGACAGGATAAGCATCTCCGTCCTTCATAGAACTGCTGTTGTTTCTCATGAAGTGGAGGGCCTGTGAATCCCAGACTGTATTTGTTGTTCTCATTGGCTCAAGCCCGTCCTGTCTCACCCAAATCTGCCTATGTCCAGTTCCTCATCTCTGCTGAACTGGCTTAGAACTGGCTATCAATTTGTTCAGCATGACTGCCTCACCCAAATGCAGTTTGCCAAAACTTTCCCACTTGCATATGAATTTCTACACTGAGAAATTTTCTGGACCTCAAAAATTGACTTTAGTTAACCAGGCAATAAACCTGATGCAAAAAGTGAGTGTTAGACTGGGCAGCTACCCTCCCCTGGCTCCAACTAATTCTTCCCTTTTTTTCGCTGCATTGATGTGAGTTTATGAGGCTCTTCTAAACAATTGAAATATTATTTAAAGTGAGCTGATGATTCTCAGCATAAACAAGGATAAGCTAAAACATTATGACCACCTACGAAATACAGTGCCACTCAAAAGTTTGGACACACCCACATTTTTCTTACAAGACATGTTAAATAAAGAAATGGGTACCATTCATTTAGCAAAAAAAGGAGATCCATCGAACTAACCAGCATTTTCTGTCATATTTATAGAGCATACTCCCATTTTTTTTCCCAAGCACAGTTATATGGCTATAAGGTTGCTGCTGAGCGGCCATCAAAGTTCCTAAAGATGTGCTGCACTTGTGGTTTGCTTTTCATCGACTTTATTGCCCAATAAATTCCAAAACAGTTTGTCTTTAATTTGGCAGTTGGAAAATGGAGAGAGCTTGCTTACTTTGCAAAATATGGCTTCTTAGAGAATTCGAAGACAATATTGTCAATATAAAACTTTAGACAATATTCAAACATGTAAATTATTCTCTTTGAACTTCTGACTGTATACCTCTAAAAAATTTCCATTTGAGATTATTTAGGGAAGTTAAGCCATCTAAATTTATCTATAAACAGAGTGCTGTGACATTAGCAAAGTGTGTCCAAACCTTTGACTGGTACTGTATGCTGTGGTTCCTCGCCATGTGGCCAAAGTGGACTCCAAAGTGGAAGCACGGACTCCACAAGACCTCTGGAGGTCCTGAATTGCTTTGAGATCCTCACACCTTTCCTGAATAATTTATGCATTGTGGCAGGGTGTATTAGCTTGTTGAAAGAGGCAACTGCCATTGGGGAATACAATGAAGTGGTGTACTTGGCCTGGAACAATCTTTTTGCAAGGTGGCCAGGATTTCCCAGCGTTTCCAATAATTACATTACATTACAGGTTCTTAGCAGATGCTCTTATCCAGAGCGATGTACAAAAGTGCACAAGAACAGTAGAAAAGTGCAGACCTCCCAGCGTTTCCCAGTGTAATATTATCTAAAGCCTTACACTCCCTCCGCTAGCTTGTCTTTCCATAGTGCGTCCTTGTGCTGATCTTCTCGGGGTAAATGGCATGGATATGCCTTGGGTGTCCAGGTGATATAAATAAAAACTGGAAACCTTGGTTCCTGGCTCCAAGGTCCAGACCCAATTCTTGCTCACTCATTGTGGACAGGGGTTGGCATGGACGCACTGACTGGTCAGGGCTGCTTAGCCCCATATGCTGCAGGGTGTGATTATTATGATATAATTCTCCCCTTACTGTCAAATTTTCTGTACCTTGTGCCACAGTTGCCCCCTGTCAATTCGGGCCAGACAAGATGGCCTTCATTGCCCTCACACATTGTTTGGCTGCAGGCACCCAACACTTTGTTGTCGGTTCATTGTTTTTCCCTGATCTGATCTCTGTCAGCAGATGCTCGTCTCTGCTCACTGGGAGCACCCCATATGCCTTTCCGTTTTTGAGATGCTCTAACCATGTCATCTGCCAATAACCATTTGACCCCTGTGAAAATTGCTGAAGTCTTTATGCCTGCCCATTTTTTCCACATCCAAGGTCAACTATAAGAACCTACTGCTTACTGTCTCATATCCCAGACTTTGACATGCGACATTGGTGCAAGATATTAAAGGTATTGGCATCATTTGTGAATGGTCATAATATTTTGGCTCATTGATATATAGAGATGAGAATTTTAATCATTACCAACTGCTTTAAAAAGTCACTTTTGGCCTTTTGGTTCTTCCCTCAGACATTGATCTCTCCTGAATCTCTTAACCCCTTTCTGCAGATGTAGATGCCCGCGTCTATAGACCTGCAAATTGGAAGTACGCTGTTACTGTACTCGATCACTAGATAGCACCCCCGGATCAGTTATTGAATGTTCACAAGCAAGCAGACCTCGAACGCGGTTCTGAATATGGTGAAGTTCACTCCACTCCCTGTTTTTCGAGAGCTGCATGAATTAAACTCCTCAGCTAAGCCTGATGTGCAAACTGGTCAGTATCCTTGCCCATAGTGTCGATTTAGCAGTTTGAAAAAACGATATCTTGACACAGAAAAAATCGTTATCCTTTTTAGCAACCAGTTTAGCCACAGTGAGCTAACAGTATTCCATTTAGTAGTTCATAAAAATCAGTTTTCTGAGGCAAAAAAATCGACATGGTATTAATTCTCTCACATTCTATTGCCTATTACAGTTGTCCCATACAAAAAAAATTGTAGTTCCCTACCGTGGATTTACGCGTAGATTCCTTCATTGCCAAATCCAGCGCTTCCTTATATCCACCCGAGTACTGGCGTTGATAGCCAATCACTCAACCATACACTCAAGCTCTTCTGCGTAATTGTAGAGTTACACTTCATGGCCTCCTGAAGTTTCCCTGATAACAATGTATTGATTGGCTCGTTTCTTATCCAATTTCCGAGTGTTTAAACATTTTAGAGTAAGTGAAACACATTGATTGGACAAACACAGAGCATACAAACCAATGCGTATCAGCATGCTCTGTTGTATCCTGTCTACGTTATGCACATTACGCGGCTAAAATAGACGGGATTTATAGAAAATCGGTTCGCAAAACTGGCCTTGAAGTGTTCAGTTACATTACAGGATTTAAATGAGAACGATATGCTCT
The DNA here is from genome assembly GCA_029721435.1 of Gymnothorax reevesii. NCBI lineage: Eukaryota > Metazoa > Chordata > Actinopteri > Anguilliformes > Muraenidae > Gymnothorax > Gymnothorax reevesii. Next base: position 71,473,752 of record CM056578.1, on the reverse strand, counting down.
CTTGGAATTATTTCGAATGAAACAGGACCGGAGGGTTCTTGTTACTGGATACATCGCTCTCTATTTTATACAGTCAATGTCTCTGGAGGAGGGATTCACGAAAAAGGTCAGGATGCTATTTTTGTTTGTTTTTTTTTTTCTGTTTCGGAATGTATATGTACTCAACTAAGTCGAATGTCGAGGTTTTTTTCCTGTTTAAAACGCGAACTGCCCGTGCATTTTGGTGTGGACCCCCGGTACGTTCATTGCACGTTTCTTTTGAATCGGGAGACGCAATGGATTTGATATTCCCTGAAAGTGGAGTGTCTGTTCAGTTAAAATAAGGTATATTTCAGAATTCAGATATTACTGTGTTAGTGAGGTGTACTTGCTCCTTATAAGTGTTGAAATGGGTTTGTGAGCTTTGAAGAGGGGACTGGTAGCTTTCATTACAGGGTGAATGTTCTGACCGTTTAATTAGCAGTTTATTTAATGCGTGTTTGTGCTGGCTTTGAAGAAAAATGGCCAAAACTCTAAACTTTATTATGGAGAAAAGGCACGTTCATATTTGGAGAGGTTACTGGTGACCATTGGTATTCAACTGCACTGATATTGATAAATTCATACTAAACTCAACCAGAAAATCATTCGTTCATATTAAATTTCATGCCTTAAAGCTTTAATTGTGTTAAATACATGATTTTTTTAATGATTTGACAGCAAATCATTTTGAGACTTTGGGGAGACACTTGGGTAGCTGTATAATTTGGCTAATAGCATGTAGGTAATCTAGAATGTAATGTTGAAGATGAATTCTACTTGTGCTCAAGGAGTTTATGATACCATAAATGTATAGTTTTAAGCCCCAGCAGTTTTTCAATCGTCAGAATTATTTTTTTTGCAATTTCAATGGTGAATTCTCATGAAGATTTTTTATGTTTGCTGCTCATTTTCTCTACCAAAATCATGAAAATAAACTGAAATGCAATGTAATTCTAAATGCTGTAAGTGTCTTTCCTGAATTGAGCCACATTTTTCCTCTTTGTGAAGCTTAAATCTTGAATTATACAGCATTAAAGTGGGTAACCCATAAATAGCCAAATTTGGCTTCTGCACAAAGGGGTGAATGAAGCTTAGCGGAAATTCAAGCAGAAAGACTTTCTCTTCGCGCATGCCCACTATTCCTTTGTATAGTTTCTGCTTGCCCTTTAAAAATCACACTGCCTTACTTATAATCCAATTGGAATCCTACTCCGAGTCTCTGGACCAATCTTTCGCTAGTTATCAAATTTTAAAAGTACTCTCTCTCCCCGCAGTTAACCAGCTGTCAAGCGCTTTGATATGCTCTGCAACCTATATGCATCTTGACTTTGCGGTTTACCTTTGTTATGTCTGATTCTGATGATGACATTTTTTTTTGGAGGGAGATATTCCTCACAGCAAGCTTTTGCGGATCCAGCCTATTCTTCATCGGGTCTGCGCAGAAGCCCTCGCATGAATTGGCTACTGGGCCTTCGCAGCATGAGTTTGCTCTTGCGCATTTAAAAAATCTAGGAGTCGCTCCAGCCCCAGGTCTCCAGCTGTCCCAGCTTCAGGAGTTGGCCAGTCATGCCATTATTACCGGCTTCCGGGTTCGCCACTTCCCGTGGAAGAAACTCCAGAGGTAGCGTGTCCAGCCGCCAAGCGCCCTACGGGGCGCAAAAAAACCAGAAAAACTGCTCTCCAAGCAAAAAAGAAGTCGGCCAACACTTCCTCTGCCTTATACTGCTGCCCTGCTGCCCAGCCGCGCAAACCGCTACCTCCACTGACGTGGCAATTCCTTACGCCATAATGTCCACCATGCAGTCATTCTGAGGGCATTGTCCAATATGAACGATCATATCAAGTCCCTGGGAAACGCTTCGACATCTTCGTCCCATGCCTCGACCTCAGCTGCAGTCCATCCTCCACGCCTCTGCCTTTCACTTTTCCCCTGGTTCAGCCTGCTCCTGCTGCCCCGGCCGCCTCCTGTTATTCTTCAGATTTTGCACTCCCTGCGCTTTGATGGGTAGGCCTTTTATTTCATCCACCAGTAACATATCTCGTTTAAGGTCCAAAAATCCTGCAGGGTAAATACATTCATTTAATTGGTCTTATTCTCCCTAAAGAATAAGGTGACTAAAAAATTGCTGTGACCGAAAATTTCACCGCTAATTGCGAATCATCTCACTCAGGCCTGGCTCGGGATCTATCCATTGGCGAATTTTTAGTTGCTTTAGGCATTCATAGGGACGTAATTTGTTCAGTTTTCCCGGTACGAAAGCAAGAACTCGACAGCTATCTGGCTCTGATAGGGGATCTTAAAAATACGGAAAAGAACATCTAACATCTATCACATCTACCAGCAAATTTGCTCCACTCATTGAACAATCGAACATTCGTTCAAACTGGTCCGTTCTGGACATGGAAATAGTCATGCTCATCGGAGGGTAGTAGGCTATTTCCTGTCAGATGTGTGGAAATCTTAGTCACTCCTATTCACTCTGCCCTCAGTTACCTTTCCAGCCCTCGGCCCCAAGGACGCCTCCACCTCAGCCCTCACCCCAATTTAAGACCGATGTCCGAGGCCGTAAGGCGGAGTTCTACAATAACATGCCAATATGCAATAATTTCAATGAAAGCGTGTGCACTTACCCGTTGATCATGCGATTAAGATGATTAGTTAGTGCAGGGCTGTAGCCAGGGGGGGTGCGAATACACGTCCCTTTTTGACTGCAATTAGTAGATCTCAATCATTTTCCTTTTATGACGCGTTTACCGATTATCGTAATTGGCAAAGACAGGGTTTCTCTCTCCTGCTGGCATTCGGCAGTTAAATAGGCTATAAAAAGCCGAGTGGACAGGTAGGCTATGCAATTTTAAACAACTTTGTTTTAAATACAGCAAATACGCGTCTGGATGAATGATTGTCGTCTTACCTAATCGGGGAGAATAAGCAGCACCTGTTAAGTGTGGAGCGCTCTCAGAGTGAACCTTCTGTTAATTATGAAAATGACTGAGAACAGGTCAGGACTAATAATTGTTTTAAACGGAAGTTTTGTGCAACTCTGTTCTTGTTCCGCAACTGTACTGAATTTAGCCCATGATTTAATCGCTGTTAGAAAGCATATAAAGAGAAACAGTGTCTTCGTTTTCCAATTACGATAATCGGTAAACGCGTCATAAAAGTAAAAGTTTGAGATATACTAATTGCAGTCAAAAAGGGACGTGTAGCCTATTCGCACCCCCCCTGGCTACAGCCCTGACTGGTGGGTCAGGGCGCTCTGTCGTCGAAAGTCGACATAATCGGCGCTTTCAAAATTGTCCCAGTACATCCGTCCCAATGGCACCTCTTCGGCATTAAATGGAAATTTAAGTTCTAACTACTTGAAGTTAGACTCCCGTTCGGTTGCCGGAGTAGTCCGTGAATTTTCAATTTCGTATTTAAAGCCCTCTGTTGGATTTGGTCGAATAAAGTGCGTGTTCCACGTGTGCTTCATTTGCTGGATGATTTTTTGTTAATTGATTCGCTAATCGATAGTTCTATTTCATACGTGCTCCGCCCTCTAACGGGCTTCACTATTGGTTACCCCTACGAGGCTCCGCCTTGACGCCTGAGAAAGAAAATTGAACTCACCTGCTCCAAAGGAGGGGGTAGCATACTCACCTCCCATAAAGCCCCGGCGTTGCCAATGCTCGTCTCCCTTTTTCACTCAGCCTCGAGAGAGTTAAGAACTCATAATGATTTGTGTGTGAAATGGATAAGCTATGCCAACAGTGTGCCTCCCCGATGGTGTCTGAGGATCAGCATGACGACTGCTTCGTCTGTCTGGGCTTGCGGCACCATGTGGAGGCAGGTTCCTGTGCTGCCTGCGCAGCGCTCCCCCGGAGGAGCGTGAGCATCGGCAGCAGTTGTGCGGGCCGCACGCGCCCTCCGGGCGGGCTCGGGGCCAGTCTGTGAGCTGGTGGCAATGATCCGCTCTAAGCCCTGGGACGCGAATGATAGAAGGATGATCGTCGTGTGTATGAGGAGGACCCGACGACCCTCTTCATGGACTATGAGCCGCCCCCTCGAGCATTGCTATCCGCTGGACGACCTCCCTGGGTTATTCCAGTCCACGGTGGAGAGGATGGAGGTGCCCCTACCACCGGAGCCCTCCAGTGGTCAGATGGACGACTTCAGTATTGGTCTGCTGGCTCAGTCGAAGTCGAAGCCACGCCCCAAGGTGGATATGTCCCAGGATGGCGCTTTGGCTACGCAGTGGGATTGGAGGAATCCAATGGCTAAGTCCCCAGCTATGGCGTATGTACCGTATTCAGATATCGGAGTCCCGGCCGTTTAAGACGCGGTGAGATGGTGTCTGCTCCCAACCGCTTCCGAGAGGGACAGGGTGGCGGGGGTCCTCTTTGATCGATGTTATGCTAGCGCAGCTCAGGTGGTTGCGCTAGCTATCAATATGGCCTTCCTCGTGGGAGCAGCTGGGCTCGCACTTACGCCCGCAACAGCAACCCCGCAGGCCCAGTGTATCCCAACCACCGGTAAGTCGCCACCGTCGCCGGTCTTTGGACGACCGGTCATCCCTGGCGTCGAATTAACCGATCCTGAGCCTCGACGCCCTTTACTTCAGCCACAGCAGCGGCTGGAAAGTCCTTTTAATAAATAAAAAAAACGTTACCAGTATGTGGTCTCTGGGTTGTATTGCGCACACACTGATACGCTGGCTGTTTCAGGTGTTAGCACACAAGGTAATCTGGTACAAAGGGGTTTAATGAGAGAGACAAGGAGCGCGAGGCTCGTGTTCTCTCTTCGCATTTACTAAACTCTGATCCTCGAATCGGGGACTTGCCGGCTAATAGCCTGTTTAGGAAGCACTGGCTAGCTAATCGTCGGCAGGGGTGGCGTGGTCCTACCCTTGGAGGTAGCACACGATCAAACTCCGGGGTTAAACCAAAACTTAAAACCCTTCCATCAGTCTGTGTTGGCTCAAATCTAAGTGAAGGTCTTTTTCCTGGTTCGGTACCAGTGAGAAAACGATTGCAAATTGAGGCAGACAGCCAGCACGAATCCAACGCTACTAGCTGGGCTGGCTCCAGCAGAGTGTTGGGTGTAGGTCAACAGGCCTCTTCTTCCGGGTTGCATGGAAGTGGAGCGACCTGCCATGTTGGCTCCAAGGCGCTTGACGTGGCGAAGAATACTGAGGGGTGCAAACCTGTGAAGGAGATCTTCACTCGTCGAGTGCCACAGGTTGAGGCCTGTTCGGACGTCAGCGTTTCTAAAGCTAAAGACTGGGGACTCCCAAACGCGGAAGTAGCTGTGCCCTCGCTACCTATGGTGAGTGAATCACCGGGCAGTGTGCACGGGAACGCAGCAGAGGTATTACTTCTGTTATCCTCTAAGCCCTTTCGGGCAGGGCCCCTGGTCGAACTCTCCGTCAGGGGGAGGGACGTCGCGGGAGGGCTCAGATTAGCGGGAGCCATAGAACAAACAGCTTCTTCCCTTACGAAATATTACCAAGTTCTGGTGAGATTGTGCGCCCCCCTCCCAGGCTGGCCGGACAGAGCATTGCGGAAGGGGGTACGCTTTGCAGTTCCAGTGTTGTCCACCCCCATTTCAAGGGAATTGTGCAGACGAGGCTCCCCAATGCCACTTTGAAGGAGGCCCTGAAGGAGGAAGTGAACTCGCTCCTGCAGAAGGGGGCGGTAGAGCCGGTCCCTGTGTCAGAAGCTCGAGCACGTTTTCATTCCCCTTATTTTCTGATCCCCAAAAAAAGTCAGGAGGCCTCAGACCTATTTTGGATCTACGGGAACTGAACACTCACATTGCATGCAGACCATTCCGGATGCTGACGGTGAAGTCTCTGCTGGAATGTGTCAGACCTGGCGATTGGACGACCTCAATAGACCTGAAGGACGCCTACTTTCATGTCCCAATTCTGCCGCGCCATCAGAAATTCCTATGCTTTGCAGTGGAAGATCAAAGTTTCCAATTTTGCCTCCTCCAATTTGAGTATTCCCTGGCAGGGGTTTAGCGAGAGAGACATGGACGAAACTCTGATCCTCGAATTCGGGACTCGCCGGCTAATGGCTTGCTTAGGAAGCACTAGCTAGCTAATCACCGGCAGGGGTGGTGTGGTCCTACCCGTGCAGGTAGCAAACGATCAAACTCCGGGGTTAAACCAAAACTTAAAACCCCTCCATCAGTCTGGGTTGGATCAAATCAAAATGAAGATCTTTTTCCTGGCTCGGTACCAGTGAGAAAACGACTGCGAATTGAGGCAGACGGCCAGCACACAAAAGCATCGGACCTTCTCCGAGTGTGTGGAGGCAGTGTTAGCGCCTCTCCATGGCGGGAAGGGATACGGATCTGGACCCATCTGGACAATTGGCTGATCCTAGCCCACTCCGAGCAGATTGTAGCCAGCCACATGGCGCTGGTAATGAGGCATATTACTCAGCTGGGTTTTGCCATCAATTACGACAGGAGCATCTGGCAGCCCAGTCAAACAGCAGCTGCAATTGGACTCGCGGTCAATGACTGCATGTCAATCTGTGGATAGAATAGAGGCGATTCTATCCCAGACCCAGGACATTCTAGAGGCAGTATCAGTGCCAGCAATAAGGGTCATGTCTTTGCTGGGAATGATGGCTGCTGCCCATTCAGTAGTCCGCCTAGGGCTGCTGCACATGCGACACCTGCAGCGCTGGTTCATACGCCTTCGTCTGGACCTAAGGCGGGACCAACAGCATGTGCTCCACATACCAATGCGAGTGCGACAGGCACTGACATTCTGGGCCTCACCCATTCGGCTCCGCGAGGGGGTTCGGATGGGGTGCATGGCACACTACATCCAGATATTCACGGATGCCTCCCAAACAGGATGGGGCGGGACTTGCGGCTCTGCTTCTGTCGCAGGTACATGGCAGAGGCCCCAGCGCCTTGTCAACCATCTGAAACTCATGGCAGTTCAGAAAGTGTTGCATTATTTTGCCCCGCAGTTAGAAGGGAGGCACGTCCTGTTGAGATCGGACAGCACAATAGTAGTGGCCTATCTTTACAGACAGCGGGGCGTCAGATCGGTAGCCTCGCACAGGTGGGCCGATTTCATTCTAATCTGGGCGGACCGCCATCTGTGCACTCTGACAGCCCGGCATGTTCCGGGCATCCTCTACACCCGAGCAGAAGGGCTATCCAGGGGAGCCCTGCTCGAGGAGGATTGGAGCCTTTCACTGACGATGACAGAGCAAATGTGGAAACTGTTCGGTCGACCAGTAGCGGATTTGTTTGCAAGCAAGGAGAACGCTTGTGCCCTTTTTTGGTTCTCATTGAGACCCACCAATGACCCTCCCCTGGGGGCGGATGCATGGGCTCATCCAGGGTAGCCCGCCGGGCTGCTTTATGAATGCCCACCCCGGCAGTACTGATGCCAGTGCTTCGCAGGGTACGGGAGCAGCGGCTATCCTTGATTATGGTAGCACCGAAGAGGCCGAATGCCAGGTGGTTCCCAGATCTTATCCAGCTGGCGGTGGCAGACCCGTGGCGGATTCCGGACCTTCCCTCAACCATGAGGCAGGCGTCAGATGCCACTCTCGCCCACCCCCTCAGGGCCTGGAGATGGGAAGTGAATTGGGCCTGTCCGAGGCGGTGGTATCCATAATTCAATGTGCACGAGCCCCATCTACATCCAAGGCTTATGCGGCCCATTGGCAGATGTGGCAAACTGGTGTCAGGCGAGAGGCCCCCCCCTTCAGGGGGTGCTAGATTTCCTGCAGGCACTCTTCGAGAGGGGCAGTGCAGCTTCCACCCTAGGGGTAGTGGCTGCGGCGGTAACGGCAGGGCAGGATGGGTTGGACCGCTTCATGGCCAGGACTCACCCCCTAATAAAGCGGTTTTTAAGAGGAGTTTGCAGAATTAGGCCTGTGCACCGCGAAATTCCGCAATGGGACCTGGACACGGTGTTGGGAGGCCTGGCTGGACCACCCTTTGAGCCTCTGGACCAAGCAGACCTGCACTTGTTGTCTATTAAGGCGGCCCTCCTTTTGGCTTTGGCGTCGGCCAGGAGGGTAAGTGAACTGAGTGCCCTCTCTGTGCACCCATCTTGTCTGACCCTAGAACAGGATCTAGGGTCAGTGGAGCTGCGTCCAAACCCATCATTCCGGCCGAAGGTCATAACCACTGCTTTTAAATCTTCAGTCCTTCGGCCATAGGCCCTCTGCCCACCTCGTCATGCTACCAGCGAGCAGGAAAAGATGCACAGGCTGTGCCCAATGCGTTTGCTCAGTGCTTACTTGGAGCGAACCGCAGGCCTCAGAATGGGGGAGCAGCTGGTTGTGAGTTATGGGGGGGCAGGCTCAGAGGGCCCCTCTGTCAACACAAAGCCTTGCCCACGGGATCAGTGATGCGATCTGCAGGGCCTAGTCAGCAGCAGGTCTGGTGGCCCCGGCAGGACTGCATTGCAAGCAACTCATTGCCCAGCATCCCCGCATTGCAAGCAACCCATTGCTCAGCATCCCCGCATTGCAAGCAACTCAGTGCCCAGCATCCCCGCATTGCAAGCAACTCATTGCCCAGCATCCCCGCATTGCAAGCAACTCATTGCCCAGCATCCCCGCATTGCAAGCATTTCATTGCCCAGCATCCCCGCATTGCAAGCAACTCATTGCCCGGCATCCCCGCTTTGCCCAGCATTATCCTGTACTGTTAGCCGCCCTTTGCCCTGCAGTTTCTCGCATCGCAACTGCTCATTGATTAGTTATCGCCCAACTCTGAATCAAATTTTATCTTTCTTTGTATAATGCTTTGTCTGAAAGTCAACCTTTTCTTCTCATTCACTTTGGGGCTCTCTAGCACTTATCCCATGGGCTAATTCCCCATTGTATGTTATATCTGTCTGTTTATGTATTTGGCTAACATTGCTCTTTTGTTTCTTAGATGAGTGCATCTGTCCTTTCAGGTATGGTAATTCTTCTTTTTGTGGGGGAAATTCATCTCTACGAAGCACCTAATCCTCCGATTCTCTTAATGCTGTATTTGTTCAATGCCGGGGTCTAACCACCAAAGTTCATGTTTATGTTTATAAATAAATACTTTGTTAAATTTCATATCTCATTGTTTTCTAGTCTTTCCTGATTGAAATGAAGCTTAGCGGAAATTCAAGCAGAAAGACTTTCTCTTCGCGCATGCCCATTATGCCTTTGTATAGTTTCTGCTTGCCCTTTAAAAATTACACTGCCTAACTTATAATCCAATCGGAATCCTACTCTGAGACTCTGGACCAATCATTCGCTAGCTATCAAATTTTAAATGTACTCTCTCTCCCCGCAGTTAGCCAGCTGTCAAGCGCTTTGATATGCTCTGCAAACCGCCTCCTCCTCACCACCATCCTCTGAGGTCAGCCAAGACTCCTCTTCAGCTCTCCTACCTCTCTGGTCCCAGGACTCATCCCAGCAGCAGCCTCTCACCACCACCACCAGTGTTTAGACCCCGGGGGGAAATTAATCTGTACGAAGCATCTAATCCTCAGATTCTCTAAATGCTTTTTTTGTTCAATGCCAGGGTCTAACCGCCAAAGTTCATGTTCATGTTTATAAATAAATAATTTGTTAAATTTCATATCTCATTGTTTTCTAATCTTTCCTGATTGAAATGATATTAGTTGCATCTGCTACTCAATGATGGATAGTATTGTTTATGGAATTACAAGTGTTATGGCCCCAATTTGTTATGAACTATCAGACAGCAAGGGATGACAGACAAAATTTTAACAAACTTTAACAGATTTAATTAAACAAACAAAAGATTGGCCAAGATTGATATAAACAAAAATAAGATATTTACAGTCCCGTAGGTGAGGTTGCTCTGCGATGATCTGGGTGAGGAAAATGCTCAGAGACAGGCAAAAAATCCACAAAAAGCTTCACAGGTCTTGAAAAGAGTGACAGGTCTTGTCAAATGTATCCTTCTCCTTGGAATTTCTCTTACTACTTTACTCTCTCAATTTTTCTCCTTATATACTCTTTTGCAGCCCCCTACCACCTTCCAGACTTTTTAAATTCTCTGGGACTTCCCCTCTCAGACATGCCCAGGACATGCCCAAAACCTAGCTCCAGACTGGCTTAACAAAAAAAAAAAAAAAACGCCAATACTGCCATCTAGTGGCTTTGTTTTTCTCTACATTATACCTAGTAATGCGAATAGAAGCCACTAGATGGCAATATTGACCTTTCTTATGTTCAGCCCAGACTGGAGCTAGGTTTGGGCATGTCTGGGACAAGTCCCAGAGAATTAAAAAAAGAGGTCTAAATGTGGGAGGGGTCTGCAAAAGAGTATATCAGGAGGAAAATTGAGGGAGTGGAGTAGTAGGAGAAATTGCAAGGAGAAGAATACATGTGACCAGACCTGTCATTCTGTTCAAGACCTGTGAAGTTTTTAGTGGATTTTTGCCTGTGTTGGAGCATTATCCTCACCCAGGACATCACCAAGCAACCCAACCAAAGGGACTGTAAATATTTTTGTTCTTGTATTTAACAATCTTGGTAACAATCTTGGTCAGTAGAGTAGTTCAATGTAATAACAAATTGGGGCCATAACAACCCCATTCCAAAAGAGAAAACTTTTGACTCATAAAGGCAAAATTTTTCTTTTCAAGACAAAAATGGTTATGTGTGTGTGTGTGTGTGTGTGTGTCACTCACACATATAATACAATCTGCTAAAAAACGTGATATATATACGCATACTCAAACACGGGATAAGCAATCAGCAATTACATTGTCAGTATCCTTTACCTGTTTAATTTCCAACTCCTGTAAAATCAAACTTCAACAATCTCCGATTCTTGTTTTTCATCTTACTCAAAAACATTAACGGATTGTGGTCAGTATATACAATCATTGGCTTTTTCTTCTGTTCAAACATAAACCTCCAAGTGTTGCAAGGATAGAACCAGAGCCAACAGCTCCTTCTCAATTGTGGAATACTTCTTTTCATGGCGATTGAACTTCCTGGAGAAGTATGCCACGGGATGCTCAATGTCATCAGAGTTACTTCTCTGTAGGAGCACAGATCCACGAGTTTGGTCGCGTGCATCAACTGCGATGGAGAACGGTTTGTTGAAGTCAGGAGATTTGAGCACGGATAAGTGACACAGCAGAGACTTCAGGCGATCAAAGGCTCTTTGGCATGCTTCATCCTAAGTGAACTTAATGCCTTTCTTCAGTTGATTGGTGAGCCTGAGAGCAATCTCAGCAAAGTTCTTGTAGAACTTGCGGTAGTACCTGACCATTCCAAGGAAGTGGTGCAAAGCTTTTTTGTTGTCAGGAACTGGAAAGTGCATGATGGCTTGGACTTAAGCATTTATGGATGTCACTTTACCCTGGCCTATGACGTAGCAAAGATACGTGACAGTAGCACAACCAAAGTAAGTCTTGTTCAGGTTAACAGTCAGGTTAGCCTGGGTCGAGCCCTGGAACAACCTCTCTACATCTTTCAGATGTTCTTCCCAGAAGTCACTCCATGTGATCAGGTTGTTGATGTATGGACCGATGTGTGGCAATCTGGCGATTGTAGACTGTATCATCCTTTGGAACTTGGCTGGGGCATTTTTCATGCCAAAGGGTAGGACTTCATACTGGTACAACCCAGATGGTGTGGCAAAAGCAGAGATGCTCTTGGCCCTCTCAGTTAAAGGCACGCACCAATAACCCTTCAATAAATCAATCTTGGTTAGAAACTTTGCTTGCCCTACTCTATCGATACAATCATCAATCCTTGGTATTGGAAACACATCAGTTCTAGTAACATCATTGACTTTGCGATAATCTGTACAGAATCTAGTACTTCCATCAGGTTTTGGAACTAGCACACAGGGTGAACTCCAATCTCACTTAGAGGGTCTGATAATATCATGTTCTAACATGTACTCAACCTCTTTCTCAGCAACCTTTCTCTTTTCAGGATTCATCCGGTACGGATGCTGTTTTATTGGTTAGGCATCACTAACATCTACATCATGACAGGCTATAGAAACTCTCTTTGGAGTATCAGGAAAGAGATCTTTATATTTCTTGATCAACCTCTCAAACTGATCTTTCTGTGAGTGCAACCCTACCATTCCTATCATGATAAGGCTTCAGCATGTTAATGTGACACAATTGTTTTGGCTTTCTCCTATCTAGAGTCTTTACAATGTAATTAAGATCATTGAGTTTTGTCAGAATTTAATCTAGCCTGCAATGAATTGGACTGGCTTCTAGCCTTATGATCATATCAAGTTTTAATTTTACCCTGACTTGAAGTTCTCTTTGGTTAGGTCACAAGCAGCACGCAGTCTTTCCTTGAACTTGCTAACATGGTCTAACAGACTGATATGCGGCTCTTTCTCTTGCTATTGTTCACTCAACAATAGCAAAGGTCCTCTCACTTCATGGCCAAACACTACCTCAAGCAGACTGAATCCAGTAGACTCCTGCACTGCTTCTCTAGCTACAAACAACAGCAAATGAACACCTTCATCCCAGTCTTTCTCATGGTCATAACAATAAGTCCTCATAATTGTCTTGAGAGTGGAATGAAACCACTCTAAGGCACCCTGACTCTCTGGATGATAGGCACTGGAAAGAATCTGCTTCGCACCTAGTTCATACACAACCTGCTGAAATAATCCAGAAGTGAAATTGCTACCTTGGTCTGACTGAATTTCCCTGGGAAGGCCAAACAACGTGAAGCACTTTATCAAAGCCTTCGAGATTGCAGTTGCCTTGATGTTGCGTAGAGGTATGGCTTCAGGGAATCTGGTAGATGCACAGATGTTTGTCAACAAGTACTGATTTCCAGATCTAGTCTTGGGTAATGGAATAACATAATCAACAATGACCTTGGAGAAGGGCTCCCCAAATGCTGGGATAGGCTGCAATGGAGCTACAGGTGGGTCTAACTGGTGTTTTCCAACTACCTGACAAGTGTGACAGGTTTTGTAAAAGTTGGAAATGTCTTTCCGAAGTCCAGGCCAGAAGAAGTGTTTCATGATCTTGTCAACAGTCTTGTTAACACCAAGATGACCTTCGAAAGGTAAACTATGAGCCATTGTTAAGATCTCATTCCTGTAGACCTTCAGAACAACAATTTGCCTAACCACTGCCCAATCTGCATTGGCAGGGATATCAGGAGGGCTCCACTCCCGCATCAACACTCCGTCCTTGAGATAATACCCAACTGGAACTGCGTCTATTTCTTTATCAGGAAGGGCTCTCCTCTTTAGTACACAAATTTCAGGGTCATAACTTTGCTCTTGAATCAACCGCTTTCTGGACAAAGACAAGTCTCCAGACACATCAGAATCTCCAGACCCATCTGGCTGGGTGAACAGAGAACTGATAAAAGTGTCTGATAAGTCCTCAAACGGATAAACCATAGTAGGCTGAACAGAGTCATGAGGTGAACCACCTGAGTCATGACTATTCAATGTGCTGGACAGCACCACATCATCATCTTCTTGATCCTTCTTGGCCATAGCACAAGTCACTGCACAGAAAGGATACAGGGATGGGTCTTCATCACCATCTTCAGTGCTTGGCTGTGAAGTAAGATGAACAGGGGAAACTGCATCGCCCCCAGCCAGGTCATTGCCTAGCAACAGAGAAACACCCTTAATTGGTAGACTGGACATAAGTCCCAACTTTACCTGTCCTGTAACTAAATCTGACTTCAAGAATACAGAGTGCAGGGGTACAGATACAGTCCTCCCTTCAATACCTTGTACAAGTATGGAATCCTCAGAAGTAGCCTAATCACATAACTCCAAGGAGTCCATCAACAAAAGTGACTGAGAAGCTCTGGTATCCCTTAGGATATATATGGGGACAGGAGGAGAATGCTCATTCAGAGCCACAAGTCCCTCTGACACAAATGGAAGAAATTCCTCCCTCACAAAGTCAGCAGTGTCAGGCTTTTTAGCCCCACAAGGAGCAGGCTATTTAGCAAATCTGTCATCTACTACAGGGGTTTCTAACCTTGTTTTCACAAAGACATTGGGTTTGGTATCCTTTTCTTTTTCTTTCTTACCTTTAAGGAACCAACAGTTAGTTGTAACATGACCCGATTTCTTGCAATAATTGCACACTAGACCACTTTTGTCACTGTCAGCTTTTGCACTTTGATCAGACCTGTGACTGGATTTCTGAGCACCATCACCAGATTTGTCTCTGCTTTTGGGTGAGGAATTTTGGGTTTCACCGTTACCTTTCCTCGGAAATTGGAACCATCTATTTTTACTGCTGGACTGAAATTTGGACTTATGTGTGAGAACATATTTGGCCGCTGATTGCAAATTCAGTGCTTGCTTCTATTAAGGTAGGTCTTAATATTATCTTTAACACAGTTCTTGAATTCTTAAACTAACACCATATCTTTTAGTGAGTTGAAATCATCTTTGAGCTCCATAGAAGTACACCAGCGCTCAAAGCAAACCTTCTTCTCGTTAGCAAATTCCACATAAGTCTGATTGTCAGATTTCTTCAGACCTCCGAATTTCTGTCGGTAAGCCTCTGGAACCAACTCATAAGCTGTCAAAATAACCTTTTTGACAACCTCATAATCAGAGGAATCATCTGCAGACAAAGCCGAATAGGCTTGTTGAGCTTTACCCTTGAGGACAGTTCGCAACATCAGAGGCCAGGGTTCCTTTGGCCACTGACAACTCTTAGCTACCTTCTCGAAGCTCTGGAAATCCTTATTAACCTCATTTTCTGAGAATGGAGGTACCATCTTTACCTCCTGTCTAGCCCGAAATTTGTTTTCAGCTTCAATTTTTATTTTTATTAGCTCCATTCGGAGCCTTTCTTCTCTATCGAATTTCTGTGACTCAAAATTTCTCTCTCTTTCTGCTCTTTCCTCTTTCTCTCCCTCAAATTCTCCTTGTTTTTCTTTTTTCTCTTCTCTTGCTAATTTTTCTAACTCAAACTGCCTTTGTTTTTCTTTTTCCTTACTTTCAATCTCTAGCATTTTTAATTTAAGTTCCATTTCTACATTTGGATTTTCCACTGGAAACTATTCCAGATCTCCTGGTGCAAACACATTTTCACTGGTTTTACCTCTGTCAGCTCAAACTGTCTGCATATTTCTAGCAGTTCTGTCTTTCTAAAAGACTTCAAAACCTCTACGGTTGGTGATGCCAAGAAATCATCCATTGATGTTGATCGGTCAGTATATATCTAGGAAAATAATTTAAAAAAAAAACAAAAAACAATTTCAAAATGTTAGATTTTCAATAAATGACTCACAGAGTGGTCTATACCGACGAGCACCCAATTTGTTATGGCCCCAATTTGTTATGACCTATCAGACAGCAAGGGATGACATACAAAGTGTTAAAAAACTTTAACAGATTTAATTAAACAAACAAAAACTGACTTAGATTGATATAAACAAAAATGAAATATTTACAGTCCCTTTGGAGGAGTTGCTTTGTGATGATCTGGGTGAGGAAAATGCTCCAACACAGGCAAAAATCCACAAAAAGCTTTACAGGTCTTGAAAAGAGTGACAGGTCTGGTCAAATGTATCCTTCTCCTTGAAATTTCTCTTACTACTTCACTCTCTCAATTTTTCTCCTTATATACTCTTTTGCAGCCCCCTCCCAATTTCAAGACTTTTTCAATTCTCTGGGACTTGCCCTTTCAGACATGCCCAGGATATGCCCAAAACCTAGCTCCAGACTGGCTTAACAAAAAAATGTCAGTACTGTTATCCAGTGGCTTTGTTTTTTCTCCACATTACACAACTTTCTCCATTAGAGAAGGGTGCTCTGTACCACTAGATTCATGAGGTTAGTTGACTCAAGAAATGTGTGAAAATACAGCATATTTCAAAGGAACAGAATATTGAAGCTTGACAGATATACATTTTCCTGGTTGTACATTTTCCTGGTAACCTTTTTTCCACCGGAAGTTCACATTTTTTATTTTCTTCATGAGGAGAACATGCTAATTTGGCGATAGAGGGCTGCAACTGATGCCTTGTAAATGTTCTTGTGGGTATACATTTTTATTATTAATACTTTTTAAATAAATTATTTTTGAAAGGGGACTGCTTTGTGTTCTATCAGGTCATTATAAAGACTGGTTCTGTTAAGTTGTTTGTGGTCAATGACAAATAAGCCTTTTAAAAATGTTTTTTTTAAATAAATCTTTAAAATTGTACAGAATACATTTATTTGAAGTTGGAAGAGTGTGTTTAAACAAGTCTTAATGGTTGCACAGTATTTGCAGGGTTTAAATACAGTTTTAGGCTGTATTTTCAATTTCACCAGCCAAAAAATGTCAGGTGGTGTAACCAAACATTTCTTGGAAAAAAAAAAGACACTTCCCTCTTTTTTGCTAAGTGATTTTTTTTAGTAAGTATACCCGAGAACGTCTACTCTGCCAAAAACATTACTATTTTGTAATTTAGCTGGGTATTTAAAGTAATTAATGGATTCTTTATTGTAGGGGGCAGGTGTTTTGGTTTTCCAAACAATTTAATAACAATTTAAGTATTAAACTTTGTTTATTTGAAAGGTTTTCAATATATAATTATGCCCCCATATTAATATTATATTAATTCTTATTTTAAATGACATTTTTCATTCATTTCACAAAGTGATAACTTGGTCAGACGGTTGTGCCATCTGATATTTACAGGGTTTGAGATGGCACATCATAAAATATACATAATTTTTATGATAAACTGGAAATATGTTCAAATTAAACAGGTTTTATAGAATAAATGATCCATAATAAGCATTATTTTAAAGTTATTTTAAACCAAAGTAGTACACTCGCACAATGTCACGTCATTGACCCTTGTACAGACAATTCATCTGGAATCATAATTTGCACGACAGAAAGGAGGGAGGTTTACTTTCTCTCAGATGTTACCAATTCCCAGCTTGCTGCTGCTTTGTATCAGGTTGGAGTACATCCTATTACTGCCAAGTAAGTCTTGCATTCAATTTCATTCATTCAAATATAGCTAAGCAAGTTGATAGGCAGTGTTAAAGATTGTTGTTGCTTACCTTTTTTGCGTGGGATAGCCTTTTTGTCAGATGACTACTTTGTCAGTTGAAGAAATCTTGTCATTTTAGCAAAAAAAAAAAACTAGACTTACTTAAATGTGAGATTTTTTTTTTGAGTTTTTTGGTTTTGGTGTTAAATATTGGGAAGACTGAAGTTACTGCCACATAAGACGTGGTATCTTAACAGAGTAGTACTAATCCTAACTAAATCAGATCTTTATAACTGTTTTTCCTGAGATAGCTAGATTTAGGTTGCTAATATTTTGGAAATAAAGTTACCCCAAATATTTGTGAAAAAAGCAAATCACTTGCAACAACAGGTTAAAAATAGGACTTTTTTGAAAGCAGAACTGAAAATGATTTGTTTATTTTTAATGTACACTGGTTTCATAACTTGTACTACTGTAATTTAATATTATTTATTATCGAAATGTTGCCTGTGAGTGCAGGTTGTTGTAACCTTCATGTGGGCAGATCACACTCATCCACACACTGTCTCCCCCCTAGACAAGCCTCATAAGCCTTAAATATTTGTTACTGGGACTTGAAGCATTTACTGGGGAAATCAAACTGATTGTGCTGGACAAATGTTCTCTGAAGTTCATAGTTCAAAAAAAGTATGATGGTTTATTTATTGAGGAGGAAATGAATTGATAATATTGGTATCACTGGTAATAATCGTAATTGCATTTAAGAGATGTACACTGTTTAGCCAGAAGTGTGTGGACACTACTAAAACCTCAATGACTTGCATGGAAAGCAGACATTATTGAATTCTAAAATGCCGGTGTAATTTGACTTCTGAATTAATTGGTCAGTATTGATTGATGATTTTTACAGATTTTTACATTGAACATTTTTAAATTGTTGCCTTTTCTGTTTGTGCACCCCCCAGGCAGACACTTGAAAGACTGCATTTCATTTTTTTGTCACATAATTAACCATATTCAGTCATCACCAATATCAAATAATGCATTGTGTAAACATATGGCAGCTCC
Source organism: Gymnothorax reevesii (assembly GCA_029721435.1). NCBI lineage: Eukaryota > Metazoa > Chordata > Actinopteri > Anguilliformes > Muraenidae > Gymnothorax > Gymnothorax reevesii. Next base: position 71,455,710 of record CM056578.1, on the reverse strand, counting down.
TTCACTAGAACATACACTTCATATATACAACTGAGTGACTGCCTTGCAATAATGAATAGCCATGAAATCGCATAGGTTCTCATGGGCCCCTGAAATATTCTCTTCTTCTGATTGTTCGTATTTGTCATACATAATTGTAGACTGACGGTCTTTTTGTGAACAATGTTGGTCGATTTGAAAGGAGCGCGATGGGTATCGGTCAGGATTGTATGCAGGATCTATGAATGCTGGGTTGGGGGCAGGGTTGAGCATTCCCGAGTATACGTCGCACCCAAACTGCCAAACAGTAGTGAAAAAAAATATACATTTTTTGGGGTGTACATTGTCATTTTGTTTAGAACTTAGAACTTACATAAAATAAGTTCGACTTGTAATTCCGTGGCAGAAGACCTTGAAGCTGTTTTACTCGAAACTGTGGATTCTTTGTCCATAACATGCCCAAAAACAAGACATGGGGAAAAAGGAATCTTAGAAGTTCGTTCTTACACCGTCACTATATAGGAACGGCCATGTGTTTGTAAAAGTGACGTCACATTCCTGGTTAGCACAACTAAAACAATAACTTTATTGTTTCATTACGATTCAAGAAAATTCCTACATACTTTATCTGCTATCTACATCTGTTGCTGCTGTCTCAAATTCACATCCACAAAATCAATAACTGCTACCCTTACTCTAGCCCAGGGGTGGGGAACCTTTTCCAGAAAGGGCCGGTGTGGGTGCAGGCTTTCATTCCAACTTGGTGATTTCACACCTGATTCTACTAATCAAGGTCCATAGCAAAGGTTCCAGAGGTTGATTAGTAGAATCAGGCGTTTAGCTGCTTGGTTGAAATGAAAGCCTGGACCCACACCGGCCCTTTCTGGATAGTGTTCCCCACCGCTGCTCTAGCTATTTGAGTTTTCAAATGTATAACTTGCTTTTGATATGTTTGCCTTACTCAAGAACCCCCCCCCCCCATCTCCCACTCCCTGACACACTCTCACTCACTCCCACCCCCTCACACTCACTCGAACGCACACTCTCACTTGCACTCGCATTCTCACTCCACCCACTTTGTAAATAATTTATCAGCTCCAGCTGATTACTAAACTTGCACTTAATAATAATAATAATAATTGCATGAGCTTTGCCCGTTTTAGCACCCTTTTCTGGGGCCCACATTCTCATACGGCACTTGGCGGGCCAGCCGTACACGAGATTGCACCTAGTTACTTCTTAACCCCTTTGTGCAGAAGCCAAATTTGGCTATTTATGGGTTACCCAATTTAATGCTGTATAATTCAAGATTTAAGCTTCATAAAGAGGAAAAATGTGGCTCAATTCAGAAAAGACACTTACAGCATTTAGAATTACATTGTATTTCAGTTTATTTTCATGATTTTGGTAGAGAAAATGAGCAGCAAACATAAAAAATCTTCATGAGAATTCACCATTGAAATTGCAAAAAAAATAATTCTGAGGATTGAAAAACTGCTGGGGCTTAAAACCTTACATTTCTGGTATCATAAACTCCTTGAGCACAAGTAGAATTCATCTTCAACATTACATTCTAGATCACCTCCATGCTATTTGCCAAATTATACCGCTACCCAAGTGTCTCCCCAAAAGTCTCAAAATGATGTGCTGTCAAATCATTAAAAAATCATGTATTTCACACTAATTAAGTTTTAAGGCATGACATTTAATATGAACAAATGATTTTCTGGTTGAGTTTACAATGAATTTATCAATATCAGAGCAGTTGAATATCAGTGGTCACCAGTAACCTCTCCAAACACAAAAAATGCCTTTTCTCCATAATAAAGTTTAGAGTTTTGGCCATTTTTCTTCAAAGCCAGCAGAAACACGCACTAAATAAACTGCTTATTGAACGGTCAGAACATTCACCCTGTAATGGAAGCTACCAGTCCCCTCTTCTAAGCTCACGAACCCATTTCAACACTTATAAGGAACAAGTACACCTCACTAACTCAGTAACATCTGAATTCTGAAATATACCTTATTTTAACAGAACAGACACTCCACTTTCAGGGAATATCAAATCCATTGCCTCTCCCGATTCAAAAGAAGCGTGCAATGAACATGCAATAAAATACAAAATTTCATTGATTGGATACATTTTTGGAGGAAAAATAGTCATCCAACCCGAACACAGCTCAACTGCATTCTTACATGCAAAATTAAGCTTCTTATTTTTTTATAATTTTTTTTGCTCTCCTGCAAAGGTTATCATTTCGAAGATACGAGGTTTTATCAGCAGGCTGATGTAGAACCTGAAAGTTTGATTTAGCTCACCACATGTCAAAAATCATATTGTTGGAACACATGCTCATTCTGTGTGTAAAATTTTGGTGTTTGGTTGGTCTAACAGTAAGCTTTTACAACCTGGATGCTCTGTTGCCTGCCTGCAAACTTCCTTTGTTCTGTTCACAGCAGGAAGCCGGAGCCATTACGTCCAGGCTGCCCAGCGTTCCTCAGAGTTCCAACACTGGTCCCATTAAAATTTAAGCCCAGTTATATTAATCTGCTTAAAACAGTCTAAATCTCAGTCAAATTCATAATATGTTTATGTTCAATATCCGATAAAGGAACCACTAATATATTTATGACACAATTGAACTGTAATACTCCATTTTAAGGCTTTTCCATGACAACTGCATCATTTTAGCACATATTCCTATCATGTTTGGTCTCTTTATTCTCGGGGGAGTCCAAGGAGTTGAATGGTACATGTTTCATTTGCCTTGGAATTATGGTTCATCTTGTTTGTAAGATTCATTCGGGCGACTACCTAGTCTCCTCTCTATGCAAATGAATCTTATCACCTAAGCCAGTAAAACTCTGATTCGGTCACCCCTTCCTCTACCTTGTTCGGAGGCGTGGTTTGGAACTTTTAAAGGTAGGAGATTCTACCCGGAAGCGGTCTCTTTTTCACTTCTTTACTCTTCCATCTTTACGTGGTCTGACGCTCGAAAGGTAAGCGGGAAGCTCACATTCCACCTCGCCCCGCCCGTCTGGGTCTGTGCGTAAGCAGCGGAGATCTCGAAGGGCGAGGGGGATGGCATCTGAGTTCTCCCCGACCACGTGGGGCGACGTTAGCACGGCGTGGCCATTCATCTTTTCCAGGAATGAAAATATTCTAAATCCTTCTAAATTATATGTAACTGGTAATTGGCTTAGCGTTGGTTTGTTTGATTCACGTTGTGCCTACCTGGTAATTAAATTATTGTTATTTCTTTAAACTTGAGTGGTCTGAGTGGCTCTTAACTCTTGTACCTTCTTTCTAGCTACGTCACGCCGGAGAATTAAGGGGGGTATTCTCAACCAAGGACTGACTGATCAGCGGCTTTGGGATGAGAATCGGTATTAGTCAAGTTAGATAGGCAGCCAGGATCTACCAACTTAAGGATTCATATTTGCCGGCTCTGGGATTTTTAGCCTGAAAGAAACCCATAAGACGAAAAGTCGGTTATCTGTTGAAAATTCATATAAACGGAGCCCATGGGCTGATTGAATCTGGGTTCGCTGTAATTCAAGCCAAAAGATGCTTTTGCAGTGATGGCTGACTTCTAATCCTCTGGTATTACCTCTGGTATTATTTCTAAGCGGCACTGGAATGATCATCAACTTGCGCTCTTACAAGTGTGGTCAAGAAAAAAATTAGCATTGTCCACACATAGAAAAGTGCGAATAACATCGGCCTTAATAAATTCAATTTATAGATCCACGATATTTCATGTTAAATTGCCTACATAATTGACAATCCAAATGCTTTACATGTAGGTTAAAAAAGTGGTCCGATTTTAAGATCGCCTCCAAAAAACGGGTTGCAACAGCGCACGGACCGGTGGAGGCCAACTAGACTCGAACCTCCAGCTGTCGCAGCGCTGATAGGCTCCCCCTCCATCGTGGGTATACGAGCCGGTGGGGACATGGATGAGTCCCCCCCGCCTCGATCAGAGCACCATGAGGGTAATTGGTAAAATACAGTCTGCAGAGATCACTCTTCATTGTACTTTTATCTGTGTTACTCCATGACATTTTATTGGGTGCCACACAAAACGAGCAGCCACTCGTCACTTTCCCGGATGAGATCTGTGCCGAAAAATTCCTCTCACTTCCGACAGAAGCTTATTCCTCCAGGGACCGCAAAATAAAGAAAAGTTTGATGAAACGAGTGTAAAAGTGCAGGTGCTAGTAAAAAATTTGATTTTCTAAAATAATTATGCACAAACTTATTTTCCAGTCTGCCTTTAATTAGGCCAACTTTCTTTTCTTTTTTTGTTCAGTATATATCTGACTGGATGAGCATCTGACATACACTGCATATCTGCCAAGCTACGCATTGATTGTAATTGTCAGCCATCTGGCCTGACAAGCCGGTTGTTTCCAAATAAGAGTAACTAATTTCTCAACACAGGTGCAATTTATTAATTAAATAAATACATCTTTGTAGAGAAATAAATTACACTTATATTTGGAAACAACCTGCTTTTATTCGTTTATTTATCCATTCATTTATTCAGTTTTTATTTTTATTTATTTTCATTTATTTTTAAATCTGTTTTCAGATTTGCGTACACCTGGTCAGAGCTGGCGTGAGATTTTTGCGGGCTGTTCGCTCACGTTCAGATTGATAAATGCCGATTCTTGCGGGAGATTTGGCGTACACCCATTTTTTTGGTGTACGCAACTTTGATAAATGAGGGCCAATGTAATTGAGATCATTGAGTTTTGTCAGAATTTCATATGGACCATGAAATCTAGCCTGTAATGGATTGGACTGCAAGGAAAACAACACAAGAACCTTGTCTCTCTTGAGTATCGATCAGGAACCAGACACGAGAACCAAAAAATGCAGTAGAGCTTGTTTTATTAGTAAAGGGGGGTGACCCCCGCAGGGTGAAAAACAGTACAAAGACCACAATCCAAAAGTCGAAATCCAGTTGGGCAAAAATATTATCAAAAACCAGGGCAGCAATCACAGTAATCGTAGTCGGACAGAAATGGGTCTGGTACACAGGAATAGTACTATCAGAGAGACAAGCCAGAATCCACAGTTCGTAATCCGAATCGTTACCAGGGCAGCAAACAGATCTCGTAGTCGGGCAGAAATATGGTCAAAACACACAGATGCAACAGTAATCCAAAATCACAAGGGCAGAAATCAAAAGTCGGGCAATCCAGTCAGAAAGATAACTTACTAAGAATCGAGGCAAGAAACGTGGCACAGGAAGCTAGGAAGATACGATCTGACACAGAAGTGCTAGAAAAGACTATATCTTATATACACATCTGGGGAGAACACATGACAAGGGAGAACAGGTGTGATCAATGAAACAATAATCAGGACTGACACATGAGGAATAATCTAATAACATGAATTTGGCAAATGTCAAAACGCAGACAGGGATCACAAGACAATCCTAAGAACAAACACAGCTCCGATTAAGGAGTACTAAAGTGCATAGTCTAAAGAAAAGGAAACCATGAGATATAAGTGGAAAACTGCAGCAGAGATAATTAGGGATAGGCAAGGAGGGCGGAGATTAGAATTCAGCGACTGCTGAGAGATCGTTAGTCAATTAGTATGTGCAGCTATACAATCCCGAGTGCATGTTAGTAAGTTAGTAAAAATATACAATGTTAATAAGGGTTAGTAATTATCGAAAACAATAAACTGTTAGTTCAGTTAGTAGATAGTAAAAGAGAGAGGAAGGAAGCACACAAAAAAATGAAGGAAGATTGAAAACCCAGAAACCAATAATTCACCCGAATGAGTGGCACGCAAGACTAGGGACCGTGGGCAAAGACCTACATAAGACAAGACAGGGTAGACGAAGTGCAATGCATGGAAACAAAAACATGGCATAGAAAACTGAAAGATCTAAACATGAAAAATAATAAAACAAGAAATCTAAATACCAGGAACACAATACACAATCCTAAGAATGGTCAGACAGGCAGAGGTCACTAAAACACAAGAATCCTAAACATGGCAGAGCCAGGCACAGAACTTAAACATGACAGCAGAATGGCAGAATCAACCAGAATCTCCTGGTTTAAATTCACAGCTTCTAGCCTTATGATCATACCAAGTTTTCATTTTTCCCTGACTTGATTTCAAGTTCTCTTTGGCTAGGTCACAAGCTGCACGCAATCTTTCCTTGAACTGGCTAACATAGTCTAACAGACTGATATGTGTTCCTTTCTCTTGCCATTGTTCACTCAACAATAGCAAAGGTCCTCTCACTTCATGGCCAAACACTAGCTCAAACGGACTGAATCCAGTAGACTCTTGCTCTGCTTCTCTAGCTGCAAACAACAGCAAATGAACACCTTCATCCCAGTCTTTCTCATGGTCATAACAATAAGTCATCATCATTGTCTTGAGAGTGGAATGAAACCACTCTAAGGCACCCTGACTCTCTGGATGATAGGCACTGGAAAGAATCTGCTTCGCACCTAGTTCAGACACAACCTGCTGAAACAATCCGGAAGTGAAATTGCTACCTTGGTCTGACTGAATTTCCCTGGGAAGGCCAAACAACGTGAAGAACTTTATCAAAGCCTGCGAGATTGCAGTTGCCTTGATGTTACGTAGAGGTATGGCTTCAGGGAATCTGGTAGATGCACACATGATTGTCAACAAGTACTGATTTCCAGATCTAGTTTTGGGTAATGGACTAACACAATCAACAATGACCTTAGAGAAGCGCTCCCCAAATACTGGGATAGGCTGCAATGGAGCTACAGGTGGGTCTAACTGGTGTTTTCCAACTACCTGACAAGTGTGACAGGTTTTGCAAAAGTTGGAAACGTCTTTCCGGAGCCCGGGCCAGAAGAAGTGTTTCATGATCTTATCAACAGTCTTGTTAACACCAAGATGACCTCCTAAAGGTAAACTATGAGCCATTGTTAAGATCTCATTCCTGTTGACCTTTGGAACAACAATTTGCCAATCCACTGCCCAATCTGCATTAGCAGGGATATCAGGAGGGCGCCACTTCCGCATCAACACACCATCCTTGAGATAATACCCAACTGGAACTGCGTCTATTTTTTTATCAGGAAGGGCTCTCCTCTTTAGTACACAAATTTCAGGATCATTAGTTTGCTCCTCAATCAACTGCTTTCTGGACAGACAAGTCTCAAGACACATCAGAATCACTAGACCCATCTGGCTGGCTAAACAAAGAACTGATAAAAGTATCTGATAAGTCCTCAAACGGAGAAACCATAGTAGGCCAAACAGAGTCATGAGGCGAACCACCTGAGTCCTGACTATTCAAGGTGCTGGACGGCACCACATCATCTTCTTCTTTAGCCCTCTTAGCCATAGCACGAGTCACTGCACAGGAAGGATACAGAGATGGGTCTTCATCACCATCTTCAGTGCTCGGCTGTGAAGTAAGATGAACAGGGGGAACTACATTGCCCCCAGCCAGGTCATTGCCTAGCAACAGAGAAACACCCTTTATAGGTAGACTTGACATAAGTCCCACCTTTACCTGTCCTGTAACTAAATCTGACTTCAAGAATACAGAGCGCAGGGGTACAGATACAGTCCTCCCTTCAATACCTTGTACAAGTATGAAATCCCCAGAAGTGGTCTCACCACGTTAACTCCAAGGAGTCCATCAACAAAAGTGACTGAGAAGCTCCGGTATCCCTTAGGATATATATGGGGACAGGAGGAGAATGCTCATTCAGAGCAACAAATCCCTCTGACGCAAATGGAAGAAATTCCTCCCTCACAAAGTCAGCAGTATCAGGCTTTTTAGCCCCACAAGGAGCAGGCAATTTAGCAGATCGGTCATCTACTACAGGGGTTTCTAACCTTGTCTTCACAAAGGAATTTGGTTTGGTATCCTTTTCTTTTTCTTTCTTAGCTTTAAGGAACCAACAGTTAGTTGTAACATGACCAGATTTCTTGCAATAACTGCAATCTAGACCACTTTTGTCACTGTCAGCTTTCACACTTTGATCAGACCTGTTACTGGATTTCTGAGCACCATCACAAGATTTGTCTTTGTCTTTGGGTGAGGAATCTTGGGTATCACCGTTCCCTTTTTTCTGAAATTGGAACCATCTATCGTTACTGCTAGACTGAAATTTAGACTTATGTGTGAGAACATATTCATCTGCAAATTTGGCGCTGATTGCAAATTCAGTGCTTGCTTCTCATTAAGGTAGGTCTTAATATCATCTTCAACAAAGCTCTTGAATTCTTCAACTAACACCATCTCTTTTAGTGAGTTGAAATCATCTTTGACCTCCATAGAAGTACACCAGCGCTCAAAGCAAACCTTCTTCTCATTAGCAAATTCCACATAAGTCTGATTGTCAGATTTCTTCAGACCTCAGAATTTCTGTCGGTAAGCCTCTGGAACCAACTCATAAGCTATCTAAATAACCTTTTTGACAACCTCATAATCAGAGGAATCATCTGCAGACAAAGCCGAATAGGCTTGTTGAGCTTTACACTTGAGGACAGTTTGCGACATCAGAGGCCAGTGTACCTTTGGCCACTGGCAACTCTTTGCTACCTTTTCATAACACTGGAAATAGTTGTCAACATCCTTTTCCGAAAATGGAGGCACCAGTTTTACCTCCTGGCTACACTCCATCTGCAGTGGGTAGGTTAAGTCCTTCTACCCACTGCACGCTTTCGTACGATTTCAGCATAATTGCCACTAGGTCACATGATCACATCCATCCAATCAGCGCACTAATTTTGCATTAAATTCAGAATCTTTGACATCTTTTGTCCTTGGCTCCGGGCGACCCACGTGAGGGGGTGCCTGGCCCTGACGTGGTATGTTGCGCTTCCAGCCAATGTGATTTTGTTTGAAGTCCCTTAGCTGTGAGGCCAACAGTTCGCGCTTGTAATCACTCTCTTGCTGCATGTATCTGCTACGGGTTTTATCAAATCTCATCAACTGATTATGACACCTGCAGCAGATGTAAATCTCGCGTTTTAGTGGCAACACGAACTGCAAGACCCATAGATATGTATATATTTAGAACACTAGATTGCTGATGTCGTCGTATTTACATCATCCAAAGTGATGCACCCGGCTGCAATATTGATACACCCAACTTCTTCATTAAAATGGTTTCCTGTGAGGCCAATTTCAAATAAGTCGATATAAGTGAGAAAATGCCGAGATGCGCGGCTGCCTTTTGCAGCAATATTTATTTGAAAAGCTGTAATAAAACGTTTCATGCGTAAGTTAACGTATAAACGCAAAGTAGTCACTTTAATAGAAAAAATCGCATTTCGTGCTAGCTGGCTAATTAGCCGTCCCATTGACTTGAACAGACCGCTGACTGAAAGCGAACGCTAGCGATTGACAACGGTCACCAGCGAGCTGCCTTGGCGTCGCGGGGACTACATTGACTTAGTGGTAAATAAAATTAAAAAGGTGGCTAACACGCTTGCTAGCTACTTGTAATTGATAACGTAAACGGATAGTCATCGATGTTTCTTTTAATGGTGATAACTTCCAAGCAATTATCTGATTAGAGGTAAAAGCCTCGGTCGTGTCATTTCTCTGCTGTACTTTAACGTTAACACTGAATAACATTTCGATCTTCGCTTTAGAAGGTATGCCGCTTTCCATCCTCTGAAAAGGACATATTTAGGGAGACAAAATGTTGCTCTGCACAGCGATACCAAAAAAAAAAACCGACTCGCACGCAAGTGTTTTTGAAAATGTAATTTTAAAGTACGCGAAAATGAATGGGAGTCTGAGCGACTTTTACTTCCGGGTGTATAGGCTCGCAGAACAGATGCTTCACTTTAGCGTGCCCTATCAGTAATCTAGTGTTCTATATATATCTATGGCCAGAACTCGTCCAAGTCTGTGTCCACCCATGTCAAAACTTGTCGCAAATGGCCATTTGCTGGCGATGTCACACATCGTCTTCCATGTGCGAACGTATTTCCTAATCTTATATCGCACTGACATACCACGCAGAAGCATGAAAGCCCTTCGGCACAACGGTATATCCTTTTTTTGGGAGTATTTTCTGCCATGATCATCGCGGATTGTTTACCGTTTACATGTTGCTTCCGCAATTCCGTCTGCTGCTGGCGACGCATTTGTAAGCTCGGCGCTGATTGGTCCTCAGTCGTTGTTGACTTGCGGTTGCCATCTGGTGGCCATTATTATAAAAGAGTACGAAAGTGTGCAGTGGGTAGAAGGACTTAACCTACCCACTGCAGATGGAGTGTACCTCCTGGCTAGCACAAAATTAATTTTTAGTTTCAATTTTAATTTTTAGTTGCTCCATTTGGAGTCTTACTTCTCTATCTAACTTCTCTACTTCAAAATCTCTGTCTCGGTCTCTCTCGTTCTGCTCTTTCCTCTTTCTCTCTCTCAAATTCTCTTTGTTTTTCTTTTTCTTCCCTTTATTTCTCCCTTTCTTCCCTTTCTTTCTCTCTTTCTTCCCTCTCAAATTCTCTTTGTTTTTCTCTTTCCTCCCTTTCAATCTCTAGCAGTTTTAGTTTAAGTTCAATTTCTACATTTGGATTTTCCAATGGAAACTGTTCCAGATCTCCTGGTACAAACACATTTTCATCAATGTAATATTCAAAAATCTCTCTAGCCAGTCTTGCTTTTCACATGGCTGGTTTTACCTCTGTCAGCTCTAAATGTCTGCATATTTCTAGCAGTTCTGTCTTTTTAAAAGACTTCAAAACCTCTACAGTTGGTGATGCCAAGAAATCATCCATTGTTGTCTATCTGTCAAAAAATATCTGGGAATATTAAAAAAAGAAAACAATTTTACAATTTGAAATGTTAGATTTTCAATAAATGACTCACACAATGGTCTATCCCAGACGAGCCCCCAATTTGTTATGGCCCCAACTTGTTATTACATTTACGACAACAAGGGATGACAGACACAACTTTAAAAACTTCAACAGATTTAATTAAACAAAGGCTACTAACAACGAACTACTCTACTGACCAAGATTGTTAAATACAAGAACATAAATATTTACAGTCCCTTTGGTTGGGTTGCTTGGTGATGTCCTGGGTGAGGAAAATGCTCCAACACAGGCAAAAATCCACTAAAAACTTCACAGGTAATGAAAAGAAATGACAGGTCTGGTCAAATGTATCCTTCTGCTTGCAATTTCTCCTACTACTCCACTCCCTCAATTTTCCTCCCTATATACTCTTTTGCAGACCCCTCCCACATTTAAACCTCTTTTTTTTTTACTCTCTGGGACTTGTCCCAGACATGCCCAAACCTAGCTCCAGTCTGGGCTTAACATAAGAAAGGTAAATACTGCCATCTAGTGGCTACTATTCGCATTACAGTACTAATCAGAATGAATAATGTTGGATAAAGTACAAAGAGTCACGTTTGCCACCTAAAGGAACGTGCCAAAAGGCCAATATTTATACGAGGGTTTGGACAATAGGTGGTCAGTCGGCGTTGGGTGACTGATGAAGAATGAATGCTGTGTGGTTTGCACAGACCAGCCTGGGATTTTTTGTTTCATCTGAATTGACTTACAATAAACTCAATCATATCACACTCTGAAGAATGTGTTCATTTTTTGGAGATAGATTTAGCGGGGTCAGTAGAACACTTTATCCACTTGCTCAAGTTTTTTTCCTACAACGGATGCACAACAGATGAGGTTAAAAGAAATGATTTGACTTGAAATCTGTGTTGTGATTCTGCTATTTGCTCATGTTCTGTTCTGCATTGATCTTGTTCTAGCCTTGCATATTCTGACTGACCTGTGTTTCTGAATTATTGCTCTGGTCTGACTATTCTTTGTATCATGAATTGTGTATTGGTTACTTTGATTTGTCATGTTTTATCTTAGATTACTTTTCCCTGTTTTAGATTTTGCCATATCACATTCCAGTTCATGTTTTCCATTTTGCTTTTCACTTTGTCTCCCCCGTCTGGTCTCATGTCTTGTCATTGCATTCTGCCCCAGTCTTGTCTTCAGGTGATTTATTGGATTCTGGTTTTCAATCTTCCTTCCGATCTCGTTTACTGGCTTCACTCTTCTTTTCTATTTACTAACAATACTAACAGTTTATTATTTTCCCCTAAGATTACTAACAACAACTAACCTTATATATAAGACTAACTTACTAATGAGCACCAAGGATTTGTATAGTTGCACTTACTAATTGATTAACAAGCTCTCAGCACTCGCCCTGTTCTAGTCTCCGCCTTTTTGCTCTCCCTGATTACCTTTGCTGTATTTTCTGTGAAAGCTCACACCTGATCGCGCTGTCCTGTTTCTCATTAATCTATGCACGTTAGAAACTCCGTGATTGGAGCCGTATGTTTGTTTATAGGAATGTCTCATGTTCCCTGTCCGCGTTTTGGCTTTGACCAATTTTATGTGATTAGGCTTTCCCTCGTGCCTTCCACTTGTAATCACCTGTGACTTCTTGCACCTGTGATTCTCCCCGTGTGATCTTCCCAGAAGTGTACATTAGGTGTCTTCTCACAGCCACTCTCTGTCAGATCGTTTTCTCTCAGTCTTCTCGTGCTACGTTTCTTGCCTTGATTACTCAGTGTTTATCTTTCTGACTGGACCGCCCGACTTTCGATTTTTTGCCTTTGTGATTTTTGGATTATTGTTGCATCTGTGCGTTTTGACCTTTTCTGCCCGACTACGACATCTGTTTGCTGCCCTGGTAATGATTCGGATTACACCCATTGGATTCTGGCTTTGCTTCTCAGATATACCTATTCCTGTGAACCAGACCCATTTCTGTCCGACTACGATTACTGTGATTGCTGCCCTGGTTTTGATCCTATTTTTGCCAAACTAGATTTTGATTTTTGGAGTGTGGACTTTGTACTTTTGCCTTCTGCTCTGCGGGGGTCCTCCCCCTTTATTGATAAAGCAAGTTCTACGGCATTGCCTGGTTCTTGCGACTGGTTCCTGATCGCACCATTACAAAAAATGAATTAAAGAAATGAATACAAAAAATAAATTCAGATGAGATGCGCAGCACTGGAGGGGGACAAAACAGAATGTCGCTTGGATGCTGGCGCAGTTAATGAGTAGCCAACTTTACTGCGTGCTGGATGAAGTTGATCTGTGGCATTCAAGGTAAGGCACCCATGTCGATTATGTGTTTTGCATTTTGCTCGCGGGAGATCTAATTCAGCTAGTCGTTGTATTTTAAACATAAAATTTGAAGGCACAGTAATGTAGTTATCAGTTATACAACCATATTAGCTGCTGTGTATAGGTGCTGTTACCAGACGGCATTAGATAGTTATTGTTTATAAGTTATTGTTTAAAAGTAGTCGCAATGTTGTGGCTGCAGATGGAGAAGAGCAGTTCAAGTGTTTTCTAAAGGGAACCAGCTGTTTTAGACCAACTCAAAACAAAATGTTACCGGCTAGCAAAGTTAATTAATGCTAGACTGGATTGAGAAAAGCAACACACACTATGTATTTTTGCTCAAGAGGATTGAATCCAGATTGTGCGAATCTTTTAAACATTGACTTCAATTTATTTTCTGATAGGTGTCAGTTAATGCCATTCTCATTGATACAATCATATTTAGTGTTGAATTTTTATAAGATAATGTTGTAACTCAAATTTGGAAAGACCAATAAATGTATCAACATCAAATACATGGAAATTGTAACTGTTGATGTAACTGGGAAAAGGTGAAAGGACAGGATAGGGGGGAGGAAGAATTTCTAGATGTTATAAATAATTTTTTGGTGCAGTATGTTAATAAACCTACAAGAGAAGGCAATTTTAGACTTGGTGCTCGGTCATGACCCAGATAGAATTAGCAATGTTGAGGTACTGGAGCCACTTGGGACAAGTGATCACTCTACTGTTAATTTTGGGGTTTCATGGGAAGTTAAAGGTGTCTTCAAAAACAAAATTTCAATTTTAGGCAAGCAAACTTTGACAAGATGCCCTCATATCTAAGTGAAATAAAATGGGAGAGACTCCTGGACTGTGAGTCTGTAAATGAGATGTGGGAAAGATTTAAGGGGGTTTTACCTGATTCACAATGCAAATTCATTCCAAAGCTGTCCAAAAGTAATTGAAAATCAGGATCCTCAGTGGATGACCAAAGCTATTTATAGGAGTTTGAGGGAAAAGAGGAATCTTTAAGATGTACATAAAGGATAACAATGAGATTACTAAGGCTGAACACTGTAAAATGCGGGCTGTAGTCAAAAAAGAGCTGAGGAATGTTGGAAGACTGTATGTGAGACAAATTGCAGAGGGGGCAAAAATTAACCCTAAGGGCTTCTTTCAGTACTGTAGCAGAAAAAGGAAAGTTAAAGAGCAGGTTAAGTGCATAAAGAATAAAAATGGATCGCTGCTATATGATAACAAGGATATTGCGAAAACTTTTACTAGTTACTTTGTTGAGAATTTTACCTCAGAGCGGGTCTTTATTCGGCCAGAGGGCATGTCCATGCTCAAGATTATTTAGCGGAAATTGAGGTTGGGGATAACAAAGTATTAGACAAGCTGCATAAACTAAAGGCAGATATGGCGGCGGGTCCTGATAGCATATGTCCTAGAGTGCTCAGGGAAGTTAGTGAGATCATCTTTAAGCCGCTATCCGTTATCTTCAGACGGTCTTTAGAAACTGGAGAAATACCAAAAGATCGGAAAAAAGGCAATATAATTCCTATATATATATAAGAAAGGGGACCTTACTGAGCCACAAAATTACAGGCCAGTGAGTTTAACTTGCATTGTGTGCAAAATATTGGAATCGATCATGAAAGATGAGCTGGACTTATTTCTTGAACGTAACAATATCTTGAGAGATAGCCAACATGGCTTCCGTAAGGGAAGGTCATGCCTGACAAACCTTCTGGAATTTTTTGAAGAGGCCACCAAGACTTTTGACCAGAGCAGGGCTTATGACATCATATATTTGGATTTTCAGAAAGCATTTGACACAGTACCGCATAAGAGACTAATTTTTAAAATGAGAGTTACATTGGAGTTACAGGAGGTATTCTGAAGTGGATTCAAAACTGGTTGCGGGACAGAACAGAGTGGTGGTCAGTGGTATCTCATCTGAGCTAGGTATGGTGGGGAGTGGCGTCCCCCAGAGATCGGTGTTGGGACCCCTGCTGTTCCACATCTACATTAAATGACCTTGATATGAATATTGAGAGCAGAATATTGATTCGATGTTGGACTATTTACAATTTCTAGATTGGCCACCAGGGGCCAAAAACTGAAAAATCACTGTTTTTATCATATCTCTGGAAATATTTGTGCGATTGACCTCAAATCAAGTGCAAATGAAAGATTATGACCTGAGGATGTGTCCCACGATGACATTATACCCGTTTGGTTCAAAATTTTGACACAAGGTGGAGCTTTGTCGCATAAAATTTACCATTTTTGCCATATCTTTGGAACTATTTGTCCAATTGACATGAAACTATGTGCAACTGCAAGGTTGTGACCTCACAACGTGTCACATGATGACATCATACCTGTATGGTTCAATATTTTGCCACCAGGTGGTGCTTTGTTATGGAAAAATGACCATTTTGCCCATATCTTCAGAACCATTAGTCTGATTGGCCAGAAATTAAGTTCAAATGAAAGGTCATGACCTGAGGGGCTTTATATTGTATTGGGTCTATTCAAGGATTGGGGAATTGGAGAATTGGAGGCGTACGGGGATATACCCCAAGCTGTCACCTCCGACGGCATAAGCCTGTTACTTTTATTTTTGTGCTTGTGCCTTTTTTCCTGTGCTTTACTCTCGATTTATTTTTCAGCTTTTCTTTTGCTGTCTGAGGACTGATTCACTCTTGTCCAAACTCCTGTGATGTCGTATGACAGCCCTCAGCATCTCGTTGTCCAATCACGTTTCCTCATTCGAAATCAGCTGTGGTATTTCATTTATTACTTCCACCTGTGCTTAATTCTGGGTCTCGCTAAAATCTGAGTGAATGCCTTCTCTGATAGGATCATTACTAACCTGTACTAACCAGCACTTATTTCTGGTTATTTGTATATATTTTGTCACGTAGTATTAACCTTCATTGACTCTTTAGCGTGTGCGAGCTTTTCTCACTCTTGTTATTTCATCCTAAGCTTTCCCTGATTAATGACATTTAAAGTAGTTAAAAGCTTTCCTTCACTTCTCTCATGTTTCTATACTTGTCACGTTAAGATTACCTCAATCTAAACCGTCTAGTGTGATTGATTGTCTTAGCGTCTTGTCTGCAGTCATTATTGTTTACCCGGTACACAAGAATTTTTTTTATTAATCCCATGTGTTTCTGTTTCCTTCTTAGATTGCCTTCTGAGTCCCCGCCTCCTCCCGTGTGTATATCTGTGGGCAGGAGAGAAGAAATTCAGACGGAACTTTGTTGGCTATGCACTATAACGTGAAATCTCAGCTCCTGTGCCTTCCCGAGTATGACCTTTGTGCGATTCCTGAGCCCTGTATTTTGCTGCCTGCACCCACTTCTTGTCTCCCTGTTGTCTAAGTCTCCCAGTGTTTCTGTCAGTTGGTTGGCATTAAGTTTTGGTTTTCTAGCTTAGACACTCTTTGAGTGTGTACTTCTGTTTCCCCCTGCCTTGGGCAGCGTACCTTAGTTTTCCCTTGTTGTTCAGTACATTGTCACGGTGTTTTATTTCTGGCCTGCTTGCTTACCTTTCTCCTTTAGTGTTTAGTGAGTTAGCAATAAACACTACTATTCCTGCATCTGGTGTCCCCCCGAACAGCTCCTGATAGCTACAGTCTGCATAATTGTGCATTATGTTGTGTTATGCATAGTCTCCGTTTCAGCTGAAATCAGTCGCCAAATCATTAGCTGGTAAAAGCAGGATAATCAACTCGTATGTATGCATTGCAGGGTTTTAAGGCACGACATGGAGGTGAATAACCGCCTACGCGTCGTGCCTTAAAACCCTGTACTGCACATCTATGAGTTGATTATCCCTTACATAGTCACTGACAGGTGAAGTGAATAACATTATCTCGTTACAATGGCGCCTGCCGATGGGTGGGATATATTTGGCAGCAAGTGAACATTTTGTCCTCAAACCTGTGCGCTCTGATCCAACAGAAGAGCTACTGTAAGCTCAAATTGCTGAAATATTTAATGCTCTAATAGAAATGTGTCAGAATACACAGTGCATTGCAGTTTGTTGCATATGGGGCTGTGTAGCTGCAGACCGATCAGGGTTCCCATGCAGACCACCGTAGAAAGCCCCAACAATGGGCATGTGAGCATCATAGCTAGACCAGGAAGCAATGGAGGAAGGGAGCCTGGTCTGATTAATAACATTTTCTTTAGTCATTATGTGGATAGCCAAGTGCATGAGCATCGTTTGCCTGGGAAAGACATGGCATCAGGATGCACTGCGGATAACAGGCAAGCCTGAAGCAGTGTGATGCTTTTGGAAATATTCTACTGGGAAACCTTGGGTCCTGCAAATCAAATGGTTGTTAATCTGAGATGTACCACCAGCCAAAACACTGTTGCAGACTAAGTACCCCCCTTCATGGAAACGGCATTTCCTATTGGCGCTGACCTCTTTCAGCTGGGCAATGCGCCCTGTCACACTGAAAGTAGTTCAGCAATGGTTTGAGGAACAAAACAGTTATTTTAGTAGACTTGGCCTCTGAATTTCCCAGATCTCAATCTAATCGAGGATCTGTGGGATGTGCTGTACAAAAAAAGTCCAATCCACAGTGGCCTCACTTCACAACTTACAGTATTTAAAGGGTCTGCTGCAAAGTTATTGGTGCCAGATACCACAGCAAACCTTCAGAGGTGTAGTGGACTTCATGCCTAAACAGACCAGGGCTGCTTTTGCAGAAAAAGGGGAAACCTATGCAATATTAGGCAGGTGGTCTAAGTGTTATGGCTCATCAGCGTACATCACTGTTGTAAGAGCTACCTCAAATAACTAAAAAATCCTTGGGAAAAATTTATTTGACAAGCATTCTCATAGTTTATTTTCGCCCCTGTTCAATCTGCTAACATAGCGCCTCATTCACCAATATCTTCCGAAGTACCGACTTAAATTCCTTGTAAAATTGTTCTTGAGAAAATTCTTCACGAATTCACGAACGTGTTCTTGACTTGCAGAATTGTCCGCACTTGCTTTCTTAGATTGATTGAATGCCATTCTCCTCATAAATTGAAAGTGTGTGCCAGTTGTCCCGAATTAGCATGAGTAAACGCCCACAAATGTCCTTGAAAGAGCATAAAATGCAAGGGCCGTGTGCAGACACAGACAGAAGTCACATAGACATTTCCTTGAGGGAAAGTAGATGAAATGCCATGACAGAAATCTAAAAATGGAGCACCAGAATCAAAATGCTAATAGTAAGTCTGAAGTGGAGGTACTGCAACAGAAAGTGAACCTCAAACAAACGGTGCTATTTAGTGCTGTTAATCCTGGATATTCAAATCTATCTATTAGCACACAGCACGACTCAACCTTCAGAAGGACAATTCTATTGTCATTAAACCTGCTGATAAGGGAGGTGCAGTAGTTGTTCAAGTTAAAGGGTCGTATTGTTTGGAGATTCTGATGCAGAATTCTATTCCCCTCTGACCAGTGACTCCACAATTCCTTTTCAGAGCAGAATAAAGAGGACTTTAAACATTGCTTTCACAAATGGTGAAATCAACAAAGGGGAACATGACTTTATGCATCAAGAGCACCCTGTATGACCGGCATTCTACACTTTACCTTAGATACACAAGAAATTTGACGACTTAGTACCTGGTCGCCCCATTGTGGTGGACTGTCAGTCTTTAACTGAACCCATTCCGCAATTTGTGGACTGGTACATTAAAGGGGACCTAATTTGGTATTTTTCCAAGTTTATATTTTGGTCTTTGACTCCCCTAGAGTACTCCTGATCGCGCAAAGTAATAAAGGGTACTATTTTTGCTCACACTGCCATCCTCAAAAAACCCCATTTGTAGTTTATTGTAGTCTCTGCCAGAAACGCCTAATTGGGGTGGCTCTTCCGCTATGGCCCCCACTCCCTGTGTGCCCACCTCCTTTTGAATGGCCAGCTCTATGGAGGGCAGGAAGAGGCTGCAGAATGCAGTTTTCCAAGTCTGCCTCCCCAAAATGAAAAGAGACACGACTGCCATCTGATAACAAAGTGGCGGGCAAATTCCGCAATCTAACGTTATACTTGAATATAGATCTAATGAAATTAACTTGCTCAAATAAACGCAGCGTCGAAAGTGGAGGAAGCAGTGCGAAAATCTGGCAGCGCAAGCTC
Source organism: Gymnothorax reevesii (assembly GCA_029721435.1). Classification (NCBI taxonomy): domain Eukaryota; kingdom Metazoa; phylum Chordata; class Actinopteri; order Anguilliformes; family Muraenidae; genus Gymnothorax; species Gymnothorax reevesii. The sequence goes on along the minus strand of CM056578.1, from coordinate 71,436,436 downwards.
AACTTTGCTATCGGCTCAGTTTGCTACAGGTGAGTACAGCAGTTCTTCTACTAGCTAGGATGCAGGGAAAGCTAGAATCCACAACAAACAGACACATTTGTAGAACGAGTCGACATATCCAAGTGTAGACCGTAGAAATCCAAAGGGTCTGAGTTTAGAGGGAAACATGGACAGTGAGGAGCAGCTAAAAGTGGACCAACAGCTTATGGACTGCTTTGGTGTGTGTTTTTGGACCTGCTGGTTCGTGTGCATGACTGTGGTGTAGCTTCTGCACTGGTATATGACGGAGGGACGAAAGCTCCAGGCTAAATGGCGTTTTTGGAAATTGTATGTGGGAATGGGTTACTTATTGTTTCGGAATGACCAGCTTTTCCACGCAGAAAATGGACGAGTTATGGAGAGTGTGCGAGAGGGAGATAGAGCTCCAGTTATGTCATGAACATAATACAGGGTTTACAGACCGTAGGTTCCATCTGCGTGAACCGTTGCTTATGTGGAGCTAGCGAATCGATCACCTCTACAGGAATGAATTTAATATTTAATCGATGGCAATAAATCGATTATTATACGGGACACATTATAGCCTCTGTGCTTCCCTACTGCTTTCACCGGTAGCATCAGAAAGCTTGACCATTGACATTGAAGATGTATCAGGCTGACCCCGGTAATGGCTAAGTGAAGCAATCGTTTCCCAAGCACCCAAAAATGCACCCAAGCTTTGCAAAATCTTCGGCTGGTCTAACTGCACCTCTCCGGTTAGCTTCAACTGTAGTGCCTACAATCAGGGAATGATATGATGAAACTGTCACATTGATACTTACCGAAGTAGCACATGCATACGATCGGAATTGCTGCTTATAAGTTAACGAGGAGCATTTTTAATTTGCAGAGCACGCAAACTAACATGCAGTAGCTCATAATCAGTCATGACTTTGAATGTAATCTGTCGTGCAAAAAATTTGTTTCTCGTCCGGTGTGAAAGCTGCTTAACGCGCCTATAATGCCTGTATTCGCGTCTTTGCATTGACTTTGAATGTAGCTAATCTGTCGCGCAAAAAATTTGTTTTGCGTCAGGTGTGTAAGCGGCTTGACTTTCCCTTAGCATGTATTCGCATCTTTGCATTGACTTTGAATGTAGGCTAATTTGTCCTGCGAAAAATTAGTTTTGTGTCTGAAGTGAAAGCATCTTTATGGATAGTACACTACAGCTACAGAGAGCTCGGTTAGGTTATGAACATAATACAGGTTTTGCAAATCGAAAGTTCTGTTAGCGCGGACAAGTTTCTTATGTGGAGCTAGCGAATTGATCACTTCTACGGGAAAGAATTACCTATTTAATCTCCACCTTTTTTCGGCTTTTTATTAGCCACAACAATTTTTAAAGGAGGATAAAATTATGTCAAGGTAGTGCAGAGAAATCATTTGGAAACCGGTAGAGCTTCTGTGTTTCGCATTGCTTTTACGATAGCACCAGAGAGCTTGCTCAGACATTTGTGAAGTATTCAGCTGATCCTGGTCATGGATAAGTGAGGTGATCACTAACTGTAGTGGCTACAATCGGGCAACGTTATGATCAAACTGCCACATTGATGCTTACCGAAGTCACACAAGCATACCGATCAGAATTACTGCATATAAGTTAACCAGGAGCATTTTTAATTAGCACAACACGTAAACTAACATGCAGTAGCTGGTAACCGAGCGGTCATAACCACAGAGACAAACCCTTGCAATACAGGTTTTACAGACGGCCAGGTCTGTTACTGTGAACAATTGTACCAAGCATCCAAATTACAAACAGGTATTAAAAGTTGGCTTCAAATGAGGTTTATGTTCACACACTTTCTGTAGAATTTCCCCTGATATCACTCTTGCATATTTAGGACACAAACATTATCAACAGTAACTTGGCTGCGTTAACTGCTGTGCTACAGCCACAATCAACTGGCAATCACGGCAGGTTGGCTTATGCAGGAAAAGCAACTTACAGCTTCTGTGTCTGTGAGTCACGGACAGTCGCGACCAATACAGGCTCTATCTTCAGATATTTTACAAAGCCTACGTTTGAGGCCAGTTGTTAGTGATAACTATAGTTAGCGGCCCTGCTAGCCACCCGTAACATATTAGCTTCACTTACATTATTTGCGGTTATATGGTTACTTACAGCTTGTGGCTCAGAGCGCTTGATTGATGCAACTGCTTTAGATTTGAGAAGCAGCTGAAACACTTATCCTGAGTTGAATTATCCTTTATTGACAAAGCTGTCTTTGGTGAAATGCTGAGCACAAGCAGCATTCCTTTTGGCTGTGGCTGTGTGCTGCCACCAGCAGACAAAAAAAGCTACCCACTGATTTCTGGTGGCATCGTCTTTTGGAAAAGAAATATTTGTTTTTCTTAGCGTCCAAAAGTAAATGGACAAGTAGCTTTGGGAGAGATACTAGCAAAATTGCACCTCAAATGATCTGTGGTTCTTCTTTTGTATTTCCAAAAGTGTTGACGCTACTAAGGCATAGTATGATCTGCCGTAGTCAGTGTCGGTTCCGGTGGAGAGAATGCTGGCGTGTTTTTGGCTGCCGCTGCTCCAAATATTTATACTTATTGAAGGTATAATATTGTTCAAGGGCTCTGCATCTGTGGTCTATCTGTGGACTATACTCTATTTTACCTAAACCACTGCAATATACGAACTGTCACTTTGTGCGAGTGTGTGTTTGCTACAGATTAGCTTACCTGCCATGTCCCATTGAGCTACAGCTGCGCTACACCTTTCAGAAACTGGTTTGATTATCCCTTGTGATGTGGATCGGATGTGTTTGGCTGGTTCTCCTCTGGTTTGGGCTATCATTTTTCCAACATCCAGTGACAGCCCTGTTCCAATATTCCGCCTCCGAGTTCAAACTCCATTTCCATCCACATACTGAGCCAGATCCTGCTCTCCTCCACCAACCGGACATTCTCCATGTTCCGCACCGCAGACCCATCCACTGAGGATCTCGGCATAACTTCCAGTACAACTCCTCCGGCTCCATACCGTCCATCTGGTCCACTGCTCGCCGCCCCGAGCGCGTCCTGACCCGCATCCCGCGGGCGGACAACTCCGTGAACAAGAGCGCCGCCGTCAACTCCGGATGACCTAGTCTCATACTACAACACCCATCTACATAATATTCTCAATAATCTTGCTCCTCTCAAATCCCAGTCTGTCTCTTTCTCTCACTCTGCACCCTGGTACTCACCCACACTAAGACAGTTAAAATCAAAAGGCCGTCAACTGCAGAGACTTGGCAAGAAAACCGGACTCACTATTCATAAACAAATGTACAGTAACCACATTCTCCTCTATAAAAACTCCATCATCAAAGCCAAATCCACATATTTCTCCAACCTAATAACCTCAAATGCAGGAAATACCAAGACCCTCTTCTCCCTCCTCAATAACTTCTCCAAACCCTCAGACCCTCTTCCATCTCATCTCTACTCCTCCGATTTTTGCAATACCCTGGCCTCATTCCTCATCACCAAAATTCAATCCATCCACCAGCAGCTCACTCCCTCCTCCCCTCCACCTCCACTTATGACTATATCACTCTCCTCCGGTATCCCTTTTTCATCCTTTTCCTTACCCTCCATCAGTGAAGTTTCCACCCTTATTCTCCAATCTAAATCCTCCTCTTGTTCTCTCGACCCTCTTCCTACTGTTCTCATTAAATCTGTTCTTCCTACTCTTGTTCCTCTCATTACCAACATAATCCACTCCTCCCTCACCACTGCAACTGTTCCCTCTTCCCTTAAAACTGCTGATGTTACTCCCATCCTCAAAAAACCTGGCTCAGATCCCTCCGACCTCAATAACATCCGCCCTATCTCAAATCTTCCATTCATTTCTAAACTTCTTGAAAAAACAGTTTATTCCCAACTCAATTCTCATCTGTCCTCCAATAACCTCTATGAACTTTTCCAATCTGGCATCCGTCCCCTCCATAGCACTGAAACAGCTCTTCTCAAAATCACAAATGACCTTCTCCTTGCTGCTGACTCCGGTTCATTATCCATCCACCTTCTGCTTGAACTCAGCTCTGCATTCGACACCATCTCACATTCCATCCTCCTCAATAGACTCTCTAGTATTGGTATTTCTGGCTCTGTTCTTTCTTGGTTTCATTCTTATCTTTCCAACCGCACTCAGTTTGTTCAACTTAAATCTTTCTCCTCCGATCCTGTCCCCATCACCACCGGTGTTCCTCAGGGTTCTGTCCTAGGTCCCCTCCTTTTCATCATCTATCTTCTTCCCCTCGGTCACATCTTTCGAAAACACCACATCCATTTTCACTGCTACGCGGACGACACCCAGCTCTACCTCTCCAGCAAACCCAACACCACACTCCCTCCCTCCTCCTTCCTCATCTGCATCCATGAAATAAAGTCCTGGTTCACATCAACTTTCCTCAAACTTAACAGCAATAAAACTGAACTCCTCCTCACTGGCACCAAATCCATCCTAAGTAAAATTAATAATTTCTCTATTCTCATCGACGGTTCCTCCATCTCTCCCTCCCCGCAGGTCAAGAGTCTGGGTGTCATCCTCGACAGCACCCTTTCCTTCACCTCCCACATCAACTCTGTCACCCGCTCAGCATACTTTCACCTCCGTAACATCCACCGCCTCCGTCCCTCCCTCACTCCTCAGTCCATCGCCATCCTCGTCCACAGCCTCGTCACTTCACGTCTGGACTATTGTAACTCTCTCCTCTTCGGCCACCCCCATAAAACTCTCCATAAACTACAACTGGTACAGAACTCAGCAGCCCGGATCATCACACGCACCCCCTCCACCCACCATATCACTCCCATCCTACAACAGCTCCACTGGCTCCCCATTACATAACGTATTCAATACAAAATCCTGCTCCACACATTCAAAGCTATCCATAACCTTGCTCCTCCATATCTCTCTGACCTCCTCCACATTGTCACTCCTGCTTGCTCTCTTCGCTCCTCCTCTTCGCTCCATCTCTCTGTCCCTTCAGCCCGCCTTTTCACTGTGGGGAGCAGAGCTATCAGTTGCTGTGCAGTCTGCTCCCCAGCTCTGGAATTCTCTTCCTCCCGATCTCTGCAATATAGACACACTCCCACTCTTCAAATCCAGACTCAAAACCACTTGTTTCAATTTTACCATCATATTTAAAGGGCACTACAGATTTCTTGAATAAATTGCAAAATGTTGTTATATCTGAGAATGATTTGTTGTGTACAATGGATGTGACCAGTCTTTATACCAACATCCCCCATGATTTGGGCCTGTGTGCTCTAGAAGGGTACATTAATTGTAGAGAAAATGATCGGCCTCCCACAAAATTTCTCTGGGAAATGGCGCATACAGTCTTGACAATGAATTACTTCAGATTTGAAGATACCTTTTACCACCAAATTAAGGACACGGCGATGGGTTCTCCTTTCGCTCCTAATTACGCAAACTTGTTTAAGGGAAAATTTGAAATGGACTTTGTATATAACAATAATGAGTTTGGTCATCACATTAAGTGTTGGTTTCGCTTTAAAGATAGATATATTTTTGTCTTTAGTAGAACAGTTGAGCTTTTACACCAGCTCCATGCTTATTTAAACGGAAGACTCATTTCCATGAATTTCTCCCTTGAATTTAGCATGGACAAAATATCCTTTCTGGACGTTGATGTTCAAAAAGTGGGGGGGCGTCTTTAGGAACATCAGATTATTGTAAGGCCACTGACGGAAATAGCTTTTTACTATCAAGTAGCTATCATGCATTAATTGCAATGCAATGATAGCATTGCTAACTTTGAAATCTGACACCAACTAAATAAAAAAATAAATACATAAATAAATTCATAATTCATATGAGAAATGCACAGCACTAGAGGGGGGATAGCAGGCGAAGAATTGCCTGAGCTAGACCAGCACATCGGGTCCATCATCGGAGAGATGGCACAATCAGGTGTGCCATCAGCAGAATGTCTTTACACAGACCTGGGCCCTGAGTGAGCGCCTTGATCTCCTCCTGGTCCATGTCCTATCAAAGAGAAATCAGAGGGTAAGCTATTATTCCCTGATAATATAATTTACAATGAGTTTGTCCCAAAGGCAGGTCTAACGTGCTTCATCGTGTTTAAAAAGAATACTAGCTAGTACACGAAATTAAGACATTTGGGTCTGTTGAGCCATATTCTAAGAGAAGGGTACTATTGAGATACTTAGTGGAGCTGACTTGGAATTTGGCAGAACGGTGACCATATACAGCGCCCTCCATAATTATTGGCACCCTGGTTAAGATGTGTTAAAAGCCTTGAAATAAATTCAATATTTATTGCAGAAGCATACTCTCACACTGAAAATTGTAGAAAAATGTAACCTTCAACTCAAGTGAATTTTAAGGGGAAAAAAACCCTGACTAGGAAATAATTATTTTTCATAAAATCACCTGTTCCACAATTATTGGCACCCCTAACAATTCCTAGGAAATAAATGTAATTGAAGTATTTCTGTCATTTCTACATTAGTTTACAAAGTTGATCAGAGTATCCAGGAACATTTTATTAGTAATTCATCACTTCCTGTTTCCCTGGGGACGGCAGCCAGAGGGCCCCTGGGCTATGGGGGACGGCAGTCAGAGGGCCCCTGGGCTGGCCCTGCTGTATTGCCTCTCGTGAATACTCCTAAGGCAGCCCTACTGTTTACCAACTAGGGGTTGAAGGAAGTAGGGGGGAATGGTTTCAGAGGGCCCTATGATTATGAAAGCCCCTGCTAAGGGACGCGACTTCTGGCTATGTGGGGGCCCTAGGGACAGCCCTAATGGGAGAGCATGCTGTTAAGAGAGCCCTCTGATTGCAAATGTTCTTACAAAGGGCCTCTGATTTACCAAGGGTTTTGAATGAAAGTCCTTTCAGTGAGCCCTAAGGCCCAGGATATGCTAGCTGTGTGACTTAATTTACGTGCGCAACCGCGCATACTTGCAGCAGAACGATCAGAGCACTATGCACGATACTGGTAGTGTTGCCAAAAACAAATCACCAAAAGTCACTATTGCCTATCTGAAAAGTCGCTAGATTACGTCATAACGTTACTATGATGTCATAACGTCACGCACAACTCACTGATCTCAAGAAAATGTGTCGACATTCTGGTGGCGGTGCAGAGCTGAAGTTACATTGAAAAACAATGATTTTGACACTCGAGAGATGTGTTTTTTTAAAGTTGCCAGATTTACCTAAAAAGCCGCTAAGTCCCTAGATGAGGTTTTAGTCCCCAGAGAAGCCCAAAAGTCGCTAAATTGGCAACATTGGATACTGGTGGTATCATGTAGGGAGCAGATAGCCAACCGGGCTCTCATTAATATTTTCCACCATTGTTTGACTCAACATGGAAGTTCGAAAGATCGCCCCCTCGCGGTTGTGTCAATATTGCAACATGTGCACATGTCTGCATAACTTGTGTTCAGGTGTGCTACCACGCAAAACATCGGCATAAAATACCCATGGCAACGCATTTGGGCATAAAATGTGCACACAGCAAGCATATCCTGGGCCTAACGCTAGCCCCAGTAGACAGCTAGTAGAAGCTGGACCTATTTTCTATAAGAAGTGTTTTCGCTCCCGCACAGTATTGTGTGTACACAATACGACATAGTCCTTGGAGTGCATCGAAACTGTCATTGTGACACGTCGAAAAGTTCAGAAATCTCTAACTCTATGCAAACTTATCGCGCGTCGCGACCATATCGTGAAGCAAGTGTCCAATAGCCGAGCTAGACTCAGGGGCGGGCTGTACAGTGGTCCAGTCACAATACACAGCAGATTCAGGTGTCATTATAACCTATAGTTATCTTCGAGGAGAGTAGTAGACTGGTAGATATTCACCTTCAGAACACTGAGTTTCGTCCCGCTTCACTTTGCAGATTTTGCTTCCATATGTGCCCACCGTAAAGGGGTGTACTGTACACACCAATGCCAACAAAGTGAAGTCCAAGTGAAAATCCAATATCGATACAACACTCCCACATTACACTTGGCATTGCTTTTATCGAAACTCCTCACATGGCAGAAATTTTGGAGGTTTAAGTGAAAATCCAATATTGTTAAATGCATTTTTCAAAACTCCTAACAACATTCTTACATTAAAACCTTTTCTAGACTATCAGATTTAGCATCCAACACCCTATTAAAAGCTCATTGACATTTACATTATGTTATATTGTATTGTATTGTATTGTAATAATGATGTACCTTAAGACTTAAAGCCATTGTAAGGGCTACTGCATTTTCAGTGAACAAATTTGGAAGTCTAAGTGGAATTCCCATATCGATTTTCCAATGGACTGAATGAAGGGGTGGAGACTTGGGCTCTGTCTATATATAGCCCCGTGCTTCACTACTCCTCACAACCTGACCTTTCAGCTTGACAACTTGCTTTGTATTCAACCTGTGCAACCTGACTTGTTCAGCAGTTTAACATTCAACAGCCTTTTTAAAGGCTTATATCCATTTATATTATATTATATTATATTATTAGAAACAACACTGCACCTTCAAAGGCTCAAAGCCTTTGTAAAAGGCTTAAGCATTTCCAACGCCCTTTTTTAAGGCTTGTTGCCTTGTATTGTATCGTGGGTACTCGTTTATACTGTATTATATTATTGTTATATTATTACAATCAGTTGTGAAAGTCCCCGTGAGAATCCAATTGACATAACACTCCAACATTACACTTGACATCAGTAGTATGGATTGCAAACAAAAAAGTGGGGCTTAAAAACAAAAAGCCAAAAAAAATAGGGAGACAAAGCAGGCCGATTTTTTTTTTTTAATGTGCCTTTGATTTCTAACTTTTTTGACAAGCCTCAAGATTTAAATATTGATGATGTCATCAGTAGCCCGAGATGCAGCAATGAAGAGATCACCACTGGTTTGATCATACCGGAGCCCTCACAGACCCAATCAAGCGTAGACCCAGACTGTCAGGCTCAAGCCTCAGGCCAACACTCAGACCAGGCATCACCTGAGAAAATCTTTCCAAGTGAGGAGGATTGCACGGAGCCCAGTTTCACACCAGAAGCTGGGGACATTAACTCCAGTCATGAACCTCTTATGGCCAAATACCACAACCATTAAAGACCCGTGCACTCTTAGGACAGGAGACTCACTGTCAGACCAGGTATCGCCTGAGAAAGTCTCGTCAAATCAGGAGGGGTACACTGAGACCAGTATCACATTAGGAGCTAGGGGCTCAAACTCCTGGTGTGAAACGGTTAATGACCCTGCTTTATGGCCAAGTGCCATTACTGAACAGGTCAAGTCGATTCTGGTTAGTAGAGGAGCAGCTGCTTTTCAAATCATATGAAAAGTACCCTGCCTCAAGTAGGGATAGGACCATGGGGGGCATCACTAGGAGTTTCACAAATTCCTTAATCAAATGCTCTCTACCTAATGGCCAGTCTGTGACTAGGCAGTGGCTACTTTACTCCCCTTCATCTAGTTGCATCTTTTGTTTTGCTTGCAAACTGTTTTCAAGTAAGCACAATGCGTTTGTCCACTGGTTTTCTGATTGGAAACATTCTGAGCGTATCGGTGAGCATGAGAGGAGTGAGGAGCATAGGGCTTGCATGTTCGCATTACAAAGTCGCTCCAAAAACACAGGAAGAGTTGATTCTGATCTTGTCAAACTAATTGATGCAGAGAGGCAATACTGGCAGGAAGTTTTGAAAAGAGTAGTTGCTGTAATTCAGTTTTTGGGGGAGAGGGGCCTTGCTTTCAGGGGAGATGATGAGCGGTTGGGATCCCGTCACAATGGTAATTTCTTGGGCATTGTGGAACTGTTGGCCAAATTTGACCCTTTTCTAGCTAACCATCTCCAAAGGTTTGGAGGCAAGGGCAAAGGCTCTGTGTCCTACCTCTCATTCACAATCTGTGAGGAATTTATCCACCTAATGGGAGAAAGAACAAAGGAAGCAATTATCAGTGAGATTAAAGAGGCCAAATACTTCTCTGTTATCGTTGACTCCAATCCAGACCTTGCTCATGTGGATCAACTCACTTTTATTTTCAGGTTTGTAAATAATGGTGGAGAAGTAGCTGAGCGTTTTCTGGCTTTTGAGCCTATTGAAAATCATAGTGGGAACAGTTTGGCTAAGTGTGTTGTTGCAATGGTGGAGAACCTGGGCCTAGACTTAACAAACTGTCGAGGCCAGTCTTATGACAATGCAAGTAATACGTCAGGAAAGTACAATGGAGTCCAAGCTCATCTGAAACGAATAAACCCATTGATTTGTTATGTCCCCTGTGCAGCATATTCATTGAATTTAGTCAGTGTCAATGCTGTTGACAGTAGCCCAGAAGCTGGCCGTTTCTTTGACTTTCTGCAATCAATGTACACATTTTGCGCCTCGTCAACACACAGGTGGGGAAAGGTGTTCCGAGATACAGATGTGAAACTCACACTGAAATCTTTGTCAGGTACTCGCTGGAGTTCAAGAGCTGAATCAACAAAGGCTCTTTGGAAATATTATGCACAATTGAGAGAGGCATTGAACAATATTTCCAAAGATTCACAGGAGAATTTGAAACTAGAAGCGAGGCCTCTGCACTCTGTGGCAAGCTGGACACCCTAGAGATAGCTTTCATGGCACACTTTTGGGATACAATACTGCAGCGGTTCCAAGCCACGAGCCTGCAGTTGCAGAAACATGACATTGACTTACACTCGGCTACACAGCTTCTCCTTTCACTTTGTGACTTTGTGGCAGCACAGAGAGACAATTTTGCCTTTTTTGAAGGGTCAGCTTTAAATGTTACCGATTCAGTCTCCCAAGACTACAGACATGACATCCAGCGCAGAAATTAGCGCAAATGTATGGCTGATGAAAGTGCAGAGCCAGGTGTTGAATTTAGTGGAAAAGACTTCCTTTGCAAACTCCTGGCCTCAGGGCCCAGACCCCCCATAGTCCGGCCCTGGCCAAGAGTCACGCATTCGGCGTAGGTCTTAGCATTTTTTAAGCTTATTCACCGTCGTCTGTAATTGTCCATTGAATGCGTAATGAGATTCTCATGCGGAATTAAAACCCTTGTGCATTGAAGCTTCCGTTTCACTTGCGTAAAGGGGCATCTCATCACAAGTAACATTGAAAGCGATTATGACTCCGGACTTCCCGTGCTTCTCTTTACTCAGGGATTGGAAACAACGCATGTGTTTCATAATCGTTTAAATTGTTTAAATGAAATAAGACCATTTGAAACATTTTTTTGCAATTCAATTGCTTTTAATCCCTCGGTAAAGACAAGCCTGAGAATGTCTGTGTCATAATCGATTTCCGTGTCATTAGTGGGGAAATCCACTGTAATGCACGTGAAACTGATTACCTTGATGCACAATGATTTAAATTCCGCAAGTGAATTTCCTCAGTGAGCTTTGATTGAATAATTTCCACCTACGGCACGGAGACGTTAATATCACTAAGAGGAGAAACTCACGCCTAGGACGTAAGCCTTGACATCTCTGAACTTCGTCTAAAACATCAAAGTTTTCAAGTTGTCAAATCCTATCTTTGTAGATGCCTACCACATAAATCAAACTTGCAGTGGATTTTTAAATGATAACTTCGGTTTTACATTTGATTTCCGCAACTGGTATCGTTCGTGATGTGAAGTGATGTGAAGATTGTTGTCCTGCCCTGAAATCGCTCGTTCACATACCTCAGAAGGTTACTTCTCGCATAACTTCTGCAGAATCGGAGCACGTTAGAAATCACCAACAACTGCAGCTTGCCTTCTTTCATCCCACTCGTTGATGGAGGCATTGTTGGTGGTTATTTCACCGAGATGAAATGCACTATAGATGTTCAAGTCGACAGCATCTTTTTGGGGCCTTTATAGCTGTTTGAACTCCAAGGGACATGCTAGAAATAACTTGTTCGCATACACCAAACGGACACCAGACGGCTCAAGAAATGGTTGGAATTTAAAAATACAGTTTCAATTTAACTAAGGCAAGTGTCTGACAAGAAAGGGAATATAGAATTGTAGGTTACATTTTCTATGTATAATAAATGCATGCAGCTATGTTTTGAAATTTATTATGCATTACTCTGTGTTGGTACAGGTGGGTCCAGAAATTTTTGAAATTGAAAAAGATAACAGCAATGTGCTCTGCCGTTTCAAACTTAATGAGCACTTAATTTACCAGGGAATGGGAATTTTTGGCTAGACTTGAGCTGTGTATCATGGGCGGAACCTCTCAATTTGAGTTAATTATTGCATATTGTCTTCAGACTCTTCACTATTTTATTACCTGTTGTCTTTTTGGGAAAGGAAGAATGTGAAAGTGTTTGGATGTAGCCATACCAGGTAGCCTTGAATAGCAAAGTGCAAAACTCTCCTGAGGCCATGCTCTGCCAATCGGCAGTAGACGGTTCTCTCACTAACCCCCAAAAGAGCAGCAATGTCCCGGACATGCACATCAGCTAAAAGATATCTTTGCACAGCTTCCACGGGGAGTACGAGAGAGGGGCGTCCCACAGCCTCATCAGCATTTAGGAGTAAACGATTCAGGCTATGAACCACTTCAACCAAATTGGTCAACACCTCAGGGTCAACCTCTGTGTCATTAAATGAAAATATGAGCAAAATATAGCTAGTTCCTCGAGGCTTCCACGCGAAATAGCAAATAATGAAAATTGGTGTTTTCATATCCTGCGATGTCAGCTTCTCAAATCTCTCGCTACTGCTCGTCTTTGTGGAGCCATTCTCAAATTTAGTGAATTGACCATTCTTAAACAGCAAGCTTATACAGGAGGTAGGCCTGTGCGATCAATCTCAGCACTCTGTTTTGGAACAACCAATGGGAATAAGGCGACGCGATGACAGGGATGAAAGCCACACCCCCTCATTACCATTCAATTTCCTGATTTCTTGCTCAGGGACTGCCACGGAAATAAATAAATGAATAAATAAATAAATGAATAAATAAATTGAGAAATAAATAAATACCTAAATAAGTGTATACAGAAATCAATAAATTAGGAAATAAATATAAATGGAAATAATTTAAGATTTAAACGAATATGGAATATAGAAATAAATAAATGAGTTAAAAAAGCATTTATTTATTTATACATTCATTTATATATTAATTTATTGTTAATTTTGGCAGTTTTGGGCATCCATATCTTTGTATCCGCAGGTCTGTGGGAAAATCAACACTGCACCCCTGTGATCATCACATGCCCCCCTTACAATGTAGTTCTGGAGCCGGGGCTGGTCAGTATACGTTATTAAATTACTCTCTGGTTTCCTCACTTCATTTTATACTGATTGAGTATATTTTCCATCAACCAAATTGTTTATACTGAATTATATGACTAATGCCAGCATTATTAAAAAGAAGCGCTAGTTAATGCTGGCTACTCCTTCAGTAAGCTTCATCTTTGCCCATCTCCCGTTAAAACACTGCTCTCAAAAATGATCACTGCACAGCATGGATGAGGGGATAGAGAGAAGTTTTTTCTCCTGATTTCTAACAGCCAAGCCTTTCTCCCCTCCTTGTCTTTTGGAACTCTGTACAAACTGACAAAGCGACTTGTCCACTGTTTTAAATATTATGCAGGTAAGAAGTATTGTCGTTGAATGTCAATTACGGGTAGTTAGCTTGCTCGCATTTAATAAAATTAACAAGGTGGTTAAGTCACTGCAGTCCCGTCACATTAAGGGTAACTGTTACCAAGGTAACGCGGTGGTGACCGTTATCAATCGCTAGCGTTGAGTTTTAGTCAGCGGTCTATTCAAGTCAATGGAACGCCTAATTAGCTAGCTAACATGCGAACGCGATTTTTTTTATTAAAGTAACAAATTTGCGTTTCTACTTAGCTTACGCATGAAACGTTGTATTACAGCCCTTCAAATGAATATTGCTGCAAAAGACAGCTGCACATCGCGGCATTTTAAGGCTTATATTATATAAACTTTATTACAGGCTCAAGGCCCACAGAGGATACTTCACAATACATACATCAATTATACAATACAATACACATTCATATATACATTAAAAAAAAAAACAGGGAAGCTAATGAAGGGACCAGTATTCCCAGATCATAGACATGCACCTCACAGAGCTACGACTTGGATCTACTAATTGTGCAATAAGCTTATTTGTTGAGCTGTCCAGCCTGCTCATTAACTTAAAGGTAAGATTTCTCAACAATGCCATAAATGTAGTTATACCTAGTTTGCAGAACAACCCACTTGCTCTAGTACTTCTTGGTTTCTTCAGGAGAATCCTGAGACAATCATTGTAAGCTACTTTCTGCTTGAGCAAGCTCTCCTTCTTGTATCTGACCCAGAGTGGAGCTGTATAAAGAGGGGAGCAGTAAGCAGTAAGTAGTACAGTGATGGAATTTTCTAACCAGCATGTTTGCTTGGACATATAACACTCTCCTCTGTCTGCTCATGTCGGCATAATCCTCCAGCGTATCAGTTAGGATGTGGCCCAAGTACTTTGTGGCATTAACCACTTCCAGCTCTACTCCAGATAGATAGAAAGGAGGGAACTTAATTTTCAGATCTTCCTTTGTCCTACAGATCATTATCACACTCTTCTTTGCATTATATTTAATATCAAACTCTACCCCATACTCAGAACAGATATTGAGGAGCTGTTGGAACCCACTGCTACTTGGAGATAGAATTGTAAGGTCATCAGCATATAAGAAATGATTAATCACCAGATCACCAACCATACAACCTGTTTTGCATGCTCCCAATTGCATAGAAAGGTCATCCATATAAGCGTTGACTAAGGCTGGAGATAAAATTCCCCCCTGCCGTACCCCATTGCTGACATTAAAAGGAGAAGATAGGATATTCCCCCATTTAACCCGCACACTTTGATTAGAATACCAATAGACTAGAATTCGTATCAAAGTACTGGGGACTCCCTGCTGCTTAAGTTTATTGAACAGTTTAAAATTATTTACACGATCAAAAGCTCGTGAAGCATCAATAAATCCTAAAATCATAGTACAGCCCTGTCTCCTATATGCCTCTACAACCTCTTTCAGTGCATAGATACATTAGTCAGTGCTATGCTTAGTCTTAAAACCAAACTGATTATCAGTAGGAGTTATGCAGTCACTTACTCTGTCAAGAATTAAACTTTCAAGACCTTTTGAGATGATGCTGGCAAGGGCTATAGGTCTATAGTTATCGATACTACCAACCTTACCAGCCTTATCTTTGATTACTGGAACAAGAATTACTGACATCATGGAATCAGGAAGTATTCCATGACACACTAGACCAGAAAAACAAATAGACAGTAGCACTGCCAACCTGGGGCCAGCTAGCTTTAAGTGCTCAGCAGTGTTGTTGTCCATGTCACAGGCTTTTCTGTCTGCAAGTTGCCCTATGGCCTTAACGACTTCATTTGAATGAAAATAGACATTTTTTTCCTCTATCACACCAGAATCAAAAGGCCCACTCTTTATACAGTTGAATAGAGATGCATAGTGTTGCCTCCAGAGGTCAACAATGTCCTCTGGTGCAGTTACCCCTTCAATGTTACATGGTAGAGCAGTTTTGGCTCTATTCAGGTTTTTCACCTCATTCCAGAAATTAGTCATGTTATTTTTAAGTAAATGATCAGCCATAGAGGAAGCACTCAGAGCCTGCTCTTGCTTAGTTATGTACCGAAAAGCATATTTATATTTGGAATTCATTTTCTTTTTATGCTCAAGCACAGGTCCCTGTCTGGGCCTCCCAACTATCACCCACGCTTTATGTGCAGAATTGGCTTTAGTATGATGGCCAGCAACAAACTGATTCCACCCAGGCTTTATATTCCTGGTCTTCCTGGTCTTAGTGAATAGAGACCCACTAGCCTCAATTAGGGCTTTTACTATGTCATTATACATATCATACAACGCATTCCTATGAGAAGTGTCTACACAATTGACATTGGTGCACCAAATGGCATTCATAGGAAGCTCCACTTCACTCAGGACAGTATCAGAATTAAAACAGTATTTAATAAAATCATACTCAGATAGTTTTCCCCAGTTTATTTTGGCCTCACTGACCTCTTCATTTTTGACTACCTTAGGTACATTTTCCAAATTTACCACCATAGCAATAGGAATGTGGTCAGACGTAGCCAACCCATAACAGATCTCCATGCTTTGAACAGAGTCATGAGCATCAGCAGTACATAAAATATGGTCAAGCCATGAAGTGGTATTCCAAGCTTCACTAACATATGTATAGCTACTGTCTGGCAAAAGGGTTTTACTTGAGATGACAAGGTTGCTATCATTGGAAAACCTCAGCATGTGTTTATAAAATAGAGACTTGCTATCTGTCAAGTCTGCATTAAAATCACCCAAAACATAAATGCATTTTGAGCTGTTATCTTCAATGAAAGATTGGATACAAGCAAGTCTATTTACATACTCATCAACATGATCATATGATTCGTATGGTGTATAAACATTAAGAATAATAAAAATATTTCCATTGTAATTAAATTCTAGTCCAATAGCCCAGCCCACGCTAAGGCACACGACCACTCAGTGGTTGATTCTCTCGCACCATGGAAATCAGGGTGCAGATCATTTAATTTGTCCAAGTCTTGTTTGGCCAACCAACTTTCCTGAATGCACAGCACATCACAGTCATTCAACAACGCGTCAACAACCAGACGTCTGGCCTTGTCAGCTGGCGTGTGGCCAACTCGGAGGCCACGAGAGTTATAGGACACCACACGCATTATGCGCGTTTGTCGCTCCCGGTAGGGCCATTGGTCTCCGCAATCAGTGATGGGACCGACGGACCCTCGCGCGCAGCTGGGCAAGACAGTGACTCTCTGGTTGACTTTGATGAATTTGCCACGCCTGCTCCTTTGGCACGGCGGGGGTCAAAGTAACGCCTGATGACTGACCCAGCAGGCCAGAACACAGGATTGTACATTTCCTTCCAATCGTCCCATTCAGCTGTAACACAGAAAGAGCTGAATCTGCTGTGAGGAATCTCTATTTTCCTACACTTAACCTCGCGCTTCATCTGTTCTTGTAGAAAAGCACGGAGAGTGTCGGCTTCGAGGTTCATATTAAATTTAGTAGCAAAATCACTGACAATCTTTGTGCCCACAGTAGACAGTTC
The DNA here is from genome assembly GCA_029721435.1 of Gymnothorax reevesii. Taxonomy (NCBI): domain Eukaryota; kingdom Metazoa; phylum Chordata; class Actinopteri; order Anguilliformes; family Muraenidae; genus Gymnothorax; species Gymnothorax reevesii. Next base: position 71,419,259 of record CM056578.1, on the reverse strand, counting down.
ATCGTTGTTAATCACTGCGGTCCCAGTGATGCCAGGCATTTTTCGAGTATTCCGAAGTTTCCCTTCATGAGTTTTCACAGAACGTTTGCGGCCCCTTTTCACCACAGTACTCCAGCTATTTGTCTTAGCTTTTTCCTGGGCAGTTTCAGCCTCGCTTGTAGAGGCCAGGCGCGGTGATGCGGCTCTACCCCGCTGTGGGGTTTTGTCCATAGGGGAAATATCCTCTGGCATAGCAGTCTCAGCCGAATCCATGTTCGCTCGTGGCAGTGCTTCCATACCCTGTGGGTCCTCGACATCAGGCCAGGGAGGAGTAGACACTGCCGGCTGACCTGCAGTGGAGAACGCGGCCTTCCCACTGCTCCCACCTTGGACTTTGGGGTTTGACATATTTGAAATTGGCCTTGTAGGAAACCATTCATTTTCCTGAAGAAGTTTGGTGTATCAATATGGCAGCCGCGTACTTCACTTTGGATAATGTAAATATGGCATCATCAGCAATCTAGTGTTTTCTCTCTCTCTCTCTCTCTCTCTCTCACTCTCATTCTCATATATATATATATATATATATATGGTTCTTACCTAACAACAAATTCTACAGAAGAAAACAGTGGTGAGAATCTTTATAAAAAAGTGCGCAAGTGGGTTTTAAGAAGAAATTTCCTGTCAAGATTGGTTGGTGAATGAACCCCATTGAAGGGATGGGGTTCTGATCCAAATGAAGCCAGCCACGAGGGGGCGATCAAGATCTTTTGGCTTCACGTCGGGGAGCTGCCAGGTCGTCCATCTTTTCAAAAATTCAATGCAAGGAGGCTGCGGAGTTATCCAGCCCCGTTCCTTGCTCCACTCGCTTGAACGAAGCCGACGTTTTGACGTTTTCTCTGAGCAAAAAATTAATTAATAAATAAAGCTCAGTTTTTATGATTGCACCATCTCCATGCTATAAATGAGGATAAATGACATGCATGTTATTGAAAAATAACGTTAGTTTGCTTTAGTTGAGCGCATCTTTGAAGTTTTCCCTTTGTTTAACGAGGTAAGTTTGTTTTATCATTCTATACAAACTACTTGCTGTGAAAATAAATTATGCTTTGAAAAGCAGACCGACTTGTGCTAACGTTTGTTAACTCGCTAGCTAACATTAGACCGATTTAACTTGTGCAAGCTTGCTAACTAGGTCACATAGCAGACTGTTAACGTCGCTGAAGCACATTCCGTTAAGGATAACATAATCGCCAGCTAACATGCACATGAAGACGTGTCTTAACCAGCTGAATCATAGGTTTGGTCGCTTGCCATTTAATTTCGCCTCTTAACGTTATTTCTAATCATAGCAATAGTGTAGCTAGACGTAGTAGCTTTTTGGAAACCGATTTTTTGGATTGTAGTGACTGAACAATTAGCCTACCTGTGACATTTCCCTTTGAACATCGAGGTGATCTCAAATTCGAAGGACATATCTCCGTGAGGATAGCTAACTTGGCTTAGTGGTTGCATCCCTAAAGGGCAACAAGTTTGACTGTCGCGTAAATGTGCGCACATTCTTGGTTAGTTGAGCTAAGTTAGGTAAATCGCATTGTCTAGAGATACGGCCGTTTTATGGGTACGGCTGTCGATTTGAAAGGATTAGGATACATATTTGGGATTATGGTTAGAGTTAGGGTCAGGGTTAGGTTAGGGCAGGGTTTGAAACTGGGACTGCCGTACCCTCTCCATTGAAATACATTGGGAAACTGCTGTAACGTTACCCGTAGCAACTGCCTAAATGATTATCGTTGTAGCTAGATGGTTGCTGTGGTCTTGCGGTAAAGTTAGTTTAATGTTGGGATATTCGGATTCCAGCGTCAATTCCAAACGAAAAAATTTAAACAAATAACACATTCTGAATGCTTACAGAGGGGACATTCCGCCTAAATTCAACAAATTGTAGAAACGTTTCCCACATGACCAACTTAGTTTGGTCTCAAAATTTTTCTAAACAAAGCTACATAACTTTGAAGCTCATTTGCAAAATATTAGAGCAATATTCCTGATAGTTTTGGCTACAAAAAATATTACAGACATCCATGTTTCGGTGTTTTTCTTTTTTTGCTAATTTTGACAACGTCTAATGAAAACCAAGTTTAAAATGGTCATAACTGAGTTTTCATGCTACCACTCAGAATTTTTTGTGCTTCATATTTGCTACCATTAGCCTTCGCATCTTTGTCATTTAAGGTATTACTTGAATTTTGTCAATTCTGTGGGGTCATGCCGTGTCATTTCATCAAATTTCTGAAAATCTTCCCACCACAGAATTTCTTGGAAAAAAAAATCTAGTACGAATATACATTTGTTAATAGGAAAAATCCAACGTATTAGCTCTCTATTGTCAATAGTTCTCGTGTGAAAAATCATTGAATGAAGGGTAGTCTAGCCGTTTTTTGGCATCATACTCTGAAAAGCCATTTTTAAACGGCAATATCAGGAAAACTGTCTCACCTGTTGCCTTCAAATTTTCTACAGTGTATATCTGTTACTAACAGCCTCCAGACATGGAATGTCAGGGGTGTGGCTCAAGTATAACCTTGTATGGTAGGGACTTAAACTTAAATCTCTGGTTTTAGCTTAAACATTCTCCAGAATATGGTTTTTCTTGGATGATTAGTTTCACAGATATTGAGGCTCAAAAAAGGAAGTAAACACATCTTTGCCCAACTTCAGAGCCATATTCCAAAAAACTGGCAACAGATATCAGGTTCAAACTTCCTTTTTTTGAAAGATAAAATTCTTGTTAAAATCATATTTAAAATTAGGAGGGTGTTTTGCCTCATTTTGTCAGTGATTTTTAAAAAAAAAATCCTGATATTGGTGGGGTTTTTGTGGCCGTTTTTGGTACTGCACGTCCTAGCCTATCTGTGAACATCACAGCAGGGCAATTCAAAAAGACTCCCCAAGACTTCCATTCCTGCAAAGTTGAATCTTTATGCTCCCTGGCCAATTGAAGCATGCCAATGAAAAGTTTCTCATGGCATCAGCTGGGGTGAAATAATTTGTGGCCAGCTGAGAGATAATTGCCCATGCATTAATTATTCAATAGGAGACTCTTACCTATTTGCTTAGTTAAATCCAGGTGGCCACTTTTTTTGGCCAGGCAATGTAAAGCTACTCATGTAAATGTAATCAGATCACCGCCAACATGGCAACTTTGGGACCATGTACTGTTGGATTCAAGTTGTAAAGAACTGATGACTGCCACAAGTTGGATTATACACACTCTTATTCTGAATAAGTTTTCTTCTGTCATATAAGACAAAATTATTCCGTTTTCTTCAGTCACATATAAAATTGAATGTCAGAATTTCACAAACTTTCTGTATTTTACAGACCAGCACAATTGATTCCTGTTAAGACATTACCAAATGAAGACATTACACTCCTTAAATGCAGATATGGTCGAGATGATCTTCAACCAGATGCTACTGTGTGCTTGCATCGCAAAGTACTTAATGTGGACTTCTTCTCTACAAAAAGCATGCTGCAATTTATACAATTTGCATTCAAATTCAGTGAAGAAGAATCTTAAAGTCATTACTTTGTCACAACCTGTGGCCATAGGAATCGGTTCAGTTAAGCCTGGTATGAAACTCTGCATAACCTGCTGGAAACGCAAGCATAAGCCAGCAAACACTCCTGCTGAAACTGACAGCATGCCTGTCGATCAGAGTTTGGAGCAGGATGACATACTAAATACAGAATTGTGGGTCAGTTGAATAAGAGCTTTACAGCTATTGAACTGTCACCCTGCAAAATTTCCAAAGTCAGTTTAAAGGATGCTGAAGCGTACATAAAGAGAAAAGCTAAGCAGATTCAGGATACGTCCAAGGATATGATGTACCAGTATGCAGGTATACCTTCAACTTCAATTGACACTCCTGTAACAGTCCCAACCACATCACCATACAAGGATGATATTGATTATTTAGTTGATGCTCTGAAGGATAAATTATCACTTGCAACTGGGAAGCAGGAGAATCTAAATTTGTTAACTTTTGTGCCAAAAAGTTGGACAATAGCGAAGACTGTCCAGGAGTTTGGTTTAAGTGAATATCTTGTGAGGAGAGCTCGGAATATCAGAGAAGAATATGGCATTTTGCCAGAAGTAGGTCGTAAAATGGGGAAAATCCTAAGTGAGGATAACATTACAAAGGTTCGCAATTTTTTACCTCGCCGGGACGAATGTCCGGAGAGCTATTGTCGTACCCCCGGCGTCTGCGTTCGTCCGCGTGCAGAAAAACTTTAACCTTGCCCCCCCGGCGAGCTTTGTTGTCTTTCTGACAACTCTTGTTATTATAAAGATGACATTTCAAGACATGGCTCGAGAAAAGATTATAAAAGCGTGAAAGAAGATAATAAACGTGTTCATAAGCAAACACGACTGATATTGATGAATTTAAATAAGCTTTCTTGTTTAACGATCCCCACCCAGGCATCAAGTTAGGATTTTCAAAGTTCTGTGACCTGAGGCCCAAGGAATGTGTCACCGTTGGAGCAAAAGGTACACATTCTGATGATATGTGCACACACATACAGAACATCAAATTGATGCTTGCATCTTTCCCTCTGGCTAATCAATGTCGCAAAATTGGTTATCAAGAGCTGCAACAATCTCTGGTGTGTTCAACCCAAAAAATGAAGTGCATGATTCACAGGTGTCAAAATTGTCCTGGGAATTTGGAAGATTTCATCACAGGCAAAATGAGTGATGAAGTAGATCACGTCAAATTGAAGCAGTGGGTTACCACCGACGGAACAACTCTCATTGGCCGTACTCTGTCAAGGCTGGAGTACATTGAGGCATTGGTGGAGAAGTTGAATATTTTGGCTACCATTTTGTTGCTAAGCACGAAAGTATGTTTTTGGATGACCTTAAAGTTTTCAAGCAGATGAAGCCATTATTCTACTTGATTTTGCAGAGAACTATTCATTTGTAGTGCAAGATACCATTGGGACAATTCCTAATGCAGCTTGCATCCATTTGCAATCTATTATAAAGATGACAATGGTGAACTGAAATGCCTCAGCCTGTGTGTGATAAGCAACTGCCTTAAACATGATATAATTGCAGTATATACATTTCAAAGCAATGTCATTCCACATCTGAAGGAGATGCTTCCTGCTCTAAGCAAAATATTTTATTTTTGCCTCGCAATTCAAAAACCAGAAGAATTTCTGTAATCTCATTCATCACACAAGTGACTTTGGCATTACAGCAGAGTGGCATTTCTTTTCACCCTGCGATGGGATGGGTGGCACGGTGAAAAGTGAGGCTGCCAGGGCCAGTCTCCAAGCCACTGTAACTCACCAGATCCTCAATCCTCAAGACCTGTTTTCATGGGCAAAATCACATTTACCAGGGATTCAGTTCATGTGGATAGATCAGGAATCTGTACAAGTAATCACTGGAAGGCTGTATGAAAGATTTTTGCCAGGAACCAGGGATAACCACCGCTTCAAACCTTTGAATGCAAGCAGCCTAGAAGTCAGCAGGGTATCTGGAATCAACAGATTTGTGGTCAGCTTTCAAGTTGACGTTCAACATGGCCACGAGTTGGCTGAGATGATACCAGGACAATATGTGAGTTGTGTGTATGATCAGAAATGGTGGATAGGAAGCATCAGAGATGTTTCAGAACAAGATGAAGATGTACTGATTCAGTTCATGCACCCTCATGGCCCTGCCAAGAGTTTCTACTGGCCAAGAAGAGAAGACCTATGCAATGTCCCACTGCCGCAAATAATTGCGCAGATTTACGTTCACTCTACAGGAACTGGGCATATGAATGCCATCAAAAAAGATGAGCGCAACAGAGCAGAGATGTTCATTAGAGAGTTTGTAAAGTGACTGCCAAATTAATGTGACTAAGGAGTTTGATCTGTTATGTAAAGTCTTTATATGCTGAAATTAAGATTATTATTATAATACCCCCCGCAACGAAGTTTAGGGGGGTATACTCGATTTGCTTTGTCCGTCCGTGTGTGCGTGTGTGCGTCTGTGCATCCGGACCTAGTTCTCATAACCTACTCATCCGATTTTGAAAATTTTTTCTCTTGCTGGAAGGTCTATTGACTGTGGTACTGCCCGACTACTTGTTGTTGCGGGGGGTATCCTGTAAGCCATGCTTACTGACTTAATCTAGTTTGATTAGGTTCTGTATTCTATGTGTATGTATATACTTAAAGTATGACAAAATGTGCAGTCTTCAATATTATGCTATCTCATATGTTTGTTCATGGTTTAAGACATAAAAAGCTGCTTTCAGCATGTTCAACTCACATTCAAGGACTTATTGCCTTTGTAACTACAACAGTGGTTCATTTTAATGCTTTCATAAGGCTACATTTATCTCTAGCATTTAGTCACATGTAAGTCTTTGGTAAATGGTAAAAAACACAGTTGAATTGCCCTGCTGTGATGTTTACTAGTAGGCTATTAGGACATGCAGTACCAAAAACAGCCACAAAACCCCACCAATATCAGGATTTCAAAAAATCACTGCGACAAAACGAGGCAAAAAACCCTCCCAATTTTTAAAGATTATTTTAACAAGAATTTGATCTTTCAGAAAAAGTAAGTTTGGACCTGGTACTTGTCAGTTTTTTTGGAATATGGCTCTTAAGTGCGGTGAATATATGGTTACCTCCTTTTTGAGCCTTAATATCCGCGAAACTGATCAACTAAGAGAGACCATATTTTGGAGAATGTTTAACCTACCACCAGAGATGGAGGCAGACGTGATAGAGGTCTTCTTTCTGCAAAAATGGGGGCTCAACAACTCTTCAAATTTGCCATTTCATTTTGACAAGCCAAATTTTGGGAGAAGTTTAAGTACCTACCATACTAGGTTATAATTGAGCTACACCCCTGACATTCCAAATCTGGAGGCTATTAGTTACAGATATTGACTGTAGCAATTTTGAAGGCTGCAGGTGAGAGAGTTTTCTAGATATTGCTGTTTAAAAATGGCTTTTCAGAGTATGATGCCAAAAACTGTCTAAACTACCCTTCATTCAATGATTTTTCATGAGAAAACTATTGACCGTAGAGACCTAATATTTTGGATTTTTCCTATTAAGAAGTGTGTCTTTTTTCTAGAATTTTTTTTACAGGACATTCTGAGATGGTCAGGTGGAAGGCATTTGATGAAATGACACGGAGTGACCCTGTGGCATTCTCAATATGCTTGTTAATTTTACGCAGCTAACCACAACCCCATATTTGGATTGCTCTAACATGAGAAATATTCTGAGCAACACAAAGATATTACATGTGTGGCTTCAACACTGCAAGGTTTATAAGCACCATGAATTGCATGCTCATGAGAAGAACATTTCTAAAGAAAATGGGTGCCAAAATCAGAAAAGTCTTAAATTTGACCAATTTTCAAGTTCATTTAATGAGAAAATGGCAACTAGTACCAGAAGAAAACCTACATCATATGAGAGATCTATTTTTTGCAAATAATCTTTATAAAATTTATTGTGGGATCTTGAACCATTATTATGTAATGCATTTTTCAATGACACTACCCAGACGCATGTACATTAAAATAAAAAATATGAACATTTCCATTTTTGAGAGGCATATAAATGGAAAAGTCAGCATGTACGACTTTAATAGATCATTTCAAAGGTTCAGCATGTCTCTTAACAATGGAAATGTTAATATTTTTGATTGAAATCACCAGATGAACGATAAATTTGCCATCACCTAATGAATGATAAATTTCAGGTCTAACTGCTGTGATCACAGTGTTTGGAGGGCTATTACACTTTGATAGCAATAAATAATCCCCAAAATTAAATGGAATTATAAATTGGAGTGCTGGTGCCAGTAGTTAGACCATTTGATGGCCCTTTATGAAACATATTTTGCTTTTGGGCTGTGATCATTACAGATCCAAGGCAACTGAATTTTTGTCTGAATAAATATCCACCAAAACTGGATATAACTACAAATTTTAGTTGTAAAAGCTGTTGCATGACCAGTTCTTAGCCTACTAATGTGTAATTTGGTGTTGGGCAGCAATCACTGCTGTTGAAAAGCTATTGAATTTTTAGCTCATCTGGATAAAGTCCAGCGCTGAGCTTTCGCCGTAGTGTGCTTGTCCCTCATCCATCATGTTTAAACACAATCTTCTCTGAAACCACTGAACCTGTGAAGTTGAAACTTTGGAACCACTTGAAATTGTTCAAGAGGTCCAAATTTAATTTCAATTATGGCAGCTGCAGGGACCTTCTCGAAAATACCATTTTGACTCATCTGTCAATAATTTCAGGTGCAGTTTAGCTGAAATTTGACACCAGGTAGTAAGGCTGAACACGTATGTTTCAGGTCTTGATGCATGTTCCATTTTGACAATGTTTTGACCTGTCATAAGGCGACATCCCAAAATTTCGAGGTTATCTTTCAAAATCTTCTTCTCCAAAAGTACATTACTAAAGAAGCTGAACCTTGGCATGAATGCTCTTGCCCGTAGTGTGCTTGTCCCTCATCCATCATGTTTAAACACAATCTTCTCTGAAACCACTGAACCTGTGAAGTTGAAACTTTGGAACCACTTGAAATTGTTCAAGAGGTCCAAATTTAATTTCAATTATGGCAGCTGCAGGGACCTTCTCGAAAATACCATTTTGACTCATCTGTCAATAATTTCAGGTGCAGTTTAGCTGAAATTTGACACCAGGTAGTAAGGCTGAACACGTATGTTTCAGGTCTTGATGCATGTTCCATTTTGACAATGTTTTGACCTGTCATAAGGCGACATCCCAAAATTTCGAGGTTATCTTTCAAAATCTTCTTCTCCAAAAGTACATTACTAAAGAAGCTGAACCTTGGCATGAATGCTCTTGCCCATGAGTACATCAAAGTTTGTTCCAGGCTTTATGGTCTGATTTAAAAAATGGAAGCCATGGTAAAAATTCTTTTTGAACTGAGTGTTAGTATTTCTGCAGTGAATCTGCTGAAGTTTGCCATGTTCGTACCCAGTGGCGTAGCCAGCGGGTGTGCCAAAACACGTCCCTTTATGACCGCAATAAGTCCTGGCTAGTTCTCAATCATTTTCCATGATTGACGCGTTTTCCAGTTATCGTAATTGGCAACTGCTTGTTCTCCCCGACAATCATTCATCTGTCTTACCTAATCGGGGAGAATAAGCAGCACCTGTTAACTGTGGAGTGCTCTCAGAGCGAACGTTCTGGTAATTATGAAAATGACTGAGAACAGGTCAGGACTAATAATTGTTTTAAACTGAAGTTTTGTGCAACTCGGATCTTGATCCGCAAATGTAGGCTACTGAATTTAGCCTATGATTTCATCGCTGTTTGATCACCTATGTAGAGAAACAGTATCTTCAGTGTCCAATTACGATAATTGGAAAATGCGTCAATGAAGGAAAATGATTAAGAACTAGCCAGGACTTACTGGTGTCATAAAGGGACGTGTTTTGGCACACCTGCTGCGCACAGCAAGACTCAAGACATAAATTCTGAATGTTGCCGTGCAATGCATTTTGACCTTCATTTGATCTGTTGCCAGGATATGCCACTGAAGTTTCAAAATGCTATTAAAAAAAGCTGTCATTATCCATTCTCAAGTGACATTCCTGTGTGGTTGAGTATATAAGTGTAGGGGTATGCCTCTATGATCTCTATGATTCAGTTATGAAAACTGAATAGCCAATGAAAACTAGTGACTTTTTTTTTTTATTCACAAAAAGACATTCTAGCCCTGGATGGAGTGTCCGGGGGTACTATGGATTTGTAGGGCCCTATGATTCCTGTGCTCACGGAATCGCGGATTGAATCGCGGAATTGGACAATAAAAACGGAATCTAAGCTGCCGGGTGGCTCACACGGTTAAGGCACTGCACTGCAGTGCAGAGGTGATCACCACGTTGCGGGTTCGAGCCTCGGCGTACCCACCGGCAGGGGTCGGCAGCTTTTTGAGAGTAGCGCACAATTGGCTATCGCGCTACAGGGTTACAAATTGGGAAGGGACTGCCGGATTTGGGTATTCGATAACAGCTTTGTTCGTTGCTCCAGCGCCTCCTGTTGGCCAGACGGGCGCTCGTCAGGAAGACTCCGGCTTGGTTCATGTCCGGGTATCCTCCGCCCTCGCTCTGAACTTGCGAAGATTCAACCAGCGAGTGTATAAGAATCAGTGGCTGACAGGCACGTGCTTCGGAGGAGAGCCGTGAACTGTCTTCACTATCCTGAGTTGGCAGCAAGGGGTCGCATACGAGCAAGCTTTGTACATAGTTCCCCAATTGGGCATTCCAAATTCGGGTGGGATTGGAGATGCCAAATTTATAAATTTAAAAAAAAAAAAAAAAAACGGAATCTATTGATAAACGTGGAATTTCGTGGAAATCTGCATAATTTGACTGAAATGCTGTTCGTAACACCACATTTCCGCCGAACAGTAAACAAATTGCGCGTCCAGATTACATTCAAATTCAATATAAAGACACGAATGCACCAATGCATGCGAAAATGTGAGTAGCCTTCGTCAAATTCACCTGCCCCGAGTGTTCGAACAACACGTTTCTTCGGTGCCACAGAAGATCTGTGGGAAGTTTTTTTGTTGTTGTAGACGAGACCACTGATGCCAGGGATTGCAGGGTCCTAAACATTGTCGTTTTTCATCTTATGTTAGCTTTACAACTTGTATAACCGTTAATTAGCCTAGAATATTGCTTTTCACAGTCTACTTGGTAAATTTTGTGCATGCAAATTATGAAGTGATGTCGTTCCCCAGTGGTGAAATAATAGCTGATGCATCTTTGTGTCAGTTTGTTCATTTTTAATCATTACTGTAGAACATTTTGTCATAGGATGGAATATGCAGCATTGGGATTACTGAACAAAAGTTTCTTAAAAAAAAAAAAAAAAAAAGAAATTAAATATAGCTGATGCGTTGGAATCAGACAAGCGACCCAATTATCGTAGTAGTAGAGAAAGAGCGGACAGTAATGTTTGTTTTGACAGCTACGCACTGTCTTATCTAATTAAAAATAATTGAGCTTTGTCTTTGGTAGTAATAATAATAGTGACAAAATGATAGTAGAAATGGATGTATTGATCACAGAAATAAGATAGCGCAAGATTAGAGAAGAGGCCTGTTCTTGGAGCCGCTTTAACCGCATCAAGTATGAAATGACTTGACGTTCGTGTGGACCGTGTGCCTCAACCACCTCAATTTGGAGTAGCTGAACTAGTTGAACAAACAGAAAACCCTGAATTTATTAATCCTGTTCCAGCCACGATAGAGACTAGCCGCAATGTTCAAGGAGAAATTTGCGATGTACCGGCGCCGAGCGAAAGTACAACCAAGGTGTCAATTGTGATCGAATATCCCAGCAAGCGAGTAACAAAGGAACTATCTGTTGATTTAGCAAAAGTAGGAAAAGCTCTAGCACGAGGGCCCGTAAAAAGACTTGACAGAGCTATACTGAAGGAGGAGACACTCCTAGGCAAAGTACTCGACAAAATCTGCCGTCTAATTACAAACGAATGCAACATGTTGTGTTTGAGAGGAAATCCTTCACTACTAAGGAAAAATTCCAAAGAGGACTTGACAAACTTTACTTTTGAAAACATCAGTGTTGAATGGAAAGCAAGGGCACCTATTTTCTAAGCCTTTTTGATGGCTTGTGCAACTATTTAGACAAAAGACCTGCCTGAATGGCTTCCTAGTGTTACAGTTGCAGGATCCGTGCTTCTCAAGCAAAGGAACTCCCACGTGCATATATAATTAGCTCCTGGATTGGTGGGACACAAAACCTCGCTCGAGTGCGCAGACGTTGTTGGGGGAGGAAAGTTAAACGAACACCATAAGACGTCTGCAACGGAGGCTAGGTAACTGTGCTTTAGAGACAAATTCTGGTGTAGCCTTTGGGCGTAACCCAGTTGATTCAAGGGTATGCTGAACTATCCGCCTGGTGCGAAAATTCAATTGGTGACATCACCAATTGATGAAGAAAATGGGCAGAAGCATTTGGGGCATTTCAGTCAGCTCTGGAGCTGTGTGTTTTGAGGCATAGAGTGCTGCTTCTGGAAGTGACTGAGTTGTTTTTTGAAACAGACCTTTTACAGACCTACCAAAGAAAATGGCCAAACTGTAACAAAATTTTATCATGTCTACCTTTTTCAAACGACCAGCAACACAAAATGGAATACATGCCAAATTCCCATAAAACTTTGCACCACAACACTGTAAAGTCAATACATTTTCACCAGCACCAAACTCATATAAATCAAACGGCCTGTAACAAACCCAGAGATGAACCAACTGCACATGATTAGTTATTGAATATTCACCAGCAAGCCGAGCACAAACAAAGTTCAGAATATGGATGAGTTAAGTTCCAACCTTCTTTCCCAGGAGTTGTATGAATTAAACTCCTCAGCTAAACCTGATGTGCAAACTGCTCAGTATACTTGCCCATAGTATCTATCCAGCAGTTTAATGAAATTGATGTCATGCGACTGAAAAAAAACAGTGGTCCTTTGTAGCAACCACTTCAGCTGTATTGTGCCAATGGCATCCTAATGAAGTAGTTTAAAAAAAATCAGTTTTTTAAAGCAAAAATTTGTCATGTATTGATACTGTGTCTTTCTACTATCAGTTATAGTCCTCACATATTAAAAATGCGTAATTCCCTACTGTGGATTTATGCGTAGATTCGTGCGTTGACTAATTCTGTGCTGACTTGTATCCTCCTAGGGACTCTTGGTGATAGCCTGTCACTCTACTATTTGCACAGGCTCATTGCTTAAAGCATGGTAATGGTGAACACCCACATGAAACTTCCCTGGTAATTATCTAATGATTGACACATTTCTTATCCAATTCCAGAGAGTATGAACTTTACACAGTAACTGAAAGTCTGATTAGACTAACAGAAAAGTTTTAATCACTTTGCATCACTGCAAGTTGGGTTGCTTTCTCTTAATGTTGTGCACGGTTGCGCAGCTGAAACTGACACAATTTCAAAGAAAAAAAGACACTCAAAATTGGCCTGAAGTTGCTCAGTTACATTTCCAAGATTTGCATGAGTTAGGGACATGGTTAATGGGAATTATTCCGACGGGAGGGTTCCCTCCATCGGGTAGATCTGTGTCGGTAGTGGAGGGATTTAGTGAGGGAAGGTTTTTCCTCAATGTATGAGCGAGTTAGATTTTTTTTTTTTTTTTTTAACCCCTCCGCCGAAGGGGGATTATGTTGTGGCCAAGGTTAATATAGTTTTGAAATTTTCATTAGTTTTTATTTTTATTTAGTTTTACAGTTTGCTTTTTTATTTCAGTTTAGTTTTAGTTAGCTGAACAAGTGATTAAGCAGTTTTAGTTTAGTTTTTATTTTGAGGAATTCACCGGTTTTAGTTTAGTTTTTATTTAGTTTTAGTCTTAGTTTAAGTTTTTCAGCTATTAAGTGGAAGGCCTTAAGCTGTAGAAGCTGACAAGGATAAAAGAATGTATGACAGCACATATGTTTTTACCGAGTCCTTTATTAATCCTGTATTCTTTAACCATCATCTTTTTTAACATGTGACACTGATGATACTAATATAACTGGGGGAAAAAATCCAATCCATCTCACCCCATACAGTCATCATGCTCAGTTATTTCCACAGCTTTTGCCATGTTTGAGAGCTAACCATCTTCACTGAATGTGCGCAGGGCAGTGGCTTGGAATTCTGGGGCCCTTAACAGAATATCGGTGTGGCCCCCGACTTTTCATTGCCACTCTTTAACGACAATATATCATGATGTTATTCATTATTTTTCTGTTTCTCAGTGTTCTTGACCGTGCCTAATGCAATACACCCAATTTTTCCTTTTTTAAAATTAACCACTCAACAAAGAGAATCTCCTCATGTGAATTATGAATTATTAGTTGTCTTATTCACTAATTTACTCACCATCAAAAACATATTCAGACTGCTGGTGGTGAGGATCTATTGCTGGGTCAGGTTCAGATGAAGTGACTACAGCTGATTCTGAAGTAGCAGTGCATAAAGGTTTAATTGTTCCATTTCATATTACTTTCGTAAACATTTATGGTTATGTTCCATGGAACAACTGATGAAGAACTAACCTACCGAGTCTTGGAATAAACAGAATCTAAATGGGCTTCCCAGTACCATAGCTCTAAGCACCCAGCTTCATTTTGCTATTGTTAGGAGGAGGGCAAGCTCTGTAAAATTACCCCCCGCGTGAGCAAGACTTATGCCAACAGGCTAAAGTAGCAGTTTAGTTTTAGAAAACAATTAAGGTAAATATAATATCAGCTTTGACAAGCGATTATTTAAGTTACACCTAAGGTTACCGCACTGACTACATGTAGGCTAAGGCTCAAAATGTAATGTTTCGTTCCACCATCTGGGGAATACTTTATTTTTGCATAATTCTAACCAGAAGCACATACTATTTAAGTAAACAAAACTTCTCCTCTGAAAAGTGTGCAGTTTTTGCAGAAACAACTACCATTTCAGGGGCAAAGGGAAATAGAGTAGGGGTCGAAAATCTGATGTCATCAGCTTGTAGCAAGTTTGGTATCAAATTGTAGGTCTATAAATGTGCTTCAAGGAAATATATGTCCCAATCCACTGGCCAGCCCCTGTGCCCCTGCAGAGGGGGTTGAAATCTGAGAAAATGAGATTTTGGCCCCTTACCATGGGGCCCAGGGGCAAGTGAGGAGGATCAAATATGTTGTATACAAGTATGTTTAGTTAGACCTTTCAAATGACACCCATGTCGCTGGAGTCCACAAACTCATTGCTGCCCAGGGGCAGGGAACTCCCTAAAATGGGGCCAAAATGCATGAACATTTCCCCTGAGTGAATGGGTTTGTGGACCCCATTGACATGGGTGTCATTTGGGAGTCAAAAAAGAAACTTCACACTCGTGAATTTGTAAATATTTTCTTGAAACTTTTAATAAAAGAGTTTTTATTATCACTAGGGGTAAATGCATTGTCAAAGACGTCATGAAACACATCAACTCTGATGTGCACAGGTACGTAGCACGTGTGAGCATACTTTAAGCTAAAACCATGTTTTCTCGTGTTCGTAGTCTCGTGACCATATGAGAGATGTGCAACTGAGCTCACGTTAGCACGTGAGAGTGACATCTTGGAAAAACAAGTTTTTACAGTTAATTATTCGTTGATTTTCAATACCATGGCTGTCAAACATTCAGCGTGACCGTGCCATTGGCATGCTGAATACGGAAACGTTGCTCACTGACATTGCAAGGGTTATGGGATGCAGTCGACGGACCATCCATGACCTTCGGACATGTCTCCAACAAACTGGCACCACAGCTGACCGACCTCGTTCTGGTTAGCCCACGTGTGACGTCAAAAGCAGAAGACCGACAAATTGTCTTGCGTCATTTGCATAATCGATTTGCCACTGCAACGTCCACTAGGAATGAATTGTTTAAAGGTCGTGTGACTGCCCAAACCATGCGTAATTGCCGGCACACTGCTCTTATTCAAGTTGTAACTTTTTACTCTTGGACATTTCCGTACCATTTCTGGTGGAACTGGTTACATTATGGACATTATTTTTATGATACACCACTTTTAATGAGTACAGAATTAAATGAAATCATTATTTAAAACCTCTTTTCTTGTATGTTCAACTTATCGACCTCCAAACGAATGTGAACTTTTTATTTTTGCTGAGTATAAGCAGTTCATTTATTGAAAACATCATGGGTGTTTGCTTGTGGCACTCTGAAGAAAAAGGACAAAATTCTAAACTTTTTCTGGGAGAAAAGGCATGTTTTTGGTTTGGAGAGGTTACTGGTGACCATTGATGTCCAACCTCGCCTATATTGATGAACTCATGCTAAATACAACCAGGGCTTCATTAATTGTTATTATTATCTCCGCGCTTTTCAAAAAAGTGAGGAGATCTTGTAACACAGTTCGGCGTCTGTCTGTCCGTCCAAAACCGTAAATTGTCCTATGTCGTTGTACCAATCAACCTGAAACTTTGGTGTGTGTAAGGTAGTGACCCAGAGGGGTGCACAACGTGTTTAGAATTAAAATTAATTTCCTCTTCTGGCCACCAGGGGCTTTTTTGTGAAAATTGAAAAATGGCCATAAGTTCCTTATGCATTGAGCTAGGATGCTCAAATTTCTAGGGGAGGTGGATGGGATGACCCTTCATTATAATATCAGACGGGTTTTTGATTTGACCTAATTTTGACCGTTTTTTAGGTCAAATGGCGTCAGGTGTGCCAACCGTTGAAAAGGATGGCACGTTTTCTTATTATTCAAAGTAGAAGGCTGCAAATTGGTATGGATATGTATCTTGGTGATGGCAACCTGCATGCCCAAAATAGCCTTCCCGTGATTCATATTTTGGCCACTGAGTACTCTATCCAACTAACCAACTGTATCACACTGCTAACTCTAATCACTGTCAGTGCTTTGTCTCGGCAACAAGCAGATCATCATTTGTACAGCAGAATGCCAGTTCAGTGAATTGCCCTCTGTCACATTAGTACTACTCCCATAATATTTGTTGCGGAGCGCGGAGATTTGCGATGGTTCAGCATCGACATGCGTCTAATTCATATTGAATTTCATGCGTCAAAGGTTTTGTGTTAAAATATGATTACTTTATAATTTGACAGCACGCCATTTTGAGGGCTCAGAGTTTGGGGAGCCACCTGGAGAACTGTCTTATTTGGCTCATTGAGAGTAGATAATTTAGAATTTCATACACAGATGATCTATATTTGTGGTCAAGGACATTATGATCCCAGAACTGTATTGTTTTAACTACAACAATTTAACTATTGTTCTCACTATTATATTATTATCCCCCGCCGACCCAAAGTGGGAGGGGGATATAGGTTTGACTTCCGTCTGTCCGTCCGTCCGTCCTTCCGTGCCTCCGTCCGAGATATAGGGGACGGCTTTACTCAAACTACTACAGATACAGCAACCAAATTTGGTGTGTAGCTTCAGACCATAAAGGCCTTGATGGAGTTTGAAAATAAGAAGCGCACAATTGCCGGGGGATGTTGTAGACCAAAGCTATTCAATATTATCCAGCAAGGGCCGGTGTGGGTGCAGGCTTTCATTCCAACCAAGCACTTACACGCCTGATACTGCTAATCAAGCTCATTAGCAAAGACTCTTAGGGTTGATTAGTGGGGTCAGGTGTGTAACTGCTTGGTTGGAATGAAAGCCAGTACCCACACCGGCCCTTTCTGGACACGGTTGAATAGCCCTGTTGTAGACCATGTCGACTTGTTTTCAAATGTCACTGCTTAATTTTAATGAAGATTTTTATGTTTGCAGCCCTTTTTTCAACCAATATCATGAAAATAAATTGAAATACGATGTAATACGAAATTCTACAAGTGTCTTTTCTCAGTTTAGCCATATTCCCCCTTTGTTTGAAGCTCAAATCTTAATTTACAAAGTCTTAAATTGGGCATCACATAAATAGCCAGATTTGGCTTATGCACAAAGGGGTTAATATTTGCTTGTCATTATTTATTCCAGTTCTCATTTTAAATAACTTTTTTATCTATAAGCAATGTGTAGAAATGGCTTGATGACAGACATGGGTCACTCCTCGCCAAGTAGAAACCCTTAACCCCTTAAGCCCCAAGCCTCTTTTTCAAAAATGACATGCCCAAAATAAAATGAGTATATCTCTGCAACTATATGGTACACTTGAATGATCTTGATATCATAAAAAAGGTAAAACCATTTGGGATTTCTGCCATGATGTGAAAATCTGTGTATTTGTCACTGAATCAGAGTAAATGAAGATGGAGCACAGTATGAATCAAAGACCTCATTTTGCACCAAACAAAGTTTTACTTTGATCCGTAAATTTATTTAGTAAATTTATCTAGTAAATTTAATTAGTTGCAGTCTGAAACCTTTAAAAATTTACAGCACAGAATCTCACCATTATCTGTGCCAAAGTGTATTCCAGTCAAGTAAATCAGAACACAGTTAGAGAGGAATGTCTAGGTGGCTTCTTCAAATTGGCAATTCAGGTACCTTGTGTGCCAAATCAGATTTCTCAGATATTTAATTGTAAAACTCATCTAATTTCGCTTATGTCACTACAGGCATACATTCCACCCAAATACAACCAGTTTTTAATTTTTAGAATTTAGAAATATTTCTGAAATTATTATTTCTGCCAGTCCTATAGCCGATTCAAAGACAGTAAATACAAAGAAAATGAAGTTTGGCTCCACTGAGGCACATTATTTAAAAAAAAAAAAGGCAAATTACTAAGATTATGAATACAAGGGAAAGGTGAAAAAAGTAAAAAGAACAAAAAAACCCGATCAATGCCAACTAGATGACACACAGCCCTGGAATTGAACCCCAGTCATCTGCATTGCTAACGCGTACTTGGTGTCAATTGCCAATATAAAGGAAAGAAGCTATTCACCTTCTTTGTACTGTTGAGCCCGCAGTCATGCGTTTTTGTCAGAAAACGACTTTGAAAACGACCGTTGAATATTTAGCAGACAATTATACCGAAAATACCACAAACTAACCTCTTAAGCGTTTATATTGTTGCGCTATTTCAGTACATTCGAATGGCCCATGCACTCTGCTTGACGTACTGGGAATACAAGGCTCTGACTCAGTCTAGCTTTATGTGATGATGGTGTTTTAGAGCTCGTTGAAATCCCCAAAAGCCATAGAATCAAATGGCTACCGGCAAAGTTTTACTGACAGCATCACAAGCCGATCACAGAGAGGAAAATGCATTGCAAGCAAGCTGAATGCTGAGGAACTGAGATCTTTGAAGCAATGCTGAGAAGAAAACATGCTTTCAGACGCTCCAATCTAGTTTGGCTATAACAAGGACACATTGAGCTAACAATAGCAAGTGTGGATTTACCCTCAAACAGTTTTTACCCCTCAGCCCTCAAGGCTGCCGGGGTATTGCTATCCTTCGTGCGGTTGGGCAGGCGGGCGGGTGTCTCCAAAACCTTCGACATCGGGCTGAGGGGTATTTCGTGCATTGCACGCCTATTTTTTTTAATTACAAAATGTCAAAGGTAAGAATTTCTTTGCTCATCTCTGTAGACTGTAAAGTGTATGTCTGCTGTTTGAGTGTAGTATCTGTTTAAAATGACTGGACACAAATCATTGGATTCTGTGGGCTTTCCTCTTTCATTTGAGGTATCGTTTTTATGCATAGCACAAATTCAGGAGAAATTCTTGCGATTCAGCGCTGATATGATTATATCCAATGTTTTGCTGCATGCATATTACTTGCTTGGTGCTTGAATTCCGTTCGGTTCATGTAAAAATTGTCTAATTGAGCTTTTTGCCTAGTTTCTTCGAGAAATGTCGATATGCCGCATGACAATGTTGCGATTTGGAAATATGCTGAATTTATTGCGTGTAACAACTGGCCATGGTACTGGGCCATAGGGCTTTTAATAGGTTAAGTTACCTTATGGGCCATCATGGTCTCAGATTTTTCTCTAACTTTGTATATTTATTCATTTGAACTCAAATGATAGGCATCTCCAATTTTTTCACAAACGGCCCACCGGCATGGATTTTATTAGCCTTTGAAAAAATGGCTGTAGGGGGTGCTTTTAAAAACATGCTGTGAAAAAAATCTTATATCTTTGAGTCTATGACAGATACAGAAGGAAGGTGGCTTGATCCTTCACATGAACCTTGCTCTAGGCTGACAATCTTAAAGGGTGCTTGTATCAATGGTGAATGCCATGGAAGTTAAGCTCAAAGAGCCCAAGTTTAAGGGCCTGGCTCGCCACTGGTGGAAAGTTGCTCTGACACTACTTTGCACCTGAGCAGTGTCTATTGATCTGAATTAAACTGCTATGGCCCAAAAATCCAGTATATAGGCCTGTTTCCCAAAAAGCTATCCTAAAAAGTTGTAAAAATCATTGTTTTTCTTTGCATTGAAATGTACATGGCAATGTACTATTATATGCTGGAAATAAAGAAACCGGCTTGAACATCATGTGGGTTACTTTATTTCAGCGGAAAACCTGATATTAATATTCTTTGCGATTGTATTGACCTTATTAAGGTCGTTCCATGCCAAGTGGAAACACACCTCTGCCATCATGGTCTTTGATTTTACTTTAACTTTGTTTGTTCATTTTGGCCCAAATAATGGATATTTCTGTTTTTTTTTTTTTTGCGAACTGCCTTCTGGTATTGTTTCTATGGACCTCTGAAGAAGTGGCCTGTAGGGGGCGCTTTTGAAAACATGCTGTGGAAAAACCCTTATATCTCTGGCTCTATTACTGATACAGGTCTGTAGTTTGGATGGATATGTAATATGAGGCTTCCTCTAGCACCACCATCATTTACAATGGTTATATCTGTTCTTTTTTTCTTTATATCGATATTCTGGATCGATGGTGCTTTCCAGTATAATTCAGATCACTTGACATGCAACAGGTGCAAATTCATAATGATGCTTTTCCCCAGAGATGGACAGACCCCTTGAATTTGTGACTTTTTCTGTTGTAAGCAACTTTGAAAGGGTTTGATAAACTATTATTTTCTGGTTTAATTTTTTGATACGTGTCAAATATCTATCTGAGATAGTCTCTTTTGTCGCTTCCTCAGTATCACCAGTAATTGGTGAGTAAAAGGGGTCAAAAAGGTGGAAAAAATCTCAAATTTTCCCAACTTCAAACAGTTTCCAATTATATTGTTGCTAGAGGGAGCTTCATATTACAAATCCATGTGAACCCCATACTTGTATCAATAATAGGGCCTGAGATATAAGGGTTTTCGTACATCTTGAGAAGTGCCCCCTACAGGGCATTTCTTCAAAGGTCCATAAAACCAAATCAGAGGGCAGTTTGCAAAAAAATCCAATATATCTACTATTTGGGCCAAAATGAACAAATAGACAAAGTTAAAGTAAAATCTAAGACCATGATGGCCCAGGTGCGTTTCCACTTGGCATGGAATGACCCACTTGTATTCCGTTAATGTGCTTTTGTTGGCTGGCCTGATAACTGCATGCTGCATGCTTAACCCCCCTCCCCTTCCCCTCCAGAGCATCCCGCATGAACTGTTTCCACGCCGCCATTTAAAGTTTTGCATGTCCTCCTTGGAGATGAGCAGAACTCTTCCCTGTCTGCTTGCTGTGCTGTGAAAAGATGTGGGCAACTATGGGCAAGGACAGCGGTAATTATTTTATTCTCTCGTCCAAGAAGGCCACTTGCCGTTACCGCGGCGAGCAGGGACGGGAGATTGAGAAGCTGCGCACTGCCTTGGAGGCGGAGAAGAGCAAGAACAGGCAGGCTCAACGGAAGCTGGCGTTGGAACTGCGCCGGCTCAGAGAGACTGCAGAACGGGAGCGGCAGAGGGCGGAGCAGGACCTCACGTACCGGCATGAGCGGGAGAAGGCCCTGGAGCTGCTCCGACTTCGGGAGGTGTGGCAGAAAGAGCAGGATGCCGAGGTGCGGAGGATTTTGCGCTTGAAAGGCGAGGAGCTGAGAGCTGTGGGCAGTGGCCTGGAGAAGGAGCGAGAGTCCACCCGTAGGCAAGCTTGGGAGCTACAACGGCAGCTTTTCAGAAGCAAGTTTATACCCTCTTGTGCAGTGGGTAAGAAGGACAGTGGGGGCCCTGGCTGCCTGGACAACGTGGTGACCTATCAGTTTCTCAGGCAGGTCCTCCAGCAGCTGGGGCGGGAGGCAGATGGTGAACAGGCTGGCCTCTTCCAACGCCTCACTGAAGAGCTGGAGCTGGATAAGAGCTTTTTTGTCAATCACCTGTTGGAGGCCCATAATTGGGCAGAGCCGGAAGTAAGCGGAGCCAGCCGGAGGCAGTCCTTGAGCTGCACTTACCTGCTCAGTCAAAACGCTAAGTCCAACACAGACCTAACCTCTGGCAGAAAGTGCGTATCCCGCTCCAGGTCCTTGCCACATAAATTGAGAAGTGTTTCTCTGGTGCCAAGACAGAACAGTAAGGGAGCACATAGCACCTCCTGCTGTTCCTCCCCTGTTAAGGAGGTCTCTTTCAGCAGCACCTCTTCACAGTCCCGCTCTGCACAGACCTCTTCGACTGAGGAGTGGGAGTCTGTCCACCAAAGCTTGGTCACAGAGTCTGCGGTGTTGGATGAGTCGTCTCTGTCCAAATGCTCCCTTTCAGACATGGAAAGCTCGTCGGTAAGGCTTTTTCTTGTTTCTATCTGCTTCTTAACCTTGCTTATCTGGCTCATGATCCTTAGGGGCCCAGTTTTCATGACCCCATGAGCCCAGTTTTCTTAAAGTAGGCTTTCAGAGATCGTTGGGGACGTGCACCAAGCCTTGGAACTTTTGTAAAGTAGTTGCATATTCAAGTGGAGGAGCTGTTTCTGATTTTGCCCGATGCAGTAGTTCAGTGAACTTGTTCATTCCAGTAAAGGATTGGCCACAGTTCCAGAGTCACAGGCAACTTAATGTGAAATCACCCGTCTGTCTGCCACAGATGAGCTTTACCTGTAAATCCAGTAAACATTTTTCGCTCACTTGGTCCATCAGACGAGAGGGAGCCTATGGAATCGTGGCGGTCTGTCAGTGTTGGCGTTGGCATCTGCGTTAACTTTGATCATCTTCTGCCAAAGCACTGAAAGGTTCACTGTGAAATTTGGTGGAAAGGTATTCGGTTGTTGCCAATTCCCAGCCAAGATGGTGGACGAAAGACATCCTGTAGTCAGGGCTGCATAGTGAAACTAGAGTACCACAATATGGGTTGCACAAAAATGCCATTTGCTTCTCACTGGAAAATAATCAAGCTGAAATATTTGACATGCACATAGTGGTTGTTTCCTGATTCATCCCTATCAGACCTGTTATCCGCAACAGTTATATTTTAATTATGCCATCTGGTGGCACACCGGAAGCTGTGGCAGCTTAAGCATTGCCTATTATACCTGTGCTGAACTGTATCTCCTCCTAATGGTTGTTTCGTTCCCACTGTTCCTTGTTCTTTGCTCATAAACCATGTATTTAGCAAGTACCTAAAGGGGAACTCCGGTGAGAAATTGACTTGGGGTGCATTGAAACATGATAACGAGTATTAACTTTTGTCAAATACCCCACCTCCGTACGCACCCAACATTTCGAATTACAGGCCTTTTTAGCGAAAGCTCCCAACAGGCTTATAATGGTAGTGAATGGGGCATAGCGTTGCCAGTCAAAGAAATCGCTATTTTTACATCATTAACAAGGCTCAGAGTAGCTCCACACTTCATTGGTAGAATTCTGAGGGCCCTGACTTTTAAAACGAGGCACTAAGAATTTGAAAATGCACAGGCTGTTTACTTGAAAAGTTTATGCTGACCGTACCTAGAGGTTGCAGTGTTTCCCTCAGAATTTTTGGAGAATATGGTGGCACTGTCTTGCTTATTTGAGAACTTTTTTCAATGTCTAATTGGCCAATCCAGATTGCTCGGTCGGTTCTACATGTTGTATAATGTGGCGGAGAGAGCTTCCTCTAGTGGTGACTTTGGGTTATTTTCATGTGCAGACCTTTTACATGCACAAAAAACTATTCCATACTTAGAAATGAGAAGCCATAATAAGTGCACTTCAAAACAATTCAGCTGAGTAGAGTGGGCCAAACTTTCTCTTTAGCAATGTAAAAGACTCATTGCTGGTTTTTGCAAGTGTTTGATTGCAGTTTTTGCCACCAAGAGAGGCAAAATTAGGTTTATGGGGGTAAATTATTTCCTCACATGGGTGATACAGGTTTTGAATAACATTTGTGAGCTGCATTTTTCATTGACTGGGGTTGTCTTTGTCTTTTATTATTTGAAATACAAACCCAAAACCAGTGAAGTTGGCACATTATGTAAATCGTAGATAAAAACAGAATACAATGATTTGCAAATCCTTTTCAACTTATATTCAGCAGGGATGCAAACGGCGCGCCTTTTGGCGGATGCCGCCTTTTTCACGGCTGTCTGGGGGACTTGTGTGAATCGTGCAGATCCGATGAGTTTTTTTTTTAAGGGGGGGGGGGTGTCCGTTGGAGTGTCTGATTATAATTATCAGGGCTTTCAAGTCTCACGCATTTCAATAAGTTCGCACGCTCTCACGCCACACATGACATTTCTCACGCTGAGAAGTGATAAAATCGCCGCACATTGGTAAGATAGACTGTATATAAAAGAGATTAGTAATCTAGAATGGATGAGGCGACGGCAGACTGCTCTGCATGAACCAGCAACCTATCAGCCAATCAGAAAATAGTATTTCTTGTTGCTAGGTGAAATAGCAGCGCAGTAATCACGTCTTCCACACGCGCGCGAATGCTATTCAGTGCACGCGACAGAGAAGAGCTGGAAGTGGAAGCACAAAATCAGGTAATCTCCTCTCTTAAATTTTTTTTACAATGGCTGCTTATTAAAGTCGAGGAACTATTCAGGATATTTGCTTTATGGATCATTATTTGCCTCAATTTAACAGCTTTGGACGGTTATGGTTTGATGAATTGACTTGTAACTTGTTACGGGGAGAGTGGGGGCTCTCTGCCCTCCATATAGGTATCGCAGCATCTCTTGTTTGTGACAGACAAAACGATACAAATACACAAAAGAATAATTTAATTTAGCCTTTATTATATTGGGGAGTCCTACTGAAATATAAAAGTGCAGGTATGGCTAAACATTATCTTGTTCAAAATTTAACAATTATTCGCAGGGTAAACGCTAGCAAGTTGAAATAAAATTTTTAAGCTCGTCAAATAGCGTTGGAGAATGCCGTAGCTGTCCAACTAACTCATATTCGTGACGCTGTTGTAAAATGCTTGATGGTGCAAAGAAAAAGGAAATATACACGTAACATGCAGATACAAGATAGATAGTTGTATATCGCAAAGTTTAATTGCTCGCCTACTTGAGCTACCACTTCTGACAACAAGATGCGACGGATAACCCGGTCAGCATTCATTCTGCAAATGGCCTACAACGTGCACAATCTTCCGCGACCAATCCTGGTGCGTCATCTAGTGATAGAATATTGTAACTGCGTGTATAAATTTGCAACTCCACGTCTACTGGCGGACACATCTGTACGAAGATACACCTTTGTTCTTCGCGAACGCGCCAAATCCGGATAATCCGTAAATGATGAATTCAATTCATATTGTAATTTGAAACGAGTAACTAAGTTGCCAGTATCAAAATAACGAAGTGACAATATACTTTTTATCTTTCTAATGAAGTAGAATTAAAAGTAAAAGTCCCTGTTCAAAAAAATGAATGCACAGTAATGCACAAATCCTCAAAAAAACAACTGAAGAGCTGTAACGAAGTACATGTACTTAAGTCACCATGCACCTTTGAAAACGAGAGTATCAAACCAAGCCCACTGCTCAAGCAGAAGAAAGGCAGGCACGGCTGAGACATGTGGCAAAGCAGGAAAATGCAGCTAGACGCAAGGCCCTGGAGACACTGGAGATAGCAAGGAAGAAGAAGAAACAGAGAGCTGGAGAGCTGGAAGAAGTGTACTGTACTGAAGGGACTGGCACAAAAGTCTTAATAAGTTCTAATTTGGAATAAAATTTACGTTCAATTTTCCAGCGTTGTCTCGGTGTTCTTTACTTTTAAGAATTTCTAAGGAACTGGGAAAGTGTATTTTCATATAAAAAAAACTTTGTGTGTGTACAGGGTGAGCCCTGGATGGCAGAGGTTGGTGGCAATATAATTATATGATATTTGCTGCAGGGGCGTGGGCTCACTCCTTTTTGACCATACCTCTGTTTGCATCCCTGATTCAGTTGAATACACTGCAAAGAAAAGATGTTTAATGTTCAAACTGAGAAACTTCTTTTTTTTGCAAATAATCATTAACTTAGAATTCAAAGGCAGCAACACATTGCAAAAAAGTTGGCAAAGGGGCCTTTTTACCACTGTGTTACAGTGCCTTTCCTTTTAACGACACTCAGTAAACGTTTGGGAACTGAGGAGACCAATTTTTTGAAGCTTTTCAGGTGGAACTCTTTCCCGTTCTTGCTTGATGTACAGCTTAAGTTGTTCAACAGTCCGGGGTCTCCATTGTCGTATTTTACACTTCATAATGCGCCACACATTTTCAGTGGGAGACAGGTCTGGACTACAGGCAGGCCAGTCTAATACTACGGAGCCATGTTGTTTTAACACGTGCAGAATGTGGCTTGGGATTGTCTTGCTGAAATAAGCAGGAGCGTCCATGAAAAAGACGTTGCTTGGATGGCAACATATGTTGCTGCAAAACCTGTATGTACCTTTCAGCATTAATGGTGCCTTCACATATGTGTAAGTTGCCCATGCCTTGGGCACTAATACACCCCCATACCATCACAGATGCTGGCTTTTGAACTTTGCACCTATAACAGTCCGGATGGTTCTTTTCCTTTTTGGTCCGGAGGACACGACGTCCACAGTTTCCAAAAACAATTTGAAATATGGACTCGTCAGACCACAGAACACTTTTCCACTTTGCATCAGTCCATCTTCGATGAGCTTGGGCCCAGCGAAGCCGGCGGCGTTTCTGGGTGCTGTTGATAAATGGCTTTCGCTTTGCAATGTAGAGTTTTAACTTGCACTTGCAGATGTAACGACTAACTGTAGTTACTGACAGTGGTTTTCTGAAGTGTTCCTGAGCCCATGTGGTGATGTCTTTACACACTGATGTCTGTTTTTGAAGCAGTACCGCCTGAGGGATCGAAGGTCACGGGCATTCAATGTTGGTTTTCGGCCTTGTCACTTACGTGCAGTGATTTCTCCAGATTCTCTGAACCTTTTGATGATATTACGGATTGTAGATGATGAAATCCCTAAATTTCTTGCAATAGCTCGTTGAGGAATGTTGTTTTTAAACTGTTCGACAATCAGCTCACGCATTTGTTCACCAAGTGGTGACCCCTCGCCCCATCCTTGTTTGTGAATGACTGAGCATTTCAGGGAAGCTGCTTTTATACCCAATCATGGCACCCACCTGTTCCCAATTAGCCCGTTCACCTGTGGGATGTTCCAAATAAGTGTTTGATGAGCATTCCTCAACACTCTCAGTCTTTTTTGCTACTTGTGCCAGCTTTTTTGAAACATGTTGCAGGCATCAAATTCCAAATGAGCTAATATTTGCAAAAAATTACAAAGTTTACCTGTTCGAACATTAAGTAACTTGTTATTGCAGTGTATTCAATTGAATATAGGTTGAAAAGGATTTGCAAATCATTGTATTCTGTTTGTATTTACGATTTACACAATGTGCCAACTTCACTGGTTTTGGGTTTTGTATATTCATATGACAAATAGGCAAAAATGGATGAAATCAGAAAGGGGGAAAATGCCTTTTTACAGCGCTGTATTGCGCCATACTTTATCCTCAATGTAAGGCGTTTGAGTTACACAAGCTGTGTTTCCTGGTACCAGCTGAAAAGTGAATTGCTGTAGGTGTCAGGGTACCGTGATGTTTCTCTTTGGAGTCATCCTTATGTCCCTTCCAACCCCCCATGACCTGGGTGAGACCACAGAGCTGGAGTACCCCAAATCACTGATGACCTTAGATCCCCTCCATACTTAGAGTCCCAGGCGCCGATCCTGTCCCCTCTGTGGAGGCAGTAGAGGTCATTGCAGGACAGAGTATTCGGCGTAAACTCCGCAGGGGAATGGCCTGTTAAAGTGCAGTGAGAACTATATCAAAGGGCCATTTCTTATAATGAAAACCTGGCTTATGTTTACCTTTTTAGGAGGTTACTACTTTGAATGATATTTTCCAGGTAATAACATTGGACATTGTGTGGTATTATAGGTGTATGCATGTCTGTGTTTGTATTTGGCCATGTGTGTGTGTTGCTTTTTTTTTTTTTTTACCTCCGCTACGATGTAGTTGGGGGTTATATAGTGCTCCGCGCTTCTGTCCGTGTGTCTGTGCGTCCGGATTCGTTCAAACATAAAGCGGGGGTATATGAGCTCTGCTCGCTTCTACACTTGTTTTGTATGGTTTGTTCTCTGGACTATTGCTGAGTCATGAAATACCCATGGGTATTAATCTGCCTAACCCACTGCATTGTACTGATGTGGAACCCTTTTGCTCGTGACGATGGGTCCATGGTTTTGAGGTTACTTGCTGTGAGATTTCTAACAATGAATGGTACCCCAGTAAGGGTCTCGATCAGGGATTTTATATCCTTGAGGAGGAGGTGGTGGAGTAGATTCTCCATTGCGCAGTAACCAAGCTCCTCTGACCTCACTCATCCCCACAGTCGGTCTTACAATTGGGAATGAAACGCGATCTTATAATTTCTGCACAATGGATTGTGGGATACTGGCCTATTCTGTTAGAAGCGCTACCACCAGTTTTAATGAAGCTAGTGTAAATCTAGAACACACTCGGCATAGCAGAACCTGTCATGAAAGTTAAATTACTTTTGGATCAGGTGATTGTAAAGACCACGGAAGTCCTTTGACTTCATCCTCCTGTTCTTGGAGTCATTATTATCCCCCGCCAACACGAAGTGGGAGGGGGATATAGGTTTGACCTCCGTCCGTCCGTCCGTCCGTGCGTCCGTCCGAGATAAAGGGGACAGCTTTACTCAGAAACTACTACAGATACAGTAACCAAATTTGGTGTGTAGCTTCAGACCATAAAGGCCTTGATTGAGTTCGAAAATGAGAAGCGCACGATTGGCGGGGGATGTTGTAGACCATGTCGACTTGTTTATGTAGGCCTAGCTAGTGTTTTCATGGTGTGAATGAAGGCATGCCATGGAATATGGGATAGTAATTTGGGGGCGAAGTTCATGTGGTGCCCGTCATCAGTCTGGTTACAGCTCCACCCAGTGAGCTCTGTAAAATGGCTGCACATACCATTCCAGAACCAGTATTGTATTGTATTGTATTTAAGAGTCAGAAACCGACATTGGATTGATGGTCTCCTTTGCTTTCTCCGAACATAAATCTCTAAAGAGGATCGCATGCCAGATCACACACACCATATTGTCTTTATTCCTCAGGTGCTGTCTACATTTGACCAGGTTATGCTTTTCTGTGCTTAAAATTGGCAAGTTGAAGCCTTCACAAGCACAGTATCTCCTCAATGAGAGAGAAAAGCCGAAAGCCAGTGTTTACTCTCGTTTTTGCAGCACTTTGTGGCTCCTGGCATGTAAAATGCTTGCCCTGACATTAGGGCTGTTGCAATCAATTTAAGCACAATAAAAGTAACTGCCACTATATGGCAGACAGACGTGATTGCTTATTACCTTTTCAATGACAAATACCTAACGTGGTCATTTGAAATTCTTCCGGGGAAAAAAACTATCATTCGAAGTCCGCTAATTACCAGCGAGGTTGGACATTCTCCATCGCCTCCTGTTAGAAACCCAGGCCCAAAATCCATTTTTGCTGCAATTCTCAGTTGTTGCCCTGATAACACTGAACAATGCATCACGCTCCCTTTGCTGGAATTTTAAATGAAGTGAATTGTATTTGCGGCTGCTCTGATTCTTTGGGAGTAGTTATTGTTTATTTTGAAAAAAGGTGGTGCAAGTAGGGCAATGTAAGCATTCCCTTGTCTCCTTAAAAAGATTTTGGGGAGAGCAGTTCATTTTTTCCAAAGCCTGGGCTATGTCTCACACTTATGCAGACAAAGGGCATAAAAAAATCTATTTGCATTAAAGAGAATAATCGTTATACTCTCTCACTTGGTGTTCTAAACATGTATTGGATTTCTCTTGTCAGGGTCACATGCATTCAGTGCCCTGCATAAGTATTCACCCCCTTGGACTTTTCCACATTTTGCTGTGTTAACAGCCTGGAGTTTAAATTAATTTTATTGGGGTTTTTACCATTTGATTGACACAACATGCATAGTGCTTTGAAGCTACAGAATACTTCTCTTTCCAGGTTTGCACATCTAGAGACTGCAATTTTTGCCCATTCCTTCGGCAGAGTAGCTGAAGCTCAGTCAGATTGGATGGAGACTGTTTGTGAGCAGCAACTGTTAGATTCTCAGTTGGACTGAGGTCTGGGCTTTGACTGGGCCGTTCTAACACATTAACATTCTTTGCCTTAGACCATTTCAGAGTAGCTGGATTTATGGTTAGGGTCATTGTTCATTGTTGAAAAAATGGGTTTTCTTCAAGAATTGCCCTATTTGGCTCCATTCTTGTTGCCCTCAATTGTGACCACTATCTCAGGTCCTGCTGACGAAATGCCTCCCACAGCATGATGCTGCCACTGCCATGTTTCTCTGTGGGATTGGTGTGCTTAGGGTAATGTGCAGTGTCGAGTTTCCGTCGCGCATTACGTTTTGCACCAGGGCCAAAAGATTCAATTTTGGTCTCATCCGACCATTTTACCTTCCTCTACGTGTTTGCTGCATCTCCCACATGACTTGTGGCAAACTCCAAACAGGATTTCTTCGGCTTTGTTTTCAGCAACGGCTTTCTTCTTGCCTAGTATAAAGGCCAGATTTGTGGAGTGCATAGTTGTTGTCCTGTGGACAGATTCTTCCACCTGAGCGGTGAATGTTTTCAGCTCCCACAGAGTTACTATTGGCCTCTTAGTTGCTTTTCAGATCAACCCTTTGAGCGCTAAATGCAGCTATTGTTGCTTAATGATGTAACATATCAAAATCAAAGCTGTTGAAAACATATCTTTTGGTAACCTGTTTAAAAGGGCTCCTGCATAGTTTTTCATCAGTGCAAGATGATTTCATGCATAATTTTTTGAAAATTTATTTCAGTGTATAAGGGTTAATGCTCTCCTTGCCTGGTATGTCCGTTGAGGTGGACAATCTTCTCTTGGTAGATTTGCTGTTGTGCTGTATTCCTTCTATTTTTATAATGGTAGATTTAATTGCGCTCTGTGAAATATTTAAAGCTTGGATTTTTTTTTTGGGCATTTTTAATAACTTTAATACTGCTTTGTTCTTCTCTCAAATTTATCCCTGACCTGTTTGGTGTGCTCCTTGGTCTTTATGATGCAATTTGTTTATTGATCTTTTCTGAATAACTCAGGCCCATGCAGAACACATGTATTTATAATGAGTCCACTGGTGGTCTCTTATTTGACCTCTGAAGGCAATTGGTTGTAACTGATCTTGGTTAAGGATGCACAGGGTGAATATGCACGCTCAACACTTTTCAGATTCTTATTTGTAGAATAATATTTATTTAATATTTCAAAAAAAAAAGTTCTCAACGTCGCCAGTAATTCTGTCCTTAATATATAAACTAATCAGTTTAATAAATAGCATTTTTCAGTCTTTAGGAAGCAGCAATAGTGTTTGTTATAGAGAGGGATCAAGATTGCCAACTGGACTGAAGCTATAGCAAATGGGGACTGAGATCTTGTAACTTATTCTCTGAAGGAGGGTATGCCCAGCCATCGGCTTGAAAACCGTACCCTTTGCAAGCTGGCCAAGGCATTCTCTTAAAAAGTAATGTCAAGACGTTCCTATTGGTTTGAGCAAATTACTGTGGATCAGCTTGAAACATTTGGTCATACCCCCGTTCCACAGAGCTTTCTGGCTCATTGGTCACTCCTCGGAAGCATAGTTTATTTCTTTGATCCGATGAGGCGAAATCGTCCGATGAATGAACTTAGCTCGGAGCTTAGTTCCTTCATCGGTCGATTTCGCCTCATCGAACCACGCCCGACATGTCGGACACTGACCTGATTGTGGACAAATACGAATCGGATTCATCGGCGTGTGATACGACAGTCTTCTGTGGGTGACCGGAAGAAATAAACTTTGCTTCGGACGAGTGACCGATGAGCCAGAAAGCCCCGTGGAACGGGGCTATTAGGCGGTTCCTCTGCTCCAAAAAGATTTTCCAGGTGGTACCGAAGACCGCTGCTGTGGTATTTGTGGAGGATAAAGACTTCCCTGCTGTTATCAATCTACAGCCTCTCAATATGCACCTCATGGGGTAAGCCATTCATGTTCACTCTCACGAACCTTGCGGTGTTTCTCTTTGGCTTATGGGAACGTTGATTTCAAAATTGCTGCTAGACTAAAACCAATTTGCAAGCTGATGTCAGGCTAAAATGATATTTGTATCTTAGCAATTGTGGGACTATTTTTGTGACATTCAAAAAAAAAATAAATAAAAGTAGCTAGGCGTCTGGGTGAGAGATCTTGCTGGTGGAAAAAACGTTCTCTTTTTT
The DNA here is from genome assembly GCA_029721435.1 of Gymnothorax reevesii. NCBI lineage: Eukaryota > Metazoa > Chordata > Actinopteri > Anguilliformes > Muraenidae > Gymnothorax > Gymnothorax reevesii. The sequence continues at coordinate 71,387,079 of CM056578.1, read as the reverse complement.
TGGACGGGAGTGTCAAATACTGCTGTCTTGTCTCCCAAGACAGCTCTTTAAGTTTTGTTCTTAAGACTGTGCCCTGTTTTAAGGGGGAGGGATTTAAAGTGATCGAATATCAATCATGAACCTCAGATTTTTTTTCCCTTCCCCCTGCCCAGGTCGCGCTTCAGGGACCATCTCCATAGTAAATGCTTTTCTTTGTGTAAGTGCTGAAATGCTGGCTGTCTGAGGGGCTTGGCTCTGGGTATTTGGCGCCCTCTCAGGCGTGATTCAAAGGCTACTAATAACACTGATCTGACCTAAATCAGCTGGGATCTCTTATGCTTGCTGGATGAAGTGATGCTAGAGAGGGAAGCCGAAAACCCTTTTGCCAAAGTGTGTGGAACACTGCTCTCATCTCAGCTTGGGCTATGAAGAAAAAAAAGAAAAACTGTGATGGCAAACTTTCATAGCAGTGCTGTTCTCAGCCTGCTGCTGACCTGACAAAGCCGTCTGTGCAGTACCATGATCAACTGGTTCTACTGGTGCTGCCAGAGCTGTTTAGATAATGCGAAGGGGAGCGAAACTACTGTGTGTACAAAATTACTATTAACCTTTCCTTACACTCTCTAAATACTCATCCCTTTCCTCTTGCGCTATATGTGGTAGACAGCTAATGAGCATTAAAATGTAGTTGGCAGTACACTTTTTTCTATGGTGGGTTGCTGACTAATTTGATAGCAAATAGTGTGATAAGTAGGAGACCATAATTGTGTGAATTTTAGTTTGTCGGTTTATATTCAAACTGAAGACCTATGAGCGAGACGTACCGAAGTCACAAATTATCACTTTTGAGATTTTGGGGAATGAAGTTTTCAAGACGCACATTTTTTAAACAGTGGCATACTTTGGAGTCTTTTGCTTTTTTTCGGAGACTGTGGGCAGCTGACCAGTGTTGGGGTAGTTACTCTAAAAAAGTAATCCATTACAAATTACAAGTTATGTTTTAACAAAGTAATCCCTTACTTAACTCAAATACTCACTGCTGAAAGTAAATGGTTTCAGTGCTAATTACATTACTTCCGGATTACTCGGCACCATCAAACTGAAATTCACCATAAATTAATTAATTAACCATATCATGTTAAAACCTGGTATATGCCCGGATCAGCACAAATCTTCTTTCTAGGGCACACACAAGATCTCTCTTTCGTACTCTTTAATACAGCAAAGCCAACAACAAAGTTGTAAAATCATCCCAACAGCACTTCACAGAAAAGTGAGTCAAGTACACGGCTACAGTACTAGCATGAACACACATGAAAAGGACGCCTGATTTGTTTTTCTGTCCTCGGTCTCACTCGCCAATATACTCAAAAGGAAGAAGAAGAAGAAGAAGAAGAAGTTTGTCTTGCCTTCCATCCTGCCGAAAGTTGAAGAATTTAAAGTAATGCAAGTCACTAGATAATTATTTGTTCGTTACTGTAATCTGATTACTTAACCCCTTAAGCCCTGAGCCTCTTTTTTTGAAAATGGCAAGCCCAAAATGAAATGAGTATATCTCTGCGACTGCTTGGTCCATTTGAATAATCTTGGTATCGTAATAAAGGTAAAACCATTTGGGATTTCATACCTGATGTAAAAATCACTATATATGTCACGGAGTCAGAGTAAATGGAGATGGAACACAGTGTAAATGAAAGATCTCATTTTGCAACTAACAAAGTTTTACTTCGATCCCATTTGTTGAGTTGCAGCCTGAAACCTCTAAAAAATTACAGCACAGAATGTCATTATTACCTGTGCCAAAGTTTATTCTGATCAGGTCAATCAGAGCAAAATTAGGAAGGAATGTATAGGTGGCATCTACATTTTGGCAATTTAGGTACCTTGTGATCCATTTCAGATTTCTCAGATACCAAGCAGATACCAAATTTCACTTGTATATCACTACAGGCATCCATTCCATCCAAATACAACATTTAAAAATTTTTAGAATAAAAATAAAAATGAAATTTTTTTTCTGCCAGTTTTGTTGCCTATATAATTTCCCATTCAAAGATAATATATACAATGAGAATGAAGTTTTTCTCCACTGGAGCATATTTATTAAAAAACAAAACAAATTAATAAAATGATAAATACAAAGGCAATGTGAAAAAATGTTATGAAGCAGAAAAGTAAGCATAACAAAAACCCCAGTGATTATTTGTTGATGGAAACTGCGAAGGTAAAAAAAACGGTACCCTGATCAGGAATCGTACCTTCACAATTTCCTTTCAGCAGCGCAGCATTTTATCCAATAGGCTGCGCCAATCGATAACAGTCTCTGGTCAAATTGCCCATTCAACGAATGGGTAAAGATTAAAGAAAATACGTACTGCACTGTTGTAGTCTCAGTGTTTGTGCGGAATAGTGCAAAGATTCTGTCAGAAAACAACTTTGAAAATGAATGTTTAATACTTAGCGGATAACTATTCAGACAATTCCTCAAACTAGTTATGCGTTTATATTGTCGCACTATTCAAGAACATGCATACGTCCCATGGACTCAATTTGACCCACTCGGAACACAAGGCTTTAGCTCAGGCTAGGTTTTTGCGATTAAACTGGTTTAGAGTTCGTTCGAATCATCAGGACTCATACAATCAAATTCCTACCGGCATAGTCTTACTGACTGCATCACAAGCCGAAAGCAGATAGGAAAGTACATTGCAAGGAAGCTGAATGCTACGGAGCTGAGATATTTGAAGCAATGCCCTGGGAAAGAACATGCTAGGATCCCGGCAGATCTAGTTTCGTTATGACACGAACAGATTGGGCTAACAATAGCAAGCGCAGATTTACCCTCGAGCAGTTTTTTTATTGCAAAATATCAAAGGTATGATTTTTTTTTCTGCTCATCTCTGTAGACTGTAAAGTGTATGCCTGCTGTTCTTTCAATGTGGTGTCGGTTTAAAATGGCAGGGCTCATATCGTTGCATTCTGTGGACTTTCCTCTTTTATTTGTGGTATCATTTTTATGCATAGCACAAATTCAGCCGAAATTCTGGTGATTCAGCGCTGATATGATTTTATCCTATGTTCTGCTGCATGTTTATTTACTTGCTTGGTGCTTTAATTGTGTTCGGTTGAGGTAAAAATGGTTTACATGAGCTTTTGGCCGTATTTCTTCACGAAATGTGGATATGCCGCTTGACAATGTCGCGATTTGGAAAAATGCTGTATTTATACTGCGTAATAACTGCCCCTGGTATCGGGCCGTAGTTCTTCAGGGGTTGAGTTATCAAAGTAATGCGTTACAATACTAAGTTACTGATAAATGTAATCTGATTACTGTAATTAGTTACTTTGTAATTAGTTACCCCCAACATTGCAGCTGACAGACCCTTTTTTGTGGAAAAATTTATTATGAAGTTAATTAAAAAAATTTGTTTTGGACTTAAAGGTGCACTATGCAAGTTTATTTACTTTCTGCCCGATTATATTTTTGTCTCAATTCGCTGACATCTCTCCACAATCTGCAAGCTGCCAGCCCCTAAATTCACTGAAAAAAAAAACAGGGCTCTGGAGACCCCACAGGCGTCACAAACTGCAAATAAACACTAGGGCCCCATAAGATAACAAACCGTCCCGGCCAATCACCGACAAGAGTCGCCAGTTATGGAAGCATGGGAAGGAGGGAACTATGGGAGGGAGGGAGGGAGGGATGGAGGGAGGGAGGGAGGGAGGGAGGGAGGGGCGGGCTACCTCTGTTTTGTTTGAGTTCGAATGTCGACAGAGGTGAAAGTAAACAAACTTGCATAGTGCATCTTTAAGTACCTTTTTTCTGCTAAATACCTGGACTTAAGTTCATTTACCACTAAAAGGCTGGACTTGAGTACTTCTAGCCCATTTAAACCATGACCGCATGTACACATTTTAACCTTTAAAACCAGGGACGCTGTTGCGCATTTCTCCCCTTCAGGCCTGGAAAGCGGATACGTCATTTTGTTTTTTTCATTACTTTTCTGACCATTTCCGGGCTCATAGCTGTTCTTTTACTGGCACTTTATACAAGGGCAGATGCCATAGTAACACTTCAAGACACTTTATTTTTTATATTTTTATGTTTATTTGAAACGACACTTAATGCACAAAACATGCAATATAGGAACCCTCCTGTATGGCTGTGTGTTAATGTTTGGTGGTGGTCGGAAGGGCCGTAGGCGCATACTGGCAGCCACGCTTCCGTCAGCCTGACCCAGGGCAGCTGTGGCTACAAAAACTTAGTTTAACACCATCAGAGCGTGAATGTGCGAGTGAATGAATAATGTATCCATTGTAAAGCGTCTTTGAGTGTCCAGAAAAGCGCTATATAAAATTGATGCTTGATTATTATTATCATTACGTCCCTTTTAGTCGTGACTTTTAGTCTTTTCCAATTATCAATGCAATGCCAATGCTATGCCTGATTGAACTGGTCCATGTTCCAATTAAATTTCACCCTCGGTATTTCCTGGGTTGATTTAAAAAAAAAAAAAAAAAAAAAAACAGTGGCAGTAAAATAGCCTAGGTTATAACAAGCGTGCTGCTCAAGCCATTTGCGTGAGAGTCGACAGGTAGGCTATGCAATTTTGAATAACGTACATTTAAATTCAGCAAATCCGTGTCCAGAGGAATAATTGTTGTCTTACCTAATCGGGGAGCACAAGCAGCACCTGTTAACTGCGGAGCGCTCCTGTGAACCTTCTGTTAATCATGAAGATGACTGAGAACAGGTCAGTATTTCTAATTGTTTTAAATGGCTGTTTTGTGTAACCCAATTCTCACTGTGCTGAATTTAACCCGCGATTTAATCGCTGTTAGATCACTTGTGTAGAGAAACTGTCTCTTCAGTTGCCAATTACAATAATTACCTCCGCCGAGGAGGTTATGTTTTTGCCTGGGTTTGTTTTTTTGTTTGTCTGTTGGTTTCCAAAATAACTCAAAATGTAATGAACCGATTTTGATGAAATTTTCACATAAGGTGGGTATTAAGTCAAGGAACAGGTGATTAAATTTTGGCATATCTAGGCCTAAGTACTGCTAAGATATATGCCTAAGTTCAAGATTTCAAGTCTTTCCAATGGGCTGGAGTTCCAATCGCTGTGCTTTTGGCTTTTGCTGCCCCCTGGCGGAGGTCTGTGCTCTCTGAGTGCTTTTCTAGTTTGAAAAGATGTCAATGAAGGAAAATGATTGAGATCTAGCCAGGACTAAAAGGGTCTTTGCCCCCCCTGTAGCTCCGCCACTGCTGCCACCTGTTCCAGAGAAAGAAAAAATGTTTATTATTCTCTTGTGCAGAGCTTGTAATTTTATTTATTAGGCCTCTTTATTCCATTTAAGTTGTGCATGTTATGTAGATAGAGATTTGTTATTTATTTTTTGGTTTTATTGTTCCCCGCCGCGCGAATGCGCGAAGCGGCGGGACATAGTATTCATGACCGTCCGTCCGTACGTCTGTACATCCCGTATCCTTGTCAGCGCGATATCTCAAGAACGAATTGACGGATTTTCTTCAAATTTGATGTCAACATGTATTAGGGCGATATCCCGAGAGCCAGTCGATTTCGGGGGCGTCACTTTCAAGGTCACACCGAGACATTGTTCATTTTGACTCGATTTCACAAAGACACATTAGTGGCAAATACTTGTTCTATTTTATAGTTTTATAGTTTGTTCAGTGTTTTAAATATTGTGATGAAGATTTGCGCAAATAAAAAACAGTTCTTATGAAACAGGTATAAGCTTCAAATACTATTTAAATTTTGTTTCTATCTGCTACAGAGGCTGAGATATCAGCTGTTTACTAGACGTTGACACCTGAATGCTGTACTCCAGAAAACCTCAGGTTTTAGGGGTTCTTTTCAAATCGCCCATCGGTTTACATAAGTGTTTTTTGAATGAGCCTCAGGCCTAAATGGGTTAACAGATGAAGCCAACTGCCCAGCTTCCATGGCTACAATTTTCACTGCTAGTCATGAGACTCTTTCTAGGATTTGATTGGACAGTCATGAATTTTTATAGATTTGGGTATTTCTTGCACTAAAGTTAAGTGAATTTGGCGATGACACTACACAGATACTCAGGACTTTGAGAAATTATTTTCTTATTGAGAAATCTTTGGTGTCAGACGATGCTCTGGCCATTGTGGACTTTAATACTGGTTTCAGCCTATTCATTGCAAAATGTGACCTGAGTACTTCTTGCATGCTGGTCCTCAATTGATAAGGGTCCCTATTTTTCACCTGTAAAATTTGTGCTTGTCTTGCCAGCAAGGCTCATTCCAGTCCACACCATTAGTCCTTAGCATTTATAATGGCTTTATTGTTCTTGTAAAACACACTTTCCTTAAGTATCTCAAAATGTGTTGGCATAGATCAGGGCTATTCAACATTTCCCAGAAAGGGCCGGTGTGGTGGCAGGTTTTCATTCCAACCAAGCTGTAACACATCTGATTCTTGTAATCAACCCCAAGACTTTTTGCTAAAGAGCTTGGTTCGTGGATTCAGGTGTGTAAGTGCTTGGTTGGAATGAAACCCTCCACCCTCACTGGCCCTGTCTGGATAATGTTGAACAGCCCTGGCATTGATGAGTGTAGTTTTTATCCCCGCCGACACGAAGTGGGAGGGGGATATAGGTTTGACCTCCGTCCGTCTGTCCGATCGAGATAAAGGGGACTGCTTTACTCAGAAACTACTACAGATACAGGAACCAAATTTGGTGTGTAGCTTCAGACCATAAAGGCCTTGATCGAGTTCGAAAATAAGAAGCGCACGATTGGCGGGGGATGTTGTAGACCATGTTGACTTGTTAGAAATATGCTGAAGGCAATTTTGTGTGTCTTCCCTTCGCATTGTGTGGAATTGCCTGTTCTCTCAGTCTCAGGTGGCTGCCACATTAATGCACAGCCCAGCACAGATGGTCATTTGGATTTATTTATGGGCTGGGGCAGGGTTACTAGTCTCTGAGGTGTGGTAGGGAGAAGCTTCAGGTCTGTAGCTCAGTTTTCACCAAGTTTCCTTGCTATTGATTATAGCTCAAACCAGCCCATAGCTGTCAAATCTGTGGCTTGTACTAAACCGGTACAGTGTGCTGCCTGCACCGCAGCGGAAGACCATGGAATGTGCCGACACACCTGAATAAACACAGAGCCAATATTATTTGTTTTCCTTGTGCTGCTATACTGTTTTAAAGATAGTCACACTACATCTTTCTAGTTACATTTGACTACATAACTTCTAAGATTTTAGAAATTGTGTATGCATGGGTAATTCATAGCAGCATCAGCATGATGCTTTTATTTGAACCTTTCTGCTGGACACTATTCTTCCCTTAGTTGTCACTTCTCATTTTACACTGTCGCAGACTCAGTACAAGTTAAAAATCTTGGAAATACCTTTTTTTTGTCTGTGGTTTGTGTGCTGGACTGGACTCCTGTGAATTGTAATGAAGAGTTTTATTAGTGAAGCAGATGGCATTTCTTTGGTTCTCTTGGTCTATAAATTTATTTTAAGGCCTCTGTCCGTTCAGTGCATTTCTTTAAATGACCAAGAGGTGTGGTTGGAGGTAGGTGTGCAAACAAGTGTTCGAATAATGGAGTACTTGCCAAAAAATCATAACCGGTTTCAAAAATTTATAGTGGATAATCGTTTTGTAGTCCTGTATTTTGAATACATTTTATTCCAGTATGTTCCTGTGTTATGAGAACCTGTATGTGTCATTTTAAAGCTATCATGCTTGTTGCTTTATTTCAACCTCTTCTACCCCAACTTCTGGAAATGCTGGCGTTACGGGAAATGACCAAGAGACCACTGATTGGCTATACTAAAAATGTACATATGGGGGCCGCCAAGCCAATGTTGACATGGAGATTTTTTAAAAATTTAGAAGTATGTATTATGATTGGTTATTTTAAGTGGAAAACTCATTGTAATATATTGCTAAACTGTAAAAATGTAAATAATAATGTATATATGTGTAATATATTGAAATAAATACATTGAAACTAATTAATACTATTGTTGTCATTCTGTGACAATTTGCCTCTTGTAATTTCGTGACATTGACTTTTTGAAATTTCTTGCCCATAAAGCAGGGTTAAAGTCAATATTTGTTTCTTTAACTTGCAGTATCAACAAAAAAACACCTTAAATATGAACATATTGAAGTTTCATAACTTAACTATTATAGGAACATCACTTTCTGGATAGTTAAACACAACATTGAAAAAACCACGTCAATTTTGTTTAATTCAGTGACAGGGTAGTTTTTGCTTGTTTCTTCCATGAAAATTTCTCAAAAAATATATTTTCACTTAATAATATTAACCCCTTTCTGCAGATGTAGGCGCTCGCGTCTAGAGAACTGCAAATTTAAGGACGTAGTTACAGTGCTGGACCACGAGATGGCACCCCCGGATCAGTTATTGAATATTCACGGGCAGGCAGAGCTGAAACACAATTGAGAGTATGGAGAAGTTCCCTCCAATCCCTGTTTTTCAGGAGTTGTATGAATTAAACTCCTCAGCTAAGCCTGATGTGCAAATTAGTCAATATCCTTGCCCACAGTATTGATCCAGCAGTCTAAAAACATGATCTATTGCGACAGGAAAAATCTTTGTCATGTGTAGCAACCACTTTAGCTACAGTGAGCCAACGGTATTCCAATGAATGTTTCAGAAAACTCAGTTTTCTGAAGCAAAAAATTCTACATGGTATTGATTCTCTCACATTCTACTGTCAATTACAGTCATCTCTTTCAAAAAAGGCGCAGTTCCCTACCGTGGATTTACGTGTAGATTCCTTCTTCGACAAATTCAGCACTTCCTTATATCCTCCTGATTACTGGTGTTGATAGCCAATCACTGGAATATACACTCAATCTCTTCTTCGTAACTGCACAATTACACTTTATGCCCACTTGAAATTTCCGCGGTAACAATGTATTGATTGGCTCGTTTCTTATCCAATACCCAAGTGTTTAAACATTCTACAGTAAGCGAAACACACTGATTGGACAAACACAGAGCATTCAAGCCTATGCGTATCAGCAGGCTCGGTTGCATCCTGTCTACGTTGCGCGCATTACGCGGCTGAAACAGACGCGATATATATATGTATATATATATGTACATATGTATAAAAAATGACGCGCAAAACTGGCCTTGAAGTGTTCAGTTACATTTACAAGATTTAAATGAGATACGGACATGGTCAATGGGAATTATATTGAATGGAACAGGACTGGAGGGTTCCTTCTACTGGATACATCGGTCTCCGGAGGAGGGATTCATGAAAAAGGTTAGGCTTCTTTTGCTTTTTACTTCTGCTTTTCGTTTTGGAATGAACACCGTATTTTCTACAGAGTCGAATGCCGAGGTTTTTTTCCTGTTTAAACGTGGACTTCCCATGCATTTGGATGGACCCCCTGGTACGTTCATTGCACGGTTCTGTTGAATCCAGGCAGGAAATGTATTGTTTATCTTCACTGAAAGTGGAATGTGTATTCTGTTAAAATAAGGGATATTTCAGAATTCAGATATCACTGAGTTAGTGAGTCGTACTTGTTCCTTATAAGTGTTATATAAGAGCTCAGACGTCAGAACTGCTGGTTTCATTGCAGAGTGAATGTCCTGACCATTTAATCAGCAGTTTATTTATTGACTGTGTGTGCTGGCTCGGGGGACTTAAAAGAAAAATGGACAAAACTCTAAACTTTCTTATGGAGAAAAGGCATTTTTTGTGTTTGGAGAGGTTACTGGTGACCACTGATGTTCAGCTGCACTTATATTGATAAATTCATGCTGAACTCAATCAGAAAATCATAAGTTCATATCAAATTTCATGCCTCAAAACTTTATTTGTGTTAAATACATGATTAATTGATGCTTTGACAGTGCAACATCTCAGACGTTGGGGAGACACTTAGATAGCTTTGTAATTTGGCTGATAGCATGTAGGTAATCTAGAATGTAATGTTGGAGATGAATTCTATTTGTGATAAAGCAGTTTATGATCCGAGAAATGTATAGATTTAAGCCCCAGCAGTTTTTCCATTCAGTATTAATTTTTTGCAATTTTAATGGTGAATTCTGATGAAGATTTTTTTTTTTGCAGTCCATTTTCTCGACCAAAATCATGAAAATAAACTGAAATACAATGTAATTCTAAATGCTGTAAGCAGTAGCGGCTCTAGACCCGGGAATGGCGGGGCGCAGACACGTCCCTTTATGACAATTAGTCCTGGGTAGTTCGCAATCATTTTCCTTCACTGACGCGTTTTCCAATTATCGTACTTGGCAACTTAAGACACGGTCTCTCCAAATGTGATCGAACAGCGATGAAATCATGGGCGAAATTCAGTACAGAAAAAAAATTTACTTATTAATTGGCCAGTGCTTCGCGTTGATTGATCAGGTCCGTGTTCCAGTTAAATATCGCCTTTCACTCTCGGTATTGTGTGGGTTGATAAAAAAGTGGCACTTGGCAGTTAAATAGGCAGCGTGCTGCTCAAGCTGTTTGCGTGAGAGTCGTCAGGTATGCAAGTTTGACTAACGTTGATTTAAATACAGCAAATAAGCGTCCAGATGAATGATTGTCTTCTTACGTAATCGGGGAGAACAAGCAGCAGCTGTTAACTGCGGAGTGCTCTCGGAGCGAACCTTCGGTTACTCATGAAAATGACTGAGAACAGGTTAGGACTAACGACTGTTTTAAACAGATGTTTTGTCACAATTCTCAGTTCAGGTTCCGCCACTGAGCTGAATTTCGCCCATGATTTCATCGCTGTTCGATCACATTTGGAGAGACCGTGTCTTAAGTTGCCAAGTACGATAATTGGAAAACGCGTCAGTAAATGATTGCGAACTACCCAGGACTAATTGTCATAAAGGGACGTGAGTGCGCCCCGCCATTCCCGGGTCTAGAGCCGCTACTGGCTGTAAGTGTCTTTTCTGAGTAAAGCAACATTTTTCCGCTTTATGAAGCTTTAATCTTGAATTATACAGCATTAAATTGGGTAACCCATAAATAGCCAAATTTTGCCTCTGCGCAAAGGGGTTAAAGAACAAGTTAATACCTTCAATAGGACATATCATACTTGATTTTATCTTATTTAGTTGTAGAGTTACAACCCAAAATGTAATGAGACTGTAATTCCGTGACAGCTTGGCAGCCCCCATATAATACACACGATATTGATTGGATGACAATTGTGCACATAATTAATGAATTCAAACCGTTCTATAAATTCCATCTCCCGTTTCCATTTATTACACTCAAACTAGAAACATCTTTGTGTACAACCCTATAGAAAAAATTGGTGCAGAATAGCATCACTTATAAGTCTAGCTACACTGCCCGGCCAAAAAAAAAGTCACCGTTTGGAAATTATTGAAAAAATTCTATAATTGGATAATTATTGAGGTTATTAATATGTTTAAGCTGGCAATAATCATTTTAACCCTGAATGATGAAGCACGTCGCTAGTTATTTCTTAAAAAATCATGTCGGAAGACACATCCTTTGATGGTAGAAAAGATGTTACATAATTTCAGAACGGGCAAGTTATTGTCCTGTATTTAGCAAAGAAAACCATGAAAGACAAAAGTAAGTATGAGGAATCATTTTCACAAACAAATTTGCCACCACAAATTCCAGACCTTAAACGCATTAAAAGTTACTGGGATGTGCTCAAGAGAGACTACCGAGTGGTTCAACCACTATGTCGAGAAGATAAGATCTCAGCCAAAAATTATGGCATTTCTGATCAAAAATAAATGTTCTGGCATTGCATATAGTTGTCAAAACAATGGCAAGACGAATATACACTGTAATCAAAGCTACAGGGGTTCCAACTAAATATTTGAGTCTGCGACTTTTTTTATGGCCGGGCAGTGTATTATGAGCAATTTTATGAGCTACTGGACATTGTCACCACAAAAAATAAAAACAAAAAAAAATCCTTGGACAAAATCCTCAATTTGAAGAAAGTGATTCATCACATGAAGTGTGACTTTTTTCATTAAAGTAACTTTTTTTCAGGGAATGTAGCTTGACATTGTGATAGAGCACCTAGTGAAGTCTGGTCTGTATTATAAATTTATAATTTTTGTGACTAGAATAATTTTTGTATGCAATTTATGGTGCAGTTTGGTTGCAGCTAGACTGCCCCATTCATGCATCTGCGTGCATGATATACTGGATAGAAATACTGGATATAAAAGAAATATCATGTCTAAATAGATTGAATACGTGCAACAAAAAAAGCTGAGGCAGACCAGTGTTGACTTGGAGTTTGATTGTCAACATTAAGAACGAACTTCATAATATTCATTTCAGCCCTAATATCAGAATAGACTTAGTAAAAACAGGGTAAACAACAGCACAACGCTGCCTGCATTCATTCAAATGTGCAACCTCTGTCCACTATACCGTGTTCTAAAAAATAATTGGAAAAAGAATAAAATTCGTGCACCCTGTCACTCAGCGGGACAAGCACTCGGTGGGAGGAAGTGATTAATTTCTGCAGTTGTAGGAGCAAAGCCATTTGGAGGCTTATCATTTTTGGGTCACTTACATGCCTCAGCTGTTCTTAACTGCAAGACTATCTGAGTCATGAACACATGTTGCTGACCTCTGTGCTTTTTTTAACCCGGGTTTGGCCTTGTGTCTTTACCTGCTGACCTTTAGCTGTCATGACGAGCAGTGCGAGCCTCTGAGTATTTTTTAAAAATTTCAGCTTTATAATGAACTTATTCCCTACTGGCATACATAAGGGAAAAATGTTTGAGGAAAAGCACTGCAACACAAAAAAAAACATTAAAATATTTTATGGATGAGCTGTTAATGTCATTTGCATTTCCTCCTCTGATGAAATCTCACGCCATATCAGAGAATTTCCCGTGGAGAATTCTTCTGGACTTCTATTTAAGTCCAACTCTACCTCTGAGTCGATAAGATATCATAACAGTTTTGTTTTCCATCATTTTGATCAAAGGTTTTCAAGTCAGAGAAAATTAAGCTGGTTGCAATGCACAAATGCTTGCTGAGTGCGAACAAACTTAAACGGGCTTTTTTTTTTTTTTTAAGAAAAGGACGTCATCTGCTTCAAGGAGCCAGGATTTAACATACATTTTCATATTTGGGTATCCGCTTAATTTTTATGTACGAACTAAGTAATCCGTAATACGGGAAAGAATTTGATCGCAGAAATATTGATGACCTTTCTCGTTGGACATATCTTATTGCAATTTGGCAGTGCTGTTGTGTAAGGTAACGTTGATGTCTAACCAAATACTGTACAAAGCAAATTCTTGTCTATGTGAACATAACCCCTAGTTAAAGCTTTATGTCTCAGGATTTGAGTGGAACAGAGATCGGAAGAATGGCCTCAATGAAGCAAGGCACCTATGTGAAGAGCTAATTTTAAGACAAAAAGCCCCTGAAATGAAAAAAAACAATTTGAGATTATTTTTTGTTTGAGCTGCACCAATTAGTAAAAAGCTCAGAAGCCTCATGTCATTGATAAAGATCAGATTACGTTATTATTAGTAGCATTATACTGTGTGTAGAATTAGATTCCAGTGGTAGCTGCGCAGGCTGGTCTTCAGCTTGAATGATGAGTGAAAAGAGCTGAATGATGGTGAAAGATATTATGCTGCATTCCATGGGTCGTTCTAGTGATATTTGTGCAAGTATGGTGTGTTTTTTGTAGGAGACCTATATGTCCTGATTCAAGCCCATTTTATTTCAATTTCAGTTGCAGCATATTGTTGCAATAAGCCCCCAGATGCAATGATTATTTATTCATGAGTCTTTGGCTCTCTAATGACATTTGAGGCAGAAAAAAGTTTGGGCAACTTGAGCAACTTCAATTCTGCTGCTAGTCAGATAATTGACAGCTTTGTTCCAATCAAATCCAGAGAAAACATGATGAACGTAAATGGCGGAAATATAAGCTTCAGATTTATTATGAAATCGAGAAAAGTTACCTACAGTGAACTATTGCTACTGCTACAATGCAGAAATGATAAATGACAATAAAAACAACTAGGGTTGTCGCCGACAACACTTACGGTCTCCAAGACGCGCCGCCTTACGCCCTTATGTTAACGACATGACTGTCCTTTGCATACATTCCGCAATGGAAGAATAAATAGTGAAATATTATTTATGTGTGGTAGAACAAAGTTTAGCCTTATTTTCAGGAAGGCACTGTTGAAGCAAAATAATGTTGCATTTTCACTGTTTTCACTTGATTGAGACTGAAAATGTAAAACCGGGCTCCTTCTTTCACTGTGTTAGGTAGCATTCTTTCATCCCCGAAAAGTTAATTTAATTTGGGCCAACGGTTACCCCAAAAGAGTCCACACAAAATCTATCACTTTTCACTTTTTTCACTTGACTGAGAATAAAAATTCAAAATAGGGCCTTGTGATTCCCGAAGTTAAGCAGCAGTCTATCTTACCTGAACATTTGAATTAATGGTAAACTCAAAATAGGCTCCTACTTGAAGTTGTTTGATGCTTTTTCACTTTTTTCACTTGACTAAGAGTGAAAATGTACAATCCGGCCTCGTGATTCTAGAATTTACATTACAGTCTATCATCCTTGAAAATGTCGTTCAATTCGGTCAAATGGTTACTATAGAGTAGTCCACACAAATCCAGTGAGTTATGGTCCTTAAAAGTTACAATGAGGTGAACAGCAATTTTTTTCCAATTTCCGGACCCCATCATGATATTTCTAAATTTTATGGCTTAAATATCAACATTTTAGTAATAGGGTATGACTTCAAAAATATAGAGCTTGCATTGGCGTATGTGATGATGTTAACAATACTTCGATTGGATCATTAGTTAATGAGTCATGATCCCCCGAAGTTCCCTCAAAATTGAGATTTTCGGTTTTATGGGCTCTTCAAGCAAATATAAGAGCAGAACACTGTGACTGATTATTTTTCAAGTAATTTTCCTAAATTCATATATGTATCTTCTTCAAAATGAGCTATGAAACACACAGTTATCGTTATCGGTAGCTGCTGTAGAAAATTGCCAACACAACCACCCTCAGAAAACCTGAAAATCGCAAAATTCCAAAGATTTTAAGTATGTCCCCCGGAGGGGGGACATATAGCGTTTGTGACTATTCCTGTGCGCCGTGATCGTTATCGTTATCGTGATCGTTATCGTGCGCCGTACCAAACGACGTCACACACTTTTTATGAACATTTATGAAGATGTCATTACAAAACTTTTCATACACACATATCTGGTCCCGAGGTAGGTTGCCATGGAATTTCGGCCAAATTGGAAAAACAACATGGCCGCAATGGCGGCCATATTGAATTTTGGCTGCACCGCCGTACCACACAACGTCTCACACTTTTTATGAACATTTACGAAGATAACATGACGAAACTTTTCATACACACACATCTGGTCCTGAGGTAGGTTGCAATTGAATTTCGGCCAAATCGAAAAAAAAACATGGCTGCAATGGCGGCCATCTTGAATTTTGGTTGCATCGCTGTACCACACAACGTCACACACTTTTTATGAACATTTACGAAGATATCATGACGAAACTTTTCATACACACATATCTGGTCCTGAGGTAGGTTGCTATTTTCAGAAAAAAGTTCTTTTAGAAAAAAATTGGGACTTTGTTGTAATGGTCGCTCTACCTAATAAATAATTAGTTATTCAATTTCATATGGCTATTGTTCCAATGAAGGCTAGAAGCAGAATATACTAAATTATTATTACAATAGTTCTTTGTTGATGTTTCGCATAAATATTACCTGATCACATGAAAAATATAACTTGTAAAAATGTATCATGACTTTAATTATATTTAAATATGTCCATCTCACCACTCCTATTTAATGCAGCCTGTGTGTAATGATATTCTTTCATAATAAATACACATATTTATTCAGTTTTATATTAAGTTGTTATCTAAAATTAGTATTCACGATGTACAACATATTGGGCCACTGGACATTAATCAGGCTCCTGGAGGGAAACGAAACGTTATGATAGCGAGTGCAGCATGCAATTATTATTCCAGAGATGGATATTTCAATGAAGCACAGGTGTGGATCTATTCCATTAAAGATGAAAATAATATAGTAACAATTTGATGCTAAAAGAAACGGGTATTATGATCCGAGTGGCGTACAATATTGTAAACAAATGACAGAGATTACTGACCCATACACTTGGTCATTTCTTTATTGTAACATTATTGTAAACCTCTCCCTCTGGGAGCCTGATTAACGTCCAGTGGCCCAATATGTTGTACATCATGGTATTTGAGAGAGAGAGAGCGAGAGAGACGCACGCACACCACACCACACCATGCATGCATTATTTGGATCTATGGTACAACGGACTTCTGCCATCATGTTCCATGTGCCATTCCAGTCATACAGCGAAAACCATTCAGTGAGTTTGTACAAAATTTGGCATAAATATTCCAGAGCCATATACCTTTAGATGTTTTACTGGCATCACTAAGATGCCGTTGCAGCTTTGGCATATCCATTGCACCTAAACATTCAAAATGAGGTCTAATTCAACAAAAATTACCCTGACTGATTCCATTGCCTACTTAAGCCGCTCCCTTGGAATCCTGAACCCCACGTATATAATTTTATATATATACAGATGCTGGTCAACGAATTAGAATAATTTGAAATAGTGCAATCGTTACATTTTTTTAATGCATTTTTTGTGCAGAAAGCAAATCGGGTGTTCACCGCGCCTGTCCTACTTGTTAGAGTAATCACAGAACTCGCTACCTGTAAGAAATTTGCTCAGCTGAGTCTTCCAAAAGGCCCATTTAGGCCATTTAACTGTGACACTGTTGTTTCATTGAATTAGAATAATTCATAAGTCATTTCATTGAGTTAGAATAAGTGCTTGAATTTTTGTTTTCTGTGAAGAGTGTTCACTGTGCAGTATAAAGTCAGGGTTGAGTAGAATTTCTAAGTTGTAAAATCAATCATGGGTGAGCAGCGCGACCTCTCAACCGGAATAGTGGCTCAAATTCAAACAAATTCAACCAAACTAAAATTTCTGAGCAGCTTTGCATCAGCCAGTCTTCCGTCTGCAAAGCTCTCAAGAAAGACTGGAGCAAGCGCACCAACTGTTCCGGCGTCCGAAAAACTTCTGCTTGCGACAACAAGCAGCGACAAGATCGCAGTCAGCATCTGGTTCAAGTCCACTTCCGGGCTCAGCGACTTGTGGAATGAGCAGACCAGCACTAACGTCTCGAGATCAACCACTTACAGTCGTCTGCGCAAACTCGGCTTCAAATCTTGCGTTCTTGCAGTAAAACCAATGCTGAACAAGAAACAAATGGAGAAACGGCTGAAGTGGGCCAAAGACGGCGAGGGGACTGGTGAAGACTGACAGAAAGTGGTCTTCAGTAACGAAGTAAGCTTTTGCATCTCCTTCGATGACCAAGGTCCTTGTGTCTGGCGTCGTGGTGGCCAAACCTACAACCATGAGGCCGTGAAAAGATCCGTCAAGTTTCCCCAGAGGGTTATGGTCTGGGTATGCATGTCTGCTCAGGGTGTAGGGAAACTCTGCTTCCTCAAGAAGACTGTCAATGCTGCCGTATACCAACATGTTCTGGAAACGTTCCTGATTCCGATTGTTGAGGAACAGTTCGGCGAAGAAGACCTCATATTTCAACAGGATCTTGCACCGCTCATGCGGCAAAGTCGACCAAAGATTGGTTCGCCGAAAAACAGCTTGAAGTTTTGGCATGGCCGGCCAACTAGCCTGACCTCAATGTCATTCAAAACCTTTGGGCCATCGTCAAGCGGAAAATTTGCGACAGAAGGCTGACTGCGCTTGACCAACTGAAGCAGACCATCGCCACAGCCTGGGAAGCAGTGAGTGCAGAAACTTGCGACAAGCTGGACAAATCGATGTCGCGGAGACTTCATGCAGTCATACAAGCCAAGGGGGCAGCCACAAAATACTGAGAAAGTGATGATTCTAATTATAATAAAAATTATTCTAATTTAGTGAAACGGTTTCTCCATTATTCTAATTCAATAAAACAACAGTGTCACAGTTAAATGGCCTAAATGGGCCTTTTGGAAAGCTCAGCTGAGCAAATTTTTTTACAGGTAGCGAGTTCTGTGATTACTCTAACAAGTAGGACAGGCGCGGTGAACACCTGATTTGTTTCTGCACAAAAAATGCATTTAAAAATTTTACGATTGCACTATTTCAAATTATTCTAATTCGTTGACCAGCACCTGTATATAATATAAATATATATATATATATATATATATATATATATATAATATATATATATATATAATATATATACACCATTTTTCACATTTACAAGTACAGCATTATCTATTAGATGGGCAATGGACATGCCCATGGGGTTTTGCCCAATTTCTTCTGACAGCTGCGCACCGGGGGACACCAGTCGCGGGCGACTGACCGACTGGACTGCGTCTAGTTTATACTCAATTTACGGCTAAACTATTCGCATTTATATAATAAAGTATATCAGAGAAATTGTAGATCTAGGAATTTAGGAACTTTTTGATACCACTAAATACGAAATATCATGTTTTGTTGCTGAGCTACAAGCATTGGAATATGACACCAAAAATTTCACTTTCCGAAAATAGCCATTTTCAAAGGAAGATGATTCAAGTTCTAAGACAAAATTGGAAAAATGCCTCAAACTTTGTAGAGAATTCTGTCTGCTTTCATTTGAGCTATTACACATTTGTCACTACTGCCGTTAGTGAGAAGAAGATTTCTAAAGAGGACCTCAGTCAAATTTTGAAAATGTCGAAAGATTTTCAGTTTTTTCGGAATAGCGAAAAATCTAGTCAGGCGCTCAGAAACCGCTATGGGTGCAATCGATGGGGAAGGATGTCCCCTACATTTTGGTGAAAGTTTTGTGAAATTATCTTGAATAGTTTTCGAGCTATTGAGGTACAGAGATTTTTACGTTTTGAGTTATAGCCCATGACGCAGAGTGAAAATGAATTTTTTTAAGTGACGTGCCGACACCTCATTATGCTCCATCATCCCCGAAAATTTAATAAAAATCAGCCCAGTAGTTACTTCAAACGAAAGTGCACAAAAAAAGTACAAAAAATAAGAATGAATACAGGACGATACAACAATAGGTCTCCACGACTTTCGTCTTTGAGACCTAATAATATTTATTGCTACCTGTTCTCCACTGTTGATAAACTGATTAATTAAATCAGTTCCCTCTGAATTCCTCTCTTTAAATAAATGTTATTTGTTATTCACTTCAAGCATGTGCCAATATGAGAAAATTTAAACCGGTTCGATATTGAATTAAAAACCAAATCAAACCGTAACGACGGTTTTGACCACTTATGGTCCCACATGCGTCTTTTTTTCTTTTTTTTTTTCCATGTTGACCAATTTTTTTTTTTTAAATGGCGGACCGGTTCCAACGGTCCATATAAAATGAACCAGTTCAATCAAGTAAACCGGATCAAACTGGTTAAACCAGAAATCAGTCCAAGCTTAATTCACCTCACAGAAAAGATCTTCAGCTCATCTGAATTTTCACTATAAAATCATGCAGAGCCAGTTCTAACCTAACAGGTTCCCTGAATCGGCTCACTAGTATCCAGTTTAAAGGAGTACTGTGGTGTCCCACACAAATGGCCTATTTGTGTTGTTCTGAACCCTTGTGAACCCTACTCAGCCATTATAATTTTCAGCAGTTCGCTCTTAAATGAGTCATTGTAGTCCAAATTGCCCCAGGCGCGTAATTATCACGCTCATGTAAGCCACCATAATTGCCACAAGTGCCAACGAGGGCGCGCAAGATTCCCAGCGAGTGTGATGTAAACCAGCACCTTAGCCATCATATTCACTCGTAAATAATAACACGAACAGCGCGAACAGAGTGTACTATAAGCAGCTGAAAATCTTCCAAATTTGATCATTTGTATTTTAAAGTCATTATGGATATGATGGAGGAATGGGGAAATGTGCCCTATTCGTTTGAGCCTATGCAGTTACGTTGCTCTTGGGATGCAGCCACCTAGGCAGCCAATATTCTAAAATCTTTGTAAATGATGATCACATTTAAACGATATGATTTGATTTTTGCTCCAGCTTTACAAACTTGGCTGCTGTAATATGCATGAATCTATCCGAGGTTTCGCAGCAGTGTTGTGCAACCCAAGTCTGATTGCAGATTTTTGAGACATTCGCTATTTGCTGGCGAGTTTAAAAGCAATGGCTTGGGTACAGCTAGCTAACCAGTGAACCTATGTTAGCTAGGATGCCTATTGGAGAAGTTCTTACTGCTCTGATTTGTCACTTTAAACGCCATCACAATCAAAGCCTCTTTCAACATTGATTACCAGCTTCTTTTACCTAAAGAGCAAACGGACAGTTCAGCCTGAGACATGTTATTTCTTCTATGCATGCTATCACGTATTACATTAGTCTTCAGATTATAATGCTAGCCATCTTCCCACCCTGCTGATGCTAGTTAAGGGAAATGTTTGTAATCATTGCTATGCTGAAGCAATGTGATTTGGTTTTTGCCCGAGCTTAACAAGCTAGCTTGCTGACAGCGATTGCTCTTGAGCTAGCCAAGTAGCAAGTTTGCCACTGGCCTCTCTTGAAACATGCACAACGAATGCCCATTATGCAGACCATGAATGGTCCGATAAACGACCAGCTGGCAGGCTGCCGCTGTTCCTGGTTTAATCGTGATTCCCAAGCCACATAGCAATGGGAGAACTTATAATGACTTTGACTGGCTGAGAACGATGTTCCTCATTTGCTAATATAATTTCCCTTTCCGATTCTTCGCATGACTAACGCCGGGATCGATTCAACAAAGAAGTGGTTTGATTCTGCAAGCATAGTGAAGGGAATGCGCATTTTCTGGGGGACCTCGTCAATTGCGCTTTACGACTCGTGGCAATGGATATGTAAAATAAAGGTTAGTTTACCACAATCACGTATGGTAATTTCATTTTCCAGCGTGTCAGTTTTTAGAGCTTTAAGCCCTGTAAAAACACGAAAAAATCAGAGCTATCAAAGTGTATCCCGTTTACTGTAGTAAGCTAGTCAATGGTTATGATGGTAGTGGAAATAGTGGCTGATGAATCAAGGTGTCGTTAAACGTCATAGCCTCGTTTTCGATCTTGGATAAAATGAATAAAATGGCGCCGCACATTAGATTTTTAAAATCAATTGTGTCTGCTACACCCATCCCCTACCAAGGCAGAAACAAGTGGATTTACATTGTTCGAGGTGTCCTTTGTGATATTTGAGCTACTTTTTGCCGCAACATAGTGCTCCTTTAATGTGTGTAATTTTACACCAATTAACATCAGTGATCTTGAGGTGGTGATCAAACGACTTAAATCTCCCACCTGTTCTCTCAAACCTATTCCAACAAAGCTGCTCAGATGTGTCTTGCGCTGCCTGTTAGACCATCTTCTGCATGTTACTAATGCCTCTCTCCCGTCCAGTGTTTTCGGCGGTAAACAGTTCTCTCACTAACCCCCAAAAGTGCAGCAATGTCCCGGACTTGCACATCAGCCATCAGCTTCCATGGGGAGTACAAGAGAGGGGCGTCCCACAGTCTTATCAGCATTTAGGAGTAAACGATTCAGGCTATGAACCACTTCATCCACATTGGTCAGCACCTCAGGGTCAGCCTCTGTGTCATTAAATGAAAAAATGTGCAAAATATAGCTAGTTCCTCGAGGCTTCCACGCAAAATGGCAAATTATCAAAATTGGCGTTTTCATATCCTGCGATGTTAGCTAAAAGTCTCAAATCTCTCGCAACTGCTCGTCTTTATGAAGCCATTCTCAAATTTAGTGAATTGACCATTCTAAACAGCAAGCTTTTACAGGAGGTCTGTGTAATCAATCTAAGCACTCTTTTTAGGAACAACCAATGGGAATAAGGCGACGCGATGACAGGGATGAAAGCCACACCCCCTCATTACCATTAAATTTTTTGGTCCGGGACTGCCACGGAAATAAATACAGAAATTAATAAATTAGGAAATAAATATAAATGGAAATAATTAAAGAAATAAATGAATATGGAAATAAATATAGAAATAAATAAATGGGTGAAATAAAATTAATGTATAAATTGATTTCATTTAAGAATGTTTTTTTTTTAACTCACAGTTCTATAGCATTTAAATGTATGTATTTATTTATTTATATAAACATTTATTTATTTATTTTTAATTTTGGCAGTTTTGGGCTTCCATACAATCTGATGTACACCAGTCAGGATTCAGAGAAAATCACAGCATGGTATGGCTCCTCAATACCTTTCAGACCTATTTACTTTCTACAGCCCACTGAGATCCCTCAGATCATTGGGTATGGGTCTCCTGAATGTACTTAAAGTTAAAACAAAATCAGGTGAAAGTGCATTTTAGTCACTATGATGCTGTTCTCTGGAAGAAACTGCCCATTGATATGAAGTCTGAGGAAACTTGGTGTTGTTTTAAAAGAGGACTTAAAACATAACTCTTTCCTTGCATCTTTGGCAGTTAATTTGTCTGCTTGTGTAACTTTGTGTGTGGTTCTGCATGTTCCTCAGTAAGAATAGGTCACAGATCCTTAGACCTGTGCATTAGTAGAGGATTGTGAGTGCTGTTATGGGTTAATGGAAGGTAGATTTTATAAGTGTATTTGAATTTTTATTTTTTGTATGTGTTTTGCGTTTGTTTGCTTTCATCTTCTGTAAAGCACATTTCATACAGTTGTACAACTGTATGAAATGTGCCATACAAATAAACTTGAATTGAAAATTGAATTGAATAAAAAGTTAAAAAAAAAAAAAAAAAAAAAAAAAGGTTCTCACATAGCTTACCACAAAGTTTGGCTGCATCAGGTGCTTAACAGTTTGTGGAAAACAAACTTCAAATGGACAGGAGGCTGGAGCACAGTCTTACATTCACAGCTTTATGGTGCAAACAGACTTTTGACACTACTGAGCCTCCATTAGAGTCAAAAAGGACAAAGAAACCAGGGCAATAAAATATAATAGACTTGAAAACAAGTGCACAATTGTCAATCAATGGACAGGCAGGATTTCATATCTTAAATATGAAAAATAAAAAAAATACATAAACACAAAAAAAAATTATGCAACTCGCTTGCAGTCGTTTGAGTCTTTTCCTGTTGCCAGTAGGTGGCGCTATGACAAACTTGATCAGCTCATAAATGTCTTGAGGATGGGACTGTAATCATGCATTGAAGTTTGAAGCAGATCATACAATGTACTTTTAAATTTCCACAACTTCCTTTTTCATGGCAAAACTTTGAAATTTGCTGTGGCACCACAGACACACCATTCTACAAATCCAAAAAAGTTTTGCAATTTAACATCACCAAGGTCTTTGGATGTCATGCACAGAATTTTAAGTCGCTAAGATTAAATCTCTTTAAAGGAGCTTTTGAAAGTACAATGCTTGGAAATGGCCAAAGCTGCAAAAAATATGCAAATTCAATTCCTGTTGGTTTTCAGTCATGGCACAAAGGGATTTTTTTATGTCCTGACATGCTTCATGTGCCTACCAAACTTTGCAACTGCAGTTGGAATGTACTCCGAAGGCTGCTTTGTTGAAATTTTTCAGGGGGCCATTTTGGGATGTCCATGCTTAACTGCATATCAAATTGAAGAACATTAGAGTTAATTTGGCTGCTAATTTTCCCAAAGGCCTCAGAAATGCGAGTGCAAAATGAAGACTGATGCGGGATATCCAAAATGGCTGACTTCCCGTTGGTAAAAAAAAAAAAATCAAGAATGATGAAACAATGCCCCACCAAATTTCAGTGACATTCAGACACCTTAATCCGAACACGATCCTGCGTTTGGGGGCGCTGCTGTGCCACCTGGGCACGCATGTGCACAATGGCTCGTGAAATTTCAAATTTCATGCATTTCTGACTCGTCTACCAACCTTCATGAGTTTTCCGGCATCTTTAAACTTAATGAATAATTTTTCTATAAATGCGTGCAATTTCTAGTTATTTAAACATGGCCAAGTTGATTACTGTGATTGCCACAAGGAATTGGTGAATAACTGAAAAAGATGTGAAAGACATAAAAATGATGCAGCTGCTGATCCGAGATTATGATCAAACTCATGGTAGGGAAAAAGTGGTGGGCAGTGCGAGTTCAATACTCTGGTGTCAGTGTGAGTAATGTCTCGGGAAGATGAGAAAAGCGCTGGTTGGTCTCTCCGACCAGATAGGAGGAAAAAAGTTATATGTAGACTTTGCTGTCCACTTTGTTTAGCTCCTCTATTTGAAGACTGAATAGTATGATAGCCAAATTATGTGTTAATGTTTGCACTGTTATAATAACTTTTATGCTGGTCAGATCACGTAATTTGATACCACCCATGCTATGAAACATCAATAACGGCAACAAAAAATCCATTTGTCGCATTGATTTAGATTAGATGATTTGCAGTGAACAGATGAATTATTGAAGTCCTAAAATGGCAGTTTTAATGAGATATTTGTGAAAATATCATCTTTTAAAGACCAAGTGATGGGCTACTCCTTGTGATCTGTTACTCCTTAATATACTTTATGAAATTTAGCTCTTATTCTACCCAGTAAGTACGTATGAAATGTAACGGTAGTGTCGTTCTGGTTATGAGAAATAGCCGTATTGTTCCTTTGTATATTCTTTCCTGAGATGACAGAGGGAAGTTATTATTATCATTATTATTAGTAAATGTAACCACATTTTCTTAGGAGATGAGGAGCTGCGTATCTTTACTGCCCTCTGCAGCCTGAAGTACACTGAAGTACCGTTCTCAAGTAGTTGCCCATGTCAGTTTTTGTTGTCGAACTGCAGTACCATCAAGCAAAGTGCTGCTTAAACAAAGCTTTCCAGTCTTTTTGATAGTCTGCAGCAAAATGCTGCCATGCCCCAGATTTTTTTCTTCAAGAGCCAGAGTCTGTAACTTTGGACCAGCTCATAGAAGGGGGTGATATATAATTTTCCAGTAGACCACTGAAGTTTTTTGTGGGGGTAGATGCATTGTCTAAACTGACAAAAAAATGTTTTTTTTATCAGAAGATCCCTTCGGGGTGGAAATTACAGTCCTTTTTAGGGTAGCGGTGAAACGAGCCAAAATTTTGACAGCCAAAATCTGGACTTTGACCTTAAAAATTTTCAAGGTTTACTGAGGGTGCCGCCTATAGCTGGCCCTTCAAATAATGACTTTCTGCATTTTGGACTACATTTGAGACCCTCCCAGGGCCTGGGCCCTCATCAACTCTGGCTTATTTATGTGTATTTGGATACATTGGGACTAGTTCTTTCCAAATTTGCATAAATGGTGGTGGGTTAGTCACAACGCTTTTGCACAGGTGGCGCTTTTTATGGCAAGAATGCGATTTTAGGCGATTTTCATTTGGCCATATCTCAGAACGCCCCCTATGGATTTCAGTGAAACTTGTTTTATTGTGTTTCTCTATATCTCTGCTATTCATGATGAAAAAATCAAGAAGGCTTTTTGCCTCATTAACCCTTAACATGCCAGAGTTTGACGTATGTCGCAATCAAGCACCACCTCTGAAAAATGCCCATTTTTGTTTTAGTCCCCACCAGCCAGTGAGGAGAATTATTTGAGTTTTTTGTCGTTACGTTATGTTCTACAGTTATATAGAAATGAGCAATTGAATTATGCCTGTATCATTTTTCTTAATGACAGACAAATCTTAGGCTTCAATTAAAACGGACATTTCTGTGCCTGTGTAAGGAGTTTATATTTTAGGAATGAAAGGGGGTGTTTCATGTGTTAGTTTTTCTTAAAAAAAATTACTATCAGATGTTAGTTTTATTTGTATTTTCTGAATTATTCGCAGCATTTATATTACCCTAATTGCCTCATATAATTTTATTTAACCAGAACTTGGACCAAGATTACTTAGCGTGAAGGACTGTCACTGCCATGCTCACAGAGTTCCAAATGGATTGTTCTATGGATACAGATCATTTTCGATTGCCCAATCAAGACAAATTCTGGTTGTCCAACAGTCCATCAACCAAACGATCTACTAGACGATCAAATGGGGTATGCTTTAATGTATAAATATATTTACCTTGCATGATGCTTATTCATGAGCTCAAGCAAAGGTTACTCAAAAATACATGCCCATTTC
The DNA here is from genome assembly GCA_029721435.1 of Gymnothorax reevesii. Taxonomy (NCBI): domain Eukaryota; kingdom Metazoa; phylum Chordata; class Actinopteri; order Anguilliformes; family Muraenidae; genus Gymnothorax; species Gymnothorax reevesii. Next base: position 71,360,871 of record CM056578.1, on the reverse strand, counting down.
TTGTGCATTGGGTCATTGGTGTTTGTGAATGGAGTGATTCAATTTCTTTGAACTAAAATAACTGCTTTTACCTGATGCTGTCAGTTTCTCGTCACTGGCCACCCATGTACCCTCAGTGTTTTGTGGATGTTGGGGAAGGTCTTTAGGCAGGCTGGATGGGCAGCGGAGGGGCGTGGTAGAGATGGCGGTGCTTCCTTCAGACCTCTAAAAACGGCAGCGGGGCAGGACGAGCTCGTCATTGACACGTCTTGGTCAGGTCAGGTCAGCTGCAGGCGAGCAGTGGGGGAAGTGGGCTGACAAACGAGCAGCTGTTACCCTTGTGCAGCTCGTGGGGGGGTGGGGTGGGGTGCTAAGCTATAAACACCCCTGTTTGTTTCCACAAAATGCAATTAATCATGGGGTTTGGATTAGCATTGCTCAGGCCATTTTCCCTACGCATATGCTAATTTAATAGAGGGAGGAGTGGTAATGAGGGAGTGTAAAATGAGCGGCCAGTGAAACTGATGGCCTGACTCAGATGATACGATGCACATGGATATGCACCATACTGAGGTAGGATTGAGTAGGAAGCCCCTATATTCTCATTCAGCTTCAATATGTGCGTGCAGCTGACTCGTGTCAGCATTAACTGATGTTTCACGATCATTGTTTTTGGATGCCAGTCAGATTTATTCAAACGTGGATGAAAAGGCTTATGTTTTTAATTGGTCAGATTTATCGTTTGGTTTTAGATGTGCAGTTGTGAAAAAATGAATATTAACGCTAGCAATTAGGCATGCATTGCAGGTATCATATGCCCAGCAGAACTGCATCAAGCATGCGGGCTAAACTTGCAAATACCATTTTTGACACATTGATTCAATATTCAGCAAAATCTACAATCAAATACCCAATTAAAAATGCCCAACTAAAACCTTTGATGTATCCAAATATTCATTTTTAAATATCCTAAACTCCTATGGAGTTAAGGCTACAACTGTTTGTCAAGTCATTTTGGGTTATTAATAGCCATGATGTTACTCACTATGCTTTCAGTATTGACTGAAACCTCTGCATGTAATGAATGGTTGGTCTGTATTACTCTCCTTGGGGCCATTTATCCATGCTGCGTTTGCTCATTTGAGGCAATTAACGGGCTCTGCTACTCTGTGTAAAGTGATAAAATGACTACATTGAAGCTAGAAATCTTTAGAACAATATTGTGAAGACATTTGTAATGCTGGCAAGTCACACATTGCTGTGCTTCTAAGCTGATATTTGTGTGTTGTTGTTATTAATTTGTGACTGTTTTTTTGGCCTGATTTAAGTTCTGGGGGCCGCCAAGCCAATGTTGACATGGAGATTAAAAATTTTTTTTAAGTATGTATTATGATAGGTCATTGAGTGGAAAACTCATTGTAATTTATTGCTTAACAGTAAAAATGTAAATAATTATGTATACATGTATAATATATTGAAATAAATACATTGAAACTAATTAATACTATTGTTGTCATTCCGTGACAATTTGCCTCTTGTAATTCTGTGACATTGACTTTTTGAAATTCCTTGCCCATAAAGCAGGGTTAAAGTCAATATTTGTTTCTTTAACTTACAGTATTAACAAAATATGAACATATTGAAGTTTCATAACTTATCTATGACAGGAACATCACTTTCTGGATAGTTAAACACAACATTAAAAAAACCACGTCAATTTTGTGTAATTCCGTGACGGAGTAGTTTTTGCTTGTTTCTTCTTTGAAAATTTTTCAAAAAATATATTTTCACTTAATGATATTAAAGAACAAGTTAATACCTTCAATATGACATATCATACTTGATTTTATCTTATTTAGTTGTAGAGTTACAACCCAAAATGTAATGGGACTGTAATTCCGTGACAGCTTGGCGGCCCCCTTCTGTAAAATTCTATTATGTGAAAGAAATGCACATAAAAATGTGTGATGGATATTTTTTGTCCCCATTTTGATCAAGTGATAAAGAGCTCAAGTGGGCTTCTTATAGCATTGTGGTGTTTTTGCAGTTCTCTTACATAGCATAGATCTGATGGATGTAAAATTTGCCATTAAGTTGCTCCTTTGTCAAAGGGAAGCCTGCTGTGTTATAAATGATAAACAGACTCTGTATGCAGTGAAAAGCTTGAAAAGATCTTTGGGAAATGCAGAGCAAAGCCATTTGCAAAATTGGTCCCAGTTAAATTTGGATGGGGAGCTGGGATTCATTAATCATAAGTGAATTTGTCTTAGGAGGCGGGAAATTAATTTGAATGTTTGTGAATATTTTTGGAACGATTCTTCAGCATAGTTTGGGATATAAATAGATAGGAAATTTTCCCTTTCTGTTGTGTATTGTGCACTGCGCTACATTGTCATTGTGGTTTACTGCATGTATCCTGTAGCTGTGTCTTCTGTATTGGCGGCGTACGGCACTTGACTGTAAGCAGGAGTGTGGAAAAGGGGATTTGTCTGTGTGCTTGTTAGGTAATGTTGAAAATGCACATTGTGTCAGGGGCGTGGGCAACCACGGGGATGTGTTAATTTTGTGCATCTGCGCTGGGGAGTGTATGAATGCGAGGCTCACCCATGGCTACAGCCCCCTCTCCCTCCGTCGCAGGGTGCTTTAGTCTCATACAATCAGTAGGCAGCACAGATCATTCCAGCATCATCTCCATGGAAACGGTCACTCGCCGCAGTCGGATTGGCCCACTCTTGGAGGCTGCTTTTATGTGATAGGAGGACAGAATCTACCCCCTGCTCACAAAAAAACACACACACACTTGCTCACACACACACACACACACACACACACACACGTATGCCTGTAAGCATACATGTTCAGGCACTCGATTCCCCTCCCCTTTACCCTACTCTTGGTTTGGTTTTACCAAACTGAAATTGGGCAGAGCTATCTGCATAGGATTTGGAGTGTGCTGTGTTGCATTGCAATTTTAACCCGGGACGAGACCCCTTCCTGCCAACAAGACAGACACGACAGCCCCCCCCCCGGACTCAGAATCTGTCGAGACTGAGAGGGACAGAGGACTCTTGGTCACGTTGGGTTCTCTCCCTCTCCCTTCATATCGCCAGAGCACACGCACCCCAGAAATGCTACCTCACCAGCGAGCTGGGCTCCAGCTGTTCCCAACGCATTGATTAAATTGTCCGTTCCCCGTCCTGGCTGAACCGCGTTGAGGCACCGGTTTGCCGACAGAATCTGCGCAAGGACCAGACTGAGCCACTGCTTTGATCATCTCGATGAGTGACTGCTTCAAATCTGTGGACACCGCGCGATTGTACCGCTGCTCCGCTATCTCTGGGCAACTGCCATGGAATTCTAATGGCCTTTTTGCCATTTGGTTTGGAGGACGCGACAGTGGGATTTTAGGTACATAGAATGAGGAAAGATTTTAAATGGCTGCCGTGGCTTTTGTTTTTTGAATTTTATTCATAAGCTTCTTGAAGGTGTTTTTGTTTTCTCTGATGTTTACATTACTAACCATTTTAGTCACATCGTAAATTTCCTGTCTTAAATGAAACTGTTTGTCAGCTTGTGCGTTTGGTTATTGTCTGTGGAGCATCTTGAGCGAACTGACAGGCTTGCTGCTGGGATGGCAAGCCAGATTTCGAAGGGGTAATGAAATTGTTTGGTTCCGTGGCTAGATGCTGATAAGGCTCGCGATCATTTTCATGCGCAAAACAAATGATCTTTCTTCCCTGTTCGACACTTCAGTGCTCGATGGGTGTGAATTAACTTTTTTTTGTCGTTGCGCTGGCACACTTTCTCCCTCGGGGAGCTCCAGCTCGGCAGAAGAGGAGGAGTGTGACTCACGGTTTCTTCTGAAGTTATTGTGGCCTGGTTGATCCCTGTAATTTCCGGAATAAAATCCTACCCCCAGCCCCCCCCTGGCCCACTCTCGTTTCTGATGAACCCCTACGTGGCGGTATTGATTGCCCTAAGCCCGGTGACAGGGAGTGATGCACGATCTGTCTGAGCGGCAGGAGGACTCAGCGGACGGAGCGATGGAGAACTCTGTTGGGACCGAAGCCCCGGACCCACGGAGGGAGCAGTGTGGTCCCACCATCACAGACGTCACTGTGGACCTGAGGGCCTCCATCCTGGGCAAGCGCCACCACTCCCTCTACGAGGGTCTCAATGGCTGTGAACTGGGGGGATTCCATAAGGTAAGGAGATGCCTGGGACTTCCTGCAGCTCGACATTATAATGTAACCCCAACCTTGCAGTGTTTTAGATGTATGACCGCAGGATGCGTGTAATCACTGCTGAAGCACGCGTCTGGGACGGCGCTATGATGTCGATGGTTGATGGGGCACTGTGAGCTATTGCCAGCCTCTGTACACTGTCCTCCCTTATTTATATAGGACAATGCAGCAAAAACTGTCACGGGTAGGCAGGCTGTTGCTATATTCAGTCTCAGGGTTGTCGTAACCCAAATTTCCAGCAACTTCAGAGACTAAGTGGGACAGCAGAAAATACGCACCGCAGTACCTTCATGGAAAATCATTTTTGCTACAGATGCCATTTTTTCTCTTTGAATGTAGTTCTCTTGATAAGTCTGTTAATGTAGACGGACCTGTGGTGATTAGGAGGGGCACGATGCCTGAAATGAGACGTCATCTGCCAGCTGATCAGCAGCAGCACTCTTCTATGTGGAGCTTTCATTCATTTTGTGGCATCCAATCTGTCCTCAAAGAAATCAATGGCATTGTCATTCATTAATCTTTAATGAGGTAATGTAATGCTGGTTTGGTTTTTCTTATGTCTGTTGTGTTATATAATTTTTTGTGTCTGTATAGTCACAATTTGAGCTTGATGAATTTTGGTATTGTCATCCTGAAATATGCGTGTGCCTTCAGGGATTAAAGAATTGATTGAAGGGATAACCTGCTCATTCAGTATATTCAGGTAGTCTGCTGACTGCATTTTCTTGCTGCAGAACAGTGCTGAGCCCAGACCTGACCAAACGAATCATGTACAGTGGATACAATGCAAAATTGTTGCATCACTTCATGGGCTTCCTTACTTACCTTGGTATGCTCATCAGTCTGGAATGGGGTACAGCCAGACTCATCAGACCACAGGACCTTTCTCCATTACTCCACTGTCAAAGCTTTATGCACCCTTGCAAATTGAAGTTGGTTTTTCTTGATTAGCCTCACTAACAAGTGCCTTTCTTGTGCACAAGCAGATGTTAAGTCCTAAACCTGCAAGTTCTCATTGCATTGTGGATTGCTCTTGCGCTTCCCTATTGCTTTCACTGGTAGCATCAGCAAGCTTGCCCAGGCACTGGAGCTGTATTAGGCTTACCCCAGTCATGGATAAGTCAAGCGATAGTTTCCCAAGCAACAAAAAACGCACCTAAGCTTTGCAAAATCTTCGGCTGGTCTAACTGCACCTCTCCGGTTAGCTTCAACTGTAGTGGCTACAATCAGGCAACGATATGATTAAACTGTCACATTGATGCTTACCGAAGTAACACAAGCATACCGATCAGAATTGCTGCATATAAGTTAACCAGGAGCATTTTTAATTAGCAGAGCATGCAAACTAACATGCAGTAGCTGATAATTGGTCATGTACTCTGTCGCACAAAAAATTTGTTTTGCATCCAGTGTGAATGCTGCTTAATGCGCACATAACGCCTATATTCGCGTCTTTGCATTGACTTTGAATGTAGGCTAATCTGTCCTGCGAAAAATTTTTTATGTCTGATGTGAAAGCCGCTTTATGGATGGTACGCAACAGCTATAGAGAGCTCAGTTATGTTATGAGCAAAATACAGGTTTTGCAGACCGTAAGTTCCGTTAGCGTGGACATGTTGCTTATGTGGAGCTAGCGAGTTGATCACTTCTGCGGGAAAAAATTGCCAATTTAATCTCCGCCTTTTTCAGCTTTTTATTAGCCACGACAATTTTTAATGGGGGATGAAATTATCTCAAGGTAGTGCTGAGAAATCATTTATAAACCGGTAGAGCTTCTGCGTTTCGCACTGCTTTCATGGTAGCACCAGAGAGCTTGCTTAGACAATTTTTAAGTATCCGGCTGATCCCGGTCATGGATTAGTGAAGCGATCACTAACTGTTGTGGCTACAATCGGGCAACGTTACGATGAAACGCAAAGTAACGCAAGCATGCCGATCAGAATTACTGCATATAAGTTAACCAGGAGCATTTTTAATTAGCACGACACATAATCTAACATGCAGTAGCTGGTAACCGAGCGGTCATACACATAGAGACAAACCCTTGCAATTCAGGTTTTACAGACAGCATGGTCTGTTACTGTGAACAGTTGTACCAAGCATCCAAATTACAAACGAGCATTAAAAGTCAGCTTCAAATGAGGTTAATGTTCACACACCTTTTGTAGAATTTCCCATGATGTCACTCTTGCATATTTACAAACATTAGCAACAGTAACTTGGCTACGTTAGCCTCTGTGCTACAGCCACAATCAACTGGCTATCACGTCAGGTTGGCTTATGCAGTAAAAGCAACTTACAGCTTCTGTGTCTGAGTCACGGACAGTCGCGACAGATGCAGGCCTTATCTTCAGGTATTTTATCAAAGCCTGTGTTTGAGGCCAGTTGTTAGAGGTAACTATCGGTAGCGGTCCTGCTAGCCACCCGTAACACGTTAGCTTCTCTTACATTATTTGCTGTTATATGGTTAGTTACAGCTTGTGGCTCTGAGCGCTTGATCGATGCAACTGCTTCAGGTTTGAGAAGCAGCTGAAACGCTTATCCTGTGTCGAATTATCCTTTATTAGCATTATTAACTAATGTTATTATTAACATTAGTTGATAATTATTAACATTTATTTTTAACTGTCTTTGGTGAAATGCTGAGCACAAGCAGCTAACGTTCCCTTTGGCCGTGGCCGTTTGCTGCCAGCAAACAAAAAAAGCTATCCACTGATTTATGGTGGCATCGTGTTTTGGGAATATATTTGTTTTTCTTTGTGTCCAAAGAAACGGACAAGTAGCTTTGGGGGAGATACAAACAAAATTGCACCTCAAATGATCTGCGGTTCTTATTTTGTATTTCCAAAAGTGTCAACGCTACTAAGGTATAATATGATCTGCCTTTGTTGGTGCCTGCTAGAATAGTTTCCGGTGTGGGCAGGTCCAGCGCAGTGGTTGGCTCTGGCTAGGTCTGTACTAATTGGACGGCACAACCTAAAGTCAGGTTTTACCTAGATCTCGTGTAGATCTTGGGAGGAGCTGTTCTGAGAGGAAATCACGCTCACGAAATCAAGTTCTTGGATTAGGCAAAATCGTTGTATCTTATGTTAAGAAACTTTTCAGAGGTTGAGGATGGACAACCAATATTATAACATTACTAATATGTATTTGTAAAAGAAGGATCAGCATGTTAGGTCCCCTTTAATTGCCTCAGATAGTTTCTACACACATTCATAGGCATTTTCAATCCAACTAAAGTCAATAATAGCTTTTCAAGCAAAGAAGGAATCACTTAGTGTGTGGTTTCACCATATTTCAATTACACAAATGACAAATGAAGAAGATTTTAACCACAACTAAAATGTTTAAGGTAACCATATGTTACTAATATATTTGCAGTAAAACAAGAAGATTCACAATTCTAAGGCCCGTATTCAGAAACGACACTCACCCTAATTGAGTGCGAGTGAGTACTAAAACTTAGTTGGTGTCAGGTTATACTAAATGAGTCAGAGGTTGTCCTAACCCTCATTTGCTTTCAGAGACCTCGCTCACACTGATAATAGCGTCTCTTTCTGAGTGACTGTTGAGTGCAGGGAACACCTCCCTTGAGCCGCACTAACTTGCGCCGGTATTTCGTTGTCATGGCTTTCAGGTGGTTACAAACATTAAAAACTCTGGATCATTTACTGCCAAGTGCTCGACGCAATCACAACTATGCAAATTTTAACTCTAATGATGATAACGAGGCCGATAACTTACTAACTGACCACCTGGTTTCTGTGTTTACGAACTGCACTGTTGCACTGTGGTGAACTTGAGGTTAACATTTGTGTACCCACCAGTAACTGGCAGGTGCCAGGTGAACTGGCAATAGGGGAAGCTCAAACCCATCTCTTAAAAATGATTGAAAAAAGGTCATATCCAATCATTTAATAAAATTTTATTTACTTGAACTCCCAAAATCCAAAGGATTATCATGTGTCGCCAGTTCTACTTGTTAAGTTAGAATGAGCATTGATAATTATTGCCCTGTTTTCAATTCAGTTAAATTACCATTGCAAAAACTCCTAAAACTCTCAACATTATCATGTGTAGCCAGTTTTCATTAATGACGCATTATCTGTCAACTCTCACGCATTCAAATTTCTTGCGCTTTTGTTTACTGATGGGTTGGAAAATTCTGCGCTCAGCTGGCTCATGTGGATTGGTCTCCGAGGCTCATGTAGCTGTAAGTCACGAGAATCCATTCTTTTCTACATTGTTAATTGCTTAATGTGGAAGGAAATGTCCGGCACGTTTCACAGCTTGTTGCTTAGTGAGCCTCGCGCGCCGTCCTGCCCCTTTCGTGAGCCACTCGACCACAGAATTTATGAAGACATTTTGACATTTTACATCGTCATTTATGTGCGAAAGAAACGCCTCAATTTTGTGAAGCAATGTATAACAACGCTATCAAAAATAAATTTGATTGTCGTTTTTCCAATTAGTCTGAGAAACTGTCTAATCAAGAAAAGTAAACTGCGACAGGTTTAGGTCATTCAGCACTGAAGGGTGAGGATTGAACGTCCCTTTGCAGCAGCCGACGCACCGCCTGTGGCATCCAGTGCCCACTACTGTCAGTTATGCTCGAGTGCCGTTTGTGAATAGCAACTGGCGAGGAGTGGGACCGCTGCCTCGGTAAGTGGTAGGTCGATCTCTTTTTCACACTCCAGTTACATTTCAATCGTACTCACTATATGGTGAGTGTAGGGTGAGTGTGTGTCATTTCTGAATACGGGCCTAAGTCTTTGTGTGGTTGATTGTGGGTGTGTACTTGTGCGAGCTCGGCTTGCTTGTAAATAACTGATCCGGGTGTGTCATCTAGTGATAGAATATTGTAACCCTCCAAAACACCGCTGTTCTTCTTGAACACGCCGCGTTCAGATAATCCTTAAATGATGAATTATATACATATTTTAATTTGTAACGAGTAGTGAAGTGGCCAGTGTCAGAGTAACAAAGAAAAAGTATACTTTTTATCTATTAATTGTAGTAGAGTAAAAATAAAAGTCCTGGTAAAAAAAAAAAAAAAACTCAAGTAAAGTACAAATCCTCAAAAAAACTAAAGTACTGTAATGAAGTTGTTTACATGTACTTCGTTACTATACACCTCTGGTGTGTATGTGCCTATGCCTGCATGTGATGTGATGACTATAAAGCTCTCTTTCTCGTATTTTTTCTAACTGACTGTCTCCCCCTAGACATAGAAGTCAGGTAGTACAACATTCTTTAGCCCAATGGTCCCCAATCTTTCCCAGAAAGGGCCAGTGTGGGTGCTAGCTTTCATTGCAACCAAGTAGTTACACACCTGGTACTACTAATCAACCCCTAGATTCTTGGCTAATAAGCTTTATTAGTAGCATCAGGTGTGTAGCTGCTTGGTTGCAATGAAAGCCTGCACCCACACTGGCCCTTTCTGGGAAAGATTGGGGACCCCTGCTGTAGCCAATGCGACCGTGAGCAGACAGTTACCTTGCATCTTACATTAAGTTGTATCGATGCGGGGTATCGGCAGATGTGTCGACAAGTACATGTATATTAACGAGGTATCAGGCAGGTACCCAATACTGGTATCGATATCGGCACAAAACTAGTTAGAGTTATAGTTTCAGTTCCAGCTACAGTTTTAGTACACTTAAAATAACGGTTTGGGTAAGGATGAGGGCTGTGGTTAGGGTTAGTATTAGGATTAGGTTTCGGGTAGGGATTTAATACCGGAGACGCTGACGATGGCAACCAGATTATAGTTATTTAAATGACCATGAGAGGTTGCTTAACTCCTAAAAATAAATTTAGGTCGTAATAAGCTGCTTGACAACAACCTTTCCGGACATATTTTGTTGAAGGACAGGCTCTCATAACCTGTGCTATGGTTGTTTGACTGCATCAGTATACTGGTGCCATGGTAACATCATGCTTTGTCACTGTGATGTTTATATATGATAACAATGAGTAGTCCTGGGTTTTAACCAATCCTGTCACTGCCTTGGTTTTTTGCTTCTATTCCCATCAAACAGTCAATCACAGCACTGCATGTACACAGTCACCAGTCACTTTCAGAGTATATCCGGCATTGGGGTGCTCCCTATGTGCTGCCGTTATTTCAGTCTGCCCTTTGAAATAGGGGTGTTAAAGTTGTTCAAAACCTGTGGACTCTGCAATGACTTTACGTTTTATTTTTTGCGTCTATGTTGACTTTTCGGAAATCTGGGTATTTGAGCACTTTGAGCACAGATTGTTGTACGTCCATTTATTTTTCCCTGTTGCACTTTTTGTTCGATTCAGGTCACAACATGAGCTAAAAGAACAGCTATCCCTTGATTTTTGGGTTCTTTGGTCTTCACTCATTGTGACTCTCTGATTTTGCAGTGCATGTAGAGTAGTGATGTTCACCTCTTCCTGTGGCCTGTCCTGTGGTCTGTCCTTCCATTTGTCTGTCCGTCCGGATGTGATCAATTTCTGTCCAGAGCATAACTCCTAAACCGTTTGCATGATCTTAATACAACTTTGCATACTTACTACTCAGCTGTTGCACCGGTGCCTGTCCGTCTGTCCATCCATCCTGTGGGTTTGGCAGCAGGGCTGGAAATAGCGGGTGCATAGGTGCATAGGTACACCAAAATGAAAACTTGGTTTTCGGCGGGTGCACCCAAAATTTAAAGTCGGATGTACCGCGTGCTCCTAATAAAAATCTGCCCCCGACATCCTTCATCCTTACCTGAAATGATAAATTTTATCGGTAAGGAACTAAAATTAATGACAAAATCGATGGGACTAAAAGACTATGGAACACGTTTAGTCTGAGGCCGCGTATGTGTTAATTGGCTGATCGCGTAATGTATATTTCTCATCAAAGACTTTCCTTGATCCTGGATGAGGGAGTTTGTGGGACATCTGCCCTCCGTGGCACCTGGGGGCGCCGCCAGCACAGATCACGACCTGCACCAATGCGACTGCGGCCTACCAGGAGAAATAAATGACATTTTAAACTGACTGAGTGGAGACTTGAAATTATGCACGCGTATACTTGGGTAGATGCTTGGGAAATTGTAATTGAGATTCATGTTTGAAGATCCATTCATGTTGGACGATGCATGCTCTTATTCGCTGGATGTAATGTAAGTGGCTGCTGGGTGACTAATAAAATCTTTCCAAAAAAAAAATGTTATAGATGAAATATAATCTAGGAGGAGAGGGTCTTAATTATGGAGTTATGTGGAATGTAAAAATATAAAATCGGCAAAAAGTAGCACTGTTGCTGCTATTGAGACCAGAGAGGTCTTATGATGGAGTTGTGGAAAATCACTTTACTTTCTCGGCCAAGTCAAACAAAGTCAAATTAAATTATAGATTGTATGTTATCTGACTTTAATAAATAACAATTGTACACTCAGCTTGACCAATTTCTTAGTTTTTTTTTCCATTATTTTTCTTATATACAGCATGACTTTAATAAAATCTTATCCCACCAATAACCCTAACTTGTTGCACCACTGCAAATTTATAGTAGTCCTATGGCATATCAAAGAATATGAGTTTAAGAATATTTGTTTTTTCATTTTGTACTGCTGCAAAGCGGCTTTTTGATTGCATTAAGCAATTTTTAGACTGTGCACCTAAATGCACGAGTGCACCCATTTAGTCAAAAAATCCCAATTCGTGCCCTGGGCAAGGATGGGGGTCGGGAGGGAGGACATACCTTTTTACAAGTAAAAACACATTCTAGTTACCACTGTTGTTCATTTTGCCATGTCAGGGTTTTGACTCTGTGTTGAGAAGTTGAGATTAGCTTTAGTAACGCATCAGCAGTTATAGTGATCTCCTTGTATGATTAAACTGTGCTCTTTGCTCAGCGGGGTACCCCATTTCAGTGGTATTTGCAGGGGACAGCTACGTTTGTCGTTCTTTTCATACTCAATAAACCATTGTGTCGGCCACTGTCTGCGACTCCTCTTAACTAGCATTTTGCTATGGCAGCTTTGCAGATTGCCAAATTTATTATTCATGCTGGTGTAAATGGTGAATCAGGGCAACTCTCAGACAGTGAGATTTGCCTTTCCCCAGACATGTGGAGTGGACCATAAAATGAGACCCTTTGAGACAGCGGGTTTACCTGCCTGATGCATAAATAAAAGGGTGAAGTATCCATTATTGGGGGTGACTATTGCATCCATTGTAGTTTCATTAGGGCCAGGCCACATGGTAACAGAGTTACAAAATTAGTGTATTTTGTATCATAGCCAGGTTTGTTCATTTGATTTATTTTTGGTGAATTTGTAACTCCGTTACCGACCGGTTTTTTGCAGTGTGTATGTTTTAACTTCTTAAGCCCCAGCCTCTCGGATTTTGATATTTTAACATTTATATGCTTGGTGTTTGAGTTGTGCTTGGTGTATGTAAAAATGACTTATATGTGCTTGTAGCAGAGGCTCTCCTGTTTCATTCGATGTATAATATATTATACTATATTGCTACTTAATTAGCGCGGCGCTGTAGGTATTTTGCTGCGGTGAGTTTAAGAGGTTTACAGCAGATGTTTTTCAATTATTGCTTCAACTTATTCTCCGTTTTTGAGCTTTGAGTGTGGTACTTCCAAATCTTTGCATATCTGTCTTAATTCACAAACCATGAGTAGAGAGACTGCTCTCCTCTCACTGACTTGCTCTTGCTCTTCTCCCCGCTCAGTGCACCTCATCCACGTAATCGCACTGAGGCCCACGGATCTGGGATTGCAAAACGAAAAGTTTGCATTGGTTGGAAACGCTTGTACAATCGTTTTACGCGTTCGTACACTGTATACTACACAAAATGAATTCTAATTTTGGACTTTGAACAGAGTAAGCCACTGTACGGCAATTTCATACTCGCATGTGCCGGTCGCTTGGGTTTATGTTTGGGTTTTGCTTTCGGATATGTGCTATACCGAAGTCCTAGTAGTCCCCAGTGACTTGGATCACGATATGGCCAGTTTTTCTGAAACAAACGCATGCAAAATTTGAATTTCATCAAGGACGACGATCAACTATACTAAGTTACTAACAAAGCAATGTAAACACAAGCTCACTTGTCAGCTCGTCTTCACAGCACTCTTACATAGACATTAACACCAAAGCCCTACAGCGGGGCTGGACCGTGGGCTACCCACGCCTGGCCCGGTGGGGTAGCAGCTGATCAAGTGGGGTGTTAGCACGAGAACGGATCGCGCAGAATTAAAATCCTTGTGCATTGAAGTTTCAGTTTCACTTGCGTAAAGGACCTCGTTGCAAGCAACATGGAAAGCGATTATGACTCCGAAAATCTTGTGCTTCTCCTTACTCTGTGAAAAGAAACAATGCATGTGTTTCATGATCGTTTCAGTTGTTTTAATTAAACCACACCATCTGAAACCAGTGTCGGAGCTAGAAATGGTATTTGGGGTGGCATAGACACATCTGTCAATCACAATAAGTCGAATTGACAAGCATGAATGAATAAGAAGGATAGGGGAACAGATTGCAATCTATTCGTTCATGCTCGTCAATCGACTTATTGCGATTTTCAAGATGGAGGCGACTGTGAACTACATCGAGGTACTGTTTGCATAAATAGTCTTTTTTAATAAACTGCCTGTGCATTTTCAAAGTTCTCAGTGCCTCAATTTAAATGTCAGGGCCCTCGGAATTCTACCGATGAAGTCTACTTTAAGCCTTGTGAAAAAAATAATGATTTCTTTGCATGGCAACGTGATTCCCGATTCACTACCATTGTAAGCATGTTGGGAGCTTCGGCTAAAAATCAATTTTTTTCGAAAAGTTGCGTGCGGAGGTGTGGGGTATTCGACGAAAGTTAGTACTCATTATCATGTTTCAATACACCCCAAGTCAATTTCACACCGGAATTCTCCTTTAAGTAAAGAGTTAGTGGGGTAAAATGAATGAATAATCTTAAAATGTACTTCTTTGACTTTGTTGCCTAAAACATATTTATTGAGGCAAGACCAAACCCCATTCATTTAACTTCATACAGTGTACCGTAGGGGCGGTGACATTTACACAGACCTACTCCGAAGATTCTGTGGAACTTGTGGCAATGCCGCGAATGCGCGATAGCTTATTAAACTATTTTACTCTGTAGATTATGGAGCCTTCTAGCTAGCTAGCTAACATTAACTCTGGAGAATCTTTGCAAATGATCGTCCCAGTTACGTGGCGTCATTTGTTTTTAGCTCACCTGACGAAGTCAGATGAGCTTATGTCATGGCCTGTTTGTCCGTCGTTCGTTGTCGTCGTCGTTCATCTTCTGTAAACATCTTCTCCTCTGAAATCACTGGGCCTATGAAGCTGGAACTTGACAGGTACCTTCCTACCCATGAGGACACCAAAGTTTGTTCAAGGTGTTCCGATCCGATTTCAAACATGGCCGCCATAGCGGCCATATTGAAAATCACATAATTGGCCATCTGAAAGCTATTTATGCACATATTCAGCTGAAATTTGCTATGTAGTTAGTACGTGGCAAGATGCATCACATATCATCCGGCTTTTTTCCGTATTTCGAATTTTGACCTTGCTTTGACCTTCAACTTTATACAACCCCTGTGAGTTACATTGAAATCTTTCAAAATCATCTTCTCCGAAACTACTTGGCCAATGAAGCTAAAACTTGGCAGGTATCTTCCTACCCATGAGAACACTTAAGTTTGTTCAAGGCGTTTTGATCCGATTTCAAACATGGCCATATTGAAAATCACATAATTGGCCATCTGAAAGCTATTTATGCACATATTCAGCTGAAACTTGCTATGTAGTTAGTACTTGGCAAGATGCATCACATGTCATACGGCTTTTTCTGTATTTCGAATTTTGACCTTGCTTTGACCTTCAACTTTATACAACCCCTGTGAGTTGCATTGAAATCTTTCAAAATCATCTTTTCCGAAACTACTTGGCCAATGAAGCTAAAACTAGGCAGGTATCTTCCTACCCATGAGGACACTTAAGTTTGTTCAAGGCGTTTTGATCCGATTTCAAATATGGCTGCTTCGGTGGCCATTTTGAAAATGACATTAATCATCATCTGAAAGCTATTTATGCATATATTCAGTTCAATTTTGCTATGTAGGTAGTAGGTGGCAAGATACATGACATATAATTCAGGTATCTAAATGTCAAGGTTACAGGAGGTAATAAACAAGTTGAAATCTTGCCTTTGGCTACTGGTCCAAAGTAGGCATGCAAGAAAGTCCCTGGGTTTTTGATGACCAGTTTGAGTTAAACTGCTTCTTACTCACCCAACTAGTTTGAGTTAAACTGCTTCTTACACACCCTTGAGTGGTCAGATGAGCTACAGGGCCCGTGGCACTATTTTTGTCCTAATTTAACCCACTTGTTAGCTGTACCATTGATAGCTCTTGAGGCAGCATACCATGGGGGCCGGAGTTGGTGACTCCCACTTCTGAAGACACTGCAGTACCTTTGGTTATATAATGTGTGACCGATTGCTGATTAAACTACGGTACTCTTTTGATTATTTAGCCATCTAGTTAGCTAATGTAACAGATTCAGATGTAACAGATGCAAGCCACCTCCTTTACATGCAGTAGACTGTTATTTGCACCTCTGTGGCAAAGACGAGATATTTCACGTCTTTAATAACAAACACGGCCCCGAGGGGCACATTCACTGCTGCATATACCATATCAGATGCTCTCATTGCATCCCATGGCAGACTATCGAGAGAAAGTAAACAAAATCGTTACAAATAACATATAACTGTGTGGGCATCTTCAAGTCCAGTCAAATGCTTCACAACTTGGATAACTTTGTCTGACATAGAAGCAACTTCTATACAAATTGCTACGAGCTGCATTACAAGCATAGCTTGGGAAAAACGGCAAATATTACAGGGAACTGCAAGGCAATAATGGTGAAAGTCGATGGATTTTAAAAACCACTCTGTCAAACTAACGCTAACTGTGGAAAATCCTCTTCAAGCGATATGATTTGATTTGGCCATGACTTTATCTTAGCTAGCTTCCATGCGTCCAAACCGCATTTTGACATTTTTGGGACATTGGCTAGCTAGCAAGCTAGCTCAAAAGCAATCACTGGTACTGCAAACTAGCTAGAAAAGTTAGGGCAGAAACAAATGACTCCACTTAATTATGACGAGTATTTACAAAGATTCTCCATAGTTAACGTTAGCAAGCGAGCTAGATGGCTACAAAATCTACAAAGTAATGTAGTTTAATAAGCGGTCGCGCATTCGCTGCATAGCCACAAATTCCACGGTTTCTTCGGAGTGGATTTGTGTAAACATCACTGCTCCCACAGTACACTAAAGTTAAATGAATGGGCCTGCAGCAAGGCAGCGATAATTTCATTGGTCAACACGGAACCTGGCATTCTATTGGTTGGCAATTTTTGATAGGAATGTACCGCAGAGAAAATCAGAGCGCAAGCACCATGTTTCGAGTTCAATCAGAAATGTTTCAGGGGCGCAGAGACAGTTGTCCAAAGGATAACTGATTTTTCTTTCTTACTTTTCAGCATGAAAAACTGATTGTCCGGGGCACCCAGGCAACCGATTTGTCGTTCACTGCTTCAAAACGATAGGCCTGCAACGAAGCAGGGTCACTTTCATTGGTCAATACAAAACCTGGCATCCTGTTGGTCAGCGATTTATGACAGGAATGTGTCCCAAAAAAAATCCAGATGCGAGCGAAAATCTTCCGAGCACACTGAGGCAGTTTGAGCGTGAGGAGAAAAGGCTAATGCAGGCATGCAGGACGTCTGCCCAAGCAGCAACAGATCTGAGTATAAGCACGCAGAGTGAGTAGAAGTAGTGCAAATCCAAGCGCAAGCAGGGGCTATTTGAGTGCGAGATCAGAATTTTGGGGGAAAACATTGCAAAGTCTGAACATGCAATTGATATTTCATAAGTTGAAATACCACACTCTTGAATAAAGCTGAGAGTAAAGCTCAGTGAATGTTGAATGAAATAACGATTGATGCACACACAGGTGAACAGGAGTGGTGACATTACTTGTTCACTGAAGTGATTTTATAACTCTAATGTTGAATGTCCATGGGAATTATTAGTCCTCCAAAACTGTTGTGAGTCACAGGTAACGTTAGCGAACACTAGCTTTTTGTGCTAGCTTTTGCCTCACACTGGCACAGTAACATTAGCGGTGTCAGGAGACTCCTCAGTCTTGTCTTCCTCGCCATCATCTTCATCTGGTGCCTCAGCACTGACAGGTGCTGACAAGATACTCCTAAAGAATTATTGCCCTCTTCCCCAGTCATGGTCCTGGAGGGCCGAGAACTGCTAGTTTCCCTCCCTCCCTTAACCTGGAGGTCAGGAGTCATGACACCAGGCCTACAAGTAGCAATAATTCTTCAATTACTTGCTTGGAAGGCAAGAAAACCAGGGGTTGGGTTTGGTTTCTTTAGGATTCCATCACCAATGTTTGCCGTGTTGTGACTCGAGTCAGCATAATGAGCTGAACTGAAGTTGGTTTGCGCACACAAGTAACAAGTAACAGCTTTTGTTTGGATGCTTAGTAACATGACCACACCTCTTTCTGCGACAGTAGCACACCAAAAAGCTTTTATCTCATCTTCCCACACCCGTCCCCAGTGGCAGTTATGAGCATCCAAAATCACATTTTTTTTTTTTTACTGCCTGAGAACATCAAGATTCCATTCATTTTGAGCACTGCTGAAATCTAGTGTTCTAAAATGTACATCCACTACTGACCTGCAGCATTTTCATCCCTAACTGATCTTTTTGCACGCAGACTATGATGCACTGACAGTTTGCATTTTTTTTCCATGTCAGAAGATGTCAAATAAGGTGGAAGAAGGTAGTTAATTGGTTGGAAAGGACAGAGGAGTGAATGTATTAACGTGTGCTGCCGGCCTTGAGTCAAAACATGGCCCTTTGACTAAGTTGAAATGAATGCAGGAGTTGCCATTTTCTTTTAAATAATTTCTTTATCGTCGTAATCCATTCATCAAGTAGTCAGGCCACCTGCGAACAGCCTGCTGATAAGAAAACACAGAGAACCTGTTTTTGTCTTGAATGGCTGAGGGAGCTTGGCATCTCCTGTGTTGCTCCTGAGGTTGCTCAGCTGCTGATTGGGTGAAAGCAGGTGAGCACTGACATGTTCTTATCCTCCACTAAGGTCTGTGATGGCAGTTTGGGTTTAACAGGACTGAGAGGGAGCTCATGAGCCTGGGGATTCCTGCAGACTTGAGAGAAAAGGCTGCGTGTGCATTTCAGAAGTGCAACTCCAGCCTCTCCAGCGAGCGGCTTGTCCTTGGCCGCGTTCCTTAGTCTTATCCTCCAATGCAATTAATGAATGCAATTGTGATTTGCTTTAGTTTTTGGACTTGTACTGGAATTCTGAACATAATCCTGTAATTACTGCACTGTAAGCGTCTACCGGTCTGGCACAACTCCAGAGGTCTGCCATCGATCACTGGTGTTTGCACCGTCCTTATTTGCCGGGCATTTGCCTTTTGATTTGCATGTTTGCTGTGAGTAATGAATGTTGTCTCCAGCTTCTGAGATGATTATTACTCCTTTGTTCTTTGCCATGTGATTCGTCAGTGTTAGAGGGCTCAACTTCATCCCCAAATTTTAAAAGGAAAACAGACGTGCAGTCTTTGGCTTGTGTGGTTTCGTCCAGAAGAGTAGCTATGCTGAAGCATCGATGGTTGGGTTATTATGTGAGCTGTTGAAGTATTGAGTCACCTTTTGCCACGCTGTTGATATAAATATCAGAATTGCTTTCAAAGTTCATATTTACTTTTGATGTGGATGGGCTTTAGGATTCAGCCAAGTGGTAGAATGTGGGTAATGAAGTTATTGTTTTTTTTTTTGTTTTTTTTTTTATCGAATGCCCATCTTTTAATAATAGCCATAATCTGGCTTTGTCTGTTTGTCTGGCTATCCTTCAGTCTGTTTTTCTGTTCCTTTAGTTTTCTCATATATGCAACTAGTTCTGGAGTTTTTGTGCATTGTCTCCAAATTGAAGTTGCATAATCATATATGGGTAAAGGTGCATGTGTGTTATTGTGAACTCTGAGATGTTTTATCTAGAGTAATAATATTAACCTTGGTAATGCCACTAGTCCTAGACTTCATTGTAGATTCTGCTGAAATCACGGTTACGTCACTCCCTTTGGGTAAATCAGGGATTGGGAAGGCTATGCACTCAAAGATTTGGTGCATAGAAATCGTAAATTCTGGAAGTCTACAATAGCTGCATCGTTCCCAAGCTCGTTTACTGTATAGAGACCTTCAGTTCAAATTGACTGGCAAAGCTAAATGAAACTGCATTTCTGATTGGTCCTTGTTGTGAAATCTGTCCAATGAAAGCATCTGTCACTCTGTTAATATCAATGTGCGACGAGGTAAAAATGGCCACACATGCTCAACAAACATCGACCTAAAGCCTGAACACAGCTGGAAATGCTGGCAAAAAAGAGATGGCTGTGTAGAGGGAGCACACTGTTTTTAGTGCAGCTGAAGTGTACATTTCAGTATGGGCGTAGCTGAGATTGTACACAGTGTACGAGACGGCCTCCTCACCTGGTCTATGCGCGCACATTACAGATTTGTAATGATGCAAAGTGCTGTCCTGTTGTTTTCCCTTTGAGTCTGGTGGCTGCAGCAGTGCAGGGCTCTGCGCTGCCTTGTGCTTGCTTGGCTGTCTGACAGAAGTCCTCCCTGGGTGTCATAGCTGTGAGGGAGCTGCCGTGTATTCCCATACTGGAAGAGAAACTCTGGAACCCCATCGCCATTGCAATGATGTATTGGAGAAATTGGATTAATGGAATTGTTGTTAAAACTCTAGGGTGGATTTTGCAGCATCGTGCGTAGCATAGCCAATTAAAAACCCCGGCTTCAACATGCATTCACCCCTAGACGTGGGCACAGTGGTGATTGTTATTATTTTTTTATTGTTTGTCTGAGATATGCATACATTAAGCCATAATGTCTATTTGCCTTGGAGTTCTTAACTCGCTGGTCTACTGCTAACTATTGAGGGGGCAGAATGACAGGGTAACGGTAGTGCTTGCCTTCGGTGGCAACTGTTGGAATGCAACAGCGAAGAAAGACAATGCCATTTTGAGCATTTTTTTTTCATTAAGCTTAAGGAATATTTGCAAAATGTAACCATTGCAATTTTATGGAAATATAAAATTATATTGTATATTAGAGTACTCTAATTCAGTACTACAGGGAGAATTCTGTGGCCTAATTCACACTTCATCCCAAACGTGTATCCCACCTGGACTATAAAAAAAACAAAGACCAGATCTAAAAGCCATCAGATTCTACAGGTGATGGAGCGCTGTCCTTCCTTCAAGAGAAATGCATGTGGAAGTGGGGGACACTTTTACGAAGGCGACAGCATAATATTTGCAAATTTGCAGACACGTGTTAATTCATCAAAATGCCACTCAATAAGTGCTGGCTTACCGTTCAGTAAAATGCTGGATGGTATCACTTGGCTGACTTCATTTTATGAACAAAATCTGTGCTTAGCTACTTCATCTACAAATTACTAAAAGCATCTTTGGTGAACTAGTCAAAGGAACACGCTGATTTTTCGAATCCGCCATCCTTATATTTCTGTCTCTGCTGGTCTCCTTCGCTCACAACTGGAGCGACACAACTGGTGAAGTCGGACTCGTCGATCCGTAACCACATTCTGTGGTCGGAATCAGTTGCTGCGTGACTCCCGTTCTCGGTCACTGGAGTCGGAATAAAGGAACTGGTGAAAGAATCTATTAATGAATCCTTTTAAGAATTCAAAGGACCTGTGTCCCTGAAAGGACTCGTTCCACCCACCACTACTCCGCACGTGCACATTCACAATAAACTCTGCTGCTCTCCGTGTAATGTCCGTTTCCTCAGCTGTTGTTTTTACCAGCTTGTTTGAGAGGTTCTTATTGGTTTCTCTTTGTTATTATGGAGGTGGGTGGAAGGGGGCAGGGGAATTTGAAGTGGCTGACATCTCACTCTGTCATTTTCATCTGAAACCCTCTGCGAGGCGATTGCCCTCCATGATCAGTCGATATCCCATTCCATGGAGGGCAAATTAAATCCCCCGACCCCACCGTGAGTTTGGTCTCCTGAATTTGAGGTGTTTGATGGAAGAGCCCCCTGTCTTTGCTATAAAGAAAAAAATATGAACCCCCCCCCAATGTATAAATATCTCCTCTGCGGGCGCACATGTTACACGCGCCACACACACGCCCTGCAGGCATATGCGCCTCATACACACACACACACACACTCACAAACCCACCTCTTCGTGGCATTAATTGGGCTGGATGTACTTTGTCTGATCACGCGTTAGGTCGCACATTGGTGGAAGCATTCAGGAGGTAGTCTGCTCAGAGGTGGCTTATATGGCAAAAGAGCAGCATGCAGTCCTAATTTAATTCACGGAAAAGTATGAATTGATTTTTTATTTTTTATTTTTTTTGTGCCTGCAATATGCAGTTGTGTTCATGCTGCCCCTGCTGTGAGATCAGTTCGACCCATGAGGTACAGCATGCACACATTCAGGCCTTTTGTGGCTGGACCATACAGGGAGTCCTTCATGGTGAGATGTCTTTTGTGCTCACAAGGCTAATTGAGTCCATGCAGCGCAGTCTGAATGTATTAGGACAACGACTCAGTCTTTGCTCTGATTTGGTATTTTGCGTGAACCATATTTTGAGACCGGGTAGGAATTCCGGCCCATTTTATACAGTTTTACTGTCGCAATATCCACGGCCCTCAACGTAGTCATGACTTTCAGTGTAATATCACCTGAGATTTTTTTTCTGTTCATTATGAAGTGCTGGAGAACGAAAGCGTTTTATTGTATCAAATCAATAAAATTCAAAAATTTGCTTCTCGCCCTCTTTTTGTTCCCTCTGCTCTCATCTTTGCTCATCATATTTGACTGCCTTAGGTTTTGCTTGCAGCGCAGCAGAGAAACCAGTGTACTTATTGACTGTGTGCGTTAAGCTAAGGTGGTACTGGCTGTTTACTTTGACTTTCAATTGTTTGCCATTTTTTCATTAACCAAATGAGTTTGAGTTTACAGCATTGATCTTGTGGTTTGCCAGTTCCCTGCTGCTGCAAATGTAATTTTGTATGATGGGAAATGGGAAAGCTGTATTGCTCAGTCAGTTAGGTTCTTGGCCTACTTGTATTCATACTTTATTTGTTCTATTGATTAATATACAGAGGTCATAATAGCTGGCCAGAATCACAGTTAATTCAGCTTCACGGCAGAATTGGATCTTGGCATTTTAATGTAGTTGCTGTTGCTATTTGCTGATACTATGACCTGAATAAATATTGGCACCCTTGGCAAATGTGAACTAATGTAGTTATTAATAAATGCCTTTATTGGTTATTTTCTTGACATGAAATTCAAAATACAATATTAACAGAAGTATTGCCTTTAATTAGAATACTGGGATTGAAAGAAAACAATTATCATGGAAGAAATATTTTCTCAAAAACATAGGTGCCACAATTATTGGAACCCCTTTATTTATTACTACACTTTGGGTACTTCCTGAAATAATGCCTGAGTCATCCAAAATAATTTATAATGAGGTTGGAAAAGACACGGCAATGGATTGCAAACCATTTCTTCAAACAGAATCTCTCCAGAACCTTCACATTCCCAGGTCCACGTTTATAGTGCAATGCTTTCAGAAAGTATTTGCCCCATTCTCGGTTTTTCATTTTGCGTTTTTTGTCTCATTTAAATGTTTTAGATCATCCAAATAATTTAAGTATTGGACAAAAACAACATATAAGCTCAGAATGCAGCTGACCCATTCTGCCACAAATGGACCAGGGGGTGACACCACCCTGTCACAGATTTAGTTGATTTTTGCTACAATAGTTGCTATATGTACATGGACGAAAATCCCAGAATTTTGGCTGGCAACTTTAACTGGATACAAAATGGCTGCCATTTTAAAAATTGCCTTTTACGTGCATTGCAGCGTGCCCTCCCACTTTTTTCAAACACTTTTTTCGCAATAAATCAAAAACTATAGCACGTTGGCACCAAAATTGCCATTCTCATGTTTTTTTTATGCTGATTAGTAAGTGATGGCTCCTATGGCTTGGAAACTATTGGATGAAAACCGTTTTTGGGGGTACCAAACTTTGTCCCCCGTTATCTCAATGCTGCCACCTGATATCAAAATGGAACTTGTTTTACGGTTCTTATCATCACTTCAACTCTATAATATCAAAAATTTTGAGAGGTTTTCTGCTCTGTTTTGATGTAATCCTCTAAACCGTAAAATAGATATTTTGTGAAAACAATATCGCCATGTAGGCCCCTACACACATGCACATTACACAAATGTATAGACTCATACCAGGAATACTTTTTGTCTAGCTTTTCTATGGAAAACTTGCCCTGTGTACATATCTGCAGTTATGATCCTCAACGTCAAATGTGATTACCATTTCACTCTCAACACACCTTCTCCATCAAGATGGATGTAAAATTATTAAAGCATTCTTCCATCTCTTATTTCAGGGTCCTCCAGTTTGTATTGGCATCCACTGCTCCCTGTTGCTGAGGGAACTGACACCGAAGTCAAAAAATGAATGCAAGGGGCCTAACAGACCTCTTTTCTGGCAGGCCAGAAGAGGTGGCCACTGGGCCCCCTGCGATTCATAAAATTGACCAGTAAATCCTGCTTTTCATCACAGTTTTCTTTAATATGTAAAATTACATAAGTGCCTATTTTGGTGCCAATAGGTGCTATAGTTTTTACCCCTCAAGGGCACAAGGGGTATTGTCCCTTCGACGGACGGGCGGATGCCAATTTTGTCCGACTATTTCTCTGTAACCACTTGGGTTAGGAAGTTCATATTGCATATGTGGACTCCCCATGGGGGGTAGGTGTGCCTTTTCAAGGTTTCGTCCCAGTTTGACCTTTGACCTTGCAGCAGTAACCTTCGGGGCTGAGAAGTATTGCCCACTTCAGCGAGGCCCATTTTTGATTCATTGCGAAAAATAGGTTTGTAAAAAGTGGGAGGGCACGCTGCAATGCACGTAAAAGGCGATTTTTAAAATGGCTGCAATTTTGTATCCAGTTGGAGTTGGCAGCCAAAATTTTGGGATTTTTGGCCATGTACATATAACAACTGCTGGTGGAAAAATCAGGATAATCTAAGAGATGGTGGTTACAAATGCCCAGGCTACTGGTCCATTGGGGATGGAATGGCCCAGCTTTTAAATGATTCTCATTCATTGATGGTGAAATTATTCAAAACCTAACGCCCATGTGAAAAATTGATTGCCCCTAGAACCTAATAGGTGTAACAACAAAATCCTGTGTTTCTGGTATCCTGACAGACCGTCCATGATATACATCGACCCTAAAGCGTTTGGGTCTCTGTACAAAAATAAAATATATACTGAACTGAGCCTATTCCTCCTTGTGGAGTCATTTGGATATCAAAGATTTTCTTTTTACGCACTCCTGTCAGATTTGCGTTTTGTGTTAGCTGCACCAAATACGCAAAGTAATTGTAATGAAGCGGAGAATACACCATCACTGTGATTGGCAGCGGGGATAAGCTTCATCTCTGCTTATGATGAAACTAAATTAAACAAATGCATAGCTTATTCTTGACAGTATATGGTATGATGTAGCTCACCCATTCTGGCGCTATCAGAAAGATATCCCATATAGTCCTAAGAGCAGATCACGAAATGCTTGTAATCATTCATCAAACTGTCACTGAGCCATGGGGACAGCTCGAGGACTGTGACTCACATTAAGTGATAGACTGCAATTAATCCACTACCATGATTTTGCTCTCATCATTGTCAACTTCCATGATTTGTCTATCATTTTTCACTAAAATGTAGGCACGCAGTAGCCTAACTAGAAAGCATTTACTTTGGCTAGCTGGCCCCTGAAAATAAAAAGGGGGCGCCAATGGTGCATTTCATCATATATTGCATTGCAAAAAATTGACAGAAAAAGCCTTGAAATGAGAGTGGGGGTGACATCACCTTGCATTGTCCTGAATTGGGCTATTGTTGATTGCACCTATCAATTCTGGATATAATGTATTTTAACCCTTAAAGTAAGTAATTTTTACTCGCCCTATCCATCCAAAAGTTAATCACTCATTATGTAGTTGACAATTGACCTTCTGAAGGACTCGCAGATACCTGTGAACCCTTCTGAAGATCATCGCCAGCTAATTTGCCAACTAAAAATGGACAAAATTTTTGACCTTTTGAAAGCTGAAATCTGAAACTTTGCTTTTCGTATGTTGCGCTTTGTGTGACTGTGTGTGACTATCATTATTAATAATAACTATCATTATTATAAAATTCAGGGTTAGATTTTTGTTCATTGATGAATTAAAAATTGGGAATGTTTATAACAACCACATTTTTTCATAGCCTTTTTTTGGGAATATTTACTAAAGTTGCCAATATTAGTTGAGGGAACTGTAATTTTTTAAGATGCATTCTCCTAATCAGCACATCAGTGTGTTAAAGAAGCGATGTGAATTTTCAGGGAAGACTGAAAGAAGCTTTTCCCCAAAACCCATTGTGGTGGCTATGATATTAAAATATGTGGTGTGGGTGTGACAGTGAGATTCTGTACCCTCACTGCTCAGGCTGTCAGCCCAGAGCTCTGCACTGAGAGAAGGAGCTTGTTCCTGGGAGCAGGAACTTGCTTCCTTGCATCCTTAAGGGCATCTTGTGTTCCTGCACTACTCTCCGGCTTTATCTCTCTGTCAATACTGTGGGACTCTATCTTCTTCTTCCCTTTCTTTTCTCTTTCTCTCTCTCCCCCCCTCTCTGTACTTCTCGCTCCCCACCTGTCTCCATTTGTTGTCTCTCTTTGTCTCTCCCTCCCTTACCAGACAGTGCCCCTTGTCAGGGTAACACAGTGGTCTGTGTTTATCTCTCTCCTCCTGCTCCTCCATCTTTCTCCACCCTCTCTTCCTGGTTGGCTGATTGTACAGGCCCACTTGCTGAGGCTGCTCATACACTCCCCTATCTCTGTCTCAGTGGATCTTCATCAAACCAACCCTTCTCTCCTCACCCTATCCAAGCACCCTCGGTTTGTGCATTCACAAGGACAGTTCGCCATATGAAGTTTCATTCCAAGCTAATTTGCTGGAGTGGAAGTGGGCAATAAAACTCTGCTGCGAGTCTACTCCGATAGAGACGTACAAACCAAACTCAAGTCAGCACTTCTTTTGTGTCTGGAATGGAGGAAACGCAACATTGTGTAGCTGAGCCTGTAGTCACCATGGTTCTTTATGCAAAAACCTATAATTGTCACATTTACTGTTATGCATAATCTTAATTTTACCAAAATTGTTACAATTCTTGTCACACATTGCAAGCTTTATTTCTGTCAAGGCCAGTTAACGTTCGATAGTCTATGCTCTAAGTGTCCTGTGCCCAGAATGAGGCAGCAAACAGCTTGATGGAAACTGGCTGCTGTGGCTGTTACTTTGAACATTGCGAAATGGCTTGGGTGATTTTTTTTCCAATTTGAGTGACTAGTAATTGATTTTTGTCATGGAATATAACATAGAATGTATGGTAATGTTCGCAAAGGTTATGAAAAATCTTTCATAAAGTTAATCACTTATGACGTAGGGCCCTATTATCACTGTATTAATAACGTAAATTCTCAGTCTACAAAACGAAGTGCCAAGCAAATGAAATGTAGTAGCTATATATGGAGTTAAATTACTGCCAAAACCTAATAAATGAACAGAACATGATTTAAAATTGCACTACAATTCATAACAAACTTAATTGGATTTGCAAATACAAAACCAGTGAAGTTGGCACGTTGTGTAAATCGTAAATAAAAACAGAATAGAATGATTTGCAAATCCTTTTCAACCAATATTCAATTGAATACACTGCAAAGACAAGTTACTTAATGTTCGAACAGGTGAACTTTGTAATTTTTCGCAAATATTAGCTCATTTGGAATTTGATGCCTGCAACATGTCTCAAAAAAGCTGGCACAAGTGGCAAAAAAGACTGAGAGAGTTGAGGAATGCTCATCAAACACTAATTTGGAACATCCCACAGGTGAACGGGCTGATTGGGAGCAGGTGGTTGCCATGATTGGGTGTAAAAGCAGCTTCCCTGAAATGCTCAGTCATTCGCAAGCAAGGATGGGGCAAGGGTCACCTCTTAGTGAACAAATGCGTGAGCTGATTGTCGAACGGACTGTTGAACAACTTAAGCTGTACATCAAGCAAGAATGGGAAAGAGTTCCACCTGAAAAGCTTCAAAAATTGGTCTCCTCAGTTCCCAAACGCTTACTGAGTGTCATTAAAAGGAAAGGTGATGTAACACAGTGGTAAAAAGGCCCCTGTGCCAACTTTTTTGCAATGTGTTGCTGCCTTTAAATTCTAAGCTAATGATTATTTGCAAAAAAAAAGAAAATTTTTCTCAGTTTGAACATTAAACATCTTGTCTTTGCAGTGTATTCAATTGAATATAAGTTGAAAAGGATTTGCAAATCATTGTATTCTGTTTTTATCTACGATTTACATAACTTGCCAACTTCACTGGTTTTGGGTTTTGTATAAAAATGATTCATGTACAGTGTGGTTTGTAAATGCAAAACACCATTAACAAGCTAATATATGCTATTTTTCAATAAAAAAGGTACCTATCACAAAAACTCAACGTATTTCTATTGTACCACGCTTCAAAGTACAAGAAAATATTTCCTACAGGTACAAAGCAAATCGTGACTTATGGCACGTTTCTATTGGCGATGTGGTGACGATTTTCTCACAAATGTCTTAGCTAAGTTATTCGCGCTGCTCAACCGCAGGTGGCGCAATGAGTCCTGTTCCTAGATCTCTAAATGGCGCAACACTGGAGACTGTCCTGAAAGAAAGGGTAAATATCCCACCAGACACAGAAATCATACTAAAGATTTTTAAGGCAACGGGGGCGGGGCTATTATTGATTCTAAATATCACCTTATGCAAGGGTTGCTGACATTTCGCACACCACTGTATATTGGCTGATGATTTGTTATCCCCCGCAACAACGTTGTTGCGGGGGATATAAAAGTGGGGTCCGTCAGTCCATCCATCTAACACGTTTGTTGTCTGTGCTATAACTTTGAAACTAATCATCCGATTCTGATCATATTTGGCATCGAGGTGTAAAACCACATAAAGGTGTGTCATGAAAAACAATTTTGAAAATAATTTTGTAATTTCTCACGTTTTGGGCCAAAAAGCGACAAATTTGTGGGAAATCTGTTGTTTGTCGTGTCTGGGCTATAACTTTGAAACTAATCATCCGATTCAGATCATATTTGGCATCGAGGTGTAAAACCACATAAAGGTGTGTCATGAAAAACAATTTTGAAAATAATTTTGTAATTTCTCACGTTTTGGGACAAAAAGCGACAAATTTGTGGGAAATCTGTTGTTTGTCGTGTCTGGGCTATAACTTCGAAACTAATCATCCGATTCTGATCATATTTGGCATCGAGGTGTAAAACCTCATAAAGGTTTGTCATGAAAAACAATTTTGAAAATAATTTTGTAATTTCTCACGTTTTGGGGCAAGAAGTGACAAATTTGTGGGAAATCTGTAATGTCTCTTGTCCGGGCTATAACTTTGAAAATAATCATCCGATTGCGAACATATTTGGCATCAAGGTGTAAAAACACATAAAGGTGCGTCATGAAAACAATTTGGTATAATTTTCCGAGTTTTCTGATGCATACTCTTCGGCCTATTTTTTTTCAGGGAAATTAACAGCTTTGCGATTAGTACAGTACTTTAGAAATCTAATTGCATATAAACATTCTCTATTCAAAAATGCAATGCCAGTTGCGGGGGATATTGCTTGACAATGTCAGCAGCTTGTTTTTATTGTTGTTGGTATAAAATTTATTATGTTGGGTTTTCTCCCTTTGTGATGTCATTGTAATGTCATTGATGTGATCAGTTTGGTGATGACCTCCTCTCTGAGTCGTATTGGATCATAGCGTAGTCATTAGGGGCTGCCGCAAATTCCCTGCCAGTGAAATTACTTTATGCTTTAATTGTATATACTGGCGCATTGTTGGCCCCTGTTGTCTACTGTGAGGAAATGTGCTCTCTTCGTTCTCCTGCTCCTGTCTGTTTTTGTATAGCAGCTTTTTGAGCTCTGATTTCCACTGCGCACTTGAGGCAGAGGCACGACGCTCGCGGCACATCCTGCCTTTGCCCTGCTGGCTTCCACTCTGCTCAACTGGGCCCTAAACCATTTACTGCTCTCCGTGCGCAACTAACGCAAGAACCATCACGCATGAACCATCATGCTGATGTATCGCTCACTTGGGTAATGAATCAAAACAGTGGCCATTAATTGTGGCTTAGGGTGTGCCAAAGCAGGAAATGTGTCTCTGCAGCATGCAGTGCAGGGTTTATTTGGCTTGTAGTTCTTTTGATTGGGCCGTGCTTTCTCTTGCCATATTGTCTCTTTGGGAATATTGAAGCGATAGTAAGGGTTCCCCAATCACCCCTCTCCCCCCTCCCGCCCTTTGTCTGCTAATTCATGATTAATTAATGTTCTCCTCCTTGCGAATTCTACTCCTGCCTGAATTGCAAGGCTATGAGTCTGTCCCCAGTCAAGCCTTAAAAGTTTTTTGGAATTTAAAAAAAGATGATTCCAGGGAATGTCTAGAGCTCCATTGCTTTCAGTTTCCAGCAGTAATTATATCCCCTAACGCCGAATGGCGTTCTGGGGATATTATGTTTTTGATCTGACCGCCGCGCCGCCCTGCCCTACGTGTTAACACGATAATTTCAGTAATATTTCAATTAGAAATTCCAAGTTTTGCATATAAGTCACTATCATAAAGAGGAAGAACTGATTTGATATTGGACAATTTACAATTTCTAGAAACTGAAAAAAATCACTGTTTTTATCATATCTAATATTTGTCCGATTGACCTCAAATCAAGTGCAAATGAAAGGTCATGACCCAAGGATGTGTCCCACGATGACATTATACCTGTTTTGTTCAAAATTTTGACACAAGGTGGGGCTTTGTCACATAAAATTCACCATTTTTGCCATATCTTTGGAACTATTTGTTCAATTGACATGAAACAATGTGCAACTGCAAGGTCATGACCTCACAACGTGTCACACGATGACATCATACCTGTATGGTTCAATATTTTGCCACCAGGTGGCACTCTGTGATGGAAAATTACCATTTTGGCCATGTCTTCAGAACCATTTGTCCGATTGACCTGAAATTAAGTTCAAATGAAAGGCCATGACCTGAGGGGCTTTATATTGTATTGGTTCTATTCAAGGATTGGGGGCGTTCGGGGATATACCCCAAGCCGTTGCCTCCGACGGCATAAGCCTAGTTGTTCCATTTGCATCAGAGTGTTCAGTTAAGAACATTCTCATCATGTGTTTGTGGTATAGTGGTGAAGGGTTGTTGTCTGCGGGGAGAGGATTTCCAGTTCCCTCAGAAAGGCATGGTGCTGCTTGTTTCTGTGACTTTTGTTTGACTGACATGGCATTCTGAGACAAATCACGCAGCCCTCAGTCTGTGTCTAGCTGGGGGAGTCAGCTGGGCCATCTTCTATTCTTGAGCTGAGCTTTCTTCGTTTTTTTCCCCGCTCTCTGGCAATTAACCGCACTGTTGCTCTAGGATTGCCGGATGCCAGTTTTTGACTAGAATATTTGGTTTTTAAACAGTGTGCTGCGCCAGTTTGTGACCCTGATCATACAGTATGATACCTGGCCTGAGTAACAGACTGAAAAAAAATTGCATGATATGGTCATTAATCTGATTAAACGCTGAGTTGATCCCCGTAAAGTGCACCTATTATGGTTTTCATTATTTTAATGTTGTAGCGTGATTTTTTTTTTTTTTTTTTAATGTGCATTTAAGAGGTCTGTGACAGAAAACAACTTGAAATTGTTCCAGAAGGAGTGCTGTCTGCCGCAAAACTCACTGCTTCAAAGCTGATTGAAATACCCCAAAAGTCTGTGGCAATTTTTTTCATAAATTGCTGGCGTCACCATTTTAATTTTTGCGTCAAGCGGATAGTTTGGCATGCCCTTGAATCAAGTGGGTTTTGCCCACAAGGCTTAACCGGTATTTGTTTCTAAAGCGGAAATCCGGTTATGGTAAGGGGCGTGACAACGGGCGCGAACGGTGGACCAATCATAAGTGAGTGATCAAGTTCACCAAACACACCACACTGGGGTTTTCGGGAGGGTGGGGGCAGGATTTTCAATGGAGCGTTTCACAGACAGGTACTGCACAATTGTCAAGCATGAGAAAACTCAACTGTTTTTTAACAATGACAAATTTAAACATTTTTCCGTAGAGTTCAAGAATACAAGAATTATCAGTGAAAAGTCCCATAATTGGCACACTTTAACTGCACTGCATGTGAACATGTGATCCACTCAGTGAATGACAACGTGTGCTATCAATGGGGTGGGTTAATGTCAAGCTTCAAGACTCAGACCTCAACCTTTTCTGTGTTCATTGGTGGAGGAAGGGTGACGAGGTGTGAAAGGTCTGCTGAAAATTAAAGGATTACTCGGGGTATTTTTCAGGCCTTAAATGTTTTCAGAGTCCTTTGGCCGGATTACCATGAGGGTTGGGTGAGCGTTTCTATTTTCGTATAGTCCAATCATAGACATTAGAGATCGACAGTAGGTGATTCTATAGCCGGGGAGTGGGTGGAGTAGGAACAGGTGGGGTGAGTAACGTCACAGCGCATCACTGAAACGTGTCAAAGAAAAACATAGCATTATATATTCAGGAATATCATGGGTTTACCTGCCTAGCTGCCGAAGGTGAGCCGAATGCCTTGGTCACATGACTTTCAACGTAGTCACATCACTGTTGTGATCACGCTACACAACTTCGGGGATCTTGAAGTATTTGTGCTTTGCTCACTACTTGACTGTTCAGTGACAGAGGGACACGGAATTTCAAAATCTTTCCCTAGGCAGATTCCCAGATTACGTTTTATCCCAAAAACGAAGGCGAGAAGTGACATGCTCCAGCCAAAGTGCAATCAAATGACAACAAGGTTGCAACTTCTAGGTTTGTGCATGAAATGACCACATATAGGCCTCTTGACATAAAATTTCAAGGTCCTATGAACGAGTCCACAAAACAACGTTGGCATGTCAACAATAGTGAAAATTTGGCCCCTTTTCTTCCCACAGTTGCCGTATCTCTGATTCTGCTGATGTTAGAGCCCTGAAAAGCTGTTATAGAATCTATGAAACCTTAAATTTTCAGGAAAAAATATCAAAATTTCCATGTATAGACTCAGGGAGGTGTTCTGAGCCCCCAATACCACCCTTGTTTGAAAATTTTGCATTTTATGCCATTTTCAAGGACAAACAATTTAAAACCTGACCTTTATTTGCGCCTTTCAAGTGTTTTTTCCTGGTGGCAACAATTTTTTCTGTGTGCATGCCACATTTCAGGACTCTGGGGTGTATATTTCTGCAGATATTGACCTTTATAAATGGTTACTCAGCAACAGAGATTTTTGCAGTATGAAAATTTCCCAGAGGAGAAAAAATATGAAATATTCAAAATTCATCTAAAATATTTTGTACTGCGTAGTTTTTGGTCCCAAATGACATGTTCAAAAAGTCTTTCTGAATTCTGTCTGACTTGACATGGAATGACCCTTATGGCAGCTGCTCCAATGCTCCTGTCTTTCATTCTTGACTCCTCCCCTTCCCCACCCCTGGTCGGCTCTCAATTGCGGTGGCTTGTTCTATGGCCCCTTGACCTGTCCCTGACGCGACCAAATATTAAGCCTGCTTGAAACTCTGGCATCTGCGATGTATCAGTACACTGTCGGAGATCTCTTGGATCACGTCACTGAACTGCTCATACATGGCAATCGAGCGCCCTGCAAACACAGATTTACCTCTGGAAGCTTTTTTCGGTGATCTCGAAAAAACTATCGGCAAGTGAAAAATCTGGGCTACAGTCCGCTAGCATGAATTCGACATGTGGCCCCTGGGCTTGGCTTCTGGCGTTACCGCAGAAACCCCCTTCCCCTCCGCTCCCATTGGACCCATGTTTGAAAAGCTTTAGTTAACACTTTCATACTGCCCTTGCAGAAAAATGGCATTGTTTTTGTCAGAGTTTTTGTTCATTGCAGCGAAGTTTGCTCTCTAACTTGGCTGTTTAAATCACAAAACATAGTTACTCAATAACAATATTCCACTAGTGTGTTTAATAATGATTATTCTGTTTTACCGCAAAGACTCAGTCACCTCTGTTTTTGAGCCTAGATCTTGGAAAGGTTTCCATGTTAATTGACAAAGGCCCCCCTAAGTCAAAGTAGCGGTATATTTGAACATAGAAACTGGGCTCAATTGAGTTTTAAAGGCGTTTTAATGTAAAAATGCTTTTTTTGACACATCAAAGAACAAATTGCACCGGGAAAAACTGTCATAATAGGTTAATGTTAGGTAAAATAGTGTTGGTAGCATGCTGCTGTAGTGCTGTTGACTTTACCATTCTGAGTATGAACGACAATGCTGCTGCTAGCTGACTAAAAATCATTGCGTATTGAAAGTGAAATTACATTGTCGTTTAATTGATGGGCCTCCAATTAGTAGGGTAAGTTGAGGTGATGCGATCCAGTATCAGAATGGCTTCTTGCGTATTTTTTCGTCAGTGCCTCACTCTCATGAAAGGTGCGGCAGTGTAATGACATTGCTCTTCATCGATTTACAAATACCTCAATTACTCTGAATGTGCTGAGGTGGTGAAACTGCATGATTAGCCCTTTAATTTACAGAAAATTGAAATTGGCAAAAAAAAAATCTGAAAAAAGGAGGTTATTTGATTTAACCATCATGCACAATTCAGTGAAATTGTGCTACGGCGTGTTATTGGTACAGACATTTGCTCGGTTAAAAGCGCAGCCCCCCCCTGCCCCGAGCCCCTCTGATTGTTGTCAGGCTCTAGCAGTCTGTGCTGCACATGCAGGCTTTTTGAAGTGTCTGATGTTATAGTCTGTAGGGAAAAACAGCCAGTATGTTAATAGATTCTGCAGTTATACTATATGGATCTAGGTCAGAAGAAACTGTTCCTCATTGGTGCATAATTTCTCGGCCAGCCAGAGAAACATCAGCACTGACGCTGCTCCCGTACCAAGGAGATCATTCAAGCTTTGGAACGTGTCGCATTAGCCATCTTTGTCCGACGGAGTTGAGCGCAGGGGGGGTCTGTTTAAAGGAATGCGCACTTTGAGTTCCCATTTTAGCCAGACATTGTTGGATGCAGATTATCTGTGCTTTGTCTTCACTATTGAAATTCTGAATTGAAATGGAACATGCTGGCATTGTGCTGACATGCTGTGTATGTTCTCTAATGCTGCTTTTTCAGTCTCCATTCCAGACCCACCCAAGTGAGGATTTGTGTCTGACCGAGATTTGTCTTTGTATCTGATGAGAAATATTGAAATATAATCCTCAACATATCGTACACGCCTTGTAATTAATATTTTGCTTGCACTTGAGCTCCGAGGTTGTGCACCACCCTTGAAATTTGAATAATGTAACACACGTCAATATTTTGTTTCCATGAAAAACGGGTGCGTCTTAAGGTTTTACATGATATACACAGCAGATAGTGTTCTTTAAGGGAATTGAAATGATTTTTTCTTCAACCCCAATTCTGAAATGGTTGGGGCGAAGTGTAAATTGTGAATAAAATTAAATGCAATGACCTCAGATCACATGATGAGCCAGTATGTTATTTATAATAGAACATAGGTAACATTTCAAATGTTGAAACTGAGACATTTTACTTTTTTTCCATAAAATGAGCTTATTTCAAATTCTCTGGCTGCAACAGGTCTCAAAAAAGTTGAGACACAGGCAAAAAAGGACTGAAAAATCTATTTATATACAAGAGAATCAGCTGAAAGAACATTTAGCAAGTAATTAAGTTAACTGGCATCAGGTGTGTAACATGATTGGCTATAAAAGGGATGTCTTAGAGAGGCTGAGTCTCTCTGAAGTAAAGATGGCCAGAGGCTCTCCAACGTGTGAAGGCTTGTGTAAAAAAATATTGTGGAATACTTTTAAAACAATGTTCCTCAACATCAAATTGCAAAGGCTTTGAAGGTCCCATCATTTACAGTGCATAACATCATCAAAAGATTCAGAGAAACGGGAAAAATCTCTGTGCGTAAGGGACAAGGCTTAAGACCTTTACTGGATGCCTGTGATCTATGGGCCCTCAGACGCCACTGCATCCCTCACCGGCATGATTCTGTCATTGACATTATTATATGGTCCCAGGAATACCTCTAGAAACTGTCAGTTAACACAGTCTGCCATGCCATCCACAGATGCTACCTAACACCCTATCATGCAAAATGGAAGCCATTGTTGAGCATGATCCAGAATCGCCACCGTGTTCTGTGGGCCAAGGCTCATTTAAAATGGACTGTAGCAAAGTGTCCAGTGGTCTGACGAGTCCAAATTTGACATTCTTGGAAATCATGGGCGTTGTGTCCTCCAGGTTAAAGAGGAGAAAGACCACTCCTCCTGTTATCAGCATTTTGTTCAAAAGCCAGCATTTCTGATAGTATGGGGATGCATTAGTGCATATGGTGTGGGGCACTTGCATGTTTTAAAAAGCTCCATGAATGCTAAAAGGTATATAAAGATTTAGAGCAACCTATGCTCCCCTCCAGATGACATCTATTCCAGGGAAGGCCTTGTGTATTTCAGCAGGACAATGCAAAACCACATGCAGCAGCTATTAAAACAGCATAGCTTTGTAGTAGAGGAGTCCGTGTGCTGAAATGGCCTGCCTGCAGCCATGATCTTTCACTGATTGAGAACATTTGGCACACAATTAAACAAGAAGTCCATCAAAGGAGACCCAAAACTCTCCAGCAGCTGGAAGCCTCTAGTAAACAATAGTGGGATCAAATTCCAATAGCTAAACTCAAGAAACTTGTCTCCCTAATTCCTAGACGCCTCCACTCTGTGTTTAAAAAGAAGATGGGATGCTACACCATGGTGAACAGTCCCCTGTCCCAACTTGCTGTCGCTGCCATCAAATTTGAAATGAGCTCATTTTGTAGATAAAATTGTAATATTTCTCAGTTTCAACATTTGCCATGTTATCTCTATCCTATTGTGAATAAAATACTGGCTGGTGTGATTTGAAAGTCATTACGTTTTGATTTTATTCACAATTTACACTTTGTCCCAACTATTTCGGAATTGGGGTTGTAAACTTACATCTCCAATTTAATTTTTGATGGTTGTTAATGTGCTGAATTTGACATTTTCATCCTGGAGCCATCTTAACAGGTTAGATTCTACCTGATTAAATCACGTGTGGTCTCCCAACTGCACAAATACCCACAAAGTTTTGTTTTCGATTCGGGAGTCAAGTATTATTTGGATATTTTTAGAACTGATTGAGCAGTGGATGTTCCTAATTTCAGAAATAACCTGAATGTCACTGCATTTTTTTCTGTTTTTGAGGGGCTGTTTCTGAGAGAAATCTTATGAAATGAACCAAACTGACCAAACACTTGTAGACCAAATATGCATCTCTTTCTAGATGCAAAATGAGAGGAATGTAACATTTCTAAGCAGCTTTGAGACCCATAATCTTGCTCTATAATTTATGCAAAATTTGTAACTGACCTCCCTCCCCCTGTAAAAGTGTCTGTAGCAATAAAGAATTTTCTCTTGGCTCTAATATTTGGTAGTTTTCCAAAATTTTTCCATCAAATTGATTCATCTTGCACCAGAAAAAAAGGAAATGATTAAAATTGTGAGGTGGAAATCCCTAGTTGATTTGACAAGCAGTGTCTCAAAAGCTTTCATATGACACACAGCATGTGCTTGAAAGGCAGGTGATGGCGCATATCCAACCCAAGTGGGATACAGGTGCCAGTTACAACTGGTACAATAAAGCTGAAATGGAATAAGACATTAGCACACCTGAGTACATTCATTGGTAGAGAGTGGGTCTGAATGGGCATTAGACTGATGAATTTGAAAAGGTTTTGCTGATTCTGAATAATGCTTTGTTGCTTTGGATTAGGTGCAGAATCGCAAATGGCAGGAAAGGTCACTGGACGATATTGAAAATGATCTTGAATCCGCGATGAACTTCAGGGAAAAAGTTAGGGTTATTCGCCTGCAGGCTGTGAGAACACTGAAAAGGCTGTCTTCCTAGTTGGAGGATGGAGAGAGAAGCTGCCAAAGAGCTGCGATGATAGAGCTGCCAAAATGTAGTGGTGACCAGCTGGAATAGGCTGCATTTTGGGAATAGTTTTCAGCCATGGTTGGCAGCACAGGCCTAGCTAAGTTTACAGTTGTTTTGAGATGAAATGCCAAAGTGGCTATCAAAGGACTGTCGTTAACTTTGCCTCATTACAAAAATGCCTGTTAGATTTTGGGGGGGGGGTGGTGTGTGTGAGGGGAGGTATGGTGGATTTGAGAGGAGTATATTTGTTCACATTCAGGAAGTTTTGAACAGGGCAAGACTGTCATTGTTTGGCCTACTGGACTATTTATTTATTTGTTTATTTTTAATTTGGCATCTCCAATCCCACCCTAATCTAGTGCCCATTAGCGAACTATGTACACAAGCTTGTATGCAATCCCATGTTGCCGTCTTGGGAG
Source organism: Gymnothorax reevesii (assembly GCA_029721435.1). Lineage (NCBI taxonomy): Eukaryota > Metazoa > Chordata > Actinopteri > Anguilliformes > Muraenidae > Gymnothorax > Gymnothorax reevesii. Next base: position 71,322,896 of record CM056578.1, on the reverse strand, counting down.
AGGAAGACCGTTCCAGGCTCTCCTTCGAAGCAAGCACCTGTCAGCCACTGCTTCTTTATACTCATAGCTCAAGACTTCATACGCTCAGAACGAGGGTGGAGGATACCAAACGTGAACGATTTTCGAATTTTACAGGCCAGCCCTCGGCTGGCTAACAGGAGGCACTTGTGCAACGAACAATGCTGAAATTCAACAATCCCTATTCGGCAGTCTCTCCCATTTTTAGGTCACTTGAGCCGAAGGCGTGACCTATTGCGATCCCCTTTTGTCCGTCGTCGTGCGTCGTCTGTCGTCTGTAAACTTTTCCTTAAGAACCAATTTTGATGAGACTTTGTATGCAGGCTTATATCCATAAGACCTTGGACGAGTTCGAAAACCAGATTGATTCGATCATATTTGATGGAGTTATTGCCCTTTGTTGTATTATTATCATAAGCAACCTTGTGAACACAATATTTTAGTAAATATTGGTCAATTTTCATGAAACTTTGCATGCTGGCTTATATCTGTAAGATCTGAAAGAAGTTCGAAAGCCTGACCGATTCAATCAAATTTGATGGAGTTATTGCCCTTTGTTATATTGTCATCATAAGCCACATTGTGAACACAAGAACTTAAGTAAGGGTCATTTAAGGATGTGTCATGTTTAGGTTTTGGAGGAAACTGGAGTGTACCTGGAGAAAACCAACAACCTGTGGTTGGTACTTGGCAACTGCCTGTACAGTTTGAGGGGTAAATGCCCCGCGGGATGCGGTTTTCCCTCAGAAGTAGAAAAGTAACTTGACATATGTTAATGAAGGTATTATTCCTTCCTTTCACTGAAGCGTTTTTTGTTTAAACGCAAAATGAAGTTTTTATGAGCATATTCACAGACCGCACCGACTAAACCTATGTATTGTCAACTCTGTTCGTGCAAGCCTATTGTCTTGCATTTACTTTTTTATACCTAGATATGCTGGAAACCAGTTATCTTTATAGATGGAAGTGTCTTGAGGAGCTTTATAAAAATTGTGAATTTCATTACCTCCAGGCTCCATGTTTGCCCCTGGGGAGGAGGTCAAGTTTACTATAGTTTATATAGGAAAATGATACTTTTGGGTATATTCTGTTTAATTTCTACTGAAAATCATTCACACTTGATTGACATTACAACAATGAGATGATGATATGATATTTTTGACAGTTTCCCTTACCCAGGGGCTAAGGGGCAGGTCCCAAGGGTCAAAATGGCTTGAGAAATCTTCTTTGCTTAAAGAAAATAGGCACAAGTTATATACATACAATTTAGAATACTCTATTGCTTATGATACTGGTTGCCATTAATCTGATCCCTGGGGTCAAAATTAGGGCCATGCCTAATGGCCAAGGTTTAACATTGGATATACTATACTCAGGTGACCGTTAAGGCCCATGGGCCTCTTGTATTTCCCTGCAGCGCGAAGCCAATTCGGTGCTGCTTTGAAAAGGCTACTGCCAGCTGGTAAGACTGGGGATTGAACCCGCGTCATGGTTGTCACTACTGCTCCACAATGCAGTGCCTTCACCAAGCGAGCCAACCCGGTAGCCCTAGACAATCTTTTTGCTTGGATGTATCACTTGAAAGCGCTAGAAATCAGAGGTGAAGATGGGGTGATAGTAATTCCACTTATGGGGGCCGCCAAGCCAATGTTGACATGGAGATTAAAAAAAATTTTTGAAGTATGTATTATGATTGGTCATTATAAGTGGAAAACTCATTGTAATATATTGCTAAACTGTAAAAATGTAAATAATTATGTATATATGTATAATATATTGAAATAAATACATTGAAACTAATTAATACTATTGTTGTCATTCCGTGACAATTTGCCTCTTGTAATTCCGTGACATTGACTTTTTGAAATTTCTTGCCCATAAAGCAGGGTTAAAGTCAATATTTGTTTCTATAACTAACAGTATTAGCAAAAAACACCTTAAATATGAACATAATGACGTTTCATAACTTAACTATGACACTAACTATTAACTATTAACTATTAATGTTGTGTTTAACTATCACTTCTGGATAGTTAAACACAACATTAAAAAAACCACGTAAATTTTGTGTAATTCTGTGACGGAGTAGTTTTTGCTTGTTTCTTCCATGAAAATTTCTCAAAAAATATATTTTCACTTAATAATATTAAAGAACAAGTTAATACCTTCGATATGACATATCATACTTGATTTTATCTTATTTAGTTGTAGAGTTGCAACACAAAATGTAATGGGACTGTAATTCTATGACAGCTTGGCGGCCCCCTTATACGATCAAAGCTACCCCTTAACATTACAATTGAATAAGCACATACTGGAGGGGGGTCATGAGATTGACCTGGAATGGCTTTTTGACTTTCTGCAGCAAGAGATACAGAGACGAGAGAGATTGATTTTACAGGAAACTAGTTCTGATGACACCAGAATTGTTACTGCTAAAGATCATGGTAAAATGAATACAGCTGCTCCACTGCACAATTCTGATTATAAGACCTTTTGTCAATTATAGAACTAACCTCATACAATTAAAAACTGTTAGAAGTTAATAAAACTGTGTTCAACTTGAGTGAGCAATTCGGTAGGTTGGGTCTTGGCTAAAGGTCACATTGTGAAACATTGTGATGCAGTCTGTGTAGTTTTGGGGGAGATGGCATGTGTTTTTCTGTGGTACCAAGAAAAATGTTGATGCAGTCAAACAAATGTGCCTAAACCGTCAGTTATTCAAAGAGCTGAATCAGTCAGTAGAAGTGATCGTAATGTGCAGGTTAGTTTAAATTGTACTGCGGTTAGTTCAACTGTTCAATCTCAAGTGAGGTTAGAAACTGAATGTGTTAGTGTTGCTGGCAGCAAGGTTCTGCCAGAGTGGGTTTGCTCTTCGATGCCAGATCAGATCAGAAAATGTGGTAGATTCGGTGAGAGTTATGCAATACGGAATTCCATTAAACCCCGCTCAATTCTGAACCTGTAAGGTACCAATTATAATGATGAGGTTTCAAAGAAATGAGGTGAAAACTTCAGGTCAACAGGTGATTGGGTTGTATCATGTATGATGCCATTCTGTTTATGTTTACCAGTGCTTGGCCTAAGTAACATAATTATTTGATTCTCTCACTTTGGTATGCAGTGGAGTTATGCACTGTCTTTGGTGGGGGAAGGGTTTGATGCATTCTAGATTTCCCAAATGGTTGTAGTGATGAGTTCTAATCACTGCATTCTTTGTTGAAGTTACAGGTGCTGATACTACAAGGTGGGGAGTATGTTGAGATATTGATGGAGACTGTACTGTATGGCCATAGGGTGCTGACTTCTCGTGGCTGAGGAATGTACCATTACCAGATTGAAGCTGGAAGGAATAAAGAGAACAAATAAAGAATTATGGAAGCCCATCGGGGACAATGTAAAAGTGGTGATGTAAACTTGAAAATGAAAATGTAATTCCACAATAATATAATGTCCCACTGATGAATGAGCTATTTGAGTAAAAATTTAATTGAAAATGAATTAATCCTATTATTGCTTTTATTTGGATATGCTCGTATGGGCATTCCTTGACAATATTCAAATGATAATGGAATAGCTGTTTTACATTTAATTTTCAAAGTCATGTCCCGCTTTACAGTGGACAATATTCAACTGCAATAAACTAAACCCCACCCCCTACCTATGGCATTCACATTTCCATGTCAGCAAGCTCTTTAAGAGTCAACATGACAATGTAAATGCTATTTTCTGACCGATTGAAAATGATATTGAAAACTGAATTCAATATTTAATTTTTAATGTCGTGGTCCACTATACAGTGCAGTACAATTCAAATGCAATAAGCAAAACCACACCCCCAGTCAGTTTATCGCTATGCGCTGATGGGGTCAACATGAAAATGTAAATGTAATCTGTCAGTCCCCTCACAAAGGTGGGTCTTCAGTTTGGACGTCACTTCCTCGTTTATGTAGCTTCCTATTTTAATTTGAGCGTGGTATTTCAACTTGAGATGAAATATTGATTTCATGTCAGATATTGTAATACTTTCCCCCAAAATTCTGTTCTCACACTCACAGTCCATGTTTGCGCTAAGATTTGTGTTGCATTGACTCAAATTGTGTGCTTACACTCAGATCGCATACTGCTTGGATTGATTTTCTACGTGTGATCTGCTGATGCTTCAAGAGATTTTCTGTGTGTGAGCATCAGCCTTTTCTCCGCACACTGAAACTGCCTCTGTAAGCTTGGCAAATTTCAGTTTCCGCTTGGGTCATTCCATATCAAGTGGACCAAATTTCCAAATGGTCTGAACCTGACCCATTCAAAACAATCTGGCAAAAAAATATGTTATCATACATGACTTAAGATTCATGCATGCCAAAATCTAGTCACCTTGGTCAATTAACCCCTTAGATATGACCCAAGCAGTGTACAGCAACCTTACAAGTTTCCACATTCATTGAATTTTCAACAGTGGTCGAGTTTAAATCTTTCCTAAAAAGGTAATACTCTCCTTAATGGTGATTCTAGCAGAACGTTTTACATAGATTTCAAATCTGGCATCAGTTTTGGGCTAGGGGTTACCTGTGATTAAACGAACAAAATGAAGATTTTGGAGTGGCCTAGTCAATGTCCGCACTTAAATTCGATTGTGATGCTCTGGCATGACCTCAAACAGGCCTTTCATGTTTGAAAACCCTCCAATGTGGCTGAATTGAAATAATTCTGCAAAGAAGAGTGGGCTAAAATTCTTCCACAGCAATGTTGAAGACTCATTGCCAGATATCGCAAATGTTTGATTGCAGTTGTTGTCGCCGAGGGTTGCACAACCAGTTATTAGGTTAGGGGGCAATTACTTCTTTCACATTGGGCCAGGTAGCTTTGGAAAGCTTTTTCCCCTTAATAAATTAAATTATCATTTAAAAACTGTACTTTGTATTTACTAGGGTTGTCTTTGTCTTATATTAACATTTATTTGATCTGAAGCATCTAAGTGTCACAAATATACAAGAAATAAGAAATCAGCAAGGGGGCAAATACTTTTTCATGGTGCTGTATGTGGTTTAAATGTTCAATAGGTATATTGAAAAGCAGGCAAGTGGTTTTTGCTGAAGCTATTTTAAGGAAACAAGTAAAATGTGTGGATAATTTCTTGGTTTTATTTCAACAGGTTTATTCAAAAAATAGGTATTGGAGCCTGCTGTGTCTTTTTAAAATCTTATCAATTTAGAATATTAATTTTTTTTTTTGCTTAGCATATGATTGCATTTTTGCCTTACTGCAGTATTTTTAAGAAAAAGGGGATGACTGATTGAATGAGTTTGTTTGATAGCAGAAGAGATTTTTGACTGATTTGGAAGAGTAAAATGGGCATACTGGCACATGAAGGCACACTGAAAGGCAGTGATTTTGGTTTCACTCATCATGGTTAGATGGTCTAAAGATTAACTTTATCACACTGTTTAATGGAATGCAGTTATTTCCAGTTGGTTTGTTGATTTCCTGCTCTACCCGCCCACAACCTCCCCCCAATTCCTTAATTAACACTGAGGAGGGAGGAAAATCATTTGACTGTGCCATTTGGGAGGGAGTTCTACGATTAGTGTTCCCAAGGGCCAAGAATCACTGGCTTAATTAGAAAAAAAATTGAGATGCAGCTGACTCCTCAAACGGCAATTGCCTGAGCAATACCGCTTTCAGAAATCGGTCTCATAATCCCTGCTTATTGCCACTGTTGCCAAAACAACATTAACTGTTTATGAGGAGTGTAATCACGAATGTGTGATTGGAGTGTTGGTAACTGAGCATTCAAAACTGATCATCAGTACTGGTAATTTGAAGCAGTGGAGCTCTAGAACAGAATTTTTAAAAAGTTGCAATGTTTTTGTTGTAGCTTATTTTTAAGATGCAATTGATAGAATAAAAGATAATAAAATGATAATAAAATAAAAAAATCTTTTCGGTAATCCGACACTTTAGAAAAACTGCTGACCCTAAAGTTTTTTTTTTTTTTTTTTTTTAACTGAGATGTGCTGTCACAACAATCGGCCGCTGGGATATATATGTTTTATCTCTGCTTTTGACAAAACTGAGATAAATAAATGCTCGACTGTAGGTGGTATGATGCAACTTGCCAAGATTGGTGATATCGGAAAGATGTAACGGATTGCCCCAAGGACTACGAGTGTCGAAATGCATGTACTTGTCTATCGAACGGTCACTGTAAACTTCAGTGATGGCTCTGGAACAGCAACTCCTACGTTCAGTGATAGTTGTGATTCATCTCCTGAACCACTTGAAATGCTTTGTCCTCACCATCTTCAACTGTTTTTATTATACGTTCGTCTTAAGACAGGACGTATTATGTCATCACCCCCGTCTGTCCGTCTGTCCATTGTCTGTTAGCAATTTCTTGTCCGGGGCATAACTCCTGAGCCCCTTGAGCTACATTCCTGATACTTCACATACACGTGCACCATCACTAGGCGCTGTATCGCGCACCATGATTTCGTTCACCCGGTCACGGTCAAGGTCACTGGCAAAGGTCAAAGCTCACATGGGGCCCAGATGGGGCTTGTCCGGAGCATAACTTCTCAACCGCTTCAGATACATCCATGATATTTCACACACACTTGTACCATCACTGAGCGGAGTGTCGCGTACCATGTTTACGGCCCTCCCTCCAAGGTCAAGGTCACGGACAAAGGTCAAAGCTCACAAGGGGCTGTTGTCTGTTGGATATTGGTTTCATGTTGTCTGTCCACTTCCTGATCCATGTTCATGACGGGCATATTATGCACCGTTGGCGGTGCTCTTCTTGTTCACAGAAAGTAGGCATACAGTAAATGGCTAGCGTTTATACTGGCTAGCTAGAACCTTTAAAATCAAAAGAGGGCAACATAGCTGCGCTTATGTTGAATTGAAAAATACATAGAAAAGGCTCAGAAATTACAAAGAGCAGACGATCGGCAGATGGAGCATTTCGTTCGCCTGTCGATCTCTATGCTCGGACGCATGTCCGACAGGTGCAAGCAGATGTCCTGCTCGGCCTCATCAGTGACTCCCAAATGCTTTGCTCAGCGTGAAGAGGGGTGATGAGGATTTGGTGCCCTCACCACATAATTCCACTTCAAGTGAAATTCGGTACAACTTGCAGCTTCAATGTTGAAATTATGTTGTAATTGTTGTGGTAAATTTTCACAGACAACTTGAACCTGACAGTAAAAGTAGCCTTCATTAACATATTTCTCTCCATCAATTTTCAATATTATATTCAGCTCAAAAAGCAAAAAGACCCCGAGGAAAAATGCCACGAAATTCCACAAAACTCTAGTTGAATAAGGAATAGGGTGGTTTATGATCCAGGATAGACTTTGGAAAAGATATGGGTCAGGAATGAGAACAGGCTTTACGAGAAAAAAAAAAAAAAAAAAAACTTTCTCCGTACCCTACCCCAAAATCGTGATGTTACTGGAAACGCAGAATTTTTACTTTATTTTTTTTTTTTTTTGGCCTTGCTCTTTCATCTCCCTTCAGCCGAGGGGGTGGTGTGGGTGCTCACTGATTTAGGGCGTGTGCGTGTGTACGTGGTCTGGATCGTCTCTCGATCTGATCTCCGGCACTGTTGCAGGTGGCCTTTTGAAATTGCTTGTGTACTTTGCCCTTATCCTCTTGTAGCACCTTTTGAATGTTTTGTGTCCCTCTGCCCATGTGTGCTGCTGGTCCAATCTTTGGCGAGGGGCCTCTGCGGTCACTCACTGACCTGCCTGTGACTGTCTAGTTATTGAAAGTGTTCTCTCTTTTTGGGGATGAAGTGAGTGGTAGATCCCTATGGAAGGAGGATGTGGGAAATTGACAGTTTATTATACCAGACACAACAGCATCTCATGTTTTCATTGTGTCAGATTCAAAGAGGTTTGTTGACGTGTTGGATTATCCATAATTGCATTAAAACTGAATTTTGCACCTGCTGTGTCTTCGGAGTGTTCTGCATGTCTTGTGTCTTGCTGTGGGCTGCCAATTGTTCCTGGCTACAGAAAGAATAACCATTTCCTACAACATCGCGGCACCCTGTGCCCACTCGTGTTTGTTTCCCTCATTGCGATCATTTGAGGGACATTTCTTTTGTGGGAGGCATTATTAGTATGGCTCAACCTACCGATTAAGACAATCCCGGTGGAGATCACTTGCTGAAGTGTGTGACCAAATGATATTTTTTCAACGAGCAAGGATTGTGACTGGGGAGGGGAAAGTAAAATCCTTTAAAATGATCAATATTTGTGGAACCTGCCAACCACTCCATAATTGCTAAATTGAATCGTCCACCTGTTATGGTCATGCTTCCAACCATGTTTATCAAGTCTCAGCCGAGATTTTTTCAGAATTAGGCAAGTAATTTAGTTTTCATTCCCGGTTACCAATAGACTATTAAGTCCCCTTCACTTGAAAGCGGTGACTTACCATGACGTTTAGTTTAGTTCTGTATCTTGCAACCGTTCATTTGCTCAAGGTTGTGAACCTTTATGTATTTGGCGCTCTAAGAGTTCATTACTGGATTGATGTGAGATTTTTTTCTTTAAAGTTCTATTCTAAAGTAGCTGCTGGGTTAGCTCACTTGGTTAAGGCACTGCATTTGCGGAGCAGTAGTGACTACCACGGCGCGGGTTCGATCCCTGGTCGTACTCACAGGCAGTGGTTGGCGCTGCAGGGATGCAAATTGGGAAGGGACTGCCTGGATGAGATATAAAAAATGGCTGCTCTGTTCGTTGCTCAAGCGCCTCCTGGTGGCCAGCCTGGCACTCGTCAGTAAGATTCTCAGCTTGCTCATGTTCCGGTGTCCTCCGCTCTCGTTCTGAACTTATGAAGCTTCAACCAGTGAGTGCAAAGAAGCAGCGGCTGACAGGGGCGTATTTTGGAGGAGATCTGCAAACTGTTTTCGATCTCCCGACTTGGCAACATGGGGTCACATTTGAGCAAGCCTTGTACACAGTTCTCGAATTGGGCAATCCAGATTTCGGAGGGATGGAGATGCCACATTTATTGAAAAAAAAAAAAAAAAAGTTTTATTCGAAAAGACTGCAGCTAATAAATTTCTTCAGTCTATTTTGCCCCATCACTCTGTCCCATATTTTCCCGTGAGAGTGGTGGAAACAGAGTCTGATGCCAGGACCTAACTGTTGGAAGGTGCAGACCTGTTTCTCTGTTACCCGGCACTCCTCAGGTGGCCTCAGTGGGAGTCTTTAGAAGCATCACTTTTATGAAGCTGTTGCACATGTTAAAACGCTAACCTGTAGGTTTAGTGCCAACCCTGGGGAATGGAGATTAGCAATTCAGTTTTTTTTTTTTTTTGGACATATTTGGGCCCTTGACTATTTGCACTGATTTGCACTCATCTATGGCTGAAAATGTGGGTCATTGATGCCTATAGAATGCCTTTTCTTTTCATTTGAAATATTTTTTTGCAGGTCTTCTTTTCCCTTCTCGAAA